>BMAU01009029.1:1045000-2387500 GCA_019973935.1 Trichonephila clavipes | reverse complement strand
ATTGTGTGGGGTGCCATTTATTTTGACATCTGGACACCTTTGGTTGTCATTAGAGCACACGTACATCACAGCGGTACATCGACGACATTCTGAGAACTGTTTTGCTACCGTACCTTTTGCAGTACCCTGACCTGATTTTTCTTCAAGATAACGCCAGACCACATACGGTACGTGTTACTATGAACTGTCTTACAGCTTGTCAAACACTTCCAGATCGCCAGTTCTCTCTCCAATCAATCGTGTCCAGGATATGGTGGGAAGGCGACTGCATCTAACAGGGAATGTTCATGACTTGGCTCGACAACTGGAGAAAATATGTCAATAAATACCGCAGGAGACCACCAGGGTGCTTTATCACTCTATTGCAAGGCGTGTAACAGCTTGCATCCAGACTAGAGGTGAGTCAAAACCTTATTGAGGTTTTTACTTTGTAGCTATGTAACTCTGAAATAAATCACTTGATTTTTCTGAAATTTTAATCATTTTCTATTCTGTGCATAATCTTTCTACACACCAATTTTCGTGTCTATCGGACGACTCGCTCTTGGTGCGTCATTCTTTTTGTTATAGAGTGTATTTCTTGTCGTACCGTTAATGTTATCTTGCTGATATAGGATAGTGTGGTTGCGGTAACGTAGTGGTCATGGTCATATACTCTGGCTAACGTTATTGAGTCACCAGTATGAGCTTTAAGGCCACTGAATAATTTTTTGTTACATAATTAAAAATAAAATAAAATAAACTAAATGAAGTTGATATCTACACAAAGTTTGATTATTTGGCTATAAAATTTAAATGCGGTGACAGTTTATTTATTTATTATTATTATTTTAAATAAAAAATAGGGGAAAAATTACGAGGTTCAAGTATTTTTAATAAATGGAAGATTGAACCATGTCTTCAAAAATGGCTAATTAATACTCAAAAGTGGGATATTGGAAAAGACAGTTTTGATTCTAAAATGAATTGCGATAACTTCTTTGTCAAAATTGGTGATATTTTTAAATTTATTTGCGTGCTTACCATTTTGAGTCATTTCTGTTCCACATTGTTTAATGCAAATTATTTAAGAACTCACGCCTTTTTATCACAGTAATATTATTTTTTGACATTTATCATCACCACATAATAAAGCATTTGCTTAGAAATACACACAAACAAAATAAAATTAAATTCCCATCTAAATTTTTATTCAAGTTATGTTTTAACTTCTTATAAATTGTAACTTGTTTTTAAATGTTTTGAATTGTTAATACCATACCACCATGTTTTTATCATTAATAATATTCACTCATTTGAAGATATTTTAACATATAATCGGTCTTAAATTTTGCCTTTCTGATTTCAAAGATAAAAGAAACTAATAATCAATAGCGTTAAAAGTAGCAATCAGCAATATTTTTTTCGCTTTTGTTCAAAATTATTTCTAAGCTATTGTAAAAGCCCCCGTTAGAAATCCAACTTGACCCTGCAATTGAGATATAGCAACTTATGGTGGTGAGTCGGAGAATTCTTTATTATAAACTGCATGCATTTGGAAACCAATTAAGATTATATATATTTGCAAAAATACTTTATAATTTGAAGAAACTATGAATAAAACAAAAAGAATATAATTGCCTCCAATTTTGCAACATTTTTTTTCATTGTAATAAGATACCACTTTGATACTGTAACGTTTGAAAGAATAACGGTAGCGTATTCTTGGTTAATTAAAATATGGAATTTATTTACGTCACAACTATTGAATATTATTTACTAAATGATACATTAAAGTTATTAAACTTAATTATAGATTGTTAGAGTCCAATATTTTGTGAGAGGAGGATTCGTTGGCCACCGCTCCCGTGTAAGTTCAAAGCATCTCTCCTCTTCCGGTCGACGGTGTTCGATTCCTCGGGGGAAGATGTACGTGTTGTTCCAGCTGCAAGATGTACGTGTGGGTGTCAGGTCCAACAAAGATGCCGACCACTGTTGATGTTCGGAGAAGCGACATTACAGATACCTACTAATACAATGGTCCCCAACCCCCGGTGCGTGGACCGGTACCGATCCATGGATCAAATGGTACAGGGCCGCCCAAGAAACAATAAATTATTTCTATGTTATTTACTGTGGTGTATTTTTCTCGTGTTTGTGCAACTTTCATTTTATATTCATTTTTTGGTGTAACTGTTTTTATTTTGAAGGCATGTTTAAACACAATTAATTAAATAAAAATTGTAAAATTAAAACAATCTAAAATATAAACAATCAATCGCCCCCCTTCAGCGGGCCGCCGTAAAATTATCAAACATTGTCCAGTCCGCGGCGATAAAAAGGTTGGGGAACACTATACTAGTGAATATATATATATAAGGGGTAAAAATGTGGATGTCGCAGGAAAATGATGAAATTAAGACTTTCATCGAATTCTTATGGGAGATAGATGATCAATTCACGCTTAAAGATATGGGGTTGATATTTAGGGGATCGATAGTACTTGTATTATTGTATGGTTAGGAAGTACAAGGACTCGACCCCCCAGGTGTCCCTCCCCCCTGGATAGCATTTTGCCAATGCAAATCCTGACTAGTTCATTTCATCATTTCACTGAAACAGTTCAGGGTTTGATAAAATCACTTACTTTCATCATGGAAATGACCTTGAAGATACGTTATTTTAACATCTCCCGTCAATTGATTCAATCCCTTAGGGATGACGTGAAATCCCTAAGAGATAGGGGGAGACACCTGTGGGGTCGGGTCCTTGTACTTCCTAACTATACAGGTAGTATTATCGATCCCCCCTGAATATCAACCCCATATCTTTAAAAAAATGGCTGACTTGTTCATTTCATTATTTCACTAAAACAGTTCAAATAACTTACTTACATAAGGGAACTGACCTCGAAGAGACGTTATTTTAACATCTTGCGTGAATTGATCCTCTCCCTTAGGTTCTAATTTCATCATTTTCCTGCGACATGTACATTTTTTATGATAATCATTAAAAACACCGCAGAATATAGAACGATATTTGAAAAGAGGTCCAATATTCTTGTACAAGTAACGCAGGCTTTCTAATTTTTTTTAAGTTTAGAATAAAAAAAAGAGAAAGAATGAATAAAAAGAAGTAAAATATGAAAGTGTAAAAGACACATTTGTTAATTATTCCAAATGGTTAAAACTGTGTAAATCTACTAATCAATGAATATGTTATATGAATGTATTATTAATATTTTCATTCAAGCACTTTGATTAAAATATAAATATTGTGGATAATTTTAATTCTAATATTCCTTTTATGCTCCAATATCATTTATCAGTTTTTCTTGTTACGAAAAGATAATACTTTGTCCTTCATTCATGTCTATGATTTAACTATTGATTTATGTGACAACTCATTTCATGCTGAGATAGATTTTTCATTTTTCCATATTTAATTTAGCAGTTTTTCAAGTAAATTTCTCTCGCTAATGTGGTGATAGGTTAAGGACTTCGTGAAGAAGGGTTGTAGGCTTTATGACTAGTTCCATCAAATTTTCTTAACGAGATAGAAAATGTTCTTTGTTAAGTTCAAATTAGTCTCAAAGTCATCATGTGAAGTTGTAAAGATGGCAAAAGACACACACACAAGCATATCAAACGCCATCCTTTCCACGTGATAATGGTTAAAAATTAACAGTTTTGTCGTCTACATGTGTGTGTGTGTGCTTTATATAGGTATTTCCTTTCTTCAAGTAAGTACGGGATTTAAAATCCTCTAGGTCAAGTGTCGGCAACCTACGGCTCTTTGGATGTGAAGCTGCGGCTCTTTAGTTCCATACGCAAATACTATTTATTTTATAAAAAAAACCCATTTAAAAATCTTTCTGAATCGATTAACGAGGATTAGGCTCCGTTTCTATCTCTTAGCCACATGTACTCGCTTTTCACTGCACCCCTTCCCCGTGACACGTGTCGTCACTGTCAATAGTCCGGAAGCTCTCGAATGACGCCGCTATCAGATGTTTCTATGTAGGTTTTAATTCGTTTTTTCGACGCAAGATAATTTGGCATCGTCACCAGTGCTTTGGCTGTGACTTATAGTTTGTTGTTTCAAGAATTTTTCAGAGGGGGGTTCGGGGTCGAAAGTTCACCAGTCTTGTATCATGCTCCTTTTAATTTTGTCGATTTTCGGGAACAAAACACAGTAAAAAACTAATTTTTGAATAAATAATTAGCATGCATTAATTAATAAATAATCATTAATAACAAGTAATTAATTAAATTTTACGTACTATATACTTAGAACTATAATCAATCGGAAAAAAATCGAGGGCTTTAGGGGAGGGGGCCCGGACCCCAGGACCCCCCCGTCTTGTGTGCGCCACTGGTTGGAAATGATATAACTTCTCAAAGGTATGCATGTGCATATATAATATTAATAAAAAAAAACCGAAGGTATGTAACATAATAAGTATTATATTTTTAAAATACATATTATACATATTTTTTTCAAAATAAGATACCTGACTACTTTTTTGAAGTCCATAAGAATTGTCAAAAGAGAAACAATTTACTACTCTTGGATATTACCCCCTCCCCCCGTCGAAAGTGTTTTTATTAAAATATATATATAATAAATTACCTATTTTATTATTTATCTATTTTATAGCTTTTATTATTTAAAAATTAGAGTTAAAATAATAGTTATAAGTGTGTAAGTATCTATAAATTGTTATGTAATAAACCTATTTTCGAACTATGAAGATCAAAGTAGGTAGGCATTTGCAGTTTTAGATTGTTTATATATGTTTAGCAATAATATATATACAGTTACTCCCAAAATTGAGGGTACACCTACTTTTAAAACGGGAATCAATGTTTAAAATGAAAAAAATATGTTAAATGAGGGAAATAATTAAAACCTTTAAGCATAGATGCGTTTATTAGATCATAATTCATTATTTTGAATGATAAAACAAAATATTTGATAGTTTAAACATACATATAATAACTTATAAAGAAAATTAACAGAAATTAATAGCCACAAAATTGAGAGTACATGCATCTATTTTCCTGCATAAATCATGAATAATAAAGAGTTAATATTTAGTAGCATAACCTTTTGCTGATATGACAGCTTCCAATCGCCGAGGCATCGATTCCACAGGATGTCTAGTGGTATCGGGAGCAATATTCAGCCATTCTTCTTGCAATACAGATTTCAATTGTTCCTTGCTTGTAATTTGATGTTTTTGCACAGCTCTCTCAAGGTGGGACCACAGATTCTCGATAACACTTAAGTTGGGAGACTGTAGAGGTGTATTAAGTTGATTCCGACAATGGTAAAACAGCCATTCTTTTATAACAAACGCAGTGTTCTTGGGGTCATTGTCTTGCTGGAATACGAAATTCGACCCCAGTCCCAATTTATCAGCACTTTCAAATTATTTTGCAGTATATTAAGATAAGCCATCTTGTGCATGATTCCATCAATGAATACTAGCTTTCCCACCCCCGACGCAGCCATACACCCCCAAACCATCACCGACCCACCTCCGTGCTTCACAGTAGGAATTGTGTGTTTTGGGTGGTGTGAGGTATTTGGTTTACGCCACACCATAAGATGTTGAACTTACTCTCATCGCTGAAAATGACTTCGTTCCAAAACTGTTGAGGCTTTAAAATGTGTTCTTTAGCGAATTTCAATCGCTTGACTCTATTTCTCTTACCAATTAAGGGCTTTTTTCGAGCTGCTCTACCATTATAGCCAGCCTTTCTTAGGACTCTTCGCACCGTTTCTGCAGAAACCGATCGACCTAAGGTATTAAAGGTACTGGCTGCAATTTTAGGAGCACTAATTTTAGGATCAATCTTCACTTGATTTATAACTCTTCGCTCGGTTATAGAGTTCATAATTTTCTTTCTCCCTCTTCCTTCGTTATTTGCCAGCATACCAGTCTTTTTAAATTTTTGCAGGATTTTTTAGATGCAGTTAACACTTCGTCCAACTACTTTAGCAATACTCCGCTGGGATTTACCTTCTTTTGACAGTTTAAATAACAAGTTTTCTCTCTTCGATCGTCGTTTCCTTCCGATTCTCCATTTTAATCAAGACATCAAATCACAAACACAAATTTGTTATCAGATAGCCTTTGAAAGCCTTCCTTTATCATAGGTCTATTATCAAATTTCTATTTAAAAAATTACTGGTAGTTTTGCATAGTGATTAAAGAAGTGTACCCTCAATTCTGTGACATTAAAATGGTGTAGTTTTTCTTTCAAACCTTCATATTTTTGTTTTAATCAATTTCCATATCCTACATTTAATGTTATTTGGAAGAGTAATGTATGCATTTTGAATGTACAAAAGTGCGTTAACATAGCGTATTAATTTCTACACCTGGTGATCCGATGGTGAATTCGGAATTAAGTGTACTCTCAATTTAGGGAGTCACTGTATATAATATTCTTTCATTGATTTCGTCATAGCTGGGCATAACACCTTTACTCGAAAACTAAATATCTAATATTCACCAAAATTTAAAAAGAAAAAACTAAATGTGCAGACTGCGCCCTGATAAACACGTTCTGACAGGCCCGTTATTGCCAGTCAGTGATCACCGCACACAGGAGGCGACCACAGATGCGACGAAACTATGTACTAATAGTCAATTAGTACGTGAGAGAGAGAAATAAACAGTGTTTCGAGTCTAAATGATTTATTTTAATAATTAAATTATTAGAGAATTATTTATTTCACTTAGGAAAGTATTTTTAATTGGGAAATATCGTTGTAAATTGTTTTTTTTTTGATAAATTATATTTCATTATGCCCAGCTTCTCTCGTATGTATTTACTCAGGTATACCTTGACATAGTAAACAATTGCAAAACTTGTCATCAATGTTTTGGATACTTAAATAACAATTTAAAAACTGCTTTATTACCGCTTCACCGCAAGCATGGCATCTACGGGAAAAAAAGAGAAGAACTGAAGAACACACACAGCATCGAGAATTCAATCGGGATTGGACGGAATTTTTCGTTTTCATATGCAACTCAGATGGCCTTCCGACTTGTCTCATTTGCCACGAAAAACTTGCACACAAAAAGAAATCAAATTTAGAGAGACACTTCAGTACAAAACATGCTTTGTTTGCTAGTAAATATCCAGCTGGCGAAGAACGAAAAAAAGCTGTCGATGAGCTCCAAAAACAAAAACAGCAATCAAGTTCCATGTTAAGTAACTGGACGCAATCTACAAATAATGTTAATCTGACAGGCTTCGCGGTATCACTAGAAATTGCAAAAAAAAGACAAACCATTCACTGATGGTGAGTATGTCAAAGATTGCTTCATACGTGCATTTGAAGAACTGTTTCGTGATTTCAAAAACAAACCAGAAATTTTGAAAAAATCAAAGATTTGCCACTATCCGCTAAAACAGTACAAGATGCAATAGATAAAATGTCTTCAAATGTAACATATTTGCTGGTAGAAGATATTCAACTTTCTTTTGACTTATCACTTGCTATAGACGAGTCTTGCGACATAAAAGACACGGCACAAGTTGCCCTTTTTGTCAGGTATATGTCTTCCCAAGGTCCAAAAGAACTTCTAGGATTGCTACCGCTCCCGGGATAAACTAGAGGAGGAGATATAGCGAATGCTGTGCAAAAATTCCTTGAAGACAATAAGATCGATTTAAATAAAATCGTTTCAATAGCAACTGGTGGAGTCAGAAGTATGACAGGAAAAAATAAAGGGGCAACAACGATTCTTCACAGCAAAATAAACTACGAAATTCTTACGTTTCACTGCTTAATACACCAATAAACGCTTTGTGCCCAAACATTTTCGGAGGAAATCGTTGTGGTCATGAATTTGGTAATCATGATTGCTGACAGCATCTGTCAAAAGCACTCTTCTTTCGTCAGTTTAAATGGAGACTCAGTATTCCGACATACTTCTTCACAATAAAGTGCGATGGCTTTCCAAAGGTAAGGCCCTGAAACATTTTGCTTTGTACCTGAATGAAATAAATACATTTCTCAATGAAAAAGGCATTAATCACCCTGAATTGGAACACGACAAATGGTTGCAAAAATTTTACTTCATGGTGGATATCACAGCGAAATTAAATGAACTGAATCTAAGACTGCAAGGAAAGGGAAACCCAGTCTATGTTTTGGTAGAAGAATTGGTTTGTTTCGAAGAAAAATTCATTCTTTTTGCAAGGAGATATTCAGAGCGGTAAATTACTTGATTTTCAATTTCTAAAGCAATATCGCGATAAAACCAGTGCAACTGTTGACACTAATTACTTCAGCACAGTTGTAAAAAAATTAAAGATGAATTTGCTGACAGATTTGAGCAATTCAAAACCAACAAAGCCACTCTAGCATTCATAGTAAATCCTCTCAAAACAAACAGTAACGAAATCCACATTGAGCCCTTTGGAATTGATACTGGATCTCTAGAAATGCAATTGATCGATTTAAAAAGTAAAGCTGCGTGGAGTGGAAAATGTACAGAGTTGGAGTTCTAGAAATGCATGTATGTAACGCAACAAAAGTTGACAGCTTTTAAAGAAATGCCGCGAGTTGAAGCACTTATATTCGACGCATGGAATAGTCCTCCAGATTATTGCTACAGTGAGGAAAAGAAGTTGGCATTTGGAGTGCTGACTATTTTCGGATCGACATATTCGTGCGAGCAAGCGTCTCTTACGTGAATATAACTAAAAGTAAAGTAACAAGTCAACTAACAAATGAAAATTAAGAATCGTGTTTGAAACTTAAAACTAAGTTATGAGCAAAATTTATCCAAACTTTATAAAAAACCATGCAAAGCCAACGCTCCCATTGAATTTGTTTGATCAACATTATGTTATTGTTTTTCTTATTTTTAAGTACAAGTTACATTGTTTAGTAAAGTTTTAAATTTTCTACTTGAATTACCATGCAAAGACATCGCTCCCATTGAATTTGTTTGATCAATTGTTTGTTATTGAAGTACAAGTTAGTGCTGTAAGTAAATGTTTAATTGTTTTAATTTTTTACTTAAATAATAAATAATCATCTGATAAGGCCATATATATATATATATATATATATATATATATATATATATATATTATCTAATTTGTTTTGAAAAGCATTACATATATATGAATAAATAGATATTTTTTCATGAATAAGTAGATTATATGTATATATAGTTTTTTTTTCTTTTTTATTATCAAAAAAGTTTATTTATGCAAGTAATATTTATTGTTGGCAAGAAAATATTTTATGGCGCTTTAAAAACTTTGAAATTTTGTAAGTTGTAATTTTTGGCTCTTCCGACTCAAAAGGTTGCCGACCCCTGTCCTAGGTCAGTGTTTTCTGCTGGGCGTCTCACCCCCCGCAGATAGCCGTTATAATCTTACCAGGGGCGCGCGAGCATATCGAAAAGTCAAAAATTAAAGATTATTTCGAAAAATTATTAATTTTTTCACTGAAAGCAAAACAAAATACACATTACGACACAATAAAAAATAAAATACATATTTGCACTGATAAATGTACTTATAAATGTATACTGATACTTATAAATGTATCAGTGCTGCACAATGTTTTTGAACATTAATTCATCAACACAAACTTAAGAACAAATTTTACAATTACTAAAGACCCCATGGGCTTATCATATACAAAATTTAATACGTATCTTGATTTGTAATGTTTATAATTAAAGTCGTATTGTAGCTTTAGCGTCAAAGTACATTATTATTGAATTCAGTGGCGCACACAGGAGTTTTTCAAGGGGGTCGAAAGTTCACCATTCTTGTATCATGCTCCTTTTGATTTTGTCGATTTTCGGGAACAAAACACAGTAAAAAACAAATTATTGAATAAATAATTAGCATTAATTAATAAAATTAATCATTAATAACAAACAATTAATTAAATTTTACGTACTATGTACTTAGAATTATAATCAATCGTAAAAAAAATCAAGGGCTTTAGGGGGGGTCCGGACCCCCAGGACCCCCTTGTGTGCGCCACTGATTGAATTCAATACATTGTTATTGTATGGAGGGGACGCGATGAAAATTATAATTGAAAATTGGGTGGCAAATATTGAAAGTTTAAGAAACATTGCCCTAGGTCCCTGAATAATTTTTACAATCGCATTAAAGCTGCACATCAGCAAATACACATCAGTTAAGATTTATAGTCTGATGTATTCCTGATTGTGAGTTCATGAAGTCGCTAGTCAAGTCTTGCATTCGAATTCTGGTATTTCTGAAGACCGTTATGCAAATTAATCGAGGTAGGGATGGAGAAATTAGTTACCCCCCTTCGAAACACACAACACTAAGCCTCAAAAGTATGATATAGAATACAGAAATGAGATGCATCCAAGTTTCATTCTCGTCATTTGTCTATATAGTTTAACATTACGAAATTTGTCGCCAATAGCCCGTGTCTGGTTTCAGAGTGACGTTCATTAAAATTAACCAATCTAATAAACTGTAACAAATGCGTTTATACAAAATAATATATAATGTTAGTTTAAACGTAATAATTATTACTAATTTCATATTTTTCGGTGATTTTACCTGTTTTGATTTTATCCCAATAATAAAAAAAGGAACCTTTTAATATTATTCCCAAAAAACACTCTTCAAATTCAATGAAGAAAAATCTCGATTGTTTAATGGTCTCTCATAACATAATTATAAGTAACAAACTACTAAAGATCTTAACTTTCTTTCTCAATTATTAACACTGAAAAATAAATTTTAGTGAAAGTAAGTTACAAAACGCCAGCCAACATATTGTTTATTTTCATTGTACATTATTTAACTCTGTTTAAAACATCTACGCTTTCAAAGTCATTTTTTGAGGTTTAGTTAATAAAAGGTACGTTTTACAGTATTAACATAATTAAAGAATATTCCACTAAGAAAAAATTGAAAAACTAACAAGCTTAATATAAATAAAACGTGAATTCGAATTCAAAACGAAATTGTAAGGAGATAATTATATTCAAGAATTAAGCCAAAAATTTACTTTTTCAGAAAGATATGTCTCTAACGAGGCAAGTATTTTTGATAATTTGAGTTACTTTATCATTCTGATAACGTATTTAAAATAAGTTTTTAAATATTTTTTACAAAAATACCATAGATGACTTAAAGATGATCTTCAAAACCAAAAGGTAACATCATTAAAGCTTAAGTTAGAAAGATGAAAGTTTAAATTATATATTTTTGAAGCATCAAACAAAACAGATTTCACGAATGTTTTTTAACTGAATAATTATATTGAACTTGTTTACAGACCCATAATTTATCACTTAAATCACATAAAAAATAATAAATTATATATTACCACGTTTTAAGAAATTATAAGAATGGAGAAAATTATTTGTAAAAGGGAAGTTTGAAATAGCTTTTCCCCCAACAAGTTAGAATTATGTATAGGAAAAAAAGGATTATATATATAAGAATATGTTTCACAAATATAGCCTGGGTTTTTTTCTTTTTGAATTTCATTTCCTAAACGCTATTTACTAAGCACATTTAAGAATATTATGTTTGCTTTGAGTTTCGTTTTGAATCATTCTTTAGATTCAATATTATTTGGGTTGAAAAAATAAAAAACAGTTCCATAAAATTTCATATTTATATTTCTTAAATTATAGAGAATTTTTAAGATGTTACAAGACAAAGATAATAACAAGTAAATAATAGAATAATAATTTGATGGTTTGAAAAATAATTTTAAGCTTAAGGAAACTAATATTTATATAAAAATACAATTCTATCAGTTTCATTTTTATATTATATTCTAAAGAGAACCATTTAATCGAAGACAATGATTTTTTTTAAACTTTAAAATGAATTTTACAGAATAATTCAATTTTACCTAATTATAACGGAAGAAGTCTTAAATAAAAATGTTTTATTGGTAGATATTAGTTGACTTAAATGACGAGACAGCATGGCCTAAGATAATACATTAAAGAAATTCAGAAAATGGCACTGCGTTAGTTAGTATGCCCAGATATATATATTTTTTTTAACGAGAATGAAATTATATAAAATCAAATGTATTCGCTAACAATTATCAGAAAGTTTGCATTGAATTACCTATAGGTTCTGAAGCTTTTAAATTTAGAAACAGATTTAACATTTGAGAAATTGTTCAAAAACAATTATTAAAAATCAAAAAATACATTTTAATCACCTGTCATGCATATACAAGTCACATATACATGTGTACCTGAATATGCATCAAAATCAATATTAGAAAAATAAAAATAGTAATTGGCAAAAAACGAATAAGAGTTATCGGCAAAATACTTCAGTGTCATAATAGAATAATTCCACACTTCAAAGGGTTGTTCTATGTGAAATGATTAATTATTCCACATAAATTATCTTATGATAGATCAGTTAAAACATAATATAAATATTTTAATTAAATTTTACACATAAATAAAAATTCCATTTATACAATAACAAGTCCTTTCTAACGAAAGAGATTACTAAAATAGTATTTGTAACTGTGCAGAGCATTATTTTTAGTAAAAATACACTTTTATCGACTGCATTTTGCATAAACTTTTCTTATATTCCTGGCCGATATATTAACTTTGGGCTGTAACAACCAAAAAATCGATTTCTTTATATTCAGCACCTCTACGATCTTAATTTGGTTTTGTTTACAGATATTGAAATAGGTTCGAAAGTATAGTTGTTTTATGGGGTAAAACAGGAGGGTTCTTATTCCCAATAAAAAGAAAAAAAAATTATGTCCATGATAACAGCTAAAAGAGATCTGTGCCTTCCTCTTTCAACTTCAGTTATTGAGATATGGACCGTAAGTTTAGGATGATATTTATTAGCTACCAAGGGCTATTTTGTCTACCAATGAACTATACTAGACCAATTTTCAAACTGCTGCTTTCACCAACAGTGGACTTATGGTGAAAAATATGTCCTTGCACAGTAATAAATTTCTCTTATAATTCTTATTGGATCAAAGTTAAAATCATACAAAAATTGGCTAATATATTATTAAAGAGTCCGACTACGTTCGGAACTGTGATTTTAAAAGAGCGTATAAATGGATAATTTTCATGATATCTAGTGTCACTTAGATTAGAATACATGTATAAAATTGCTTTAAGGACATTATGACAAAAAAATTATTTAAATACAATATTTTGGCAAAATATTAACTTATAATAACCTTTTTCCAAAACGTTCTCCTTTTATAAAAAAAAATGCCTCTATAATAATAATATTTTGCTTATATAAAGTAAAGACCTCTCCAGAGAGTCTGAACTAGAATTTTTGAAAATTTCCCATTATTTTCAGAGTTACCACCAATTAAAATAATTATCGGTGTTTTTTTCTTAAAATTTCTACCCTCTGTTGTAATAAAATATGGATAAATCCACTTCTAAGTTATATATTTCCAAAATTCTAGTTCAGTTTCTGTACAGAGTTCTGAGCTATATCCAGGCAAAATATTATTACAATAGAAGCACTTTTCATAAAAGGAGAATGTTTTGAAAATGGGTCATTCTATGTTCATTTTTTGTCTAAACATCGTACTTAAATAATTTTTTATTGTAATAGTACTCTTAAAACAGTTTTATACACGTTTTCTAATCTGACACTAAATATCATAAATATTATCCATTTATACGCTTTTGCAAAATCACGGTTCCGAACTTCATGGGGCACAATGTTTGACAGAAAAATGAATCAATTTTCATGAAAATTTCAAAATATTCACAAATAATTTTTTTTTTCATTTTAACATGTAAATGGATAGCGCTCATTTAGCATTACAGTATAGGAGAAAAAAAATGCGAAACACATTTTATAATAGAAAAAATGGATCAGCTGAGCTTAAAATGAGTTGCTTGGTAAAATATGATGCTATCTATAAGATAGAAAAGCCAGAACATAATATTAATATTCGAGTTCTTATATATCTGAAAAAAAATATTCCAATTTCGGGTTCTATTCTTTGGGGGCAAAAAAGGGGGGCCAGTTAAATATTCTTTAATGGTACCACAAATCCTCACACCCAGGGATGATTGAATTCTATTTTATTCGTATGGCAAGGGGTTAAAATCACTTGACATAACAATCTATAGCAATTATGAAGTTCTTATCATTTGATCTGCGTCAACATGTCCAACAGGTAAACGAGTTTCGTATGATATGTCAAAGGATCACTTGTGAACAATAAAACATTATCTAGTTTTGCGTCTCTGTCACTGTGATTACTAATTTTTCTACTTCAAAGACATAATGTTGAAATAATCACTAATCAAATAGCACTTTTCTTACTTGATATTTTTGATTTCTTTAGGTCAGCAATCAAACGTAATTATTTTTCAACGGGTGAGCTAAGAAATGTGTTCTTTCATATTATAAAGCTGTCTTAGCGTAATGTTGAAAAATATGACTCAAAATCGGAACAATTTTTTCAGCTAGAAAACTGCTCCAACATTAATATTAAATTCTGACTTCACTATCCTATAAAAATATTATTATTTCGTGTACATCAAGGGTGTTAAAAATGCAGTCCGCCGTTTCTTTTCAAAAGTTTTTTAATATCAGGCTTTTAGTCTTTTTTTTTTTTGCAATTTGAAATTTATTTCAAGTGAACCTTATGTATAAATCTACAATATATTTGCCTGTTACCTATTCTTGTTTTAAAATAAATCCTTTTTAATAATAGAAATGGCCTTTAGACTAAAAAAAACATTTTTTTAATATTTCACTAAACGTTTTCATTTAATTTTACGGTAATAAAAATTGTTTTTCATTAAACTATGAAATGCATTGTACATATTCTGAACTATAGATGGTACCCGGATTCTTAACGAGTGCGACTTTTATTTCTCTTCCTCATTCTGTGTTTGGAGTATCCAATTAGCAAGAGGCAGTCAGAGGTGTTTTTTGATATAGAAAACATTCAAGATGGTTAAGATAGCAGTGCATACTTAATCGTTTGCGAATGAAAGCACCATCAAGTTTCAACAATGAGTAAAGAAAGATCAATTCAAAAGGAAGGCCGTAATTTTCATGAGATGGACAACTGTAATATTTTTTGTGTTCAGAATAAGATTAATTTATACCTGATATCTAAAAACTCTATTTCAGTTGCTAATGAATAAAATCTTAAAAGCCACTGTAACACAAACCATGAAGCAAACTATGGTCAATAATTTCCGCAATTTTGTGAAGACAAATTGTCCGAATTGAGTGTGTGTGTGAGAGAGAGAGAGATAAATTCTTCAAAAACAATAAAGCACACTCATTAAGTTCGTTGAGGACTAAACAGTTGCTGTAAAAGTTATATATTATTATACATTTAATCACGCAAGCAGATCGAAATCATTTACTGAAAGAGAGAGAGAATTTATTAGTTAATAATTATTTAAGACAGCGGAAGTATATTATGTCCACTTCAAATAAAACAAAATAAAAATGCAAGTTGAAGTCGTAATATTGTTGGTAGCAGAGTTGATGAAATTGCCGAGAATTTGAGAAATCAGCATAAATCAATATTTATTGCAATATTGATAAAAGTACAGATATTCGAAATTTCGCTCAGCTAGTCGTTTCTTTTCCCCAAATGCGATGTTGATTTAAAAATAAGTGAAAAACTATAGGAAATCATTTATATTCAAAATACAACCTCTGGAGCTGATATTTTAAATGTACTTAAAGATGTTTTGAAGAAATATAAGTTTCCGTTGTGTGGAAAAGTTGGTTTACCTTGCATGATGGTGCGCCTACCATGATTGATATTACTAAAGGAGTTGTTGCAAGATTAAAAGAAACATGCAAACAGCATGGCAATAATAATTTTGAACATTTTCATTGTATTATTCCAAAGTTTTAAACATGGGACATATTTTAAAAATAGTCACCAAAATTGTAAATTATATTCGAGAACATAACTTCAATTTGCTTCATTTCTGGAAGATATAGAAAATGAATACAACGGTCTACCGTATAATATGGAAATACAATGGCTTTCAAATCAAAAACTGTTAAAAGGATTCTTCAAATTGTTCGATGAAATTATAATTTTTTTGGAAACAAAAAATATAATTAATGTACTGAATTAAAAGATGGACAGTGGATAAAGGACCTGGCTTTCTCAGCAGATAAGGCAAAAATTATGTTGTTACAACTCTATTGGATAATATTAAAAATTATTGTACTTTGGCAAAAATAAATAGAATAAATTATAGTTTAAAAAAAAACCTAAAAACACGCTTTATAGTGAATCGAACTAAAAAGTAAAAAAAAAATCATTCTTAATATAAGAATAAAATGATAAGCGGGAAAATTAATGTCATTGCGGTAACAGCATGTGTGTGTGTGTGTGTGCTTTGTATTACATTTTTACACAAACTCAGCATTTCAGAATAGAACTAGTAAGAAATTATAACAATTAATATAGAGCACCCCACACTTTTACCTCAATATGACATCAATATTCTCTCTCTTTCTTATATTAAGAATTATTATTATTAACTTTTTTTTTACTTTTTAGTTCGATTCACTATAAAAGCGTATTTTTTGGTTGTTTTTTTAAACTATAATTTATTTTTCATTTTTTATTTCAATCTACAATAAAAGCCTGTTTTTTTTAGTTTTTAAAACTATCATTTATTCTATGTTGAATTTATCCTTTAGTTTGATATTTGGAGTCGGAATTTCGTGGCTGCTGGAATTAGTCTTGCTCTTCAATGGATATTAATTAAGGGTACTTATTCTCTCCGTTTACGGGGGGCCTTGGATGTGTCCCATATCGTTGTATTTCAAGGATTCTGTCTCTGTAGTTACAGGTCTAACTAATAAAATTGTGTAAGAAGAAATATTAAATGTAAATCGTATTATCACTTTTTAAATGTATTGCTATAATGTTAATTCGTATCATCACTTCCAAGCGTATTGCTTTATAAAAATTTTAAAAAAATATTTAGCATTTAGAACATAAATTATTTTTTTACACATCCACGAGTCTTTTTTTTTTTATTTCCATTTTCAGAAAAACTAGACTTATATTTGGTAAGAAATTGCTAACTCACCCCCCTCTCCTTTCTCACACAATGAACACCTTTTTCTCTTTTTATTTGCATTAATAACAAGCGTTTTCATTTTCAGGGTTGCACCTTTTTAAGGGATAGGGCCTTTTAGTTGCCATATCTGGAATTAGTCGCCCAATTTGGAAATGGAGTATGGAATTAGTCGCCAAATCTGGATATGGTATATGCAATTAGTCACCAAATCTGGAAACTATTTAATGAATTAATCACCAAATCTTGAAATCCTTATTTTTGAGGATCCTGGTCAGGACAACGGAACAAAATTATGAAATTATTGTATAGTCATCGGTCCTTAACAAGTGTGCAAAATTTTTAATTAATCGGACCTTTTAAAGTTGGTAAAAATCAAGTCCAAAGATTCCATTACATACAAGTGAAACTTATAAAAGCGTGTTAAAAAGAAAACTTGTCTCACTTTGAAATCTATCAATATCTGTTGATTAAATACGATAAGTTAAAATTTACTGAATACGCTTACAAAATTAAATAGTTTGAAGTAATTTTTTTTACTAGTTTTTTTATACATATTTATCAGTAGATCTGGTTCCTAAAATTTATTGTTTGTAATGCGAATAATAGCTATATTTGGAAGCACTTATTTATGAGGGCAATTATTTTCTTTAATGAAAAATAACGAAAATTCAGAAAGATTAAGATTAACTCCAATCAATATTTATCGTCAAATTTAAAAATTACGTCAGCTCAGTATTTTTAATCATATCTTGATGACTTGCTTTGTGAAAAAAAAAGTCAAATATCGTCTAAAAAGTAATGTTAAATTGATATTCTTAAAAAATTTCATTGTGTGTTATTTTCTTTTTTGTAAAAATTATAAGATTTGCATAGCATAATTTTAAAAAATAATATGAAATATAAAACGACCACGTATGAAGAATGAGTCTAATAAAGGCATAATACATTATAAAAATCGTATTTCATTAATTTTTTGAAGATTGTAAACACGCGCCTCCACAATTATAATAAAATAGACCACGTGGCAAGTAATATGATACGAGTTTGACATTCATGCTATACATATTTTAAAATACTACTTGTTTGATTCACTTTTTTCTGGCATAAAATATATTTAGTACTTTTTCTCCTACACTGTAATGCTAAATGAGCTAACACTTTACATATTAAAATGAAAAATTACTCATTTAAAACTGTCTTGCTCTAATGTATGATCCTAAACAAAATGCTGAACACATTTTCGGACAGAAAAATGTATCACTTTTCCGGAAAATTTGCAATATTGCAATTCCTATAACTGTTTACAATATAGCGTTTTTAAAATTTCAATATATTCCATAAATAATTAAGCTTTCCTTTTAAAATGCAAAGGATAGCTAATTTAGCATTAAGGAAAAGAACAAATGCGAAACATATTTTATACTAGAAAAATGGATCAACTCGGATAAAAATAAGTAGTGTAATAAAATATGTTGCCCTCTATAGGATAGCGTAGCCAGAATATAATAATAATAATAATAAATTGCAGTGAATCATAATACGGTAGATAAAGGTTTAAGAAAGGGTTAGAAATTATCATGGTGAGACATGATTTCTTTTGTAATTCGGATAATCAAAAAAAAAAAAAAAAAAAAAAAGACTGACTGAAGACGATTTTCTTAAATGTCGCAAGGATTAATAAGATCTTACAAGATTATGTATCGTTAGCAGTGGCGCATACAGGAATTTTTGAAGGGAGGGGGGGAGGGTTCAAGCTCGAAAGTCCACCATTCTGGTATCATACTCCGATACGCCGCTCAACATATTCTTTTGATTTTGTCGATTTTCGGGAACAAAAAACAGTAAAAATTAATTACTGATTAAATAATTAGCATTAATTAATAAAACTAATTATTAATAATAAATCATTTATCAAAGTTTACGTACTATATACATAGGATTATAATCAATCAAAAACAAATCAAGGGCTTTGGGGGGGGTGCAGATCCTAAGACCCCCCTTGTGTGTGCTACTGATTGTTAGCATTGTTTTATTCAATGAAATAAAAAAATATGCTGTTGATTTTTGCTTTTCAATACCACTTAACAATATGGTAAAAAATAATTTTATTTAATTGTATTTAAATATTAATACGTGCTTTGAAAATTAAATTAACCTTGCTAGTTACCGTTTCATTCATGGAAAGGTATTTCAAGGTTGAAAATAAAACAAGTATTTTAGGCTTAACGTCGGTCAAGAATAATTTCTCCTTAACCATTTTTATCTATCGAATCTGCCAAAAAACTGAAATAAAATACTATCAAAGAATTTCCTGTAAAAACATGCAATAAAAAATAATCCAAAATCAGATTTTGCTGCCTTATTTTAGTTAGCTGCTTACCAAATAATAAACAGAAATATGTGAAACAATTCTCATGCTATTTGTTACAGATTTCTATGTGAAACTGAAATCTTAATTCTACTAAAATAATTTAATTATTTAGCATTTTCATGCATTTCTTATATCAATTTGTGCCGCGTTATAATTAGTAAAATGCAATAAATCAATTTTTATTTCCTCAAATTAATTTGAAGGTTTCTTAAGTCACCTTAACACCGCACCCGAATTTTATTTGGGCCGACGCTAATAGCCTATACATTAAGTTCAGTAAATTATCATTAATTACACAAATGTGGCGTGTAAAGGAATATTTTACGTATGCAAAACATATCAGTACGTATCATTATATAACACTTTATAGTTGTTTGAAAGCAGTGGACTATTTTGACCAATAGTTCTACTTTTGCAGCCTTTTGAATTCAGAACTGTGATTGTAATCAACCTTTGTATCGTAATGTAACAGCTAATACTAACAATCCAGGTGTATTGCATCAGTATATTTACACTTTATTAAGTAGAACAGCAGTCTACATCGCAAATACGAGAATACGAGTTAAAATTTAAAACTAACTTCGGATAATATTTCATTAAATGACTAAAATATCATGAATTAGTTTTCATGTATTAACTACATAATTTATGCATAATGTTGGTCCCCAACTCATTATTATGTTAAATTTAGAAAAGTTAATTTTGGATGACATGCCGGCAAAATTCTTAAAATAGTTAAGTAAAAAAGAAATCACATTCTCAGAAATTAGGCCATTTCAGGTGGGATTCGAACCCACGATCTTTGGATTAGAAGTTCAACGAGTTATCCATTGCGCTACAGGGACACAACGAACAATTTTTTCTTTTATATATGCTTTGGGCTATTATTTTTGTTTGTTACTATTTATACATTTTTTAATTTAATCAATGAATTAATATTTTTAAAAAACTGTATTAACATCAAGTGTCATCCACTACGAGTTTAAAAAATGTATTTGGACTTGAATGGATGAATAGAAAGTATTTTATTAAAGATTGAAAATTTGAACTATATATATATATATATATATATATATATATATATATATATATATATATATATATATATATATATATATATATATATATATACATATACATACATACATATATATATATATATATATATACATACATACATACATATATATATATATATATATATATATATATATATATATATATACACTGCTGGCCACCGTAAACGCAACACCCTGAAGGAAGCATACAAATAACATGAAATTTACAACATGCATTAGCGGAGGTGTGATATGCAAATGATTAGAATTTCAGCGCAGACACACATCACGCGTGCCTGTGGCGCCACCTCAAAGCGCTATTTAAGGCTTGGAGATTTCGACCATCTCAAGTTCGGCAATTGTGTTTTTCTTGTGGTTTTTTCAAAAAACGATCAGTTATGTCTCGTAGAAAACAGCGATCAGCTTTTGATCAAGTATCTGAGTTCGACAGAGGAAGGATAGTGGCCTACCGAGATTCTGGATTATCTTTCAGGGAAATCGGTAGTCGTATTGGACGAAACCAAGCAACTGTAATGTGGATATGTGACCGTTAGATGCAGGAGGGTACGTCGGACCGACGTGGTCGATCGCATCCACCTCAGTGCACCACTTCACGTGAGGACAGGCAAATTGTGCGCATGGCAGTGACGGATCGCTCAGTCACATCACGAACCATAGCACAGCACATTGAGTCTGTAACGTATCATTCAGTGTCTGCGCGTACCATTCGACGCCGTTTACAGCAGAGTGGTCTGTCCGCAAGACGTCCATTGCTTGGTCTACCCTTGACGCAGAACCACAGACGTCTCCGCCACCAATGGTGCGATGAAAGAAGGATGTGGGCGGCAGAATGGAATGAAGTTGTCTTTACTGACGAGTCACGCATCTGTCTGCAACACCACGATGGTCGAATTCGAGTCTGGATGCACCGTGGAGAGAGGATGCTGAACAGCTGGGTTATGCACCGCAACACTTGTCCTGCACCGGGTATTGGATATCACTCTCGCACTCCTCTAGTACGCATTGCTGGTACTTTAAACAGCCAGCGCTACATCTCCGAGGTGTTAGAGCCAGTTGTCCCTCTTTACCTTCAGGGCTTGGCCACAGTCATATTTCAACAGGATAATGCGTGACAACACGTGGCACGCATTGTCCAAAGGTTCTTCGTCAATCACCAGATTGAATTGCTTCCCTGGCCGGCTCGCTCTCCGGATCTTTCGTAAATAGAAAACATGTGGTCCTTGGTTGCTCAACGATTGACCCAGATTACACCCCCAGCTGCCACGCCAGATCAATTTTGGCAACGTGTGGAAGCTGCTTATGGTCTGCTGTACCCCAAGAACACATCCAAAGTCTCTTTGAATCAATGCCGAGGCGTGTGGCAGCGGTGATCTCCAACAATGGCGGCTACTCTGGCTACTGATTCTGTCAGGAACCACACTTCACAGAAGTCTATGAATTTAATCATTTGATACTTGGTCAACATGCTATCTACAAAGTAAATTTTGTTGTGCTATCTCTTGTCTTTCTTGGTGTTGCATTTACGGTGGTCATCAGTGTATATAGGGGGAGCGCGAACTGTTAGTAGGAACTGAAAAAGTGTTGCCCGTTTGAAACTTATTTTAAGCAGTCGAAATAAGCGTTTGTTTTATACACAATTGATCCTCGATTTCTCTAATTCGTTCGTGAGAAGTATAAATAAAACTATATTTTAAAAACAGAAAGAAAAAAAACCATTTTTAAAATATTTACTTTTTTAATGAGATGTAATCGCATTAAAAATTACCTTCAATCAGTGGCGCACACAAGGGGAGTGTCTCAGGGGTTCGGATACCCCCACAGCCCTTGATTTTTTTTCGATTGGTTATAATGCTACGTATATATTATGTAAAATTTAATAATGTATTTGTTATTAATAATTAATTTTGTTAATTAAGGCTAACTATTTATTCAATAATTAATTGTGTATTGTTTTTGTTCCCGAAAATCGACAAAATCAAAAGAATATGCTGGGTGGCGTAAAGGAGCATGATACCAAAATGGTTGACTTGCGATCCTGGACCCCTCCCTTGAAAAATTTTTGTGTGCGCTACACTGCCTTCAATGATTAATATGCAATGTAGTACTCCTTACAATTTTATCGAGAGCTGAAGAACTGTCAGTTTTTTGGTTAAAAGTTTAATAGTAGGCTATATTTCTATAATTCTTAGCAAAGTACACACACACACATACAAGATATATAAACTCTCTACTGAGAACATTCTTCCCAAACTGTCAAAAGTTTATCAAGGTACGTGGAGGCTTTGTTTGTACTTTGACAGTCAAAATCTTGGCATTATCGACACAACAAATTCTAAATACAGTACGAAATTACGTACGAAACAATGAATTGTATAAAAAAAAGTAAAAATTACGTGAATAGAAGATTGTTGTATGCTCACAATTAATCTTTATAATATTCTTATGAATTAGCTCAATTCCATCCAAATGCTCACAACCCTCAATGGTGCTTGCTAATATAAAAGCAAAAGTTTAAAAAAACTAAACTAAACTCCATGGCGCAACAGCCTAAGGCTTTCCAAGGCCTACTGTGAACAGATGTTCCAGCCAGGTGGTCAGTCTGACGCGAAACCTCCAGTATTTTGCTCCGAAGCAAGCTTGGTATTCCTTTATCGACCCACAGAAGGGATGAAAGGCTGAGTCAACCTTGTCCAGCCCGGGGTTTGTACCTCGGACCTGTGGCATGTAATCTCAATACGTTACCACACTCGGCCACTGGGCATCTAAAATGTTTCCATTTTCTAATTCTGTAATAAGGAAATGAAACATTTGTAGCCATTATCGTATATACAGACATATCCTATGGGGGAGGGGATATATTCTACAAAACACACAGACGAAAGCGTCAAGTCGTGATCTCTATAGTAAAAAATTAAAAATGTGTTGGTCTGGGTGGGGGACTATCTCCCCCCCCCTTGTGTACGCCACTGTCTGTAAAACTTAAACCAGACCTGCCCACCAAAAAAGAATGCAGCAAAACATTTATTCTATTAAACTTATATATGTTACCGCTAAAAAAAGTGCAAAAATATCACTTCATCTGAACATTAACTTGGGTGATCCATTAAAGTGTGGGGTATTATTTCATTTCTCGGATTACCTAGATAATCTGCACATTACCTGTTAGACACTCATTAATTTGCATATTACCTATTAGATACTCATTAATTTGCACATTACCTATTGGACAATCATTAATTTGCATATTACCTACTAGGCATTCGTTAAAGTGAAAATAAGAACTTTATTGGAACAGCAGCGACATTTCTATACGCTTAAATTAAATGTTTATTTTTGATATCTAAAAAATAAAGGTCATACAATCGAGGAATCAACACATTAGTTGTTAGAATCAATCATCAATCAATTGAAAAATGTTAATACAAGGGATCAAACCGTTTGACATATTATTACAATTAAATAATAATAGAACTAAGGAATAATAATTAATAATGGAACTTTTTTAACATTTGTTTCCAGAAGACAGTGGTCGTCTAAATTTAAATAAATACAGTAAGACCCCGCTTAACACTGTTTTGTTTAGTGTTGTTTCGGTTTAACGCTATTTTATTTCAATCTTGGTATTCCCCGAAATAGCACACAGCATTAGGCTTCCCGATATCCGAAGCAGTTTATCTGTGTTTCTTTTTTCCAGCGGTGTTATACGAAAGTATTTTTATCGTTTCAAACATTTGTTGACATTATTGTAAGTATAAATTAATACAATATAACGATTGCTATAGTGACAAATATGATTTTTAGTTTTTATCATGGGTGATAGTAAAAAACACGAAAATAAAGCATAAAAAAAGCATTTCACTAGAAATTAAAATGCAAACAATTAGAAGATTAAATGCTGGTGAACGTCAATCTCAAATTGGTGCTGCATTGAATTTGGCAACTCCAACAATAAGGATCATTTTTAAGAATAAAGAAAAATACTGTCATTGGTAACTGCAACTACGACAAGCTCTGCAACTAGAATTACCCGTTCTAGAAATAATACAATAGAAGAAATGGAAAAACAACTTTCTACAAGGATTGACGACGAAATTGAACGCAAAATGCCATTAAGCCAGGGGTGGCCAACCCAAATGACCTCGCGGGCCACTTTGGAAGAACTTTACAATCCCGCGGGCCGCATATATATATATATATATATATTAGATTTGAATCCAGAACAAACATTTGTTGGAGTGAAAATTTAAAACAGACTGACATATTATTATTTTTTTTCATGTATACAAACATAGATAGCATTATAATAATGCAATGATCAAATAATGTTTAATTTATTTAATTGGTGAGATATCTGCTTCTCACAACTCTTAAACTTAGTTTTTGCAAGTCGATCTCAATGCATGTGTATTTGAATATCACAAATGATGTTGCAGATTTTCGTGCGTTAAATTTGAGCACGATTTATGTTTGATAAATTTCTATTTAGAAAAAAAGAGATTCGCAGTAACAGAAACAACGTGATAAAATAATAACAGTTAAGTGCTTTATTTTTAAAAAAAACTCTTTAAACCAAAAATATTGTTCAAAATAGTCGAATTTTCTAAAGTTGTAAAGAACCTCGCGGGCCGCAAAGTTTTTACAGGCGGGCCGCGGGTTGGACACCCCTGCATTAAGCGAATCTACCTTCTTGATAAAATGGCAGAAAATTGGAAATACAGAAGAGAGACTGAATGATCTGAAATGTAAACATACTGACTTAGAATTTTATTTACCATAAAATCCGGCGTATAACGCGCACACCAAAAATAAGATCGAAATTCACGGGTTCGCGTTATACGCCGGGTATAAAAATGATATATTTAAAAATAATAATAATAAAAAAAGATGAGCATAAACAATTATACATCTACATAGATCGAAATACTGTTTGTTTAAAAGAAATGACATACCTTATGAACTTAAAGAGTTGTGGTTCTAGAAGTATGTTATTTTTTCAAAAGCCTGGGATAATACCTCGAATTTTGATTACCTCAATTCTCGTAACAGAATTGCATTATTACATTTCAGGTTTCTTCGTAAAAAAGGGGGTGCGCCTTATACGGCAAATATACCTAAAAGTTTAAAAATTCAGCTTGAAAGTATTGGTGCGTTATACGCCGGATTTTAAGGTATTTTTATATGCATATTCGTTTATTATCTTTCTATATTTGTAAGAAATAAATTTTTGTTTTATTGCTATAAAAATATAATTAATAAATTTAATGGTAAAATACCTGACCAACTTTCTACCCATCTTCCCCATAACACCATTATTTACATGAGATAACCTCATTTAACGCTGTTTCATATTACGCTCTACTTTGATGGAACTTATACCCCGCGATAAGCGGGGTCTTACTGCAATTACGTTAATTGAATGGTTCTTTTATCGAATACATTTAAATGTCACTGCCACTCTGATTCTTAGTGTTTAGCATAAATTATCCTGTGTGATGAATCAACGTTCAATCAAAATTCCTAACAGAAAGGAAATGAGAGAAACAAAGTTTTGTACTTTGACGATACGGAAACCCCTAATGAGATGATTGCTTGGTTAAAATGCTGGAAGCTTGTTGATTTTTAACGGAGCAAATAAGTTTATTTGTAGATTAGCTAGGTCAGAGGTGGTGAACCTATATAGATCAATGTGCCATGTTTTTCTAAAAAAATGTTTAGTATAGACGTGCTTTCAAATAATTTTGACTTGTGATTATTGGGAAAGTAGTAAAACTAAATACAGTAAGACCCCCCGCTTAAAGCTGTTTCGGTTTAACGCTCTTTTATTTCAATTGTAGGATTCACCGAAATTGAACGCAGCGTTATATATATAGGCGTCCCAATATCCGAAGAAGTTAATCTGTGTTTCTTCTTTCTTGCGGTGTTATACGAATGTATTTTTATCGCTTCAAACATTTGTTGACGTTTATTGTAAGTATAAATTTATATAATATAACAATTGCTATAGTGACACATATTATGATTTTCAGTTTTTCTCATGGATAATAATAATAAAACCACGAAAATAAATCAACGAGAAAAAGAATTTCCCTAGAAACTTAAATGGAAGTGATCAGATTGTATACTGGTGTACGTCAATCTCAAATTGGTGCTGCATTGAATTTGGCAACTTCAACAATAAGAACCATTCTTAACAAAAGAGAAAAAAATACTGTCATCGGCAACTGCAACAACGATAGTAGGTAGAAAGCCGATTCTGCTGTAAAGGCGGTGCAGGCGGTGCAGGCGGTTGCAGGCGGTTGGCGGTTGCAGGCGGTTGTAGGCGGTTGGTGGTTGGCGGTTGCAGGCGGTTGTAGGCGGTTGCAGGCGGTTGTAGGCGGTTGTAGGCGGTTGCAGGCGGTCGACGGCAGTGCAGAGTTGAGTTGTTTCGTTCCTACTGACGAGTTGAGTTGTTTTCTCCTGTTGAGTTGAGTTGTTTCGTTCCTACTGACGAGTTGAGTTGTTTCGTGCCTACTGACGAGTTGAGTTGTTTCGTTCCTGCTGCCGAGTTGAGTTGTTTTCTCCTGTTGAGTTGTTTCGTTCATGTTACCGAGTTGAGTTGTTTTCTCCTGTTGAGTTGAGTTGTTTCGTTCCTACTGACGAGTTGAGTTGTTTTTCTCCTGCATTGGCTTTGATTTTCGAGCTGAGGGGGCGAGTTGAATTGTTTTGTTTTCTACAGCTAAGTTGAGTTGTTTTTAAAAAATGTGCACAAGAAATGGAAGTATGGGAATGTTAAACGTGCTCATGGCGCCACCTATTGATTAAAATGTACACTAATTATAGATTTTAAAATGATGGAAGTAAATAACGCTCAAATAAAAAAAAAAAAAAAAAATCCAGATTCAAACTCACGGCCTCAGATCAAAATGTCTCCACAGGACAATAGTTTTCAGTTACGCTAACCATTATCCTATGAAGGCATACAGACCTGAAGAAAACTTATGTTTATAATCTCATGAATTTAATTTTGCAGGCGAAGCAGACGGCGACATGTTTTAAAATCATTTTCTTGATTAAAATGAAATAAAAAAAATATTTAATTTATATTATTTTAATAATGTGTAAATTTTAATTCAGTATAATGATTACATACACACACAGTAAAGATACAAAGTAAATTGATTATTCAGAAAAATGTGCCGTAGTATACTCGTCATCAGCGTGAACCGGTTACGATTTAACTTGTTTTAGCTTGTCTGATCTTGATTCTACAAGACGGCTTTTCCAGGCGAAGCAGACGGCGACGTGTTTTAAAATCATTTTCTTAATTAAAATGAAATAAAAAAAAATATTTAATTTATATTATTTTAATAATGTGTAAATTTTTATTCAATATAATGATTACACACACACAATAAAGATACAAAGTAAATTGTTTATTCAGAAATCAACATCTTGTATTGCGTTTTACATTACAATCGTATATTTACATTACAGGAGAACAACAATTTGTAAAATTTATTTCAGTGTAATGATCATACATGTACAGTAAAGATACAAAGTGAGTTGTTTATTTACAAAAACAGCATTCCGTTTTACATTACAATCAATTATTTATACACACACACACAAAAAAATCCCATTATTGGATTTTATGTCCTACAGCTCATTAAATAGTTCTAAATTCATCAACGACCAATGACCATGTGCAAGAGTAGTAATGCCATCACCATTAATAAACCTTTTGTCATCTTTATATGACAGAGCAAGTTTGTTTTGCTTTATTGAATGTAATGAATGAAATTTGGATCTAATTAAGTTCATGTCAACATATTTTATTTTTTCATTAAAAAGACAAGCTTTGTAGTCCTCAAATGTTATTTTATTTTTTATAGTTTGTTTTTTAATTCCTTTTAACCGCTTTTCAATCTTATTGTTTGTTTTGTAGGCATACATTTTCGATTTTAATCCTACATATTCTGTCATAATATTTCCTTTATTTTCATCCTTCATTTTCCCGATGACTTTTTTGTTAACAAGAGGTAAATTATAAATATTGTTTTCATCATAGTCTGAAGTATCATATAAGTTAATATCATCTTTCATGTCACTATAAAAATCATCAGTTTTTATTTCATATATAAAAGAATCGGTGTCTGTATACATGAGCCGTACTTTTGAGTCATAACGGTGCTTCATGTACTCATAGTGAAAAGAATACATTAGAACTTTTGATATATCTAAAATTACCATTCCTACCTGTATTGGTTTGAAAAATTTGATTTGGGTTTTTTTTTTAGATGGACGGCCATTAAGTTTTCAGAAAATATTGTGCGTCGATTAAAATTTGATTTCGCTATTAACTTTCGAGCCTGCTCTTCTGTTGAACATAAACGTATATCTACTCTTCTTCTTACATTTTCCATCGTTTTCCCGAAAATGCTATTATTCATTAGTTTGTAATAATCCTTTTGAAAGTCATTTACAGATTTAGTTCTTAATTTAGTATTATAATCTATGTAATTTTTAAGCCAAGGAGATTGAAAAAATTTTAAAACGCGATGAATTTTTTTTCAAGACTAACCCTAATTTTAAATATAGCTTTAAATTAGAATAATGGAGAATATATTTTGTTTTTGGTTCCAAAGTAGTTAAAAGTCTAGGCTCTTTACAATTAGGTGGGGGCTTATTTTCAGGGGCAAGGGGAAAGTCTGAATGTTTGTCATGCAAATCGGAAGGATATTCAAGATCTACTTCCAAGATGTAACCTACATCGGATTCATCTGATAAATTTAAAATATCCTGTTCAGTTAAATCGTTATCACTCCAAACAAAATCTTTTAAGGGTAGATATTTACTCATTGCATAACCGTACAAATTATTTGCGTCAAGATACATTAAATATTTTATCTCATCATCTGGGTTAAAATTAGACATATATCTGTTGTTAGCTATAGCATAACGATTGCAACACTGACTTATACCTCCTCTTACACCCTTTTCTATAAAAAGAAGCATGTCGTAATCTGTGAACAGTTCGATAGCTACTTTAGTATGTAATAACATAGCATCCCATGATAAAGCTGGGGTGGTAAAATACCAACAGGGGTCAAGTTTATAAGTTTGCATGCATATTTTTCGAAAGTTTTCAAAGAGATCTGTTAACAATAGAACATCTGTTTTTACATATAGATCGCAGTATTCACCAAGATTATTTAAATGAAATTCATTAAATACTTTACATGCATGATTATAATCCTCTACACTTATAGCCTCCTCATTTAGTTTATTGTAAAATTTGCTAATAGGTGGTAAACAAGAATCTTTACACTTTTCAAAACTATCAAAATAATCATACGGAAAAACTCCCTTTCTTAAAAGTAAATCTATTTTTTCTGAGTCAAAATAATGTTTCATATATTTAAATTCATCTTTTTTTTAGTGTTTTTATCAAATTTTCCAAACTAGAAGACATGAATTTGAAAGAATCTAAAAACCTTAACTGAAAATCATTTGAAATATTTTTACTGAAGGAAATATATTTTTCTTCGGTGTTCGGAATTAAATTAATTTGTTTTTCATCATATCCTAACTCATTAATAAAAATATGGGCGTCATATCCTGAAAGATTATGGAAGAAAACAGGCAAAAATTTGGGGGTTTTCATTGCTAAATTACAACTATTGCAACAAGGGCCATTAAATTTTTGAGTAACATGATTATGATCCCTAACCTTGATATTGTTTTCGTGAAAGGTTTGACCACAAACATAACAATTATTAGCATTATCATACAATTGCTTTTCTGATTCAGTAAGAGGTAATAACGGTTTTGATTTTTATAAATATTATCAATTTCTATTGCATCTTTTTCTAACTTTTCAATAAAAATTTTGGGGGCATCAATACCTCTATATACTACTGGATCTTTATAATGTCCCCCTTGATAACTGATAAAATAACAAAAACCTATTGGGACATGTTTTTCATAAATATTTGTAAACGAAAAGTTTGGATTAGGACAGCAAGTATCAGTTTTCCTAGTTACACACTCGAAATCCGCATATACAACAAAAGGTATTTTTAAACAATGTTGAAAATTTTTAAATTTTAAAAACTTACTTGTTTCTGACGGCATTACTACCCTTGCAGGATTTTTATGTATACACATCTCATTATGCTGAAGAAGTTTGTATTCTGTTTGGAAAGCACTTAAACATCTTTTACATATAAATGTTTTATGTTGATGTTTTGTTAGTTGTTTCGAAACAAGTCGAGATAAGCTTTTAATGAAACAATAATGTCCAAACTCACCATTTTTTACGTAAAGCAAATCTATATGTCTCTCACACTATATCACTAATGAGGAGAGGAAATATTTTTAAATCTTCTTCAAAAGAATAAATGTTTATTCCTATATCGTTCATTTTTGAAAAATTTTTCACCTCGTTAAGCGGTGTTGGAAAGGATATTCCATCAAAGTTCAGCTTATTTAGGTGGGGGACATAACTTGACGTTTTGTTGGGGTTGCTGGTGTTGGGGTAAAGAGCTGCGAGAATAGACCACATGAAACACTGAGAGTCCTTTTTATTGATGACATTGATGATTGCCTTTGTTTCAGCGATCTGCTTCGGCACCTCGATGAAGGATGATGAACCTCTGAAAGGAGAATAACGGTTCGTGCGGACTTCGAGTCTTAAAATTTCGTCCAGTGTCCAGCCCGAGTCTCTACCTTCAAAATCCTCGCTTTCTTTCACTATTTTCTCAGACATGTCGTCATAAAGTCTGGCGAGATTAGTTCCTTGTAATACATCATTATTCGGCGTTTTGAATTCTACGTTCTTTATCATTTTTCCAGCATCTGTCGCTTTCGAGTAAATGCAATGAACCCATTTACTCACTTTCAAAGCTTTGTAAGTTTCAGTTCATTGCGAAAAATAAAGATTGTCTCTTCTTTTCTTAAGAGTAGAAACTCTTTTATCCCCAGTGAACTATCGTTATTGGGAAGATTAAAAGTTTTATATGCTTTTTGAAAAGCACTCTCGTTCTCTTTTGGTGGCAAGAAGATATTTTCAGGATCAGCCGTAGAGTTTTCAGCAGATGTGGACAACTGTGTTTTCTTTTTCCTACTTGATACAGACAAATCCACTCTCTTTCTTTTCCCCGCTTCTTTCTCCAACTTTCTTTCGCATCTTTTATTGTTCAAATGTTTCAATAAGTTGTCTTTACGGGTAAAGGACGTATAGCAAAATTTACAAGTAATTTTCTCGGTTGAATGCACAGAGTCTCTGTGCCTTTTTAAGTCACTTTCTCGGACGAATTTTGTACTACAATCCTCACACTGAAGCACAGCATTTTTTTCATGAACTTGTAATGTATGGCGTTTTAAAACATAGTTTGTAACGAAGTTTTTTCCACAAATATTACAAGTATACATAATGAAGACGTAGAACTTATAGAACGTTGCTAAACACACACACACACTACTAAATCAGCAATCAAATTTTGTGTTCTGCTACTATGTGACAATCAGGCGCAATACATAGAATCGATAGAGCAAATTGGAATGGATATCTCCCACCAACCCCTTTTAAACTCCAGAGGTGGGTCCACTACACCCCCTCGTCATTTCTCATTGGTCGACCCAACAGAAATCTGCACACGGCCCGCAGACTCATAAGCGTCCTTATTGGTTCGAATCTGACAATAGCTCTATCTCTGACCCTCTCACACTCACTGGCGACACAAGGTCCGCCCGAACACCTGACCCCCTTACCACCCGCCGTTTTTGAGGCGCCGATGTATCGAGTCAGACGAACTCAGTCAAAAGATGAACAGCGGGGTTTCGTCCAGCCCATTAAGACTACAGACCCACTGACGTCGCAGACCAGAATCCCAACAATGAACAATGACGCCCAAGGCCATGTGCTCTGTCCCCAACCCTATCTGCTCTAATCCATCAAACACCATGAGAAAATATTCTACTGAATGTATATCACGATCTCACTTTTATCTGGTAACGAATCAAGACAGGAAAATACAGGATACAATAGATATGATTACGGACAGGGAAAGAATTTTCCTTTCGGTATCACACAAAATGAAATTTATAGAATTAAGTGACTCGTAGTATAAATAGCAACATCATTCATAAAATTATTTAGTTTAATCATGGATTCTCTCAAATTAGTTCATCCATTTACTTTAATCTTGGCTGGGCCATCTGGTAGCGGTAAAAGTCAGTTCGTTAAAAAATTAATCGAAAATAAAATGATTAAACCCTTTCCTAAAAATATAATTTGGTGTTATGGAGTTTACCAAGCGTTGTATGAAGAAATGCCGAATATTTCCTTTCATGAAGGTATCCCCTCTAATTTGCACCAGTATTTGGATGCGTTAATTGTTATAGACGATCTTATGGGAGAGTTAGGAAATGATCCCCAATTAACAAAATTATTTGTAAAATTTTCGCATCACAGAAATTTAAGTATAATTTTTGTGGTACAGAATATTTTTCATAAAGGGAAAGAAATTAGAGAAATTTCCTTAAACGCTCATTATCTTGTATTATTTAAGAATCGAAGAGATCAATCCCAAATTACACATTTAGGTCGCCAATTGTATCCTCGTAAAGTGAAATTTTTTCAAGAATGTTACGCAGATGCCACATCAAAACCGTACGGATACTTACTTATTGATTTAAAACCTGAAACTGATGAATCCTTGCGTGTGCGCACAGGTATGTTTCCTGGAGATGTTTTTTATGTATATCAACCTCGATGACCCATTACTTTGAAGCATATAAATAGATTCAAATTGTTCAATGAATATTCAATAGTTCACAAGATGCCGGTGTGTTCTGAACAAACTTTAGAGCTCTTAAAACTAATTTCTAAAACAAAACACCCAAAATCTATTTTGAAAAAGTGTTCAAAGAAAGAAATAAAAACTTTGTGCGAGTGTGTGCTGAATGTTTTATGTGGTAACATATCATTGACTAAAATTAAAAAAAAATCGCTTATCTCCCTATAAAGAAAGCTTAAGAAAACTTTCTAACAAAAAAAACACCTCTTTACGAGAAAAAGAAAATTTTAATTCAAAAAGGAGAAGGATTCTTAAATATTTTATTGCCTGCGACTATTTCAGTCATCAGTTCTTTAATTCAAAATGGAATTTAGCAAAAATTTGTACTGGTACCCGAAGAAAGAGTTCAAGTAACGGAACACTTATCGGAACTTGATCAACGCATGAAAAACATTCTCCATAATAAGGATTTAACGGAAGAAGAAAAACAATTCTCTATTTACAAGTTTTACAAAAATATACGCACTTTTCTAACGAAAATCGAAGAGAGTCTGAACCAGTTCCAAATGAAGCATCTCTATCAGAAAATCAAGAAACGGAATCATTAAAAGAAAATCTAAAAGAATCAGTAGTAAAGACGGAAAAAGAAGTGTTTGAGGATGAAATTTTTAGAATTGTTCCAGCTAGGTATAAAGAAAAAGCAAAAAATATTTTCCAGTTTTTAAAGCTTCAAGAATCTTTCAGTTGGAATTCTGATGGTGAAATTATTTACAAAAACACTGTTATTCCAGGAAGCAATATTGCATTCCTCGTGAATGATTTTCTACGGAATCGAAAATCAGCACCTGAAGGAAGATATGTATTTTTAAGAGCTTTGAATGATGTAAATTTACCGAAAAATCTAGATGTAAATAAAAATTGTATCAGAATAACAAAATTATTAAGAAACCAATAATGTATGCTCGCAGAAATGCATGGTTGAAACTTTGAAATAAATGATACTCATTTGATTAAAAAAAAAAATCTCAGTTGTCTCTTTATGATTTGAACAGTTTTCTTTTGCTGAAGAAAATATACTTATTTGATAAAATTTAAAAGTTTCAAATATATAATTAAATAAAATTATATTAATCTTTTGGGTAAAAAATTTATCATAGAAAAAAAAAAATTTTTTTTTTGAGAGAAAAAGAAATTTAACATAGAAAAATATTATTTTTTTTTAGAAGAAAAAAATTATCATAAGAAAATGTAAATAGAAAATAGAAAAAAAAAAATTAAAGAAAATAAAAGACACACACATATTTAGTTTCATTCCATTTTTTTATTTTCTAAATACAAATCTTACACCATATCGTTTCTTTACAAATTGATACATTTGAAAATCATTTATATACAATTGATTCAAAATATAATGCATAGAATAGCCTTGGCTGCGTTTGAATAAAAAGTAAATACAGTATTGCCCACAAACATTAGATGTTGGTGATTGAAACACTTTAGAATTCCATAATACATCTAAATAGGTAGTAGTACTAATGTTATAGAATACAGGAGGTTGTCCAAACGAGTCATAAAATTCTAATTCTCTTTTATCATTTACAAATAATGCTAACCAGTGTGTTCCAGGTTGTGATGAGTCATCAGAATTCACAATAGCACACATGTTTTCTTGCAGAGGAGGGAGCGTATCTCTAGAATAAACACCTTGAAAATAGGGGGACGTTGTCTTCTCTTGAGATAAAACTGTATACATTTGCATTCCATCCATTCTTTAATTTCCGAAATCATACAAGATATTTCTCGATTTGTTTATTTCGATTAAATTTTCAAACTCGGCAAAAACGATAACACATACGGTTTGTTCTAAAGATTTGCTGAATTTTAATTCTAATCGCAAATTGCTATGTTTTATCAGACTTAAATGTTCTCCTGAAGAACATAAATCCGGTGAGAGGTTAAATCCAAACAATGTATTTGAATCTTTATATTCTTTTCTAGAAATAAATATACCTCTGTCTTGACCCATTCGATCTGTCCCAACAAATAGAGTTTGATAGGCCCGTATGTATTGATCTTTAGAAAAATCGAGTTCTAATGGATTGTGAGGCACTGGTTGTCCATCCACATACACTCCAATAAAATTTAAATTAAAATGTTTAAACTCATAAGGAGATTTTGAAAATGCTCCGTGAAAAGCTTCATTATCTACACATCCTACAAAAAGTTTTTTTGGCATTTGGCCTGAAAATATGTTATCTTGAATAAAAGACATGCTTCCTTTAGGAATCGAATACACTTTGCACAGAACTCGGTTAATGGGATATTTTGCGCTTGTTTTTTCCAGTGCTTTCGCATGACCAAGAATAACTCCAGGATTCACACGAACTTTTCGTATGAATAAAGAAACATGATCCAAAACAACTTTAAATCCCTCAGATCCTTGTAAACAAAATTCGGGCTTGCTTCGTATTAATTTTATTTTCAAATCCACTAAATTGAGTAAAAGACGATCTTGATGAAATAAATCCGAATGTATACAACCAATCATGTCTACAGTTGCACTTTCTTTAAAAATTCGGTTCTTTTCTTGAGACCATCATCAGAATCCTTGTAAAATAGTTCAGCCGTTAATTGGGAAGTTTTGCTGTCATATCCATGGTTTAAGAGAGTTTCAATATAAGATCGATAGGGATATGTATTACTGGAATTGGAAACCACGCGATCATTTAAGGATACATCTACTTGAGAAAATAGTGAATGTAGAAATAAATTCACAGGTCCTATAGTATCATCTTTAGTAATAGGCGTATTGTCCACTTTTACTATTTTCGCTTTTACGTATAATTGTGTTTGACTGAGATCTATGTAATCTTCTGCACTTCCGGAAATGTGAAATTCTACAGGTGCATTATCGAAAACGTTAGAAAGAGGATGAAATTGTTTCCACTGCCCATCTTGAATAACTGTTTGAGTTCCTGGTAAGTTGAAAAGTTCCAATTCAGATTTAACACATTCAGGAGAATCTTTAAGAATAAATGCCATTTTTACGAGTCGAAAATGTCACGTACACTCACTTTACGTGCTTTGGATGAAATGAATTTTTTCTGTTTCTTACGCTTTCTTTTATACTGTCCTTTTCCTACCATAGACTGAACTCTATCAATAGCTTTCTGAGCTAATTTTTTCCACTTTCTTTGCTTCTTGTTTTTACAGCTTCTTTAAAATTTTCTCCTGACAATACATCAGAGGCAACACGACTCCCTGTCATTAATACTTCTTTTCCAATAGTTTTACCTCCTTTTACTAAAAAAGGTAAAGCTGCTCTAAACAATCGACGAAATATTCCTCCGATTCCATAACCCTTTTGAAAATTAATGCCCTTGTAATGAGTCAGACCCGAACCTATTTGACCTGCATAATGATCTTCAAATCTTTTAGTACAGCAAACGTATGGTACACTCATCTTGGTCTTTTATCTCCAAATGAGGGTATGAGAAATGCATTGCTTTATTTATAGTATTTGCCTCATTCGAAAATGAAGCACTATGATCACTTTACCTCTTTCAAAGGGAACAAAATCACCAGAATTGAGTCTCAGTTCAGATTGAATAGTTTGAAACGAGTGTCTCACCAAAGGTAAGTATTGAGGTCTATCATAGTATTGACTAATCGTTTCCCCGTCTTTACCTTTAGTGCGAACGATTCGCAATAAAGGAGCCTGTGTATCCCCACAATTTGGGGTGAAATTAGATCGGAGTAAACGTAAAAACTGAAAAATTAGACCATGCATCAGCAACGAATTCGCTTTTCATGTTACCTATTATAATTGCATTGCGTTTGAATCCTAACAACTCGCCTAAATTCTCTAAGTGAAGGCTGCTACCTTGAACTGCATTAATTTTCACCCGCTTTGTTGCTTTATTGTAAATTATTGTGAACCGATTAGGATTTTTGGGTAAAGCAAGTTGTACGGCTGATATAATATCTAACATTGTTTCATAACAACCCACATCAATTGTTCGCTTAACAGTTGAAGAGATATTGCCGTCACCAGCTTTGTATAGAAAATAATTGTTAGTTTCATTTACGTTACGCCAAGAATGAGGGTAGATTATTTCAGACAATCCCACTTCCCATTCACCATTTAAACAAACAGGAGAGGGTAATTGAGTTTTGAAATGAGATATTTTGTTTTCTGGAAAGAAATGCATAGAACTATCAGAAGGTAATGTTACGTAGAAAGACATTTTGAAAATGAGTCGGCAATAAAAAAAAGTTTAACTATTTATACTTTTTGAATATCAGTCACCCAATCATTAAATTTTTCAGGATAGCCTAAAAATTTAACAAAATATTCAGTGATTCCTCCTCTTTTTCTTTGTTTGATAACATTCTCTACAGGGTAGAAACCAGAGTCGACAACTTTTTGTAATTCTGCTTCGTAATAAGTACCTTTAATCTCTTCACCTTGTAAATCTTTTAATCTATAAACAATCGGAATTCTTTGCACGATTTCAAAAACTATGAAAAGTTCTCTTCTCCAGTTTTGTTCGTATCCTTTTTCAAAGTGAAGTTTTTGTTTATTAATGCGTACAATATCACCAATTTTAAATCTAGGGGCTTTAGGTTTCTCATTTCTTAGACCACCGTATAAATTTTTTAATACCTGCTTCCGGTTATGTCTACTTACAGAAACAGGTTCCATTTTAATTGAACGGTGATACGAGTGATTATAACTGTGTATTAATTTATCAATGACGTCGATGTAATTTTTAGTGTTAAATTCAGTGAAATATTTCCACATTTTTGTTTTTAATGTCCGATTAAACCTTTCAACAATGCTAGCTTTTGTTTCGTTATTTGTAAAAAAAAAAAAAAAAAATTTACATTCAGATTTTTTAAATAATTTTGAACTATTTTATTTAAAAACTCCTTACCGGCATCTGTTTGCAACACTTTAGGCTTCCTTTCTTTAAAAATAATTTCTAGCCCAGACTTTACACTTTTTCCAAATTTATCTTTCAGAGGAACTGCCCAAGCAAATTTTGAAAATAAATCAATGCAAGTTAACAAATACTTATACCCTTTATTAAATTCTGCTAAAGATTGCATATCGACTAAATCCGCTTGAAACTGACGATCAATATCACTTACAAACACTCGATTCCGCTGAAACTTATGTCGAACAGGTTTATGAAGAGTGTAAGCATCTTTCTGCGATAACCAATGTTTCACATCTTTTTTACTATATTTCCCTTTTACAGAGCGATGTAATGCTTCCACACCCCCGAAGCTATTTGGAACTTCAGGATTTTCGTAAAACGCTGCTAAATCTTGATGCATTGTTACCGATGAAAAGAACTTGATTGAATGACTATTACAATGAATAGTTATATTATTATATACTTTTTGGGAAAGACAAAAAGTTTATGTATAAAAACATGAGCATAAATTTTCTCACTTTCATATGAAATACATTTAAAATATCACTTGTACATACTTTGATAATTTCTTTTAAAAATACTCTTATTTATTTTTAAGATGTGAAACGATTTCAACATAAATTAAACTAACAAACAATAAAAATAATAAGAACTCAAATTCAGCATATAAAAAAAAGAATTTTATTCAAATTTATAAAAACAAAATATTGTGTGAATCTTATAAAAATCTTTAAACAAAATCCTCATAGTATTCAAAACAATCAGGTGGACATAACATGTCTCTTACTTCTCTTAAAATAATATCCAAGCGAAGATTTTTTAAAAATTCTTGAGTTACATAATGTACAGGTTTTAACAATAAAAAGTGTTCATTTTCAAAAGATTATGATAAAAACAATCAGCTATCTCATTAGCTTCAAGTGATGAAACATATGAATTAAATGTTTCTTCGCGATTCCCCATAACTCCTCAGCGAAAGTCTGAGGCTGTTTCAATCCTTTTTCGTTCAGGAGGCTACAAATAGATTTTTTCAAAATTTGCGTCAAGTATTGTTGACCCAGACTAACATCCAAAGAAGAAGGTAATGTATTTTCTATGGGGCCTTCGCAGAAGGTTTTATATGCAGTTAAAAAGTCCATACACTGAAACATATTGTCTATAGCAGCATTTTCAATAGCACCATATTTTTTAATCATTTCAGCCCACTGCTCTCGGGATATGGTTATTTCTTTAAAAGTGGGCTCTTTATCCGGACTGTATTTAATGCGCTTGAAAGTAAAATCATTGAAGTTCTCACTAGTTATTTGAATGTGTCGTTCAGGAGGGAAAAGTCCACTTGGTAATTCCTCCAGTGATTCCGGCACTTTCTTTTTACGCATGATATATTCGATCCACCGTGGGTCTAATGTTATTCCCTCGGGAGTTGGGTAGTATGTTTTGCCATATTTCTTGAAACGTCTTATGTGTACTGATGCGGAATCATAATAGGTGCTTGCAAAGACAAAAACATCATCTCCAATTGGAAATACTCCATCTGGTATGCAATCCTCGGTAAATTTTCCATACTTCTGAAAATAATATAACAAAATTAATAAAGATCAGAAATGTGTAAAAACATTATAAAAATTACATATTAAATTTATTTAATGTTGTTACTTACTTTTGAAACTTCTCTTCTGGCTTTCTTATTTACAGAAGATTCCCCGGCTTTTCCAAACTTTCGTTTTTCACTATGTGTTTCAGACATCACCATATTTTTTCTTGTTGAATACAGCCCACCGCAATACTAACAAACGAAATGAATTGTGAACTAAAATGTGATAAGTGTCTAACGCATATCAACCGAATTACACTTGAGCGGCGTTCGCTGAGTGGTTGAAAGCAATGTATTCATCCGCTCTAAGCATTGAGATAATTTCTGACGTAGAATTCAGTCGCCGTCTTGTAGAATCAAGATCAGACAAGCTAAAACAAGTTAAATCGTAACCGGTTCACGCTGATGACGAGTATACTACGGCACATTTTTCTGAATAATCAATTTACTTTGTATCTTTACTGTGTGTGTATGTAATCATTATACTGAATTAAAATTTACACATTATTAAAATAATATAAATTAAATATTTTTTTTTTATTTCATTTTAATCAAGAAAATGATTTTAAAACATGTCGCCGTCTGCTTCGCCTGCAAAATTAAATTCATGAGATTATAAACATAAGTTTTCTTCAGGTCTGTATGCCTTCATAGGATAATGGTTAGCGTAACTGAAAACTATTGTCCTGTGGAGACATTTTGATCTGAGGCCGTGAGTTTGAATCTGGATTTTTTTTTTATTTGAGCGTTATTTACTTTCATCATTTTAAAATCTATAATTAGTGTACATTTTAATCAATAGGTGGCGCCATGAGCACGTTTAACATTCCCATACTTCCATTTCTTGTGCACATTTTTTAAAAACAACTCAACTTAGCTGTAGAAAACAAAACAATTCAACTCGCCCCCTCAGCTCGAAAATCAAAGCCAATGCAGGAGAAAAACAACTCAACTCGTCAGTAGGAACGAAACAACTCAACTCAACAGGAGAAAACAACTCAACTCGGTAACATGAACGAAACAACTCAACAGGAGAAAACAACTCAACTCGGCAGCAGGAACGAAACAACTCAACTCGTCAGTAGGCACGAAACAACTCAACTCGTCAGTCAGTAGGAACGAAACAACTCAACTCAACAGGAGAAAACAACTCAACTCGTCAGTAGGAACGAAACAACTCAACTCTGCACTGCCGTCGACCGCCTACAACCGCCTACAACCGCCTGCAACCGCCTACAACCACCTACAACCGCCTACAACCGCCTGCAACCGCCTACAACCGCCTGCAACCGCCTGCACCGCCTGCACCGCCTTTACAGCAGAATCGGCTTTTTCTACCTACTTACGCTCTACTTTAATGGAACGTATACCGCGCGTTTAGCGGGGTCTTACTGTACTAACAACTCAAAACTCATTATTTACTACGAAAAAATACCTTTTGTGCATTGCATAGTTCTAAATGTTTTAATTATAAATGTAATTCAAATTGTATAAAGTAATATTAGTATGATCTCTGCTGTTGCAGATTGGATGACAAATAACTTATATATAAGATGTTACTTTTACTAGAATGCATGCTAGAACTGGAATCATCTCTCTGCCAAATGGTTTTTATGCAATTAATTATTTTTGCTGTGGTTCACTTTTTTGACAAGAAGATTTGTAATTTATTTTAAAATGCCGTTTTACAGACGATGTTCTGTATACTACTGTTCCAGAACACATAAAACATACGCCACTTAGTCGTCTTTACTAATAATGTCATATTTCTAGATTCTCCAAGTTTGAAAATCTCAGTTACAGTTACGATCTTGCACTTTTTGTTCTTTTGCTGAAGTAGCCAGTTAAAAATCATAAATATAACACAAAATAAACTTTAAAATTCAATTGTGTCAACGAAATTGCTATGCTATGGGTAAACAAATTTTGCATCATAACGGTAACGGTAACGTATATACACAGCCCCCTCCCCTTTCTATTTCCCTCTCTCCCTTTAAAACAAGTTTCCCCATCGAAGAAATTCGATTATCGAGGTGCCTTTTTAAATTTCCTTTAATAACGTAACTAAGGCAGCACAATAACAAACGTATGTGTTTCCGGATCACTCGCGTTTGTTCGTAATACTTTTTAGTGAACTATGTTGTTTTGAAATAAAATGAAAAACAATTTTGATCTCTGACGTGCCCAAAATATTGTATATCACGCCATTGATGGCACACGTGTGTGTGTGTGTGTGTACCACTAGTTTGCCATCCCTGAGATAGGTAATCTACGCATTAACGACTCTCAAGCGTTCGCTGTAACGTATACACAGCCCCCTCCCTTTTCCATTTCCCTCTCCCACTTTAAAAAACAAGTTTCCCCATCCAAGAAATTCGATTATCGAGGTGCCTTTTTAAATTTCCTTTAATCAAATGGCATTCACTTTCAGCTGCACGCCGAGTCCGAAGCCAGCATTTCCAATCATAGCTCGCGGGTGGCCTCTTGTCAAACACCAGGCCACACCCAACTGAAAAACAGCACTCTTGAAGAACGTTGAAGGCGCGCTCTCGAACAGACGTGACATGAAAGAAAACGAAAAAAAGAATGAAAAAGAGAGAGGACCTTAAGAATTATATCATTCTCTTTAAGGCAAGATTCAAATCTTCGCGACCTTGGGGATAACGGTCTTGTCGCAGTATGTAAGACGAAAGCTTTTTTTCCCCCTCTCTTGCATGGCAAGAAATGTGTTGAATTCTGTCTCGGTGTAACTTCAAAGACGTTTTTTTTCTTTCCTGAGTTAATTGAAGGCCCGAATGAAGGGACGGCAATGAGAAGGGATAGTTTGGGTCGTTCGCACATACGCGGCATACTGGCACATATAGATGCTAATGGAATTCTAATCATCCATGGTGGCGCACACTGATGTAATCTCTAGTTTAAACTGAAGATTTAGACGTTAAAAATGTAATAACTGTATTTTGGATCATAAATAAAGTTTTAAAAAAATTCCCAACTCTTTAGAAGAGTTGTTGTGTCTTTCAAAAATAATATTTTATCGTATTCGTAATTTAAGGTATTCGACTACGTTCGGAACCGTGATTTTGCAAAAGCATATAAATGGATAATATTTATGATATTTAGTGTCACTTAGATTAGAAAATGTACATAAAATTGTTTTAAGAATAGTATTACAATAAAAAATTATTTAAGTACAATATTTTGAAAAAAATGAACCTAGAATGACCAATTTCCAAAATATTCTCCTTTTGTGAAAAATGCTTCTATTATAATAATATTTTGCCTGTATATAGCTCTGACCTCTGTACAGAGGCTCAACTAGAATTTTTGAAATGTATTACTATTACTTAGAAGTAGGTTTATCCATGTTTTACGACAACAGAGGGGAGCAATTTTAAGAAAAAAACGCCGATAATTATTTCAATTGGTTGTAGCTTTGAAAATAATGTGAATTTTTTAAAAATCATAGTTGAGCCTCTGTACAGAGGTCTGAGCTATATACAGGCAAAATATTATTATAATAGAAGAATTTTTCACAAAAGGAGAACATTTTGAAAAAAAGTTTATTCTAAGTTAATTTTTTTTTTTTTTTTTGCCGAGATATTGTATTTGTATAATTTTTTTTGTCAAAATGTCCTTAAAACAATTTTATACATGTGTTCTAATCTAAGTGATACTAAATACAGTACAGTCCCGTTAATCCGAACACGGCTAATCCGAACATCCGGTTAATCCGAACGGCTCCGCGGAAAAAATTTTATAATTTTAAGGACGAAAAAAAAATCGGTGAATATTTCAATATAAAACAGTATAAACCTTAATTCAAAACAGTTCTTTATTTAATATTCACGCACTGTACATCAAGTTATGGTACAAATTTTAAAATGGAATAAACTACAGAACAGAACCACTAATGTTTAGTATGAAAAATTGTACAACATAACCCGTACTCCCAGTTCAAATAGTGATTTCGCTGTTACTCCGGCTAATCCGAACAGGGGTCGGTCCGATATTGTTCGGATTATCGGGACTGTACTGTATCATGAAAATTGTCCATTTATGCGCTTTTTTAAAATCATGGTTCCGAATGTAGTCGGATACCTTAATGAAAGAATCAGATGAGAAAGTACTCATGAAGAAAACGAAATTATTTCGTTGATTCAATAGTATTATTGTACTAAGAGAGAATTTATATATCACTTTTATATAGATCGTCGACGTTGCAGAGCATCTTTGAATTCCACTTTATGGGAATCCAGGTTCATTGAGCAAAAAAGTGTGAGCTGATGCAAATCTATGTGGAAGCTAAGAGAGAGAAACTGAAGTATAGGCTGCTGATCTACGTCATTTGATGGTGGTTCATAATTAAATTATGTGTCTCTTATGTGTATTCTAATTGAGTTTAAATAAACCAATTAATCCAATAAAGATTATTGTGTGTGAAATAATGGTAGGGAGACAGTGGCATAATGTACACCCGCTTTGCGGCGGGGCCAAGGTTCTAGAGGAGCCCAAAGTTTTGTTATGTAATGGTTTTGCAATCCTTTGTGATGTCCGGTTTGGGGCCGAAAACTTGACTTTGCAGGGGGCCTTAAAATTCTTCGTTACGTCACTGGAGGGTGAGGCTGCTTTTCTCCACATTAAATTGAACAGGATGTGACGGGCTCACGTGTCTTTTCTTTAACATGTCCTTTGGGTTCTTTGGGCCAGAATTAATGGCAACTCTTTTCCAACCAAATCCAAGAAGTGAAGAGTGAATGAAAAATGCAAATGAACAAGCTTTTAAATATCGGAACTTAGAGTAAGCAAGATGACTATGTACGGCAATTTGTGATAGTGGATGGAAATTGGCCGGTAGTTGATGTCTAATAGAGGAATCGTGGTTCAAGTCTGAATGAGCTTTACGTGAATGTGATTAGAAGTTATAAGTGATCGAATATATTTAATTCAAGTTGCACACCAGTGCAAGTCAATACAGAGTGATTCTCCAAGCTGTAATAAGGTAGGATTGACTATTTAATATTAGAATCAGTGATTAGGCGGTTCGGTTATTGATAGTGATCTAAATTAGATTAAGTCTTATTATCTAAATATATATATTGTGTGTTGCGTATTTTGACATCGTAGATTTTCTCACATTAATCATTATAATTTAATTTGTTAAAGGTTTAAGTTCAATATCTTAATAAAATCATATTAAGATAATGTTTGATTCTAGTTCTTTCGTTAATCCTACACCTCTAGCTCACGCTGATACTTCGAGAGATGTTCTCCCAAGGGTAAGAACATCACAAGGATTCCAAAATACCCTTAAGAGACTTACTAAGAAAAATAAGAATAATGAATTTGTGACGTATGAGATAAATAACAGTAACGTGATAATGATTAATTTAAACATTTAGTTTATTTACGTCACAGCTATTACTTATTATTAGAGTTCAAATGATATAGTTTGTGAGGGGGAGTTCCCTTTCGGCATCCACTCACTTCGAATTCAAAGCATCTCTCGTTCTTCCTCTCTCTCTTCGGGAACGAGCGGCCGATGCCTCTTTTTAGCATCTCGTTACCTCCTGCTAGTGGCGGGAAGGGGTCCCTATAGGGTCGAGGGGTTGTGGGGGAGGTTCAATGCGGACTACGCAATAATTTTAAAGAGCAGGTGTAAATTCAAGTGCGGTGATCCACAAAGACGCCGATTCACAGCTGCATGGCGGGAAACATTACAAAAGTCAAGTTCAGGTTGTCCTTATCATCCAACCATCTTTCAGAATTATAAGTGAGTGAGTATTTATTAACATCAAACTATAAAACAGTACAAGGGCTACTGGCAATAGACCTCATAATTTTGAACCACGGTCTTTCCCACTACATCAACGAGAGGACTGAGTCTCGATATATTTAACGTGCAGCAGCTCCTCTACACGACGAATCTTCAGTGGCACAAAGGCTCTCGCGCGCGAACTCATGACTAAAACCACTGGACTACCATGGCCACTTTAGATTTACGAGATATTTTGCTAATAGTAATGAATTGTTCATTTAAATCAGCGTATCGAATCAAAGTATTTGAAGCATTTACCAATGCCGAAAAAAAATTATCTTGTCAGAGCTTAAATTTTAGTTGAATAAATTGATTAATCTCTCCTTTAAATAGTTTTTGGCAATTTAGCATAAAAACAGTTACAGTTATTTTGAATTAATATAGATTTTGCAAGGAACTCGTGATTTCAACCACTTTTACATTTGACCCATTTTTCAGCGTCTTGAATTCATAACATTAAGTTGTTACAATAATTTTAATCACACACACAACCGTTTTGCTGCAAATTGGATTTCCTTCGACTACAATTAAAGTAAGACCCCGCTTAACGCTGTTTCGGTTTAACGCTCTTTTATTTGAATTGTGGGATTCCCCGAAATTGCACGCAGCGTTAGGCTTCCCGATATCCGAAGCAGTTTATCTGTGTTTCTTCTTTCCAGCGGTAGTATACGAAAGTATTTTTATTGTTTCAAACATTTGTTGACGTTATTGTAAGTATAAATTTCTATGATATAAAGATTTCTATGGTGACAAATATTATGATATTTAGTTTTTATCATGGCTGATAGTAAGAAACACGAAAATAAAGCTACAAGAAAAAGCATTTCTCTATAAACTAGAATGCAAGTGATTAGAAGGTTAGATACTGGTGAACATCAATCTCAAATTGGTGCTGCATTGAATTTGGCAACTTCAACAATAAGGATCACTTTTAAAAATAAAGAAAAAATACTGTCATTGGCAACTGCAACTACGACAAGCTCTGCAACTAGAATTACCCGTTCTAGAAATAATACAATAGAAGAAATGGAAAAATGACTTTCTATATGGATTGACGACGAAATTGAACGCAAAATGCCTTTAAGCCAATCTATCTTCTTTATAAGAAGGCAGAAAATTGGAAATACAGAAGAGACAATGATCTGAAATGTAAACATACTGACTTAGAATTTTATTTATTTTTATGTGTATATTCGTTAATCATGTTTCTATATTTGGAAGAAATAAATTTTTATTTCATTGATATAAAAACATAATTAATAAATTTAATGGTAAAATACCTGACCAATTTTCTACCTATTTTCAGCAAACCCCATTATTTACATGATGAGGTAACCTCGTTTAACGCTGTTTCATAATGCGTTCAACTTTGATGGAACGTATATCCTGCGTTAAGCGGGTCTTACTGTACGTTTTTTCAGGAATCAAACAGTAAGCATACTTTGAGGGCGGTAAGAATAAAAGATTTAAAGTCTTAGGGCGTACGTCAGATTTTCGAGAAAACATTTGAAAGAAAGAAATTTATTGTGACTCTTGCACAAATTGGTTTATCAACGATTTTAAGGGGACTTGGTACCCTAAAAATCACAAACCTATCGTTTTTTTTTATTTTCATTTAATCTTGTTCTTTGCATTATTATCTTTCGATTGATATATCACTTGTGCATGTCGGAAAGTTAGAAGTTCACTAAAACTTCATTTGAAAACAAATTAGGCAATTCAGCCACACACCCTTTTTAGAAAAAAAAAGCTAAAAAATGCTTTATGATAAAAAAAAAAGTCTATTTTAGAAATAGAAATAATAACTTTAAAAAAGAATGTGTAGTATTAAAAGCAGAATATTTCCGAGGCAATACAATAATGTAATTTTTCTTCCTTGTGAAATGTGTGCATGTAAAATTTTTAAATTAAGGCATTTTATATTAATAATTTTATAATTTCTGTTCTTCTTCCCGATATATTTTTCATACAAATGTAATACTTTAATATTACAAGAAGAAAAACAGCTAAAATTTCTGTCGTGACAGAAAAAAAATTTTTTTTAACATTTTTCTTGAATTTTCATGGGCAATTAGTACTCTCTAAAAGTTGATCATTTATAAAAATGTGTGGATTGAAAAAATATGAAAATGCAATTATTTTAAAGAAAAACGTATAACTAATATCTTAAAGTGGTATTTTAAGTTTAATTAAGCTTATAATAATTATTTTTTCAGAATTATAAACTTTAAACCTGTTTTTCTCAGTTCGTGTTTTTCGAAATCTTAGTGCATTCAAAATGCTACTCCTTCGAAAATTATTTACCAATCACTTCCATTTTTTTCTTGCGTGTTGAAAATAAAGCATGTAATAAAATTAGGGATCCGTTTTGCTATAAACTGAATACTTTTTTTTAAAAAAAAATAAAATGTAAGACATGTTGGCTTTTTCGTTGATTTTTAGCCTGTATATCAACATTTTATTTTTTTTCTCGAAAACGAATGAAGTTATTCTAAAATCGATCCCTAAAGTTGTTTAGATTATCCATAAGAGTATTATAAAAAAATTTCAGGTCAAAAAATTAATTTTTACACAAGGAGTAGGATTTTAAAATTTTCCCAATTTTCTTCAAAAAATTTAAATTTTTAAAATTGTGTGAATAATATATGAAAATTTTCATCTGGTAACATTTTCTTGAATAGAAACATTGTATAAAATGCTGAAATATAATTTTTAAATACGTAAATCAAGAAGTTTGCTCAAAGGGTGCCAAAGGGTTAAGACATTATTTTACAAATCTATCCTCAATGAACGTGATGAAAAAGGAAATATAAGGGATGAAAAATTGGTTCACGATGTAAAGAAAAGGAAACATCAAATATGTGCATAGGCCACGTTCTCAGACATAACGGACGTAACACTTTACTCGGACTTTAATAGAGATCTACATACGCATGTGTTCAGTTAAGGTATCCGACTACACTAAAATTGTGAACTTTGCCAAAAATTAACAAATTTTTTCATGACTTTTTTTTACAGGCCATCTTATTAGCTTTACAAATATATCAAGTTTATTATTTTCTATTCACTAGAACAAAAACTACAAGTGTTTTAGTAAAAATAGATGCCATTACTTTAAGCGAGATATACTTTAAAATGCGTTTTACTCAAAATGTGTTTTTTTTAAAATGCTCAAACGGGGACAGCGATTACTCAAAAAGGTTTAAAAACAACTATCTCAAATTTTTGGGTATATTTTGTATAATAATAGAACTGTTTTAACCTTCAAATTTATTAATCAATATTTTATTACAAAATTTACAGTCCTTTATGTGAATATAAGCACTGTATTTTTAAGCAATTTTACATAACAAATAAGATAAAGTGCTCTAGCTTTTGTAAAAAAAGGGAAATATCTTTTATCCTGAAGGTCATTTCAAAAATGAATAGCAAAACAACTCATCAAAATTAAAGATTTGTTCATAAACTTTGGGTACAGAATGGGCCCAGTTTATGTAATTTTTTGTACATTTTTACCAATTTCTTCCCATTTTAGTAATAATAATTTCTTTTTCTCGTCATATATAATTTTAGCATATTTTTCTTAAAATATTCTAAATAAATATGAAAACCACAAAAAAAACCCATATCTCCTGTTCGAGCATGCGCAGTGGGCGCCGCGCGGTGGTGAATAAGTGTATTAAGAGAAACGCGAATTAAGTTTTTCAGAGTGTGTGTGGGAGATCAGACGAGCGAGAGCGCAGAAACGGTGCCCATCGTAAGTGTTCCGACATACTCCCTGAGTAACCGAGTTTGGAAATAAAAGAGTTGTATCAACATCCTCGTCTGGTTTCCTGAGACAAAAACACATAGGGACCACTTCCACAACATGGTCCGTCCAGCTGAGCCGGAGAAGTGAGCTATTCAAGGTGACGTGAGTAGTGGTCTTTTTTGTGTTTTATTATTATAAATTGAGGACTAAATTAATTTTAGAGAAAATGTTTAAGAACTGCCGTAAGGAAGATCTTCGGATCGTAGCTCTTGAACTTGGTGAGACTGTTGCTGAAAAGTAACTATCGTTGAGTTAACTGAAATTATTAAAGAAAATAAATATTTTAAAGAGGATGTTGAATTTGTTAAAGAATTAATTCAATATACGATCGAGGACCGTAAGAGAGCAGAGGAGGACCGTAAGAGAGCAGAGGAGGACCGTAAGCGAATGCAAATAGAGGAAGACCGTAAAAAAGAAGCCGAAAATAGGTTACGAGAAAAAGAGCTTGAGCTTGAACTAGCACGTTTAAATGTTAATTCAGATAACGAGAGAACAGGTGAGGGTTGTAACACGCTGGATGCGTTGGTGAAAAGTGTTCGAATCCTAACGGTGAAGGTGCCTAATAGACCTGAAGGTTGGGCATTCTTTTTCGCTTCGCTAGAAAGAGCCTTTGTATCAAAAAATGTGCCCGAGAAATTCAAGTCGGAGATTTTATTAAATTTGTTGGGAGAAAAAGCTTCAAATGTGTTAACATATGTTAAAGATGACGAGCTTAACAATTATGAACAACTAAAATCAATAATACTAAGAGAATATGAGCCAAGTGCAAATCAATTCCTTAAACAATTTAAAAAAGCTACGCGTCATCCAAATGAAACATTTATTCAATATACTTCTCGCTTAATTACAAATTGGCAGTATTACTTAAAATTAAGAAAGGTCTCTGATTTTGACAACTTAAACGATCTTATTGTGTCCGACAAAATTTTCAGTTCGCTTGAAAAAGAGGTAGCGTCACACATTTCCGTTCGAGCAGGAAATGATTGGTTTCGCCCACTAGAGCTTGCCAAAGAGATAGACTTGTATAATACTTCTCGGGGAAAGAGCTTAAAAACTTTGCCGAATGTTCTTACTAGAAATAATCCAGTGAAAAACGCGTCAAGGGTATTTTTGAGTGAAATTAAAGATTCTAAATGTATTTGTTGCGCTGAATCGCATCCATTATATAAGTGTGCAGTGTATTTAAAACTTCCCATAAACAAGAGAATTGATCTGATTAAAACTAATAACCTTTGCTTTAATTGCCTTTCTACATCTCATAGAGCGAAAGACTGTAAATCGAGATTTGTTTGCTCTGAGTGTCAAAAGAGACATCATAAAACGATACATTATACAGAGCGCCAGCCAAACCAGGAAGTAAGGAACTCCACCTTTGAACCTCTTAACACTTCAGCGCCAGTCTTCGAGTCTCGAGTAGAAAATCATAACTTATTAACCGCAACGAGTATAAACAGAAAAAATGTGTTTTGCTAAGCTCAGCAATTTGTTATATAAAATGTGAAAATAGTTTATTCCCAGTCAAAGCAATTTTAGATAGCGGATCTACCTCGAACTTTTTAATGAGCAACTTATGCGATTTAATTGGATTGAAAAATACAAGACTAATGTTTCGGTTTCGGGACTAAACAAAACAGTAATTCCAATAGACTCGCGTGTTTCAGTATCTATTAGCAATAAAGAAGGGAGTTACATTAAAACATTAGACTTTTTTTTGGTACCTACAATAACGGAAGATCTTGTTCCAACAACGAAAATCGATTTTAATCTGAATAATATTCCCAATCTTAAATTAGCTGACAAAAATTTCAATATTCCAGAGCGCGTGCAAATGCTATTAGGTGCAGAAGTATTTTATGAATTAATGTTACCCGGACAGTTCAAGACGGAGGGTTCAAATGTTATTTTTCAAAACACTGTTTTCGGATTTATCGTTTCCGGATCTACTTCTTCAGACGCGAAGGGAAAAGAACATTGTGGGTTTATTCAGGCTGCGGATAATCTAGAGCATTCAATTAAGAAGTTTTGGGAAATCGAAAATGTAGAAATAGATTCTGTTAAAACCAGTGAATTAGATATTTGCGAAAACCATTTTAAAAGCACTCATTCGAGAGATGACCAGGGGAGATATACGGTGGCGATGCCATTAAAAGAAGATCCTTCATGTCTTGGTGAATCCAGACAAACCGCGATTCAGAGATTAAACTCTTTGTGGAAACGACTGAGTAGAGATAAAGAATATTTGTCCCTGTATGAGAAATTTTTACAGGAATATGAGGATTTGGGCCACATGAGGGAAATCAAGGCGGATGGATCTGGAGTTTCATTTTACATGCCACACCATGGTGTTTATCGCCCCGAAAAGTCTACAACTAAAATGAGAACTGTCTTTAATGCATCAAGTCCTTCAACGAGTGGAAATCTCTAAATTCAATTCAATTTAATGGCGGACTGGTCCAAGAAGACCTCTTTTCCATTATGGTTCGCTTCCGAAAGCACAAGTATGCCTTTACTACGGATATAGAGAAAATGTTTCGCATGATAAACATACATCCGGAGCAAACGTGTTTGCAAAGAATTCTGTGGAAGAAGGGCATAGGAGAGCCAATAAAAACGTACGAGTTAACTACAGTAACCTACGGCACAGTTAGCGCACCTTATCTAGCCACGAGAACTTTGAAACAGTTAGCGATGGATGAAGCTAATAATTTTCCTTTAGCAGCTCCTGTGTTGCTGAGTGACTGCTACATGGATGACATACTATCGGGATCCGAGAGTATAGAAGAGGTAATAGAATTGCAGCATCAATTAATAGAAATGTTCAAGACCGCAGGGATGCAACTTCATAAGTGGTGTGGAAATTTACCCGAGATAACTTCCAATCTACAAGAGTATGCTTTTTTGGAGTCTGAGGAGACTAAAGCGCTAGGAATCATTTGGAATCCTAAGTTAGACTGTTTTCTTTTCAGAATAGAGCAACAAAGGCCAACTTCATTCACCAAAAGAATGGTTTTGTCTACTATTGCAAGAATCTTTGACCCTTTGGGTCTCCTCGGACCGATCATAACTTGGGCAAAGATATTCATGCAAAGATTGTGGTTGCTGGAATTGGGATGGAGTGATGAACTTCCCTTTAAAGAACAAAAGGAGTGGCGTCGATTTATCGACTCTTTGAAAGCCGTGAATAACATCTCTATTGACAGATGTATTGTGATTCATACAGCGGAGAGCATTGAGTTACATGCATTTAGCGACGCATCGGAAAAGGCGTATGGTTCATCCATTTATCTCAAGTCTATATCTGCGCTTGGAGAAGTCAAAGTGTGTCTCGTAACGAGTAAAAGCCGAGTGTCGCCTCTGAAGCAGATTTCCATTCCAAGACTTGAACTGTGTGGGGCAGTTCTTGCCGCTAAATTGATGAAGAAGGTGAAGGAGGCATTGAATCTTCAGATTACAGCTGTGCATTTTTGGTCGGATTCGACTATTGTGATTTCATGGATACATAGAGAATCAAGAGAATTGAAGACGTTCGTGGCTAATCGAGTATCTAAGATTCATCAACTAAGTTCCCGTGACCAGTGGCATCACATTGCATCAGAACAGAATCCTGCAGATGTGTTATCTAGAGGACTACTTCCTGAGGAGCTTCGTGACTACTCTCTATGGTAGCATGGTCCTGAGCTTCTACAGAGTACTTATTCAACTACTGTCATTTCAGAACCAACCCAGAGAGATGACTTTGACTGCGAACTAAGGGTGTCTGAGAGAACTCTGGAGACTTCATTGCTGAATTCCAAGAACTTTGACTTTTTCTACCATCTTTTGGACCTTGCTAATAATTATTTTAAAATAATACATATTGTTTCTTATATTTATAGATTTATTGAAAATTGCAGGTCCAAGGTGAAAAAGAGAGGATCTTTAACTACAAGTGAGGTAAATGATGCAGAAACCTGGCTTATTAAACAGGAGCAGAGTGGCATTAACTTAAGTGACCCGTCAGGTAATCTTAAATCGTTGAACATATTCCAAGATGATAAAGGAATCCTGAGAGTTGGTGGAAGGCTGGAAAAAGCTTCCGTACCCTACAGCCAAAAGCATCCAGCTATACTGGCTAAAAATTCTAAATTGAGTAAAATATATTTCATAACTTTGCATAAGAAATTATTTCACGTTGGTCCACAAGGACGGCTGACTGCAGTAAGATTGAAATTTTGGGCTTTAGGAGGTAGAAACCTAGCTAGGAAAACGGTTCATATTTGTGTGGTGTGTTTCAAGTGTAAACCAATCCTCTCTTCTCAAATAATGGGCAATCTTCCTTATGAAAGAGTAAATATGGCCCCTCCACTGGACTAGATTTGGGAGGTCCATATTTTGTAACTTACAAACACCAGAGAAAAGGCGTTTTGAATAACATTTATGTTTGTGTTTGCATTTGCTTTGTGACTCGTGCCATTCACCTAGAAATTCTTTCCGATTTGACTTCGGATGCAATAATTGCGACCCTTAAGAGATTCATGTCTAGGCGAGGAAAATGTTCCAAAATTTTTACGGATAATGTAACAAATTTTGTTGGTGCGAATTCTCAACTAAAGGTATTTTATAAGACCCTTAACTTTCCAGGTCAAAATCTGGCGGCATATTTCACTGAGGAAGGTATTGAATGGAATTCCACCAAGGGACCCACATATGGAAGGTCTTTGAGAGGCGGGAATAAAGTCAGTGAAATATCACCTCAAGCGAGCACTGGGAAGATCCCGACTCACCTACGAGGAGTTTGAAACAGTAATTATCCAGGTAGAAGGAATTTTAAATTCCAGACCCCTTACACCAATATCCAATGATTTTGATAACTTTGAAGTATTAACGCCTGCGCATTTCTTGATTGGTAGATCAATTAATTCTATTCTTGAGCCCCTAGTAATTAATATTAGTGACAATAGATTAAGCCGTTGGCAGAGAACAACAAAGGTAATTCAGGTAGTTTGGAAAAAATGGAGTACCGATTATCTGAATACTCTCAACAGAGAGGAAAGTGGATGATCGAGAAGGACAATGTAATGTGTGGTACAATGGTAATTGTAAAGGAGGATTTTACACCAGTTTGCAACTGGCTTTTAGGGCGCGTCGTTGAGGTCTATCATGGTTCTGATGGTAAAGTGAGAACAGTCAGGATTAAAACAAAGAACGGAGAATTTAGGAGGCCCATAACTAAGATCTGTATTCTACCTATAGATGTAAATAATTAAGGTTAATTTCCATTTAAGAAATTATGTGTTTATCTTTAAATTGTGCTATTGTAATTTTAACTTCTTTTTTTTTTTTTTTTACTGAAAATTTATAGTACCTTTTATATATATAATAATTTTGAAAACAATTGTGTAATTTTTGTGAAACTTGTTGTGAATTGTGAAACTGTATTGCTATTGTTGAATATTAATATTGCAAGGCCGGGGGGTATGTTCGAGCATGCGCAGTGGGCGCCGCGCGGTGGTGAATAAGTGTATTAAGAGAAACGCGAATTAAGTTTTTCAGAGTGTGTGTGGGAGATCAGACGAGCGAGAGCGCAGAAACGGTGCCCATCGTAAGTATTCCGACATACTCCCTGAGTAACCGAGTTTGGAAATAAAAGAGTTGTATCAACATCCTCGTCTGGTTTCCTGAGACAAAAACACATAGGGACCACTTCCACAACATCTCCACTTAATTAAAAAAGGTTGCCGCAAATAGACGTATACCTTATGGCAATAAGAAAGGTGGTTGAAAAACTTAAAAATGCCTGTTAGAATTAATATTAACAAGCTATAAATAATTAATATCGATAAGAAATGTATGTGTGCTGCATTACGCGAACATACATATTATTTTAAACATATTTTTAACACAGTCAAATAAAGTATAACTACATAAAGTCTTACTATAATGTCATTAGTCAAAATTAAGGTATAAGGACAGCAGTTTCAAGAACACATTTTAGAAAAGAGAGCGTAATTTTATTTCACACATAGAATAGATTCACACATTTAGTAGAAATGCACAAAAATCAAAATTACAAATTAAAGATTTATCTTAAGCAAAAATTTACATCAAGCAACTATTCTTTTGTATTATATGTGTTTCACATCCATTGATTAGATTACGATAGATTACAAAAATGGGGGATTTTCATTTATGAAAGAAATCAAGAGCATCCTGAAGGACATTTAATATAAAGCATAATCTAATCCTGCTATGGTAGCTAACTATTATTTTCGTTTCATAACCTTATACTGATTATAAGAGTCTAAATTTAGTTCCTAACTTCTTATTATAACTAAGCATACCACTATACACTTCTTTAACCCTTTATCTACCGACGGTACTTATAAGTACACTTTAAAATTACATAGAATAACCATTTTTACGAATACTCTGACGATACTTAGCAGGAATGTTCTTTTAAATCCACTCTTTCAAGATATATTGCAGCACGGGTTGTATGGTGAGTACTTTAGAGGGGAAGATGAATAGTTTTATAGCAGAAATTGTTTTTTTAGCTGACGGCGTAATCAGCGGATTGCGAAGATAGTCATTTTTGTTCCGAAAAAGTAGTTAATAACAAAACGTAAGTGTCTTATTTTATTGAATCTTTGTAATCCTGGAATATGCACACTCAGTAATCCTCACAGGCGTATGCTACCTCTATAAAATTAATACTACAGAACTCTGCAGAAGTATAACAAAAAGTCCAGCACAACAAAGCTTTCCTTAAAGACAACTCTAAAACAGCATTTTTTTTAAAAAAAAACTCTATAGATCCCCCATCTAAAAGACCTAATTTGAAGATAGACCTCAGCATGATAATAGTATTAATTCGATCACCAAAATAAGCTCCAATTGGTTTATATATATATATATATATATATATATATATATATATATATATACAGACTCATACATTCCTAATACATCCATTGTAACTCACAGAATGGTTGTATTGGTTAAAGCAAATACTTCTCTTTGAGTCACAATAAATGTCAGGTAAAGTGCATATATTATAATACAATATTTAGCATTAACCCTTAATCTACCGACGGTACTTATAAGTACCACTCACTTTAAAATCACATGGAATAACTATTTTTACGAATACTCTGATATTTTTTTAGCAGGAATATTCTTTTAAATCCACTTTTCCAAGATATATGGCAGCACGAGTTCTATGACGAGTATTTTAGCGGGGAAGGCCAATAGTTTTATAGCAGAAATTACGTTTTCAGCTGACATTTTGATCGGATTGTGAAGATTGGCATTTTTTTTTGTTCCAAAGAAATAATTCATTTCAAAAGATAAGTGTCTTATTTTTATTGTATGTTAATGAAGACCTTAGAAAACGGTTTGACTATTTATTTTAAGTGAACGGTGTATGTAATTAATTTTACAGTTGAATATCTTTAATTAATTAACTAGTTCTAACTAATTAAATTTCCCAAAGCTGAGTACTTTGTTTATGCATATCCCTTTACTTTCAAAGTAGCAATTCAAAAAAAAAATTATTGCATGAAAAAACCTGCCGTAAATTATAATGCGATAGATAAAGGGTTAAAGTAAATAAAAACTTTAAAAAAAACAGATTTCAGAAACAATTGATAAAAACAAAATTACGTGAATTATGAACACTAGTGCCAAGTACCTAGGTAAGTCTAAAACAACCAGGTATTTAAGATTTGATTCCAAAAAATTACATAGGAAAGGACCAGAAATTAAAAATAAAACGTTAAATGATAAAATACGCTCATAAAAGCGGTGATTTGAAGATATTAAGAAAAGAATTACAAAAATTTTAAATCATATCAGAGAAAAAAGCCATATTCAATTTCCAATTGGAACTAAAAGTTAGCAAAACATTACAAAGAGTTAAAAAGCCAATGGAATCACAGCAATAAAAACTTTTAAGAGTATTATAGCTCAAAAACATAAATTAAAATTGAAGATAAATGTTAATAGCTTACAAAAGTAACTAATGATCTGGAGATGGAAATAAAATGCTTTAATAAATAGAAGGAAATAAGATATACAAACACAGAATGAAAATATAGATTGTTACGTACAAAAAATAAAACAAATTCCCGAAAAACTAGAGACATAATGTGTCTTTCAAAACAAATTGAATTCCCATCTGATATTCAGGAAAACATATTAAGGCTATAATTGCAATTGTATAACTAGTACTTTTCTATTATAAGCATACAATATTAAATTATTTATATATAATATTATTTCTAAAAACGTCTGTATATCCTTAAGTAGTTTTTGTATTTTAGATGCCTATAATTAAGCTATAGAATTTTACAAAATTCCACAGAAAATGTTCGAATGGAAATTCTAAATAAGCCTTACGGCTTGTTTGGTGGTTTTTGTTTTTAAAACAATTGTGTTTTCGAATGATTGGTTATTTTATTAACGCCATATTCAGAAGTAATAACAGAGCTATTGGATAAGGACTTAGCGATTTTGCAACGAAGACGATAACTGAGCTGCACGACTGAAATTGAATAGTTTTTAATTTTCTTCTAAGTTAAACTACAAAATTTGTCCAAAAACTCAAATAGTTTTTCAATACCTACTATTATCTCACACTCTCTATATATTTATTTATTTATTTATCTTGGTGGAATTTTCAATCGTTAATAAAATACATTTTAAAGCGCTCAATTGAGCTGAAATTTTATATACATGATTATTTTGGATGGCAATACAATAATTTAATTATAATTAATAAAAATTAATTTTTTAAAACTAATTATTGAAAGAATTACAAATACAGCCCCTTTGGCATCATTTTTGACGACTTGGCGACCTTTTTGGCGACTTGAGTCAAAATTTGAAAGGGTTTTTTTCCCTCACATTTTAAAGCGCTCCTTTGAACTGAAATTTTCTATACACTATTGTTTTGGGTAAAAATTCGATAATTTGATTATAATTAATTAAAATTAATTGACTAAAACTAATAATTTAAAGAATTACAGATCCAGCCATGGTGCCTTCACTTTTAGCGACTTAGATTAACACTTTAAAATTTTCTTTTTCTCACGTTTCAAAGTCTTCGGTTGAACTGAAATTTGATATACCTGATTGTTTTGGATGACAATACGATACTTCATTGATAATTAGTAAAAATTAATTGCCATTTAATATTGTGATTCTGTCATATGTATATACATATTTATATTAATTGTAACTATTTAATAAAAAGTAACTAAAATAAAACTTTTTTTTGTTGATCTAAGTAGAAATCGACTTAAATTTTTTTTTATATTACTTGTGTGTGTGTGTGTGTGTGTTAATGTGAAGTATGTTATACAGTACGATTTATATATGATAATTTTGTAATTATAATTGAAATTTAACTGTAAATATAACTGACAATTTTAAATAATGACTGCAAAAGCATGCAAGAACTGAGAAAAAAATAACAATCTGCATATTTGTTAAGTTGTAGTAACTGGAAAATTTATTTTTATTCTTTCCTTATTTTTCCACAAAATAACAAAAATATTTATTTTTCAATTCTCGATGTTAGTTTGCAATGGGTCCTATCCTCGACTTTCATTAATCCTTTGGAGAAAAATATTTCTTAACAATTGTACGTACGTTTTTAAAATCGCTTCCCACGGAAAAGCCATGATTTATCTAAATTTGAGGTTTATTCAAACTCTAGCGAAGAGAGTGTAGGAGTTAGTCGTTGGGCTGCTGTTAAAGTTAGATTAGCAAAGTTATTATCTGAAGTTTTTGTCATTCTTGAAGAGAAACTTTAACCTGTTTCATCGGATCACAAGCAGAAAAATAACATAATTATTTGTCTTAGGAATTTAGGATAGTGGTTAAATTTGACTGTCCCCTCACTTTATAACATTCTTGATAGTAAATTGATAGATCCATAAACTTAGTTATTTTTGTAACAATGGCTGACCTTTCGGTGTCCAAAACTTCCCCAGTGGCCACAGGGTCGCGGCAAGTTTTCAGATTTAATATATATACCGTAAAATCCGGCGTATAACACGCACTTTTAGCAGAAAAAATAAGATCGAAATTGACGGAAGCGCGTTATACGCCGGGTATAAAAACGACGGCTTTAAAAGTAAAAAAAAAGGGTAAGTATAAAAAAATTAGGTTTCTACATATATCGAAATACTGTTATTTAAAAGAACTGACATACCTTATCGACTTAAAAAGTTGTAATTCTAGAAGGATACTATTTTTCAAGAATCAGAGATAATAGTTCGAATAAATGACTTAAAAACATAAGAGCATTACTTGAGAACATTTCAGGTTTATTGGTAAAAAATAGGGTGTGCGTTATACGGGGAATATACCTTAAAATCAAAAAATGCAGCTCAAAAGCATTGATGCGCGTTATACGCCGGTTCGCACTATACGCCGGATTTTACGGTATATATATATATATATATATGAAAAGTTTAATAAAAATATTAATATTAGTTGTTTTTAACCCTGTATCGACCGACGGTACTTATAAGTACCACTCACTTTAAAATTACATAGAATAACCGTTTTTACGAATACTCTGACGATACTTAGCAGGAATGTTCTTTTATAAATCCACTCTTCCGAGATATATGGCAGCACAGGTTCTATGATGAGTATTTTAGCAGTGAAGGCGAATAGTTTTAAGCAAAAATTGCGTTTTCAGCGGATAGCGAAGATTGTAATTTTTTGTTCAGAAAAACTAGTTAATGTCAAAAGGAAAGACTCTTATTTTTTTGGCATGTTAATGAAGACCTTAGAAAACAATTTGACTATTTATTTTAAGTGGACAGTGTGTGTAATTAATTTTACAGTTGAATATCTTTACTTAATTAATTAGCTCTAACTAATTAAATTTCCCGAAGTTGAGTATTTTGTTTATGTATATCCCTTAGTTTTTTCAATGTAGTGATTCAAAAAAAATATTGCACTCTAAAAAAACTGCAGTAAATCATAATGCGGTCGATAAAGGGTTAATATAACTTCTCAACTATTCTCCTTAAAAATGTATTAGAATTAAGAGTAAACACATTTTTACCTGCAGTAAAAATAAATTTTAGAATAAAAACAAGTAACAAGAAAAACAAAAAGGAAATACATATACGTATATAAGAAAGCATTCAATTCATTGTGTTCTCCGGATCAATTTAACAGAATTTAGAAATTGAAACAAAGACATTTAAGTTACCAAGTAGCACTGATTAGAAAGCTCACAAAATCCGTCAGACAGATAAAAGAAAAAGGTAAATCTCTAAATGTAGCAGAAAAAGAAGAATTCCCTTTGATTTAAATTCTTTATACCCATAAAAAAGGGCTGCAGAAAACATTCTGTACTTTTCTCAAAAGATTTTACTTTCCGAAAGAATTTTTTATAGACTAACTTTGAAGAAGGAATGCTTTTTAAGATGCCCGGTTTTTGAGAAGAACAAAATACTTTCCTCCCGTCTCATGAGACTCTGACCACTAAGGGGAAAAAAAGGGACCTAGATCGGAGCATTCTTCCCGAAGAAAAGTTCTTGCAAAATTTTTATTAAATTCTATGAAACCCACGTTATTAAAATTCGCTTTTATTACATTCCAGGAGAGGGAAAGATTTTACTATTTAAAATCTTTTGACTTGTAGAAAAACTCGGTCTCTTTCGTTTCTTTTCATAATGATTACTTTTTTAAAGTTCCATAAACTAAAATCATAGCGTAAAAAAGTAAAGCTTTAATTTAAATATATTTTATTTGTGAACATTCTGCCTAAATGTCGTCCATAAAAGCAAAAGATTTAATTTTTAAACATTTAAAAATGTTTCCATTCTTGTAGATCAGGGGTGTCCAACACGCAACCCGTCAGTACGTAAGTTGCAGCCCGAAGACTCTTTATAAAAGATTTTTAAATATCAGATTTTTAAAGTTTTTTCATTTTGAAATTTATTTGAGGCGAAATTTATATATATATATACATAAATTTACAATGTATTTGCCTGTTACCTGTTCTTGTTTTAAAATAAATCCTTTTTGATAATAGAAATGTCCTTTAGATTAAAATAAATTTATATTTTATCCAACAGTTACATTTGATTTTACTATAATAAATTATTTTTTTAATAAATTCAGAATTGCATTATGCATATCTTTTACTATGGATGGTATATGATTCTCTGTGTGTGTGACTTTCATTTCTCCTCCTTTTCTGTTTGGAGTGCCCAAAAAGCAAGAGGCAATCTCTCTCTCTCACACAGAGATGTTTTTCAAATTAAAAAAAAATATTCAGGACGGTTAAGATAAAAGGCAATGTATACTTAATCGTTTGCGAATGACAGCACAATCAAATTTCAACAATGAGTAACGAAAGATTAATTCAAAATGAACACCGTAATTTTTTAAGAAAATGGCAATATATTGTAATATTTTAAACATTATTTGATCATAGCATTATTATATTATATAAACATTATTATATTATCTGTGTCTGTATACGTGAAAAATGATAAAAACAATAATAACAATAATTCATTTTGTTTTAACTTTTCACTCCAATAAATGTTTTTTTTTTCAAATCTGATATAAAGTTACATAATTCTATGTGCGGCCCGCGAGACTATAATATTTTTCCAAAGTGGTCTGCAATGTCATTTGGGTTGGATACCCCTGTTATAGATCATTATTGCAATATAAAAAAATAAGCAATATAAAAAAAAGTTTTTAAGTCAATTCCTACTTAGATCAACAAAGAAAAATTTTATTTTAGTTACTTTTCATTAAATAGTTACAATTAATATAAATATGTATATACACATGACAGAATCACAACATTAAGTGGCAATTAATTTTAAGTATTGTATGGTCATCGAAAATAATCGTGAGTAAGAAATTTCAGTTCAACTAAATTCTTGAAAACATGAGAAAAAAAAATCTATTAAAGTTTTGACCCAAGTCACTAAAAATAAAGTCAACGTGGCTGTATCTGTAATTTTTAAATAATTAGTTTCAGTCAGTTAATTTTAGTTAACTATAATTAAATTATCGTATTGTCACCCAAACAATAGTGCATAGAAAATTTCAGCTCAAATGAGCGCTCTAAAATGTGAGAATAAAAAGCTTTTCAAGTTTTGACACAAGTCGCCAAAAATGATGTCAACGTGGCTGTATTTGTAGTGATATAAATAATTAGTTTTAATCTATTAATTTGTATTAATCATAATTAAATTACTGTATTGCCATCCAAAATAATCGTGTACAGAAAATTTCAGCTCAATTGAGCGCTTTAAAATTTGAACAAGATATATATATACACTGGTGTGCAAAAATTAAGGACGAAGTCGAAAAATTAGCATATCAGCTGAACGAAGAGGCAGAGCGGACAGAAAGACCAATCAGGAGATTAAGTAAGGTGATGTACGATAGCACATGCGCAGATATGCAGTAATGGGGGAGTGTCTGAGTAGTATAAAGCATGTTGTCGGTGTGAAATCAGTATTTCTCGCAAAGAAATTGCACGCCGTATAGCAGTTAAAATCACACCGAGTTGCTGCCTCAGCGAGAAATGGCGAATAATAAATCTGTTAGACGACATCTGGATGCTTTTACCCGAGGTCGAATCATTGGGAAGTTGGAGGAAGGCCGCAGTGTGACAAGTGTGGCTGCAGAGTTCGGAATTGCTCACAGCATCGTTTCACGACTTTGGAGACAATTTCAAACTACAGGAACAGCTATCCGGGGATTCAGTAGTGGTCGTCCACGAGGAACCACACCCGCAGATGACCGGTACATTGTCTTACAGGCCAGAAGAAACAGGCGGCAGACAGCGGGAGAAATCGCTAGACACACGACGCAGGCGACTGGACGACCGATATCGCGTTTTACCGTGGCCAGAAGACTGACTGCACGGTGGTGGTCTGTTTGCACGACGCCCTGTACGGTGTGTACCTTTAATGCCTGCCCATCGGAGAAGGCGTTCTCTGTGGTGCCGGGAACACCGGAATTGGAGAGACAATGAATGGGGACGAGTACTCTTTACAGATGAGAGCAGATTGAGTTTGAGTAGCGATTCTCATCGCATACTCATCTGGAGAGAGCGGGGAAGCCGCAATCATCCCTCGAACATCATTGAAAGGGACAGGTATGGAGGTCGCGGTGTTCTCGTTTGGGGAGGCATCATGCTTGGTAGTCGTACAGACCTTCACATCTTCGACGCAGGTTCAGTCAACGGGATCCGTTATTGTAACGAGATTCTTCTTCCATATGTGCGTCTTTTTAAAAGCGCTATGGGTCTGCAGTTCCTTTTCATGGACGACAATGCACCGTGTCATCGCACAGTAGCTGCCGAACAGCTCTTAGAGAGTGAGGATATTGAACGTATGGATTGGCCGGAACGATCTCCGGATCTCAATCCCATCGAGCATGTATGGGATTTTCTAGGCAGACGCTTGGCAGCTCGTACCTTACCACAAGTAACGATTCGGGAGCTCCGATTGGCGCTGCAAGACGAATGGGCAGCAATGCCTCAACAACTCATTGACACCCTCATTCTCAGCATGGGCAGACGCTGTGAAACCTGCCTAGCAGTCAGGGGAGATCATATCCCCTACTAAAGACCGGATGTTTCTTGCTGGACACCCATCACAGGGATGTTTCGGCCTTCAGTCGCATTGCGCTCCATGCTACTTTTTCAATCAAGCTTCTTTTTATCCCTCTGATTTCTCTTTTAGTAAGTGTTGCTTACATTGCACATGTCCTTACGTATTGGGGATCTTACGGTATTAAATGTGTTGATTTGGAAAGCTTTTGTACAAATTTATATTGAAAAAACCGTCTCGTCCTTAATTTTTGCACACCAGTATATTATATATATATGGAGAGTGTGAACTAAAATAGCAGGAATTGAATAAGTATGTTTTAATTTTAAATTACACAACTGGATTTAAAAAGAAATGGCGACTTTTTTTAATGTTTATTATTCGAATTTTTAATATTATTCAGCTTATGTTAAGCTAAATATTCTTATAGAACCGTGTATAAAACGCTTCTGAAACATATTTTTATATTAAAGAAAATCTGATTTGTAATAAAAAGGTTTTTTTGAGCAAATACTGATAGTGTAAGTATTATGGCAAGAAAATTCCCAGCAATTTAAATTAAAATAGAATTATATATATATATATATATATATATATATATATATATATATATATATATATATATATCGTCTGATATTTTCATATTTATTTTCCTCTAAAATAATGAATATAAACATGCTATGGATCGAAAAAATGTTTTTCAAAAGTGAAAGGTTCTTATTCCGTATGGGCAGTTTGAATTAAGCTGCCTCAAAGCAGGAACCTAAGTGACCGTGCATTCAACACTTCACTAAACGCGGCCACCAATGAAAAACAGAAGGTCGTTCGCACTTTATGGAAACGATTTTGTAAGTCATTTTCCCGTTTGCATTTTGAGAGAAAACTTTCGAAACTTCAAAATAATCGTCTGCTAAGAATTTCTTTTGAATATATTGTAAAATAAAAGATTTATTTTAAAAATGGCTCCTAAAAACGATACATGGCTCGAAGGTTACGTAATTACGCTTTGGGGTATTGTATTTAAGAAAAAAGGTATTTATAATATGTTAAATTTGACAGGGAAAAAGCATCTAGCAGAAAGTAAAAATGAAAACATTCCCACGAAACTTCATCCTAAGATTGTTCAAACGCTGGCAACTATCAAGCAAGAAAGTGAAGTCTCTGATCTTAAAGGAAAATCCGCCGACTCAAAGATTTGTTGCATCGAAACTAGGAATGTCTTCCAGAACTGTGATTAAAATCATTTAAAGGATTTAAAGTTAAAACACGTTTAAACCTCTCTCTCTTAAGTTCATCAGCTTTTGCCAAAACATACTGCTAAAAAACATTGCAGAAAATTATACGAAAAGTACCTAGCTGCTGAAAAATGAAAATTTGTGGTAAAACTCGATAAGGCATGGTTGTATTTAAGCGACTGTAATAAAAAAAAGATCAATTTTCTATTCGCAACTGACGGGAATCACCATACGGAATGGTTTCGTCCGTGTACAAAAACGTTCCCGAAGGGATTCATGGTAGTAGCAGGATTTTGTTAGAACACAAGTTAAAAATCAAAAAAGTCTCAAGTAAAGCCATAATTTATTCACTCTACTTTCAGCGGAATATTTTAGAATCAATTTTTGAAGAAGAAATTCCAACTTTATACGGAAAGGACATTGATAAAGTTGGGCTTCATATGGACAAAGCCTCTAGTCCAGGGGTAATCAACCTTTTTTTCAGCCGAGCCACATACGCACTACAGGTATTTCACGTGGGCCGCAGTATGAGGATAATGGGAAGATCACACTATTTGAACAAAATATTTAAATTAATTCTTGGCTTATTTTAATTCTTTAATACCTTTCTATCTATAAATGAACAGAATATAAAAAAAGCAATATCTATTGGATGAAGTTGAAACTGATCAAGCAAGGGAAGAACTTGAGGAAATAATGGATATTAATCATGACAGCACGAAAGTAAATTCCAGAAAAGGGATGAGCATGAGACGTTTGAGTTGAAAGGAAATTTTTCAGAAGCTACCTAAAAAACTCTATCAAGAAAGATATGAAGCCAAAAGTGTACCACAAGACACACTTACACCCTGACAAAAATACACGAGATAAAGAAAACGTTCAATGCGCTATTCGTCAATCATCTAAGGACAACAAAGCTGCATTAACTTGAACAAAATATGCCAGTTTTGCCAGCAAATATCATTCCTGTAATGTTACCAAAAAGTGTCCGTGATTTGTGTCCCTTATTAAAGTAACGCACATTTGAAACATTTTAGTTCAGTTTGATTGGGTTTCTTCTCAAATTATCAAAGAAAAATAGAAAAGTTCTTAAAGGTAGTTAAATATATTTTCTCTAAATTAAATTAGTCACTGTTATTACTATTTTTTAGAGTACAATAAAAATAATTATATAATAAAAAGGATTGGGGCGACTCTGTTACTCCGAGCAAGAATGAGTTTCGAAATTATATTCTGAATATTAGATAAATAGTCCAACAAATATTTAGATAATAAAACAAACTGAAATGCTTAGTAACTATGTAGCTCACACGCTAGAATATTACTTTATGTCCTACTTCGCTAAGCCACAAAGATTCTGCCAAGAATTTTGTCTTTACCGATCGTTGTGTTTTTTAAAAAGCTTGATACTTTGCCAAAGCTGCAATAATAAGAAAAAGATTCTTATTCACCAACAATTATAATTGTTGATACTTTTATACCAATATGTTCTTTATGAGAAGTAATCTATTATAGAACCATGAAACAAAACAAATGATGTTGTAACATTTTAACAGTGAAAAAAATATAAAAGTGGTCACTGTGTCCGACATCGATTTTTCCATCAAATGTTGAGTGGAATATTATATAATGCAGGTTTTAAACTAAATCAATTTAAAATCTTAATACAGTAAGAATTCAAAGATATCATCTCGAGATTCTATATTCGTCTCTTCTACAGTAGTACCAAACTATAATATAAAGAGTGTAATGTAGCTTATTCAACGCTTTTTTTAAATTCCTACTATAAGCTCACGCTCTATATATTTATTTACATATTTATCTTGTTCAAATTTTCATTCGTTAATAAAATACTTTCTTTTCATCTAATGAAGTTCAAATAAAAAAATTTTAAACTTGCAGTGGATGACATTTGAGGTTAATACATCTTTTTCAAATATTAATTAATTAGCTAATTAATTTAATTAATTACCGGTTTCGACGCCAATTTAAATTTGTCTATATTGTTGTACCAATGTAACTTAAAACAAAAACAAAAGTTGGCTTCGAAAACCTTTTTTTTAAACCAAACCGGGTGTGCATTGTTACAACAATGCAAGCAAATCACATGCTCTTTTTTTCAATTCATACTATTAATTCACTCTCTCTCTATGTATAAATATATATCTTGTTCAAATTTTCAATCGTAATAAAATACTTACTATTTATGCATTCAAAGTAGGAATTGACATAATTTTTTTTTATATTACTTGTTTTGTCACCGGACACATTTCTTTTGTTTAGATGTGTGTTTTGTACTTTTCAAAAACAGTTTAAGCTACATGAAATGTTTTTTTTAAAGTCTTATAATTATTAAAAAGAAAAATTGAATGAAACAAAACAAAACATATTGTATACACATATTTAAAATATATATAATAAAATTATTCTTAACTTTTTTGAAAACATTTTACTTTAATTGTTACTAATGTTTGCTTGGAGTGAATGCCATCTTTATTAACGTCGCAGTGTAAAGCAACATGAGGGCTGCTTTTGACCGACATCGTAATTTTGAATCTCGGTCAGGTGATGTAGATGATACCTGAGCTGGCACATCCTCTCCTAACTACATCACACCAACGGGAGGACATTGAGTCTCAACAGAATTAACGTTACATGGGGCCCCTCTATATAGAGGTCTTCAGTGGCTCCAAGACTCGAACCCTTGACACTCCGGTCACGAGTTTGTGAGTCACTAGGATATTGCGGCCACAATGTTTGCTGGGGTAAAAACAAATTTTAAAAAAACCTCCAATTTTTAAAACTTAAATTGGTACTTTTCCGTTTGGGCGGCACAGGCGATTAAGTCGCTAAAAATGACACAACCAACTTCAAACAGAATACTCCCGCTGGTAACTTTTTACCACCACATTTTTAAAACAAGTCATGGTCTTTTCTTTTCAATAACGTTTTTTTTCTTCATATTACATCAAAAATGGCTTAAAAAGCCAATCATAGCTATATTTATTAACATTTTTTATATGTATATCGTGTATTGTCGCCAATAACACCAACTTGGCAAGATTTGCGCCCGCGAAACGGAAAAGTACCTTTAAATTTTATATGTGCAAAAATATGTTCACAAAATATAGTAAAAAACACTTTCCTTAGCATATAAGATTATTTTAAAAACAGAAACAATTACAATTTTGAGAAAAATTATAAGAGTTTTTTTTGTGAAGTAAATATGATTATATTCAGTATCATAACAAATATGCGTCTATATTTCAGTTTTAAAAAAATGAAATGTAAATTTTTAATTATATTTAAACTTGATTGTTACATAAAGTTAAAATGCAACAAGTTTAACAGAAGTTTTTTTTAGAAAGGTAAATAAAATTTTAAAAAATCCAAAATTTGAATCTTTATTTCGTAACTTTACAAGCAAATGTACAAAAAGAAAATAGCTGGAAAACGAATTTACTTGTATTTTATTCAAAACCATTTCACGCACGGTCTTAACTTTTTCACTCTGTATTGTTTTCAAAATCTTTTTTCTTTTAAGAAAGAAAAAGAGATAAAGAAAAGAATTTGATACTTAAACGCGTGTCTCAACTTGCGTCAAAATGATGGATGACAAAAACATCATTCAGGGGCTAACAAAATAAATTCCCCCCTAAATCCATTTTAACGCCATTCTTCGATTTACTCCAGAGTGGAAAATCTGAAAAGCAGCTTAGGAACATTTCTCCAGCAATTTATCAAACTTTTCGGTTTATTCAACTTTTGATACTCCAGAGAAGAATATTTCGATTCCCCTTCCCATCTTTTCGGACAAATGTGTGCGGAACACGAGATTTGCAAGAGTAAGAATCATTTAATATTTTCAATTCATAAGACATTGTTTCCTTGGAAATAAAATTATGAACACATTTAGCAAATACTCCTCAGAATACCATTAAATATTCCACTGAATGTTTGTAATAAAAATAAAAAACGAATAATGAATTTGTTAGAACCTCCCTGGACACCAAGATTAATTTGAGGAAAAGAATCACTAAGAGCCATTTGTATAGTAATAATTTGTATTTATTATATTGATTCAAATATCAGAAACTCTAATAGCATATAATATTTCTATGTTACGTCAAACAAAAAGGGTTTACCTTTAATATTAAATTAAATTACGAAATATGAAATTAATCAATCACTACGCGTAAGATCAATAAAAGGTCTACCGAAATAGGAGGTCCGAGAAATACATGCAACTCGAATTATTAGCTTTCATTAATTTAAACTAATCTTATTAAACTAGCGCTTGTTTTAAACGATAATAAACTATAGTATATCATCTGGTAAATTAGCTTTTAAGATTCCTTCGTAGAGTACTAGCAGTAAGGCTTTACTAACGTAATCCAATAATTGAATCCTCTAAACTTGACTGTACTGCTGCAGGCTCAATAACCTTCATCCTTGCTAGCTTACAACGCTCTACTTAAATACCCTATCTACTTTGCATAGTTGATAGGAAATATACGCGAATTTATAATCCCCCAAAAGACGCCTAAGAATATTAGTGGAAAGGTTCCGTACAGATTCGTCACAAATTCTTTGCATATACTCCTGCAGATAAATATCCATAAAAATACCAATGGACTTAAGAGATCACACACACCGCAGATTTTAGAATAATCCTTACTAATATTATAAAACGCGAAAGTTTGTATGGATGTATGTTTCTTACTCTCTCACGCAAAAACAACTGAATGGATTTTAATGAAAATGTACAATAATATGGCTTTTACATCAGAATAACGCATACACTTGCCTCCGAAAGTCTGCCTACAGCCGATCATCTTTCATATTCATGCAAAGATCTCTAATTATTAAATGAAGTCTTTTTTAATTAATACTATTTTTATTGTTTTTTCTAACGTCGTAAATTCAAATAGTATAAAAAACAATCAACAATGTATTGTAACTAAAAGTTAATATTTTTTAAGCTATCCCGTTCTTTCTATAACGCTCTCAATATATTTGGCAGTGATTTAACTAACTTAGTTGTTTCATCTGTGAATATTTTGCTCCATTCTTCTACTATGACAGATTTGAGCATTTCCTTGGATGTTATTACGTTCTCCTTGATTATTCACTCGAGTAAATCCTACAAATGCTGTATTGTGTTTACGTGGGGACTAGGTTGGCTTACCGAGTTGGTTTGTGACACTTCAGAACAGCCATTGCTTCCCAATGATTTCACAATGTGAGCCATTTGCTTTGTACCTTTGTGCCGCTGAAAGTAAAAATCATCACACTCGCCGCATGTTTTTCGGCATATGCCCTGATTCAGTAAGTTCAAGTAATAATTTTGTACATTGTTGATTCAATAAATTCCAGATTACCAGCCAAAGGGCTTCCAATGCATCCCCAAACATTATGCCTCCTCCTCCTCCATGTTTGATAGTCGAAAAAGGATTCCCTTTCTTAAGATCTGTCCAGGAATTTTTGCAGGCATATTTTTGTTCTTTTTTATGTCAAATTACAAAATTTACTTTCAATTGAATACATTACATTTTCCCAATAATTATGCGACCTATTTAGATGTTTTTTGGTAAAGACCATTCATTCTCTTAGCTCTGTTCACTCGAGAGATGAATGATTTCTTGAGTGCAACTCGGCCATGATAGTCATTCTTTTTCAGTTTTCTTCGAATTGTGGTTAAAGTCACGCTTTTTTGCAACATCTCAGAAACACTTTTAGCTATTTGTGAAGCTTATAATCTTGGATTTTTTTTATATAGAGCGTATTACACAGCAAAATTCTCGAGGTGACATTGCAGACGGGCGGCCGTATCTTGGCTTGGATGTTAAAATTTTAGTTGATTAGTAGTTTATGATCACCTTTTGAATCAATGAATGTCTCCTATTAAGTTTCAACAATTGCTTTAAAAATTTTCCGTTTTTCTGAAGGTCTATGATGATTTTTCATTCAATAATATATCAATCTCTATTCTGTTGACTGCCATGGAACTAATTACAAAAGCCTTCACATCTCAAATCCTAAATAAATCGTAAAAGAAAAGTTTATAATTACTTAAAAAAACGATTTAGTGCAATTATTTTACAATAAACGGTCATTAAAAGTTCTATTTTGTAAGTGTACGCAGACTTTTGGTGCGAATGGTTGGTGATTATTTGGTGGTCATTCTTGTTTTTTCTTGTTAAGGTGAATTTTGTTGCTGTTGTATGAATAAGGAAATTTTGAAAAATTGCTGACAAGTATTTTGATTTTCTAAAGCGAAATTTTTATAGTAATTATACCATAAACAAGTAAGATGATTGCCTGTACGCAGACTTTCGGAGGCAAGTGTAGGCTATAATTTATTAAGATGTGTAAAGTGTCCAAAATATAACGATAATTGTGAAGTAAGTAGCAAAATATTCTGGCATCTGCAAGCTATTCAGGCGTGCACTGCAAAAACCGTTAAAGTTACATGTCAGCATATATCTATCCTTTATGCGTGAAGCCAAACTTTCTCTTTTTGTTTTGTCTACGCCAGTTGCCAGTGCGCGCTCGCTTGGCGTTGTTTGCGAATATTACAATTTTAATATAAAATAAATACAACAGAAAGTAATATTAACGTATTACATTTCCAGATATAACTTATTTGCACTATTTTAAGCGCTCACTACACACAATTTGTTACAATGTGTTATTTTTGCTGAGCAGAGCTCAGCTTAGGAAGGTGTTTTAAAAGAATGACCCACAAGAGAGTCACGGGGAGTTATAAATAAAAAAAATCCTTTTTATAAGCTATTACACTACAGACTTAAAATTTAACAAACATGGGTTTTTTTGTTGTTGTTCAGCTGAGATATGCAAGAAACTTTTTTTTAATTTGCATTTCACGTAAAATTAACTCATTAAAAACTTCTTTATCCTTCAATCTGTATTTAATTTTTCAATTCACTCGTGCTAAAAAAAGGGCATATCAGCTAGTATAGTATAAAAATTTCCAGTTACTTTAAGTTCATTTAAGAGCACTTCCATTTTTTGAAAATTCAAAAACTACATACAGTGAAACACGTTTAACGCGAAAACGCTTAAAAGGAAATTTCGGTTAACACGAAACAATACAACGGTCCCAACAAACTATTATGTATTTCCATTACTAATATGTTAACTATTTTTTCCTTCTTAACACGACACGAAAAGATTTCCCTTGTGGGAATGAACAAAATACGGAAAACACCAGCTGGTTTGGACTGTCCTATTGTATTATCGGAAGAATTTATTGCAGTAGATGATAATGTGTGTACAGCCCCAATTATGGCAGACAAAGACATTTTAAAGTTTGTTCAAAACTCAAAAAATATCATAAATGCAGATTCCGACGATTCGCACTGTAAAACAACGCGAGGGATATTGGCGAAGGACTTCGTATTTTGAACCCCGTTCAAGTAACGTGGACGATACTTGAATTGGCAACTCACTTTTCAATATTTCACAACAAGCCAACGTGATGGTTTTGAGCCTTGACAGATTTAACGCGCCCTTTACGCAACGGGTCTTCATCGGTATCAGACTTGAACCTATGACTCAATGACGCAGGATACGACTTCGTGACTATGAATAGTAGGCTACAGTGGCCACAAAGATTACCTAAGATTCGGTATTAATAATCTAATGAACTTTTCATTTTTCACGCTAGTTTTTCATTGTCACAGAATTTTTAGTTAATCACATTGTGATGTATTTGAAAATAAAAGTTCATAATACATGGAAAACGTGAGAGATTTATTTCTGCATCGCTTGAAAGGTCTAGAAGATGCGTTCTTCCGGAGTTTTAAATTCGATTCCGTTAGGATAGTAAACACAAATACAGCATGACGTCAAACGAAGGAACGTGACGCAGGTCACACTTTTTTCTAGCCACGTGAATTATTATCGACACCTTTGTCGAACACATGGCGCGCAGCATTGATCTTTTTTTTATTTAATGAACCACCGATCCAAATAAGCACTACAATTTTTACTAGAAGAAAAATCATGCATTCTGGTTTAATAATTGTGGCTATTTTATGTGCGGGAGAATTTTCTAAAATCCCATTTTACGAAAGATTTCTTCATTTTTTTACCAAATTCCTTGCTTTTTTTATCCGAAAGAAGTACAAATTAATCCATTAGTAAACTGAAGAAATTAGGGTTTGCAGTCCCGGTATCCCGAAATCCTGGTGTTTTTTCCAATCCCGGAATTTAAATCACGAATTCCGGGATTTAATTTTTATCTAAATTACATATATATCTTAAAATTGTTTTATCATTAAAATTTTCTAAGAATTTTACTCTTAGAAAATTTATATTTTGTTTATGAAATATGTACGTAAATTTGTTTGTGCAATCATAAGTGCTATAAGTAAAAAATACTCACCTTTCATTTCTCGTATAGGAGAACATCGCACAGATCTATACGCGTGGCTCAGTGCAATACTTCACAATAATATAAGTAGTTCACTTGACCATGGCTCAAAATTACGAAATCCGTCGCGAATATCCCTCGTGTAGCCTTATATATATATATATATATATATATATATATATATATATATATATATATATATATATATATATATATATATATAGTGCGATGTTAATTATCATTCATTCGTCGCTAAAAAAAATTCAGATTTTATTTTTAATTCAATGGAGCGTCCAATTCTGGCGTCTGTGATATCCTTAATTCACATATGCCTCCTAAGTGGTGCTTAATGAGTAACAACTATGGCTCAGACAGCTCAGAGAAATTAGTGGATACTCTTAAATCTGACCAGGTAGCAAAGTCAACAGGCAAATTCTGGTCTAACATTTAGGACACTTGGAAAAGGTTTTGTCAAAAGCCCCGTATAAAGAAGCTATGGCAAACTTCAGACTGCAAGCAGGATATGATTGCATGACACATCTTAATAAATATAGGCATCCTTCCAGCTAGTGTATGCCAAGTTTTAATTTGCACTTATAAATGCAAAGCATCTTATATGCCCAGAACTAGATAAAGAATCTTAAAAACGTGGTGAGATAAGCAAACTATATTGGAATGTCAGAAATTTCACGAACTCCTTGTAAAGACTGCATCTCTTATTTTCCTTTTCTTGTTTAAATTTTTAAATGTATTACTTTTGTTCTTATGTTAATTTCTCCTGGTTCTTACTGTAAATATGTTTGTTCTTTTTATAATATTTATCTTTGTTCTTGTGTGATACTTGAGCTGTTTTAAATGTTTGAATTGATCCTTCCAATAAAACTATATGTAACAGCATTTTTAATTCAGTTTTATAATTAGTTTTACGTTTTTAACATTAAAAAGTAATAAGACCCATCGCCCCTTTTCTTTATCCCCTTAAAATCTTAATTTTAAAAACTCATTTATAAATACTGTAGGTTTTTTTCCCAGGTGCCGTGACAACAAGAGTGGTTCATCAAGAGAGTTATTACCATGTCTCCGATATTGTACACAGGAAGGAAATAAAACAAATGAATGAAAAACAACAACGGATCACAAGTTCCTGTTCCAGTGACGTCTTAACACAGATAATTTGCTATTTTCAGACCTGATACGATAGATTCTATGGGTTGTTAATTTACGTAACTGAACCAACACCTGATCTTTTAGAGAAATCTTCACACTAATTTAACATTAAGCCTTGGAGAAGCGGTTCTCAAACTTTCGACCGCCCCCCCCCCTTTATGTATCAGCCTGACGTTGTGGACCCCCAAGATTTTGAACACCCCTCCCTGATTCCCGACACTGGACTGAGGGATTTAAATGTTTTTCAATAATCCCCTAAAACTGCCTCTGCTACTTATGCAGAATGCAACGCTCTTTCCCCCCTCTAATCTTTGCGTATACGTTTCTATTATTTTTTGAAAATATTTCGTTGTAGTAATGATTATGTAGTTGTGTAAACAATAAAAAAACTGAATTAATATTTTTGATCGAAATACATGTTTTATTCGAGTTTTTTCATTGGGTAAAATGTAGTGATCTAGTCTAGGATGGCACATCTTTCAAATTATTCACGAGGTTCTTTAGAGTCTTCAAAAGAGAGAAATCTTCACATTTTGAGACTTTCGCGGACTTCCTAAAAAACATTGATAACCCCTGGGGGGCCACGGAGCACAGTTTAAGAACCCCTGCCTTAGAGAAATGAAATAATTACCTATAGTACTTGATATTTTTATATTTATTACACTCCTGTAATTGCAGTGGATGTGGTTACGTATTGCCTTTATAAATGGTATCAGTAAAATTTTTCCAAATAAGTTGTATCTATCAGTAATTTACACAAAGTTTTAATTCACAGATTAAATGTCGATACTGATAAGTAAAAATTATTTAATTAGATTTTTATGGTGTCAATTAATGAATTACATGGAATCTGTACGAATTTTTTCACCCGATAACGCTAAATTTCATTATGATAAAATATACGAACAAGTATTGTAATTGTAAGAATTGTAACAAGAAAGAAAGAAATTTTCAGCTATGTTTTCTGTAATATAAGATGGATCCCCAACAAAAAACAGAAAAAAAAACTATTTACTTTACAGACCTACATTTACTGTTGCTGTTGCTAAAGCCTCCTGATCGACAGTGCCAGACCGAGGTCCATGATATTCATTGTGGCAATTATTTACGCCGGAGTTAGTCGTAGCTTTGAGAACCATGCAAGTGACAGTATAATTTGGCTCGGATCCACACCGATTCTGAGGGAGAACACCCTGATGGGTGTGTGGTCAGGGGATATTTTCTTAAATCAGCTTAAAAAGTGGAATTCTCCCTTCAAAAAGTATCACAATAATTAACCAGCCGTCATTCACAGAAATGCTTGATTTTGATAATTCACTTTAATTGAAACTTGCCTCTAAATTGGACAGAAAGAAAAAAGTTTTGAGCAATGCTTTATTATGAGTTCATATGAACTGTTAAGTCTTTGTAGTCTGTAGCTGCACTTTAATTTCTAAATTCGAGGAAACACCCTCAAAAAATCGGACTGAGAACTTTTTTAATCTTTTTTTAGCAAACATTTTTTTTTCCAATTCTCAGATCGCGAGGAATAACAAGAGTAAAAAGTTAACGAATTAAAAGTTAAGTTATATGGAAATGCATATGTATTGCAAAATCTTTTATCTGTGCCTATCTTAACTCCACTTATCGAAATCAACGTCTTATAAATAGAACAATACATCGAAATAAGGGTGATCGAAATAACTAAAGGGTGTTTTTTTAGAGGTATAGAACTTTAAATTGCAATAAAACAACGATGTATTATTCGATTGACATGATTTTTTTATTCGAAAGATAATCTTGTGGCATTACATTTTAAATATGATTTCTGGCATAGGACTGCCACGGCTGGCTCGGATGTAGTCCAATCTGGACGTCCAATTTTCGATGACTTTTTCCAACATTTGTGGCCGTATATCGGCAATAACACGGCGAATGTTGTCTTCCAAATGGTCAAGCGTTTGTGGCTTATCCGCATAGACCAATGACATTACATAGCCCTACAGAAAATAGTCTAGCGGTGTTAAATCACAAGATCTTGGAAGCCAATTCACAGGTCCAAAACGTGAAATTAGGCGGTCACCAAACGTGTCTTTCAATAAATCGATTGTGGCACGAGCTGTGTGACATGTTGCGCCGTCTTGTTGGAACCACAGCTCCTGGACATCATGATTGCTCAATTCAGGAATGAAAAAGTTAGTAATCATGGCTCTATACCGATCACCATTGACTGTAACGTTGTGGCCTTCATCGTTTTTGAAGAAGGATTCCACCAGCCCATAAAGCGCACCAAACAGTCAGTTTTTCTGGATGTAACGGTGTTTCGACATACACTTGTGGATTAGCGTCACTCCAAATGCGGCCGTTTTGTTTGTTGACGTAGCCATTCAACCAGAAGTGCGCTTCATCGCTAAACAAAATTCGCTTATGAAAATCGACCATTATTTTCGAAATAACATTGCACAATTTGAAAGTGTTGTTCAGGCGTGAGTTTATTCATGATGAATTGCCAAACCAAACTGAGAATAAATCACTTGACAGCTGTTAAATCGGTCGCCATCTTGGAAAGTAATGCCAACTTAAACTTCTATACCTGGAACAAAACCCTCTTTAGATGATACAATTCATTTCAGTTCATACTTGTTTGAATAAACTTCGGAGAAAAGTGGACTCGATAGGAAAAAAGAATACCAAAAAACTGAAAACAATCAGAAATAAATCTAATAATCTACTTTAACCCTTGAACTGTTGTGCAAGTTCGAAAAGTGTAGTTCCAGCTACAGTACAGTCCACGTAACTTGACCATCGTTCAAAATTACCAGGTTCGTAGCCAATGAACCTCGCGTTGCTTTATGATTGATTTTAATTTGAGTCTCATTCTAAAGCAAGGGTGGGCATTACGTCGATCGTGATCGACCAGTGGACCGTTAAGATATTTTGGGGTGATCGCCTGAATATTAGCATTTAGTAATTATATACGGAAATATTCAAGACTGGCTGACTGTATACAGACTAACAGTAAGTTTTCTAATGATAACAACGAGAACTTATTTTAGATAAAAATGTTTTACTGTTTAAGGTATTTTCAATTGTTTGCATCATTTGATATTATATTTGTGGAGATTATTATGTATGTATCTTTGAGTTTTGCTTTAAATGCGATTTTAAAAGTGTGAATTTTTTTAGATATGCAAGTAAGCACATACCCCGCATTTTTTATTAAGCTATAATAAATATTGTAATTTTTCCTTAACCCACCACATCTACGACACTAGGCACACACAAAAATGTTCCAAGGGAAGGGCTCAGGGTCGGAAGTCTACCATTCTCGTATCGTGCCTCAATGCACAGCCAAACATTATTTTGATTTTGTAGATTGTCGGGAACCGAAAATATTAAAAAATAAAATTTTGAATAAAGAACTAACATAAATTAATAAAAAATATTAAAAATAAATAAATTTTGTGTACTGTATATATGGGATTATAATCAATCGAAAAAAAATCAAGGTCTATGGGGGAGTGTCCGGACTCGTGAATCCCCCACCCTTGTGTGCCACTGACACTGGCGCAACTGACCGCAGCACCTTGAAAAAATTAGAAGTAGCCCGTACCCCAGAAAAGTCAGCCCATCCTTGTTCTAAAGCGACACGAGGGGTTTTAGCAATAGACCTGATAATTGTGAGCCTCAGACAAGTGACGAGGACGAGATACGAGCTAGCATCTCCCCTTCCGGAATTTCCACACCATACTATAGGCAGAGATTTGAGCCTCGACAATTTAACGTACTTTAGTCCTCGTCTACACGGTGGGTCTTCAGTGGTGTTTGGATTCGAACCCATGACTCGACAAGGCTAGTCAAGAATTGGCGACAATGACCTCTCGGTTACCAAGACCACCAAAAAGAAACGACAATACCATCCAGCAATAATAATTCGTAATGGACTGCGGAATCATGGATCAAGATACTTTCAAGCTCAGCTCGTTATTGAATTTTAAGAACGAAGTAAGAGTTCAGATTTTCTATCTCTACATCTGATTATGATTGAGCCTGGTAAGAACGTGAATGCAAGTAAATTTACAAATATTAATAATTAGTTTCGTATTATAATCGGTTTCGTTCACTTTTAAGATCAGGTTGTTTTTGAACAAGTCAGAAATGTATATTTACTTGTACATTAATCTAAATATCTCGTACAGTGAAATTTCTGTACTTTTTCACTGATTTTATGTCAATACGTAGTATTGTTTAATTACACGAAAATTATGTATTAGAAAAATGAGAAGGTAGCAAATTTATACTCGAAATAATTATTCTATCACTGGTTAAAGTTTCAAAAAGCTCTGGCGACCTGAATTGTAGTAATTCGATAATCCTCTCTGTTAATGTAAAATGGCCTGCTCTGATTCGCACTGTATTCCGCGCAACACAATGATTTTTTTTTTCTCGATCCAGAAAATGCTAGGTTTATAGGCGTTCCACATTATACGCATTTAACCCGATGTTATTGATTGAAATGTCAATGTGTGACTGATTTTTCTGTAACTTATTCCGAATTCTAAAATAACTTTTGCTTATTTACTATAAACTACTAGAGACTAACTTAAAACTTACTTTCTTAATATTGGATCTTGATTAACTTAGAGCATGATAATGTATGACTATTTCAAAAATTTATTTAATAACCAGTGTAACAGAAACAAAAAGAGATATTCTACGTCAAGGGTGGGCAGACTTTTCCAGGGTACAGGCTACTTCTAATTTTTTCAAGGTGTTGCTTGCGGTCCACCCAGTGGCAGTGGCGCACACAGGGGGGGGTCACGAGTCCGGACACTCCCCCACAGACCTTGATTTTTTTTCTATTGATTATAATCCCATATACAGTGGCACAAACAATTGAGGATACACCTTACTTTTACTTGATAAATCCAACTTTCAATCTAAATAAGACATTAAATAGAGGTGCAAACGTGTTTTTATTTTCTCACGTAACAAAAGGGTTAATTTACAGTAAAAATAACGAAAATCAACAAAAAAATATCTAAAATTAAAAATTTCACAAGTATTTGAAATAAAAATAGGCAGATCTTTACCTCAAAAAATTGAGGATACACCAATGAAATTTTTGTGACATATCACATACAAAGACAGTGTCAATATTTGGTTGCATGTCCTTTGGCTTTTAGAATGTCCTCCAAACGTCTTGGTACCGATTCGACCAATTTTTGAAGGCATCTGGAAATATTTTATCCCATTCTTCTTGTAACACTTGCTTTAAATGGGATTTGTTCCTAATTTGGTGTTTTTGGACCGCTATTTCGAATGTGGCCTACAAATTTTCTATGAGATTGATGTCAGGGGACTGTGGTTGTGTGTGCAATTGCTGTTTACAATGAAAAAGACGCTACATTTTGACATTGCGTGCCGTATGTTTGGGGTAGTTGTCTTGCTGGAAAATAAAATTTCCATCTAAATCCAATTTTTTTGCACTTTCTTTAAGATTGTTGTTGAGTATATCTATATAAAGCTTATGATTCATTATGCCATCTATAAAAACTAAATTTCCTACCCCATTTGAAGCCATATGACCCCAAACCATGACGGAGACATCACCATGTTTAACTGTAGGATGTAAATTTTTTGGATCCAAAGCGGTGTTCGGCTTTCTCCAAACGGTGCGACGGCCATCACTTCCAAAAATGTTGAATTTACTTTCGTCACTAAATATAACTTTCTTCCAAAAGTTATCTGTCTTCATTTTATGAGTTTTGCAAACTCCAAACGCTCTTTCTGATTTTGTAAGCTTATGAAAGGTTTCTCGACTGCTATATCCACCATGTCTAATCACATTTCTCACAGTTTCAGCACTTACTTTTCAGCCCATTATTCGAGAAGTTTCTGCAGCTCTAGTTTGACTGCACTTAGTTTAGGATCAATCTTGATATCTTTCAAAACTTTCCTTTTGTCTACATCTCTCAGAATACTTTTCCTTCCTCTTCCACTTTTATTTTCAATTAATCCATCGCTTTTAAATCTTCCAATGATTTTCTGGACACACGAGTGGCTTCTACCGACAATTTTAGCTATTTCATGATAAGATTTTTCTCTCTTAAATAACCTTAATATAAATTTTTTTACATTAATACTGGTCTCTCTCAGAGTACCCATTTTCCATTTAAAATTGCGACTTTAAATTTACATAACCAATTTTAAAAGACAAAAGTAACAATCGAAAAAAGACAATCGAAAGATAAAATTGGCCAAACACAGGCTATTATAGTAGCAAGCAGAAAAAAGTCTAGGGGTAGTTAAACATTTCTCTCATTGGTGTATCCTCAATTTTTTGAGGTAAAGATCTGCCTATGTTTATTTCAAATACTTGTGAAATTTTTAATTTTAGATATTTTTTTGTTGATTTTCGTTATTTTTACTGTAAATTAACCCTTTTGTTACGTGTGATAATAAAAACACGTTTGCACTTCTAGTTGATGTGTTATTTAGATTGAAAGTTGGATTTATCAAGTAAAAGTAAGGTGTATCCTCAATTGTTTGTACCACTGTATACAGTACGTAAAATTTAATTATTTATTTTTAGTATTTTTTATTAATTGTTAATTATTTATTCAATAATTTATTTTTTGATGTTTTCTGTTCCCGACAATCTACAAAATCAAAAATAATGTTTGGCTGTGCATTGAGGCATGATACGAGAATTGTAGACTTCCGACCCTGAGCCCTTCCCTTGGAACATTTTTGTGTGTGCCTAGTGTCGTAGATGTGGTGGGTTTTAAAGAAAAGTTACAATATTTATTACAGCTTAATAAAAAATGCGGGGTATGTGCTTACCTACATACTATCTAAAAAAATGCACACCTTTAAAATCGCATTTAAAGCAAAACTCAAAGATACAAACATAATAATATCCACAAATACAATAATATCAAATGATGCAAACAATTGAAAATAGATTAAACAGTAAAACATTTTTATCTAAAGTTAGTTCTCGTAGTTATAGTCATTAGAAAACTTACTGTTAGTCTGTATACAGTCAGCCAATCTTGAATATTTCCGTGTATAATTACTAAATGCTAATCTTCAGGCGATCACTCCAAAATGTCTTGGCGGTCCACTGTGGCCGCAGTAGCCAAGTGGTCAAGGTATCGGATCGTGGCTGGCCTTGTCACAAGATCGAGCCCAGTACCACTAATGCCCCGCCGTGTAGGGCAGCGATGCACGCTAAATCTGTCGAGAGCTGAAACGTCCTCCCATTGGTGTGGTGTGGTAGTTAGGAGAGGGGGCTGCCAGCTCAGGTGTCGTCCACGTCACTTGACCATGGTTCAAAATTACGTGGTCCGTCGCCAAAAGCCCTCGTGTAGCTGAACAGTGAGAAGTTAATATTCAATCAATCAACCTCTGTTCTACGTAATAGAAGTCGCCAAATAATTCTAACGGAAACTAATAACCATTTAAAAAGATCCATGCGAAGTTTTGCAAACAAGAATTTTAACCATTAAATGGATATATACACAATTAGTCACAAAGGGTATATATAGTTTTTAAAATAAAATTTTGAAGAGTGAATTAAAATTTTAATTAATTGTAAAACAATATATTTTGCATATTAAATTATCAATTTATTATTCTTTCTCTGATTTGTACATTCACCTGAGTGATCATGGTCTCGAAGTCACGGTTGGCGAGTCGTTAGTTCGAGTCTTGGTCTCGCTGAAGACCAGCCGTGTAGAGAGGCTGATGCATGTTAAATCTATCGCGTGGCTCAAATTTCTCGCGTTGACGTGGAGTGGAAGCTCAGAGATTGGTTTGCCAGCTCATTTGTCATCCTCACCACTTAAATAAGGGTCATAATTACGAGATCCATCGTCAATTGCGACGTTGGTAAGGTATCAAAAACAAATCTGACCACGCACATGGCAACATGGTATGATTATGTTTCCCTTGTAAGGCTACTATATTGCCGATCTCTCTCTCTCAGCAAATAATTTTCACTAAATCCCCTGTTTTATGTAAAAATTTATGTATAAATTATGTTGAATGTAAAAATCGTTTAACTTAAAAATATTCCGAAAATCTAAATTAAGAAGAAACAGCCTTGTATAAACATGACAACCTTGCAACTGTAATAAAAATTTTAATAACTTGATTGTATTTCAATCCTTCCTTGAACTGCTCTGATAATATATAAATTATGATAATGCACAATTTAATTGATTTAAATTACTATGCAACAAAGAATTGATAAAAAAAATTTTAAAATTTTTAATGAATTTTATTTATTTCAATAGAAATTATAAGAGAAATATTGTCCATTGGTACATACCATTGGTATCAGAGTTCTAGTCCTGGAGGCTCTCTGGCTCACTGTTTTAATATACAGGAACGAACTATTCTAGACCGCTTTTTCAAAGTGGTCACCTTAAAGCCGCATTCACACCAAGACAGTCAGCGTCGAGCGTCTAGCCAATCAGATATTTTATCTCGGGCGAGATGACGTCTCTGACTGGGTAGTTTCTCAATGTTTGACGCTTGCTGTCTTGGTGTGAATGCGGCTTAAATGAATGAAATTTTCCGAAGGATCCAAGAGCTTTGAAATGTGTATCAACTGTTCTTCTGAGCCGGCCTCGCCTGCTAACATCCTTGAATGACTAGGGCTCACCAAGCAGGATTTAACTAACGATCCCTTGCTGGTGTTGAATTATTTGAGAATGTATGACATCATGGACCTGGTCTAGCACTGATGACCAATGGAGGCGTGCAACAACAACAGAGAAATATTTATCATTGTATTTCAACTTATTTTTGAAAATTGGGTTCATTAGTGGTGAAAGCAGGCATAAGAAAATTGGTCAAGTATAATGTATTGACAAAAAGCCTAAACAAGTATCCTTGATAACAAAAAAAATTATTAGTTTCCTTGTAGAATTTTTTACAGCTATTTTGTTGTTGCGAATAATTAACATAGTTGTTGTAACAGACACACACATAACGCTTTAAATTAATTTCATAAATTCGTCTTATTAATTTTGGAACTGAAAATTAAAATTTTTCTGGAAAAGATCCTTTTAAAAAATTTATTGATCCTCAAATAGGAATTTATCTTGCTTCACAGTCATTAGCCAAGTTAAATAAAAAATTTCAGTAGTCGTGTGATAAAATAACGAGTAAAAATGTGGGAGGTTGAGGAATGTTATATTGTAAAGTTTTTGCTGGACACACAATGCGTTTTTTTCGCACATGCTCAACCTAAAGATGGAAGCATAAAATTATGAGTCATTCTCGTCATATAATTCTTATTCTAAAGTAGGGGTTTTCAACCCATGGCCCACGGGTCACGAATGGTCCGCTGAAGGAATTTTAGTGGCCCTTCATTTGAATCTGAGGCAATTTCAGAAAAAAATTGTCCTGTCTACTTTTTGACGTAAGAAGTCCCATTTTTTCTGTTATTCTTGATATTTAAAACAATTTATTGATATGCTTGATATACATTTGATATAAAATTTTCTTAAAATGATGAATTTTTCAAAAATTTCATTGTATCTTAAATAATTTTAAATATAAAAAATCTGACTATGCATAAAATCTCAAAAGTTTTCAGAAGTAAAAATGGACTCTTTTATCTTCAACACGCAAAGTATTTTAATTCGACTTCCTTTCAACGTTTTTGAAACCGATATATATGTAAAAATCTGTAAAACTATGTCTTCTCCCTTAGAATCAGTTGTAAAACAAACCTCCCTTTCTTATTAAAATTTCCTGGGTACATTATTTTTGTGATAGTTCTGCGATCTGCGGATCATTGTAAATTTATTGATGGTTGCCCACGGGTCATTGTGGATTTATTGATATGACCCTTGAGCGTTAAAGGTAGAAGACCCATACTCTAAAGCATGTGACCCATCATTGTAATAAACTTTTTTATGACTATTTTTCTTGTTTCGATGGAAAATAGAAATTTTATATGACTTTTGTGCAAAATCCTTAAGATATCACAATCGACAATGATTAATTTTATAACTATACACACACACACTTTTCTACTTATAACAAAAGACTTGCAGGGCGTTTTCCATTCATTCTTGGTCTCAAATTCCAGTTGATAAAAATTCAACTTACGCTCATAACTTAATGAAAATTATTATAGTCATATCTCGGTGCATGGGAAGTATGATACTTTACAACAATGTTGGAAATGATTACAATTAGTATAAGTGCTAGCCTGCACACTTAAGATATCTACCAACGCATTAAAATGATTACGCCAATTTTCCATCAAATGTTATCTTGTAACTCTATAATAGACGCTTATAGCAATAGAAATTTCCTTTTCCGCCCCCAGACTTTAGGAAGAAATTTATAAGGTAATTTAGTATGCGTAAATAAATCAAATGATAAAGATGCGAAAATTTTTAGCAAAGAAATGTTACTCGTCACGCATTTAACAACAAAAACACCTACCATTTTAGAATTCATATATGTGAAGCATGGTAATGTTACCCATATGGCGACATATTTCTGATCATTATATTATCACCGATAAATCTTTACATAATAAGTAATAAATGATTTTATAAATGAAATTCTGGGCCAAGAACGAGTATAAAACAACGTATTTTATACTATCATCCTTCATTTTTGCATAGCGTAAAATCCACCATACAACGCGCGCACCTTTACTTTCAAGCTGCAATTTTTAATTTGTAGGTATATTCGTCGTGAATAACGCGCAATCTTTTTTTTACGCAGAAACCTGACATGATCGTGCACCATACTCTTATGTTTTGAAGTCATTTATTCCAAGTATTATTCCAAGTTTCCGGGGGAATAGAATACTTCCAGATCTCTGCAATCCTTTAAAAGTTCATAAGGAATGTCATTTCTTTTTAATAAACGTTATTTCAATATATGCAAAAGTCTAAGTTTTTATTTTTTTAACGCTCTTATTTTTATACCCGGCGTATAACACGCACCCGTAAATTTCGATCTTATTTCTTGTGTTAAAAGTGCGTGTTATACGCCGTATTTTACGGTACATGTGTAGTTAATGTTTAATTTATAGTGATAGCTATCTCTATTGTTCCTGTAATATATCAGATATATCTTTTATTTATGCAAAATATCTTGAGTATTGTAGGATGTTTTTAATCTGAGATAGCATAGTACATATTACACCTTCTGCATAAAACCAAAGATTTCCTGATCCGCTTTGCCATCAATGGCACTCAGTAAAGAGCCTCCGGCCCTTTTAGACAGTGCGACGTTAATCTTCACTTACTCGGCCCTGTAGGAGGCAAGAGTTTTAATTTGGCCACTCAAAAAGCATGGGAGAGCCATCTGCTGTTTTTTAGGAATACTGAATTGGTGACACCGACACGGTCTTGTTCCTAAGTGTCTGGTGGATAGGTAGGAATCTCCAAAGTGCTTTTCCCATCGTTTTTATTAAGGAGATTTTTATTATAGGTTAATGTTATTATGTCTTCATGCAAACAGTCAGCAGATTAAGTCTTGGCCAAGATATCATCTATCTCATTATCATTCAGTCCTATGTGGAAAGAACCCATTGAAAGTGTGTAGCAGGAGTGGCCAACCCGCGGCACGCGTAAAATGTCACAGAATTAATGAATACGCTACATAAAATAAAAAAGAATATCACTCAAAACTAAACAATGTGCACCTATAATAACATAATTTTATTAGCACATGTAAGAGCTAATATTAATATATATAGATAATTTGGTAAAAAAAAGTAGTAATTCAAAACCACATTAGATACAGAGCGTTTAATAATTATTTTCAATTAAATAATTTGTGACGAATCTATAGGGAACTTTATCTTGGGCGTCTTTGGGGATTGTAAATTCACGTATATTTCCAACCAGCTCTAAAAGGAGGAAACGGGATATGCAAATGAATCAAAGTATATAAGGAGAGTGTTGTAGGTTAGTGGAGAAGGCTATTGAGCCAAGAGATACATAGAAGGAGCGCTAAGATTCAAATTGGATGTGTGATTAGTTTCTAGCTGAGATCAGGCAGAGATCTACATTCGGAAAGTTGAGCCGACTGGAAAGGAGTGAAGTAGTAGAAAAGTCAGGTGAGATATTTAAACTTCAATTATAGGATAGTAAGAGTAAATAAATATTAGAGTTAGTGTAAAGTGTTAATGATTGTTAGTAATTCAAATTGCGTATATCTCTCGGTCCTCTTATTCCGGTAAACCCGTTCGATATTGAGTTTAATAGTTGATTATTATCATATTTCGTGATTTAATTTAATAGTAAAGTTTAATCCCATTGACGTGTGTAAACATATAGTTTCATATTTGTATTTAGAAGGTTGATAATTGATTCAAGTGAATAAATATTATTTGTTATTGTAAAAATGTCGTCTGGTAATTCTTTGCCTCAGTTCAATCTTAGTGTCCAGGGGGATTCCCACAAATTCAAGTTGCCTATTTTTATTTTTTATACCTAACCTAATCGAATAACTTGTAAAAAGTTGATTAAAAATAAAACCTAAGTTTGCACTTTCATCTTATTTGTTATATTTTTAAATTTCGACTACATAGACTTGCATTAAAAAATGTGCTATTAGCGTAAAAATCCTATAATGAGCTTATAAGTAATATTTTTTCACTTTTCCATGTTTGTTTGTAGGAAAAGTTGAAAAGTGCACGCATAATTATTTTTTTCTCAAATAGGGGCACTCTTCTCAAAAAGGTTGACCATATCCCTGGTGTATAGAGTGCCTTGAGTGAGTGAGTGAAGATTAACGTCGCACTGATCAGCTGCACGAGGGCTTTTGGCGACGGACCACGTAATTTTGAACCATGGTCAAGTGACGTGGACGACACCTGAGCTGGCACCCCCTCTCCTAACTACCACACCACACCAACGGGAGGACGTTTCAGCTCTCGACAGATTTAGCGTGCATCGCTTCCCTACACGGCGGGTCTGTAGTGGTACTGGGCTCGAACTCGTGACAAAGCCAGCCACGATCCGATGCCTATACCACTCGGCTACCGCGGCCACATAGAGTGCCTTGAAGAAAAGATCGTAAGAGGCTCGTCTCGCCCCCCTTTCCCAGGTACTTCCAATTAGTAACATATATATCTTTTATTTCTGTAATATCTTGGATAAATTTTCATACGCATGATTACTTGCCTTTATTTTTAATTAATTTATACTAAACACAATTTTTTATGCGAATAGTTCTACTAACAAAAGAATGCGTTAATTATCTGTATATTTTACTCATTTAAGTTTATTATTTCCAAATTGATATATTGTGATAAAAATTAAATAAATTTCTTCCGTGACGCCTTTAAAAATGGCATGTGAAGAATTAAGCATAAGTTTCAACCGAATATGAATCAGTGGATGAATTTAAAAGTTTATTAAATGTATCGTTTCATTGAATATAATCATATTACGAAAATAACATTGCTGAAAAACAGTTGGATTATTTACCAGCAGTAATTTCTGAAAAAACAGATGTTCATGTTTAAATTCTCAAGATACTGCAAACAGGAAATTTTCCTCTTGCATATTCCGATATTTGGAACTTTTAAATTTTGATTAAATATATTACCATTTCCAAAGATTTTATTTATTTTTATTATTATGCTTTTTGTTCAGAAAGCTGGTAGCGAAAGTAAAATTTGATATATTTAATGCAAAAAAATGTACTAGTCAAACTTAAATTGTATTAGTTATTATAGAGAATATATTTTCCTAAATATGAATGTAATTAAAAATACATTATAATCCTCTAAGTATAATTGAATATTTATCAAAATTTTTTATATATTTAAGTTTTTTCTCCATTCAATGCGTATGTTCTTAAAGGAGAGAGATGAAAATAAATATTTAGTATTTAACGCGATTTTTTAAATAAAATCGTATATATTTTTTAAAAAAATTATTAAAAATAAATTATTTTTGTAAAATATTTGAAAAATTTCGAAATATTCTACGAATTTATTAATTTTGTTGAATATTAAAAAAGTCATAGGAAAAAAAATGATATTGTTAGTATTTTCATTTTATTTAACCTTCTAAAAATAAAAATACATATTTACTTTAAACAATAAAAGAAAATTAGGGAGGGGGGGTCTCTTAAATATAACAGCAGCATGTTATAAGTATCTCAAAGATTATATGGGGAGGGGTAAATAAATTTTAACAATAATAAAACTATTGATTTTTAGAGCTATTGAGAAATAAAAGTTTTCCAAAGAAGTATTTAACCAAGTTAAAAAAAAATCCAATTTTTCAAAGCACACACACACATCAAAATTTCTGTGAGACTTGTTTTTTCCCTTCAAAATATATAATTACATTTTCGAGCTTCAACTCACGATTATATTTTCTCCTAAAACGCATACTAAAAAAATCCTGAAAAATTTACCTAAAAGGAAAAAAAATAAATAAATTAGAGTTCCCTACTTCTCTCGAGTTTTTCTAAATTAAATTACTTAAGTAAAAATACTTCCCACATTGAACCGAAATATATTTAATCTAAAGGCAGAGAATGGCCCCATTGGAAAAGTGTCCTGAAAACTTAGTAGCGCATACTGCACTAAGATCGATACAGATGTAGTGCGCCACTCCTCGAGTTGAGTTGAGTTGATTATTATTATGATCACTAGGAAGGATTACGTCCGCAGTTTACGATCATAAGTATCAGCCATAAAAGTTACTGTTTTAACTATGCCCTGTGGTAATAAATGGAAGGAAATCATTTAGAACGGGCAGACTCTCTCTCGCATATCGACTGTAATGTAATAACAATATTAGAGGCTACTCATGTGGGAAAAAATAGAATCGATTAGTCTTGAGCCCTTATAGCTGTCATCAAAATGAGTGCTCACAAGTAAACAAAGAGAAAAAAAACAAAATAACTTTTGATCGGTTGTAAATATAATATCTTTTAATTTATAGTGCTTTGAGGAAATATAAATTTTCTGAAAGTAAAATATATCTGCGTGTGGGTATTGATTGATTAAATTATTTCCTTTGTGGAAAAAAGAAAACCATTCTGTAGAAAATGTGAAAATTGTAATAAATTATTTACTTTCATTTACATCTGTATGTATTACAGTCGTACAAACTGCAATACTTTTAGAGCAGTGATTCTCAACCTTTCTGTTGTTGTTGCGGTACAGTTTTAACAATTTCAAAATTTGGTGGCAAACTAACAATAAAATAAGTTTAAAAGAATTTCACTTATTTATAATACACTCACTGGCGTGTATAGTACAGAGTGGGCTCTGTATCAAAATTGCTTCAGGGTCCTTTTTTGTACAGATGAGAGCCTTGTTAGAGTGACAGTAGTTACACGCGTTGGGGACCCGTATCATTAATACGGCGATAGCTACACCCCTTAAGGTATCCGACTACGTTCGGAACCGTGATTTTGAAAAAGCGTATAAATGGATAATATTTATCATATTTAGTGTCACTTAGATTAGAAAATGTATATAAAACTGTTTTAAGAATATTATTACAAAGAAAAAATTATTTAAGTACAGTGTTTTGACAAAAAATGAACACAGAATGACCCATTTTCAAAATATTCTCCTTTTGTGAAAAATGCTACTATTAGAATAATATTTTGCCTGTATAAAGCTCAGACCTCTGTACAGAGGCTCAACTAGAATTTTTGAAATATATAGCTCAGAAGTGGGTTTATCCATGTTTTACGACATGGATAATTTTAAGAAAAAAACGCCGATAATTATTTCAATGGGTTGTAACTCTGAAAATAATGTGTGTTTTTTTTTAAAAAAATAGTACAGACTCTCTGGAGAAGTCTTTACTTTATATAAGTAAAATATTATTATTTTAGAAGCATTTTTAATAAAAGGAGAACATTTTGAAAAAAGGTTATTCTAAGTTAATTTTTTATCAAAATATTGTATTTAAAAAAAATTTTTTTGTCAAAATGTCATTAAAACAATTTTATACATGTATTCTAATCTGAGTGATACTAAATATCACGAAAATTATTCATTTATACGCTTTTTTGAAATCACGGTTCCGAACGTAGTCGGATACCTTAATACACTTCCATCTCTCCACAAAGGAATAAGTTAAATATACCTCGAATACCCATAGTTTATTTCTATAAAACGGCCGAATGATTCGTTCCGGATTTGATTTTTTTTCCTCAGATATAATTAAGAATTAAAAAAAATGGCGATACATTTCTAGAATTTGGTGGCACACAAAAGAGCCGCAACGTGGTTGAGAATCACTATTTTAGAGACTATCAAAGAGATAAAAAAAAACGTGTATCATTGGAGCATGCAAGATTTTTTTAGGAATGATGAAAAGTATACTTTTTCCAAAATCCCATAAAGCAGCGTAAAACTATACATTAACAACAAAATTTACGCGAAAATGCAACAATCATCTCCTTTAGCTAAAGAAAAATTAAATTAACTTTTAAAACCCAGAAATCCTGAAATTTATTATACCTTATATAATTATTAATACTCTACTACTCTCGACTCAACAGCTCAGATTTCCTTTTTTTTAATTAATATAATTTTTCCGAATTCTGCCTGTTTTACATTGACTGGAAAGTGAACATAACACGCTCTAATTTCAAGGTCGATAATTTAATCTCTAATTTTAACTGATGAAAAGAGTTATTTTACAAATTTTTTAATAGTATTGTGGAAATAGGTGTGATTATATGTAGTGAACTTCCAAATAAAGTCACCGATTTGGGCAGTGTTTCCTCTAAAGACCATCTAGGGAAATAGTGCCAATCCAAATGACCTCGCGGGCCACTTCGAAAAAACATTATAATTCAGCGGATTGCATATAAAAATATATAACTTTGTATTAGATTTGGACCTACTACAAACAATTATTCGAGGGAAAATTTAAAACAAATCGATATATTATTATTGTTTTCATTATTTTTCATGCATACAAACATAGATTATAATAATAATCATGACATGATCAAATAATGTTTAATTTATTTAATTAGTAAAATATTTGTTTCTTAACTCTTTCACTTTTTACAAGTCGATCTCGATGTGTTTAATTTACACATCGTAATTAATGTACAGGTTACCATTCGTTAAGTTTGAGTGCAATTTATTTATGATAAATTTCAATTTCGAAAAAAAAAAGAAAGATATTCGTCGTAACAGAAGCAACGGGATAAAATAGAAACAGTTAAGAGATTTATTTGTTAAAAATATCCCTAAAAAAAACAAAAAATATTGCACAAAATAGTCATATTTTGTAAAGTAGTAATGAATCTCGCGGGCCGCAGAATTATTCAACGCGGGTCACATGCGACCCCCGGACCGCGGGTTGACCACCCCTGTTTTATACGTTGAATGGCTAGAACGGGGACTTAAACTATTCCAGTGGTCTGGAAGAATTACAGCCTAGAGATGGTCCTTATCATTTTTATTCGCGATTAAAATTCACGAGGTTCATTGCTGAAACCCTTAGAATAAGCATAGAATATTTGATATCAATTGAAACCAATAAATAAATTTTAAACCATTTAATAGTATCAATAGAGTCAAATAATTTTAATTGTATGAACAATATGTTTTCATGTTTTAAGGGAATATTAATAAAGGGAGAGGAATTGAGTGAAATATCTTCTCCGTTTTGAGTTTTCAGTTAGTAAGGGAATTTTGAGAAAGTGCTTAAAAATTGAAAAGGTTGATTCTTTGTTATTAGTTTACACTTTTCTTTCCATTTACCATCAAGAGAGATCATGTGACTTGCACTTAAGGGTATTAACATAAATTGGTCTCTAGATATTCATTAACTTATTTCAATTACAATTGCTTTAAAACATTTTTGAAAATTCAATGTAAATAAATTTGTAATCCTTCATAACATTTAAATTTTCTTCCCCCACCCTTTTGTAATGTGTTTTACTCTTACTTCTGTAAGCTCCTTGTGATACATGGAGAATAATAAATGTTTTCAATAAAAAAATATTGATAAAAAAATACTAAATACATAAGAATTTTCAAATATTTTTTTGCAAATATTTATTTAAATACACTAAAAGTTAATTTCGTTGCTTATAGAGTAAAAAGAGTATTATAAGGTATCCGACTATGTTCCGAACCGTGATTTTCAAAAGCGCATAAATGGATAATTTTCATGATATTTAGTGTCACATAGATTAGAATATATGTATAAAATTGTTTTATGAACATTTTGACAAAAACAATTTATTTAAATACAATATTTTGGCAAAATATTAAGTTAGAATAATCTTTTTTCCAAATATTCTCGTTTTGTGAAAAATGCTTCTATTAGAATAAATATTTTACCTGTATATAGGTCAGACCTCTGTTCAGAGGCTCAACTAGAATTTTAGAAATATATAACTTAGAAGTGGGTTTATTCATATTTTACGACAGCAGAGGGGAGCAATTTTAAGAAAAAAACGCAAATAATTATTTCAATTGGTGGTAACTCTGAAAATAATGTGAATTTTGCAAATTTCTAGTTGAGCCTCTGTAGAGAGGTCTGAGCAAAATATTATTATAATAGAACCATTTTTCACAAAAGGAGAACATTTGGAAAAAAGATTATTCTAAGTTAATTTTTTTTGCCAAAATATTATATTTAAATAAATTTTTTTGTCAAAATGTCCTTAAAACAATTTTATGCATGCATTCTAATCTGAGTGACACTAAATATAAAAATTCTCCATTTATGCGCTTTTTTAAAATCACGGTTCGGAACGTAGTCGGATACCTTAAGAAGTTTTAAAAAAAATTCAGAGTTGTCTTAATACACACAAACAAAATACAATATGCAGTCGTTGGAAAAAAAATTTCTACAATATTTCCTTCTTTATTTCCATTTTATTTAATAAATTAAAAATTGTTGCTGAAATTTGAAATAATTCACGCTAATTTACGATACTATCTACAATTTTTCAACCTTCCGATAATTCCAAACATTTTTTAAAGTAGTATAAATATCATCCCTAAATTCTTTTAACACCACACCAAACACAGAGAGTCAATTTCAAGAAACTACTCCCTCATCGCCATGAGATGAAAATCTTTTTCCAAATCTGATGCGCCCATTAAAATTCGAAAAGTATTTGGCGGGAATCTCAGTTTCGACAAAGAAGGAAACGTTCTTGTGCGATATGTGGTAAAAGGGGGAGGGAAAGAACATTCTCTCGTTAAATTTATTCTACAAATGTAATACAAATTATCGATTGATGCTTACTCACCTTCTGACCCGGTTTCCAAGATGGCGGAATCTTTTCCAAATGTTTATTTAAAAGTGGCGTCTCATTGCCAAAACAAAGCCTATCGATCGTCTGCTCTAATATTCGGTTAGAAACATCCTTCCCCCACCCCGATTTGAAATAAATAGTAGTACTCCTATTCAAAGAGAAGCACTTTAATTTCACTCGTGGATCTGAAATGACAGGGGGGAAGCAGATGTGAGGAACTTGGCGACAGGACTTTTTGGCGCCTTAGCTGGCGGGTTTGGATGAGCGATATAGTATGCCAAGAGGACGTGCTAAGTGCCAAGAGTAATCGAAGAGCTAACGGAGCGGGAATTACTCCGAAATTTCGGGACAGAGGAATGGCTGAAGATGCTATGAGATGAGAAAGCATTCTTCAGGATTCTCTTAAGTGAGTATTTTAATTGAGTATTTATTAGAGGAGAGAAAAAATATTTTTCCAATGCTGTACTTGAGAGTAGAAACTGCACCTTAACTGCATTAGATTAAAATAGAGAATACTGTCGGGACAGCTGACAGTTCTTGATAATTTCTCACCATAAGTTTGAGAATGATACAATTGTTATGATGTTCGCAGTGAAAACCTAGAACATATTTTTAACAAAAAGCTCAGATTTTAAACGAAAAAAATGTAGTGAATACTTTTTAGGCTTATTACTTTACTGCTGTGGTCTTCGACTCACGGAACCCTTAGAACTATAAGATGTTTTCAGGGAACTTCATTCTACACTTAGAAAAATAAGTTTTTACATAATATTTAAAGTAGGTCAATATGTTATAAGTACTTTAAGTAACAACATTTAAAAAAAGTATTGTATATGTTATACTAAAAATTTTTAATGCACTTTACTTACATTAGTGTTATTAATTTGTGATCCAAGAGAGAGAGTTTCTCTTACTCATACATTATGTTTAGTAACTGGGATATTTGCTTGCATTTTTTTTTTACACAAACTGTCGAAGCCTGTCTTTTGGAGTTATCTTCAGTAGCATTTCAAATTATGCATTTATTTTATTTTTATATCACTCACGTCGAAAACTATTTTTCACTTAAATACATTGTTCTGGTTGATATTAAAATGTTTGTGGCTGTGTGAAAAATCCTGCGTATTTTACATGTATTCTCAACCTAAAATTTAGGAACTGTTCTTGCTTAAATTTAGATTTTAATGTCGGCTCTTTTAATAATTCGATAAGTTGTTCCATCTTCTTCATTATACGTGCATTTTCTATAATTTAAAAAAGTACTAGTAAAACTTTCTAGTTTTGCAAAACATTGTACTATAAATTTATTTCGTGGAATACGGGGTAGTAAACACTAGAATATTTGCCATCCAGTAAGTGGTACATGTAAAGAGAAAGTACGTTTTAATATTCTTTTTGTAATTAAAGTTAAAGTATTACAAAATAAAGTTATGTTATGCATAAATAAAATTTTCCGTTTTAATGGCTGGAATGAGATTTATAGGTCTTGTAGTTATACTAACTCCTTCGAGAACGTGAATTAATTTTGAATACAGATTTATAATTTTCTTTTGGATTTTTTACTGTGACTCGTGAAGGCTCTGGGTGGAACTCCGAATTTCCGTGAAACACAGTTTGAAGACCACTGTTTTTCTGAAGCTATTTCAAAATATTTTACTTTAATGCATACTGAAAATTCTCTTAATGATTTAACATTAATTTCCATTGCTACATTTCTAGAATGTACACTTGTTGATTCAAATAGCTATACTAATGAGTAAAAGAATTTCGTTTCCTTTGTAGATAATGAGACATGACTTCATTTTCTAAAATTCTTTCTAAATATACTTTTAAATGCATCATCATGGAAACTATGTGCTTTGGATTTAACGAATGATAATGGATCATATATCAGTCACGAAATTGCCTTGATGTCGTTGTCGATGAAATTGAGCTCGAATTCAATAAGGCATGAATGCTTATAGTACCAAGCCTGAATGGTCGCGTGTGAAGGTCCACTCTGGGCACCATTACTTTCAAGCTGTCACGAAAACTACTTGTTTGGTGTACTTATCGAAATGTTGAGTGGAATGTATGTAGGACATTTCAATTTTTTCTACACTATTATTTTTCGGACATTCCATTACATAATTGAAGTGTAATTCGGGTATATAATATTTATTCAACGTTTAAATGTTACAAGTCTTTTAAACTACAAAAACCTCCACTTAATTTATGCCTTTTCTGAGATTGAATTGTTATAAAAAGTTTTGAAAAAGATGTCCTAAATAAGGAGAATGTAACAGAATACGATAATATCTAGTTGTATTTTAGTTTTAAGGTGCATTCAATAAGCTTTTTGCTTTTTTTTTAATGAGACTTGCTGCAAGGCCTGGCGTTGCACGAATTTTTTCGAGTATATAACTTTTTGCCCTTGGGGATATTTCCCCTTTGTCTCTCGGTGACAGTTGATCTGGGTGTGTGTGTATGCATGATGTGAGTGATTTCTATAGTTACGTCGCTAAAGTTCTTTTTTCCGAAATTTCTTCCACTTCTTTTCCTTATGGCAGGTTTCTTACCCTCCGTTTAGACCAATGTTGCACAGGCTTTTTTCCTAAGGGATAATAGCTTTCTACAAATTTCGATTCGCAATCAATAATTTACGAAACTAATCTAGTTTTATCCTCAAGGAAATAGACAATCTATGATTTTATTATTAAATAACTGAAAATGTAATGAATGAATGGTAAAAAAACAATATTGCTTTAATTTTTTTTAATATTATGATGATATAATAAATATACAATGTTTCAAAAAACATGTCCTAAACAGGAAGAATATAACATAGCAAGATAATATCAAGTTGTATTTTAATTTTAAGGTATATTGAATGGTGCTTTCTTATGAGATGACTAGACTTGAAAAGGATTGATAAGGGACTAGGAATGTAAAATTAGAGCATTAATTTATGAATTATTAATTTCTGAAATTCCAATAAATAATCTGGGGACGTTTATGGTATGTTCAAAAATGTAGCACCATGCGTAATAAAAATTTGTCATCTTATTGCCTTATTGCATTAGTGTGCAGAATTTTAATAAATAAAGTGCTACAATAGAGACATTCTTCTTTGAAAACTTCACACTTTATTGATGAATTTTTAGAAGATATTTTTCATTCGCTAAAATTATAGATAAATGTATTCATATAATATATTTATACTTTTTTTCGATGAATTTTTGTTAAGGCTACACGGTACCCTTTTTTCAAAAAATATTTGGGAGACAGTTACAGTAAAAATAATTGATGTTTTAAAATTAGGTTATATTATTAAGCTGATTCTGTACGCAAAAAGTCAGTTTGACCAGCCATTATTTTACAATTTTAAAAAACTAGGAATTTTTGAAGTTTTTTCAAACTCTTATAAAATACCCAATTTTTAAAATTTTTTAGTAATTTTAAGTTATTTATGATTCTTAGATTATTACAAACAATATTTAGTATGGATTTGAAAATCTATTCCCTTGTTGATTTTTAATAATTATTTTTCTAGAAAAACCTGGAAAAAACACGAAATTTTTAAAAATATCGACTTTGGCATTTTTTAGAAAAATAACTAGAGTTCTCAGCCCTAAATCCATACTAACTTTTATAGAACATACATTTGGGAGTATATACAAAAAAATTAAAGGCTCTATATTGAACAGGAAAAAAGCCTTAGGGATTAGAAAACACTTATACCTTCAAAATTAAAAGTCTGAGAAAAACGCATTTTTAAAGTTTGTAAAATCATAAAACAAAAACTTATAATGCCCGTAAAACTCTAATTTTTTAATATGTTATTTTCCAATGTATGTTCTACATTAAAATACTATTTTTATTAAATAGGACTGAAAATTATATTTTTAATTCAAAATATATTTTTGCATAATATTGATAGCATTTGTTAAGACGTCAGAGTTTATTCAGCTTTATCTTAACCTAATATTTCACAAAAGTTTTGAAACACGAAGCATTTATGTACAAAAAAATAATGATACTAACTTAAGCTAAAAATAGTCAGGTTTGCTCATAAAATTTAATTTTTTTCAGTTTTAAATTGGGGCAGTTTAGGAAGTTTTAGCTCTTGTCGTACGACTTTAAAATACTAAAATATAGTACTACAATATGTTTAGTATAATGTAGTTTGGTGTGTGCATCAAGGAAATATTCAGTTATATCTGCAGCATTTGAATTCAGAATACTTGTATTCGGAAGTCTGATTGCAGAATCAGCTGAGGACTGATTTTTAGATACATCATTTTCAGTAGTATTCCATCTCTTCGAAATATTGTTTCTCACAGAAACCCAGAACGCATTTTCCATGGCATTTTCTCTACAAGAAAAAATTAATGATAAAGCTTTTAAGTTATAAAGGGTGTTTTTTGAGAGGTATAGAACTTTAAATTGCAATAAAACAACGATGTATTATTCGATTGACATGATTTTTTTTTATTCGAAAGATAATCTTGTGGCATTACATTTTAAATGTGATTTCTGCATAGGATGAAGCCACGGCTGGCTCGGATGTAGTCCAATCTGGAGTCCAATTTGGATGACTTTTTCCAACATTTGTGGCCGTGTATCGGCAAAAACACGGCTAATGTTGTCTTCCAAATGGTCAAGCGTTTGTGGCTTATCCGCAAAGACCAATGACTTTACATAGCCCCACAGAAAATAGTCTAGCGGTGTTAAATCACAAGATCTTGGAGGCCAAATCACAGGTCCAAAACGTGAACATTAGGCGGTCACCAAACGTGTCTTTCAATAAATCGATTGTGGCACGAGCTGTGTGACATGTTGCGCCGTCTTTATTGGAACCACAGCTCCTGGTGACATCATGATTGTTCAATTCAGGAATGAAAAAGTTAGTAATCATGGCTCTATACCGATCACTATTGACTGTAACGTTGTGGCCTTCATCGTTTTTGAAGAAGGATTCCACCAGCCCATAAAGCGCACCAAACAGTCAGTTTTTCCGATGTAACGGTGTTTTGACGTACACTTGTGGATTAGCTCACTCCAAAATGCGGCAGTATTGTTTTTGACGTACATTCAACCAGAAGTGTGCGTCATCGCTAAACAAAATTCGCTTATGAAAATCGACCATTATTTTCGAAATAAAAAAAAATTGCACAATTTGAAAGTAATACATAAGGCGTGAGTCTATTCAATTTGAATTGCCAAACCAAACTGAGAATAAATCACTTTGACAGCTGTTAAGTAGTATTCGCCATCTTGGAAAGTAATGCCAACTTAAACTTCTATACCTGGAAAAAAACACTCTGTATAAACTATTTTTAAAGCAAAAATTGGCCATGAAATTAATCTTAATTAATTATGAGAACTCAAAAAAACTCAAAACATAATCAAGCAGAAATGATTTTAGTAAGGAAAATTGGAATTAATAACCATTTCAAACTAAAAGCTCAAAATTATTTTTAATTAATTCAACTTAAGTGTGAAAAAATGTTTTAAAAGGAAACCGAAACCAAAACCATAGCTCATAAAACTTCAAATATCTTAAAAACTAATTTGCTAACAGATCTGGAACTTCGTGGCAAGCATCTCAATGATATGGGCCACCAAAACATGCAAAAAAAAATTTTTCGCTAAAAATGAAATTTTTAGGATACTGCATTAATGCATTATACAATAACAATAAAAATAATTATCTTCCCGTTTCAAATATCTTTCCACCTCGTTTCCATCTTGTTTACTAAAATCATGTTTGAAATTGTTACTCCACGGCCTTAACAAACAGAGCTCAGATTATTTATTGCAACTTAGACAAGTTTAATGAAAGTGTAAGTCTATTAAAAAACATTTATCTGTATTTCTTTTCACATATTTCAATTCAATAAAAATATAGATGAGAAAGTAGTTAGCATAAAAGAAGACAGGAAATGGATGAAAAATATTAAAACGAAAAGAACTCTCGAAATGATTTTATTGGGATCGATCCGCTAGGACAGTCCCCGGAAATCCAGGGGGGTGTAGCTTAATGTAGCGAAAATCCAATTAAAAATAGTCTCCTTCAATAAAGTGCATCCTGCCCGAGTATAATTAATTCTAGTTTTCGCAGAAGCCAATTAATTTTGTACTTATTGTTTTAATTGCACAATATTGTTAATTGTCACATTAATTAACGAGATCTATATACCAATAGCTCTCAAACTTTTTATCAGTGTACCTCTCAGGGACAACAAAAAAAGAACCTAATATACCCTGATTTCCGATGGATACTAATTTTTTTTTAAAAAAAAAGATTTATTTGTAAGATAAAATTCCGGGGGAATGGGGGTATATATTAAAAACGTATTTAATGTAAAAACATGCTTATTTTTTTACTTATAAAAATAAAATTCTACTACTTAGATTGAATCAAAAAGTTTTCTTGGGAAATTTTCGAAACAAATAGAATATTCTAATTTTTTTTTTCATTTACGCGTACAGACAAAAAATCGTTCAAAAACAAGTACATTTTCAACGAAACAAAATCTCAGACAAAAAAAAACATATTATAAAAAAGAAATTAAAATTAAAACCACACATTTTTTAGTTCTTCAACAGTTTTTTTTATTGCAAGACAAATTTATTGATGATAAGATTTCAAAATTATTTTTCATAAAATCTTATTGTGAATTTTTCACGTGAAAAATACGTGCGTAATTTTGAAAATTTTAAATTCGTTTACTGTATCATTTTTCAGTTATTTGCGTCCTTTTACGATTTTATAAGCTGTAAAATTATTGATAAAAATGTTGGTTTGTAATGAAAGTACTGGTATAAACATTTTACGTGCAGATATTCCTTTCCACAAAAATAGGTGAATAATAAATAGAATTATGTATTTGAACACAAAATAAAACTGTCATTTATAATAAAAATACTTTATTGCGTAGCATCAATTTTAATTGAAAATTTAAGTTGTTGTATGCTTGCTTTTTCCATTAATGAATTAAATTTTTAAACTTTTTGCAGAACAGTTGCAAAGAATAATTTTAATAATGAAAGGGCAATGTTATTGGAAGTTAAGGAGAACTTTTGAGTAGTAATTAAAACAGTAAACTCCTTGGATAATTAAATCTGACTACTTTTTACAAAAAATATTAATTGCCCATTCAACAGCCATTCCGAATTCATGTACGTGATGTTCCTCCTATTTTCTAATTACCTTCTCAGATATAAACCCTCGTACTTATTAAAATACAAAATCGTTTTAAGACATGAAAGAATTTCAGAAAAATTAAGGATGATTTCCATTTGCTTACCTTTTTTTTCTGTTATTTTCGAAAATATATATATGTAATATTTTAATGATCCTTGTGTGTGTTATCCAAATTTTTAATAATGTTCAACATTAATTTCTGAAATCATTAGAAAAGTACTTTAAGATTGAAACCTTTATTATTTTTTATTTATTCGGAACTACCATATTGAAAGCCATGGGCTGGATTTGGAAAGGTCAATAAAAACTCCTTAGGATTAATATTACGTTTATTAATTCAAAACGGCTGATAAATAAAGCTTTATCAGGAGCAACAGTACGCTTTTATTAAATGAATTCCAAAATGTTAACTTTATTCAGTTGCCTGTTCTGATTAACCATGACAGAATAGCCACCATGAAAAATATTTAAGTAACGGAAAGAAATCACTGAGAAATAATCTAGAATTATAACTTTTTAAAGTATTTGTACTGCATTTATTCTTGACTTTAAATTATTGTATATACTAAATAAAAAATTTATACAAAAGGAGAGCTCACACACATACATACTTTACTGTAAAAGAGAATTTTATGGAATAAATATTTTTTATTTTGTGAAATGAATAAAAATATTTAAACTGCGGAAGTTTTAAGAGAAAGTTCAAAACGCGCAATAACTCGAGTTTGAATTCTACAGATACTATTAAAATGACCAGTTAAGGGCACACTGTGGACTCTCAAATTGCGAATTTTTCAATTTTTTGAAAAATATTTCTGAGCATTTTGCTACCAAAATTGTGTTGATACTGTGAAAACTTCCGAAGTTATTGAGAAATAAGTAGCGAAACTTAAACGAAAACCCTTATCTCTTTTTTTTATCTTTAACTTCATTTTTTGCAAAACAAAAAAAATTTAGCTTCCACGCAGGATTTCTTAGAAACTGTTTATGGTATAAATTTGAAATTTTGTACACGTGTTCAAAATAAGGCTCTTCATAACATATACAGTAATTTTTTTTAAAAAAATTAATAGAATTTTTTTATTTTCAATTGTAATTAATTTTTTTCTTAAAATTTTAAAATTTTTATTAAAATTGTATTTAAAAAATATTTTTGTTAAACTAAATTTCTTAAAAATTATTATAGCTTCAAAAGTGAACATTTTTAGACCAAGTAAAATTAATTTTGTAAATTTTGATCAATTTTGTACTTCAGAATTCTGCGCGGTGTAAAATACTAATTTTCATATTTTTGAAAAAAATTGTCCAATTTTTATTTCTATATATAACTTTTAAAATTTCTTCACCAATTCTCTAAAAGTTTGAGAAATAATGTATATATATATATATGATTATCAAGTGGTGAGAAAATTTCAAATTATTGTTTCGTTGTATTGCCAAGTTACAATGGTTTGAAGAAGGGTGTTTTTTTCGAGTGCACGGATATCTGTTAAGGGTCCTGTGAGCTCTGAAAGAAAGATATGAAAATTGGCTGTGCCTCTAATTTTAATTATTATAATTCAGGAGTTGGCAACTATTTTGGCTCGAGGGCCTCATTGTGAATATGGAGGATACCAGAAAATGCCGCACTTTTTTTAAAATAATTGCATTCATTAATTAAACTTTGCATCTCAGAAAAAGATATAAATTGTAGCGTAGAAATCAATAAATAGCGGCAGTTTTATTCAATTCATTTTTGTGCTAATTTTATATCTATAGCTGAAAGCTAATTTTATTAGAATCAGTTTAATAAGACAAAAGTACCCTATCGCACTTTTCTACATTTTTTTAAAAACAGGAGTGCGATTTCTTGTTGAAATTCTCATCACAGCTTGCAAGTTAACGTCAACCAAACTGCATCAATACTTACTTTTGTTGATTTTCATACAAAAAGAAGATGCTAATAAATATAAATTGTCCCAAATGTAGAGAAATTTTCTGTTAATTTGGTTTTCTTATGGTCTTGGCAGGCCTGCAAAAAGGGCCTCAGGGCTGCATGGAGCTTGCGGGCAGGGACATCTTGAGACACTTTGAGGCCCTAGGCCTAGAGAAATCTTAGTATTTTTTGAGGCTCTGGACCCCTATGCTTAAGTATGGAGATCTTTAAAAGATTTGTTCTACCAGAGATCTTTAAAAGTAGACAGTCAAATTTGACATGCATTGTCAAATACTTGTTCAAACTATGAGAACCCCCTCTGGGTTCCACGCTGGACACTAAGATTAACTTGAGGTAAAGAATGACTAGACACCATTTGTATAATAATTAATTATATTTATTCACTTGGTTCAATATAAAACTTCTAATGACAAATAGTTAACTATATGTCTACGTCAAAAAGGGATTCACCTTTACTATTAAATTAAATTACGAAATATGAAATTAATCAATTAATAAGCTCAATATCGAAAAAGTTTACCGGAATAGGTCTGAGAAATACAGGAAACTTGAATTATTATGTTTCATTAAAATTGAACTAACTTTATTATACTAACGCTTGTGGTAAGCGGTACTAAGCCAGAATATATCACCTGGCTGTACTTATGATCTCTCCAGGTAGAATAATCCTTCTAAGGCTCCTTCGCTGAATAATAACAACAATACTCCAATATAGTAATCCAATTGAATCCTCCAAATCTCGTCACTACTGTTGCTGGCTCAATAGCCTTCTTCTTCGCTAACTTACAACGCTCTCCTTAAGTACCTTATCTACTTTACATATCCCATTTTCTTCTTTTAGAGCTGATTGGAAATATACGCGAATTTACAATCCCCAAAGACGCCTAAGAGTATTAGTGGAAAGGTGCCGTAAAGATTCGTCACAAAACTTTCATTTGAAACAAATAAATGGGCACGACTCACAAATCTCAAAAACCTAGGCACAAACCTGCTCGACCACTAGCTGCATTTGAACTAAATGAGTTGAATGACTGTTTATGGCATTGGGTCTAGGCCTGATAGGGACAACGGTCATCACATAATAATACAGTGTTATTACTTTTGCCAGTTGGACATACTGTTTGAAATCCCCGTTTTTCGGAGAACATGAACAGGAATAATATTTCACCAATAAAATTATCCGGATCATGATCTTATTAAGACAGAGTCGAGACCGAAACCAGGCCCCCACCGAAGGCGATACCTTAGCCCCGGACCCATTTATCCAATGTCTTAAGATGTCCCTGTCCGTGGGTCACTATTTATCCATCCCTGTTATAATTCATACTTTTTAAGCAAATCCACTCATAAAAAATTTCTAACATTGAAAAGCTTTCATTTATGTTACCCTGGAGCAACAAACTTTTAAAGAATATTTTTTCTACAAAGCATATTTCAAATCTTTCTATACTACATTTACATACTATAAAGGTCTCTGTCAAAGCTCTTTCTATTCTTAAAATTGTTATTTTAACGCACACAGAATAAAATTTGGATGATTCAATTCACGTCTGCATGCACAGAAAGTAGTTTAAAAACGTTACACTGAATTTCAGTAGAAATTTCTAAAGTAACAATTTTCTCGTGAAAATGCAAATAGAATTACAATCTCTTTTAGTTATTTTAATTTGATACAAAACTTAACATTCACGGCGGAACAATGAACCGCATTTTTTGCTTTAGAATAATTAACTACGTTTATTTTTTCTTCCAAAACCTTTACTTTATGTAAAAATAAAGAACTCGTTGAATAATCAAGTGGTTTGTTTACGAAGAGAACGATTTTTAATTGTAACACAAACGTTTCCGAGAAAGGAATTTTAATAGAATAATGAATAGGAGCTATGAATTATATGTTGGAACATAATTAAAGAATCGTTTATTTTTTGAGCATTCTTGAAAAAATTTTATGTATAAGTATTATTTCTAAAAATTATTATGCTTGTCAACAAATTTTTATTGCAAGTTTAATGTTCGAGTATATTTTCTGAATCTTTCAATATTAATGTATATCTTTTTAAAGCATTAATAAACGAAAAAATAAATTTATTGTTTCTGTTTTTAAAGTACACTTTAATTAATTTTTTTAAACTAATCAATAACATCTAGCGAAAAGGTAATAGTTTTATTTATTTGTAGAAAAATTGTGTTGCGAAAATTTTTTTTAAAAAGATGTGAAAATTCCTACTTTATTATAGATGTATAGTTTTGTTTAAATTCAAAAGCTAAATGAATGTTGCTAACATCTATCTTCAGATTATTTGTTATTTGAAAAAAATTATGGTTATTAGATGTTTTCCTTTTTTTCTTAAGAAAATTATAAAATTACTGAAAAGAAAATTTTTTATATGTTTGATTTTGTAGTATTAAATAGCATGGTATTTAATAGCATAATCTTTTCTTTATTTAAGTAGAGAATTTTTAACTTTAGTAGAATTTTCGTTAACATTTATAATATTCCTGAATATATTCGTATTTTATTAATTTTTTTTTATTTCAATTCTTTTCCGTAAAAAAATCATTAGTTAGGACATGACCATATTACTTAAAATTATTTAATTCTATACTTTTTTACGTAGATAAATAAACTTTTGGGGGAGGGGGGCATTAAAGTCTTCTTAAGATTAACATGATCAGAAACTCAATGCTATTTAGGATGTTCAATAATTATTTTACAGGTTTTTTTAATTAAAATAATGCATTTTACTTTTTTAAAAAATATATACTTTATTTTAAATTTAAACTTTTGTGTCTTAAATTTTTGAAGTTTTACATTTAATTAAATTTTGAATTAATGAGAAATAAGAAAATGCATGGCATAGCGAAGTAGAATGTATCATGTAAAATAATTACAGAATAATTGTGTCATATGTGATAGTTAAAGATAATCTATACATTTTTAGAGCCTTAAGTAATATTAAAATATAGTTTTCCTGTGCTTACTTTGTTAGCATTGTTGTAAATTTTAAAAAGGAAAAGCTACCTTATCAATTCATCACGTAATAAATAATTTTTTGTTGCTTTTGATATAGTTCACACGTAAAGGATTTCTGAACAAATAAATACAGAAATAAGTAATTGTTATAAAATATTATTTTCATTAATGAATTGAAAACTTTTTCCTTTGAATGACCATGAATCGTTCATCAGGATAATGTATATGCCATATGGTTATAGTTATAGGGAATGATTGAGGGTTATTTTCTTTATTCTGTAGACATTTTCCTACTTTCTATGATAGCTTCTACACTTTTATTAAAATGTGTTCGTTAAAATTTCGAAGACACTGCGTTTATTTTGAGAAAATTACGAATTACGTTGAGAATTTTTCACTCGTTTACTTTTGTTCTCTTCTATTTAACAAAAGCGAAAAAAACATAAAATTCCCCTCTTTTATTTCAAAAGCAATTAATAAAAAGCTGCTTACTACACATTTCATCTTTTCTTTGGTGGGCAAAGGCATTTCAGAAGTGAAATTTAAGAAATTCAGATCGGAAAGAAATAAATGATAAAAACTAAAATAAACATGTATGTTTATGATAAATTAAAAATATCAAATTGAATGCCTTATTTCTGTAATAATGAATATAAGTTGGATATTTTTCTATTTTATAAGGGAAATGTACTTTTACCATAAACTTACACCTTTTTAAAAATTAGAAAAATTATAACATTAATTTTGAAACTATTTTAAGTCCATGAAAGATAATCGAAAACGTGTGTTTTTAAAAGATTAATGGTAATTTTGTCGCGGCACTTCCTCTCAGGTTGGTTGAGGTGAACACCTTTCTGAGGTTCCTGGGAGGTACGGAATGCAGTAGGGAGGGAGAAGGCATTAAATTACTGTAAAGAATAACCAACAGATATTTACAATTACAGTCGAAGCTCTATATTGCGAATTTTCCTATATAGCGAACTTTTTACTGGAACCTTGAACATTTCACGATTTTTTTCGTAAAATAACCTCCCTATAGCGAAGTGCATTTCCAATATAACGAACTTTTCTTTTGCGATTCAATTTTTTTCTCCCTATTTTTAAAGTATTTCTGAACATTTCAAGTTATTTAACACATTTTATGGTGGTCATATAAATCTTAGAACTGGTTTTATTAGAACCTAACTAACCGAGAACAATAGAGTTCTGGATTATTCATTCAAGAAGTGCAACTTTTAATCCCTATTGTCCAGTTCACTAGAAACATCTTCGATATTCCCTTTCACCCTCACTGGAGCTGTCCCGTGTTCTAGTTATAAAATAATATATGTTTAGTATTACTTGTATGCTTTAAATTAGAAAATGTCCTTAAAATTCGTTAATTTTAATATAAAATTATTTCCTTAATATTGAAAATACAGTGGATTGTTCGACATTCTTTTTTCTTATTTTCCTTGCAGTTTTTCTTTCTTTTTTGATGGGTAAGATATATAAAATAAAGATATATTAATTTAAAAAAGGTGTAAGCAATTACTTTTTTAATATATAGTGTTGATGGATTTAAAATTTGTTTTATGGGGTTTATAAAGTATATTAAAAGATGAACCTCTATATAACGAACTTTTCCCGGGATTTAGCGACTTCGTTATATAGAGGTCCGACTGTATTCACTTTTATTAATTTAAGCGTTATAACGAAGTATTTACATGCAGACTAGACAATAATAAGTAATAGCGTTACTTATCTGAAATGAGATGAAACCTCTTAAAATTTGCCACAGAGAGAGAGGGAAATCCTCTAATAACTTTTAATAGATTATAATTCAAGAACTCGCTGGTGTAACAATATTGTTCACGTAATAATTATTCTCTATCTCGCTGACTATTTGTATGCTATTTAGTAGTGATGGAGAGGAGTTGTTCTAGCTCAAAATACCTATTTGCCTGGACGGGGAAAAACAGAATTTGAGAGGATAGACTTCGCGGATAGCCCATTGTTACAATTTTTCGATGCTAACTGAATAAGTAAATTTTATTTCCTCAGAAACAGTTATATCACGATGTTATCAACTACATTAGTTTTCGATTTATTAAGACGCAAACCGTTAAATATCTCGATTTTAATATAAATAAACTGGGGCTATTTTCAATATAAATGATTTACCGTAAAATCCGGCGTATGACGCTCACCTATACTTTCAAGCTGCAGTTTTTAATTTTTGGGTATATTTACCGTGTAACACGCCCTTTTTTACGAAGAAATCTGGAATCTACATATACAATGTATTTATATTTTGAAGTATTTATTCGAGGTATAATCCAAGGATTTTGAAAAAGTAGTATGCTTCTAAAACTCTACAAACCTTTAAGTTCGTTAAGTATGTCATTTCTTTTAAATAAACAGCATTTCCACGTATGTAGATTCCTGTATTTTTTACGCTCATTTTTTCTTCTATTTTTGAAGCTATCAATTTTATACTCGGCGTATAACGTGCACTCGTAAATTTCGATCTTATTTTTTGCGTTAAATGTGCGCGTTATACTCCGGATTTTACGGTATATTATGAAACTAAAATATATGTAGCAATTATGACTTTTATTGGAACTGACAAACCAGCTAATGTTATTGAACTAAGTATGAAAATTAATAAGAAACATTTTTTTTTCCAAAAAAAAAAAAAAATAAATAAAAGAATTTCTTCAACAAAACCTTAATTTAATCAGATGACGATATTGGATATATAATTGTGGCCAAAAGGTTGCAAGCAGCGTCATTCGGGTAATACCGTAAAATCCAGCGTATAACTTGCACTTTTGACTCAAAAAATAAGATTGAAATTTACGGGTGCGCGTTATACGCCGAGTATAAATATGATAGCTTTAAAAATAAAAAAGATGAGCATAAAAAAATTAGTCTACATACATCCAAATACTGTTTACTTAAAAGAAATGACATACCTTACTAACTTAAAGTGTTGTAGTTCTTGAAGTGTACTATTTTTTCAAAAGCCCGGGATAATACCTCGAATAAATGACTTCAAAACATAAGTGCATTGCATACATAAATTTCAGATTTCTTTGGGAGGGGGAGGAAAGGAGGAGGGGTATACGGCAAATTTATATATATATATATATATATATACCTAATTTCTTTTTTAATAAACACAGCTTGAAAATATAGATACGCGTTATATACGCCGGATTGCAAAGTATATAATACTAGTTATTTGAAAGTGTTTTTATCAGTAGTTAATAATAAAAGAACTTAGATGTGAACTTTAAACAACTAGCTTGCATATTTATTTCAGAAATAAAGTATCGTTACCTATTTCGATCAAAACCCATTCCACTCTAGAGTTACATTCTATATATATACGAAGATTTTACGTAATCTTTCAATCAAGAACATATTACTCTCTTGTAATACCAAAGAGAAACTTTTAAAAAAAGGTCAAAGTTAACTTAATTGTCAATGATACGCCACCTTAAACCATCTTTTTATGGAAAGGGTCGACAATAGACTAAACACCTTATCTGGCACGGTCGATCGGGGTGTATTGTCTTCTACGGAACCCATCCTTGTGATCTGGACAGTTCCACCAAGAACTGAAATGATGGCATCTTATCTGAATCGTAATCGTCTATCTCGTCACGGATCTTACCTGTTTAACTGCTCGAACGTGCGAGAAAAGGGAAGAGATCAGATTGCCAGAGTGCGTACTGGTTTGAATGCAACATGGAGGGCATTAAATGTTGATCGCTATCCCATAAATTCGGTTTCATGGCGGTATCTGTGTCTTCATCTATGAAGGCTCTGCTAGATTCGACTCGGCTGAAGGATTTTAAGAAGATTAAGTGACTGGATTTGAACTTCCAGAGAGGGGTGTGTTGAATTTTATGTATTTGACCTAATGTTTCGTAAAATTCGTGCTCTAAGTATCTAATAATGATGCTTAGTTTGATTATTTGCTTATTAAATAAAGATAACGTGTTTCAGGAAATCGTTTCTCTGATTTTGAAGATGAATATTTGTACTGAAAGCTCGTAATAATATTTAAAATTTCATAAGCTTTATTTGCGGAGTCTCTCAACAACTAATAACTAGTCGTAATATTTCTATTGATTATTTATGAAACGCACAGAGACGTTGCATTTTATTGGATATTTTTTGAATATTAAATGTTAATATTTATTAAAAATTTATCAAAAAATTATATTAAAATGAATAAAAAAATCTTCCTATAGGGCATCAATTTTTTTATGTTAAAGTACTCTTTTTTTTTAATTTGTTGATCATTTATTGCTTTTTTTAATCCGTCGTCATTTAAAATCTAGATCAGCTGTACTCAAACCTATTTTACCGCAGGGCCACATACATATAACTATTTCAAGCGGGCCACAACATGAGGATTAACGGGGGAGGGGGCGTTAATAGACCAAGGACGTTTAAAAAGTGGAAAATTGATCAAAATATTAATTATTTTGGATTCTATTTTAAAACTATTAAACTCCATCAAACTCAACTCGCAAAAAATAAGTTTTATGCATTTTTTTACCCTGCTACAGGGTAATTTCAATCTCCTTTCATCAATTACCCCCTCCCCCAAAAAAATATTTTGTTCTTGCTAAGATTTTCTTAAGAAAACCAATTTATCTCATCTTGATAGACATCCTCAAAAATAAAAGGAGACATTGAAAGTGCTGTGCTTAGAGGTATAATGTTCAACAAATTTATATTTTTGAATATAGTATTTTCGCGACAAATCAAACAAGTTGTTGATCCATGTTTGTTTTTCTCTATGAAACAGCCAAGATCCTAATCGTCATGTCACATCAAATATTCTTTAGATATTTTTTACTTAGAAGACATGAGAGTTAGCAAAAAATTAGTTTCACCCACAAAATGGTCGCTATTTTACTGTTATTTGTTTACACTAACCTTTACAATTACAAAAAAAAATGTTATACCGCAATTAGTACCAGCATGACATCGATAGCAAAATTGATAAATGGGATTGCTTGATTGATAGAGTTTCTCGCTTAATTTTTAATGCTCTTAAATAATTAAATTTGTTAGTACAATGGACCATGACCGGGCCACTTAGAAAGGTCCGGTGAGCCACATGGGGCCTACGGGCCGCGGGTTGAGTATTGCACATCTTAATTTTTTAGTTTATTGTATTCACAAAATGAACGGAATCCAGCTTTCGTCGATTTTAATTAAAGAGGATTTTTATCTGTCATTGATCTCACGATATTTAAAAATGCTAAATTCTTTTCTAATCTTCACTTGATCATGGTTCATAATTACGAAGCTAATAGTCATCGAATTGCTTTTGAGGGAACTAGTTTGATATCCGGGGACATGTCGTCAAGTAGCGGTTGCTGTCGCTGGAAGAATCCAACATGTCGGCGTCCATAACCATATTGGAATGTTATCGCCCACCTTGGCAAACATAAACAACAATTTGGCGACATGTCCTCGGATATCAAACTAGCACCCTTTTAAGAACGACGTTCATAAACATTCAATTCATCCTGATCAAATTCTAATCGATTAAAAAAATTTAGATAATTCTTCTATTTAAAAAAAATTCTAATTCAATACTTGTGATTCCAACAACAAATCATGAATTATAGTGGCTAACAGATTTTTTTAAAAATAAGGAATTGGATACAAATTCAGCAAAATGTATATTTAATTGCCTATTTTGTAAAATAGGTTCCTGAAAAATATTGATTCAGCAGATTTAATAAAAATTTTCATAATTTCGTAATGTATTGCAAGCCAACAAGACCAAATTTCAAAATTTATGTTAATTTATACTTAACTCAAACAAAGGAATCACTTGTTGGAATCAGTCATTTTAATAACGTTTTTAGTTTAACCCTTTATCTACCGACGGTACTTATAAGTACCACTCACTTTAAAATTACATAGAATAACCATTTTTACGAATACTCTGACGATACTTAGCAGGAATATTCTTTAAAATATACTCTTCCAAGATGTATGGCAGCACGGGTTCTATGGTGAGTAGTTTAGCGGGGAAGGTGAATAGATTAATAGTAGAAATTGCGTTTTCAGCGCATAGCGAAGATTGTCATTTTTGTTCCCAAAAAATAGTTAATGTCAAAAGGTGCCCTATTTTTTTGTACGTAAATGAAGACCTTAGAAAACGACATGACTGTTTATTTTTAGTGAACAGTGTATATAATTAATTTTACTGTTGATTATTTTTAGTTAATTAATTATATAGCTTTAACGGGTTAAATTTCCCAAAGTTGGGTATTTTTTTATGACGATAATTCAAAATTGATTTAATTTTTAATGTAGTGATTCAAAAAAAATGTTGCATGAAAAAAACTGCAATAAATCATAATGCGGCAGATAAAGGGATAAACAAATTTTTTCAATGAGTTTTTTTGGAAAAACAAGATGCAATTTATACCTATCAGTTTTAAGAAAAAAATATTTTGTTTTCACTTTTTTTTACCGCTGCTTTCTTCGCAAAACACGTTCTAACGTTTCTCCACCCAACTAAAGAAACATGTTTACTATACTTCAAATCTGTATGCCTAAAGTTCAAAAACGGGAATTTTTGTCTATTATACCTTCGCAACCCCCCTTTGGAGTCAATTTTCTTAAAACTAGTTTTTAACGCATCTCTACTCAACAAAAGAAACATGCTAGCTAAATTTCTAGTATTAGGTTTAATAGTTTAAAAAAGGGATTGTTTATCTATAACGCTGTTTGTACAAGACTCCTAACCCCTCGCAAACTCTCTTAGATGTCTATTTCGGCAAAACCCATTCTTGCGGATCTTTACTCAACAAAAGAAACATACTCACCAAATTTCATATCTGTAGGTCTTATAGTTTAGGATATCTCGTGATGAGAAAGGGAATGTCGATTTTCTCCTTAGAATAGATGAATTAAAGTGAACGGTTCGAGATTTACTAAATAACCAAAGTAAAATCCATGACAAATAAAATAGATAAACAGTCCTTAGAATTTTGTACCATAACAAGGAAAAACAGTTCTTGGAAATATTGTACGTTATAAAAAAGGAATAAAACTTTTTCGTAACTTAAAACTTAGAAATCTTTTTTGTATTAAATATCAGAAAGCTAAAATAAAAATAGAAAATTATGGATTTTATGGGGACGGCCTAGCATATATAAAACTTGTTTTTCTTCCTTGCCTAAAAATTTTTAATGACATGAAAAAATTCTTCAGTAAAACGGAAAGTATAATTAAACGAAAAAATGTAAGGGGATACCAGAAAATCAAGCTTGTTTGGCATATTTTTCTCTGTAAACATGAAAAGAGAGAAGCCACGTTACATGATTTGATAATTATGAGTCAAAAACAGAGGCATAGCAGTTTTTGTACAAATGTTATTTCAACTAACAAAAATTCTAAAAATAATTCTTTACATTTCACTTTGTTGATTTTTCTAAGAACGTTTTCCAAGTAAAAATATAAATTTGAAAGACTTAGATACCTAAAATTTCTTTTAAGAGCAATAATACATTTTTAGTCCCCGAATTTTTGCTAATAATGATTAAACTAAACTTCACTGCAAAAAAATCGTTTGAAGAAGCTTTAAAAATAAACAAGTGGCAAAAATGTACTAAAATCTATTTGAAATTCTACCTCATCAGTTCCTTTTAAAAATAATATTTTAGATGTTCTCTTGTGATTATTTTGTTACTGGAGAATAATATTTTGGATAAATTTTGAGAAAAGAATTGTTTATGAAGATTATTATGGGAAGATGTTTTTCAAGAAATATGATAAACTATTTTTCCTGGTAACAATTTGGATAACAAAACACAAATTTTTGAGCAAGCTTTAATTATTTTCGTTCTTTTGATTTTGTTGCAAAATATTTTGAATCGAATTCCTACTTATGCTGTTTTACAATATTGAAATTTATGTTTTACTTCCCTTTTGGTGTGGTTATTTAATTTTGAACCTTTTATCAAATATTTCTTGGCTACAAAAATAATAATACTCTACGTCGTAATTTCTTTCCTTGTATTTCTTTTGATTTCTGATTTATTTATAAAGCTAGATAGTTCTATTTTCTCTTTAAATTTTAATGTTATTTATTTTTATAAGCATTATGATGATTTTTCTATTAATAAAGTTTACTTTCTCGGTATGAAAATTCTGAGATAGAAAGATAGCTGATAGAAGATAACTGAGACCTCGTTAAATGTTTGATTATAATCAATATTAACTTCGAAATAAAAGTACAGTTTATTCACATCACTATTAGTGGCGGTCTGTAAGACTATCTACAGCTACATGAATGGTAAAAATAATAAATGACTTCAAAATGCAAAAAATTAAGATTTCAAATATATTAAAAATCCAAACCATTCCTATATTAATTTGGAAATTCTGCAGAAATATTTTATTTATCTATTCATTTTCTCAGACTAATCTAAAGCAAAATCTATTTCTCAAAAATGTGTTGTAAATATTTTCCAAACCTAAACTTTAACAAATGGATAGTAAGATATCATTGGCAATAAGTAATAGATATCTGTTATGTTCTCAACTGCAACTGTAAGTGCTTACAATTTTTAGACTACTTGTAAATTGTTAATCGATTGAAACCAAAGTAGTAGAGTAAATTATATCATAAACTCTTTCGTATAATCTTAAATACTGAAATGCCTTTGTCTCTTTTATAAACTGAATAATAATTATGAAAGTAGCTTCAAAGATCTTCTGCAGTTTGTTGCTGTTGAACAGAGGATTTTACACCTAATCCTCTCTTCTTTCGTTCAAATCATAATTCGGTAGAATTTTTTAGAGAAAGCAGATAAGTGTTTTTCGGATATAATTTTAGGTAAAAAACGTGTGTAACATGATTCTTTTGCTTTAAGATTAAAATGACTATTGTTATTATTTCAAAATTGAACCATATTCTAGTTGAGATTATTCAATTAAATTAAGTGCTCTGATTAAGGAGTGTTGGAAAGCAAAAAACTTTTTTTTTTTGACAATTTAATATTTTTACATTTTCAAATTGTATAGATTTTAACCTTTCTAAAAATACCTTACTTTAACCTCTAGGGTAATTAGAATCGCTTAAAACCTATTTTTAAATAATCGTTGAAACTGGGCCACGCCCATTTGAATGACGAAAAACGTAAACAAAGTACTTCGTTTTTTACTTAAAAGTTGAACGTCTGATACAAACATTTATCTTTTATTGTAAATTGAGCCTTTTATTTATTTATTTTTGTTTCCCAGCCAATTAGAAGTCTCACTGTATGTATACATTGAAATCAATTTATCTCAAAATGTAAATTTTGATGTTCGATGTACTTTGTCTGAGAAACTACTGTTCACAGGTATGTAAAAATTTTATGATGCATTCATAACGATGACTAACATGCGCTGAAATTAGCTTTTTGTAAAAAACTCAAAATTTAATTTTTTCAAATTTTTTAATGTTAAAAATGGGTCAAATTTTCCTGTTTAATAATATATTTAATAAATTATGAAAAAATTCAAAATTAGCTTAAAGTTAATTTCTGTATAATGAGAAAGGTGTACTTTAATTGTATGAAAAATTTCAAGCATGTGCATACAACAGATTTTGAGAAAAGGGGCATCGAAAATAGCCAATTTAACATTGTTAGTATAGAGAGAGAGGTTTCTAACTCCCCTTCAAGGTGTAATCGACAACAATCAGATTAATAAATAGCAAATATCCCAAAAAACTTAGCTCACCCACAAGTATTTTAGTTATTAAACAAGTGTTCTAAGAATAAAATTGGCCGAAAATCTGTTAATCTGTTCTGAATATCTGTTCTGTCTTAGCAAAAAACTAAATTAGTATTGGAATGTGCAAACAAAATTTCATTTATGTGGGGAACACTATTTTTTAAAATAGAAGTCTTCTCCAAGACTTCTGAAAATCGAAATATCACTCATATAAAACAATAGATTTTAATTATTATTTATTACCATTACTATTTCGAACCTTTATATTACCATTTTATTTCAAAACTTCTTTTACCGACAGTTATATTGATTACTTCATTTCGTGTTAAAATTGTAAGATTTTACTATTTGTGTTCCCTCCCTTCTTTGATGACGAATTGGGATTTATTGAAGAATGCAGATTTATTTATTGTTGAATTCAAAAAAATTAAATTACATAAATTTCCGAATCCAAACTGCAAGTAAACATTTTAGTCCATTTTTAAAATTTTCAAGCTTTTGGAATAACAAAAAAGATAAACGAATTTATCTTCCAAATTTTCTTTGTTCTTCAAAAAAATAACTGGTTTACCATCAAGTCATTTAAAAAGGTAAATTGTTCCATTTTGGGGGGGATAGATAAAAATGGCATCTGAAAATTTCAAAAATTGATAATATGAAATTTTTAAAAATATGTATAAAATTTCTACGAGATCGGCAATAAACTTACCGTAAAATCCGGTGTATAACGCACGCCGCCTTATAACGCACATTTATACTTTCAAGCTACAATTTTTAGTTTTTAGGTATATTCACCATATATAACGCGCACCTCCCTTTTTACAACGAAATCTGAAATGTTGGTGCTTAATGAATGCTCTTATGATTTTAAGTCATTTATTCAAAGTATTATATCAGGCTTTAGAAAAAAAATGCTATTCTTATAGAATTACAACCCGTTAAATTCGTAAGAAATGTCATTCAATTCGTACTATTAACTCGCACTCTCTATGTATTCATTTATTCATCTTGGTGGAATTTTCAATCGTTGATAAAATACACTTTAAAGCGCTCAATTGAGCTGAAATTTTATATACATGATTATTTTGAATGACAATACAGTAATTTAATGAAAATTAATACAAATTAATTGATTAAAACTAATTATTTAAACAATTACAAATACAGCCACGTTGGCATCATTTTTGGCGACTTGTGTCTGTGTGTGTCAAAACTTGAAAAGGTTTTTTTTCTCACGTTTTAAAGCATTCAGTTGAACTGAAATTTTATATACACGATTGTTTTGGATGATAATACGATGCTTTAATGATAATAAATAAAAATGAATTACCACTTAGTGTTGTGATTCTGTCATATGCATATACATATTTATAATAATTGTAATTATTTAATAAAATGTAGCTAAAATAAATTTTTTCTTTGTTGATCTAAGTAGGAAATGACTTAAAAATTGCTTTTTTATATTACTTGTTTCTTTTAAATAAACATGATTTCAATAGTATATCTGTAGAAGACTATAACTTTTTAATCATCATCTCTTCTTTTGTTTTTAAAACTCTCATTTATATACCTAGCGTATAATGCGCCTCCATGGATTTCGATCTTATTTTTTGTGTTAAAAATGCGGTTATGCGCCGGATTTTACGATAATTATTTTGAAGATTTTGTAATAAATATTACAAAACAAAACAATTTAGGGCAGCATAATAATGCGAACTCAAAATTTTCAGAATATATATGACTTTATTTTCATATTTAAAAATATTATATACAACCTACTTCAATTTTCTACAATAAAAAACATTGATTTGTAACAGCGGCTGTATGTATGAAATTTTTTTAAAAAATATTTTACCATCAAAGTGTCCATACTATATGATTTGATATTAAAATTATTGCTCTATGTTTGTATTTTATAAAGTACTAGAGGACCCGACAGACGTTGTCTTGTGTACACGCATCTTAAATTCAAAAAATCCAAATTTTTATGAATAAGCTTTAACAATCTGGACCGTTTCGAGTAAAATTTGAGTAAAATTGATTAAAATTTCAAACACTAATTACATCTGAATGTAATAATTTAATTAACACACGATTTATTTCAAAAAAATAATAACACGAAGTGACAAAATATTTTCCTGAAATGATCACAGCACCAACTGTCGGGACCGACTGGAATTATAATAAAAGATTTTTGAATATTCGATACTGCGATCGTAGCGCAGTCTGCCGGATCCAATGTAAAACATTCCAGGAACCAACAATTTATAAATAAAAAATTAATTAAATAAACGTTTCTAAACCGAATTATAAATCTAATCCATTCTCGAGTCCACTGGAACAGACTAAAACTTTTATCAAAATCGGTCCAGCCGTTTAGGAGGAGTTCAGTTACATACACACGCACAGAAGAATTACATATATAAAGATTATTTGAAAAGATATTAATTAAAAACGCTAAAAAGCGTGAATCGCGCGTCTGTATTTTCGTAACAACAAAGACCGGGTTTGGCCAGTTTGGCTGAAAATCAATTTTGGACGCCAACTTGCGTCTTTTTCTATTCCTACTATTAGCTCACGATCTCTATACATATTTTATTTGTTTGTTTGTTTATTTATCTTGGTGTAATTTTCAATCGTTAATAAAATACATTTTAAAGCACTCAATTGAGCTGAAATGTAATGTACATGATTTTTTTGGATGACAGTACAATAATTTAATTATAATTAATAAAAATTAATTGATTAAAACTAATTATTTAAAAAATTACAAATACAGACACGTTGGCGACTTAGCGACCCTTTTGAAGACTTATGTCAAAATTTGAAAAGGTTTTTTTCTCACGTGTTAAAGCATTCAGTTGAAAGGAAATTTTATATACGCGATTGTTTTGGATGACAATACGATACTTTAATGATAATTAATAAAAATTAATTATCACTTAATGTTGGGATTCTGTCATATGTATATACATATTTATATTAATTGGAACTATTTAATAAAAAGTAGCTAAAATAAATTTTTTCTTGGTTGATCTAAGTAGGAATTGATTTAAAATTTTTTTTTTATATTACTTGTTTATAACAATAGCGTTGTTATAAAAATGCAGGTGAATGTTGAGTTGTATTTTTTGAATGTTTTTTAATTAATATCTTTTTAACTAATTGCGATATCGGACCGAATTGTGAATCTAAATCATTCTCGAATTTACTTGAACTCACACAAAAAATTTCATCGAAATCGGTCCAGCCGTTTAGGAGGAGTTTAGTGACAAACACACACGCACAGAAGATTTTTATGTACAGGGTGTTTTTTTAGAGGTATAGAACTTTAAATTGCAATAAAACAACGATGTATTATTCGATTGACATGAATTTTTTTTTATTCGAAAGATAATCTTGTGGCATTAGATTTTAAATATGATTTCTGGCATAGGACTGCCACGGCTGGCTCGGATGTAGTCCAATCTGGACGTCCAATTTTCGATGACTTTTTCCAACATTTGTGGCCATATATCGGCAATAACACGGCGAATGTTGTCTTCCAAATGGTCAAGCGTTTGTGGCTTATCCAAATAGACCAATGACTTTACATAGCCTCACAGAAAATAGTCTAGCGGTGTTAAATCACAAGATCTTGGAGTCCAATTCACTGGTCCAAAACGTGAAGTTAGGCGGTCACCAAACGTGTCTTTATATAAATCGATTGTGGCACGAGCTGTGTGACATGTTGCGCCGTCTTGTTGGAACCACAGCTCTTGGACATCATGATTGTTCAATTCAGGAATGAAAAAGTTAGTAATCATGGCTCTATACCGATCACCATTGACTGTAACGTTGTGGCCTTCATCGTTTTTGAAGAAGGATTCCACCAGCCCATAAAGTGCACCAAACAGTCAGTTTTTTTTTTATGTAACGGTGTTTTGACATACACTTGTGGATTAGCTTCACTCCAAATGCAGCAGTTTTGTTTGTTGACGTAGCCATTCAACCAGAAGTGCGCTTTATCGCTAAACAAAATTCGCTTATGAAAATCGGGAACAACGGCAATCTCGTTTTGGGCCCATTCGACGAATCTACGCCTTGCTTGATGATCGTTTTGATGAATTGCCTAACCAAATTGAGAATAAATCACTTGACAGCTGTTAAATCGGTCGCCATCTTGGAAAGTAATGCCAACTTAAACTCCTATACCTGAAAAAAAAACACTCTTTATAAAGATGAATAAATAAAAGGAATTAAATTCACATAAAGCACATATTAAAATTAATATTAGAGAGTTAATTATTAAAGTTCATTATTTTGTTATTAACATGCACGTTTTAGAGAAGTTATTCAAAGTATTATTTTAAAAAATTGAAATCTGAATAAAACGTTATTTTAGTAAAGTCTTTTGGAACGAATAGTTTTAAAATCATTTCAGATTGAATTGTATAATTGCAATTTTCTTAACAGCTCAAAAAGAAATAAAATTACTTTTTCTTTGTTAGTCATTATTTCCGAAATATTCTAATCATAATTTAATCTTTTATGTTCCGCTCACTTTATCTCGATTTTATATAACTATGTTTAAATTAAATAGAATAACTGAAAGTTCAAAAAGGAAATTTCGAAAAGAATTCCATAATTTAATCCAGTAACTATTTGAACAGCTTTTAAAAAGTTGAGCTTGCAAAAAATAAAAAGTTTTTTTAATATCCATTTTTAAAAATATATTCTCATTTTTGGTGGAAGGAAGAACACTTTGATATGTATTTCATTATGCATGAATTTATGAAATGAATTAAAAATATTTTATGTTTCAAAATAGTTAAATTTAAATACATCATTTCAAGAAAGTCTAACGAAATTTTAATTAAAAGTTTTCATTTTCCACAAAATTTTAAAATTAATGTAACTGTGTTTAAAGTTGCTCCTATTTCATTTTAAACATTATTTGAATAAACTATTCACAATAATTTTGCAACATAAAACAGTTGAAGCTAAATTGAGATTTAAAACAAAAATTAATTGAAAAAAATGACATCATTAACAGTAATTACGATATCGTATTTATACGTATCTGGCTACTGATTTTGAAGTTTATTGCATAAATATTTATGATGTTTCAATATTTATATTATTCTTGGTGATAATTGTTTTTATACATAAAATTAAATAAACAATAAAGATACAAATGATTATAAATAAGAGACATGAAGCTAATAACATTATCTCTAAAAAGTATACTTTTTTTAGAATTTCAAAACCTACTTATTCGGAAAAGATGTTCTCTGGTATATAGATGAGGGGGGAATTAAAAATTGTTATGTTGTGTACTGCCACAAAAGGACTGATGTTTAGGTATTTGAGCTTTTTATGGTAAAAAGACAAAATAATTTTTCTAAAAGAAAACAAATATTTCTGTACTTTTTAACATTATTTGAGACGAGAAACCACAGGCTAAATAGTAACAGGAAAAAAAAACATCAGATGCATTTAGCAGCTTCTTTGGTATTAAAATTTTTAAAAACCTTACTGTCGAAATTGATATGCATGATAAAGCCGAAGACGGGAAATAGCTTGGATCGGGCGGATTCCATTGTGCGGGGAATTGGCTGGGGTTCTGAAATTTTCACTATACTTAGTATTCATTTATCAATAATTATCGTTTTTAATTATTTATATTGTAGAAAAATAATTTTATTTTGAGTCTAAAATCATCCAAGCAAAATTAAGCCTTTTTCCATTTTTTCGAAATTTCAACCCCTTTGTAGAGAGAATATTAAATTTTGAAATTATATTTTTTTAAAATTATTTTCCCCTAATATCTCCATACATGGAACGTCTTTTCCATATAGGTAGGTTCCGATGAAAAGTACCGTAATATACGGCGCATAACGCACATCTATACATACAAGCTACATTTTTTTAGTTTTTAGGTACATTCGGCGTATAACGTGCACCTTCTTTTTTACGAAGGAACCTGAATTGTACAAGTGTCATCCTCTTATATTTTCAAGTCATTTATTCGAGGTATTATCCCAGACTTTTGAAAAAATAGCTTATTCTGGAACAGTGACGCCCACAGGAATTTTTAAAGAGGAAGGTACAAGGTCGAAAGTCTACCATTCTCGTATCATGCTCCTGAAAGAAGGGAAGGATTCGATCTAGGCACCTTTCGTTCCGAACGCGAGTACTTTATCGACCACGCCAAAACGATCGTCATCGCGTGATGTTTGGTACTAGGTTATATAGATATCACACAGCCACATACCCCCATGCCAGTGATTCGGCGAATAGGCGAATGAATGGCACCATATTCGTGGTGAGCATGTGAGCAATTGCGTCACTTTGTGAGTTGCGTCATCGAGCGTGACGGTTTATTTGCGTCAATGTTTGACGGCTTGGTTGCTTTTGCGGTGGATAGATGGCGCCACGACTGCGGCGCGTGAAGGGTGCGGCTCACTTTGCACGGCCAGCGTCACCAACGAAGGAAGGGAAGGGTTCGATCTAGGCACCTTTCGTTCCGAACGGGAGTACTTTATCGACCACACCAAAACGATCATCATTGCGTGATGTTTGGTACTAGGTTATATAGATATCACACCACCACACTCCAATACACCACCCAAAATATTCTTTTGATCTTATCAATTTTCGGGAACAAAAAAAAATGTAAACAATACATTATTGAATAAATAATTAGCAACTATTAATAAAATAAATAATTAACAACATATAATAAAATTTTCCGTACTATATTCATAGGATTATAATCAATCGAAAAAAAAATCAAGTGCTATGGGGATACGGACTCTCCCCCCTTGTGTTCGCCTCGTTCTGGAAGTACATCCTTTTAAGTCAATTAGGCGTGTCATTTCTTTTAAATAAACAGTATATTCTGATCTATGTAGAAGTCTAATTTCTTTTATGCTTATTTTTGAAGCTATCATTTTTACACCCAGCGTATAACGTATTTCGTAACCATAGTAAATTTCGATCTTATTTTTTGAGTTAAAAGTGTGCAATATGCGCTGGATTTTATGGTAATTTTCTTTAAATAATTGCGTTTCATCCAAAACTATGGGAAAACAAAATTTTGTTTTATTGCATTTTACTTTATAATATTTTTATATTCATTTTTATTTTTATTTCTTAATTTAAATCACATTGTCTGGGGGATTGGATCCATCTTTTTTTCGGTACACCCAAACAACTTTCATGTCTAGAGTCTAGCCTACTAGGCACCATGCTGCTTCATTAATGCGTTCGAACTTCTAATGTGCGGATGCAGTAACTTTAGATTGTGGTGTCATCCATCACACTGATGATAACAGAAAGTATTTAAAACGGTATCAAATGCTTTATATATCCAGGATCTATTATGTGTCATCTAAAATTTCTTTAGGCTTTGAATTACGTGTACTTCAAAACACAATGAAGCAGAGAAATAATTCAGAAGTCAAAAAATATGAAGTCTGAATTTTTCGAGAGTATACATGCTTGAAAATATCAATGCAGTTTGTAAATTTATTTAAAATTTTTAATAAAAACATATTTCATCATAAATTGTTCAGTAATCTGTTTAAATTCAGGATAGAAAATTTTGTTATGTTCTGAAAATAAAACGGCTAGATTTTGAAGTGAGTTCTTAAGAATATCCGTGGTTATTCTCAATTTCGAAAACTGAATTAGACGGAAATTGTCGTAATAAAATATTACTCCGTATTTCGGCTTAACGCAACAGAGATCAATTTGTTAACACACGAAATTAAAATAAAGAAATTTAATAATTATTGTACTTCATTTCTTCAGTTTCCTGAGAAAATAAGTAATTTTTAATGTATGTAACAGGAAGAGTGTTCCAAATGATTTTTTTTTTGTTCTCTGTCTAAATAAATTTTTCATTAGATTATGAATTTTTTAGTATAACTTAATTGGCGAATTATTATATTTTCGAAAGTTTTAATATAATTATTTCCAGCATAAAAATTCCAGTTTTTGCATTACTAAGTATATTTTTACGCCTTATTTATTATTCATTTATGCATTTAGTATAATACTTTATTCTTTGGCTCAAGGAATTTTTTTCTTTTTTTATATTCATTTTATTTAATAACTACACTAAATTCGATTTTTTTAAATTACAGTTTTAAATTAGATTTTCAAACCTCAAACTATATTTAAATTCAGGGAAAATTTACTTAAATATTGTTATCTTCTAGAGAAACTAAACATACCAGATAAAAATATTCTAACCAAATCAGCATAAATTAACATTAAACAAAAAAAGAAAAAAAATTTCCAGACAGAGGTACCAAATCATATTTAATGAAACTTAAATAAAAACATACCGCAAAAAACATGCAAATGTAAATCAATATCTGTAGTACGGAACAAAACTCTTTCTTGAAAAAAAATATAAAAGTGAGTTTATATATCAATTTATGGAATCACATCCAATCCTTGTAAAATATGTTTGTGGCACCGAGAGAGAGAGAATACGAATTTTTTCTGATAGCATAAGTACATTTGAGACAGAACTTTGAAATTGGTAATAGATAAAATAGATTTTAAACATAACGTTTCATTTTCTTAAATACTTAATCTTTTCAACAAAACTAAATGTAAAAAAAAAAGTGGTTTACTGCTAACAAGTCTTACTATGCAACTGCCATATCAACTTCAACATGTTCGAATTTCGATAATTTAAAAATGCATAAAAGGGCGTGAAACAATATAAAAGATCTACAATTCTAATAAAAATGCATTAGTGTGTATCAGTGGCGCACACAGGAATTTTTCAAGGGGGGGGGGGTCCGGGGTCGAAAATTCACCATTCTTGTATCATGCTCCTTTTGATTTTGTCGATTTTCGGGAACAAAATACAGTAAAAACTAATTTTTGAATAAATAATTAGCATTAATTAATAAAATTAATCATTAATAACAAGTAATTAATTAAATTTTACGTACTATTTACTTAGAATTATAATCAATCGGAAAAAAGCAAGGGCTTTGGGAGGTCCGGATCCCCAGGATCCCCCTTGTGTGTGCCACTGGTGTGTATTCTTGCCAAAAATCTGTGCAAATATTAGCTTTTAGTTTTTGTTAATAGTTGAAGGAGTAATTTCTTAAACCTTTGAGAATTATAAGACGTTAAATCACGTAACAGTTTATACGTAGATATTAATAAAGAAATGAGTTTAATTTTTTTTTCTAATTTTATAAAAAAAAATCTGCAGAATCTATATCTATGATTACATCAAATTGACTTTAAATATTTTCCAGAGCTAAATTTTTAAAATTCAGTGGAAGTTTAAGTCTATGCAATTGAGTTCTTTTATGGGACATTTTGAGATCTTGGAGACCTAAATACAGCTTTGGATATTATTATTTTTCATGTTTCGAAGAATTTTTTAAAATTTCTTTTTCCTTAGCATAAATCAATACTATTAAAAAGAAACAAATCAAGCTAACAATGCAGAACCCCCCAAAAAAAAAAAAACCCAGCAAATAATATAACCTTTGAATTCTTATACAATGCATACTTCCCAAATTCATAATACATTTGTACAAATTTCAATAAGGTTTGATCAAGCAAAAGCTTTAACTTTCAAAATTAACCAAATTAGTAAGTCTATCTCTTTTCAAAATGCATAAAAAAAAGCAAAAGAAACCTTTTTAAACAATGAAGCATCTGAAGTGCGAACTGATAACCGAGATTTAAAGATAAAATGAAAATAAGTACTTCTGAATTCTCTAAAAGTTTTGGCTTCAGGAAGCCTAGCTTCGCTGAAGAACAAAAAATATCGAAAGAGATCATGTTTTTTTAAGTTATTTAAATTTATAAGAATTAATATTTAATTAGTCTCAAATATTGAGTACTTCAACTGAATTAGAATACTCAGGTTGTGATAAATAGACTATATTCATCACAGAAAATAAAGCTGAGAAATATATATACATATATCTTAAAACATTTCCATCAATTTAATTTTGTTTAAGAGACAATACATTTTGTTATCTCTCTCTCATTTCAGAATTATTAAAATTTCATCTCAAGTAAGATTAGCGTATTAAATAATCTTGTATAATATTGAATTTAAACACATATCCATATCTGACATTTATAAAGAAATTTTTTTTTTTGAATTTTTTTTTTCAAGTTCTGAGAAGTCAGTAAAGTATATCCTCAAATAATAAAAATGGCAAAGGAAAAGAATGGCTGAATTTTTATGTGTTATGATGAATATAATAGGGAAAGTGTTTTCTTCGCTTACTTTTCTTTTCTCTCATTGTGTGAGTTATTCGTTAACTAAAATAAAGATAGTTAAGTTAGTTAAAGATAGTTAACTTAATAAGATAAGTTTGACAAAATGTTTCTCTTTTCCAAAGAAGGTATATGTATGTGATGCCCTTCAAAACTTTTGTATCAGTCAAACTAATTTCCGAGTATTTTTGGATTATTTTGCAATAACTGTAAACTCTCGAGCTTGTTCTAGATTATTATATTCAAAACATCACTTTTGACCAGTTTTTAACTAGTGTAAAAGCAAAACATGATTCATTCGTTAGTCGATTGATTTTTTTAAAAGCACACGCATTTATTTTGACTTCTGAAAAATTCTGGAATTTCGATTTTATTTTTAAATTCTTTCTTTCTGTAAGTTGGAATCGTCTGCAACGGTTGTGCAGATATTTTTTTTAACAAAAAAAAAAATCTTCTGCAGCTGTGGTAAATAATCTTTATATAAAAAAACGTTCTCAACTATTATGAAAAAATATTTCACGCGGGAAAAAATATTTATTTATTTTTACCATGATATACTGGAGATTAAAATTCGTTCTTCAAAAAAAAGTTAATTATACATTATGTTTGACTTGTCAACGAGCAATGTTTTAGAAAACCTAATTTTTAAAGTAAGTGATTTATGTATATTGCCCCTTAATTGATTAATTAGTTTTTTTTATTGCATAAAGTATAGTATTTTAAGCTTTCTCACGATCACATGATACGGATTTCGACGTACTCCATGAATTTTCAGTTATTGTAATTTGTAAGGAGGTTCACACACACACACACAGAGTCGCGTTGTTCTCCTCCCATTTCTATTAGCGTCAAATAATAATCAAAGTCATCCTCCCCAGCCTGACATCCGGTTTCCGTAGTAACGGAAGTATCTCGTGTGACTCAGTGTCACGCGATAAACCGTTACCGTCTCACTCTTTTGTGTGTGCCATTGCGTCACTGCTGACGTTAACAGTTTAAACTGACGAACACAGAATTATGAATTTTAAAGTATCTGAAGGTCCTCTACAAGGTTCTGAAAACTGTGTCTTCTTTTTTTTTTCCCACAAAAATTAAAATCATTCCAATCTTACTCAAAATATTTTACATGTTTGGTTTAGTGAAACATTTACTAAGTACTTTTTCTGTAAGCAAAGAATTTAAATCTATCATATTATTTAAAAAAAAAATATGAAGCTGCTTCCATCTGAAAAACTGTAAAGTACGATCTTTTGTTTTAGTTTAATTAAGACCCCACAACAATAAGACTCTTGTAGAATTTTACAGCACTCAAGATCAGTGGCGCACACACGGGGGGACCCCCAAAAAAAAAAAAAATCCTAGAATTTTTTTTCCGATTGATTATAATTCTAAGTATATAGTACGTAAAATTTAATTACGTATTTGTTATAAATGATTAATTTTATTAATTAATGCTAATTATTTATTCAATAATTAGTTTTTTACTGTGTTTTGTTCCCAAAAATCGACAAAATCAAAAGGAACATGATACAAGAATGGTGAACTTTCGACCCCGGACCCCCTTGAAAAATTTCTGTGTGCGCTACTGCTCAAGGTACTTCTATTTAAGAAAAATATATTTACCGCTCTTTACAGCTTTCAAAATTGATTAATTTTTATATATCTTTTGGAATGTTGAGCAAGTCAGTTGATTAATAATCCGATATTTCAACGATTTGATGCATTCAGTTCGAATAAGAGCGGTAACATAAGTTTGCAGTTTTCGATTAACTTTTGCACATTAAATAATGCTTTTTGACGAATCAGAAATGTATTAAATGAAAATGAGAATTTCTTTCATTCAAATATCTATTCTTGACATCTCAAAAGACTTCAATAGGGTTGTTTAGCCTGACAACAGTGATTCTTAAACTTTCGATCGCCATGGCCCTTTAATGTATCAACCTTACTCTGATGACTTGGACATTCCTCACTCCCAACACTGAGTGAATTAAATTGATTTCTCAATAATCCTAAGTAAGGATTGCAATATCGTACCAAAAGTTCAATACCGGTATTTGGTATTTCTTAGATCTTATTACCGGGATACCGGTAGTAGAAATTCTTAAAAAAGGAAGAAAACACAGGTGGTTTTTTTTTATTTACCAGTTTAATTAGAGAGAGTAAATATGACAAAAAAAATAATTTGTTACTTATAAATTATAACAGTATATAAAGAATACCAAAAAAGTAAAGGAACATCTTATTTATTTAAATAACAAAGTGTAAATATAACTATTCAGTCTATAGCACTATTACAAATTTTTGAAATGTGATCTTAAAAAACGTAATACATTAATTGTATCGTCATTAAGCCTGAAACATAATTTTGTGCAAAAATTACCTGCTGTCGAAAACGCTCTTTCGGCATCTATGTCAGTTGATGGTACTGTTAGCAATACGCGCGCGATACAACTTTTCCTAGTACCTCTAAATCTTTCATCTTCAAATAAATCAATTTATCGTCGGATGGTTTTGGAGATATAGCTGATTTCCGTATAGAATTTTGGTTTGTTGAAATTTTTTTAGTTATCGTTAATTTTAATTTTTTTAAGAGACAAATCTTTTCCACTATCGATATTAGTGTCATCATCATCTTCGATAACTGATCGCTCACTTCTCTCCTTTCTGCGATGCAACTTTATATTCACAGTCTAATTAATTTCACCCGTTAGGGAGACTTAAAAACAAAAACATATACCACTCTGCTATGTTGGCGATCCTTGAACATAGAGTAGAGACAATTTGAAAAATTTCTAGTAATTACCGAAAAAACGGTAGTTAAACTTGTGAATACCGGTATTACAAAATTGTACAAATGGTTCAAAATACCGTTATTCGGTATACCGGTATTGCAATCCCTAATCCTAATACTGCCTCTGCTACTCATACACACACACAGACTTCCTTTTTACTACTTCTTTTTTTCCCTTTAAGGTATCCGACTACGTTCGGAACCGTGATTTTGCAAAAGCGTATAAATGGATAATATTTATGATATTTAGTGTCACTTAGATTATAAAATGTATATAAAATTGTTTTAAGAATAGTATTACAGTAAAAAATTATTTAAGTACAATATTTTGACAAAAAATGAACACAGAATGACCCATTTTCAAAATATTCTCCTTTTGTGAAAAATGCTTCTCTTCCAATAATATTTTTCCTGCACATAGTTCAAACCTCTGTACAGAGGCTCAACTAGAATTTTTGAAATATATAACTTAGAAATGGTTTTTTTTTATCCATGTTTTACGACAACAGAGGAGAGAAATTTTAAGAAAAAAAACGCCCATAATTATTTCAATGTGTTGTAACTCTGAAAATGTGAATTTTTCTCAATGTTGAGCTTCTGTACAGAGGTCTGAGCTATACTCAGGTAAGATATTACTATAATAGAAGCATTTTTCACAAAAGGAGAATATTTTGAAAAAAGGTTATTCTTAGTTAATTTTTTGCCGATATATTGTATTTAAATAATTTTTTTATCAAAATGTCCTTAAAACAATTTTATACATGCATTCTAATCTAAGTGACACTAAATATCATGAAAATTATCCATTTATGCGTTTTTTTTAAAAATCACGGTTCCCAACGTAGCCGGATACCTTAAGAAAACTGTAAACATCTAATTTTAAAAAGCTCTCGTTGTAGTAATGGCTATGTAGTCGCAAACAATGAAAAAAAAAAACTAAATTAATATTCCTTATCGGAATGCATGTTCTAGTAGTTTTTTTCAGTGAGGGTAGTTTAGTGATCTTGTCTAGAATGGACCATCTCTCAATTTTTCCAATAGCCTTTCAGAGTCTATAAAAGAGGTAAATCTTAACATTAAATGACAACCCTTCGCAGATCCCCAAGAAAAGTGCTGGCGGCCCCGGGGGTCTGAGAACCTCAGTTTAAAAATAACTGTCTCACAATATAGACGGGGGAATGTACAGGATATAGAGTGAAAATCGCTTAAAACGAAACAGAGGGGAGCTGAAATATTTTTTTCCTATTAAAATAAGTTCGTGTTAAAGGATATTATTGTAAAAGAAAACTATATATTGAAAAAAAATTTGTTTTTTCGAGTATATTCATGTATTTAATAAAAATCAATGAAACAAAAACATTCACAAGAACTTAATATTTTGTTGGGAAAAAAAATTGAGTTTTTGAGAATAATCTGATATTTTTCTGTGCATTATCTTTTTTAGAAAGAAATTATTGATAAATTGTTAGCTGTCATTCATTTTATTATTCATTTCACCGTTGGAAAGTGTATCTAAATAACTGCGCACAGTAGCGCACACAGGATTTTTTCAAAGGAGGGGGTCCGGGGTCGAAAGTTCACCATTCTTGTATCATGCTCCTTTTGATTTTGTCGATTTTCGGGAACAAAACACAGTAAAAAACTAATTATTGAATAAATAATCAGCCTTAATTAATAAAATTAATTATTAATAACAAATACTTCATTAAATTTTACGTACTATATACTTAGAATTATAATGAATCGGAAAAAAAATCAATGGGGCTTTGGGTGGTGGTCCGGACCCCACCCCCCTCCGTTGAGTGCGCCACTGACTGCGCATATTTTTCGTGATGTTCCTCCTTTTAGATGACATGGGTACAAGAGGTGCATTATTCATTTCATTTTCGTCGTCGGAATCTGCATCAATGTTATTTTTTTAGCTTTGAACGCACTCCAAAATGTCTTTGCTTTTATTGGGTCCGTACACGTTCTCATCTACCGCAACGAATTCTTCCGAAGATACAGGAGAACAATCCAATAATACAGAAACTTTCATTTCCTAGGAGGGAAACCTTTTAGTGTAGACGGTTTTTATTTCGTGTTAAGAGAAAAAATGCATGACAATACATAGTAGTTTGTCGGGATCGTTGCATATTATTTCGCGTTAACCGATATTTTGTCTAAAGCGTTTTCGTGTGAAGCTTATTTTACTGTATATTTTTAAAACAGCTATGAACAAGCTCCAAAATTGCTTTTACAACGTTTAGGCTTATACTTCTACGGGTTTACTGTTCCAAAAAATTTTAATAATCATACATTAGAAGGGAATATCATATTTAATCCCTTACAAGTACTGAATGAGAAAGAATAATCCAAGTTCGTATTGTATTATCTCTAACAGACATACGGAGGTATTGCGTGAACAAAATTTTCCTTTGAGTAACGTGTAGCGGTTTCAGAAAGAGGGGGAAACAATCATTAATCAAAATGTGAATGGAATAGCTTGTTGCATCACTGGCTGAAATCTAGAATTTCTAAACGGTTACTTGCAAGAGTTCTTTCTACACCTATTCCTGTTTTTCCTTCATTGTGACTGTGCATAAAGTAGGAAAAAAAAAGTGCAAAACAAGTTTAAACAATATAATAATGAGATTAATTTTTCAATCTCGGTTTGAATTAAAATTATTTAGAATAATATCTCTTTATTTGTTTCAATGGCCATTTTTACTTTCAAATACTGAAATCAAGTGGGTTTTTTAGCGAGAAATTTGGGAAAGTTCGTACACTGAGTAATTAAAGCTACAATTAATACAAAATACAGTGTGTTTGATCAAAAGGTTAGATCACAGAAATCTTAGTCGAAATATGTATTTGTTCCTACGGTATCTTCTCTCTAACGGGTTAGGCTCTAGCCGACTATGATATGTTAAATAATTTATTTATAATTTTGCAACGAATGTATTTTTGTGATATTATATTACGTGGAAAATAAATGTTTCTCACAATATGCTCAGTTATAATAATTTTTTGTACCGTAAAATCACACTTTGAATACAAAAAAAATATCGAAATTTACGGTCGTGGATAATTCACTGGGTATAAAAATGAGAGCTTTAAAAATAAAAAAAAATGATCATAAAAACTTGGACTTACATAATATCGAAATAATCTTTATATTTACAAGAAATGACATTCCTTGTGAATTTAAAGGGTGTAGTTTTAGAAGTTTACTATTTTTCTAAAGCTTGGAATAATAACTCGAATAAATGACTTCAAAATATATGGACACAGGTATCTTCGTAAAAGAGGGGGAGGTGCTGAATATTAAAAAATGTAGTGCTAAAGTATAGGTAAAGTATGCCAGATTTTACGGTATGTATTTCATGAAATCATCATATGTTCATCCAGTCAAAAATTTAGTCCAAGGGTGACTTATTAAGAAAATGTCTTCTGTAACTTGAGGTATTTGGGGGGAGGATAAATATTTTGGAAGATTTTATCACCATTTATTCAACGTGATTTAAAGGGCCATGTGAATGGATTTCCACCGAAGAGTAGCTAGTTTGAACGAAAAACAATTGTGTTTAGTGAGTTCACATTAAATCTTTCTAGTTTTAAAGTTGGCATGACGTGGGTGTTAAGAATTAGGGTGTCACATTAGGTGTTGCCCTCATCACTTCGCCGTTGTCACCAAGTATTATTAAAAAAAATTTAGAAATGATAGGAGCAACTTTTTTTGCTACAATCCCCATAGTTCACCGTTTAACAGCTTTTACGAATGGCAAGTAACAATGATTATGCTGAAATAATTAAAAGTCCATTGACATCGCAAAAATTTCGTTTGGAAGAGGGAAGAGTACTAATCAAATGTCAGTATTTGTAGGGTTCAAGCAGACATTTGGAAAAGGTAATTTAATAACTTACTATTTTAATAAAATTACATAAATTTTAATCGAATTGAATGGGATTTTGTAAAAAGCATAATTTATTTACGAAGAGTAAGCATCTTGTAACCTTGTGGGTTCTTTTCTGATCGCGTTCGCATTCTGAATTGAAAATAATTGCAGACAGGGTTTTGTCCCGCTGTTTATTCCACACCTTCTATGAGACATTTCTTAAAATCAAGAATATATTGAGATGTTACAAGATTACGATACATCGTTCAGCCGTGTCTACTATTCACGACCCGGTTTTTTTCGCCGCCCTCTCCTTCTCTCCCCCGTTCCGACCTCTTCTCCTCTGTCCTTGCCAGATCCTTTTCTTTATATCGTCTCTCGTTCGACCTGTTGCCAGGTGCAGGCAGCGGTTCCTTACACGCCCCACCTAAGAGTAAAATTTGCCCCTTGTGGCTGATTTTACCATTTCAGACACCAGGAACAGAAAATTCACAAACCGTGAAACAGAAAATCCACAAACAGAACACACAATAATTGCAACAGTCAAAAGTCTTGATGATTGTTCTAGTCAAAGTTCCTTAAAACAAACACATGAAATAATATTAATAGTTCACCCAATTGAAATAAGTGACTATGTTCCCAGAAAGATCTAAACTGTAATGGGATTGCAAACAGATACATGGAAAACACATTATACAAAAAAACACTAAATATATACATTACAGTTTTTATCTTAATCTAGACAATGTTTATTTCATTAACTCATGAATTAATGCTCAATGAGTTCACTAAATCCATATTGTCCACAGTAAAAACTTTCCTACGGCTCTAATTTGCTTTTGGCCGGTATGATTTCCGACCCAACCCATCTCACCCATTCTAATACAAAGTTAATTTGTTTTACACGATTTTTCCAAATTTGCATCAGAATGTCTATATCGACTATTCGAGATACAACGAACTGCTCTAACATTCTTAAAACCTGAGCCGTTAAATTACATCCATAAGAAGTGTATTCAATCTTAAACCTCACTTTTTTAGTCATGCAAATTCCAAACGACATAAAGCATGCGGCATAATTCTTCGTGAGAGAACGACAAAAATACCACTTCCACAAATCCAGTACCGTGACCCACGATGCTGCGCTATTCTTTTCTACAAAACCTTCCCTTTTCAACAAAAGATAAATCCCGGTTCTCGAAAATATCTTTAACAAAGCTTCACGGGTTACCTTTGCACTGAGACTAGTCACCGGCCTAGCCTCGCCCCACCTAGTGTGCTGATCAACCAGACATAAAATATATGTATGTCCTTTTGAGCTTGGCGGATCAATTGGACCTATCAGATCCATATTCACCACCTGAAATGGCAATTCAGACCTTGCCACAGGTGTAATGGGTGATCGGTCTTTAATCCTAACCGACCGAGTGAGCTTACACTCTTTACATGATTCACAAAATTTCTTCACATCGACCCTCAGACCCTCCCAAAAGAAAGAATACTTGATTCGTTCAATCGTCTTCTTGGGCCCCATGTGACTACTGAACACTGAAGTATGCGCTAGTCTCAACACCTCAGTTCTTCTGCACTTCGGAATTACCAGTTGCCCAATACTCTCCCCGAGTATTTTATCTCTATGAAATAGATACCCATCTACTTCATAGTAGTTTCCTTTGCCTTCCTTAGCATGCTTCCAAACCAATGCTAACTCGGCACAACACTCCTGTTCGGAACGAAAACTATCAGCCACCATGCTTCCTTTATCCATCTCAGCGGTCACCTCCTCATCCTTAGTACCCAATGTTCCCACTTCATTCCGACATGAAGTAATATTCCTTTGAGAATCCTCAATGTGCTCCTGTGCTTTCTCTGGCAGAATACCCAATGAAACCTCGGTTTCATCTACATTTCCTGAGTCAACCCTCAGGTCCCGAGAGCTTTGAGCCAGTGAATTCTCTTCACTCTGGGCTCCTCCCAACATATCCAAAACCTCTGGTGGAAGCAACACGTCTACCAAAACTTCTGCCAAAGCACATAACACTTGCTGGTGCACCACATTAACCTGGCCACCGGTAGCAAGACCAATTGGAACATATACTAAAGGACATTTAACCGCTGGACCGAAAATACCTTTCAAATAAATCGTGGAAGCTCCTTCAACCAATATTCCAGGAACTAAGTCTTTCTTGTTAACAGTAATTTCCGTACCAGAATCCAATAACGCATGGACTAACTTCCCATCTACACTGATAGATGTTTTCACTAATTTATTTAATTTGTCTTCAATAGCCCGTCTAGGAATGACTTTACCTAGCAAATCAACTCTAGCAGTGACCGTTCCATCTTCCAATTCTGTCCCTTCCGTTGACACCTTATTCACATTAAGTCTTTTATTATCAACCCCTTTGTTTTTCGAACAATTCCGCTTAAAATGTTTATCTGATCCACAGGTGAAACAAGCGAATTTTTTTATTTCAGTTACTTTACCTTTATCAAAGTTTTTCCTTGAAGAAAATTTATCTGTCTTTTTCTTCCCAAATGGCTGTTTACCCCAACTACCATTAAAACTTCTCCTTTCACTATCATTCCATTTAGCTCTCTCAGGTTCATCGTAGGATTTCCCTTTGGAAGCATAAAATATCTCACATTGTTTGCCCAAGTCCCTGGGTTTGTACCATTCTTCCCCTTGGAGCACACCAATATGGGTCGCCGTCTCAGAATCCAACATTTCAAACATTTTATCTGCTACGATCAGTTGATTAACTGACTCAAAATCATTCGCACCTCTTAATTTACCGTAGTATAACCACATCGATGTTAAACGGGACGCGAACTGAGAGAAAGTTTCGTCAGAGTTACGTTTGGCCTTTCTAAAATTTTCTAAACCTATTTTTGGGGTGAGGGTTCATACTCCTTGAGCACCACCTGTTTTAAAGACTCGTAATCTTTTAATTCTTCTTCGCCTAGGTTAGCTAATAAGTTTGACACTTTGTTTCCTAACATGCATAACAAAACCTTCGGTTTTAACTCGTCGCTAACCATTTCACTAGCGAAAGCCTTTTCAAGACTAGAAAAAAAATAGTCCCACCCGTCTGATTTATTGGGTACCTTTACAGTTAACAGCCTAACCATTTTAACTATTTCATCTAAAGATTTTACACGTGAGGTTTGACCATTATTTTGAGTAGCACTCTGATTAGCGTTCCTAGATAATTCTATTTCCAAGCGTAATTTTTCAATTGATAATTATTCTTGTCGTTTTAGTTTTTGCTGCTGTTCTGTCTCTAATCTTTCGGCTGTAATAACTTCCAATAACTCTTTTGCCTCTTCCTCCTTGTAATATTTACTAGAGATTATTAAATTCCTTAAAACAATTTTAGACATAGACGGATCAGGTGACTCATCTAAGTCCCGCGCTAATTGAATTAAGTCAATTTTCTTACTTCTAATGAGAAATGCCATTTTTAATCAAGCTAAACCTAATGCCAAATTACCTTCTGACAAATTTAACTACAAACACTTAAATGACCTAGTACTATATATTTAACAAGCAAGAAAAATTCTACTCGTTTTTTCTAAGAGTACTCAAATTCCAGAAACACAATACGAAATATGTTTACAATAAAACTTATATGAGACACAGTTATTTGTTACTAATCAGAACGCAGAACCTTTTTCAAAATAAAAAAAAACACAATTAACAACATACTTTAGCTACATTACCATAGAATTATTTCTTAAATCATAAATCTACTCTTAGTTTCTTTTTTTTTTTTTTTAATTAAAAGAAGAATCTTATGCAGGAAACAAAAAACCAATATATATATACATCATAAATTACGAGCAAAGGAAATAACCTCAGATTGCATTAAACTATCAACTAACTGACAAATTGCAACACTTTTGCTTAAAATGAAAAACTATCATATAATATTCAAAAAAAACCATGCCATATTCTGAGTCATAAATAACCTACAAAATCTCTTATTTACAACATTTTAACAGGAAGTCCGTCTACTTGAAATACATATACACATTTTTTTAATGGATATTTTTCACCCACTCAAACATACATTTTTCGCAACCATTATTTCAAGATAAATTAATCTAATTCTTTTTTTTAAAATTCTGCAAACTGAATTGTTATGCAAAACACTTTCTATACCCAGATTTTAATTTTTGAGAGAACTTCAAAACAGTAAAGAATGATGATAAAAAAGAAATTATAGTTTAACACTAGAACTCTAAATACCATATTTTACAACATTTAAAATGATACCCTATCATTTCCAGGTAAAATAAGTGCACAATTTTCTTATTTCATCTACACAATAATCCAACAACATAGAATATTACAATAAACCAATGAAATTTTCTTTTTTCAGATATATCTGCTTTTTCTATTTTATTTTTAAAAAAACAAATTAAATATGACTGCATCCCATTACTCTTTTAAATATTCACACAATATTTTAACTTAGGGGAACAATAGCCACTTACCTCGACATGAACGCTGTTTCTGTACTTGAACACTTTTCAGATCACGACTCCATTCATCAGAAACTGAAGAAAAATACGGCATCTCTGTTTATTCCATAGCCCAACTCGGCAGGTGATAGCAAATTTCTGTATGAAGATCATGATTTTTCACTTGAAACTGCTGCAAGAGAATTCCCGGGATCCACGTGGTCATCAACTTGAAAATACACCGCAGGATTCCGTTTCCTTCTTAAAAATTTTCTTTCAAACTGAATGTCCACTAGACCTTTTGTTCACAACTTTGTAGTACGAACACCGATCAATTTGAAATATTTTGTTCCTTTAACTTTTGCTCCATTGCATCGCACTTCTGACACCAGTGTAACCTTGTGGGTTCTTTTCTGATCGTGTTCGCATTCTGAATTGAAAATAATTGCAGACAGAGTTTTGTTCCGCTGTTTATTCCACACCTTCCATGGGACATTTCTTAAAATCAAGAATATATTGAGATGTTACAAGATTACGATACATCGTTCAGCCGTGTCTACTATTCACGACCCGGTTTTTTTCGCCGCCCTCTCCTTCTCTCCCCCGTTCCGACCTCTTCTCCTCTGTCCTTGCCAGATCCTTTTCTTTATATCGTCTCTCGTTCGACCTGTTGCCAGGTGCAGGCAGCGGTTCCTTACACATCTATTTTTTTATATCTGTTTAAAATTTGACAAAAATACAGTCTTATGGGAAAATTCATGCTTAACTCTTTCGTGGGCCTTGGAAAGATTACTTCCCACCTACACAATCTTTCAAAATACACCTGGGGAAGCGCAAAACCCGTTATAATATATTGGCCTTGCTATTATAACAATGGAAAGACTAATTCCCATACTAATCTTATAATTTCTAATTGAACTTCCCATCATAAATAGTTTCATACTGTGGGAAGTGAACAGAAGAAATAGAAATTTAGACCAGCTAACATTCCGTATAGAATTAACTAGTCAGTCCGTATAGAATTAACTAGTCAGCTTTTATACAGATATTCCTTAAGAAAAAGGAAGGACGTCCTCCTAGCTTCCAAGCAATGTACTTCCGGAGGATGTCTGTACTTAGTCAGTGTGGAAAATCATACACCAAAGATGGTTTATAACTATAGATGATGTTGTAAATGTAGCAGACAGGAAGAAAAAAAGAGGTCCTGTTATATGAGTACAGAATGTGATGTCCCCTTGGGCATTGCAACGCACTTCTCAACTTTTCCTGGCATACAATCACCATTAAATTTAATTTTCTTTAGGACGAGGAATAATTCCTTCTCTCTCTCGGAAATACACTCATGAACAAAAAAATTAGCGCACCAAGAAAGAATTGCGGGATTGTAACGAAACTTGGCATGAAAGTACATGTCGGGGAGATATGCAAATGATTAGAAAGGCAGCGTGATTGCGCATTACGTATAGCCGGTAGAGGGCGTTTAACGTCGTTCTCCGTGGAGTATAAAACAGGCAATCAAAGCTTGTTTGAGTGTGCTGAATCGTTTACAAAGGAAGAACTGATGTACACATACCATTACGCCGCTTTCGAAGACAATATGAGCAGCTGTCACAGTTTGAGAGGGGGAAAATCATCGGCATGACGGAAGCTGAGTGGTCAGCTAAGTGAGTAGCTCGTCAATTAGGCCGCTCTGATTGTGTTGTGAGGAGGTACTGGGACCAGTGGATTCGAGATATGTCATTTACACGTAGAAGAGGCTCCAGATGCCCTCCACAGACCAGTCGTCTAGAAAACCGCCACATGGTAAGAAATGCTCGCGTACTGCCAAGTGCTTCATCGGCCTCCATCCAGGCACAGGTAGCACCTTCATTAGGGGCCCCTGTGTCTTCTCGAATCATACGAAGGCACCTGGCTGAACAGCAGCGGAATGGATCCAAGTCGCCTTTAGCGACGCGCGCGCGAATCCAGATTCAATCTCAGCAATGATGACAATCGTGTTCGTGTGTGGAGACCCCGTGGTGAGCACCTCAATCCTGCCTTTGCTTTACAGTGACACACCGTTCCCACAGCTGGAGTGATAATATGGGGTGCCTTTACCTACAATAGATGGTCACCCTTAGTATTGATCTGTGGTACCATGACAACTCAGTGGTATGTCCATGACATCCTGCAACAACATGTGTTTCCACTCATGCAACGAGACCTGCCCAATCCCCTGATTTGTCTCCAATCGAGCATATCCGGGATCATTTGGGATGACGAGTTGGGCATCCCACGAGTTTGAACGAACTAGAGGCAAGGTTACTGCAAATATAGAATATAATGTCTCAAGACATCATACAGAACTTGTATGCCTCAATGCCCGATCGTATCGCATCGTGCATTTGCACTAGAGGGGATTCAACTGGGTATTAAATCCTTCGTTCTTCTGCCTTTTTCTCTGAAACAAATGATCCTTTTTCTATGATTTTATAATCATTAACTTACATCAAAGTAGTCATTACGTATGTAAAATTTTGTTTTATTTTGGCGACACCTTCTTGGTGCGCTAATTTTTTTTGTCCATGAGTGTATATTCTTCACACCTCTAAAATTTAAATTTGAGTATAAAATTTGGCAAATTAAAATATATTTCCTTATATGTTGTTGTTTAGTTGTTCATTAAACATAAAAAAAACTGTCGCCCATCCGGTATAGTGTTTAGCGACGCTGACTACGGTGCCGTAGGGACTGGGTTCGAATCTCGGAGAAGACATGGATGTTTGTAAATGTATAGTGCCTTTGCGGCAGGAGGTTCTCTAAATAGCCGTCGAGTCGCAAGTTCTCTAGTGTGGTTGGTGGAAGGGGTAGAGAAGTGGGAGGCCCCTGACCACCCCCAGGTATCCTCCCTCAAAATTGGGGTGTAACTGAGCAAAAACGTACTGTCACCTGCATGGTGCCCAAGGCTAAGGCTAACGACAGACGTAAATTCTAGCCCTTAGACACGATGAATTTCTCGGTCCTCGACCTGACTTCGTCAGGCAGGTGGCATAAGTCACTACACAACACAAATACACTGCTGGCCACCGTAAATGCAACACCAAGAAAGACAAGAGATAGCAGAACAAAATTAATTTTGTAGATAACATGTTGACCAAGTATCAAATGATTAAATTTATAGACTTCTGTGAAGTGTCGTTCCTGCCACAATCAGTAGCCGCCATTGTTGGAGATCACCGCTGCCACACGCCTCGATCTGACCTTTGCCGATCAGTTGGCATCAGTAACAACAACAAGTACTTTTCATATTGTGATTTCTGTTTCAGTTAACTTTAGCTGAGATATAAATATAGGTAATTTTTATACAATAATAACAAATAATATATTACAATTGTTTTTGTTCTGTGAAATATTATATCTCAAAAAATTTACTCAGAATACCACCATGTTTTCGACTTTAGAGCACTTTCTTTTTAACTGAATTCAAAAAACTTTTATAGAATCATGAATGATTATTGTTGTAATACTTTGTTATTTATTATTTCAAGAAATGAGTGGAAGCTGACGAATTTTTCTTGGAATGAAAAAAAAATGCATTTACAAAAATATTCCTTGTAATTACTATAAAGATATGTTTCTTTAAGCTGAAAATATCTCGTGAATTCTTAATTTTTCAGCCGTTATTGGTAAGAACATTCGAAAGTAATAAAAGATAAAAGAACTTTCCCAAAAAGTCTTTCTTTGTTGTGAATAACTCATGTTGAGAATTTATTTAATTAAATTTTTAAGAAATCTGAAATCTCTTACTTCTTTTGTGAATTTTATTCATATTTATACAATAGTAATATGATAAAATGTAGCTCTTTTTTACTTTCGTCATAATACCTTTAGAAACTTTTTGTTATTTTACATTTTTCTCATCTATAAATGAAACAAAATTAATTTGTTTTTGTCAGTAGCTTCTTTTTATTTGTTGAAGAAACGGAATAATTTTAAAAGAAATCGAGAATGTCATTTCTGTCATCAGTGCGCTTTCTTTTAATACCCCCTTTTTCATATCCCCAGTTAAATTTACTTCTTTCTATTAGTATTGAATTATTCGAGTGTACTTTTCATAAAAATGGAACAAATTTGTCTTTTTTTCCTAATCTTTCTAATAAGAATTCTTTCCCGTATCTCCAGTTTGTAAAAAGGGAATTTTCATTTATTTCTTAAAGTGTATTTTTGATATTCTCATCCCCTTGTGTATTTTTCTAATATTTTACTTTTCTTTGATAAGCGATGAATAAAGCAAAATTATATATTACTTGATTATGTGAATCAATACTTTACCAAATGTAATTTTATTTTTATTGATACTGAAATAAAAATTAGCAAACGTTTGTATGAATAACTGAAACTATAGTTAAACATGCATGTATGTTTAACTATAGTTTCAGTACACATACATGCAAAGTGGCCGCGGTAGCCGAGTGGTCAAGGTATTGGATCGTGGCTAGTCTTGTCACGATTTCGAACCCAGTACCACTAAAGACCCTCCGTGTAGGGGTACGATGCACGTTAAATCTGTTGAGACCTCAAACGTCCTCCCATTGGTGTGGTAGTTAGACGAGGGGGGTGCCAGCTCAGGTGTCGTCCACGTCATTTGACCATGGTTCAAAATTACGTAGTCCGTTGCCTAAAGCCGTCGTGTAGCTGGACAGTGCGACGTTAATATTCACTCACTCACTCACATACATGCGAGTAATATAAGTTAACTCTGTGCGTGTAATAGAAATTCAAACACTTTACAGATGATAAAATTTTCTTAATTACGTTATTTTACAACAAATACTAAGTATGCTAGACCCATTGGCCTAGTGGTAACGTATCGCGCTTCCACGCTACAGGTCTGGGGTTCTATCCTCGAGCTGCGCAAGGTCGACTCAGTCTTTAATCCCTTTAATTGGTTCGATAAATAAGTACCAAGCTTGCTTGGGAACTTAACAGTGGGGGTTTCGCTTCAGACTAACCACCTGATCGGGACATCTGTTGATGCACTTCAGTGCCCAATGGTCACGTATACTGAGATGGGCACAGTAGGTCTTGGCCCTCATGGGCTGTTGCGCCACTGAGTTTAGCTTAGTACTAAGTAGGCTAGGTGGGTCGAATTTTTGGGAGGGAATTTCTAAATGTAACTATGCGGAAAAGATATTGTAGGATATATATATATATATATATATAAAGGAAAAATAAAATAAAATAAATTAAAATTTTTATGTTAGGTTTTTGATGGCTGAAACTACTCTGTTTATATATAATCGCTTTTTATAAACAGAGTAGTTGCTACTCACAAAGAGCTTGCGCTTTGCAATGCATACCGGCACACGTAGACACATTTAATGTATAAAAATTATGTTAATTATCGCAGTGATGGATTTTTTAAACTCTATTCTGTTCTTCGCAAATATTAGAATATATTTGCAAAGTTTTTAGGAAATTTAAACATAAAATAGAACTTTCCGCGTCGAAGAATGCTAATATTGCTTGAAGTACTTTATATTCAGGAGGAAACTTGTTATTTACTATAAAATAATTCTTCTATGAAACCGCTTCGAACGAGAGTAGATTCTGAAAAGGACACTTTTAACAGATGATATGTAACAAATATATAAAACCGAAAAAGTTTTGAAAAAACAATAAAAATGAATAAAAATTTAAAAATGGAAAGGGGTATAAAAAACGAAATCGCTTGGGGAAAAAAAATTTCACGATGTGAAATATATCAACGTCTAAAGAAGAATTCGCCAAATATTTCAAAATATCGCCATATTTATTTTTTTTTCAGATGGCTTTAGCAAAAAGCTTTGAATTTTATCGATACTTCTATCATATTTTATCGAAGTGGTTACCCTGAAAATATTTACATATAGTACTTCATATCTTTTTTTTGTTCAAATTGGTTCTAATGGTTCGTATAAAAATAAAGATCATAAAATAACTGCATTCAACTGTTTCGTAAGCAATGGCTCCTTTATTCTTATTTGGAAGTAGAAATATTATGAGAGGAAATAAATATACTTGAATAATATCGTCAATATAAAATATGACCTAGAAAACTCTTGAATTTTACAATAGGAGTGTAAATTTTCACACTTTAGCAACAATTTCTGACTTACATTTTGCGTAACTGCTGAAAAAAAACGAGTTCATAACACCGTAGAATCTCGAAAACTCGGCACTCAATAAACCGGCAATCCAGATTATACTTGGTCACACTCGAAAGTTCCAGAACGATACCAAGCAAGACATCATTTCTCATGCAGAAATTACTGCTGCTGTCTTAATTAATAAGAAAATACCAGAAAATGATTAAGACTTTAACGTTGAGGACACCATACAAACTCCTAAAATATCACATACTGGGGATTAAAGGCTATCGAAACGACACTTTAGTGTTTTGAAACACAATGTGCGTCTGTAATATACTTACTCCCTGCTACTTCGTTATCTTTGTGATGAACATAGAACATACAACATAGAATTTAGGATCTGTTCTTGCTTAAATTTAGATTTTTAACATCGAATCTGCTCCTATGTTGTAGGTGCTTTTACACAAATGTAAAAAGGGGCATTTTCCATTAGAAAACTATTTAGTTTTGCAAACACATTGCACTGACGAGTATAAAATTATCTCGTGGAACTCAGGATCGTAAACAATAAAATATTCCCAATCTAGTAAGTAATATATGAATAAAGATAAAACATTTAAATATTATTTTATTATACTATAATAAATGCTTAAAAAGTATTGCAAAATAAAGTTATTACTTATGAATAAAATTTTCAGTTTCTTAATGACGGAGATGATCTTTAAAATTCTTGTGGGTATACAAACGTTTTAGAGAACGTGAATCCATTTTTCATCACATGTATAAGTTTCTTTTCGATTTTTTTTATTGTGATTCATGGAGCCCTGGGTATGCCTCGTGGAGTTCCAGGGTTCCGTGGAACACAGTTTGAAGACCACTGGTGTAGACAATACATTTCTGGAAAATAAGAAAATTCGCGGGATGGATTGGCCAGCCGTATTTCCATGCTTTAGTTCTACGGAGTATATTTGACATACACTTAAGAGGATAATTACAATTCGCTCTACATCACCCAAGACCACCAAAACTAGAGCTAGATGAGTGGGATAGATTGCTATAGAGAAGGTTATGGGTCTCAAAGCTCTCAAGTGGCTCACCATGAAACTCAGTCTTATAGAATTTGTTGCAAAAGTTCTCCATTTGAACGAGTTTAAGGGGACATGGTATGATTTACACTAACATTTTTAATTTAAGGATTTTCAAATTTTTTTTGGTTGCCTCCTCTATGTGCGTATACTATTTAAAACAGATTTTATGCTCAAAATTTCTCATAAAAAGCTATCCATTTAATTTTTTTAAGAAAAAACTTAAAATTTGTGAAGTGATTTTAAAATGCCACTCCTCCCCTACAAAAATTTACGTATACGCATGAAATTTGATTTACAAGTACGTCCAACCCCGTATAACAAAAGCTGGTATGGGTTTTGTGATAACATGATTGGTATTTGTACAATACTTCTTTTTATGAATGCTTATTGAAAATCCCTTAAAAAAAGTGTAAATTCTGAGTTCAATTATTTTTAAAAAAACATGTAAGCATAGCTTCGATTCAAAAATGCATACCAACTTTTGTTACATGTACTATTAGCAATAGGTAAAAAAAATTCAAAGTATTAGGCACAATAGAAAACAAGCCTTAGCATTTTAAAAGAAGACAAACTAGTTATTTTATCATTTTTAGATAAGTCCGTATGAAGTTTTGATTTGCCATAGGAATGTGAATAAAAACCAACATAAAAGCTATAATAATTCTGCGTTTTTTAAGTTTATAACTTTCAAATTTTGTGATGTTAAAGAACTATATACAAAGAATAATTTAAGCTAAAAAAATTAGATTTGATTTTTTGATCGATTTTTGTCACTGTGTCCTCTTAAATCCTCTAAACTAGAATTAAACTTTTTAAAAAACAGAATTACCATTTTATTGAGGGAAGAATCTGTTGAGTGAGACGAGTTGTTGCATTTTGATGAGTGAAAAATGTTATAAGATTTAATAAATTTGGTTGAAGCTTACTATCAACTATATATATATATATATATATATATATATATATATATATATATATATATATATATATATATATATTATACTTAAATTATAATGGTCCATTATAATCCTTATCTTATCTTTGAGAGTTAGAACATCAATTAATACGTGTCATTTATCTATCTCTTTAGATGTCTCATGACCAGGCAGAAAATGGCAAGATTAAGTAGATGTGTGAAAATATAAACGAAGTTTAAAATAAACTTGTTTTTATCATGATGGGTGATAATGATAATTCAGAACTTTTGTGTAATTTTTTTTAAAATTCTATGAATATATATTGAAAATAATTCCGCTTTCAAATACATTTTCAAACTTTTTATTTTTATTTTATCTAGTTTTATCAAAGAAATAAATGAAACAAAAATTAAATTCCTAGGTAAACATAATAATCCATCTTTGATCGATTTCTCAATAAAATTTGTATGCCATTGAGATATGATACCACAGTTTTACTTCTCTGTTAAAGTATTTTTAAAAATAAAATATATTTCCTTGTTTTTTTTTCAAAATAGATGTATGCACAGTTATAAAGAATGCAAGTTAGCAAAGAAAGCATTATAAAAATGAAAAATCTTTTCAATTAAATATAGAAAATAATCTTAAAAACCCGATCAAATATTCAACATAGATATTCAATCAGCAAAAACAAACTACGAACAAAAAAATCCAGTTAAGTAATGCACTAGTACTAAACAAGCTATGGCTTTGTAGAAATAAATATCGTCTAGATAGTGAAATGCACCAAAGCTTCCATTAAAAATATTAAACCGTTCGAAAATATCAAAAAGCACCAAAACAATCCGATGAACTTTACTAAAGGAAAACATTCATTCATGGAAAAATGATTAAAAAAAAATCATTTAAAATGGATATTGCTAAGTAATACCTGTTAAAAGGGGAGTTGGAAACCTCTCTCTTTCTCTATACTGACAATGTTAAATTGGCTGTTTTCAATGTACCTTTTCTCAAAATCTATTTTATGTACATGCTTGAAATTTTTCATACTATTAAAGTACACCTCTCTCATTATACTAAAATAAGCTTTTAGCTAATTTTGAATTTTTTTAAAAAATTATGAAATATTTTATCAAACATTGTGAAATTTGACCCATTTTTTACTTAAAATATTTGTAAAAATTAAATTTTTGAGTTTTTTACAAAAAGCTCATTTTAGTATAGATTAGATATCATTATAAATCATTCATAAAAAATTTACATACCTGTGAACAGTAGTTTCTCAGACAAGGTACATCGCACATTAAAATTTACATTTTGAGATAAATTGATTTTAATGTATACAGTGAGACTTCCAATCGGCGAGGAAATAAAAAAATAAAAGGCTCAATTTAAAATAAAAGATACATGTTTTGGTTTATATCGGTCGTTACACTTTTAAGCAAAAACAAAGTCATTTGTTTACAATTTTCGCCATTAAAATGGGCGTGGCCCAAATTCAACGATTATTTAAAAATTCGTTTTAAGGGCTTCTAAATACCCTAGAGGTTAAAGTAAGGTATTTTTAGAAAGGTAAAAATCTATACAATTTAAAAATGTAAAAATCTGAAATTGTCAAAAAAATAAGATTTTAGCTTTCCAACACCCCTTAAAGGTTTCTGAATATTCGGAAAATTTTTACTTCAAGTCAAGTATAAATTTCAATTTTTTTTTCAAATGGAGATTCGTATGTATGGAAAAAAACTCAAAAGAACTAGCAAAAGAAAAAGTTACTCCCACTTTGAAATGTAGAGGTAGGTAATTGTGCATGTAAGCCTCCAAGAATAGGAAGGCCTTGATGATGTTATGAAAAAGGAAAGCTTATACGTACTTGTACACTTAAAAACAAATTTAAAAGTGAAAACCAAAACATTAGACTTTAAAGACACATTTGTTCTTAAACGTCTTTTTCAATTTTGTTTTTATTTTCTAACTATTCCATTTTATTATATATAGCGAAGGATGTTTATTCTACTCCAAAAATATTAAAGTTAACTGTCTTAAAAATTATCGACTGCGTTGAGTGGAAATACCGAAAAGGATAAACACGTATCATTATCGCTATTTGACTATTTACAATTGTTACTAAGTTCGTCACTAAAAGTCCTTTCGCAGCTTTTATAGGGTGTACCAAAATTCAATCAAGAAGTAGTTTTCACATAAGAAACACAGGCTTACAATTAAAAATTGTACATTTTTTTCTTCATTCAGGAAGTGTAGAGTAAAGAATTATATATGGAATTGCATGTTGGGCAGGGGTGGGCAGACTTTTCTAGGGTACGGGCTACTTCTAATTTTTTCAAGGTGTTGCGATCCACTCAGTGACGTAGGTGTAGTGAGCTAAAAGAAAGTATACAATACAGTCGGACTTCCATTTTACAAACCTCTATTTTACGAATTTCTCTATTTAGCGTACTTTTTCCTGGAATCAAGAACATTTTACGATTTTCTTCGTAAAATAACCTCCAAAAATAGCGAATCTATTCAACGAAATTTTCTCTTATTATTCGATTTTTTCCTCCTTATTTTCTAAAGTACCGTATGTATTCGAATCTAAGCAGCAATTTTTTCCCAATGTTAATGCTACTGAAAATCGAGTGCGGCTTAGAATCGAAAGGGGAAAAAATTTATTGGATGGGGTATTTAGAGTAATCACAGCTTCATATATGTATTTAAAGGTTATTTTGGTAAAATAACTAATTATTTACTTATTAGTTTTGCTTTAAATTTTGTAAACTGATAAAATAACTAATTATTTACTTATTAGTTTTGCTTAAATTTTTTTTTTTTTAATTTTGTAAAATTGGGTATTGATAAACCATTTTAGACTATTTTCACAAAATCTTTTCGAGAATTCGGGGTGTTGCTTAGAATGGATGGTGGCTTTGAGATGTGAATAAATACTTTATATTTCTAGACCTTCGAATGATGGAATGATTATTAGGTCTCAGTGAAAGTGGTCACCACAAAATGTCTTGGTGGTTCACCGGTCGATCGCGATCGACTTAATGCCCACACCGGATGTTGGGTATAGGTGCGGTTTTGCTAGCATATACGGCATTCTATAGTTGCCAATAAATTAGGCTTCTTCAGTAAATTTACCAATCGTTGGACAATTACATTGTCGTCCTCAATATTGGTAAGTCTTGCTGGGTGGAAAGCATTAAGAATTGCAGAGACGATTTTAACATAATCTCCAATATATGGTATTTGGACATTTGGGATAATGTTGTTTAAAGCTCTCCATTTCTTATGCTGGCCGTTTACTGCTTCAACAACCCAACGAATCGATATCACCAAACGTACCTCGTTAGCATCTTTTCTAGACAACTGTGCTTGTTTGCTCAGGAATGCAGGCATTTTAGGTACTAAGTCCATTTCTTCTAAAAGCTCCAAAAAATCTGACCGATTTGCGGACAAGCTATTTTGTTTCGTGTCGCATCAACGCGCTCGATGCACCAAAACAAATGAATGACGGTTTAAAAGCCTTATTATTGTAGTATTTGAGAGACCAAAAAATGTAGTGGTGCTTAGAGCCCTTAACAGTTTTTTTTAATGAAAGTTAGAAAAAGCGCTTAAAATATCAACATTCAACGAATTTGCCAAGCTGGATTACTTTTTTATGTGATTTCCTATTTTCCCCCTTACTATTTTAGAATAAAAGTAAAGATCAATACCTAAAGTTCTCATAAATATAATAACATACTTCCAATAAATACTTTGAATTTTCATGGATATGATGGGCGAAAAGAGGCCGATCTTTACCCTCCTCCTTTTCCATGGCCGTTTTGTATTAATGAGGCTGTACTGAATTGTTACAACACTCATTTTTTTTCTTTTAAAGCATGGATGGTCATGGGCATGTTGGCATTAACATTGCACTTCAAATACCCCCCAAGGAAAAAACGGAACAGCTTTAAATTGCATGAGCTAGGTGTCTAATTCTGGTCGCCTAAACGGAAAGTTACACGGCCAGGACATTTTAAAATATTGCTCGACAATGAAAGCACATTATTCTTTCAAGTAATACTCCATTTTTAATACCCCTGAGCCGTCAACTGTCGCATGGTATTTTTTCTTCCTTGATGATACCACACAAAATGGTACAAAATTCAAATCTTGTGTGAATTTTGGAGCACTCTGTAGCATGAACGTTAATTCGAATTATTTGAAAGTTTATTGTTTCTCTCTCTTTCACACTGCATCATTTGGACAAATTTTCAAAATTTGTTTGTAGTTAGTAGTTAATTATAACGCTATAATTTTAATTGAATAGGCAGATATAATTATTTTTACACTTAAAAACGCAATAACTACTGTACTGTATTTTTTGGAGTGTGAGAGTGAGTGAATATAAATGTCGCACTGTTCAGCTACACGAGGGCTTTTGGCAACGGATCACGTAATTTTGAACCATGGTCAAGTGACGTGGACGACACCTGAGCTGGCACCCTCTTCTCCTAACTACCACACCACACCAACTTAGAAGGAATATTCTACCAATACTTAGCAGGAATATTCTTTGAAATCCACTCTTCCAAGATATATAGCAGCACGGGTTCCATGATGAGTATTTTAGCGGAAAAAATAGTTTGTCAAAATCTAAGTGTCTTATGTTTTTGTATGTTAATGAAGACCTTAGAAAATGATTTGACTACTTATTTTAAGTGGACTGTACATATAATTAATTTTACAGTGGAATATTATTAATTAATTTATTAGCTCTAATGGATTAAATTTTCCAAAGTGGAGTATTTTGTTTATGTATATTCCTTAATCTTAAATGTAGTGATCCAAAAAAAAATATTGTATGAAAAAAACTGCAGTAAATCATAATGCGGTTGGATAAAGTATTAACGCGCATCGCTCCCCTACACGGCGGGTCTTACAAAGCTCTAATAAAGCTCGAGTTATGAAAGTAGCTAGGCATTTGTCAACTTGACTCTATCGTTAACATTTCGCTATGTTTTTTATTGAATCGTCATTATAATTTAAGAAACGGCGTTGCTTGCGAATATTACACAATATTAACATAAAATAAATACTACAGAAAGTAATATTAATTTATTATACTTTCAGATAAAATTATTTACACTATTTTAAGCGTTCATTACACAAAACTTTAACAATGTGTTACTTTTTCTGAGCAGAGATCAGCTTAGGAAGGTATTTTCAAAAATCTACCCTCAAGAGTGTTACGGGGAATTATAAATAAAAATCATTTTTATCAGCTATTAGATCTACATACTTAAAATTTAACAAAGGTGTTTTATTTCTCTCTCTCTTTTGTTTAGCTGAGCTACACAAAAAGCTTTTTTTGTTTAATTTGCAATTCACGTAAAATTAACTCATTAAAAACTTCTTTATCCTTCAATCTGTGTTGTTTAATTTTTCAGTTCACCCGTGCGAAGTACGGGTATACCAGCTAGTCTGTAATAAAATCATGACCTGAATAACTTTTAATGTTCGAATATTACTCCGGTGCATATTCTCCGAAAACAGGGATTTTCAAATTACATGTCGGCTGACAACAGTTGCATTACCGTTATGTGATGACCGTTGTCCATGCCTAGGTATAGGCCTTATTCTACAAACGAGCAGTCAAATCATTTAGTTGAAGTGCTGCCGTCGGCCGAATTGGTTTGTGCCGAGGTTTGTGAGATTATGAGCAATTCACATTTATTTGTTTCAAATAACCGTTTGTATACTGTACACTGTCTACTTTAAAGGTCACAGGTAAGGCCTACTTTTAAAAAGGGGTGCAGGGCCTCAAAAAATCTTAACACATCTATCTCTGCTGGCGGTATGCTCAAGTGAATCGAGCTCAACCGAAAGAGTTTAGTGCTTCAAACCGGTCCCTCGGGGAACTAGCACTTCCGCATTTAGCCTTTATTGAACAAAAATCTTACAGTTTTCATTTTTTACAGAAATACACAAAAGCAGTTTCATGTAACTTACTGGTCTTTTCACTAGTTCAACAATACAGTTTATTAGAGTTATTACAATTAAGTTTATTAGATTATCATCATCTACTGCAACGAATTTTTCCGATAATACAAAAGGACAGTCCAAGAATACAGTAAAATAATGTGAAACCACCTCACTTTCATTTCACTCTCCCCCTTAAATTTAATGTTTCCCGTATTTTGTTCATTCCCAGAAAGGAAATCTTTTCGTGCTAAGCTATTTTCGTTTCGTGCTAAGAGAAAAAAATGCATGGAAATGCGTAGTAGTTGTCGGGACTGATGTATTATTTCGTCTTCACCGTTTTCGCGTTAAACGTATTTCACTGTAATTTCAGAGCCCAAGTAATAGTTTTCCCTCCATAATTTGTCCAGAAACAGTCTAAAAATGTTTTTGCACGTTATAAGTAGTCGTAAATCGATACGTCTGATTCTAATTACGTGAAAAAACGTCATTTAATAGAGGTTAATGCCAGCAGAGCGTGCTATTTTTGTACGAATTATATAACCCGATAGATCTCACTCGAATTACTAACAACTATGGATTCACAATGATTGATTCATTTGCCAAAATTACTGATATAATTTATTGCTTAATCAAAATATTGTAATGATTTTTCCTACTCGTACTATGTGTGAGCTCTGTGCAAGAATTTCTGAAGGAAATGTTAACTTCCGAAATAAAAAATTTGAAATTCCGCTCTGGCTGCTACAAATCTACCTTTCTGGATTCAAGAGAGGAGAAAAGAAAATTTTTATTAACTCTATTCACAAGGATTTAAAGAATATCCGATCACGCAAAATTCTCGCAAAAAGGTTCTTTTTTTATTGTCTACGCTCAGAAATTCCAAAAGCTGCGGATCTTACTTTGTTAGGAAATAATCCTGTCCATAAAGCACCTTTCTCTACAGAGAGGATGAGGCAGGCATAAAGAATGCGGAACTTGACCGGAAAGGGATCTAAAGCCTAACTCGGTAGAAAAAGAAATGTAACAAAATATCCGATGTGCTCGTTTTTTTCGGTTTGTTTCTTGTTTCTTTGGATACTTCTTTCTGGAGAAAACTGTATCATAATGCTCTTTCAATATATATATAACTTGTGTAAAAAAAATAACATCGTTGTAAAAGTCAGCGATTTCTAAATGGTAGAAAAGGGGGTGTGTAGATTCACCAAGGTGACAAGCTTGATGGCTTAAAGGTCATGAGCTCGAGTCTTGATTCTATTAAAAACCCATCATGCGGAATAATAGAATTCTACTGCACGTTGAATTGGATAGAATTTCCAAATCCTATCGTGATTTTATAAATCTGCACAAAAATTCTTATGTTCATTCTGAGCATTTGTTTTTAACTTTTTATCCCATTAACTGTGACTAGCGAATATACTCGTCATCTAGAAGTTACAGGATTTTGTGCCTCGACGGGTACATTCGCCATGAGTAAAAATAAGTGACCATTGACTATCTAAATTGCAATTTTTGAGAAAAACAGACCAATTTCTGAATTTCAAGATATTTAGAGTATTTTGAGGCCAAGCCGGAGTAAAACAAATTAATAAAAAATATGAAAAATTTAAGAGGACGCATGAGTTCCTGTATGCACCGGCTGAAACAGCGTATAAGTTAGCATAACGAATTTATTTATGTGCGATGATAATGTTTTTAGATTTTAGCCAAAAAGGGGGAAAGGCAAAAGTAGGAAAGTTGATTTTATAAAAGGGTTCTTTAAGGCAGTGTTCTGCAACCCCCGGTCCGAGGACCGGCACCGGTTCGTGGATTAAATACTACCGGTCTCCGCACAAGAAACTTTAAATTATTTCTCTTGTATTTACTGTGGTATATTTTTCTTAGGTTTGGGCTACTTTTTATGAAAATCACTTAATATTCCTTGTTAAATCACTTTATATTCATTTTTTTGGTATAGCTATGTTTTATTCAGAAGTAACTATTAAATACAATTAAATTAAAATTATTGAATCAAAACAGTCTAAAATATAAACAATCAACACTCCCCCATCTCAGCGGGACGCGGTAAAATTTGCAAACCTTGACCGGTCCGCGGCGATAAAAAGGTTGCGGAGCATTGCCTTAAGGTGTGGTCGGCCATGCGACAAATGCGTTTTTCGACTAATAGGCATGCAATAGATGTTTATGTTAACCAAATAAATAAGTATCAGTAATAAAAAAGTGGAATTTTATAAAATAAACCCATCTTTTTGATTCAATACTTTAATAGCGACACTTACTCTGTTGTTGTTGTTAATACCACCTGTCTGACGTAGTCAGATCGGGGCCCACGAAATTCATCATGGCTGGGGGTTAGATGTACGCCTGTCATTTGGCTTATCCTTGAGCACCCTACAAACGATTTAGCTCGGTTCCACCCCAATTTTGAGGGAGATCACCCCACCTCCCCACCCCGCCACCAACTTCACGAGAGGACTTGTGGCTCGGCGGCTATTTAGAGTACCCCCATGCTACGAAGGCACTATACATTTACAAACATCCATGTCTTCTCCGGGATTCGAATCCAGGCCCTATGGCACAGCAGTCAGCGTCGACCACTATACCGGATGGGCGACTACACTTACTCTGTAACCGACGAGTATACTCGTCATCGCTCGATTTCCATGACACATAAAGTTGTGTGCTCTCAAATGGCGACCCCGTAGTTCACTAATTAATATATCAACTTATAGTTAGTTCTTGCACGGTTTAATTGTGTCTTTAATAAAGCGGAACAATGAAATTAACAAATCCTTTTTTTTGCATAGAAAAAGGAGGACTAGTGAAGGCTTTGCTGAATCTACTAATTTACATGTGGTTTAAAAATCTACGAGTTAAAAAACACATAGTTCCAAATAGTTTTTTAAAAAAACGCAATCTGACTTGGTTATTCTAATACAATGATGTGGCCACTATAGCCTAGTGCAGGGGTGGCGAACTTTAATGCATCAACGCGCCATTTTATTTCTAATGAATGTTTGATGAGGTATAGACGTGCCGTCAAATAACTTTCACTTGAGATTATTGTGAAAATAATAAAACTAAATACTAACAACACACAAAACTCTCTTTATTTACTGCGAAAAAAATACCTTTTGCACTGTATTGTTCTAAATGTTTTAGTTATACGTGTGATTAAAATTAAAGTAAACATTAGTGTGACTTCTGTTGTTGCAGATTGAATGACAAATAACTTATATTAGGATTGTAGCATGTTACTTTTAGTAAAATGCAATCTGAATTGGAGTTATCTGCCAAACGGGTTCTAAACAATTAATTATTTTTGCTGTGGTTCACTTTTTTGACAAGAGGATTTGTGACTTGTTTCAAAATGCCGTTTTACAAACGATGCTCTGCATATCACTATTCCATACCAAAAAAACACACTCCTCTTTTTCGCTTTTACTAATCTTACCATATTTCTAGATTCACCAAATTTGAAATTATCTGCTACACTTACTGTCTTTCTCTTTTTGTTCTTTTTCTGGACTAGCCATGTTAAATAACACTTAAAAATCGTAAATATAACACAAATAAACTTTAAAATACAGTTGTGAAAATTGAAAAAGTTGTTACGAAATTGACTATGCTATACGTAGACAAATTTTGCATCAGAAACAACTGTAGTCCACGACGTAACCAAGGCAAGACAATTGCAAACGAGTGTGCTTCCCACGACCGATCACTCACGTTGGCTCGTAATACTTCGTAGTGTACTTCAACGTTTCTCAAACTGTGGGGCGCGCCCCCTTTGGGGGCGTGACAACTCTACGAAAGGGGCGCGAGCATATTGAAAAGTCGAAAACAAAGAATTAAAAAAAATTTCATTTACTACTAGCATACAAACAAAATACATTGTGACATAATAAAAAATAAAATGCACATTTACACTGATATGTTACATGTAAAGGGTGTTTTTTTAGAGGTATAGAACTTTAAATTGAAATAAAACAACAATGTATTATTCGATTGACATGAATTTTTTTTATTCCAAAGATAATCTTGTGGCATTACATTTTAAATATGATCAAGCAAGGCGTAGATTCGTCGAATGGGCCCAAAACGAGATTGCCGTTGTTCCCGATTTTCATAAGCGAATTTTGTTTAGCGATGAAGCGCACTTCTGGTTCAATGGCTACGTCAACAAACAAAACTGCCGCATTTGGAGTGAAGCTAATCCACAAGTGTATGTCGAAACACCGTTACATCCAGAAAAACTGACTGTTTGGTGCGCTTTATGGGCTGGTGGAATCCTTCTTCAAAACCGATGAAGGCCACAACGTTACAGTCAATGGTGATCGGTATAGAGCCATGATTACTAACTTTTTCATTCCTGAATTGAACAATCATGATGTCCAGGAGCTGTGGTTCCAACAAGACGGCGCAACATGTCACACAGCTCGTGCCACAATCGATTTATTGAAAGACACGTTTGGTGACCGCCTAATTTCACGTTTTGGACCCGTGAATTGGCCTCCAAGATCTTGTGATTTAACACCGCTAGACTATTTTCTGTGGGGCTATGTAAAGTCATTGGTCTATGTGGATAAGCCACAAATGCTTGACCATTTGGAAGACAACATTCGCCGTGTTATTGCCGATTAACGGCCACAAATGTTGGAAAAAGTCATCGAAAATTGGACGTCCAGATTGGACTACATCCGAGCCAGCCGTGGCAGTCGTTATGCCAGAAATCATATTTAAAATGTAATGCCACAAGATTATCTTTCGAATAAAAAAAAATTCATGACAATCGAATAATAAAGTACATCGTTGTTTTATTGCAATTTAAAGTTCTATAACTCTAAAAAAACACCCTTTATAAACGTACCAGTTCTACACAATGTATTTGATAATTAGTTTAACAATATTAAGATAAGAACAAGTTTAATAATTACCAGTGACCTCATGAGATTGTTTATATAAAATTATATACAAAAATAAACACTTATCTTGATAATTTGCATGGCTTATAATTAACCCCTTAACTGTCGATTAAAAGTTTTGCTATTCGCTTCCCAATCCCAACCCTTTTCCTCTTATGCGCGCGTATGCAATGTATTGGGGCGGGAAGGAATAAAAAAGCAAATATAATCTGAAATAAATAAATCCTTCGCAAACATTGTCCAGGTTCTTTTCTTGCATTCCAAAGCCTCCGGAATAATTTTAGGGATAGCTCTGTACAGGAAAGATCGTACTTCGGAATGATGTATGTATACGCCCCGGGGAAATTAACGTTTTGACTGAGTGAGACGTTTATATACGCTGGTGGCAATTAAGAAGTTAAAGTAGTTTCGTAGTTCTAGCATTGAAGTATAGTATTATTGAATCCAATACATTGTTATTGTATTAAGGAAGCGCGATAAAAATTATGATTAAATACTGAGTCGCGAAAATTGAAACTTTGAGAAGCACTGGTGTACTTTGTTACTTTGAAATAAAATGCAAACCCCCCATTTTGATCGCTGGCGTGCCCAAAATATTGCACCACGTGCCATCAAGGGCACGTGTGCCACTGGTTTGCCATCCCTGGCCTAGTGTTAATGATTACAAACTCGTGGCCGGCGTGTCATGATTTCAAATCCTAGTGCTATTTTGAAGACCCGCTATGTACAGGGGCTGAAGCATGTTAAATGTGTCGAGGCTCTTGTAGGTATGGTAAGAAAGTCTGAAGAGGCGGTTCCACACCTCTCAGGCGTCATCCTGGTCAATTGACCAATGTTTAAAATGAGGATTTGCTACGGTAACAAAAACTCACCCTATACAATGATACGATAAAAAAAAAGATCCTTATGTAAGACATGTGCTTAGTAGATCGCTTAGAGTTACATGAAAAATAATCAATAAAGCTGAAAATGATTAACATTTTTGAAAAAAATTCAGAGAGTGCATTGATAGGGAACAACAAAAAATTACATTTGAATCATTACTTATGAAGATACTGTTGGACCCCGATTTACCGAACCTCTATTTAAAGAATTTCGCGATTTAACGAATTTTTCTCTTTGACCGATTACAATGGAGGTAAAAAAACAATCTATTTATCGAATAACAAGCTCGGAATTAATGAATTATTTCAGCAGCTGAAAATTTTTTTTTATTAGTTTGTATTAGAAAAAAATGTTGTTTTTTTTTACAAATAACATCTTTTTGGCACGGGGCAGAAAAAGATTTCTCTGTTAGCAACAAATTTTAAAGGAAAAGGATACATACCAGTATTAGACTTTACAGGTGTCTAACCTATGAATATAACCTATTGTGTGAGTTCTGTGTGTGTGAATTGGACATAAAATTCCTTTCTCTTATCTCATTCCACTACACAACGCAGCGGGGTATTTTGATATTTTAACTATTATGTGTAATGACAAACGATGATGAACTGTCTGTTTGTGCAACTGAAGTCGAAGAAATTGTTGATTCGTCGGAGCTAATAAACAGCGACTATGATGCAGAAATTGATCATGAAACTCCTATCAAAACTGTTGCATTTTTTAATGATTTACCTTGTTTGGAAACTGTGAAAACATACCTCATGTAGCATGTTGTAAATGACGCTGTATTTTCTTTTCTGCAAAAAGTCGAAAAAGAACTCTTGAGTCAGCATTCAAAAAGATTGTCACATATCTAACAGTATTTTAAAATTTCTAATTAACTGGTGCGTAATAATTCACAAATAGTAATTTTAACTGTTGAAGGAAAAGTGTGTAATTTCTAGATATGGATATTTTTTGTGCAGTTGCTTATTATACAATTCCCAAACAGTAACAAAATTTGTACTTTGTTTGGACCCCAATATAACGAATAACCCCGAATTAACGAACAAAATGATCGGTCCTGATTAATTTGTTAGATCGGGGTTCGACTGTACTTTGAAAATACTGCGTTTTATAATCTTCGTTATCAATATTTAACATGAACTATTCTTATATTAGTGTAGTATTGCTGTCAAAAGGTAGTTATTTTTATGAGAATGAGAAAGCTCTTACTGTCTAAAATATATTCTGTACAATCACAATCATCGTTCTGTGAAATAATGTATATTTCAATAACACTAATGTTATTATTGTTGGAAGAAGGAAGTGTGTGTGTATATATTAACATCATTTTCTTATAAGAACATTATCTATTTATGTATATATATATATATATATATATATATATATATATATATATATATATATATATATATATATATATATATATATATATATATATAATATGATTTATAAATCTGATATCTAAACAGATGAATTTATCAGTTTGAATGTCTTTGTTTTAATTCCTATATTTTTTTGTTCAATTTACGGAAAGACAAGAAATAAAGTCGTTTATTAAGTTTATCTAATCCTTTGTAAAAATATAAACTTTGATTAAAAACACAAATCATCGTCACTATTTTTCAGTTGAAAAAGTGCATTGTACGGAGTTCTGTGTTTAGTTTCGCCATGTTGCTATTTTTATAAGCATTTTTGCTAGGAAATTTTTGAGTCAGATATTTACATTTAAGCTTGAATTTCACTCTCCTGTCATTTTATATTTAATTTTACTCAATCCTGTCACTTTTATCTTGTTTATGTTTAACTTCCAGATTCTGTCGTGGAAATGAAATCTGCTCAAAATATGATGCATTAGTGCAAAAATGCATTAATGCTTGCATAAAAAAAATTAAAGTATTGATTAATATCAACATTTCTGATATCTGCTTTCGAAATAGATAATAATAATATTTTTTCTATAGCATATGCAAAGTCATTTGTGCTTGTACATTCATCTCTTTGACTTTGATTATTTATATTAAATTTTAGTAAAAATCTTCAGGCGATATTAATATTAAAACAGATAAAACAAATATTTTTCTTTGATATTTAGAACAGTGTTGGATGTGTTTTAAATCATGACTAGGACATTTATTTAATTAAAATTTAACTTACGATTGTTTGTAAAATCTGGAAATGTTTCTGCTTTTAATTTCCAAATCTCCAGAAAGCTATTAATCAGATGTTAAATAAGGATAAAATAAAAAAGAAATAATTGTTTTTATTTAAATCAACTGTGTTATACAATTTAAATCAATTTCTCAGCTTAGGAAGTATAACCATCCGGACAACCGCTTTGAATGGAACGGTAAATTTTTTTTCCTTGGTTGTTTATCCCATTATTGTCCCCTCAGCACAACCAAAATCTCCCGTCTTCAAGACAAGCGAAATCCACTGTAAGCTGTAACAATTTTTAAAAGAGCGTGAGCAGTCAAAAAAATATGATTATAATATCTAGTAAAGCGTCGATGACGTCAGCCCACATGCAAGTAGTTTAAAAACGCGCTAGTTAATTTTAGTTAAAAAAACACGTCCACACACACATTTTAAGATCTCTCCTGCTAACAATTTTATTCTTAATCGAAATCAATACTAAATATACTTAAGTAGATTTATTCTTTAGCAAAATTCTGGCGGGTTTTTTTCGTGCGCCTTTCAAATAATCTTCAAGGGGAAAAAATTTTTAATAAATTGTTTGATTTTTGAGAACTTTCTGTGAAGAAGCCGTGACTCATTTAAATACGTCTCACTATTTTAAAATTAAGTGAGTCCAGTTCGTAGCAAAAGTTGGTAGTGTAATTTTACATAGTGATAGTTTAAGTTATAATTGTGAAAACAAAACTAAAGGGTGTTTTTTAGAGGTATAGAACTTTAAATTGCAATAAAACAACGATATATTATTCGATTGACATGAATTTTTTTTATTCGAAAGATAATCTTGTGGCTTTACATTTTAAATATGATTTCTGGCATAGGACTGCCACGGCTGGCTCGGATGTAGTACAATCTGGACGTCCAATTTTTGATGACTTTTTCCAACATTTGTGGCCGTATATCGGCAATAACACGGCGAATGTTGTCTTCCAAATGGTCAAGCGTTTGTGGCTTATCCACATAGACCAATGACTTTACATAGCCCCACAGAAAATAGGCTAGAGGTGTTAAATCACAAGATCTTGGAGGCCAATTCACAGGTCCAAAATGTTAAATTAGGCGGTCACCAAACGTGTCTTTCAATAAATCGATTGTAGCACGAGCTGTGTGACATGTTGCGCCGTCTTGTTGGAACCACAGCTCCTGGACATCATGATTGCTCAATTCAGGAATGAAAAAGTTAGTAATCATGGCTCTATACCGATCACCATTGACTGTAACGTTGTGGCCTTCATCGTTTTTGAAGAAGGATTCCACCAGCCCATAAAGCGCACCAAACAGTCAGTTTTTCTGGATGTAACGGTGTTTCGACATACACTTGTGGATTAGCTTCACTCCAAATGCGGCAGTTTTGTTTGTTGACGTAGCCATTCAACCAGAAGTGCACTTCATCGCTAAACAAAATTCGCTTATGAAAATCGGGAACAACGGCCATCTCGTTTTGGGCCCATTCGACGAATCTACGCCTTGCTTGATCATCGTTTTGATGAATTGCCTAACCAAACTGAGAATAAATCACTTGACAGCTGTTAAATCGGTCGCCATCTTGGAAAGTAATGCCAACTTAAACTTCTATACCTGGAAAAAAAACACTCTTCACTAAACCAACTGGGCCCGGGCCCAGGACCTCGCTCTCGGTGGTTTGACTCTGTCTTAATAAGATCATGATCTGGATAATTTTAATCTAGTCAAAAATTAAGGAGGTTAAATACTAATTATAACAGCATTGGTGTAGCTAGAGTCCTGAGTGGGTCCTGTATCAAAATTTTTGCACACTTTTTTTGTGGTCCCCTTAACCTATTAACAAATTTCCCTTGCATATAGTGGGGCCCCTGTAGTCTGGGGGCCCCGTATCATTGATACGGCGGTGGCTACGCCCCTGTATAACAGGGAATTCAAACTGCATGCCAAGTGGCAAAAGTGGTAAGATTGTATTAATATGTGATGACCGTTGTGCATGTCTAGACGGCTTAGTACCATAAACAATCATTCAACTCATTTAGACGAAATGCGGCCATTGGTCGAGCTATCGGTGCCTAGATTTTTGAGATTGTGAGACAAGCACATATAATTGTTTCAAATTACCCTTTGAACTAATATTTGGCAATACATGCTATATATACAGTCTACTTTTAAAGATTTCAGATGGGGCCTACTTTTCCATAGGGCCCCAGGGCCTTAAAAATTCTTAAGATTTCTTTGGGCCCAAGTCTTCAAAGAGTCTTAAGACCCTGGTAAGACCAGATAAACTATTTATTGTCACGTGATCATTTCTGTTCTGTTTCCTACCTAAAGACATAATTTCCTAAAAATTAGTGGAATTTCCTTTTTGAAGGAATAAATAAGTATGATTATGTTAGGTATACAAAAACAACAACCTAACCTCTATTTGAGAAAAATAGAAAGCGACTTAATAAACACACACACAAAACAAGTTGCAACTAAAATTTAACTTACGAAATCCAAATTCTGTCTAAGCGTGGCCAAATTCTGTCTTCTGTCTGTTGCGTATAAGAACAACATTGTTTATTAAACTAGAGGATGCCGTTCACTTCAGCTCCTAGTATCTTTACATAAGACTGTTTTAGGAGTGAGTGAGTGACTGTAAAATTTAATGGCGCAAGGGCCAACTATGGCCAAGCTGCGCCAAACTGTTTTTAGGAAAGTTAACGCAGTCTCTCTCTATCTCTCTCGTTGGAAAAAGTAAACTCGTTGGAACAGAATAAAATCATAATAACTGATGTAATTGAAATAAAAACAAATCCCACCATTTAAAATTTGATGATAGCCTTCATTTGTATTTTCTCGAGTAATTAGAGCAGTAATACCTCTCTATTTATGCGGATTCATTTTAATATTCTTTATCTACTTGAGCCCAATTGTTAAACACGATCCCCAATAAGAAAACCCGAATTTTGAAAGATTGATTTGATTTTAAGTTACATCGCACTGTGAAACAACACGAGGGGCATTGGCGATCACGAGCGAATGATAAAGACAACAACCGAAATAACATCCTTGTCTCCAAACTACTACACCACGCCAGCAAGAGAACTTTGAGCCTCAACAGATTTAACGTTGGGATGAAGCCGGTCTCTTCCCCCTAATTGCTAAGAGTGGGGCCGACAGACGTGGGAAAATTCCAGACATTTCCCTAATTGCTGGGAAGGCATTTCGCAAATGGGTGGTCAGAAATTCTGACCCTTTTTCCCAGGCTGTCCCGACCGTCAAAAAAAGACGCCGTAACATTGTGCTTTCGTTTTCTCACGATTCGTTGGCGACAGCGCGTCTGAGAACTTAGAATATACGCGGAGACAGACTCCCGATAGGCGGCCAACGGGTAAGAGATCAAATGTGCCGAGACCAACATAGGCGGCCTACGAACAAGAGATCAAGGAAAGAATTAGGAGGTGAGGGATCGTGAGAGGCGAGAGGTATATAAGGAGAGAGAGGGAGTACGAGAGAGACTGGATTTGGGGGAACCGTTGAGGCCTCTCCAGCGAGAGAATTGATCAGGGTGCCGTTTGAGGCCCCTTCATCGATAGAGAAAACGATATTGAGTCCGCGAAGTACGACGGATTTCGAACTGTGGAGACTTGACTTTAAGGAACTGTTTGAGGCCCCTTCAGTGATAAATAAAATAATAAAGTCCGTGAATTAAGGCGGATTTAGGAACCGTGGAAATTGCGAAGGAGCAACTGCACGGCGGATTGAGAGCCAGCGAATTCACCCGAAATCGGTGTGGATTTACCGAGATCGAGCGGAGAACTGTTGGACCCCCGTGACATATCCGATGTATAGGACTTCTTTCTAAAGAAACACTTTAGTACCGTATTTTCTGCGAGAGAAATAAGTCAGTGCGGAGAAAGAGGACTGTTTTTCTGTGAACTCATTTTATAATCAAAGTGTAATGAATCTAATTTTGTTAAATTTTCATGGTGTAAAATAAATCGTAATCAAGATCTGTGTGAAGTCATTACAACGTGCATCATCCCCTCTTCCCGGAGGGTTTACTGTGGCTCTTGCCTCGAAACTACGGCTTGACTTCGCTGTTCATGAGTTCGTGACCATGACCACTCGGCTATCGGAATGTGGAAGTGATTCTTATTTTTAACGACTGTTCCTGATTCCATTTATGTTCTTTTTTCAAAAAGTTTATTATTCATGTAAAAAATGGTTAGGATTACTTTATTTTCACAAAATATTAAGTGCAACATAGCTTTTTTTTAAGTGAACGAGAAGGGTATGCTTAAATTTCACTAATTCGATACTGTTCATGTCACCCAATAATTAAAAAATATAATGCAACTTTAATTAAAACTTAAATTTTGTGACAGTATTACAATCAAAATAAAATATTGTTCCTTAAACGTTTTGTCTGTTACTAAGTAAATTAAAAAAATGATGTAACAGAATATGTTTTAAATATTTTTTCCAATGATTTCATAGTCTATATTTTTCTTGGTATTCTTTGTCGGATTTGTTTTAATTATTTAAATTTTTTATCATTAAAAATATTTTTATCACATTCGTACACAATGCCATTTCAGTAAACATAAAAGTCGAATGCTTAAAAATATTTTTAATGTTTCTATAAAAGGTATATTTAGCTTGCAAGATAGAAAATTTCATTATTACAAAAAAATCTGGACTACTCGTAATTAAATCTTTAAATATTCTATTTGAGTTCAAATTGAGAAGCAGAGATGAATGAGCTTAGCTCGCAATCAAATGCATTTTGGCATTTATATTTCATTGCAAATCTTTAAAAGTCGCAATTCTCAAAAGTTTCTGTTTTTGTTTAAATTATTAAATTAAAGTATTTGTTGAGAGTGCGAATTTCCCCATTCCTCTTAATTATATTTTTAAATAAAGATTTGCATTAAAAGCTTGTGTCGTTTTCCGAAACTTTTATTTAGTTAAAATATGTAAATCTCTCATTCTTTATAATATTGAATAATACAGCTAAATATAATAAGCATAACAATGTAAATGCATATTCAATTTTGTAAAATGGCGTAAAAATAAAAGCAGAAAATAATTTTATTCAATTTAATATCCTTTGAACATATCTATTAAATAAATGCTCTTTTGTTAAAGAGATGGTTTGTATTTAAAAGTTTTCCTTGTTAGTTATACATACATGTATAAACAAATAAATACAATGATGCCTATCTGATTCCATAAATGTTTATTTTCTTTAAAAATACATTCGTGGTTTTACAAATTGAATAAAATTTGTTTGTTGTAAATATTAAACAGTACTTTGTATTGTTTGAGGTTTGAATAAAATAAAGCCTTAACCCTTATCTATTGAAGATAAATTTATACAAAGTAAAATTTATAGAAGTAATTCGTATGAATATTATTTATTTTTCAGTTATATTTTTATCAACGCGATATAGCTTTTGAATGTTTCAAAGAAAGAATCACTGTGTTCGTTATTTATTATTCAAATTGTATGTTATTTAAACATCCGAATTATATAAAATTAGCATTATATTATTAAATTCACTAAAGGAATCCTTTAGTTAAACAATTCTGTTTTTGCTTTTTTTTTACTAATATAACGGATGTCATATTTTATCAATTAGATGTATTTTTGCACGATGATCACCTTAAAATAGTTTTGTAGAAATGTATCATTTATATTCTCATGTGATGTCACGATTGTGCAGTTTGTTTCTATAAATTTTTAAACATTGAATAAAACCGAACAAATTCTAAAAATGGATTAAGTCGAAAAATTCTATGTGCAAAATAATAAATAATTATAAATAAATAATAAACAATTAAAACTAACTAGTTTTTACTTAATTTTATATTATTGTTTTATTATTATATATAATAACAATAATGATTATTATTTTATTAATAATTTTATGATTACATTTTATTATTTAAGAATTCGATAAATCCCAAGTTTGCATTTTAGTATTCAAGCTTGCCACATCAACGAACAGTTAGGTTTAGAAAGAGGCAAGTGGAGAAATACGAAACGAAGCACATGGTTGCCAATTCAACGTTTAAGATATGTGCGCAATCGGGGTTGCCAATTTGAGAAGTTATCTCGAAAGTTGGGATGTGGTTGCGATACTACATAAGTATCAATTTTCTCAACATTTGTTTTCTAACATCATTTAACTTTCCCACATGTACAAAAATAAAACTTTCAATATCTTTGAAATTTGTATAAAAATTACTTTAAAAAAAATCGCAAAATTTATATTTATGCCAATGTATTGTAGCAAAATTTTTTTTAAAAAAGAAACATTGTCATTATTACGTTAGCAAATATTAAAAAAAGTATAGTAAAAAGGATCTTCCTTCAACTCGTAATTGTAAAACGTAAAATGGTAATCTTTTGCATTTGACTTGCGTGTATGCATAATTATTTCTTTACATTTTTAAATTTTATTTTGTATTGTTTGAAATGGTAAGGAAATAATCAGAAACTATTTAGCTAGTAAATTTTTAGTTGGTAAATATTTTATTAATAGCATTAGAGTAAATATTTTTAACATGAATTTTAATATAAATTTTTTTTTATGAAAAAAAAAATAGAGTATTGGTATGGTGGGGAAATTAGTAAAGTGGAGTGCCAGCTCAGGTATAGCCCACATCCAGTGGCACACATAAGGGGAGGGTCCTGGGGATTCGGAACCCCCCTCCAAAGTCCTCGATTTGTTTTCCGATTGATTATAATTCTAAGTATATAGTACGTAAAATTTAATTCAATGTTTGTTATTAATGAGATATTAGTTTTATTAATTAATGCTAATTATTTATTCAATAATTAGTTTTTTACTGTGTTTTGTTCCCAAAAATCGACAAAATCAAAAGGAGCATGACAAAAGAACGGTGAATTTTCGACCCCGGACCTCCCCTTATGAAAAATTCCTGTGTGCGCTACTGCCTCATCACATGACTGCGGTTCAAAATTACAAGGTCCGTCGCCAAATGTCCTCGTGTTGATTTATAGTGTGACGTTAATAAACACTCATTCACGTGTCAATGGAAAAATGCCAGAAAAAGGGTTTTTATTTATTAAACAAATGCGCTCTTGATAACAAATTGAAATGGACTAAACATGCTGAGCTTGTTGTTTCTAAGGCAAGAAAGCGACTCTCCGTTCTTAAAAGACTGACCGGAGTTAAATGGGGATGCAATAGGGATACCTTAAATACAACTTACAAGACATATATATTCAACCAGTTCTAAGTTATTGCAATGAGGTGCTGATCTCTGCCTCAGAGAACGTTAGAAAACTTCTTGACACTTTCCATAACCAAGCCCTTCGCATGATCACTGGCGGAGTTAAAACTACTCCAGTACTTGCCATGCAGTTACTTTGCGACCTTCAGCCATTCACTAATATAATTGAGAAGAATGCTGCTACTCTCTTCAATAGACTTATTAGACTCCCAAATAATTCATTCTGGCGGGACTATGATTCCGATGGAGGACGTAATCTTAAGACTCAAAAGGGCTTTATTCAATGTGTTCGTGAGAACATTCAATATAAAGTCATTAATGATGTGCCCTTTGAATTACTGTCTTTTGCTAACCCACTCGACTACGCAATACTCGACATCAGATTGGACCTTGTTCTGAATGTGAGAAAACGTGATCTAAGTCCAACTGCTCTTCACGCTATAGCTTTGGAAACTATCAATACCCGCTTCCCACCGGAGGAGTGGCTTCACATTTACACAGATGGCTCACTCTTGGACTTTGCCCAAGGCGCTGGCATTGGTGTTTTTAGTCACCTCTTCTCCTTCTATTTACACGCCGGCCCTTTGACAACTCACTTTGATGGTGAGGTTGAAGCTATACATATAGCCCTTCAGCAACTTGCTGTTCGTCTTCCCCCATTGAAAGAGCTGTAATTCTTTCAGATTCTACTTCTGCCCTTCAGGCTTTGTCCAACTATAATGAGAATAATTGTTTACGTGTGCAGAACTGTAGAGAACTCCTGGGAAAGATAAAAGGAAAGATCGTCTTTCAATGGGTACCATCCCACTGTGGTCTTTGGGGAAATGAGAGGGCAGAGACTTTTTGGCAAAAAAGGGAACGGGTATCCTTCAGAACTTTCGCAGAGACCTGACACTTCATTCTGCCAAACTGGAAATTAAAAGGATTTTTAGGGAATCATTTCGCCTTACAGCTTCTCGTGTTGCTCGTGATAAGCCTTGGAGTACACTATGTAAGAAATCCCACGGTATTCCAAGTTCTCCTCGTGCTGCTGCTGTGGCTAAATTTAGACTTTTAACCGGACATGACTGCCTTTGTGCTCATCTGTTTCGTTTTAACTTAGTGACTTCACCTATCTGCGTTTTGTGTGACACTGGACAAGACATGACTGCCGCTCATTTGGACGAGTGCTCTGCACTGAATGATCTTAACTGCATTGTAAAAAGGTATTGGAGAGCCCGTTGCCTAATGACCTGATGGTCAATGGCCTGGCATTTGTAAAATAATAAAAATAAATAAAATTTATTAAACAAATTAAAATTCATAACAAATCAATGGCGCACACAAAGGGGAAAGGGTCCTGACCCCTCTCCCATGGTCCTGGGTTTTTTTTATTAATTATAATTCTATGTATATAGCATGTAAAATTCAATTACTGTAAAACCCAACGTTTAACGCACACCTATACTTTTAGGCTTTTTTTTTTTTTTTTTTTTTACTTTTAGGTATATTCGCCGTATAACACGCACCCACCTTTCTACGAAGGAACCTGAAATGTATTTATTCATTTAATCGAGGTGTTATTCTAGAATTTTGAAAAAATAGCGGACTTCTAGAATTACAACCCTCTTAAAGCTCATTAGGCATGACATTTCTTTTGAATAAATAGTATTCCGATCTACGCAGGAGTCTAATTTTTTCCATGCTTTTTATTTTATTTTTAAACTTTCATTTTTACATCCTGCGTATGACTGTGCAACCATAAATTTCGATCTTAGTTTTTATGTTAAAAGTGCGTGTTATTCGCCGGATTTTACTGTATTAATATTTTATTTTATTATTTAATGCTAATTATTTATTCAATATCTTTCTGCTGCTTTTTGTTCCCGACAACCGACGAAATTAAAAGAATATCTTTGGTAGTATATTAGAGCAGTGCTCCGCAGCCTTTTTATCGCTACGGACCGGTAAACGTTTGATAATTTTACCGTGGCCCGCTGAGGGTGGGACACGTTGACTGCTTATATTTTGGATTGTTTTGATTCAACAATTTTAATTGAGTTACATTTAAATATGCCTTCAGAATAAAACATAGTTACACCAAAAATGAATAAAAGTGATTTAACGTGGAAGGTTGCGCAAATCCGAGAGAAATGCACCACTTTAAATAAAATGGCACTAGCTTTATGTTCTTTAGGTGGCCCGGCACCATTTGATCCACGGACCGGGGTTGTGGATCATTGTATTAGAGTATGAAACGAGAACGATTAACTTTCTTTCTCTCTCTTTCTCAACCCCCTTGAAAAATTTCTGTGTGCTTCACTGTATTAAATTGTATGGAACCTTAGATAATTAAGTAATTTAAGCTGGTAAACAAGAACTGTTGCTTAAACCAAAGTAAATGGATGAATATAGTGCCATGTTTTTCGTGTCCAATGGAAAATTGTTGGCTAAAGTTCATGTAAATAATTATAAAATTGTTTCAAAACAAAATACTTCGCTTATTTCAAATAGATTCAATATCACTTTTGGCGCTAAGAAGAAAAATAAAGTTAATCTGCTGTCATACAAAAATTATCTGAATAACAAAGTATATGAAAACGAAACAAGAAAACGGAAATGCAATCATTGCGAAAATCGATTCGGAAGCGCTTTAAATTGCGAGTTGACTTTCGACCCTTAAAGCATGCAACATATATGTTGTTCGTAAACAGATTGATTGCGTTTTAGACTTAGCTACTCGAATATTCGTGTGTAATTTGGAATTACTTTCACATGTGGATAAATCTGACTTAGTGGAAAGTTATTTTGAATTGCGCTATCTGGGAAGAGGTTGGAGCAAAATTAATCACATAAAGGCAATTCCGTCAGATACAAATTCTTAAGTTAATATTCGATAGAATATATATTTTCTCTTACCGATTAATTAAATATGCAGACATAAATTCCACTTTTTATAGGAATCAGTGTATTCGATGACGGATGGACTAAGGGTTGAAACTTGAATTAAGGAAAATTTTCAATTCATCCGGGGTAAGTAAAACAGAACGTAACGTTTTTGTACAACTCGCTAAATGAGTGAGTGTTTAGTAACGTAGCACTCCAAAGGAACGCAAGAGCTATTGGCGATGGACCTCGTAATTTTAATCCACTGTCAAGTGACGAAGGCAGCACCTGAGCTGCACTTTACTCTCCCAACTTCCACCCATACAAACATAAGGCCTTTGAGATTTGAAAGATTAAACGTGCATCACGTGCTCTTGACCAGGGGTACTCAACTTTTTTTCTGATGGGCCGCATACATATTTCAGCTATTTCACGTGGGCCTCAACATGAGGATAAATGGTGGAGGAGGGGGGGAGAAATGCTTTAAGACCAAGATAATTTAAAATGTCGAAAATTGATCAAAATATTATAGCTTCTGTTTTTTTTTAATTTTTATTTTTTATTTTTTTCACTAACACAAATTAGAAACATTTAAGAAACACTCCTTCCCAATTTATGCATCAGTAAACGGTTTCATATGATTACCAATAATGTAGCAAGCTTCATAGGATGTCTTTGTTACCACTGTGATATTAAAACTGACAAAAGGCTTAGTTGCTGTTGCAAAGACGATTCTAGAAAGCCTACTCATCACCTCTTAAAAGAGATTTTTGAGGAAAAGTGTCATTGAATGATTCCTGTTTATTGGTATTTTTTTAAATACAGCACTTTCGAGATAAATCAAACGAGTACTGAACCATGTTTGTTTTTCACTACAAAATAGTCAACCTCCCAATCTTCTTGAAACGATATATTTTCTTCGAATATTTTTCGCTTGTAAGATATGAAAGATAGTTAAAAATTAGTTCTACCCATAAAATGGTCGCTACTCCACTGTTTTCTGTTGTCACTAGCCGTAACCGCTACAAATAGAAACAAAGAATATCAATTCGTATCCGTGTGACACCGACAACAAAAAGCAAAATTGATATATTTGATTCCTTGACAAAGAATTTCCCACCCAATTTTTAATGTGTTCTTAAATAAGTACATTTCTCAGAGCAGTGGGCCATGACCGGGCCCCTTAAAAAGGCTTGGTGGGCCGCGGGTTGAGAATCGCTGCTCTAGACGATGGGTCTTTCAGAGCATCAGGACGCCAAACCATGACTTACCAGAAATAATACTGTCAACTTATGACGACCTTGACCCAGGGACGTCTTAAGACTCCTTGAGGCCCTGGGACCCTACACAAATTCAGGCCTCACATATGACCCTTAAAAGCAGACAGTACATTGAATGCGTTGTCGAATACTGATACAAACGGTAATCTGAAAACAAATAAAAGTGCATGATTTACAATCGCACAAACGGGCTTGACCTATACATAGACGACGAACATCACATATGACATATCGGCCGAAATTCCCAGTTTTTCAAAGAATGCAATTAGAAAAAAACATTTGACTATTGAAATGATTCGAATCATTATGTTATCAAGGCTGAATCGAGAACGAGACGAGGCCCCCACTGTGGTGGAGGCCCTGGACCCGGGCCCAATTTTCCCATGGCTTGACCATTAGACTACCGCGGCCACTACAACTCGGTAAAAAATGAGAATGTTGCGGATTGTAATATCTGATGTCAATTCCATAAAAGGCCTGAAAAATTATTGCGATTGAAATGAATTAAAACTGGAACAAAATAGCTGTGAATCCTTAATAAAAAATCGAGAAGAGTTGAAATTAATTTAAAATAATTTAAACCAAATTGACATAGTGATTTCACAAAGATACAATTCTGAATGAACCATTTACACAGTTTGTCTTGCCGTATTACAAGGGAGATAAATTAACTCATGAATCTCTGCTTTTGAGGCTCTCATAATTGCTAAGAAAAAGTAATATTGGCCCCAGTTGAATAAAGATGTTACGAAATTTTTCTAGACAAGCAAGAGTGGTCTTCAAAAAGGGGCAAAGAGAAAGTTACTGATCCTCAACTCCCCTTTGAACGCAGATATAATCGGATCAATTGAGCCTCCCTCGAGCAGCGGACATAAATATATGTACTTTACTTAGTGGATCAGTTCATCCGATGGCTAAAAGCTATGCCCATCGGATCTCTTTCGACAAAAGCTGCATGTGAAGCTTCTCTGCAAACATTCTCCAAGACTAGTATTCCTAACATTATTGCTGTAGATGTTAAAATAACTAAGCACAAAATTTGCTGGAAACCGAATACTGAAAAAAAAAAGAGTTCATTTCCAAAATCCCTAAATTGTAAGATTCTCTGATGAGAAACTGAAATTCTTTTAGTCAACAATTTAATTGAAGAGAAAGGGATGCTGAAATCGCTTATCATATTACTTGCATTAACAAAAAGAATGATAAAATGCGATAAATGTATAGATTATCGAGCTCTTAACTCAGAGACGAAGGCAAAATGATTCTTCTATAAAAGATTTAACTGAATCGATTCGTTTTATCAGGAAAATTAATCCGATCATGGCTCTAGATCTCTCAAAGGGTAGACGAAGAGGGTAAAGATTTTATATCGTTTAGAACACACCAACAATAATCCTATTTATGTGTCATGAGTTTTGGATTAAAGAACATTTCAGATATTAGGTGTACCGGTCTGCCCGCTCCGGTTACAACCAGTTTCAAGTTCAAAAAAGCCTGATTCAGCTTAATACATATTTCGGACCATATTCGGAAGCAAGGATTGGCGTGGAAAAATTTGAGATGGATACCACGTAAGTTAAGTGAGAAGAATTTAAATAATTGTCTCATCACATATGCACACACCTCTGCTTTCGTGGAAGAAAATCGAACCCTTCTTGGACCGGATATTGTGAGCAATTGGATAACATAAAAACAGCACTCCAAGAAAAGAAGCAGGTGATGTTCGATAGAAAGAATATCATTCTGCTGCAGGATAATGCCAGGCCACATGCTGCTTTGGGGACTTGTCAGAACTCGCAAAGATTCTGTCGCTTCTACCATATTTTCCGAACCCAGTACTCTCTAAATGTCTCTTGTGTTTCTGTCCTTACAAAAAATTTTGCATGGCAAAAAATTCAAAAACGAAGAACATATCAGACAAGCACTGATTTAATTTTTCATCTCTAGAGATAAGGCATTTTTGAAAATGGGATATACAAACTCCCATTACACTGGCAAGAAATCATAAATAATGATGACCATTATGTTATTCAATAAAATTAATTTAAAAGGTACGAAAAATTTATTATCTCTTCTTATATAAATATATGTATATATATATATATATATATATATATATATATATATATATATATATATATATTTATATATATATAATGAAAGAACTTTCTGGTAGACCTAATACTTTTCAATGTTAGGTAAATGAAGAAGTGCTATTTCTCCTTATAAAAGTTTTCCCCTAACCTATACTGATATAACACTGCTATATTTTCAGAGAAGTGAAACGATAATTCAATTAATCTGGATTCAGTTCACTTTGAGCTTGAAAAATTGAACTTTACTGTGAAGCTTTTATTTTCATTTTTTTTTCTTATTGGGCTGCATACTGACAACTAAGCCTTTGAAGACACGACAAGTCCTTAAATGTGAGAGCCTCTGGTGGTGGTTCTCGCTACCAAATTTTGACGATTGAATTAATATTAATTCATGCTCTCGTTGTATGCTAACTATTGCCGAGAATCAAGAGCCAAATTGATACTCAAAGGATCTTTTGCATACCACATAACCATATGACATGCGTGCTTACGATTTTGACACCTAGAAAATCTATCGACTTCAGCTGGAGTCGAACCCGAAACCTTGCACTAACGAAGCAGATACGCCACCTCTTAGCCAACGAAGTGACCAGTGAATCTTAAAAGGTGTAATTTTGCCGGAAGAGTACATATAAAGTATTTAGATCATATAATCGTTTCTGGCACTCATGAGCCAGATCCCAAATAGATCAAGGTACAAATCGAGGTACATGGATCAAGGATCGAAGTAACTGCTTAGTGTGCAAGATTTATGCATTTACCTATCATGAATATACTCCTAACTATGCGGAATTGGTATATCCTTCGATGGAACTCCTTCTAAAGAAGATTCCTAATGCCATTCCTATCATGGAAGAACATGATTTCGCTTTTTCGGTTTTGTAGAAAACCTCGGTGATGGTCCCTTTCTCGTGCTCTCCTTTTCAAGAATAACGATCGGTGGCGCACACAAGGGGGATGTCCTAGGGGTCCGGACACCCTCCAGGCCCTTGACTTTTTTTCCGATTGATTATAACTCTGAGGACATAGTGCGTAAAATTTAATTATTTGTTATTAATGGTTAATTTTATTAATTAATGCTAATTATTTATTCAATAATTACTTTTTTATTGTTTTTGTTTCCGAAAGTCGACAAAATCAAAAGGAGCATGATAAAAGAATGGTGGACTTACGACCCTGGACACCCCCCCCCACCCTCTTGAAAAATTCCTGCATGCGCTACTGATAACAATAAATATTCTTGCCCTTTTTCAGATTAAAGGTTAATATTTGCATTTACGAGGGTGTTCCCAGAAGTACCCGACTCAATAAAAAAAATAAATAATTAAAAAGTTTGGGAAAAAATATATTTATTTTTCAACATAATCTCCTTTCAGCTCTATATACTTTTCCTCACAGATGTTCAATAAGTTCGATACCCTTTTTATAATAAGAACTGTCTTGTGTTCCTCAAAATAGCTATTAACTGCCGACATCGTCTTCATCGTTAGAAAGTCTTTGACCACTGAGTCATTTCTTCAAGTTTGGGAATAGAAAATAATCCGAAGGAGCTAATTCTGGCAAATAGAGTGCATGAGGTAGCAATTCAAACTTTAATTCATTAATTTTGGCCATTGCAATTACGAATTTGTGAGCAGGTGCATTGTCTTCATGAAACCACTTTCTTAGCCAAATGCGACCGTTTTTGCTTGTGATGCGACGCTATTTTAACTCCTTTAATTTCTAAAATGTGAACCCAGTTTCCTAATTTCACATCGCATCATGACCATAGTTAAAATAAACAAGAATCTATAATTTAACAGTAAAATAAACAAGAATCAATAATTTAACAGAAACGAACTTTTAACGTTTAAGATAAATTTATTTTAAGCGCTTGTATAGAGGATTTTTACTTCTGCAACAAGAAGATCAAAAATAATTAAATTTAGCTTGAGAGGGTGAGGGTGCAGGGGGGATGGACATGGTTGATGCCCGGTCCGGGTGGAATTTCGACGTCTTTTGTTTGAAGGTTCTTCTGCAACTGTGGGAGAGGCTGTCTCCTTGAAATTCGGATGCGTACTCATTTTATTCCACACCTCATCACCCAAAAATCCTGGAGCTGAACTATTTGCCTTGTCCAGTATAATTTCTGTGATTGGTCCCGAGGCCGGTGCAGTGTTACACCACCTCAAAATTTATGCGTTTACTGAACTTTTTAACGCGGGAACTTTTTTGACACACCCCACCAAAAGGAATTTCACCCCTGAATCCGGTCAAGGGGGCTCGTATAAAAATTCCAAGCCGTTTCAGGGGCGATTTCTAAAACATGAACAAATCTGGCCTCCTGTCACTTGATATCTTCGCCCAAACGTTGCAATAAGCTCGCACAATACTCGTCATTGATAGTTTCTCCCTTTTCAAGATAGTCAATGAAAATTATCTCACGCACATCCCAAAAAACCGACATCATGATCTTGCCTGCAGATGGAATGGTCTTTGCCTTCTTTGGATCCGGTTCTCCCTTTTCAGTCCAATTTTTTTTTATTGTTCTTTTCTCTCGGGTGTGAAGTGATGGACCCATGTTTTATCCGTGGTAATGAACGACACAAAAATTCTGCTTTGATGCTACGAAACTTCGCTAAACACTCAATTGAAACATCTTCACGACACTGTTTTTGCTCGGGACTGAGCAAACACTGCACTCATCTCGCACACAGCTTTCTCATGTCCAACTTTTCAGATATTATGCGCTGTACTGCACTTTTTGAAATGCCTACTACGTCTGCTAGCTTGCGCACTTTTAGTCGACGATCATCCAGTACCGCTTTGTGGATTTTCTTCACCATTTCTGGAGTCGTCACCTCCTTTGGTCGACCACTACGCTGCTCGTCTTGGCAGCTCGTACGGCATTGCTTAAACTACCAAGTATTTTACTGTTATAAACGAAGGAGCAGACTCACCCAAAGTAGAATATAGTTCAGCTTTTAGATTTATTGGGCTGAAGCTTTTCAAATAAAAATATTGTATCACATATAACGATTACCAATTTTCTCCATTTTCACAAATTCACTGAAAACGTTCATTATATATTGACGGCTGCCAAACAAATACTAAACAACGTCGCGTCTTCAAACTTGAAACATATGCTTTACTGATTGCGTACTTTCTAATACAATGATATTTTTCAAACAATACCAACATCGCTCGGTCAGGCCGGATATTTATGGGACCACCCTCGTATATTACCCACAATTAAAACAAATAATAAAAAACAAAAAAAATTTAAGTCAATCCCTACTAAGATCAACAAAGAAAAATTTTATTTTTTCTTCTTTTTATTAAATAGTTACAATTAACATATATATATATATATATATATATATATATATATATATATATATATACATTTGACAGAATCACAACATTAAGTGGTAATTATCGTATTGTCATCCCAAACAAAATTTCATTTCAACTGAATCTTTAAAACGCGAGATAAAAAAACCTTTTCAAGTTTTGACACAAGTCTCCAAAAGGGTCGCTAAAACGCCAAAAATGATGCCAACGTAGCTGTATTAGTAATTATTTAAATAATTACTTTTAATCAATTAATTTTAATTAATTACAATTAAATTATTGTATCGTCATTCAAAAAAATCATGTAAATAAAATTTCAGCTCAATTGAGCGCTTTAAAATGTATTTTATTAACGATTGAAAATTCCACCAAGATAAATAAATATATAGAAAGTGTGAGCTAGTAGTAGGAATTGGAAAAAGGGCTTCTCAAAGCTTCAATAAAACATAGGTATCGTTAATAACTAACATTATAACATAAAATATCCTTAACAATGGATTGAACCAAATTGTCTTATTTAATGAATGACCGTATTAGTTCAGTTATTAAAATTGCGAACTCGTGGACGGGGATGTTCGAGTCATTTAATACCCTTCGTGAGGAATAATGGGGATTGAAAAAAGGAACTGGGTCCTAAATTTTCCCCGTAGTGTAATGCAGTGGTTTAAGAAAATAAATCACAAGTTCAAATATAATCCTCGTCACTTGATTGGTGCTTAACCCTTTATCTACCACATTATGATTTACTGCAGTTATTTTCATGTAATATTTTTTTTTGGATCACTACATTGGAAATTAAGGGATATACATAAACAAAATACTCCACTTTGGGAAATTTAATCCGTTAGAGCTAATTAATTAATTAAAGATATTCAATTGTAAAATTAATTATATGTACTATTCACTTACAATAAATGAGCCGTGGGTAGCCTAGTGGTTAGAGCATCGGACTCCAGACCGGAAGGCTTGGGTTTGATGCCACCAAATACCTTCCGAGTACATACGGAGTACGTGCTCGTTAAATCAGTGTGTCCGAAGTCTTGTGGACTGAATCACGAGTGCAGGGGACTGGAGAATATTTCCCTCCCCTTCAGTTCCATGTCTAAATTGTGGAGGTGGAGATAGGTTATGTCGCCATCTATCGTTCCTTGGGGGAATTTCGCCGAGCCAATTCCTACTGCCATCTGTATGGTGCTCGAGGCCAACAGCAGGTGTACTTCTAGCCCCTTGCCACGATGAATTTCGTGGGTCTCGATCTGACTACGTCAGACAGGTGGCATTAGAATCAACAACAACACTTACAATAAATAGTCTAATCGTTTTTTCTCACGTCTTCATTAACATACAAATAAAATTAGACACTTAAATTTTGACATTAACTATTTTTTCGGGAGAAAAAGGTAATCTTCACAATCCGCTGAAAACGCCGTCAGCTGCGAACGGAATTTCAGCTGTAAAACTATTCGCCCTCCCCGCTAAAATACTCATCATAGAGTCCGTGCCGCCATATATCTTTAAAGAAAGATTTCAAAGAATTTTCCTGCTAAGTATCGTCAGAATATTCGGAAAAATAGTTATTCCATGTAATTTTAAAGTGAGTGGTACTTGTAAGTACCGTCGGCAGATGAAGGATTAAAACAATGAAGCATGTTGCCAGTAGTCTCGTGGTTATGAATGAAGTAGTAGTGGTCGCGGTAGCCTAGTGGTAATGGTCACGAGCTCATGGTCAGCGTGTCATATATGTTTGAGCTCTGTGCCATTGAAGATTTACAGTGTAAGAGGGGCTGATGCAAGTTAAATCTGTCATGGCTCAAAGTCCTCCCTTTGGCGTGGTGGTCTTCAAAGAAAGATTTCCTCAGCTCAGGTGTAGTTCTCGCCACTTGACCGAGGCTCAGAATTACGAGGTCCATTACCAATAGCCTTCGCGTTGTTTTGTAGAGCGACATTAATAAACACTCACACATCGGTAGTCGTATAGTATTTCTGGAGCAACATTAATAAAACCAAACTCTTGTGTGGGTGGTTAATATTTAATTTTTATAAGTTTCATCTAGGTTTTTTTAAATATGTATTATGTTTATTGAGAATTGTATCAAATTTATCGAATATTTGTTTTTCGGTATTTTCGAGTATTTTCCTTAGGGGATTACGCTATCCTGATAATATAAATAAAGTAAACAAGGTGTTCTCACAATAAATGCTACAATGCTGTATTTCTAAAAACATCTATTCATATTTATAAGATATTTTTTATGTATCTTTTTCTGGCAACGGTGAGTTTGTCTCCTCACTTGAGCACATACTAGGTTCCGGTAGCCAAGTGGTCATGGTCGCGGTTATTTCTGTTAAATCACGGGTTGGAATCAAAATGCCATAAATGACCTATCGTGTATACAGGGACTAATGCATGTTAAATCTGTCGAAGTTCATAGTCTTCTCGAAAATGGGAATCTCGGAAAGTAGAGGGGTGCTTAGTTGTCATCCTCGTCATCTGATCTAGGTTCAAAAATAAAAGGTCCGTTGCTAACAATCAACGTGTGTTATATACGAGGGCTGGAGCATAAGTCATGGCAACTATTTTTTCTTGTAGATATGCGAACGGATCACAAACGTATATGTGTCGTGTGGAAGTTCTGCAGACATAGTGTGTCTGCAGAACATCAAATGGCTCTGTGATAGCTAGTAGTAGCTCAGTGAGGGCTGTGAAATCAGTCAGTTGGTGAGTGCCGTGCTAGATGGAAGTAACCCGCGTTGAGCAGCGCGCTTACATCAAAATAGCCGTTCTCCGAGGGAGAAATGCGATGGAATGTCACAGTGAATTAGTGGAAGACCTTGAGAATAAGGCCCTACCATACCGTACAGTAGCACGGTGGATAGGAAAGTTTCAGCAAGAATATGTGTCAACCAGTGATAAGCAAAGTTCGGGATGACCGGTCCGATGGTCGGACCGACTTGGCACGTGCCGTCATCGAGCAGCTAGCTCATGGATTACATTAAGAGTCATGGACTACATATTAAGAGTCTTTAGGCCCAGGTTTGTCATTTCAACTTTACGTGACTGTGTTGTCATTCTTTTGCACCGTGAAGGCCATATTGCCCTGTATACTATCAAAATAAATTAGTGTGTTACGATATTTCAGTGCTATCCATTGTCCACACATGTAGTTAATACCTTGAATTTTCATCTATATATGTCACATTTTCCAACCGGACTGGTATCTTCAAGAAAAAAAATAGTTGCCATGACTTTTGTCCCAACCGTCGTATAATTTTTTTTCCTTTAGAATTTCTTCTGATATCTATACATTTTTGTCATATAAATTTTTATGGTGGTAATTGTAAAATTTAAATGTTCACCTGTTTTCTTCTAGATTGTTCATTAGTCCTATCGTCTATATATATAAATAGATTCAAATCTAGATATTATATATGCGTACTTTTTGTGTGGACGAAAATGTTAATAAACGAATAATCAATTAATAAATTAGCTTACACAAACAAAGGAGGAACATAAGTTAAAAAGGATAATATGATTAAAGTGCACATTTAAAATGTTTTTTCTTTAATTCACTTAAATTTTTACTCAATGGAAACGACGTTTCCCCATTTATCTTAGAAATCTATTTCAGTTGATCCTGTTCTTTTTTTATGTTAATTATTTATACCAAATAAATAAAATTGAGAAATTAGAATATATATATTTAATACCTAATTTTTGAATAATTTGTATTCTATTTCTAAGCAAAATTTTTAAAGAAATTTTATTTTAAAAGCAAATTTTATAACTAAGTGTACCGTTTCAGTCCAATATATATATATATAATTACAAGTTTTATTAGTTTACTTTTCCTTAAAACTAAATTGCACGCTAAAAATAACATTAATATAATTCTACAAGAAGATAAGAATGTATATATTTTAAAATTCCTTTCAGCGGAGAAAATGTTTTCCAAAACTGCGGGGGTAGAATTTGTTTTTCACTCAAACCCATTTATTTGTATTTCTCTGACCTTTTCAAACTGACACCCGTCTGAATTGACCAAAGTGTGTGAACCCTGACCTTCAATTCAAGCCTTCAACCCCCGCATTTCACGGCCAAGTGTTATTTATTGGATTATGCACGCAATTGCTCCGTCTTGAGCCATTTCAATTACTGCCCTCGCAGATGAAAATATATACATGAATGCTTCGTTACGTAGAAATTCAAAGCGGAGTACGAATCTAAAAATAAATTAGTAACAAAAACAACTGCTCGTGTGAATAATAGAAGTACATTCTGTATTAAGAGAAATATTCATTTTATCAGACTGTTTGGAATTTGTGACAAAAATAGAGTTTGAAGAATCAATTGCTATACTGCTTTCTCTTTTAAAATTTCTCGTTTTGGAAGTTTCAAGATGTTGTTCATTAGAATTAGTTTTTTTTATCGTTTTTGTTTTATTTTTTGTTGGTATCTATTTTATCAGGTTATAGAACTTGAATGTTACTTTATAATGTATTGTGTTATCACGTTATTGTACTTTAAAAATCATCTTAATCGATAAGAATTAGAAATATTTTGGTTCACTCTCTATTTTCATCGTGCTATTCCTTTTGAAATTCGATAAATCAAGTAAGTCTTTTTGGGGTTATAACTTATTTAAAATACTCAATAAATCCAATGTAATTTTACTGATTAAATACATTCGAAAACGAATGAAAAATGGATTTATCTTGCGTGGTTTTTTTTTTTTTTTTTTTTTTTTGTCTACTGTATTAACATCTAAGTGTATGTGTTTTACAAATGACATTTTGGTGCAAGCTTATAAAATAACTCCATATGTGTTATTTGGATGGAATTTTGTATTTTTCTATTATTCAAATTATATTATTATTATTATTCAAACTGTATATTTATTATTAATGTGCTTTGTATATTCATTTATATGCTATAATTAATTTATATACGATTCTTATTATTATTTACTAGCTGCATGGCCCGGCGTTGCACGGGCTTCTTCAAGTGTATAGCTTTTTGACTTGGAAAAATTTTCGCTTTCCCTATCAATGTCAGTACTTCCTGGTGTGTGGGAGAGATTTCTGTATTACTCTCATTAAAATTATCTTTTTCAAGGTTTCTTCCATCTTTTTACCCCATCGTAAGGTTCTGTTTCCTCTCCATTTAGCCCGGCGTTGCACGGGCTTTTTTCGTGGGTATGACTGTATTATACCCATTGAAATATTCAGAAATTCTACGTGTGTGTGATGCGCGATGTGAGAGATTTCTATATTTCTCTCATTTAAATTCTCTCTCTTTTCCGAAATTTCTTCCATTTCTTTTTTTTAACTGGCAGGCTTTTCTTTGTCAGAGTTTGCTTTTTCCATTTTTTTGTTATTTCCCTTTGTGCAGCTAGACTTTGCACGGGCTTTTGCAAGCATAAAATGATTTCCCCCCGGGCTAAGATCTTTTTTAAAATTTCCATTTTCGATTAATAATTTACGAAGCTAATCCAGTTTTATTCACAAGAAAGCAGACAATGTACGAATTTATTATTAAATAATATTTTGGTAATGAATAATACCAAAAGATGGGAAATGATCCGAGGAATCCTTTTTCGCGATTTAAATTCCGAAATTACAATTGGTTTAAAACATATTAATTAAAAATGCTAAAAGGCCTGATTCGTCTGCATTTTTGTAACAATGCAGACCCGGTTGGCTAGTTTGGCTGAAAATTTTGTTTTTGGCGCCAACTTACGACATTTTTATAACAATAACGTTGTTGTAACAATGCGGGTGAATATTGAGTTGATTGTTTTTAATGTTTTTAATTAATATATTTTCAACTAATTGCAATATCGGAATATAAAGGGTGAAAACGGCTTTATTGGATCATTCTCGATCTTTTGGTACCTTCGGCGAGTTTCTGCGTAGTGTGGTTCGTGAGAAGATAGACGGACATAGATAGATAGATAAGTACGGATTTTAATAGTGTAGACAAGCTCTATTTTATGTGTATTTTGTGTAAGATAGTACTTAGTTTTACTGTCATGCCTTTTACCAACGTCATCGACTGTATTTATCTTTTGCGTGATGGCAACATGTTGTTTGTTTCGAGTTTTTTGTGTAATACAATCTCCGTGGATTGTTCAGTTACTGTACTGTTTCTCACTAGGAGAGGTGCTCGCCGTACAAAGCTGCTGGCATTTGTTTAAATCTTGTTACGCTAAATTAAAGTTGTTAAGTTTTAAAAACTAGAGCCGTCATTTAGTCCCGTGTGGGGGACATATTTCTCTAGTAAAGAATAAAACAAAGATAGGATTTTTTCCCTTCGTATTGTCAAGTTGTTAATATAAATTGTACATTTTGCTATAAAGACATACAACATAAATAAGCTAATTTTTTTTTTAAAAAAAATTCAACTCATTCTAAATTGAATAAACTGAAAAAAAAATTAACCGATATTAAGTTTTTATTCATTTGCTTTAAATCCCAACAATATATTTTTAGTTAGAGGTAGGGAGGAGTCAGCTCACAAGTGTCTCTTTATTGTGGTTGAAAATCCCGTTGAGTTAAGATTCATTTCAATGACATTTTTTTCCTCATATGCGTGTAACTCCAACCTTTCCCAATATAAAGAACATTTCTAATAAATTCTTTATTTTTGCAGTTTTAATTTTGTGTTATCGGATATATATAATTTTTTCTGGGACATAATTAATTTTCATCGGTTATAGTTAAATTAACCCTTAAATTCCCAATTTTTTAAATTTCTATGAAAAAATTATATCAGCTAGTTCTCAAGTAATAATAAAAGGGAAAAATATTCATAAAAAAATTAAGCTGTTTTAAATTGAATTTCAGTCATTTTTTTTGTTTGTTGCAGAAGTGCGACATTGAGCATTAGTGCTGTAAATTACAAAACATTTTTTTGTATGAGGATTTCATTATTCATCATAAAATGTTTAAATTTCTTACCTGGTAATTCATTTAGTTTTTAAACAAGAGGAAACATAAAATATAATGGATTCTTTTTATAGCAAAAACATAGTTCTTGAGGCATCAGAGATTTTATAATTGTTGTGATTTCTGAAAAAAAAATGTACTTCCATCTAGTGACAAAATTAGCATGTATTTCGTTGCAGTAATCTTTTTTCTCAGATAACTGATTTGTAGGTAAAGTCTGAGTCTGTTGAATTAAAATAAATCATATGTGCAGAAATGCAACAGCTGGAAGTTAAGGGTTAATCTGAATCTTTTTTAATAAAATCAAATATACATTCAGGGTTAAATTGAATTCAAATGAGGATTTTCATTTAGAAACAACTTAATATATATTTTTTTCGGTTGTAGTAGAGTAGTTACATAAATTTGTAGTTCGAATGCAGTCAGTGAGTTGTGGGTTCCAAGCTTGCTTGGGAACTATACTGGTGGTTTCGTGTCAAACTGATCACCTGACCGGAGCATCCTCTCATGTACCTCAGCGCTTAAGGTCACGAACACTGAGAGGGGCAAAGAAGAACTTGGTCTTCATGGGCTGTTGCGCCACAAAGTTTAGTTTAGTAGAGAGTGACAAGTGACATGCATTCGAAATTAATCGGTAAAATTTCTAAGTTTGTGTTTTCTGGATTTGTCATTCCAAATTCAATGTATGTCACTAACAAGGTATTTAAAAGAACTGAACTCAGCAGCGCAACAGCCCATGAGGGCCAAGACCTACTGTGCCTATCTCAGTTTTCGTTACCTTAGGCGCTGGGGTGCATGTGCAGATGCTTCGTTCAAGTGGTCAGCCTGACGCGAAACTCCCAGTATTTAAGCAAGTTTGGTACTTATTTACCGAACCACTGAAGGGATAAAAGGCTGAGTTGACCTTACCCAGACTGAGGTTTGAACCCCGGACCTGTGATGTGAAAGCGCGATACACTACCACTCAGCCTCTGGGCTTCAACAATATGTTGAACAACGGAAAAAAATTTAATTTGCTTTAAAGAAATTTGTTATTGTAATAATCTTTGAACATATGTGATTTTTTAATGCGAATCTAATAACTTTTTACAATTCTTTCTCGTAATTACTCGTGTCTTAATTTCTTTAAAGTTACATCGTGTTACCTTCAACAAAATATTCCCAACAGTTTTTATTTAAATGCAATAAGTTTACATGTTCATATAAAAATTTATAACTAAAATTATAGGAAGAAAAATATTTTTTTTACTCTCACTCACAAATATCATTATTATAACAACATCATCTAAACGTAATGGATACACCAATGCCTGAAAGCAGTAAATATATTTTTGTTTTGAAATTTACAAGTTCTTAAGTGTAGTTTCTAGAACTTTATGGTTCACTTTCACAATGTCTCTTGAACTTTAAATTGAAAAGAAGGGCCGAAAAACACTTACTGCAGCTTAGAAAAGCAGAAAATTACAGCTTTTAAAACAAGTGAGTAATCAGAAATATTGATTGCCAAAAATTTAGGTCACTGTGTTGAGATAATTCAAAATTTTTGAAAAAAAAGCAGGTAATTATGTCCAAAAAGTAAATCCAGCGAACCTTCAAACAAAGTTATACTTGAAAAAAAAAGTTTTTGACAACGAAAAATGTATTCGATAAAACTAATTTCCTCAAACTATCTATTTTATATTTTAAAAGCTACTTTAAGACAGAAATTAAAAAGTTTATTTCTACTAACCTAGAATGGAAAGAACAAAAAAAAAAAAAAAAAGCAGTAGAAAAAACAACTAAAAAGGGAAAATAGAAATCGTGTTATTTAGAAATCGGCATATTGCATAATTATATTTTCAGAAAAGATAAGTTTTATTTAGATGCCCTAGATGTGGTTGAACTCAACAGGATATCCGCTTAGAAAGTGAAATTTAATCTAACTAGCAATACGGAAGGTGATCTTGAAAGGTTTCGGTTGGTTTTGTGCAACCGAAAAATTACTGCGCAGTTATGAGTAATATAACTAATAACTGTGTAGTTACGGATATTTTTGCCCTTGTGCTCTAGCGACTAACGTTCATGTTCAGACTAAACCAAAATTAAAAGATAAACCATTAGAAATGTGCCAATGCAATACAGAAATAATTTAAAATGCAAATGCCAAACAATTTAGAAGGAATAGGAAAAAGTTATGTAATGAAGCATGTTAGGGCCCCCTGCAAAGTCAGTTTTTGGGTCCAAGCCTAAACACGCAGATGGTGTCAGTCAAGTTTGGGCCTCCTAGAATCCTAGGCCCCTCCGCAATGCGGAGGTGTACGTTACGCCACTGGTAACAAAAATGATTGTGTAATAGCTTTTCAGTGGTTCGAATCAATTTTTTGTTTTAAATGTATGGGTATTTCATTCTATTGTAAGATATTACTTCTTTCTTTTAGACTACTTTACCTAAGTCTTGGCCTTAAGCCTTCGATTGTATTGAAAAATATTCTTACAGTCTTAGTCTTTTGAATTTAAAGGGAGACGACTTGAATTTTTAAAGCAGAAGTATATTTATCATTAAAGCTCCTGTCGCGCCCCTTACCCGGAATTCGAAATTCTTAAATCCCATTTTTAGTGGATCTCTAATGAACTGAAGAAACATTCATGGCAAATTCCAAGTCTAATTGCTCAAAAAATGAAATTTCTTAAAATATATAATACCCCCGTAATCCCCTGAAACACTTGTTTTTAGCAAATCTATACTTGGCAGAAGAAACATGTTTGTCACACACAAATTTTAAGTTTGTAAGAGAGGCTATAAAACAAGGAATACATTTTTTTTTATCAATAATGCCTCGTAATTCCCTCATGAGAATCGATATTCGTAAAATCTGTTCTGAGTGTATCTCTACTGAATTTGTGTGTGTGTAATGTACCTTAATTTCCTGTAACCCCTCTCTTAAGTGTCGATTTCCGCATAAAAAGTTGTTATTGAAATCGAATATCTTTTTAAAAAAAATCCTATTTGCCAAATTTGAAGTCTGAGTGCAATAGTTCAAGAAAGGGAATTTTTATATCTGTATTGTATTCGCAACCACCCACGGGAGTCGATGTCCGCAAAACGCGTTTAGTGGATCTCTGCTCAACAAAAAGAACATGCCTACCGAATTTCAAGTCAGTTATTCAAATAGTTCCGGCAATCTCGTGATGCTTGAGCGAGTGAGTCGCATTCTCCTACGTACAAATAGATGTGTCGATAGATTAAATAGTATATTTGAGTTTTAATTATAAAATCGCCATGTATAATTTTTAATTCTGTTGAATACATTTCTGAGTAATGTAGGTATTGATAAAAACAATTTTGAGGTCTTTGTGGAGGACATATTTTAAAGGTTTATTGGCTTTTTCCTTCTTAAGGCTGTTTTCGCCATATGTACGAGAGCGTGAGAGCACATTTTCGGACAGAAAAAAATGCCTCAATTTTTATAAAAATTTGTGACATTGTAACTCATACATTTGTTTATAATACAGTGTTTTTAAGATTTCAAAATATTTCATAAATAATTAGTTTTTTCTTTTAATATGTGAAGGGATAGCTCATTTAGCATTACACAGTATAGGAAACAAATTGCAAAACATTTTATAAAAGAAAAAATGTGTCAACTCTGATAAAAATGAGTAGTATGATAAAATAAGTGATTCTCTACAGGATAGTGTAACCAGAATATATAATATTAATGTTCGAGTACTTTTATTTCTGAAAAAATATTCCGAATTCGGCCCTTATTCTTTAACATTAGCCGAAGATAGCCTTAAGGACAAAATACTGTTTAACCCTAAAGTGAAGATAAGCAATATATTTAAGCTATTTAAATTTTAAATCATATAACTTGAAACCTAAAAACAGATTGGACAAAACTAACTGTATCAGTTTTGAGTGGGAGTGACATTTCAGACCTGCACGGACAGGGTACGGATACAGCATCACCTCAGCTTTGATCCGACCAACAGATTTTAATTATTTTATCATGGACGTGCTTCGTACCTAGTAATGATATGAAAGGCTATCTATATATAATGTTAAAAAATACAATCTAACTCAACATTTCCAAATAGAAAAGTACTCCAACACATTGATATAATATTCTGACTTCACATATTCTTTATTTTACTATAAATTTCATTCCGCGAAAAAAATTATTAAATTTTTCTGGATGAAGTTTCAGAAGGATGGTAATATGTGTTGATGCTCAATGGGGACTCGATATTTATTAAGGCTCTGGGTCACTATGCAAAAGAAGGTTCCGCTGCGACTCTTAAGTAGACAGTATATATAGAATACATAGTCAAATACTCGTACAAACGGCAACTCGTAACAAATAAATGTACATGAGACCAGATTCGCGAACCTAAGCATAAACCGACTTGGCTGCCTTTTACATAAATGATGGTATAGGGCAGAGGGATACTCAAACTTTTTTTCTTCTGGGCCGCATATATCAACTATTTCATGGTGGGCCACATACATATGTTAGCCATTTCACGGGGAGGTTCAATGTGGAAAATTGATCAAAATAGTTTAACTCTTGTTTTGCTCTTTTTAATTATTTTTCTATTTATATCGTTGACTTAGAATTAGAAACATTAAAAAAAAACGCTCCTTCAAAATTTCTGCATCAGTAAACCGTTTCAAATGATTACCAATAATACACTCAGGAACATTGAAAATAGCGACCCAAGAAGAAAGCATCGGATTGAAATGAAATTTAATACACATAATGACACAGATGAGAGATTCACTAGATCTCAAAAACAAGACAATTAAACGAATACAGGGTGTGCAACGACACAAATACTGGGCAACTTCAATAGCGCCTTGGACCACCTCCAGCTGCAATACATGCCGCCACACGGTCCGGCATTGAGTTGATTAGACACCTTATGTTCTCCTGAGGCAGATGGGCCCACAAATCTTGAACAGCCAACTCTAAATCATGTACAGAGTGACACGATGGAATCTGCCGTTTTAGCTGATCCCACACATGCTCTACAGGGGACAAATCGGGGGAGCGGGTCGGCCGTGGAAGAGTCTGAAATCACGTAGGAAGTCTTGAGCAACTCTTGCTGTATGCGGACGAGTATTATCTTGCTGGAAAATTGCCCCTGGGAGACCATTTAGGAAAGGTCCTACATGGGGTCGAAGAATATCATCAACGTAACGTTGACCCGTTAAGGTTCCACGCATCACAATAAAAGTGGACCGGCTATCATAGGCTATGCCCCCCCAGACCATTACACCAGCTATGCGGGCACTGACGTAGAACTGTGTAGGGGAATTGTACCGTTCACCAGGGCGCCTCCACACCCGTACACGGTTATCATCTGTCCCCAAAACAAACCGGGATTCATCACTAAACACAACCTTTTTCCAATCTGTGACATTCCACATTGATCTGGCTTGGCACCACTGTAGACGCAGTTGCCGATGTTCCGGTGTTAGAGGGAGTGCACGGAAAGGGCGCTTGGATTTAAGATTTGCTTCTGCAAGGTGCCTGGAAATTGTTTGTGGAATAATTGCTACGCCTACATCTGCTCGTATTGTTGAACGAGTCACTGTGGGGTCCACAAGTGCTTGCCGCACGATCCTTCGATCCCCTCTCCTCGTGGTCTTCCTGGTCGCTCCAGACCCGGTTTTCCGCGCGTGGGTACCTTCTCGTGTCCACTGCTCCCAACAATTTCTAACGGCACACTCCGAACGATCCACCTGGCCAGCAACGCGGCGCGTCGACCAGCCTGTAGTTTTCATCCCGATGATCAGGCCTCTCTCAAACTCGCTTAACTGTGAGAAATGTCTTCTAGCACACTTACAGGGCATGTTTCGCTTACCAAAGTCTTCCTACAATCGGCGGGTAATCGTCACGTTTATGAATCTTCGAATTTGCGCTGGCTTATACACTGCTGGACAATTGCTAAGGACGGATATCAACCATAGCAACCACAAAATGTGGAAAATTAGAATAAGTGCGGGATATTAGTAAGAAGAAGTATGAGTATGCAAATTTTTTTTCCACGTCTGTTCATCACGTGATAGCGTTCATAAGAGCTTTAAAGGTTTTGACGCGTGTGGACAGTTGTTGTTTCTAGTCAAAGTTTTACAGGAAAGAATTAATAGACGAACTTAAAATTTTTGGCATGTCTTCCCGACATCACATAGATGATTTTATGCGTCACCGAATTATTGGAAAGATCGAAGAAGGGCGAAAAATAACAGATGTTGCCAGGGAGTTCGACATCGCTCACAGCGTTGTTTCACGGCTGTGGAAGTCATTTAAAACTACTGGAATGTGTAGTAGACGGCATGGGGGAGGTCGTATTAGAAGTACGACGCCTGCAGAAGACAGATATATCGTCCTATTAGCAAAAAGGAACAGGCGCACCACAGCTCAGCAGGTGGCAAATCAGTTTCTTGCTGCCTCAGGAAAGCAGATCTCCCGAAAAACTGTTGCCAGACGTTTGAGGGGATGAGGACTATACGGACGCAGACCTGTTGTGTGTGTCCCATTGACCAGACAGAACCGTACTGCCCGTTTGCAATGGTGTCGTGAGCATCACAATTGGACTGAACAGGACTGGGCATGCGTACTATTCTCAGATGAGAGTAGGTTCAGTCTATCATCGGATTGTAGACGCCAACTGATCTGGCGCGAGAGTGGTACTGCTTATCGTCCAGAAAATATCCAGGAAAAGGACCGATATACGACATGCAGTATCATGGTGTGAGCCGGCATCATGATCAATGGCCGCACGCGCCTACATGTGGTTGCGAATGGGACTATGACGGGCCAAAGATACATTGATGAAGTTCTACTTCCTCATGTTCGTCTTTTCCGTGGTGCTGTCGGTGATAAATTTGTTTTTATGGACGACAACGCAACATGTCATCGAACACTCGCTGTTCAGGATTGTCAAGACAGCGAGGGTATTCAACGTCTCGTATGGCCATCGCGTTCTTCAGATCTAAATCCCATTGAAAATGTGTGGGATGCTTTGGGGAGGCGAGTTGCTGGTCGAAACTATCCTCCGACAAACAACACCCTCATCCGTACACTCACAGAGGAATGGGATAAATTGCCTCAACAGCTGCTGGATAATGTTGTGCAAAGTATGGTACGACGTGTGGAATGTTGCATCACACTCCACGGTGGACATATCCCATACTGGTACCTTTCTTTAAGGTGCCTGCTGACTTTTAGATGCATTGTTCCATTTCTCCGTACGCAGATCAAATGAACATTTTTTTTTTTTTTCTTTCAGATGTTTCACAGCTTTTGTACTTTCCAGAACAATAAATATTCTTTATTCTAATGTCTGAACAGTGTGGCAACTATATTTTATCCTACTAGGCCTCATGTCTCGCTTAATGTTATGCTACATAGCAATTTGTGATCCGTCCTTAGCAATTGTCCAGCAGTGTATAACACCCTCTTCCTGATTGTAGCGCCACTCGGCGTGTATGAGCATGCGTGTTGGCACAAAACTTGGATCAATTGCATATCACACTACGCTGTACTTATTTGCAAAGTTTCGCGATTGTACTTATCTTCCTTCTTGGGTCGCTATTTTCAATGTTCCTGAGTCTATAACAAACTTCATAAGATGTTTTTGTTACCACTGACGAAACACTTTGTTACTGTTGCAAAGATTATTCAAGAAAGCTTTTAAGAGGTAATAAATAGGCTTTCTTTTAAGCGTTTCTTTTTTTTAAGTGCCATTGAACGATTCATTTTTATTGGTATTTTTTAAATACAGCACTTTCGTGACGAATGAGACATTTAGTGATCCATGTTTGTTTTTAACTACAAAATAGTCAACCTCCCAATAATCTTGAAACGATATAATTTGTTCGGATGTTTTTCGTTTGGCAAGATATAAAAGATAGTTAAAAATTAGTACCACCCATAAACTGTCACTACTCCACTGTTGTCTGTTATCACTAACAGTAACCGTTACAAATTGAAAAAATATATCAGTTTGCATTCGTACGAAACCAGTAACGAAAAGCAAAATTAGTATATTTGACTTCTTGACACCAAATTTTTAATATATTGTTCTTAAATAAGTGAATTTTTCAGAGCAATGGGCCTTGACCGGGCCACTTAAAAAGGCTTGGTGGGCCGCGGGTTGAGTATCGCTGGTGTATGGTGTTTGGCGTAGGCCTAGACACACACACATGGACAGCTGACATGACATAACAATGCAAGCTTGCCGGCGTTGCCAGTTGTCATATAGTTTGAAACTCTCAGTTTTTCAGAGAACATGTCCGGGAATAACGCTTGAGGGTTAAAATTATTCGTAGACCGAATTAAGATCCCCCTTCCGAGGCCAAGGTCCTAGGCCGTAGCTCAATTAGCCCATACCGGAAAATGTCTTTGTTACTATTTAATCTTACGTCTATTTCTAAGAGTGTTAAAAAAAGTAGCGATCAGATGCGGGTAGGAACGTATTTTCAGGAAAGATAAACAGTGTTTCAAAAAATCAGATCAAGTTCGAAAGAGAAATATTCTTGAAACGGGGAGTATTGACGAAAGGTTTGGCGTTTTCAGCATCTTATATTTAATTTACATAAATGGCATGTTACTTTCAATATTTATTCAAGTAAAGACATAATAGGTATTATCTTTCAAGATATCTAGTTGTCTGCTTCAGAGTTGAAGAAGAAAGTTGGATGTGGGGACAGATACCTTGTGTGTCATTCCGCTAATTTTTAAATCGGATAACGAAAATTTCTTTTCAATCCATACAGTAAAATATTTTCTTAAAGAATATATGTATATATATGTATTATATATTCTTTAATAAAGGTGTAGAAAATATTACACCATTTACCGTTTCTCTAATCCTTATATGATTTTGCGCCCCAGGAAAAGAGTGGAACTAAAAGCAATGCTGAGCAGATCCATCTGTCTAGATAAGTTAACGGATATCTGATAGGAAGAATAACTTCATTTCCTCCTACGCCGTATCGTGCTTTGAAGCTTTCAACTTCAATAGGCTCATTTTGTCAAACCAAGCTTGGATAGACCTTAGATAAATTCTCGTATGACATTGAAGGTGAATGTATTAGAAAGCTTGCTTCAAATTGGCGGAAGACCATAGATTATTTTCATTATGTCATGCATGCATTATTAATGCTTTGCATTAATTTGATTGATATGACTGTATGTGAAATAAATTATTCCTTTTGTCCTAAAGGTTTGCCAATTAAAACAGAGGCTTTGGAGTAGTAATGGGGGTTTAATGACTGTAAGACAGGGGAATCACGACATGGCTCCCTCTGAAGATCTTCGTATAGAATAATGTAAAAGATTTCGATTTAAATTTAGTATAGTCCTATATAAAATATTTATATGCAGCGGGTGTATGGAAAATTTCCAAGGTAGACTGGTTAGTAGAATAAGGAATTCGTAACCTGTAAATCAATGATCACCAAACCATCGATCGCGAGCTACTAGTAACTCGCAAGGACACATTTTCGGTCGATCGCGTTAACGCTTCGATTGACTGATTCCTCCATTGAGCTAACGCTTATAAAAAAATATGTTTTTGCATTTGTTATTAATTACTAACTACACTTCCATTTCTTTCTTAAGAACAATTTAGTTTCAGTTTCTTTTTGTTGTAAACTCAGAGGCGTAGCTACTTCCATATCAATGATATGGGCCCCCAAGCTACAGGGGCCCCAACGTGTGCAATTACAGTACCACTATTAGGGCTTTCTTTTCTAAAAAAGGGCCATGAAGGAATTTGGATACAGGGCCCACTCAGAATTAGCAACGCCACTGCATAAACTGTTAAGTTAAAATTGATTTCATATTTACTAGATGTGTAAGTTCACAGGCAATAAACAAATGTAAGATTTTAAAAAAAAAAAAAGTGAATGATTCTTTTGGTTGGTAGTTTACAGTAGGATTTAGAAACGGTACGGTAGCTCAGAAGCTTCATAAGTTTAGCAACCACTGGAGAAGATAATACTTTCAACACTCATCCTAAAGCCCTCTTGTAGCTGAACAGTGCGACGTTAATATTCACTCGACACTCATCATGTGCCCGAAGTAGCCAAGAGGTTAGTGCCTCGAGCAGGGACGTTTTAAGAATCATTGAGGCCCTGGGCCCAGCGACATCTTACTACTTTTTGTGACCCTCTGGGCCCCTAAGCAAAAATAGGCCCTACTTGTGACCCTTAAAAATAGACAGGAAATAGCATACATTTTCAAATACTCGTACAAGGTAATCTTAAGCAAATATAAATGTGCATGACTTACTAACCAGACACAAACCGTCACGACCAACTGCCGTATTTTGAGTAAATGAGTGGTGAATGTTTATGGTGGTAGGCCTAAACCTAGACATGCATGATGGACATGACAAAATAATGCAGTTATGCTACTGTTACTAGATGGCGTATAGTTCGAGAAATTCCCAGTTTTTTGAAGAGTATGTCCGGTAATAACATTTAAACGATCAAAAACCATTCGGGTCATGATCTTATCGAGAACGAGACGAGGCCCCCTCGAAGCCGACGCACTGGATCCGAGTCCGGTTGACTCATGCCTTAAGATGTCCCAGGTCACGAACTCGTAACCAGCGTGTCGCGGGTTAGATTCCTGGTGTCACGAAAGACCCGCTGTTTAAAGGGGATGATGCACGTTAAATCAGTCTAGGCCCAAAGCACACCCGTTAGCGTGGTGTAGTAGTTTGGAAAGGGGTACGAGCTCAGGTGTCATCCTCATCCGTTTACCGAGATTCAAACTTGCGAGGTTCATCGCCAATAGCCCTGTTGTTGCATTCTAGTGCGGTTTTAATAAACTCCCTCTCATTCTTCCAAGCATCTTCATGTGGTGCGACTGATACTTTTCAAATTTATCGGAATTTTGTGACCTCCCATAGGTGTGAGATGTGACATTTAGAAATATGGGTTTCTAATCTAAATATTGCCCGTGATTCGAACTGTGAGAATTTGTCTTTAGTCCTCATGTTATCTCTTAGAACGACAAAGGAGAGCGGTTATTTCTAAGTGAAGTTGGACTTTCATCTTTGAAACCTTGTTGGGTGAGATCGATTTCTCTTAGTTAAAAGAAGAAAAAAAGGGTTCTTTCTATAAACTAAATTTTAATTTAATTCTAAAATAACTACGAATTTTAATTTAAAGTTTCTCTAATTGCGTTCATTCGGTTGTATGGCTTGCTGTAGCGTTCCAGGAATTTCTGCTTTTCAGTAGCGTTGTTCCTTTGTTTTTTAATTATACATTGTTTTTTACCATTTTACTCACATTTTTAAAAATTTTCTCATTATTTTTCGGTGAATCTTATCGCCAAAATTTTAAGCAAATGCGTTTACTCAATGGAACTCGACAGTAATCTAAATTTAGCAGTAGTTGCACTTATCTTACATGTACTTATTCTAAAATTAACTCGATAAGGTTCCCTTTTATCTATCATTTATCACTCAGATAATTTCAGTAGAAAACTATCAGTACAATATATCTTGAGAACGTTAAAATTCATTCTCTTGTTATTTCTATTTTATTTTTTCTCACACTTATTAATATACAAATTTATATCTGAATGAAATATGGCAGAATCTGGATCGAAAATTCACAAATTTTAAATCTTGACGTTGTAATGCCGTATGCTCCGAAGTCCAAATCCTCTTGAATAAACCTTAAGAATTATTTTATTTCCTCCACTATATTTTCCTTTTGAATCCATCAATTAAAGTTCCTATCTATTGAATACCTGAAGGTCATATTAATCTTACGTGAAATTATTACTTTCCTCCTCAAATCTAGATTAGTGCATCGATTTCTATTCAATAGAGCAGTGGCTCTGAAGCTGTGGTCCGTGAACCCTGATGGTCCCCAGCGTTTTTCTAGGGAGTCTCTCATTTAATGTTAAAATTTCTTTCTTTTATAGACTTTAAGGCCTCGTCGAAAAATGGAAAGATGTGCTATCCTAGACTAGATTACTAAATTGCCGTCAATGAACCCTCATTTAGCCAGGGAGGGGTATTCAAAATCTTGGGGGTTACGATGTCAGGCTGATACATAAAGAAGGACCGTGGCGATCGAAAGTTCAAGAACCGCTGCAATAGAGTGTATTCGACAGAAGAAAAAGTGAAAAATTCTCATGAATTATGTTTTCTATTCGATTTCAGAAGATATTTTTATGCTTATTTTAATGACTTCTTTATTTGTGAGTTCTTAAATCTTTGAGAAATATTAGAAACATTTTCTGAAATAGTGCGTAAAATGTAATTCCTGAGTAGCCTTCAACATTTTATTTACTCTTTCGTATACATATTGTATTTGAATTAGTATTACACTAGCCTGAGGCCCAGTGGCCGAGTGGTAGCGTATCGCGCTTTCACACCACAGGTTCGACATTCTATCCTCGGGCTGGGAAAGGTCAACTCAGCCTTTCATCCCTCCTGCAGTAGGTCGATAAATGAGTACCAAGCTTGCTTTGGGACTAAATACTGGGTGTTTCGCTTCAGACTGATTACCTGATCAAGACATCTGCGCATGCACCTTAATGCCCAGTGGTCTCGTATACCGAGAGGGGCACAGTAGGCCTTGGCGCCACTGCGTTTAGTTTATTACCAGTCTAGGTTTGAGAATGAAAGTGTGTGTGGCCGCGGTAACCTAGTGGTCCTGATCATGAGCTCGTGCCCGGCGTGTCATGTCACTGATAGCCCCCGTATAGAAGGGCTGATGCAGGTTAAATCCGTCATGTCAAAGTCTTCCCGCTGTAGAAATAGTCTGTAGGAGGCTCCATCGTTTCGGATGTTCTCGTGATTTGACCGTAGATCAAAATTTCGAGGTCCATCGCCAATAACGTTCACTAGTTGCTTTAAAGTACGACGTTAATCAACACTCGCTTAAGAATGAAAGTGGCTGTGGTAGCTGAGTGGTCATGGTCACGAACTCGCCGCCGGCGATGTTTCTGTCGAATAATGGGTGCTAGTAGCAGTGGCATAACTGAGAACATTTGGGCCCCCTGCAAAGTCAGGTAGTAAGGATGCCCCCTTCGGGTGCCCTTCTCCTTGATTATCAGCGTGAGCTAAAGGTGTAGGAATAAATGAAGAACTAGAAGCTACCATGATCTTAATGACTTTATTAAGATCTTTAACTTAAACTTCTAACTGATTAGATAATAATAATATATGTGAGAGAATCTACGGTGGCTAAACATACAATATATATATATATATATATATATATATATATATATATATATATATATAATACTGAAATAACGTAACCCGGACCACTATCAATATTAACTCGCCTAAGCTCAATTCCTAGACTATCACAGATCTGAATATTAAATAGTCACTCCTACCTTTAATGTAGAATGAAGCAGCGATCAATATAATCCTAGATGAAGTTGCGATTTACTGGAGTGCAATGGTATGCACCTTGATCTAAGGGCTCTCTGTCACGAATAACTTCAGTTGGCTGTCACTTAACCTTTCCAAAACCTCTTCACGCTTCAATCACAGATAATGATAACATTCCCCAAATTGACAAACCACTTACTCTAACTTCCGATATTTAAAAACTTCCTAACTTGCATCTTTCCATCACGCTTCACTTCTTGGTTTTGGTTGGAAAAGAGTTGCCTTTAATTCTGGCCCCAAAGAACCCAAAGGATATGCTAATGGAAAGACGCGTGAGCCCGTCACAAGGTTTGGGGCCTCAAGTCGAACTAAGGGTACGTACTTGGTGCAGGTCGGGCTCTGGGCCTCCTAGAATCCTGATTCCCCCCCCCTCCCCAGCGATGCGGTGGATTCGGGTGGGTGCGTTATGCCACTAGCTAGCCCTGATACCACTAAAGGGGTGCTGATGTCAATTTTATTTGATTTTTCACCAGCGTCACACTTTGCAGTTGCATGAAAGTTGGTGAAGGAGACTTTGTAAATTAAATCATCGGTCAAAAATGATGATAACGACCCCTTCTCATTAGTGTAGAACAGAAGTCTGGAGAGTGGGATGCCAACTGAGATATGTTCTCGTCACTTTCCTCACGTTCCAAATTACAAGACGTCGCCAATAGCTTTCGTATTGCTTGGAAGTGCGTTAATTAGCAATCATTCAGTTCATGAAGAAAGAAGAAATTACAATGGATCAACATTACGTTCACTATACTTCAATATGAACCAAAGACGGCAGCCATAAATAACGCGATTATAAATTATATTTTAAATTTTATTAAGTTATAGCGAACATGTATTATGACATTACCTACGTGTGAAGTTTAATTAAATACTGAAAATTAGCATAAATGGGTAACTGAGAATTTAGAGAATTAGCTCATGTCAAAAAGGTATTTTATTGCATTTTCTTATAAAAGTATGACTTTATTAGATCATAAATAATATATATTAGTAAAAGAACCGTTTAATTCGAAAACGTTTCATGTTAACTTAGTCATTTCGATTTTAATCAGATCGTTTAATTTTAGATAATTACCCATCCAGTTAACATTAAAATAGCTTCACCTGATTCAATCTCATCATTGAAAGCTCCCCTTAAATTTCTGCCTTCATTGAAAAAATATATATATAAATTATAATCAATTATTTCTTTCTCTCCCCCTCCCCCTTCTCCTTTTCTGAACACGAGATAAAGCGGAGATTTTCTTTTGAAAATCTTGATATATATTCGTAATTTGTATTCATATTCTGTTTTATGTTTCAAGAAATGACTTATGCAATGTCTGAAGAGAAAAACACAGCTTATTTGATTAACAATTTAAATAATTTCTAAAGTTATTTCAGATTGATCAATTCACATTTTAATGTTTATGTAATCTACACATAAACTTTTCCTTGCACCAACTCCCCCTTTTTTTTGTTATTTGTATTTTTAATTTTTAAATTTTCTCATTCGATTATTTTCAACGAATCTTTAAGGTATGCTGTAAAAAATCCTCTTAATTCACGTCTTAAGACATAAAATAATTCGTGCAGCGTGTGTAAAGTAGACTTATCATTGTGTGAATTTTGTTATTGCATTGTGTGAGCTATCTAATCAGGTATTTTGGGTAAATCATTATGTTTTAGTGTGAAAAAAATTTCGTTTGTAAAATAAAGAATGCAAGAAAATTTTAAACTAAGCATTCAAAAGTGCAGCACTCAAAAATAAATATGCGAATTTCTGCAATATTTTTCGGATTTACTTTGCAAATTGATTCCATATATTTTTGGCCGGAGAACATTATCCAACCAAGACTTTTGTCACTTGGTGATAATCAGAGAAACTTACATTGTACTCATTCTCCAGATGCATTGTTTTGAAACTTGTACTGAATCTTTATTTAGCAATCAATTTTTCAATTTTTTATCAATCAATATTTCAAAACCATTTTTCATTTCAGTTATTGATTGATTGTTTGGTTGGGGGGATGTTGAATAGCATTCCTACCTGCTCAATGTTCGTTAAGTTAATGAGAATACCTTATTATCAATGTCGCAAGTATTATGGTACTGCAGGCAAGAGTTTCAGTCTCAATTCCATTGCATGCTGTTGTGTAGAACATTTAGAAATTTTATATATTAAATTAAATTGAATTTTGAACTCCTCACATGGTATGGAATTTTGGAAAGCTATATATCGTCGGTCTAATTATCAGAATGCATAACTCCTCCTGGATGAACTTTATAGGAGTAAGTAAAAACTGTTTATTTTTACTATGCACAGAAATTATTTCAATGCAATTATGAATCTAGAAGTAAAAATGATCAAGGAATTTCATTTTACAATTTATTTTTAGATTTGCAAAGTAGATTATTAAGAAAATGGACTTACTAAAAGTCGATTTCGATGTTGTGGAGTTACGCATTCTGATAATTATGCCGACGATATTATTTAGAATGTAATCGTGGTTTAACAGAGGGATTAAGAGATTTGTGTCTGTTTAGTAACACGTTGCGTGTAACTCTTATGAGATAAATGACCTAGTTCGTTAAACTAGATTTTAATTTTTTAAAAAATGAGTAAAAGATTGATTTATGGAGAATTAAAGAAGTTTAATGTTCGCGGAATATATATAATTGTGTTTTTAATGGCTTGGAATCATTATAGCCTCCAATCTTTTGGGCTGAACAGACCAGTTTTGTTAATTTAAATAGTATTTTTTTTTCACAGTGAAAAGAAAGTGTTTTACTTAACGTACTTGTGTTTTTGTTTTTATTGCAGGATGAGAAAATAATAATTTTCTTTCGTGTTTCCTGACAATTTACAGGGTCTCTGATAAATTGAGTTTCTGGTAATTGTTGAATTCTGATTTGATATCAGTTCGATTTAAAATGGAGAAGATGATTATCTTGCGATTCGTGAAAATCAATACCACTTATTTATAAAATGAATAACGTATTTATAATAAACTTCCTCTATTTCTGTATATATCATTTTACTTTTCTCAAAAAACGTTTTTTTTTTCCACTTTGAAATTTCTATTTTTAACAAAGGAATCCAATAATTAACTCTTTTTCACTGTAATGATTCCCTTATTACGAATACTGAAGAGACGTTTGAAAGCCCCGGTCTCATCTCGTTCTTGACTTGGCCTCAATAAAATGATGATTCAAATAATTTTAATCGTCAAATGTGCTATTCTCTAACATATTCTTCGAAAAACTGGAAATTACAAACAAAATTCCAATTGGTAACAATGGCGTACAGTTAATGATGGACTTGGCATTATGTCATGTCCGTCGTCATCCCCCCCTTGTGTGCGCCACTGTTATTAACATTGGCTGATTTCGAAAAAATAATTAATAACTTTCCGTATTTAAAAGGCAGAAAACGAATTCTCTAAAACTTCATTTTATTATAGATTGCTTTTGTTGAACTGGTCTGTATGTATTTAAATACATGTACACCAAATTCGATGCAATAAAAAAGGTCGCAGGCAGGGTCTTCTTTTGCATAGGGGCCAGTGGCGTAACGTACACCCCCGCATCGGGGAGGGGGCTAGGATTCTAGGGGGCCCAAAATCTATGTTTATGTTATGGTTTTGCAATCATTTGCAAGATCCAGCTTAGGACACAAAAACTGACTCTGCAGGGGGGTCCTAATATTCTGCGTAGCGCAACTGAAACGAGAGCCCAGGGCCTCAAGAAGTCTTAAGACGCCACTGATTCACATATAAGACAAAAACGGTTTTTGTATGAATTAAACACATTACAAGGGAGAGAGAGAGATAAAATTAGCAGTATATTTTTAATTTATAAATTTATATTATATTGCTTTAGTTTGTAATGTATTTTCCTAAAGAAGAGGTACACAGATTAAGAATTATTTTTAACTGAAATATACTACTCTGAATACTCAAGTCCTGGTTTAGAATTCTTAGTTATTTCCTGTTATTCCTAGATAATATACATTCATGTTAAAAAAATGTTTTTAATTTATGCAGTTTAATTAATGAAGAAAATTTGTTACGAACTTTGGCGCTCTTTTTGCCTGTAGCGTTACAATGTAATGCCAAGAAAGTCAATTTGTAGCCAAATGTGGCTTGATTAATATCTTCTTTTCAAATAAAAATAAATACGTTTCGAACGGCGAGGAGGCAGTCTTTGGCATCGTGCCAAAAAGGAGGTAGGGGCAAGGGGGAACAGTTAGTTCTCGTCCAAAGAGGGCGGAGCTACTTGCTTGAGACACTACGGCACAAGATCAACCTTGTCTTTCCACTTTTGGCACTGTTTTGCCGTTGACCCGGTTGCCAAATTTGGCGAGCTTTCGTTGCGCCCGCGGCGATCAATATTTTTACCTGTCGCAGCGGGTTATTGATTGATAGAAAGTTTATTGGGCGCGCGTTTTCTTTAGTTGGATGTGCTCTTGTCTTCGATCGAACTTTCTGCTGGATGGGACTTTTCGAAGAGTTTACGTCACAGCTCCCCCGCAAGCAGGTGCAACGGGAACTACAAGAATTCCTCTGGATGGTACCATTCGAAATCACCATCAGACGAAAAAGAAAAGAAGTGCAATCGAAATTTTTTTCTACAAGAAGCATTTTTTTTTCTACAATGTATACAATCATTCACAGACTAATTCCTTTGACTAATTTTTAATCGTTTGGAGTTTGTGGAAATATTAGTTACAATTGTGTAATCTATTTTCGAATTTTATTCTGTTTTTCTAAAAAAGTTTTAATTTATTTAAATTAAAAAAAGCATTGACTAACATACGCATTGATATTTGTAGCTTCTATTCGTGTAATTTTTCACATACAGTCTTATTCACATCTTAGTATCACAATCTTGACAGTTATTCGTTGTAAAATTTGGCAACAGTATAATATAAAAATAACTAATAAAGCACTTTTATTTATGTATTTTTTTTAAATAATTCTCTTATTCTTTAAATTTAAAAACATATAATTTAAGTAAATCATTTAATTGACAGTAATTTTTTTTAAAAAAAATGATTGTATATTAATGATTATCTTTTTTCATTAACAAAAAATTAGATTAAGATATATTATTTTTTTCCCCTCTTAATAACACTAATTTCTTTTTAAAAATAGTCTCAAAAATACTTTTACATATTGCCTTTATTTCATATTTTTTTAGCAAATAAGAATATATATCAAATTGTAATAATAGCAAAGCCAAATTAGTGGATTGTGTTTTCATATTTTCGAATATTAATTTATATTACTTAAAATCTTTATTTATTGTTTTAATAAAAATATTTGAAATTTAATTTTTATTGTTCTTTAAAAATATTATATATATATTATATTATATATTTGAAAACCTTTCTTTTTTTTTTTGCAGAGAAGGGATTTTTTCGCAACACACATAAAATTAAATAGATGTACTGTATATTTTTTTTCTCTATATATAGGCTTCTTTTGAAAAAATAAAATTCTATTATCAAAATATATTTCTTCGAATTTCAATGATATTCATTTAATTATTTTTTCAATGCAAACGATTTCCTTTCGACGTAAATATTCAGAATTTAGATTGTTAAAGAAATGAATCATTTTCCAAGCAGTTATTCTGTAATAAATATGAGATGGAACAAAAAACTGAATTATTTATTTTACTTTCAATACCTTATATTGAAAATCATTAACAAAATCGTACAACATAAAAAGGAAATAAGGTAATTTAAAATCTATAATTTTTAAACTTTGTTTGCCTTTGATTATTTTAAATTTAACTTCCAAAGTTTATAATGTGTAAAATTTCAGCAATGCTTTTCTTTTAGTTACAGCGTGTTTTTATTTATTATTTCATTAAATGTTAATACGTATATTTTTTGTGTTACGCAAATGTTAATGTCATCTGTAGCTTTCATTAATTAAGATTTATCGAATGACACGGGGGAAAAGAAGTTTTGTGATGTATAATTTAAAAGTTATTAAAAAAAAAGTCTGGAAATAGTTTAATTTTGTTGCATTCGTTCTAGAAATTTCATATGGTCAACAGATAGATGCATTTAAATTTTTAAAAAGTTGTTATAATATTTTCCAACTGTTAGATTAATTCCTTCTATTTATGAAAATGTATTTGTATTAGCATATTACATGAATTAGAAATTTGTATTTTTAACATATTACGTGAATTATATATAAACGATTGTGTACATAATACCTGTACACATAAAATTAAATTTTTTCGTTTCAAATTGGTAATGTATTTTATCTCATTATTTCTAATGATTTTTTTCTCTTTCATGAACGTAAAAGCTAATTTTTCTCAAGAAATATTTTTAAAAATGTATATACAGTGGGCCACAAAAGTGCTCGTTCACTTTTCAATTTCCAATAAAATTTAATGTTTTCGACTAATAAAAATTAATATATTGTAAATGCAATTTTTTTATCATATCTGCAACATGTTCTTAATGAAATGGCATAACTAATTTTTTTTAAATAGTGTAACTATTTTTTTTAAAAATTAATTATCAAAAAGCTACTAAAAAATTACACCACAAAAGTCTTAGTACACTTAACAAAAATCTCAACTTCTCTTTAAATATTGTATTTCTTTCTTAATTTAGTACTTAGTAGGATATCTTTTAGTGTCCACAACAACTTTTAAGCGTCTTGGTATAGATTTATTCAGTTTTTTGTAATTTCTGCATCGATTTTCCCTCATTCTTCTGTGATTATTGTTTTACTTCACATTTTATTCTTATTTGTCATGTTTTCTTTTTTTTTTACATCAAAATCTCACCAGATATGTTCTACTGGGCTAAATAAAGTGATTGCGGAGGTGTTTTCATAATTTGGGGACAGTTAAAGAGACACCAGTGCTTGAGAGCAGTGCGCTTGACGTCATTACCCCGTTAAAAAATTAAGTCATCTCCAATATCCAAATTTCGGGCGGATAATTTAAAATTTCACTTTAAAATATTTAAATAGAGCTCATGATTCCCAATACCATCAAAAAATACCAAATTACCTAATTCTAAGGCCAATATACACCCCCAAGCCAGAACACTTTCCCTTCCATACTGAAGAATGGAGGTGGAGGAGTTCTTGTTCCACACATAAACTCATGGGATTAAACTCCTTATTTTCTCCTTTACAAGCTATCATAGACCCATCGGAACCAAAAATGTTGAATTATCTGCCATCCCAGTCATTTTGCTGTCAATTTTGAATTTTCTGAAACTTAATCCCAAGAATCTAGTTGGATCAATAAAACATGGGGGTGGAAGTGTTCTTGCGTGGGGTTGTAAATCGGCCTCAGAATTAGGTAATTTGGTATATTTTGTTGATATTGTGAATTATGAGCTCCATTTAAATATTTTAAAGAGGAATTTTAAATTATCCGCCCAAAATTGTATATTGGAAACGACTTCCTTTTTTAACAGGATAATGACGACAAGAGCACTGCTCTCAAAGTACGCCACTGGTGTCTCTCTAACTGTCCCCAAATTATGAAAACACCTCCTCAATCACTTTATTTAACCCAGTAGGACATATTTGGTAAGGTTTTGATGTAAAAAAAGCGAACATGACAAATAAACACAAAACGTGAAGTAAAAACAATAATCACAGATGAATGGAGGAAAATCGATGCAGAAATTACAAAAAAAAACTGATTAAATCTATACCAAGATGCCTAAAAGTTGTTGTGGACTCTAAAAGATATCCTACTAAATGCTAAATTAAGAAAGAAATACAGAATTTAAAGCTAAGTTGAGATTTTTGTTAAGTGTACGACAGTAGCGCACACAGGAATTTTTCAGGGGGGGTCCGGGGTCGAAAGTTCACCATTCTTGTATCATGCTCCTTTTGATTTTGTCGATTTTGGGGAACAAAACACAGTAAAAAACTAATTATTGAATAAATAATTAGCATTAATTAATAAAATTAATCATTAATAACTAGTAATTAATTAAATTTTACGTACTATATACTTAGAATTATAATCAATCGGAAAAAAATCAAGGGCTTTAGGGGGTCCGGACCCGCCAGGCCCCCCCCCTTGTGTGCGCCACTGGTGTACGAAGACTTTTGTGGTGTAATTTTTAGTAGCTTTTTGATTATTAATTTTTTTAAAAAATAGTAATACTATTTTTAAAAAATTTATTATGTCATTCCATTAAGAACAAGTTACAGATATAATAGAAAAACTACAATTCCATATATATTAATTTTTATTAATTGAAAACATTAAATTTTATTGGAAATTGCAAGTGTACGAACATTATTGTGGTCCACTGTATTTATAACTTTCCCCTGCTTTATTCAAACTATTTTAAAATGCGTAAAAAAAAATGTTCGGGCACAATTATACCATCAATTTATATTATAGATTTAATATCAAAAAACCATACATAGTATATATATATAAAGATACATTTTTCTTAGAAACTATAACCATTGTTCATTTACATAAATTTCGTTTCATAGTTTTTAAGCTGAAAGAAATTTTATGGTATTCAATTTGTGCTGATGTACTATTCCAGTTTTTCTTTGACAGTTGAAGAGATGAAAAATGACATTCGCTATTCTAAAATGTTTCTATATTATCATAAGACTCAATGTTATGAATAACTTATTTTATTATTTATGCATGCTATGATTGATGACAATGGTACTAGTGTTGTGTGAAGGGAAACATCAAAATAGAAATGATCTAAATGATAGTTATGTTCCTTGTTTTTTTTAGAAAGTGCCCGTTAATATTTAAAACTTTTTTAGAATAACTTTTTTGAAATAAATGTCTCACTAGTGAAATTAAATTAATTTTCACATTTTTTTTAAATCAGTGTATATATATATATATATATATATATATATATATATATATATATATATATATATATATATATATATATATATATATACTTTCTATTTGAAAATAATTTCCGCGTTTTTATTAGCAAGATAAATTATGGAAATATTCCTTTTTTATTTTATTAAAATTTTAAGAATTTCGTTCGAGAATATCATCTGTTATTCTTTTTATTCTTCTTAAGTGGAGGAAAAAAGGTTAGATTTTCATGTTTTAAGTATTAATCCTTTTTGCACTTATATTGTTTATTGAAATAAACACACGCACACAATTAATTCTGAAATTCTTCACTGAGAATATTTATTTGTTCCAAGAACTTAAGTGCTTCGATAAACAAACGATTTTGTAAAAGAAACTTTTTTTTTGTGCAATTTGTGTGTCTGCTTGTTCATGTTTATACTTAGCCTTTTTAATAGTGTGTTTATGCATCATATATTTCTTAAAATCTTAACATTTTTCTTTATAAATACCCTTACGTGTACAATATACATGATAGCGTTATTAAAAGTGAAATAAACATTTAGAAAATTATCAAGAAGCAATGTTTGATGAAGCGTTTTTTTTTTATGTTTAAATTCAAAAACAAACTTCAAATCTTTTTTTAAAAAAATAATTTATTTCAGCAATGTGCAAAAATGCAATAAAGTTGGAAAATATTTTTCTAAAAATTACAGTTTTTAAATTATTACGTTTTATTTGATTCACTTATTTGGATTACCTTTTCTTTTACTTTTTACAATTAATTTCATTTTTTTTTCAGAATTATTCTTAAATCATTTGCTTAATTTAAACTTCTTTTCTTAGCTAATTTCATTATTAATTTTCAGGACTGAATTACGAGATTTCATTACTTTTATGTTTTACCGCATGTTATTAAAACTAAAACATTCTAATTTTAGTACATTTAGTTTTTACTGATTTCATCAATTCAAGTAAAAAAATACGTGACTTTCTTCCTAGAGTTCTTTATTTATTATTCTTAATCATCACAGGAGCTTCTTCCTAGATTTCTTTATACACAATTCATATTATTTATACCTCTTGACAATTTGAAATCCATTAACTTCTTTATTATTTTAATAAAAACGGCAAGATCTGTGTAAATATTGATTATCATATGAACAACAAGAATATATTTATCCACCAAATATACATCGACACCATAATCTAATTCAAGTCCAGAGTAATTCTCTTCGTATTTGCATAATATTCTAAGAGTGGGAAGTGATGGGTTATAGAGAACCACATCTGGGCAAGTCTGTGTAAACATAGATGACATAGCCAACCACGATGCTTCTTCAAACAAATGGAAAGGATGTTTGGATTAAATGATTTCAATAACGGTTTGTCTAAGAGTGCTCTTCAGTTATACTGATATTCAGTTTCCGTTAGCTTTTCATTAATTTTCACAATTATCTTTCTTAATTGTTTTTTAAATATCAGAATCCCAATATATTAGAAACTTATACTTAATACGTATTTTACTCATAACTATGTATGCCTTTTGATCTGAAATTGCGCGTCATTGTTAAAGCAATATTAAAAGTATGTTTCGATACCATTTTTAATGGCAGTTCTTAATGTTGATATATATTTATATTAATCTCATTTTATTTTACTTAAAGCTAAATAATTGTCCATAACGCGCGATTTTAAATAGGTAAGTATAAATGGTCTTAGATTGCAATTGCTGATTGCATTTCTAATTTCAATAGAAATATTCAAATCAAATGGTTAAAGCGATATTTTTGTTTAAATATGATATAATAAAGTGTTTATTTGACTATCATAACTCCGCATTATATAACTCCTCGTATACAAGTATTTCTTTAATTGATAAAGCGTATTTAAGTTTAAATTTCAATTAAGTTCCTATCTCTAAAAGAAGTGAAAAACAGTGTCTTGAGTTTTGTAGAAAAAATATCTTTTTTACAAATGGTAGAGTCAGTGGCGTAAGGGAAAATATAAGCCCCCTCCCCCCTGCAAAGACAAGTTCTGCCTTTAACATTTTATAAATTTGTTAAATACGTACGTGGCACCAGTTAGGTTTTGGATCACCTAGAATCTGGGGCCAACACCGCAATGCGGGGGTGTACTTTATGCCTATGGCTAGAGTACCTATACAGGGGTGGGCAGACTTTTCAGGGTACGGGCTACTAATTTTTTCAAGGTGTTGCGATCCACCCAGTGGCGTAGGTATAGTGAGCTAAAAGAAAATATACAATGCAGTCGGACCTCCATTTTACGAACCTCTATTTTACGAATTTCTCTATTTAGCAAACTTTTTTCTGGAACCAAGAACATTTTACGATTTTCTTCGTAAAATAACCTCCAAATGACGAAGTGCATTTTCTCTATTCAACGAAATTTTCTCTTATGATTCGATTTTTTTCCTCTGTATTTTTTATTTACTCGTATCTAAGCCACACTTTTTCCCCAATGTTAATGCTCCTGAAAGTCGGGTGGGACTTAGATCGAAGAGAAAAAAGTTTGTTGGATGGGGTATTTATAGCAATTACAGCTTCATATATGTATTTAAAAAAGTTTATAATCCTCATAAAATAACTAATTATATTCACTTCTTATTAGTTTTCCTTTTAAATTTATTTTAATTTCGTAAAATTGAATATCGATAAACCATTTTAGACTATTTTTCAATTTTCACAAAACCTTGTTGAGAATTTGGGGCGCTTCTTAGAATCGATGACGGCTTAGATTCGAATAAATGCAGTATTTCTAGACCTACGTATGATGGAATGATTATTAGGTCTTAGTAAAGGTGGTCACACCCCAAAATGCTTTGGCGGTCCACCGGTCGATCGCGATCGACAATGCTTATCTCGTATTTATAGCAATTTATATTGTCTAAAATTAAAATACGGAGAGCTTTTACACTCAGTAGATCAAATTCTTTTATTTTATATAAATGAAAATGAAGAACTTTATTAATAGATATAGTTTGAGTTGATTTTGTTCAAGAAGTGTCACACCTTCGCAAAAATTCTTGAATACTATTTTTATAGATGGAATAATATTTGTAGATTAATTTGACATTCACAGGATATGTCGTCTTTTTCTTTGAGAATAGCATAAGGCTTTATCTTCTTAAAAAATAATTAGAATAACTTTTTAGGAATTAATATTTTAAGTACTTTTTGAAACTACTACTTTCGAAAGTTATTTCTTCGAGTCAGCACTGAATTTCTCCCTGAAATTTCAAAGCATGCGATTATCTGGTCCTTCTAAATTCTTCAATTTATGTTATTTATGACACTATTTTTTCAGAAGATGAATTTCTTGGAAAAGGAGCCAGGTTGAACGTCTGAAAGAAAAACTTTGTGTAAACTTCTACAAATAAGTTGCTAATCAAGCGGATGCTGAAAATAGTTATTTATCTAATCAGATATAAGTAATAATCAAATCTTTGGCAGAACTGCGTTAATTTAATACGAATGATTGAATTTGGACTAAAAAACCCCTATTAATAATTTAATTTTTGTTGTTATTCAAAATCTAGTTTTTAATCTTTAATGCCTATTTGCGTGTTTGTAGTTTTAGTGCATTAATACTGAATTTATGCACAAAGCATTATTTTATTTCAATTCATTATAGTTTTGATGTTATTTATTCTTTCTTAGACATTCTATTCTATTATTATCCCGCAATATATGTTTCAAATAATTCATGCGTTATGTAATAGCAATATCAATGTTTCATAATGCTGTTTGAGAATATTATTTTAAGATTATTTAAACTATCATAAATTATATATCCTTGTTGTTCGCCAAGTCGGAACTATTATTCTAGCTCTCAAATATTTTATACCTTCCGATTCACAACAAAAATAAACTTTTAAATATTTCACATGTCATTCAATCTCAGTTTAAAATGATTAATTCTTTTAAAAAGTTTTATTGTTTCCTATCTTGTTGCTGTTTAAAGCAAAATATTTTTCTCAAAATCCGTAATAAAATGTAATTTTTGTACAATTTTCTTTTTTAAAAATCATATAAGAAACGTTTTTTTAAGGGATAGTTAAAACTGATTAAGTGAAATGCTTAAATTTGATTGAAAGAACACTCTCACCACCTGGGTTGTTAACCTGCTATGTTTATGGATCAAAACAAATCTTTACTATGCATTATTCCAAGACCATCCATCTTTCAAAGAAAGAGAAAGAAAACTATCTATCTCAACTTTCAAATATTCTCCTCCTTCCGTCATGGAAGTTGAGAGAAAGAAAGAAACATATGCGTGCATTTGAATTCTATCTCAGACTCGGAGAGAGCTTACTGAAACGGATAGACAGATTCAAACAGCAGTTGGCATGTTTTCAAAATACAATGGACTCTCAAACTAGAGCGATTGCTTTGAAATGTCGTCGCCAGACAACCAGTCAACGGTTTTGAACTTTTTAAAGCTTTTTGTTTAATGTTGCTATTTTTCTTTCGAAACTTCAACTTAGTTCGATCGGTTGGTAAAACATAGTATTTCGTTGTTGTATGTTCATATTTTTTTTAGAATGGACAATGTTGATAATGTTGGAAGAATCGGCAGATTGATGTAAGGCTGTATTTTTTGATCATTTGCTTTCTCTTTTAAAAAGAAAATGTAATATACTGTATTAAATTTAGTTTAATATTTAATTTTTCACTATATTTTATAGGTTGCTTTTATATTACTTAAGTGTTAAGACTTTTTTTCAGTTCAAGTTAAAGATTCTTTTTAAAGAAGTTATAAACTTCAAAACTTTTTCCCTTCAAAAATTTATCGATTTTATTTTTAAAAAATCTTTGAAGTGTACAATGAATATTCTTGTTAACATATTCTAAGTCATTTTGGATGAAACAAATTACAAAATAAATGTAAAAAGGGTCTTGGGTCCTCCATAAATGTAAAAGAGTTCAGCTTGTACTGAAATATGTTTTTTTATTTCATAAGAGATTTAACCTTTTTAAAATGAGAATATAAATTGCTTAAAGGAGAGAGAATATGTTGAGATCAGAAATTTTTACTAAACGGCTCTGTAGTATGTATTCAACTCAGTGACGTAACGGAGAAGTATTAGGGCCCCTCTGCAAATCCAAGTTGGAGCCCCAAGCTGGATGTTCAGTCAGACTTTGGATTCCTAGAATCCTGCTCCACCCGCAATGCGGGAATTGTGGGGTGTATGATTCGCCACTGATTCAACTGCCTTACTTACTTTATATATATTTGAATAGACATTTGATATGTTATGCAGAAACAGTAAAACTTCTGTTCATTGAATCTATTTTTTTTTTTTTTTGACTTCTCAAAATGTATTTCAAATTCATTCTCTTCCTTTTTTTATTGTAACTTTTTTTCAGATTGTCTTGTAGAGATAACAATATATCAGATACATAAAACAACATTAAACTAACATTAAACTCCTGATACTTAATGACCTAATATGTATTAGTAAACAGTTCTACAGTTTATATGTATGCCTTATTCAAACATTCGCTTTGTGCTATCAATTCGAGTGCAAGTATGTCCTGAATTTGAGCATTTATTAGAGACTCTTAAGGGAGGATTTTGCAGTAGTTATTTGCTTATAACCAAAAAACCCATCACTCTACAAAAAAGAGTTTCGACCATTTAAACTAAGACTCCACGTTCCTATTAAATATTTATAAATATTGAACTTATCTCATGAAGGGTAAATTTATTGGAGGAAAGACGATAAGCAGTGCTTTTTGGGTTGAATTTGTGGCTACGGTGACCGAGTGGCCATGGCTGTGAACTCGTAGTTAACGTTATTGAATCCTGGTGCCACACTGAATACCCGTCGTGTAGATGAGTTTATACATGTTAAATCTCGAAGTCCTCAAGTTGAAGTAGTGTGGAAATTTGAAGACAAGGGCTTCAGATTAATTGGAGTCTGTGTCACTTGACTGAGGTTCAGAACAGTGTCGGCTTATCCATTGGGCGCTTGGGGCGGGTGTGCCCAGGGGCCCGGATAAGTTGAACTTAACTATATTTTCTGGTTATAAATTTCAATCCGACAGTGTCTGGGCGAAATCAGCTTAAATAGGCACTAGTTCAGAATTATGATTTTCCCTCGTGTTGTTTCTCAGTATGACGTTAATAAAAAATCAAATTGAATTGGGTTAATTTTTAAATCAATCAAATTTTTTTTTCGCGAAAGAAGTCGAAATTTTGTTAATTGTTTTTTATGCTAATATTTTACTTAACATTCTGCTACACTGTCACCTCTACATTATTACACAAATTATTTTATTTGGCTTTTGATAAATATTCATTCTATAAATTCGACAATAATGCTGAAATTGTGCAAAATTTTAATGTAAGATCGATAATTTGACAAAAAACGTAAGCGAAAAGACTATCATGGAATAATAAACTTTCTAAGGTAACTGCTGCAATGTTGTCAGATAAATTCTGATAGTTAATCATGGGGGGGGGGATTAAACTTCATAACAGTGATTACAGTGATTATATTTTGTGTTTATTCATTCTTTCACTTACTAGCCAATTCAAAAGCATCAATTATTTATTATTTCATCAATGAAAGAAAAAAAAATTGCACTCTTCAAATCAAATTATTGATATCTTTCATAAAATATTTGCTTTCCGTCAAAATAATAAACACACATTTAAAATTCACATTAAATTATTTCGTAATTTATTAAAGACAAATGAGTTGTAATAAGCTAAAAGATTTTAAAAATTCATCGATTAACTAATAATTTTAAAAAAGAATTTCATTTTTTTACGATTTTTTTAAAGTGTTGTTATTTTGTACCTTTTCATTTCAAAATTCCTTTTTTTAGTAAATGTTTGACTCACTGGCATAGCTAGTCCTAAGTGGGCCACGTATCAAATTTTCTTGTCCCTCCTTCTTTTACGGCGGGGGTGGGGGTCCCTTAATATATTATAAATTTTTTTCTTACATGTGTTGTGGGTCTTTGTAGCTCCCGGCCCCGTATCAGTGATACGACGGTAATTACGCCTCTGGTTTGACTTGAATTTATTATGTTGTTTCATTTTTACCAAGCTGTTACATGATCCTATAAGTCTATTATTTTTTGTTTTTATTGTTTTCAGTTGTATTATATATTCAATTTTTTTAGTGTAAAATCGAACTTTTAAAGATAATATTGTTGGTTATTGCTTTTTAATGCAAGAAATATTTAAAAAAATTGATATTATTTAAGTATTTAAGTATTTTATATACTCTCTAGAGTGATTCATAATTGATTAATTTATTCAACAATAGGATTATAATATTCAAAATATACATGTATCAAAACGAGCAAATTTCTTATCTTTAACAACTAAAATCTTCCCTCAAAAAATAATAGAAAAGAAAAGACGTTTGTGTAACATCTGCATGCGTAATTCAATCCCTTAAATCACGTGATAATTTGACCTTCGAGAGGGAAACAAGACATTCTGATCCGGTTTGAATTTTAATGCGAACTAGGATAACTTACAGCTATTCACTTTTCGTCCTTTTTATTTCATTTTCTCCAACAGAGCTGTAGAATATTTTATTTATTAGTTGACTTCTGCTTCTGCCCAAATTTGGGAAAGTCTGTTTAAAATGGCTTATGCCTACATTGAGAGGAAGAAAACCCTTTACTCAGCTTTAAATTTCGAATTTCCTTTTTAAAAATAAAGGTTTTGTATGTCTTCTATGGTACTTTTAAGAGGATTTGGTCAAAATATTAATTTCCTGACTATATCATTTAACGATATTATGAGAGAGAGAGAAACTTTATAATAGCATATTTTTTTTAAATTTAAATCTGGCGATGTTATCTTAGGCGATAAAAAGTAGCCAGTTGGTGAATTGAAGTAATAAATAAGTTAAAACGAAATATTATCAGATTTTCAAATAAAAAAATAAAATATTAAGGTAATTTAAAAAAAAAAAGAATTTGTACGACGCCACAGCATTTTTGCATGTCTAGCCACTACATTCAAAATGTCCAACAGGTGCCAGAGCTTGCTTCATTTTTTATCAGAAAATTGCAGTAGGAGTTAAAAGTCAGAATCCACAGAATTATTCAATTATAATAGGATGGCTATTAATCTTAATGAAAAACTGTTTCTCTATATTGTATGTTTGAATACTTAAGATTATACGAGTAATGAAGTAAGTACAAGTAAGTTCCCCGACCGTTTGGAATAGTTTGTAAAATGCGTGCTACACACACAGCACAATTGCATCGCTGCCCGGCAGTACGGAAATTAAAGATCTCATTTGCAAGCAGAGATAAATGCTCAGTTTTTAAAATTATCATAAATTTAGCTATATACGAAGAAAAAAAATGTTTTAAAAATTTTGTTATATCTCATGAAATACACAACTAACTGTTGAACAGAGCAAATTCATGATAAAAAGGAAAATTTAATAATTTAAAATATTTAATCCTCAATATTCCCTTGGTTATATGTAAATTTTACTCAATATACATTTGAATTCGAATAGAAAAATATCTTACTCGTACATTAGTCAAAGATAGATAACCTAAAATGCTATTAAATTTTTAATTAAGTACAAATTTTATCAATGGATGAATTTTTTTTTTTAGCATTTAGTGCATAATTTCCCCTCCTTATCTAAATAAGATAATTCTGGTGTCTTTTCTAAAGGAGGTGGGGGAGGGGCTTAATATAGCATTTCCCCTGTCTCCATAATGTTAAAAATTACAAGTTTAGGATTTTTTTATTTAATAGTCTGATTGTACTGCCACAAATTTTTGTGATGTGCATTTATCATATTATTTTTATGAGGGCATTTTTTGAGGAAAATTATTAGTTCTTTCTTAAAAAATTAATATATGGAGTAAAACACTAAAAGTTTCAAAACGACGGAAATTTGTCTAAATTTTAACCCATAAATTTTATTGAATAATCTTTTCGACAAAACTTATGGCTAAAATAATTTTTTATCTTATTGATACGTGTGCAAAAAGTTCCAAAACTGTAAAAGTAGTTTTTTTTTCTTTTTGAACGTTTTTCTTTTGAGCCGAAATTTATACTTGAGAAATTACGATTGAAAGTTAAACACTTCACTATTAACGGATATATGTACCCCCCCCCAACGCCACATTTTGAATTTTTTTAAATACTTCTCATGCGGTTAGAGTAATTAATTAAGAATAAAGAACGGAAAATGGTGCAATTTCTTTTCAGATTAAATTTTAAAAAAAACCCTATTTTATTAATGGTTTTGTAAAGCAATCCTGGAAGAAGCTGTTTACAACTTCTTCTAGTATTTCCGTTTGTTTTGAATATTTCTTTCGATATTTCCGAAACGCGGTCAACCGCAGAAGCTGAAATTTATGTAAAACAAGACCACAGAAATTCAAAAACTATCTTAACCAATACTTAAAAAACATGATTCCTACAAGATACGTAATGCGATTTTTTCAACGATATTTTATTTGCAAATGATTTTGTTTTCATTTTCTTCAATTCGTAATTAATGTTCATTAATTTTATGACCCAAGTACAATTTCTATCAAAAATAATCCTTCATGTATTTGAAAAGTAATAATTCATTTTAAGTTGGGTATTACTTCTAGAACAGCCACAAAATGATGTAAGCTTTTCATATTTTTCGCATTCCATTTAAATCATTTCGCACTGCTCTTAATATATACTGCGTAATGTGTTACTATGTTTAAACTGCTAAATTAATTTTGGTATATTTTAAAACACAAATAAATTTAATTCCGTATAATTTCTTTAAGTGTGATGCAATTATAAGTAAAAAATTTTTATTCAAATACTTTAATCTCAAAGAATAAATTTTTAAACTTAATTAAACCGTAAACTTTTCTCGGAGATAAAGGAAAAAAATATTATTTCAGCAAAATAATAAATACACGCCTTTTAAATTCTTTCCCTAAAATGCATCCACTAAAAATAGTCAGTACTTTTATTGTTTAAAACTTTTTCTGAATTACAAAAATTTGTTTTTAAAAAATAATATAGAATGAGATTTTTCCGGCATGTTAACGCATTCATCGATAACAAAGATTCAGTCTCACGACTTAATCTTGATAATCAGCGCAGCCATGTTTCAGAGTGATTATTATTGATATTCGTGGACAGTATTGTTTCTGTGGTTTCGAGATCAGGTGCTATTGAAGATCAGGGGTGTACCAGGAGGGCGTGTATATTAAATCTAATCATCATGTTTATCAATGAGGTTCATAATCCTCTTGTAAACATGGTGTGAGGTTTGGAAAGCGCGGTCTGCTAGTTCAAATATTATCTTCACCACTTAACTGTGGTTCAAAATTACGAGGTTAGTTGCCAATCCATCTCATGTTTCTTGCTAGTGTAGTGCAATATAACAACAAACAAGTGCAATATATAAACAAACAATCAATCTTGATAACTAGTATTTAAATGCTTCAATCTGAGAAAATTCTGATAATTGAAGTAGACATTTGGATCATATTTACTATTCTTATGTTCATTACATTTTCGCAAAATTTTTATTCTTCGTTTTATTCATCTCAGACAATTTATGAAGGTCATGATAACATCGCTGTTTAATTCCATTGGATTACATGTAATTAAAAATGCAATAGTGAATATTATTAATTTTTTTATTAAATAACTGCATTATTTATCTGTGAAAAAAACTTAAAAATTCGATTTTTAAAATATTTAGTGATCTGAATGAAGTTCAAAGTAGAAAGTTTACAATATTTCTTGATTGCCGAAAGATTTTATACGGGGGCATTTATTTGTCGAGATGCTAAGGAAGTTTTAGATAACATAACTGTTTGAATCCACTGTCATGATGTTAGTCTTTTTTTTTATTTAAATGTTGCCTTTTACGGAAATAAACAGTTTACTCTTCTAATGTTTAAATGGTTTGGAAATTTTTTAAAAAGACCCCACAAACTAGATTAATATAAATTTTTAAGATTTTATTTTATATTATTAATATATATATATAATGTTTTGAACTTTCTAGTTGCTGTAATACGCGTTATAATCCTTTGACGGTAGACAAGAAGTGATTTTTTTTCATTATTTTTTATTTCATATGTGCATGCTTTCTATAAGTGTGTGTTTTTCCATTAATATTGCTTCTTCGTGTAATTCTCAAGAATATTTCTGGACCGAAACAATAGATAAAATATAAATAATTGGTATAGTAATAAATACTTTCCCCAAGAAGAAAATTTTTCTGAAGATTGCTGAAACATAAATCGATCATCTCGGTTTTCCTACCTGATACAGAAATAAACATGTTAAAAATAGATTTTTCGAGATACACTATATAGTAATATATTTCCTACATCCTTTCCAAACTTAATTTCGGACCTATTTCATATTAATCGATGCATTATTTCGTTACAGTAGATAGAACCTAAAAAATAACAGAATCTTTTTTTTTCTTTTAAGAAAGAATATAAGATTAAAATAATGCATATTTCTCTATTAGCAAATAAAGAAAATAATTCTTTACTCTCTGGAGGGAGAGGTCTCTCAAATTTTCAAATTTTAATATTGGTTGTTGTCAGTAGCGTACACAGGAATTTTTCAAGAGGGGGTCCGGGGTCGAAAGTTCATCATTCTTCTATCATGCTCCTTTTGATTTTGTCGATTTTCGGGAACAAAACACAGTAATAAACAAATTTTTGAATAAATAATTAGCATTAATTAATAAAACTGATCTCTCATTAATAACAAATATTGAATTAAATTTTACGTACTATATACTTAGAATTATAGTCAATCGGAAAAAAAATCAAAGGCTTTGGGGGAGCGGGGGGATCCGGACCCCCAGCCCCCTTGTGTGCGTCACTGAAATGAACTACTACCGTTTTTAGAAAGTGACTAAAGAAATTATTTTTACACGAGAGGCAAATAATATTCTTTCATTTGAATAACAATGCCGATTGAAAATGTTTTAAGACGATTACGGTACATTCAAGCAACGAAAACATACACTTAAATACATTAGCGCACGCAGGAATTCTTCAAGGGGGTTCGGGGTCGAAAGTTCACCATTCTTGTATCATGCTGCTTTTGATTTTGTCGTTTTTCGGGAACAAAACATAGTAAAAACTAATTGTTGAATGAATCATTGGCATTAATTAATAAAATTAATCATTAATAACAAATACTTAATGAAATTTTACGTACTATATACTTAGAATTATAATCAATCGGAAAAAATATCAAGGGCTTTGGGGGGTCCGGACCCCAGCCCCCTTGTGTGCGCCACTGGGTGTTGTACTTTTATGCTCATGAAACTTTGTATATGCGGAAATGTTTTTATATATATGTAATCTGTATGTGTAATATGAAATTAAGTTATAATATGTGAAATGATTTAATTTTTTATTTTATTACACACATTCATTTGCTTACTTAAATTATCGTAGTTTGCATATGAAAGGGGAAAAAAAGCTTGACAAATCATTTTCTCACTCAAGTCTACTGTTGAATAATTGTATTAAGCAAGGCAGTGTATAGTGTATAATAGAACAATTTTTTTCTAACAATGTATACATTTTCGTGTGTATTATTACATTTTGTATATGTCAGCAAATAATCCACGGGAAGTGTTTCCTGATCAAATGGGTAGCTTTATGTATAGCTCATTCGCTTATTGTTGAAGTCTTTGGTCAAACAAAAATATTGCGCCGCTTATTGCTTGGCTGTTTTCGGTATATACACAAGAGCGCGAACTTAACGTGAAGCACATTTTCGGACAGAAAAAATGCTTCAATTTTTATTAAAATTTGTGACATTGTAGCTCATGCATTTGTTTATAATATAGGGTTTTTAAAATTTCAAAATATTTCATAAATAATTAGTTTTTCCTTTTAACATGTAAAGGGAGAGCTCATTTAGCATTACGGTATAGGAGAAAAATTGCGAAACACGTTTTATAAAAGAAAAAATGCATAAACTCGGATAAAAATGAGTAGTATGATAAACTAAGTGATTCTCTACAGGATAGTGAAGCCAGAATATTATATTAATGTTTGAGTACTTTTATATCTGAAAAAATATTCCGAATTCGGGTCCTATACTTTAACATTAGCCGAAAACAGCCTTAAGCTAGGGGTGGGCAACTGTTTTGTGTGTGGCTCGAGGGCCATATTGTGGGATTGGAGAATAGCGGAGGGTCGCACCTTTTTAAAAAAATTGCATTCAGTATAAAAAATAGTAAGTTTTTATAAGTTAAATAAAATTGTGGCAGTTTTATGCAATTTACTTATTATGAAAATTTCATATATCTATTGTTGCAAGCACATTTAATTTTAGAAATCAGTTTAATTAAAACCACACTTTTTGCAATGTTTTTCGAAATCAGATAGCTCGTTGAAATTCTCATTACAACTTGAAAGTTAATGTCAGGCAACTTGTATTTATATATTTACTCTTGTTAATCTTTATACAAGGAAAACTTTTTTACAAATACATGCCGATCCAAATATAGAGAACATTTTCCCAACAAATTTCTTCATACATGAAAATTTTTCAGCTGACATAAATTTATAGATGTCAATTTATGTCATAGAACATTAAATATTTCTTTCAGACTAACAATAAGATCTAACTGAAAGTCAATAAGCTCCTCAAGTGCTGTATCAATACAGTAGTAATGAGAGCAAATTGAATTAAAGGCTCATTTTTTAAAAAAATCTTGAGATTTTCTGACCTCTTCCTCCAAACGCTGCAGAGGATCTCTTTGAAGAAATACTTTTAGGTATTTTGATTTCCTAATGAAGTAAAGGAATTCTGTTTTCTTAATAGTAAAAAATATAATACGAATATTTGATCATTCACGGGGAAAAAAATTCGATTCAAAATGGATTTTCTAACTGTCTTGGCGAACTGCAAAAATACTCTTAGCGCTGCTATTTGCCTATTCCTGCAAATTGCTGCTAATGTTTACTCGTGAGTCCTAACGCAAAATAGTACATTTTTTTTCATAGCGAGTATATTCGTCATAAAGGGTTAAATGATTAAATCTATTTGGTATCAAAACGCGAAATTAATATAGCGAATTTTGAATTTCAATGATTAGAACCTTGAATAGATAGTTCGCGTGCAGCTATTTATTTGAGACATTGTTTATCTGTGCATTCTCCAGTAATAAACTTAATTAAAAAATATTGTAATTTATTAATATATTTTTCTCTACATAAAAAAAGGTTTTCGAAATGCTTTCATAAATTTATTTATTTAAGGTATAATTTGTAAAAATGCATCTTAAAAATACAGTTTTAAAATTTGAGTAATTTAATTATTAATAATAGCTTCGTACTAATTTATAACCAACATTTAAAATTAATTACTTTATATTTATAGCAAACAGTTTAATTATTTATAATTGGATTAAAGTATTATGTATTAATGTATTAAACTATTATTATAAACACCCTATTACATAATAATATTTGCTATCATTAACATTATTATGCTTGAAAAATTTAATACTATAGTTATGTTTAATTAATTTTAAAATCTTTGATTTATATAACTGTCGTAATTTATAGCCCACAGTTGAAAAGCTAGTATCTGTTCTCTGCAAAATTTGATTTTATTGTGTAATAATATCTTCCTCAACGGAAAAGGAAAGAAAGGTCAAGAGTTGTGATAATATTTAAATCCCAGAAGTTTAAAATACTTTGATGCACGTATAAAGTCTTTCAAATAATTTGCACAACGGGGAGTATTTCAGTTAATAGGACAATCTACATAAATAAATCTTCAAAAAATATTTAAACTTCCTAGATTTCTTTTTTTTTATCTCCTCATTAATTTAGAAGATAATTTCCTTTAAATATTAATTTATTGACACTTTAGATGCGATGTCACTTGTAATTAATTATCAGAACTTGGGTAAACGGCAATTTGCTTTTCAGGGTAACGGAAGCTTAACCTTACGCGTATCAGTTCCCTGCTAAAAACGTTGCACTTTTTAAAAAATACTAAACCCCAACAAAGGGAAAATTGATTGGAACTGCGACATGTCTAGAAGGGGTAGTCACTCTCTTAATAAAAATATTTGAGAACGTGATTTTTTCGCTCAAGGAAAAAGAAGAAGAAAAGAATTTAATTAGTTTAAGAGATAAAGAAGTTCTGTGAACCACACTGTGTCAACTTTCTTAAAAAGTAAGAGAGGTAACATTTCAGATAAGAGTAAGTCGTAAGAAAAGAAAAGAAAATTATTCGGCAATGGATTTAATACAAAAGTGTTTTGCAAACTTTTGCTATGTGTTCTTTGCATGTGTTAATGTACACATGACATTTTAAGCCGCTTAACAAAATCAAAACAGATGGAGAAAATAATTCACAGAAAGTAAATCTGCTGCTAATATTAATATGATTTTTAAAATAATTTTGACAAATAATTTTGGAAAAATAAAGAAAATCAAAACTCTCTCTCTCTATATATATATACAATGAAAATTATTAAATACTGTTTTGTAGTTGATGTTGATATGTACTAAAGAAAAAAAATTACTTTTGTACCATCAGTTAATCGAAATGGAGCTGATTAAAAATTACGTCATAAAAATTCTTTCAAAGACAATAGATAACATCAGTATTATTGATTCCCTCGTGTAGCTTGCTGATGCACGGGTAATCCACTGGGGCACAAAGCCCTCACGTGAAAGTTTGGAGAGTGTCGCTTTCGTCACTTGACTGTGGTTTAAAGTTACGAGGTTCGTTGCCAATAGCCTTCATGTATTCCGTAGCTTATAATGAATGAATCGATCAATTATAGACTGATGGATATTCAAATTGCTGAAGCTTTAAAATCCTTATAATGATGTAGTATGAAAATTAGGAGAGATGGGAGACACACAGCTCAGATGTCACTCCCGTTGTTTCTAGGGTGACATTAAGAAGTAATCAAATCTGCTAAGTAACTTATGAAAAAATGTTTCTAATGATTATTTTATTTCAGTTCGTTTTATTTTTCTATAAGACTTCGGTTGCCCATTGGATAAGATGAGAAGTTTTCATGAATGACGAATAACGAATCGAGTTGTAATTCGAAGCGCCGATTTTTCCCCAAAACTATTGACTCCACGCTAAATTCAAATGCGCCTCAAAATCCTCACGTGTTTTAATATAAAAATTAAGAGAGTAAGTAATAATCAACCTTTGTGTGTGTCACTCTTGTAATTTGACAGAAGCTCAAAATTACAAGCTTCGTTACCAGTAACTCTTGCACGGTTTGAAAAAGGTATTAACTTGAAATAAATCATCTTTTTCCTCGTGGTGCTTTCGTTTAAATTGATGTATTATTATTTTTAATGCTGAGTAAACTTTCTCTTTATCTTTTACTGTATTACCTTAAGTCATTATAAATTGACAGCATGAATCAATGCTTTTTTTTTAGCAGAAATGTTGGAAAACCTTTAAAAATTCATAATTTTATATTCTATTTCTATTTCTATTGCGTAAAGCACTGGATAACATTATATTTTTTAGAATGAATCTAATTCTTAGTTAGACTTTTAAACCTTAGCTAATGAAGCAACAGCTTATTAAAAATAAGCTTATTTTTCATATTATGTGAAAAGAGATTTGATTATTATTATCACTTAGATTATTGTTTATAAAAATATTAAAACATTTACAAGAATATATGTTAATTTCGTAACTTTTAAAATTGAAATAAATTCTTTATGCAGAGATAAAATCGAAAGCTCACATACTTTTAGTTCGAAAAAACTTTACAGTTAATGAAATTAACTTAATTCACTTGATGAAATTATTACTGTATACAGAGTTTTTATTCTTAATATATTATCCAGAGAAGATTGTTGAACTATGAAGAACTCCGATGCGTGAAGTTAAGATTGAATATTTAAAATTATATTAAATATTTTGTTTCTTTTATTAAAGTATTCATTCGTTCGTTTCTAATCTAATTTCTCTTCCCCTTAAAAACGTTTATTTGATAAATTATTTTATCTTACTTAAGTAATTTTAAATGTTCGTCAGTATAATTTGATGTGTTTCCTGTGATGACTGAAAATTGATGAAGGAAGTTATATTATTAAATTTTGTATAATAAAAGCATGATATATTTTGTTCCGCTTAATTTGTATCCTGATTGAAACAAAACCCATTATCTTTAATTCCATTAAATATTCGGAAAAATAGTGAAAAAGTTAAATTGTATTTTACATAAATATACTTTAGTTATATATATAGTGGATATATTTAACTGAATCAGATATGTATGTTATATATTATTTCAAATACAGAATAAAATGTGTACTGTGTGTATTTTTTACTTCGTAACGTAAATTATAATGAGCTAATGTTAGTAATGAGTGTGTTTTTTAAAAAAAGTTAGATGACTTATGGTAAACTTTTCAATAATTTTCTTTTCAATTCAGCAATTATTCCATTCAGATATTCAGCTGTCTAAAACAATGTATTTTCATGTAACTTACGCAAAAATCACATGTCATAATTTAAATACATATTCATCTGCTTGCGAAAGAGCAGATAGTTTTCGAATAGGAAATTTCTCTCTCTCCTAATGTATCATTGAATTTTAAAAACAAGACGAGAGAGCTGGTATTTCTTCACTTTTATCATTCCATTTATTTGCGCACTCCACGTCAAAAAATCGAGTCTCTTTGACGTCACTTTGCGCTCGTAGGCGTTGAGTATGCGCTTGTCGTGTGACGCAGAAACGCATTTTAAGCCGCTTTGTTAGCGCAGATTGCTCTTGAACTAGAGTTGCAGACTTTTGTCAGATCGAATTGCAGAAAAATACTTGAGATCGTGTGATGTCGATGAAATAATTGCTAACAAACATATGGGAGTTTCTAGATGCCGAGAATGGGGTTAATGTAATCGGTGACCTTTGTGTGTGTGTGTGTGAACATGTTTTTATATTCAGTGAAAATCGTTTAACACGAAACTGAGGGGGACTTAAATATTTTTTCATGCTAAAGGATATTGCAAAAAATCATATATTCAGCAAAAATTATTTATAAGAGAACACTTTAATTACATAGATGTGTATAAATTCATGTATTTAATACAAATCAAGAAAACCAAAAAAATCTCAATGAAATGTAATACAAAATTTTCAAAGTTTTGAAAAACGAAACATTTATAAAGTTTTTGGGAAATAATCTGATATTTTTCTTTACATTGTATCGAATTATCTAATGTCGTCCATTTTATTATCTATTTCACCACTGGAATGTGCTTCTAAATAACTGTACATACTTTTCATGGTGTTTCTCGTTTCGGATGACGGGGAAGCAGGAGTTGCATTATTCATTTCATTCGCGTCGTCCGAATATGCATCAATGATATTTTTTGAGCTTTGACCAAACTCTAAAATGTCTTAATCTGGCGTAATTGGAACTGTGCACACATTTACATCATCTACTGCATCGAATTCTTCCAATGATAAACCTGCGTGGCTGGTGATTTCCGTATTTTGTTCCTTCCCAGAAGGGAAATCTCTTCGTGTTAAGCGATTTTCGTTTAGTGTTAAGAGAAAAAAATGCATGAAAATACATAATAGTTTGTCGGGATGGTTGTATTATTTCGTGTTAACCGATATTTCGTCTTAAGTGTTTTCACGTTAAACGCATTTCACTGTATTTCTTAATATACCGTTGAATTGTTGCTTATTAAACTTAAATGTAATTGTTTTATTTTTTTTATATTTTAAGGAGAATTTTCTTTTAATAATAGGCTCATTGCCATTTTTCATATTTGTAACGCATGATTAAAAATATGCACGGTATTCACTGTTTGGGGGGAATCTATGCGCATTTAAGCCACATTCTAATTTTAAAAAAATAATAATTTACCATGAGATAGGGTTAAAGATTTTGATTGAAAGTGTTGAACTTTTTGAAATAAAAAAAATTATTTGAGAAAACTAAATAAATGTCCTTATTTTAAGTTATTTATTGAGAATAGATGTAATATAATAACAATTTACTACCATCCATTCACACACACACGTAATAGTGAGCATAACTTCATACGGCTGACTGAAATTAAATGATCACATAAATTGTTTCGATTAGTACAAAATGATTCGAAAATGAATTAAAAATATACGGAGATACCTTCTGGATTACTGCTATGTGATATTCTGGATTATTTGATATTCGTATATTTTTTTCTAATATCGTTGATGGGTATCGTAAATTATTTAATATAAATTGGTTTTTATTTATTTTTCCTACTATAGAAATAAATATGCAATTTTCTTCCTGCATTTAAAAACACTTGCCAAAAAAAATGCAGGAATCACACATGGATTAAATACTATTTATTTACCTTATACTTCTTTCTTTTTGAATTCACATAAATGTCCAATTATATCACAAGAATGAATAAGTTACGAGTATTCTAATGTATTACCAGTGACAAACTACTTGACATAGCGTATGGAACTAAATTTAATTATTAATATACTATTTATTCCCAAATCGTTTTTAAACTCTCTCTGGCAGTTTCTTCTTTCTTTATCTTTGAACTGAAAGGAAAATTTGAATGATCACTTTTTTTTATCATAATATCATAATTGATTGAATGTTCTTGGAGCTTGACCTCTGAATATGATTGGATATCTGTCACGCAATTCACATTTACTTTCACTTATAATTGAACATTCAAAAAAAGTATTTTTTCCCCTACATTTTGTTATTTTAACCATTGACTTTTATGAACGCATTGCATTCAGAATGAAGAGTCAAATTTCTAACAATAAAACCAGCAATAATTTCTTTGCATCACGCTATTGCTACACGCCACTTACAGCAGTGTCTATACATAAATATATTGATTGTTCGACCTGTATTAAATCACTTTTAATGAGTTTTGATTTATGGAATTAGGTCTAGATTTTTTCGAACTGAAATAAAGATCAATACTCTCGTAGAAGATTTAGTTGTGAAAAGTGATAGATGTATGCAATCATCACAATGACTATACTTCGTTATATTTTCATTTTTACTTGTTAATTATAAGTACAAAATTTAAAATCCTCATGCTTCAGTGTAATTGCTTATTTAACTAACATCAGTTACTTATAATTCGTCTGTATGTGTTAATTAAGAAGTTAATTTTCTTAAAAAAATTCGAACTAAAAAAGGGAGGATTAAATTGTGAGGTTTTTTCCCCTTTCAAAATAAACAATAAGGATTATTTTATTTTGCGTAGTGGGTTAAATTTTCTTGTAACGGCATACTCACATGATAATGACAACCATGTGTTTCTAGCCTAACAGTTCAAAACTAACATGACGCCATAGTTACCCGATAAAAGTAGTAATGCGTTTTCATCTAATCAGTTCATTCGCTTCGTTGTTGCCAACTTTTGCTCTTTGTAGAAACTTTTTTAAAAAGTACATATTTGTCAGCAATAGCAACGCACGTAGGTATATATAAAATGCATTTTATTTAAAGTACATGAAAAATAAGATTCTTTTTAATTTTTGAAATCTTTTATATCAGTGCTCCGCAACCTTTTTATCGCTGCGGACCGGTCAACATTTGATAATTTTACCGCGGCCCGCTGAGAGTGGGAAACATTGATTGTTTATATTTTAGATTGTTTTGATTTAACAATTTTAATTTAGTTACATTTAAATATAACCTTCAGAATAAAATATAGTTACGCCAAAATGATTAAAAGTGATTTAACGCGGAATATAAAGCGATTTCCGTGGAAATTTGCGCAAATCCGATCGAAATGCACCACTTTCAATAAAATGGAAATAGTTTAATGCTCTTTAGGCGACCCGGCATCATTTGATCCGCGGACCGGGGGTTACGGATCAATGTTTAACATGAAACTTTTTTCATAACATTTGAACATCTTTACCCAATTATGAAATTTTATCTAAGTTTTACAAATAGAATAGCAAGTATAATTAGTTTAATTTCTGTTTTGAATTTTCAATGGATAACACGTGATTGTCTTTATAACATAATCGTCATCAATTAAGCGCATTGTGTAAAGTGAATTAAATGTCATTGAATTTGAATTCATAAAATGCTAAATATTTAGTTTGTATATTACTTTAATTGCGTGAAAACTATATCTTTTTACAAAAATATTCTTGGGAAATGTTGCTCTTTTTGGAATACTGAAATTTTATACGTTTAATAAAATAAATTTAAAAAAAATATTCACACTTAGTTGTATTTTCCATTTTATGTTAATTTGAAAAATTTTATGATAAGAGTAATTAAAATATTTATTATTTTATTTGAGCATTATTAATTTTATTTACAACCCGTAATTAATTTTGAAAAGAATTGATCAGATTTGTTCAATTCGTTATATATATATATATATATATATATATATATATACATAATTTCAATTGATTTTCAACTCATTTACATTCACTTTTCATACCATTAATTAAAAGTGGAAATTCACTTTTTATAAACATTCGCTATTCAGTCAAGACGATAATTATAAGACTTAACATCTTAAAACACACACACAGGTGAACATACTTTATAAATTGCATTAATGATTTAAAATTCATAAAATACTTTTTTTAATCGATTGCTTAGAATTCTTTTCAAAGTCCAATTTTTTGTCATTCAGCGATTAAAAAGTATTCAGATGTTATTACTTTTCAGAAATAAAAACTGAATTTTAAATTGTCATTTTTTAAACAGATAATAATTTTAATAAGACATTAAAGAGGACTTGTAATGCTGCAGTTTTGAATCTAACTTTTCTCCTCAACCAATTTTATATCATGTATAAAATATTTGATGTTTTTTTAAAGATCAATTGATACTTCTTTACTGTGTCTATAAAAGTGAAGGATTTCACACTAAAATAAAATCGTAAGAAATTTTTATAATTTTAGAAGGAACTACGTCACATTTTGCTCAGGTTTGGTTGTACAAATTTTAAGTATATCGTGAAATTGAACGCTGCGTCGTAACGCTTATCATAAAAATTAAACAAAAAAGTTAAATTACATTGTGTTATATAATACACTTAATTTCATGTTGTAGCTCTTTTTTAATTTATGAAACTTTTTCTTCTACCTATATAAGAGTATTTCTTAATTACCTTTTTTCTTTAAGATAATGTGTTCATAGGGGTAGATGTAAGTAAAAATAAATATTCTTTTTGATGGAAATACATGTAGTTCTTAGACAATCGGGATAAAACAAGTAAAACAAAAAAAGTCCCTACTCATGCTACTTTGTGATAATTTGCTTTTATTCTCGTCGGTTTTTTTTCCATCTCCTTTTAAAACCCTTTCAGGAGTTAATTTAACGTTAAGACAAGAATGTATAAAGAATATTATATTGGATAAAAATTTCTGAAGGCATGATTTGAACCATGATATTGTTAAAAACTTTCGTGTATTGATTATTTAAATGAGCTGTTTTGAACAAAAGAAAGAGTTTTTTTTAGTTAATAGGCAGAATAAATGATTCGTGATAGTTTCTGAAAGTAAATGTGTTTAAAATGCTTTTTTTTTTATCAAAAACAGTTGTAAAATACAACGAAAACAATAAATTGATTTCTTATTCCAGTAAAACTTAAAATTATTATGCAGTATATGATGCTTAATCAGTAGTGCACTCAGGAATTTTTCAAGGGGGGGTGTCCAGGGTTTAAAGTCCACCTTTCTTGTATCATGCTTCTTTTGATTTTGTCAATTTTCGGGAACAAAAAATAGTAAAAAACTAACTATTAAATAAATGATTAGGATTAATTGATAAAATTAATCGTTAATAACAAATACTTAATTACATTTTACATACTATATACTTAGAATTATAATCAATCGGGAAAAAATCAAGGACTTTAGGGGGTGGGGGGATCCAGACCCCTTGGAACCCCCTTGTGTGCGCCACTGTGCTTAGTTAATCACAATTAATTACAGAATTGTTTTTAATTCCTAACATCGTTATCATTTGGTGTTCTACAAATATGGTGCTTTAAAAAATATCATGTAACATGATTTCATGTGAAATTTAGTTTATGGTTTATACATGTTGCCTTTTTAAAGCCAGTCCTGTGATTCTTTTTCCGTTTTGGAGATTGAATGGAAGTTCTTTAATTAATATGAATTGGATTAGTGAAATATCAGTAAATTTAATGTATAAGTAAAATGGCAAGTATATTGCAAAGTAAGTTGAAAATGAATTTATTTTGTTAGTTTAATATCATATAGTGTGTTTTTCCAAATATAATTCCAAATAATATAGTTGTTCACAAATGTTTCAATTACAACAGTTTAAAATCTTTACATTTCTTTATTAAAATGTGAAAGTCACCTTTCTGGTGTATTGATTATATGAAAATTGAGATGGTGTATTTTAATAAATCATATATATATAATATATATATTATTCATTAATCTTCTCTTATTTTTATTGCATTATTCAAAATTACATCTCTATTATAATGATAATTTAAATCTTTTTTGAACAACGGGAGAAATAATTACATAAAAACATGAATTGAATTGAAATGTACAGTCTTCTTAAATGATAAATATAAAATTAAATTGATAGTGATATCAGGATAATGTTTTATATTTTGATTGTCAAACACTTAAGAAATACTTACTCACTTTTCCAAATTTTTCTCTTTTCATGTCTGTTTGTTGATATGGGTATTTATTGTGTAAATTCATAGTTTCCTCGCTTAAACAACTAGATTAGTTACAAAAGTGAATTCATTTTTATTTTATTATTAATGTTTTGTTGTTCAATTGCTATCCAATTGCTACTCAAAGACATTTCTTACCTTAAAATATTCAGGTTTTGTGAAAAATTCTTGAATCAACTTGTTTTAAAAACAGAATCTAAATATAGCTAAAAAACTAATTTTTTCCTTGATGTTTACTAGTAAAACAGCCACCTAAATTTACGTTACTATGCAAATATGAATATCATACATTTTTATATAAATATAAATATACATAAGTGAGTTTTAATATGAGTATTTCACTTTATATATATAAAAGGAGGCTTTGCTTAAATTTCAAAAAAAAATTATTTATGTTCAAAAGTTTCATTCCTTATTTTAACTTAACAATCTCTCATGAAAGATATTATATCCTCAATATATCTTGTGCTGATTTATTAATGATATAGATGCCCATGAAGCATTTAAAAGTAGAGACATTTGTGGGGCATTAAACTTATCAAATTGAACGAAATTGTATATTTTTTTTGTGTAACATTTTATTTTTTGACGAATTAGTTTAAGCAGCTGTGATGTCCATGTTTCTCATTAAAAACAGTATGAGTAGGGTATTGCTTTGATCAGATGAATATCTTAGAATTTAAAAGCAAAAGAACTTTAATTAAAATAGCTTATTTAGAATTTTATTAAATAATTTCATTTAGTAATGATATTTTTCCTTAAAAATCATGCTTTTTTCCAATAAGTAAAAAGATTGATTATGAAAACTTTAAATTCTTAAAGGTTTCCTATAAGAGAAGGAAGGGTGGGGTGTTTCCATTCATCACATATTAAATAAAAATGCCTCGATTAAAAATATATTCTCTTTTAAAATTATCTTAAATTATACTTAAGATAAAGCATATTGTACTAGGTCACACACACATACTTTAGTAAACGATTACTATACGTCAATTCCGAAAAAATGATCCATTAATCGTTGATAAAAGTTACAGCAAATGATTTGTCATTTCATTTCGTGTGCTGTTTCTTAGAAATTTAATGGATTAGGACTTAGTTTCTTCGGTGGATTAGCACTCACAAATATTGCTGGATCGGTATTAAACACAGAAATGATATAAATTTCAATATATTTTATTTCTTAAATAATTACCGAGAATATATATACTTATAAGCGTGGAGTGGATCCCTAAATGAATCTTAACGGAGTATGTAACTTTATTTATCTTAATTGAAGCATCCTCAATGTAAATCTTGGAAAATGTACTATTATCTTCAAGTAAGTTTACGCAGGACCTTTTCCTAAGTCATTTTTTGATAAATAACAGCTTCACATTATACTAATATTCCCTGGATTTTCTTGGTATACTCAAGTATCCCTCTCACCCCCCCTTCAGATGTCTGTTTAAATAGTAATGTCTATTTTCAATGCATCACTTTTTTCACGCAGGGGGTTATCGAGGTTCTCATATTAAACAATGTCACAAAGAAACTCCAAAGGTTCAGAATTAATATTTCCATTTATAGTATTAATTCTGCGTTTTAACCATTTTTGAGAAATAACTGCTTAATAAACCATAAACAAATCAATTAAATAATTAAATAGAATTGGTTATTACTTGAAATGCTTCCTAAAACTATTACAATTTGCCATCATGGATGTGTGGGATGATTCTATCGTTTTGAGTAAAACTAAACTACATTCGTATTTATTTTAATATATCAATTTTAATTATGTGTATTATGAACATTCACCCTCAATAAATAATTTTATAAATTTGTTTCCTTTTAGGAAATTGCTTTATGTTTTAAATAAAATATATTCTTTCCCTCTCAACAGTTTAGTCATCAAATAATTTTTTTCATTTCTAAACAAAAATTTTACAACATTCCACCATTGTTCTAAAATATAAAAACTATTTTGGTCCATTGCCCGTAACACTGTAGTTATAAGTACGTATTTCGGTTGATTGTTTTTAGTTGAAATTCGGATTGAAATTGTAAAATAATTTTTTGAGATGATCAATATCAGGCAGAATTAATCCCCTGCCTGGAATAATTATTTTAAAATCAATTCAATAAAAAGGCTATATCGTGATAAATTACTCGATATAATCGAGCATTGAAAATATTTTCATCATTTAAATTTAATTTTTTAACGGTATTTAGAAAATATACGTCATAATTTTAATTCTTATTAATTTTTTATACGAAATATCAATCACTTTATAATTTAAGTCCTTCATTCGGAAAATTTCCAACAAATATATATCACATTCTTCCCTCATTTCGTATTTAACATTTCTTTACAAGCTACATACTCTTTATGTCTAGACTATTCAAAGAGTTCTCGTAGAGTTGTTCAAGGGAAATAACCCACGACAGTCTTCCCATTGCTCGCTGAATGTACCTACTTTCTTTTTCATTATCTGTCTCTTTTCGTTATCGCTCTGGAACAGCCATTTTAGCCGAAGACGGCAACTCGGAGGTATCACTTTGTGGTAAGTATTCAACTCATCTTAAAAGCCTTCCTAAGTAATCTAAATATAGCAACCGTTAGCCGCACGTGTACTCTTCGGTTGTTCTCTCACTATAGATCTCTGTTCCCGTAAACATAATGCTCACCATTTTCACATTTCGTACCATTCTGTAATCATAAATAAAGAAAAAAGAGTGTTCGTGGATTATCTTGGAGCAAAGATAAAATGTTTACATCAGATGTGCAGATTATCGGATAAGGGATTATGTTCTTAAAGCAACATAGTGTTAAACTGGATATCTAAAATAAAAAAGGATTGTGTAACTTCAGAAAAGCAAAGTATATTTGCAAAGATGAAATATATAAATTGAGACTCAACAATATGTCTTCAATTAAACGTTTAATTGTTCTTTTAAAAAATTTCATGCGTAATGAATTTTTAAAAGTTGATTCCATTCATTGTGAACGTTTTCGTTGCACAGTAATAAAAGCTGGAAGCAACCTCCATTGCAGGAGTCGAGTCAAGATTCACTGAAGGCTACGGGTATGGACTTAATGGGGGTCTGTTATATACATGGGCGTCTTAAAACTCTTTGAGGCCCTGGACCCCTATGCAAAAGTAGACCCCTACCTGAGATCTTTAAAAGTAGACAGTATATAGCATGCATTGTCAAATACTCCTTCAAACTGGAATTTGAAACAAATAAATGTGCACGACTCGCAATCTCAAAAACCTAGGCACAAACTATTTCAACTAAATGAGATGTGTGATTGTTCATGGCATTAGGCCTCGACATGGACGATGATCATCGCAAAAATACGTTCTTACCACTTTTGCCAGCTGACATGTAATTTGAAATTCCTTGTTTTTCGGAGAATATGTACAAGAAGAATATTTGACCATTAAAATTATCCGGGTCATGATCTTATTAAGACAAGGTCGAGAACGAAACAAGGCCCAAAAAGGGCTAGGTCCTGTGCCCGGGTCCAGTCGCCCGATGCCTTAAGACGTCCCGGGTTATATTTAAAACGGAAATTTGTCACAAAAAGGTACGATTTCGAACTTAAGTTCGCTGAGGCAGCCGAGGGGTCATGGTCGGAAGTTCGTGACCGGCGTTATTTTTAATGAGTCATGGTTTCGAGTACCACAAAATATTTACCAAGCAGAGGGACTGGTCCACGTAAAATCTATTGAGGCTTGGAATGCGGATTGTCAGCTCAAGTGTTGTCTTCATTACTTGACCTGTGATGACCCCCTTGGGTCACACCTTGAACACCAAGATTAATTTGAGGCAAAGAACCACCAAAAGCCATTTTGAATAATAATATTATTTATTTTTGTTATAATTTCCTCAAAAATCTCTGATAACAAATAATATAATTATGTTACGTCATCTAAAGGGATTTTCCTTTATATTAAATTAAATTACTTAGAATACGATTGATTACTAATCTAGCTCAACTCAAGTAAGGTTTACCGAAACTAGGAGATCCGAGAAACACACGTATTCGAATTCTTAATTGTCATTAACTTTAACTAAGTATCTCAACCTGACGCTTACTTTAAGCGTACGTGAATTATATTTACAGCTGGCTTATATCAGCTTTCTGGTACGTCTAGCAGCACGACGTCTTCACGAATCTAATCTTTTTGAATCTTCTAGTTTTACTTTTAACGTTGTTGGCTTAATAGCCTACCATCATCTCTCTTGCTATCTCGCAACTCTCGACTTAAATAGCTTATCTAATTTGAATATCCCAAACTTCTTTTTGGAGTTGATTGGAAATAAACGCGAATTTATATTCCCCAGAAAGACGCCTAAGAAGATTAGTGGAAAGGTTCCGTACAGATTCGTCACAGACCTTGGTTCAAAATTTCGATGTCTTCTCTGGTGCTGCTTCAAAGTGTAGCCTTAATAATCAACCAATCAATAGGAACTTAAAAAGGAAAGATAGCAAGCATCATTTTCTGCTTCTGGTTGAGGCTATAAATTTACGAGGTCAATATGTTTTTCTACTTTCGCGCAGCGTTAATTCATACAAAAAATATTCGTAAATTAAGAAAACATATTTATTTTCAAAAATTTGTTTTAGTTGTTATTAGGGGTTTTTTTATTAACTATAGACTGAAATTTCTGTTTTTAATTGCGATTAAGAGATTTCTCGTTGTCAAATTATTTTAAATTCTTAAGCAGGTGGTGTGAAACTTTATAAAAGTTATTACATATGATGCAGAGATTCAGTTTTCAATTTTTAATGTGCTTAATTCAATAAAATTGGAAACAAAATTTCTTTTAATTCAGTTTTTGTAATTGTATGATTTAGGTTCAAAATTTCTGAGAATGTAAAGCACATACACTCCTAGGACGCTGAACTACTTTAGATTCACGATATCTTTTGAAATAAGATTGGAAAATATAGAACTCTAATTTTTATAGATTCGAGTTTTAGATTTAGTTCTTATTAAAAAGTAAAATATAAAATTTTAAATTATTTCATTTTCTTTAAACTGTTAATAAAATGGTTTACTGCACTCTAAACCATTCCCGCAAAACCATACAACGCTGCAGAATAGCTACTTTTCTGTTGTTAATCAGTACGATTATTAAATATAATCAGTAACTAAAAATGAATTATACATTTTTTTCTCTTTAAATTTATCCAAGCATTTAGTTTTAATAAAAATCTTAAATATCTTTTTTTGCTGTTACATTGAACACAAAATTCCAACAACTGCTATTAAATGGAATGCAAACAAGAAGGGGAAAAAATAAAGAATAGTGATCACACAATACTATTTAAAAATGTAATAGCCTGAGCTTTTAAATAAATTTTTACTCTGTCGGAACAGTAGCGAGATAACGCATCGCACTTTCAATAAACTTGTAATCTTTCATACCATCCATCCGAAAAAAGAGTCGAAATAGAAAGAACCTAGCTTTTCAACAGGACTAATGGAAATTTTCATCATGCCAACTGATTTCCTTACAACTGGAATAAGCATCCACTTTACCCCCAGACATTATCATTCCACGCTGCATGACATTTCATTTAAAAGCTTTCCTTGAAAAGCAGCTCTTCCTCCGTCGCATCTAAGAGCAAGGTAGAGTCTCTTTTCAAAATTAATGACGCTCTTCCGTTTCTCAAAAGCTACTGCGAGGTTTGAATAATGGCTGAAAGCCACCATCAAAAACCAGTTAAGACGATCATTTTCTTTGCAAACTCCTCTCCTTCGGGTCTAAAATGGAGGTAATAAAAAAAGCTACGAATCCAACCATTGAAATTGTGGAAACAAATAACCTTAAATATACTTTATGATTAGCGTAATTAAATTAAGGCCGCGTTGGGCTGGAAAAATTAATGTCATTAATTGACCTTTGCTATTTCGCTTTGATATCACAGACATGAACGTTTTAATGTTTATGGTAAGTATACAATTACACAGCGTGGTCGGAGAGAATTACTTATAATAGTTCGTATTAGACACGGAATGCGATAGAATCTTTATAAGAGAAGGAGGAAATGTGTGGATAATTTGAACAGTTTTGAAAGAGAGAGTCGCGCGAAAGATACTTCTGGTAAAATTTTATAAAAAAGAAAAAGTGAAATTATAATTTAAAAAATTGACTCTTTACCCTTGTGTTGTCAGGACGTCTATTTTCAAGGTAAATAATTATGTTTCATTATTACGAATTATTTAAAAAAATTTGATAGCTATTTTACTTCTATCTTGATAATGGATGTAATTTTTGGCTTAAAACCATATATTGCCTGATTTTTTTTGTAATAGTCCGCATAAAATTTATTGGAACGGCTACAGCATCATTTTTCCTGAACTGGTTCAATTTTTGTGATTAGCAAAATGTTTACAAACATTTGGAAAGAAAACATTGAAATGCTTTAATACCAAAAGAAAATTATATCAATAAAATATCTCCGGCTATTTTCCTTTTCTTGTGATTTTATCTCTTCATAGATGCTTTTATAAATATCTCTGCAGTTTTTTAAAAGATTTTTTTTTTATTTTACATACTATATGATTTTATAGAATGGACGTGAAGCATTTTTCATCTGACTCAGTATTTATTCTTTTTAAAAGGAATATATATCTGGAAAGAGCTGTTTCGAAAATCATACTGTGCATTGGTATTTCTAAAATATCGTTTAGGTACTTTGTGAGGTGCATTGAAAACTGAAAAACCTATAGATCTTAAGAATATTTCTTAAATAGCCTCGTACTCTATTTTTAACAAAACATCATAGCTTTTCAGATCGCGCTGGATATTGCGTGTGGATGACTGTGTGTCGGTCTTATACCTGGCATAAATATCTACTTCATTGGTTTTATCTTGTTCATAATTTGAAGAACCATGCATTTTGGGGAAGAAAAAGAAAGGTCTCGGTTTAGTTCCAGTTTAGGTAGAAAATGTTCCGTTCAAAAAAAGTTAACTCTGTAAGAATGAAAAACTATTATATTCTACCCTAGGAAAACTTGGCATTTGATCAGTGTCATATTTAATGCATCAAATGTGATGTTGTCATTGTTTAAAAATCATAACACTTTTAAGAAACCAATTCTTTTATATCTGATTTTTTAGTGGTATTTTTTTAATGAAATTTTTTCTCTTTTCATACAAATAGCTATTTTAGCATACGTGCCTTTGAAAATATTTCTTTGGTGTTTTAATAAAATATGTAGATTTGCTTAGTAAGAAATAAATATATAAGTAACACCAATTTACAAATTTATACCGAAATCAAATTTATTATGCTAAAAAATTAATATTTATTGTGTAGCGATGTAATCAATTTCAAATGTATAAGCACCATTCTGTATTACTTTAAATAACTTTTTCGCACATACGCGAGAAGTTTTGAATACCAAAAATAAGACACCAATTCTGGTGGTTTATTCTTAACTGCACTTCTTTATACAAAATTTAAGATATTTTATTAAAAATATTTTTCTTGCCTTTGTATTAAAAAATGCTACATAAATGTAGGTAACAGAGTGAGTTGTTTTGTTTTATAAATATCAGTTTCTACTTTCATTCCACCAATTCTCCTTCAAAAAATTTCGATAACTTTTTACGTTTTTAGAATTATATAAGAAACATTATAGTGTATTTGATGCATGTTAAGGTAAGCTGAAGAACACGTTATGATAATGGCATTTCGATATACGGTTTATTATTTTTGTTAAAAAGACAGCTGTATAACAAAAATTCCACCCACGCTTATGATAACAGATTCACATGTAAGTATACACTAAATAAGAATGGTTTTTTCTAATGATTTTTAAAATCCACAAATGCATTTCTTTTTCTTATATTATACAGGTTGTCGTCAAGAACCTAAATTAAGGTAACATGTTATTTTGTCTAATTTTATTATTTTACACATCATTTTGAATACGCATTACCTCAATTTTGTCTTTTAAGGCAATTTATTATTGTTAAAGATATATTTTTTCAATGAAAATCGTTCTAATTTCATTAGTATCTGGTTGATTTTTCAATGAACGTTGTATTCATAGCCAAATATGTCAAAAATAGGCAATGGTTGTAAAAAGAATGACTAAAAGTAGCAATATTTAAATGTCTTTCTTTAAGTTTGATACATAACGTGTTTATCAAATTTTTGTTATCGTAAGTATGATTTTAAAGTAATATTTTAAAGCAGAGGTTCCCAAACTTTTTTGTCATATAGACCCCTTGCCATGTTTTTCGGTTTGAGGTTGACCCTCACCTTACTTAATATTGAATTTTTGCAAATTTATTAACTTAAATGTGTTTATGACAGCTGGTACAGAGCTACTTACTTTAAAAGATATAAATTTCTAACTGTAGTGAAGTATAGAGTTTAAAACTTAAAGAAACCTATGTTAATTAATTTAAAATTTAACTAATGCATAAAATAACTGATTAAAAAACAAATGTTTCTAGTGACAGGAATGAATCTGGTGTTACAATACTAAATTTTCAACATTTGTTATATCAATCTTGTCAGGTTTAACCCTAAATTTCCTCGGTTAGTAGTGTCCAGCTGACAACCGCACTGAAATTCCTCACTAGGAAAAGCAATTAAAAACGTTTTCCAATACTCCATAATTCGAGGTAAATAACGGTTATATCTCTTTAAAGCCAAAATTGCTGACATACGTTTCTAAACTTTACTCTGTTACTTCCTATTCCGATCGGTTCCTCTTGTAATATGACATTTTTTTCAATGTGACGATATGAATTCATTGCCTTCTGTGGTAATTACCAAGTAAATGCATTCTCAAACCTAGTTTAAAAATCTGAATAAAAGGAATTCAAATGTTGAACGTAAGTTAAAACATCATTTTCCTGACAGATTCTCTGTGACCAATTGAGAAACTAGGAAAATTTGTTGCGTAAAAAATATTATACTCCTTTAGCTTAATTCTGGCAAGAAATGCTGAAAGGGTGGTCCTTGTTTTAATAAAATTTATGCTGTCATAACTGCAAATTAGTCTCATTAAATTTGGTAAATAAATGTGTTAAATAGGTAAAATCTGGTTTCCATTTGATTAAATATTCTTTTAAAATTAAAATCACAATCTGGTTTAATGAGAACTGTCGTAGACCCCCATTTACACCTCATGGACCCCCAAATTATTTTCTTACTATCGTGGACCCCTTGGAAGTCGTCATAGACCCCTAGGGCAGTAGCGCACACAAAAATTTTTCAAGGGGGTGGGGTCCAGGGTTGAAAGTCCACCATTTTGGTATCATGCTCCAATACGCCGCCCAACATATTCTTTTGATTTTGTCGATTTTCGGGAACAAAAACAATACAAAATTAATTATTGAATAAATAATTAGCATTAATTAATAAAATTGATTATTAATAGCAAATACATAATTAAATTTTACGTAATATATACATAGGATTATAACTAATCGAAAAAATCAAGAGCTATGGGGGGTGCCCGGACCCCTAGAACACCTTTGTGTGCGCCACTTCCCTAGGAGTCTATATAGACCACTTTGGGAATCACTGTTTTAAAGTAAGGGTTATATATAGTACTTCCTAACACATTTTGTTGGAACTGATGCAGGATTTACGTGTAATGGTTAACCAATTTACAGCGTTACTATTTTGTTTTTGACTAATTGTGTTTAGTTTTATATTGATTTGCTCTTTGTCTCATGCCCAGATAAAATAAATTCCTGTAAAGAAAACATCGAATTTATCAGTAAAAAATTACATAAAACTTTTGTAATCATCCGAAATTCTTATTTCCTTTAAAAAAAAAAACTATGGCGTTGCAAATTTATTTTCTTTTTAATTTATTTCCTTTCATTTTAATGTCGTTTTGTTTCTTTTAATGGAAAAATCATTTCAATTTATGTACAGAATCGATTGCAGTTCTTAGAAAATAAAAAAAAAGTCCTTAATTTCATTTTTAGAAAATTTTAATTCCTGCACAAAGTCTTTTGTGTTCTTTTTGGGGAAAAAAAGCACTTGTATCATTATTTTTTTTAATTAAATGCATAACATCCAAATTCTTTGATGTGCCCCCTTCACTTTTTCCATTTTCCCCGTTCTTTCTTTCCTTCAGTTCCAATTATAGTTTTCCGTTTTCTCTGTCTTTCTTTGGTTTTCATTGCTTTTTTTATTACATTTTTGCATAAAGTCTTATTATCCAACAAGAGATTTAAATTTTTTTGTTATTATTGCTTGAACTTCTTAAAATTATTTTTACAATAAAATTTGTAAAAATGTCTGGTTTTACTCTAATATAAAAGTTCCCTCTTTGTTAGTGTTAACATTCAAAATAACCTGATTTTAATTAATTCTTCACTTAATTGCATTGAGAAGAATTTTGTAAATGGAAAAAAAGTATTCATCTTCATCAGAATTTTTTTGAAAGGGGGGTCGGGGTGGAATGTTTATTAATTTTGCAAATAGCATCTGTAAACTAATTAAATGGTATATTCATACAAAAAAAATTTATGAATTATTTCTTTTTAATTAAAACTGAAAAAAATTTATCTTAATTAACTTTAATATTTTATTATGATATCTGAATTCACTAAACTTAATTTTAATGTTTATTATTAATTAATTAGGTGGAAAACAATAAGAAACAAATGGATTGTTAAGTATTACTGAATATAAACATAAATATCTGGGACTTAGATAAATTTACAAAAAGTACAATTAATTTAAAAAATCTTTCAAAACGATTTATTTTATTTTTTAAATCTGATTTATAAAACATAAAAACTAATATATAGTATAGTTAAAAACTAATGGAGAGTATTAATTAAGACCAGAAATATATATTAGTTATAAAAGATATAATATTAATTCTTTCATTACAAGAATAGAAAGAGTAATATATAAAAATAATTTTTACTTAGACTGACTAAGTATATGCAGCCGAAATTATACGTGAATAATTTTTTGATATTTACTGTCAATTGAATTATAATATACATACAAAAATTATTTTAAGAGTATTATTACCAGAAAAATTTATTTAAATGCATTCTGGGGGGCAAAAAATGAAAGAATGACATGTTTTCGAAACATTTAGCTTTAATCAAAAAATTTTATAATAATAATAATATTTTGCCCTTATATAGCTAAGATTTTTTTACAGAGACTGCATTAGGATTTTTGACAAATTCACATTATTTTCAGAGTTACGATCGATTGAAATAAGAACGGGTGTTTTTTGTTATAATTACTCTACTCTGATATAGATGGTGAATAAATCCACTTCCAAATTATGTTTTCAGCCCTCGTATGGGGAATTTTAGCTTTTTTTAGGCGAAATATTATTATTATAATAGCATTTTCCTCAAAAGTAGAATTTTTTGAAAATATGTCATTCTTTCTGAATTTTTTTGCCAAAAAATTACATTTAAAATTTTTTTCATGAAATATTATTTTTAAAACAATTTTATATGTGTATTCTAATTCAACTGACATTAAATATCCCCAAAAATTATTCATTTATACGCTTTTTTCAAAATTCCGGTTCCAAACGTTATCAGTCACCTTAAATGCATTGAACGAGGTTGATAACATTATCTTAAATGCATTGACTAAGTAAATTAAATTTACATTAAAAAATTTCTTTAATTCCATTTCGTGATGCTCAGCAACCAACTTCCTCCAAAATTATTTCATTTTATCGAACTCTACATCACGATGCGTACCATATCGTTAAAGTGGAAACATAAAACAACATCAAAAACGACCTGTGATTGCATATATTCTTGTTTTTCCAGCCCCCTAAGCCACATGAGAAATGAACAATGAGTTGTAGGAAGTTCTTCCACCCTACCACCGGCCTCATGTTGTGTTTCATTACAGAAAACGGGAAACTACTACTTCCACACAGAAGGCAGGGTCTACCACAGATTAACCTACAGACGTTAAAGAATATGTAATTGTCTCCCTCTCATCCATGTACTGAAAAGAGAAAACTAGTCTCGGTGTGGTAAATAGTGAGAAAAAGTGACTTCTCTCGATGTGCCACGGGCTGGTGGCTAAGTGGGTCGCTTGCCACTTTAATCGACAATTTGATTTCCTTGGGTGGAGTTGCGGATCAAACAGATAATGGACTAATCCTCGCTGCCTGTTCCTTCCGTAGGGTGAAAAGTGATGATCATGGATCGTTTGTTGATGGAGAAAAAAATAGAGTCGTTTCCGATGTTGTTAATTGTATGTGAGGAAACTAGACAAAAAGAAAATAATAATAATAAAAATACTTTTCTCGAACAAAGAGAAAATAGGAGCTGCGGTGTGGTGGGTACTTCTGAGAGCTTCGGTCGTAATTCTTTTTTCACGAAAACTGAAGGAGGTAGAAGTCAGAAAGTCCTCGTAAATTTTAATACTGGGTCAAGATCTGTTTACTCAGATGACTCGGAGTCTTAATGTCCGATTGTTTTTATTCGTTGAACCGTTTGATCAAATTGCTTTTCGATGTTGGTGGGTATTTATTTGAAAGATAGAAAAATAGCTGCTATATTTTCAGAAATTTAAGTGTGTCGTATTAACTCATTTTGATTTAGGGGAGAGCCATTAAAGTTTTTTTTGAGGAAATGCAGTAAGTTTTCTCTGGATCACAGTTTATTTGTTATGAAAAAAAATTTTTGTAGAAGGTTATTAATAACTAAACTCGGAGTCAATTGAACAAAAGCGCCTTCCCTTTCACAATAAATAAACCATCTAGTTTTTTTTTAAAGAAGACTAGTTTCAATCGTTAATTAACTTAAATTACAATCACATAAAGCCAGTGGCACACATTTGGGGGTTCCTCGGGTCCAGACTCCACCACCATAGCCGCTAGGTTTTTTTTTCGATTGATGATAATCCTATGTGTGTAGTACGTAAAATTTTCTCAAGTATTTGAAATTAAACGCTTTATTTTATTAATTAATGCGAAATATTAATTAAATAACTTACTTTTAACTGTTTTTCGTTCCCCAAACCGACAAAATCAAAAGAATATGTTTGGCGACGTATTGAGGTATAATACGAGAATGGTAGTTTTTCGACCTTGGCATCCCTCCTCTGAAAAGTTTTTGTGTGCACCGCTGCATAGTGTAAATATTACCAATTATGTTTTATGTGTATACCATTTTACTTTAATCAGAAGAATTTATTCGAGGGGTTTTTCCCCCGGAAAGATTCTAAGTTTGGTAAAGGAGTTTGGAAACCTTATAAGTGTTTAGTAATTAAATATTTTATTTTTATTTCTTTTAAATTTTTGCGTTATTTTGTAATTTTGAAATATTAATTGAGTTACTAGAAAAAAAATATTTTCGTTTCCTCATTTTTTTTTAAGTATTTCATGTAACTATATACCGTTTTACTAAAAAACTAGTTCAAAGTATAAAATTCGTTAAATTTAAAATATATATTATTTTATCTGTGTGCCCGAGAAATTGATATTTTCAGTCCTAAAAATATAATTAAGAAGTATTACATTTTGTTGAAAATTTTGTTTAAATATTAAACTGTTTCATTTTAATTTGATATGAGCATCTATTTATCTTATTTGATTAAAAGACGTTAAATGTAGACATAGTAATGAATGCTTATTATAATTCTGGATTTTTATATGTTTCATTCTTGGAACTATACCTGTTATATATATATATGAAATTATAGACACAGTATATTAATGCTTCGATAAAACCACATTAGGAATTAGTACCAACTTATCTTACTTCCTACTAAACCATTAAATTATATTTAGGATTTCTTCAGAGTTTTGAAACATATATCTTCGATAATGTACATTCAAAATGAAATTTTAAATTTTGTTTCAATATAAAATTATATAATTGTTTTCTGCCATGAAGAAGAATGTTTTGGTGCAGTGTAGTTGCCACTAAATTGCTTAAAGAACATGCGTTTTATTAAATGTATATTTGTGTGAATCAGTAGAGCGCGCACAGGAATTTTTCAAGGGGGGAGGGGGTGCCACACATATTCTTTCGATTTTGTCGGTTGTCGAGGGAAAAAAACAATAAAAAAAAAATAAATTATTGAATAAATAACTCTAGCATTAATTAATGAGATAAATTATTAATAACAAATACATAATTGAATTTTAAATGTTACATACATAATATTAAAAATCCAGAGCTATGGGGGTGGACTCTCCCTTGTGTGCACCACTGGTGTGAGTATATCCCGTCTGAATCGTAAGTATAAGCCAATTTTATAATATAATATTGAAAATTTACGTATACGGACCTCCAACACGAAATCTCTCACTTAATTCCATTTTTGCATTTCTACTTTTAGACCTAGCAATAACGGCATGCATTGCATCTAAAGAAAACTATAGCATTCATTCCATTCAGTCTGGATAAGGTAGTGGTCAGCAAGACAGCGGCTGGCGAACCGTATGCGGTTCTTTGCGTAGACGTTTGCGGCTGTTAAGATTTCTGCTTTTATGTATTATTAAAATACAATCATGCCTACAAAGCAATTGTTAGTTTTAAATCGGCAATTCCTTCTTTGTCTTTTATTGTTTCATTCCTTTGACACCGCGAAAGGTAATAGGGGCTTTATTTTTGAATTCTATTCTATTTCCTTGGAATTTAAAATAACATCCGAATGCTTTTTACCACATTAAAAGAAAGTGAAAGAATATTTTACTGTATTTTCTTTTCTTTTTTTTTGAAAAAAAGTGAGCTGTAAAAATAATATTTAGCTTAATGAAATCTCTTTTTTGAAAATTTTCTTTCTAAGTATAACGTGAACTTATCTTAACTGTTTATTACTGTTATCCTTACTACATATATTACTAGATTCTTAGAATATTTTGTATGCGTAAGTCCGTGTTTCCTTATCTTGAACGTTCCACCATCTTCCAAAAATATTCACAATTAGTATTGTAATTCAGGGACGAATTTTTATTTGCTTTTATTGTATGATACATAAATCCTCTATAAATTCTGATAGCATGTTATTTAAAAATTTTAAATTATAATGGAATATTTGCTAACTATAAATATGTATGGAATATTAAGCAACCTTTTAGTATATGAAAACCCCTACATAAAAAAGCGAATTTAAAAAAATGAATATATGTATTATAGATTCGAAATTAAACTCTCGTACGACAGGAAATTCAAGAGAATGGTTTCACTCTAAAATGTTTTGAGAATTAAATAAAAGCACGTTATCGAAGGTTATTAAATAAGATTCCAATTTGTTAATATTTTGATACAGGCATATTAATAAATAGAGACAATTAGACGGAGGTCACTTATTTTTAGTATATTAAATCGATTTCTCTCTCTCTCTCTCTCTCTCTCTCTATTTCTGTTAATAACTGTTGTTACTGACTTATTCCAGATTGGTTGGTGCTCAAATAATGATTTTTTCTTCTATAATTTTCTGTTGGCAGACATTTTTTGTAATTAACTAAAAAAAGTTCCTATGAAAGTATGAGCTTATTCTAACCACTAATTCCTGAACATTTCTATCTTCATGTTGAATATGAATGTTTTTAAACGCATTTATATTTGTTAATTTTATTTTTATTTATTATAAAAATTTATGACACGAAATATAAATTCATGCGAAATGCTAAAGTGTAAAGAGCTATTATATAATTTTGTTTTTAATCGTGAGGTAAAATTCTGATATGAAAGAGAATTTTTGAATTAAAATGGTTAAATTTTTTTTAAATTCTCAAAATATAATTTATTTATTAATATAAAGATTGTGAATATATATATATATATATATATATATATATATATATATATATATATATATATATATATATATATATATATATATATATACATATTTAAATATATAAAATCAATCACAATTATCAATTGAAATATATGAATCTTATAATACTAAATCCCATTTCAAAATATCAATGGCGAATATAAAAGATAAAATTCCATCGTTTTCAAACAAAATTAAAAAATTATAAAATAAAATAAAAATTTATAAAATATCCAAGTGCAATCTCGGACTTAGGACCGATAAGTGGGGTTAAACTAGTTTGATGTGGCGCCAACCTTCCCCCTATTGCAACTTGGCAAGTTAATTGGAAAATATCCAAATTTCATATATATATATATACAAAACGCAGTAATTGTTTTAAAAATTAAAGATCGCAATTAAAAGAAAAATGCCCACAATTCAGCTTTCTAATTTCTGTTAGAATTGTTATCATAGAATTATTTGTATCATTTTTGCTTAAATGTATCTGGTTGTCTTCCAAACCCCCCATTTTATTCATCCTAAAACTCATTTCCACCAATCATCGATCCCGTTTTATCACTGTAAAACCTTCTTCACTGCATTAAAGAGATGTTATGGAGGAAAGAAAAATCATGCTCGATTTATAACAATATCATTCAGAAACCACTTCTGCACAAAGCAAAGATTATTTGCTTTATTTGAGAGATGCTTTTTGTGAAAACAGATATTCGATTAAAGTTAATTCTCTTTAGAGAGATTTCTTTCTTTCTTCTTTTTTTAAATCAATTGCTGATGAGAGTAAAAAATTAAAAGTAATTTTTTTAAGCTGGAAAGTCTATGCGTGTAAGAAATATACTCCATTACATTTACAATATAAAATAGGAAAATCATTTGTTTACAATTAAGTTGCTCTAGTCACTATTTGTTTGAGTCGATTTGTATTTTTATAGCGCAGCATTTTTATTTGAGGTTCATTTATATGTGTGTGTGTATGTGTGTGTGTGTGTACTTGATTCTAAAAGAATATGAATATTTTGTATATAAAAGTTATTTTCTGTTATGACATATACCCACACAACCGACTAAATATTTATCTTCTGTGTGATGGCAACATTTTTGTTTTAAAAGTTGTTTGTTTGCGAAGATATTGTAGAATTCGACCAGTTGTTGTTCGTTGTTTATTAATAGATTTTCGTGCACAAAGCTGCTATCATTTCGCAAAATAAAACTGTTTTATTGTATATTAATGTAATATAAGCGTAGAGCAATTCTTCTATGTTCTACACTTTAGTTGACCTTTTTTTTTGACACATGCCGAATTGTGTGTGTCCGCAGCAACTCTTTTCTTAATACATTTAATTATTCTTTCTACTCTTAAATTTAAGTATGACTAAATGAAAATGATTAACTGACATTAAATTAAGAATTCATTTAGGGATAAATTTATCCGTAAATCACGAAAATAGCTTGGGATTATCAAGACATATTACTCACACATTAATAAAATAATAAAGTTATTAAAAACTAAATTTAAATACACGGAAAAGTAAACTTTCACAAATATTTGGAAGAAAACTTGAAGATTAATTTTCATTAATGGAATATTATTTTTGTTTTGCTTAATATCAATTTAAACACGACCTAAGTATCAAAATAAATTTCTTCGAGAATCACTTTTGGAATAAATGAAAAGCTAGCAATAATTTAACACGAAATAGCTAATGAGTTTTTATATGAAAAATAATTAACGAGAAAACCAATTACTCTATTACTAATGTAATTTTAGTATAATTAAATTTTACGTAATTATATTCAATACAACGTATAAAAATGAAAACAGTAATTTTATTTGAGTAGTTTTCCACTTGTTTTAAATTATCAAACAACTTCTGATAAATCAAATATTTCCGATGACTAAACACAAAATGCAGTGGAAGTTACACAAATTTCGCATATTTAATAACAATGAATATATTCTATTCCAAAGCTTTGCGGGAGAAAAATTAAATAAATCGTATTCAAAAGCAATTAATTTTATTTTTATTCTAAAAATATTTGATTCCGGTTGATTTTCTTAGTGTTTGTATCATAGCTTATAGTAACGTCAGTTTATATTAAGTATTATTTAATCATTAATTTTAATCTCTTACAACATTTAATGATCATCACAGTTTTTGTCTTTTATCAAATCCTTCCGTTTGTTAGCATAGTTTTGTTCTTTTCTTACTTTATTTAATTAAATTTTTTCTTTGGATTTTATAGTATCAGAATACTTTCGTACCCAAAGCAAGAAGCACAAATTTTCGTATGAATTCGGAATTAAATGACATTTAAAATACTCTACCTCTGTTTTCACTTATCTGGCTTAAAAATTTCCTTTTTAGACCTCTATTGTATCATTATATTTATGTATATCATATTATAAATATGAGATATATATCAGATAAATTTGTTGTAGAAAGTTTTAAGTACATTCGTAGTTTAAACGTATATATTTATCTCGTGTTATTTATGAAAATTACCTGATAAAAAGTCTGTTAATAGTGATTGTTCTGATGTGAGGATATATGGTTGTAGGAAATGAAAACACTCACATGAACATGCAATTAAAAGCGATGGCTTTAATTAAAAATAAAACTGACTGAAATAAAATGCACTTAAAAAATAAATTTGTTTTGTTCATATGCGTAACTTAATTGCACCTGATATTAGAACAAGAGCGCATAAAAAAGAAGTTAACATGAAGCAGATGTTGGATTACGTTTGTAAGATGCTTTAGAACTTGGTATTCGTTAAGATCTAGTATTATATTGCTTTCAATGATATTATTTTTCAATAGCCTGTGATATTTTACTTAAAAAAAAGATTCCCTTTTTTCCCAAGAATATTGTTACTTCTGTATAGTTACTTTTGTTTGATCTTGTTCAGTATTTGTTGTATGAACAAATACTTTTAATGAACATACTAATGTATCTCAGCTTCGTCAACTTTTATTTTTTAGTTAAATGTATTCACATCCTACAATTTTTATAATAATTTTTGGATATATTCTACTTATATAATTTCAAAATTAAACCTTTAGAATTTCTTTGATTTTTTTTTTATTAAAATTGCATTTTACATCAACAACTTCAGTTAATTTTTTTTTATATAATTGTTTTACGGTTGTTATGAGTATTCTTTGAGGAGTAGAGTGTTGGAAAGTGCTTAGGAAAATAAATGAGTGCTAAAAAAGGTAAATGTGACAAAATTCTCCATCACATAAATTTATAAAAATTCTCGCTTGTTCTGGGATTGAAATTAACTCCACCATACCGTAATTAATCTAATTAGCGAAAACAAAGGAGAAAGTGATTGTGATGCAGTCCCCAACAATTTAAATAATTTTATGCGCAATTCATCCATTCCCCATCCCTTAGTTGCAAGAAGAAAAACATTGAAGAGAAAAGAGACCTGTCCAATCCAGAAACCATCCTACCCTTTCTAAACACTCTAGAACTTTTCCTCACCAAATTCCTACATAGGGCGCTCGCTCTCCGAAGGGGTTAAAACAATTTCGCCAAATCGAAACCCTCTTCTGAACGAAAAGCCGCCTGGAAAAAAATATGGCAACCCTGGTAGAAACGGGCATCCAGCTCCGTAATGTTCAGTGCGTCACAATCGTCCGAAGGCGCAAGTGTCGCTGTTTCGTTTTCCCTTTGAAATAACGATAGTTCCTCTTTTATTGATATTCGGATTTAATATTCAAGCCTTGAAGCATCGATCTTCGGTGAAAGGTAAGTTTACACTTTCTTGTGAATATTTATTCGAATGTCGTTCCACGACGTGCCTAAAATGCGGGTGTTTTGTTTTAAGATTTCTGAAGTCCGCGGAATAGATGGTAGCGGTAGAATCTGCCGAGCCTATGCGGCATTACCTCTACTCTCTATTCGAAGCGCTCGTGTACAAGAAGCCGGTATTTGGAATGATATACGGCTCCCAATGTAAATATCGAGTATTAAGCCGCGTTATGAAGCAAAAATTAATTCAATAGCTTCTAGACCGAAACATGACTTTAAAACGGAGTAGCATTTCTAACGTTGTCGTGATAGGTATCTACGCATGTATTTGTTATTGAGGGTTTTTATTTTTGTGAGTCACATAAACGTGCTGTTGAATGTTTATAAACCGATTTTCGTATTCCATTGTTTTTGTGTAAACCGAGTTATAAATTGCCATATGGTTGATTTTTAATGAAAAAGTTAACGACGCAGTTAGTATCTTGCTTGATTTAAAGATAAGGGCATTTGATTTTAAACTAGGAAATATATATGTAATGGATATGAATTACTTGAATTGTAAATTTAAAGATGCTGTATAAAATATATCTATGTATATTTTTGCTGTTTTTTCTTTTAAGGAGTGGTGAATTTTTTTTTAAATTTGCGTAGTTGGACGCGTTGTGAAAGTTATTCGTTATTTGATTAAATACTTGCTGACTTAAGTAATATAGAAGTTAAAACTGAAAAGATTTTCACCATCTAATAAATTTTATGTAATTTTTCATCTCGTATGTACTTTTATACTATCATGTGTTTGTACCATATGTTTTAATTATTAATCTTTCAGTATTTCGAAACTATATATTTTCTTATTCGCCTATTATATCTTAATACATCTAAAAAAATGTAGATTAATTAATTTTTAAATTTTTATGATATTCTTAAAGATGCATTAGATATATTACTATTATTAATATCGATTGTAGCCTTTACGGAAATTTAAGAGAGGACCATTGGAATTTTAGGGGGATAAATACTTTTAATGTATACTTTTTTGTTTACATGAGTACTTTTAAGTCCTTATATTCTTGCTAACAATTTTTTGATGCGATTTTTGCCTAATGTTAATCTTTATCACATATCACATAATGTTGATTAAATAGAGAATTATTAATAATTAATTACTATTAAAATTATGACAAATTAAAATTCTACGTGTTTGTAATCATTAGTGGGTATTTACTTGAATCTAATGCAATATGTTAATTTGATGCTTTAACCAAAACAAAATGGATTAAAAAAAGTATAGAGAAATTGCGCTGTTTCTGAATATACATTCAAAGACAGAAACAGAGCATTCATTCAGTAGATAGAGCTAAAATCTTTCAAAAACAAAAAAAAAATCAGAAAAATATGTTTTTTTTATGTAAATACATAATTTTTTTGCCAAAATTTTGCTAAGTCATTCTATTTGTTAAAATTAAATATTACTTTTAGAAAATATGTATTTAGAATATAACAGAAATACATATTTCTAATAAGTTTTGTTGTGATATATCCTCTCTCTCTCTCTATCGAAAGTATTCAATAATTATTCTTCAAACAATATTTAAACTTATTTCGAAGAGTTTAATTTGATTAACCTAGATGTTGTTTTATTAAAAGAAAAAAAAACGAGTGTTGCATATTTTTTTTACGTTTTATTGAAATGACAATATTGGTATTTGAGTCTGTTAACGTAGAGTAGTGTAAATACGTAATCTAATTCCAACGGATCTTTTGTATCTAAGTCCAAAGTTTGACAAATAAGGATAAGAAAATAATGAACAATTTTGATTTACTATATTTTAGGACAAACATTCGTTTACTACTATGATTATAATCATATAATTTGGAACGAAATTTCCCTGATGTTATGAAATGCGCCACACCCTTTCTTAACCTTTTACAACATTTGAAACAGAATTACGCCATCTAATCAAGTTTGTACGATGCCTTGAAAATTATTTAAAATGATACAGTGTGTTATTATTACTGCTTTGAGAAACGAGCTTAAAATGTTGAACTTTACACTGTAGTTTCGTTAAGTAAAATATTTCATTCTTTTGAGTATTTGAAAAGTTTTCTTTTCTTCTAACTCAGGTTCTTTTATTCGAAAGTAATTTCTAAATAATTATAATTAAGTCTGTATTAATTATTTTTTAAAAATAATTCGTTGCAAGTAAAACTATTTAGATAAATAAATTTGTAAAGTTACAAATAATATTAAAAACTATAAATTACTACCATAATAACGAAGTTTTTTTATGGAAGACAGATAAAATAATTCCCGTGTACCACAAGTATCACACAGTGCGTACAGAAGTAAAAATAAATAAAGTAAAACAGAAAAATAAACAAAAGTTACGAAACAAATGAAATAGCAAACACAAAATAAGTTAAAAAGACAAGCTGGTACATTACAAAATTAAACAATTAAGCAACTAAATCAAAACTACGAAGTTATAAAATCAAAGCAATGAAAAAAAATCGCAAAATTAAATCAACGAAATTACAAAGTAATGTGAATGAAACTTTACTTGAAACAAGCTGAAAAAAATTAGGAGACCAGTTGGTTTTAAGAGCATAGACTTCCCATCAGGGGCTCAGCTACCGCCGTATCAATGATATGGGGTCCCCAAACTATTTGGGCCCCTACATGTGTAAGTACAACTTGTAAAATGTTAGCAATAGTCCCATTAACAAAGCTCCCATTTCCAAGAATGGCCTCCAAGGAATTTTGATATAGGGCCCACTTTGGACTTGCTACGCCATTGATTCCCATACAGGCACTTTAGAACAATGAAGTTATAAAATCAAAGCAATGCAAAAAATTACAAAATCAAATCAATGAAGTTACTAAGTAATGTGAATGAAGTTTTACTTAAAGCAAGCTGAAAAAAATTAGGAGGCTAGTTGATTTTAAGAGAATGCAGTTTAACCTTCCCATCAAGGGCTTAGCTACCGCCGTATCAATGATACGGGGTCCCAAAACTACTGGGGCCCTCAACATGTGTAAGTACAACTTGTAAAATGTTAGCAATAAGCCCCATTAACAAAGCTCCAATTTCCAAAAATGACCTCCAAGGAATTTTGATTCAGGGCCCAATTTTGGACTAGCTACGCCAGTGATTTTCTTTAGAACAACGAAGTTAGAAAATCAAAGCAATGAAAAAAAATTACAAAATCAAATCAATGAAGTTATTAAGTTATGTGAATGAAGCTTTACTTGAAACAAGCTGAAAAAAATTAGTAGACCAGTTGATTTTAAGAGCATGCAGTTTAACTTTGTCATACAGGCATTTTCTTTCTTACTTAAATTTTTAACAAATAAAAAGATAAGGTGTTCTACACTTGTCTCATCACCAACATTGCAGTCACAAAGTTTGGATGGGCACAGGTTGAATCTGTTGAGGAACTCTTTAAAATTACCAGACCAGTAAGGAATAGTGTGATTTTAAAAATTCAGTATAGAAGTTAGTATTGAATTATAGTTTTTAATATTAGTCTAAAACATGACACAACTTCTCTTCGACTGTAAGACGTTAAGAGTTTTGTAAGGTTAAAGAAATTGTAACAGATTTTATTTGGTTTCAATTTGATGGATTAAACTGTATGTATTTGTGTTAAATAAAATAATAATAATAAACAGGTATGAAACACATGTCATGACGGCTTGATTTATAACATTCTACTAATGAGCAGTATTTTTTCTAAAACAGTTTACTAATGCGAGCTAATTTATTTTATCCTCCAGTTTCTCGCCCTACAAAACTGAACTGAAACGTTTCAAGACAGCATTCCATTGAATATAAATAGCCCCCGTTTTGCTTCTCTTTTTTGCAATTATTCTATTTATACAAAACGGAAAAGGTGTTAAAAAATAACTTATGTTTCTTATACTCTGTTAGTAGCCTTTTTTTTGTTTCTAAACACAATTCTTTTTTTCTCTAAATTAAATATATATATATATTTGTATATTTTTAGAAAAATTACTGCCCTGTGTTTTTAATATGTAAGCAAATCAAATCTACATACTTCAGGTTGGATTCTAAAGGAAAAACGCAAAACAAAGTGCTGTACTAAACTGAAATTGTAACGTATTTATCTTTGAAATAGTATTAATTCGTAAGAATTAAAACCGTGTATATCGTTCTTCGAAGAGATGTTCTTATAAGAACCTTAACAGTTAATTATGTTTCCTGAATTGAGAGGAATTTTCTGTGATTTATACAAAATTATCACAAGACATTAACCATAAAGTGACACCTTCGAAACCATGGTTTTGAAAAAGCATATAAATGGATAATTTTTTTTGATATTTAATGTCACAGTTGAATTAGAATATACATATAAAATTGTTTTTAGAATGTTATTGCTAGAAAAATTATGTAAATGCAGTTTTTTGGCAAAAAATAAAGAGAAAAAGAATACGTTTCCTTATATGAAAAGGCTTGAAAAAAATAATATTTTGGCTATATATAGATAAGGCTTCAAAACCGGGGTTGTACTGAAATTTTTGAAAAATTCATGTTATTTTCAGAGTTATGACCAATTGAAATAATAACGGGTGTTTTTTTTGTTAAAATTTGTCTGCGATATAATAAAAAAACCCATAAATCTTCTAAATTATATATTTAAAATAATCTTAGTTATACCATTTACAGAAGTCCTAGCCTTATATAGGCAAAATATTAATTACTATTACAGAAGTATTTTTCATGAAAGGAGAATGTTTCGAAAATATGTTATTCTTTCTTCAATTTTTACCAAAAAATTGTATTTAAATAACTTTTTCTAGCAATAACATTCTTAAAACAGATTATATGTGTACATTCTAATTCAACCGACACTAAATATTTTTTTAAAAAAAAATATCTATACGTTTTTTCAAAAAATCGTGGTTTCAAACGTCGTCAGTCGGCTTAATTTCCTCATACTTTTGGATCTATCTGAATATAAAACATACATATAACCTATGTATGTTTAATGCAGTTCAATTTAGTAGGCAAATTTAGTAACATCAGGCATAAACTCCCTAATTTTCCTTGGGGAATAGTTCTTTTATAACCTTATATAAACAATCGGATTTAATACTTATAATATTCTGATAATTTAACATTGTAACGTAATTGATGGATAGCCCATGTTTCAAACAACTGCTACTCTTGCGTTTAATGTGTTTCATTTTTCTCTCGATAATATTTTTTTTTATTTACTTCCTGTTTTTTTCTCCGAAACACCTGTTTTTATATCTTGTTACTAAGTGAAATATTAAGTATATATATATTTTTTTTATTCTCGTAACATTAATCAGCTGCTTTTTGATTTGTGTACGTAAATGAAATGGAACTGTGCAACTTTTAAGCTTTGTCCAAAATCGGAGTCAAAAATTATTATTTTTATTAACCGTTCTTTATTTAAAAAAATCGGACGAAATCTTTTTAAAGTGATTAGTGTCATTTTGTGCTAAAAGATGGTCTTTGTATTTAATGACCTAGGCATTCTTTTCAGCATTTTTTTATCCACAAATTTTGGACTATTTTTTTCAATATCGATGTTTTAGCTGTACAATGGAACGAATTAAACTATCACATTCCAGTCATCTAATTTAAAGATTACTAGTTTTTTTAATCAGATTTTTTTTTACAAATTTATTTAGGAATCAAGTCGGTTTACTGATACTGAATTTCATTTTTACTTTTGAAATGATTTACTTATATTTTCCCTGAATTTGTCATTTCTATTGAATTTAAAAGTCATTTACAGTAATAATTGTTGTTTTGAAAATTTAGATTCCTATAGATATGATCTCAAAAATCTCTTAAGTTTATTTTCCTTGATTGCCACACAGAAACAACCATCGAGACAATTATATTAGTTCAGCTCGTAATAAAAAGAGAAATATGTGTAAAACCGGTGTTAAGTATTAGTAAGGTTTTTAGTTATTTTAATGGGTCGTAAATATTTCAAAGAGATGTTGCCTGTTAGAGTTTTTTAAAATCTAAACGATTTGAGATGGAGAGTATGACCTTTTATAAACATATCTTGTTATAATTATGAGAAATAAACATTTGGGCAGAAAAAAGGTTCAGGAAATATGTTTAAGATAAATATACAAGCGTGTTTAAACTTTTTTTATTTACGCATTTGAAACCGCACGAAATTAAAGTTATATTTTTCTGTTGCTACTTGAATAATTTCAAATTATTTGATATATGAAGAGCTTTGAATATTTTTAGGTACATGGTTAAATGTATTTTATTACGTACTTTTTTAAATGTAAAGAAAAATTCGTAAAATAAAGAAGGGGAAAAAATTTTGGATTTTTTTTTTGTTAATAACTCATCTCGAAATATGCATAACGTAACAGTAATAACTCAAAGCAATATTAAAATATCTATAATTTTTTACAAATTTAACACATATGATAATTAAATATCTTATCACTTGACTTTGAATTATGGAAAAACATTTTTAAATGAATGCGATAGAAATGATGCAGGAAAGATTAAATGGGTATATGTTCATTTTGCCTGTTTTATTTATTTTTTGAAGGAAAGTTTAGAAATTCTTCACAGGGCTAATAGCAAAGAAATTTCCAGCAGTGCTTACCGCATGTGTGTTTTGCCATACTCAGCGCTGGGCCACGTGTTTTTTATCCATTGTTTCTCATCACGGGGTTGGGTTGTTGGCTTCCTGCACCAAGGTTTCGGTTTTCATTAGTGTTCCAAGGTTTCAAGTTTTTTTTACTTGTTTCGCCGCCCCTTCTTCGAAAGGCCAAGTGGACCGACCGATTGTTGTCACGTGTGCTCTTTGTGTAAAATGCCGGTTGCAAGCCAAGAGACTCAAATCAGTAATTTACTGGATTTTTTTTCATGTTCTTTTTTTACTCTTGTGGTGTAATATACCTCTTTGTTCACGCGCTTTGTCAGGCCTAGGTATGTTTTTGCACTGTAGCTTTTTTGATTCCAGTGGTTTAGTGATTTTAGTTCGATTATATTTTTCGCAAATGACTGTAATGTTTGTGATTAATCTGTTTTTTTTTTACTTGAAACTTTTGAATTTGATTTTTATCTTCAAAACGATTAAGAAATACAAATTCGTATACCATTCAAAGATTAGATTATTTTTTGTTCATTTAATTCAATTTAATTTTGAGTGCTTTAATTCAATTTAATATCAAACTACACACAATTCAAAGTATACAAGTACTGTGTGTATATTAAAAAAAATATTATAAAGATCTTCATCAAATGCCAATTCTTTAAATCAGGTGGCAAAGTAAAGTACGAATTCGAGTTTTTTCAATCCTTTGCGTGCATTTCTTTTTAGTTCAATAATTTTCCTGTGTGACAAGAATAATACTAATATTTTTAAGGATTTAATATTAATTCTAAAATAAAATGTGTGTGTGTGGAGGCAGAACAGCCGAAATCTTTCTGTCTATCATAAAACAAAAATGCTTAAGATAAAGTTTTTCCAGAACTGCATTAAATGTGCAGACAAGCCTTTTCTGGTAGGGTCTTTTTCAACGACAGAGTTAGAAGTTTGTCTTATTAAGGAATTGATGTAACTGTAAAACAATGTACTCAATCGCTAAAGAGTCACATATTTTGTAACAAAATGAGTTCAAAGTAAGAATTTCAAGAAAAGGAATTTTACTAAGTGATAAATAGGTATGATATGTGTTTAAGTCATACAATTTTAAAGATATTTATCTTTGAATTGTATAGCTTATACATAGAGCTGTCAATAAAAAAATGAATTTTGCTTCGTTAAGTGTACAGTTGAACTCAGTGGCGCACACAAGGGGGGTTCCTGGGGGTCCGGACCCCCAAAGCCCTTGATTTTTTTTCTAATTGATTATAATTCTAAGTATATAGTACGAAAAATTTAATTAAATGTTTGTTATTAATGATTTTGTTAATGCTAATTATTTAATCAATAATTAGCTTTTTACTGTGTTTTTCCCCGGAAATCGACAAAATCAAAAGGAACATCATACAAGAATGGTGAACTTTCGACCCCGGACCCCCCCTTGAAAAATTCCTGTGTGCGCTACTGGTTGAACTGTATTAATTGGACTAATTGGGGTTGTAGGTTGTTCGAATTAAATTGCCTATAAAATGATCCAAGGTACGTAGCTCAACTTGCTACACAATAAAAAAAACCGTGTATTATAAAACAAGAGAAAGAAAAATGGTAAATAATTGTACAAGAGGGAATTTAAACAAATACATTGCTTACATCAGGGGTTCACTAAATGCTCCATGCGCCCTTGAGAGCTCCGAATTCTTTGGAGGATGCGCCGCGGAATTTTGTGGGAATTTATTGTACTGTGTCTTATTTTGACTGAACTAGGGCACCATAGTGAAATTAAGATCTGTAAAGGGCGCCACTAGATGAATACGTGTTTGAGAACCCCTGGCTTACTTGATAGTATTAGGCTCATTGGTTTGGTTGGAAAGACTTATCATTATTGACCATACTTGACATGCGCAGTGTTTCTTGGTGGATTTATTGTTTTGTTGTAACGACTAATATTTTGTTTTTCCTCTTTAATGTTAATTTCTTGTACTAGTAAGTGACACAGATGCCCCAAATGTTAAGAAAATATTCGTATATATGAGTTTCATTGCTTTATTTCCAATTTGTGATTTTTTTTAAACGGCTCCCCGGATTATAAATGACATGTAGTTCAGTTGGGTCCGGATTAATAAGGGTTTATATTAGCAAAACATTCACGTTAAAGGAAATTTTTTTGATACATTAATGTACTGATGCAATTAAGAAAACTGCAAAAAATGCAACTATATATTCTCTACTTTTCGTTGCGATTGTATTTTTAACTACATCTAAGAGTATAGGCGACTCAGAAAAGAAAATTAAGGAGTTGAAACTATTATTTTCAGGCACTATGCTGTCTGCAACTAAATGTAAATATTTTCTTTAAGAAGTAGTAAAACATCACAAAATTTTCAATCGTGTTATCGAGTGTGTTTTAAAGAAGATTTTATAGATTTTAGGAGCCGAGGAAGAAAAGAGATGTCATTTAACTGAATAAATTTATTTAAAAATAATTCACGACGGAACATTTTGATTTTGCGAAACTGTTAGTGAATCACTTTCACTGGATTTCACTGAGTTTTTGCTTTTACGAATTTTTATAAATTATACCCCTAATTTTGGTCTGTGAAAACTTCAATTACTGATCAAAAACTGCTAGATAACAACATCCACTAGCACAAACTGCCCTTTTTAGACAAATTTCTGTTCGGTTTTGAGAGTCGGTAATATTTAAAGATTTCGAATATACTCGTACACCTGCAATTTATATCGTCTAATTAATTTTAAACATTGCCTTCCATTAAACATTGCCTTCCATTATTTTTTTTAATATTTTTTATGAACGCCATGATTGAAGACGAAACATTTAATTAATATACATTAGGCGAATTTTACTCAATTTTTTACGAAAATTTATGACGGAAATCGAATGCAGTGTAGATCCTGTTTGCACCACACGTAAGGCATTGAGCTTTAATTTTATTGTTCTCTCTTTTCTATTTTTATGTTGTAATGCCGTCATTCATTCACAAAAAAGATGCTATTGCCATAGAATTAGAATTTTGAGTCTTTTTGAAAATAAGAAAACATCCGCTGTTTGTCAGTGGTGGCTTTAAATGTTTTTCTTTTCCCCTTTCTTTCTTATTTTTAGCTACATTTAGCAAACGTAACATTTCTTGAATTAAGCATTTGTTTTTCGCAGAACTTCCTAAATATGTCAAAAAATTTATTTAATTTTATCTATTATGTATCTTTCTTCCTTGAAGTTGCCAAAACACTATGATTTCTTTCCTGATAGTAGTACGTATCTTTACAAAGTTTTCTCTGGCCAGTTTTCGCTTCCGCCAAATGCAGTTTCTATCTTTGGAGTATCTCCAAAAGAATGTCATTGAAATTTCATTTTTTTTTTAATTTTTTCATTTGAATTTGGAACAGGTAATCACAGTAGCCGAGTGGTCATGGTTTGAATTCATGACCAATATTGTTTTTTATCGTCATGAGTTCGACCTTTTAGAGGGGATGATGCACGCCAAATCCTCATGTTGGCGCAATATGGAAGTTTGCAGATAGGGGGAGGAGCATCATTCTTGTCACTTGGCTGCGGTTCATAATTACGAGTCTGCTGCCAATAGCCTTCGTGTAGCATCTGAATGCAAAGTTAATAAACAATCCATCAATCTGGAACCGTGTTCGAGCTTAGAAAACTTTTTGGTGTCTTTTTGTGATACACGAAGAACTATTTTTTTTTTGTTACAAGAAGGGGGATCCATCGGATTAATATTTTTTCAGAAATTTAAAGAAAATTTGTTTTATACTATTATTAACATTCAAATCAATAATTTGAATGAAAGTGTTTTCCCCCCTTTTGCAATAATAATAAAATAGAAAGTTAGTGTGTTGGATACCGTCTTCCGTTTTGAGTGACTCAGTTGATTTAATTTGTAGTGATTTTTGATTACAAGAGCTTGACCAAGATCTTGATTTTGGATTGTGTTGTCCAGTTCAAGGTTTTCTTATAATAGAGATGAGCTGATGTGAGATATGTTTTACGAAGATTTGATCAAAGTCATGAGTTGAGGATTCACATGATCTAAGTTATGCAGTAAAAATAAAATCCAATTACCTGATTGATAATCTTTAATTTCTTGTTGAACTGTGATTTTTGGGTGTATGTATTCTTCTTTTGGGATGATCTGTTTGAGGTGTCTGGAAGTTCGTAAAATACTTTTTATAAATGTGTGATAAAAAGAACTTAAAAGGTAGGGAAATTTTTTAAAGCACCATGTTTTAATATATAGAATGGAATGGATGTGTTACCGTCAGTGGCGCATACAGGAATTTTTCAAGGGTGTCCAGGACTTAAATTTTACATATATATATATATATATATATATATATATATATATATATACGTAGAATTATAATCAATCGGAAAAAAATCAAGCCTTTGGGGGTGGTCCAGACCCGGGGCCCCCCCCTTCCTTGTGTGCGCCACTGGTTACCGTTAAAGTGCAGAAATCAGTTAATATGCAGATAAGCTGGGCAATCTGCACATTAACTAGTGTGATCCGTCAAAGTGCGGAAGAAACAAACTTCTGAACTTTAACGATACGGAAACGGCCAGTTTTAAAACTATGTAGTTAAAAATGTGGAAAATCTTGACTTCGCACTTTAACGGAACAAATCAGTTAATCAGCAGATTATCTAGGTTTTCTGCACATGAACTGCTTTCTAGCTTTAACGGTGACCATATATGCTCATTTATTAATAGAATATGAACACAATTTATGCATTCGGTTATAAACTTGTGTTATGTTACAGAAAAAATTAACAAAAATTTAAATTATTCAAATTAGAATAAGGATTTCGGTTAAGTGCCAGAAAAATTTTCCGAGTTTACTTATACGTTATGCCAATTAAGGAAAGTCATAGTTTTACATAGCGCTTCTTGAAGGGGGGAGGGGAGAGGAAAGTTGAATAATTATTAAGTAACGTCACGTTCACTGTGCGTGGCTTCAGCTTTATCCGTGTTCGACCTACTAAATAGCGGTGTCGATTCAAATATGCGTATTGTGGCTCCACATGTGCTTTTTTTTAATGTATGAATCACGTGCTGTCCTGCATGAAAATGCCAAAGAAAGCTGTACAAACGCGGAGTGACGTTTTCTACCCGTACGCTTGTATTAGTGTTGTTTGCTTTAGAAACAAATGCAGTCGAATCACTGTGGATTTTTGTACAGAATTATTGTAATCCGTTGCTAAGGCAGTAGAACATAGAGTTTATTATTCTGTGACATTTTAACAGATCTCTTTCCTGCCTAATGTGTAAAATATATCAGTATCTGTTGGAGGTATGAACCGAGAAACTGGAGCAGCTTTTGGTCATATTTTTTTTTAATGTTTGAACTATATTTTGCTGAAAAAAGGAAACTCATTATGAGTTATGATATTTCAGTTGAGGTTGTCAACAATGTTGCCTATTTTACAATTCGCCGGTTACAAAACATCTTGGTTTAAAATTAAATTAACTTTTGAATTTCCTTTTTTATTTTAACTTTTACTACACGATTATGCAAGCTTAATGATGATTTTGTTTTGTTCAATTTCTAAACTAAAGGAAAATTAGTATCGTATTTTCGTTATTGTTTTGTGTATTGTATATATTATTTTAAAATAATACATGCAATATACTCATTTATGTAATATAAAATATTTTCATAATTTTTAAAAAATGTATCACGATGTGTGTATTTTTGCTTTAAATTTATTCCTTTATGTATGGGTTCTCGAATTTCATATTTTGTTTTAGAAACGTTGATTGATTCTTAATATAGGGAAGTATAGTTAAGCTATAATTGGTTATTGTTGTTGTTCTGTTAATTTAAAAAATATGTATTAATTTAAGAAATTCAAAAGCTTTGGAAATTAAAAAAAATGCAATTTATTTAAATATTTATGGTCCAGACACAACGTGTTCCCCTCGTGTAACTTTTTAGTGTGACGTTAATAACTCTCACTCACTCACCCAGACACATTAGCTTTGTAAAAGTTAACATACCTAGAAAAGTTTCTCGCTGGTAATATTCGCAGTTACAATGGTTATAAATAAGTAATTCAGTTATGAATTATTCTCAATAGAAAAGCTAGGGATGAATTTTTACCTTAATTTTATTGGTTTATGTGAAATCCATGTAATCTGTGCAGATTTAGCGAGACAGTTCACTCGTTTGCTTTTTAAGTTGCAACTGCTTTAACTTTTTTGTTTCATTTCTTGTGTTAATCTTTATTTAGAATGATTGAAATAGCTTTTATTTTATAACAGATGTAATATTTTTTTTTGTCGGGAAATAATAATATAAATTCCTCGAAAGAATTAAGTTCAATTGTGTCATGTTGTAAGCAAGATGCCTCCCACTCTCGCTTCACTAAATTTAAAAGTCTATGAGGACTTTTTATTTCCTTATTCCCCCCTCTTAAATTCACGTCATTAGTTCTGACAAGTACACAAAAGCAAAAGTTACTACCAGTTAAGTATTAGCCACACCTTTTTGCAGGTGCCACAATAAACAAATCCTACCCTCCGCTTCATTCTTAGTATTCGCTTTTAAAATATCTCCGGTATTTTTGAGTTTCTAGAAAAATCTGTTCCTCAGTCAAAACGAAAAAAGGTACCCATTAACAGCCGAAGGTGGGTACCTCCCCTTTTCTCTGCAGCTGCCAGCGCCACTGCTCCTGTTTCCGGTCCGACTTGGGTTCATACATAAACTTTTCAAGTGCTGTTGCTAGAAAGAGGGGCAATCCGCTTCCGGGTACGAGAATGAGGGTGGGGAGATGAATGCGACTGTGCATGTATCATCCCCTCGTACCTGGGACGAAAGTGCGAATCCGAATGAAGGGTTTGGAGGGGTTGAGTTCTCCCCTTCGCTCACCTGTCTTTCCCTTTCTCTTCTTTGACGCAATGCTTGAAATGTGGTGCAGGTAGATCTTATGAGAGAACTTCGACTGTGTTCCCCCTTTTCATTGTTGTATTTGGGGGGTTGTGGTACTTTGAAGAAAGCGAGAGTGTGCTTTGAACAAGCTTTCAGTAGTTAACTTCTCTAATAGTGCCTTTTTAGGGACTCTGTTCAGTTTTGTAGTGTTGGGAAAAAGTGAGCCGCCAGTTTGTAGGATTTCCAAAGCATACACCGTTTTGTACAGTTTTGACTGCCTCATTTGTTAAGAATCCAGTGGCCATCGAGTGTAGGGGTGTGAATGAATTTTTTAATTGCAGACATTCTTTCATTTGTTCACTGATGTATTTTTATTCGTCTGCCGCATAGTGTAACTTTTATTTCCACTATTGATATTTTGGTAATTCATAACTTTTTTTTGTTTGTTTCTGTAAGGATTGTTTCCTCACAAATGTGTGCACTCATGATATTGTTCTAAGTAAATTAATGTTCGTTTATTACCCGATTGATTAGAATGAAAGAATTTTCTGTTAGTCATTAGAGAAATCGATAGTTTATTAACTTAGAACTCTGAAACAACACTAGGAATATTGGCATCGAACTCGGTAATTTTAAACCTCCATTTCTAAGTCCCATACCATACCAATGCAAGAACTTAGAATATTTGCTCGCAGGGACGTCTTAAGACTTCTTGAGGCCCTGGGTCCTTACGCAAAAGTAGGCCCTGGTCCTTACGCAAAAATTGGCCCTGGTCCCTACACAAATGTAAGCCCCACCTATGACTCTTTAAAGTAAACAGTACATAGCATACGCTGTCAAAAACTCGCATAAACAATGACCCGAAACAAATTAATGTGAATTAGTTACAATCGCACAAACCGGTTGCCGCCATTTGATGATGGTGTACGGCGTAGGCCTTGGCCTTTACATGGACAAATGTAACTAGTTGACTTATCGTCCGAAATTCCCAGTTTTTTGGAGAATACAACCGGAAATAATATTTGACCTTTGAAATTATTCGAATTATGACCTTATTAAGACTGAGTCGAGAACGAGACTAGCCCCCATTTCGGCCGAGGCCCAGTTGGCCTTTGCCTTAAGACGTCCCTGTCTGCCCTGCGGGTCTTTAGTGGCAAAAGAACTTGAACTCACAATTTTACAGAAGCAACGCCAGCCCCGAGTTAGCAACCATGGTCACTCGGTTACCAGTATTAAAGAGAGATTTTTTAAAAAAGTTTATATTTATATAAACATTTTTTACATTTTGTGTAACTAAAACACTGATGGCTTAATACGGCAATATTAGGGTACAAATTATCTTTTGCCAACTCTCAATTTGTAAAGAGTAAAGTCACTGTAAGACTTGTATTGCTGCATTTGTAGTAGATTTTTGAGCTATTAATTTCATCAACAATGTGTTTTAGTACAGGGGTGTTTGTGCTCCGGGGAAACCCCGGAATTCCGGGGATTTTGAACTTCGATACCCGGAAATTCCGGGGATCGTCGTTCAAAAGGAAGTACGAATAATATAATGAATTATTTATTTTGATCTGGGTAATTTTGTTTGCTTTGACAAGCCCACAAACATCAGAAAATAAAAAAAAGCAGCAGAAATTAGATAATTTTTTTTAAAGAATTAATTTAGGTAATTTAAAATATTTACATAAAATGTAGTAGTTTATATGTTTGAAAATTTATGGTTATTAATTTTGCAAAAAAAGTAATTCATTGAACTTTTATAATTAGGTCATTCAATACTTCATAATTGTAATTTTTCATTCCCCCCTTCTCGAAACTCCAAAATGTCGGTAGTAAGTCCGTAAAAGTTTCAGGGGATTTTTTGGGGTCCCACAAACACCCCTGTTTAGTAGCTTTTTTAAAATCATTTTTTCCTGTCCAATAAACGATTAAAGAAGTGCGAAAACATTTTATGTACTTTTGAAAGTCATCTTTTGAATAAACGGAATGCTTTTCATTTAAGAATTACTTTATGTTAGAACAGTCGTTATTCTCTCTCTCTCTCTCTCTCTCTCAAGTATCGCTTTTATTCTGTGATTAAAAGTTTTTGAAACTGTTTAGCAAATGTAATAGTTAATAACAAGTATTTTTTACCTCTTATATTTTCTATGATCTGCATTCTCAGAAATATATTTAAGGGAGCATGTGTTTTGAAGCATAATTGCTTAAAAAAGCAAGAAAATAAAACATGGTTGGGTAAAACTTAAAACAGTTAAAAATGATATATATGTAACTAATTGTTTGTTCGAAAAATTATCTTTGTGTGTGGAAAACAAAATGAATTTTTTTATTTCTTAAATACATTTTATTCTGTTATTCTCTACTTTTTTGTTTGAAACTATATGTTTTTCTTCTCTAAACTGATTTATGTTGGACAGCTTTAATTAATTCTTTTAATGAAAAATTTTTAGTGAATGATTATTTGGGGAATTATTTGCGTTTTTTTTTTTGAATTTCCTTCGGTATGCTCAGTAGTGAATTACTTTCAATTGTCGAATGAATAACTTGTAGTATAATGAAATTATTTTAATTTCTTAGTTGTTAAAGTTTTGAGAAAATAAACATGGTCAAGTTTTTGTTAGTTCTAATTTATTTCAAAGTCCAAGTGTCATTAGATAGAGAATCATAGTTTTGAATTACTGCATGTTTCTAAAGATATTTTAAGTCTAAGTTGTCATCCTGTAGTTGGATTACTTTGGCTAATTTTTTTACATTACCACACTTAAAAATGGAGATTTACGACTGTACTTCTAGTCTCTTTATTATATACTCATTGTTTCACCTATTTAAAAAAGACGAGTAGGCAAAGGAATTACGAAAACATTGAAACAAAAAATCAGAGATACGATTTTAAAAAAGAAATGACATTACAATAACTCATTGGATTTATTAAAATGTTGCGTTAGTTTTTCTTCTTACAATATCAAAAAACTTCGTTTTCATATCATATATATATATATTCATAATAATTCCCTTGCATTACTTTTTTTGTTGTATTCGAATTTTTATTTTGTCATTTAAATAATATTGATTTATTATTTAAATAAAATTTAAACAACATTTATACTTAAAATGCGAAAGCTATATATATTTTTTTGGATTAAAAAAGACGGAATATTGTTTTATAATAAACTCTTAAGTTAAGAATCTGATTAAGAAGGAGTTTCTCGGAATTTCTTTTAAAGGTCTAGGTTAAAATCGTTGTAGATACAAGATACAAGCGTTTTTGTGTTGTTTCTCTGCTTCATCAGCTCTCTCTCTCTCTCTCTCTAATAAAACTATAGTTTTCATCTCACAAGAAATATGCAAACATAAATGATGAAACAATATATGATAAAATTAGTTTACAGTCAGGTTTGTCTGAATGATGGTTTTTACTGCCCTTCTTTTCATGCGGTATTGCTAATTATTGCGTAAAAAAAAGTTAAGATTTTTTATGAGTTTTCAATGTAATATTGCAATAAGTTTTGGATTTCGTTTCTCACTTCATCGTATTCATTATATATTGGATTGCCTTTCACTTGTTTTTTATATATATTTCCAATTCTGATCTCATTTATAGAAAAATCTAGAAATTAAATAACTGAGGAATGTTACGGGGTTGAGAGACTTGTTATACTTTAAAACGGTTTAACTTCGTTCTTGATTCTTGATTCGTTCTTTGCCGCATGTTTGTATGGTTTATAAGTTTTGTGTTTCCTTATATTGCATCCAATTATGTTTTATTTTTAGGATTGTAATGGATTGAGCTGATTTCCCTCTTTGTATAGCATACACTGAATTTATAGTTTGTAAGTTGATATTGTATTTGAACACCATCCATTGAAAGAAAATTTAATTTTGTTTACATTTCACATTTCCAAGGTGGATGCCGGAAAAAGACAGGGAGTACGAATGTTTGTTTTTGCTTGAAACTTGCAGAAAAAAACATTTTTCTTTTCTTTAATTTTTTTTTACCTGTCGGCACACCCCAAGGTTATGGATATTTCCTTTTTATTGTTGGTCAAGAAAAGGGGTGGAGAATATTGAACAAGAGCACCTAAACTTCCCCTACTGACCAACTACACTTAGAGCAGATGGCTAGTGACCAGCTTCGCAGCTGTTTCCTCTTCGAGGTAATTTGTTTTGGTCGGAAGAAATTTGTGTTCGAAAATAGAAGAAATGATGCTTGGGGCGTAACCTGCCCACTTCATGTTTCTCTGCTTTGTTGGAATAGATAATCGATTTTTTTTTAATTTAAAACATTTCACACATCTGCAAATTCGCATTTTTTAAAAAAATAAATTTCGGATTTTAATTTCTTGTGTGTGAGGTAATTGTATTATGAGTTATTATTTTTAGTTGTGTAAAATTGCTTAATTTCCATTAATATATAATCACTCATCAGAATATTTTTTTGCAGGGGGAGGGGCTCATTAGTTTGAGCAAAGATTTATGCTGTTCCTCTTGCTTTTTGTTTCATTTTGAGTGTGTTTTGCTTTCATTAAAGAAATGGAGGATTAATATTTTGTTTGCTTCGCACTTCAAAACCGTGTTGAGGGCTGATGCATTAAATCTATCGTGTCTCGAAGTTCTTACGTTGGAGTGATATGGAAGTTAGGAGAGCAAGGTGCCTGTGCTCAGTCCTCGCCACTTAATCGAGGCTCATTATTACGAGGAGTTCAATAAAGGCTGATTTCGGGGATGGTTGTTTCCCAGGGGGCTGACGTGGGACTTCTGACTTCGTGACTAAACACTTTCGTATGAGCTCAGTTCCTTTGGGCAATCCGCCAAAAGCTCTCGTCTCGCTTTTGAGTGCGACGTTAATATAATAAACACTCGCACTTTGGAGCCTTTTAACTAAATGCCTGATAACCTAGCTCAGTGCTCCGCAACCTTTTTATCGCTGCGGACCGGTCAACGTTTGATAATTTTACCGCGGCCCGCTAAGGGTGGGACACGTTGATTGTTTATATTTTAGATTGTTTTGATTTAATGATTTTAGTTTAGTTACATTTAACCTTCAGAATAAAATATAGTTTCACCAAAAATGAATAAAAGTGATTTAACTGGAATATAAAGTGATTTACGTAGAAACTTGCGTAAATCCGAGATAAATGCACCACTTTAAATAAAAAGGCAGTAGTTTAATGTTCTTTAGGCGGCCCGGTACCATTTGATCCACGGACCGCCGGTCCGTGGATCGGGGGTTGCAGATCACTGACCTAGCTCACCCAAACGGGTTTAGAGCTAGAAACGTGACGTCCCGGAAAACAATCACCCCGCACTCAACCTTTATGGAGCCAAAATTTTTTCTTTTTTAGCGGTTGTTTGCGATGGACCACCTTGTTTTGAACCATTCAAAATGACATGGACAACACCTGATCTGTGCATACCTTACTCTCCGAATTTCCACGCCGTGCCAACGGTAGGACTTGAAGTCTTGGCAGATTTAATGTTCAGCAGCCTTTTAGTGACGCCAGTGAATTGACCGAAACAACGCCAGTTACGAGTTCACGATCGTGTAAACTCGGTTAGCACTGGTACAAAGAATCGAATAATGATATTTATTGATGTGTGTTTAATGTAATCAAGAAATGATCGCGTCAAGTCAAAGGAGATTTTGTATTTTACTAAAAGACATGCTTTGAAAATAGAATTTGAATAAAAAGTTAAATTCAAATATAACGTAAGATCTGGCGTACAACGCGGAATTTAAATACAAATAAGGATACCGTAATTTAGGAGAGCGCGTTATACGCCGAATATATACAAAAATGATAGCTTCAAAAGTAAAAAAAAAAGAGACATGAGCATTAGACATCTACATAGATCGGAATACTGTTTATTTGACAGAAATGAAATCTAAGGGAATTAGAGGGTTTTGATTTTAAAAGTATACTATTTTTTCAAAATCCTAGGACAATATTTCGAATAAGCGACTTAAATTAATGACTCTTCTTATTTACTTATGACTGAATAAATAAATGACTTGAATGACACGCTTATTTCTTGTTCCTTTATAAGATAGGGGGTGAGTGTTATCCCGGCTATACGCTGGATTTTACGGTAATAAGTTGTTTTTTTTTAACACTTGCCTTAGAATTTTTCATGCGTCTTCTCTTCTCCTCACTTTTAAGAGTAGAATTGTCCCTATCGTAAAGAAACATGCAACTCATTATGAGCTCTGGTTTTGTTCCACAATAAATTATCTATAAAACGTATCTTGAAATGACGGAATGTGCTGTATATTTACAAATAATTGTATTTGTGTATGAAAGAGTATAGTAATGCATTCTGAGAAATATTGTGATTCATATTTTTATCTCGTTATCACCAATTATAAACCTACATTACACAATTTGTCAGTTTTTTTAAAAAATTACACTGGTTTTCGTATTTTATGCTTCATAGGGATAAAAAAAATTATGCGAATTTTTTACTTACTTTTCATTTAGTTTTTCGTTATTGAATTCACTAACATTACAATAGAAATAACAAGAATGCCGATGTAATAGAAATTCAAGTGGTATTTATGTAAAAGGAATGATATTAGTAGACGTAGTAAAATATTAATGTAAAAGGAATGGTTTCAGTAGTAGTAATATTAATGTAAAAGGTATGATATTAGCAGACGTATCTTTGTTTTAATTCTATTTTTGGAAGGAGTTTCCAAAGGCATGGAATCTTGCCAGTCCGTTCAAAAGAATTGAAAATTATTTTTAAATTCCCATCATTCAAGCAACAAAGAAAGGGGGGCTAGTGCAATTACTTCCTAAAATATCCATACCAGATGTACGCTTTAGCTGGGTTGCAAACAAAAACTAAAATACCAATTTCAACACGCGTTTGTTTCCCCAACTCTTAAAAGATTTTTCTTTTTGTTTTATCTCATTTTGCTAAACAAAAGCTGTTTAATATTCCCCGCTGAATGTAATTTCCCTTTCGAAAATAGTAAGGAGAGGAGAGAGAGAAGGGTCCTGCCTCGCACCTGCTATCCCTATGCAGAACGAAAACGCCCGTCTCACTACTGCGTTGTGTCATGGTCAAGGTCATACTCATGCACAGGTTGTGAGGAGTTAGGGGCGCTACCATGCGACGAACACAAACTACGTCGTGTTTTTTTTCACTGCCCGTCGCACGGGTTTTCTCCTCTTTATCTGTTTGGGCTCTCGTGATGTACGGGTTGGTGTTGTTCTATTTGTGTTCTCTTTTTTTGGGCGTGCGATAAAGGCGTCGCGTGTGAAATGGGCTGGCGATAATGAGGAGTGGAACGCAGGAGTTAAATATTGTCTTGACAGTCGAATGCGCGTCATTTTTTTTTAAACATGCAAAGTTACTTATTTTTTTCCCCAACTCACGACTTTTTTTTAAAACTGGCTGGAATGTTCGTAAACAGCTTTCAACATGCAAAATGCTGTTGAGTTTGAATTTATGCATATTAAATTATTAGAAGTGAATTTCTAAGAAGTAAAAAGGTTTGTAAGGTTTGTAAATACGGATCATTGTTCAGGAGGGGGAATTTTATTTTGCCATATTCTGCTAAACTTCAAAATGATTTCATGTATTACAGGATATAATTTCAAGTCAAGTCAGTAGAAACAAATTTTACGTTTAATTTTTAATTTGCTGCGAATTGATGTATAATTGGGACGTATCAAGCACCATATTAGCTGTATCAAAGATACGTTGTCCCAAAGCAGCATGTTTAAGGAAAATGTCCAAAATGTCAAGGGATCCAGTGTATATAGCTCTTATTTTTAATTTATATAAAATATTCGAATGTATATAAACATAAATATTTACGTGCAACATATTATTTCAAACGACGATGATCAAAGGAGAATTATGAATTATGATATTGTGTTATAATTTAGAATAATTTTGATACCTTGTGTTTGTGATTCAAATGTTTCATTTTATTCAAAATTGTTCACACGGGCACATAACTTCACGAAATCGTATATACGAAATATATTGTATGCACAGAAAATTCATTAAAAATAGAATAAAAAATTGTTTTTACTTTAAAAAAAAAATCTCATCAATGATTTTGGATTTCAAAAAATCAATGTTTGTACAATGAATAATCTGATAAATTAACTGTTATTAAAAAACCGAGTTATTAAAATGCGGATTTTTTTCTAAAACTGTATTCGAAATATTGAATTGCAAATGTAATAAATTATCTGAATTGATGTAAGAAATTTGTTATTTGTTTTTCAAAAAAAAAAAAAATCGTTCAATTTTTCCATATATATGCGAATGATTTTTTTAAAAAATATCTAGGATGTTGAAATTGTTAGCATTTGAAAAGGGGGAAAATCCTCTTGTAGATTTTAGAATTATACGTAAAAGATTGAATTCTGCAAATTAATTTGTAATAACGTAAATTTTGAAAAGATTATTATATTGCGCTTTATAAGAGTGATCCTTATTATAAGATAATTATCTGACTCTCTCTTTATTATTATATATCTTTACAGTTGGGATTCCATATACCTTTAACTCAAGCAATTTAGTTTTGTTAAGGAGGGGGGGGGGTGACGTTTCTGTTTTGTTCTTAAAATATTTGCATAATTATAAGAGAGATGTGTTTAAAACTCCTACATTTCTAATTATCGTGACGTATGCATTAAAAAAACCATTCTCTGTTGTTTAAAAATCAATTTTATTTCGTTAATTTAAGCTTTATTTTGCTAACCTATAGGTATGAAATGTTAATTTTCTTAAACTCCAAGCATTCCAGGTCAAATTGTTAGTGCAAAAAAGAAATATGAATTTTGAAACATATGAATTTAAGTTTACTTTATTACGATTTATTGTTACACCATTTACATATGTTGAAATGTAGCTCATGAGAAGGCTTTGCAATTCTTTAAAGTTCTCCCTTTTTCTCTCGCAATCTGCATGGTACAATAAATAAAAGTTTCTAGAGCAACATTATTTTTGCAAGTCCTTGTATATTGTGCGGCGTAACTATTACGACCTTAAAAATCATTTTAACAATTCATTTTTAGCACTCAACTACTGTCTGTTGCCTGGCAACCAGTTTTAGTTTGCTACAGGAAGCCTGTCTACTGTGATGGCTAAAAGACGTTTATGCGTGTCAGCTTTTTTTTATAGTTAAGGCCTTGGATAAGTATGTCTTTTCGGTGTCACTTACACATTGTTAAAAGTTGATGTAATTATTTAGACTGATTGGTTTTCTGAGCGGTATTATACTTTTTGTGATATATTATTATATATGGTGAAATGTAATAGAATAATTGATATTTACTTTAAAAATTGGTCTCTTGTTTACAAATTTAAAATGAAAGGAAAATGGTATGACAATTGCATGTTTAAGTGAAGGATTTTGCTATGGATTTCCGATAATCGTCTTTTTTTTAATTCCATGTATATAAATAAATAGTTATTTTCGTTCTAATAAAATTAGAGGGATGCGCAGTTTTTGTAAACGGTTTTTGAATATAAAAAGTTAAGAAAATTAGCATATATACTTAATGTAAAATTACTGCATGAAAACTTCTGTTTTTTTAAAACTAATTCTATTTTTCTTAAAATGAATGTAAAAGAGATTCGAATATGTAAAATGTATTGAATTTTATTGACAAAAAGGAATTTGTGTGTTGTATTATTAATGTATATTTTGTATCGGAAATAAGTTACTAAGTATCATATTAAATTCTTTGAAATTTAAATGTGTCCCTAAAAGAATTTTCATCCCTGTTTATTTATTTACTTATATGTTGACTTTGTACCAGGAAATTTCATAAAACTTTAAAATAATAAGTGGGTTTTTTAAAATTTTTTTTTACTTTACATAATTTTGTTATTACTTGATGCCTTAGCAAAAAGCTTAGCAAATTATTAGTATAACCTTTGATTCAAATTTTCTGTGATTTGAGAAAATTTTAAGTTAAATACGATGTGATAGTATATTAAACTAACGGATGAAAAAAAGATTTAATATTTTTCAGGTGTTAACTAATATCATATTTGTGTTATTGTAAGGTATGTCTTTTGGGGTATTTCTGCTTATTCTTAGTTTTTCTACCACTTACGATTAATTTTCTTCCCATTTTTCTTATTTTATTTTTCACATTAGTTTTAACGTTTTATGTGCTTCCTGAAACTTTTATTATTAAACTAGCTGATGCACCTCATCTCAAATATATTTTCACACACATGGACTTTTTCCCAAATGTAAGCGTATTCGCGTGGGCCCATTTTCCGCTAGCCGAAACTAGGAATGACAGGAGAAAGAAGTGCCGAATTACTAATCCGAGAAGGATTTTTTTTCTGACTCGGCTGTCTTTAAGTGCATATTTGCAGACCAGTATAAGGGCAATTCAAAAAAAGGCCCCAACTGTCATCATTATCAACAGCTCTGACGAAATGTTGATCCGGAAATTGAATATTTGAGGGCAGCATATCTGAAACCTTTGGTTGAACAAAACCCCAATATATAAAAGCTGCCTCTGAATCTAAGACATTTATAAATCACGGCTAGATATAAAATCGGTTGCGGCTCAAATAGATTGCCCGCCGTCTGAACCTTAATGTCGTTCATATAAAAACCTACAACAGTATGAGAAATTTCATCTCCTGGATAGGCCTGTCGATGTGGAGGCTTTTGCAAAACGAAACTAGCAGTGGCAGTAGCAAAATGCGCGTAATTGGTACAGAGGAAATATTTCAACTCGGTTGCCGCACATTTGTGGATGCTCGGATAGGTTTTTTAAGCAAATGCCCCGAAAGCAGCCTCAAGACACACCCATTGTGTTGCATTTAACAGACATGCCTGACGAACATTATTTTATTTAAAATCCTAAGTAAAATAGATGAAATTGCAAAGGGTTTCTTGGCAATAATAATGCTACTATAATTTTTTGAAAACATTTTTAAGAGTAGAAAATGCAAGATTTAATTGGATGCCTTTAAAAATAAAAACTAAGATTCTTTTGATCGTGTAAGTCAGTCGCTTTTAAATTGTGGTCCGTGGACCCTTGGGGATCCCCAGTGCCTTTTTAGGGAGTCCACGAAGGCCTCTCATTTATTGTCATCATCAATTCTCTTTGAGAGATTGAAAAACCTTGTAAAAAAATAGAAACATAAGTTATCCTAGACTATATCACTAAATTACCCCAATGATAAAACTCAATGAGAACATTTCTATCAGGAATATTAAATCAAATTTATGTTATTCAAGAATATTAATTCAGTTAAAGAGGAAAATATAGGTGTTATAAAAGTCTGTATATATGTAACAGAGGCAGTTTTAGGATTATTGAGGAACCTTTTAAACATTCAGCCATGTGTTGGTAGTCAGAAAAGGGTGTTAAAAATCTTTGGGGTCCGCGATATTAGGGTGATACATAAAAGTGGGCCCGTAGCGATTGAAAGTTTAAGAACCGCTGGTGTATGCCGATAAATTCCTTGAAATTGTGCCGCGAATCTTAAAATAAACTTTTTTGACTGAAAAACTTAGTTGCAGAGTGTTTCCCTGTAGTTCGAAGGTAAAAATTTCTTCATAAATCTATAAATGTGTAAAATACCGTATTAGAAGAAATGGGAGATAGTGAAAACCCATTTTTAAGTGTTTTGAAATCGACTTTTGCTTTCAAGTCTATTTATTACCTTACACACGGAAGGAATTTAACTTCTTGTATAGTTTTCAGCTCGAGATGAATTTCAAATTCCGTCCAACTTTCTAAATACCTATTTAATCAAATTTCTTTAATTTGTAATCAAAATTGATCGCTAGTGCGATTTTTATAACCGACAGGGATTAAATGCTAATCCCCGTCTTTTTTGCAACACGATTTTTCCCTCCTTTAGCAATTTTCCACATTTAAAGACATCGAGGGTTTAAAAAAAAAGAAATACTATCTTTCATTCTTAATACCGCACATCTATGATCCGATAATTTTCAGATGAAAGTAAGGAAATAAAAAGGGGAATAAAAAAAAAGCCATCAATAAAAAAAAATGTGAAAAAAGGGAGAAACCGCTTTCATTTGTAAGAATATTTTTTTTAAAAGTTCTAGTTAGATTCGCCTTTTATTTTTCACATTAAGAGCCTTCATTAAAGTAAGTATCTTTCGCCAAAACAACGTTACTTAAATTGAACCACATTCTGCTATTTTTGTTTTTCCTCTTGCTTTAGTGCTTCTTTGATTACTTTTTTTCTTAAATAAGGTTATTTAATCGAATGATGTTTGCTTTTTTCATCTACCTGCGAAAAATCATTGAGGGGATTGTGCTGCTTTAAAAGAAAAAGAGGGAAAGAAAGAAATTGATAAAAAAAATCTTTTTAAATTGTTAGAAATTAAAATGCGTTTTTCTAATGTTCTATTTATTGTATATTTAAAATATACTAAGGGTTTATTTTATAAGACACATTGTGAATGTAAAGAAAGCTTTTAGTATGTGTTATTTAATGATTTGTAAAGATATTTTGTAAAACACATATACTTAAGTCTGATAATAAATACTGTATGTATATTTTTTACTGTAGTTGAAGTGGTTATTTTTAAAACGAACCGAAGGAAAACAGAAAATATTCATTATGTTGAAAAGTGTGACTGATATTTATTTTTTGATTTATTTGCAATATTTTTGATGCTTTTTAACTATTCTGTTTTGAAAGATAATATTTTGAAGTAGTTTTGACGCAGTATTGAAAATGACGTGTGGCAATTTTTTTGTTTCACTTGTGTCTACGGTTGCTGAGTGGCCATGGTCACGAACTCGTGGTCGGCCTTATTTCTGCCTGTTCCGGTGTTCGAATCCTGGAGCCACTAAACAACAGTTCATGCACGTTAAATCTGTCTTGGCTCGAAGTCTTCACGTTAGTAAGGTATTGAAATTTAATGAATTGGGTGCCAACTCAAGCGTCGTCTTCGTCACTTGACTAAGGCTCAAAACTGAATGGTTCGTCGACAGTAGACCTCTTGTAGCTTCAAATTGCAATTTTAATAAATAATTAATCAATTTTGTTTTATTTACATGCTAAATTTAATGTCCTAAATACAGTTTTGGTTATGTATTGCTTTATTTATTACTTTTTTTTTGAGGAAAATTTTAAATCCTTTAAAAATGTAACGTTTGCTTATAAAACTTTTTACATTGGATCCATCAAGGAAAATATGTGTTCGTTTAATGAGAGAGTCAGAATTTTTTGTTTTTAAAATTCATTTAGCCAGATTGTTTTCATTGACATTTTTTTTTCCCGTTTTTTCGTCATTGGAGAAGTTTTTACATGGATTTGATCTTTTTTTTACTGAGTAACTTCTTTAAAATTTAAATCGCATGTACGTGTAAATTAAATCTAGATAGCTTCATCTCACGAGATGAAGTTTTGGTTCAAAGAATTCCTCTGGAAGAAAGGAAGAGTGCTTGCTGGTTATAAAGGGTGTTTTTTTTAGAGGTATAGAACTTTAAATTGCAATAAAACAACGATGTATTATTCGATTGACATGATTTTTTTTTATTCGAAAGATAATCTTGTTGCATTACATTTTAAATATGATTTCTGGCATATGACTGCCACGGCTGGCTCGGTTATAGTCCAATCTGGACGTCCAATTTTCGATGACTTTTTCCAACATTTGTGGCCGTATATCGGCAATAATACGGTGAATGTTGTCTTCCAAATGGTCAAGCGTTTGTGGCTTATCCGCATAGACCAATGACTTTACATAGCCCCACAGAAAATAGTCTAGCGGTGTTAAATCACAAGATCTTGGAGGCCAATTCACAGGTCCAAAACGTGAAAATAGGCGGTCACCAAACGTGTCTTTCAATAAATCGATTGTGGCACGAGCTGTGTGACATGCTGCGCCGTCTTGTTGGAACCACAGCTCCTGGACTTCATGATTGTTCAATTCAGGAATGAAAAAAGTTAGTAATCATGGCTTTATACCGATCACCATTGACTGTAACGTTGTGGCCTTCATCGTTTTTGAAGAAGGATTCCACCAGCCCATAAAGTGCACCAAACAGTGAGTTTTTCTGGATGTAACGGTGTTTCGCGACATACACTTGTGGATTAGCTTCACTCCAAATGCGGCAGTTTTGTTTGTTGACGTAGCCATTCAACCAGTGCGCTTCATCGCTAAACAAAATTGTTGGAAAAAGTCATCGAAAATTGGACGTCCAGATTGGACTACATCCGAGCCAGCCGTGGCAGTCATATGCCAGAAATCATATTTAAAATGTAATGCCACAAGATTATCTTTCGAATAAAAAAAATTCATGTCAATCGAATAATACATCGTTGTTTTATTGCAATTTAAAGTTCTATACCTCTAAAAAAACACCCTTTAGTTGCAATTACGACAATCAGCAAACAAATAAATGTAGTTAAGTTAGCCATTTTAAGTTAAAAGTTTAAAAACTATTATCCATATAAGAATAAAATCAACTTAAAAAGAAAACTAACTCGCATATTTTTTGTTTGATTTGAAAATTGTTTTAAGAATCATCTTTTACTTTTTATGTAATAGCATTTTTTAAAACTACTCAGCATTTGTTTCCTTTCTATTGTCTATCAATATGAAACGAAAAATCGAATATTCATGAAAAAACAGGCTTTTTAATTGTATATTCATAATTATACTATGGGATAATCATTCATCTCTTCAACATCAGAAACTTTGTGCAACACTTCTTTTGGGTGATAAATTATTCGATGATTGCATTATTTTGCCTCTATGTATCTGATTGTACCGAGAAATTTTGGGGAATTTCTTTAAAAAAGGAAGATGATTCACGCAGACAGATTTTCCATGCAGTTTTTATGACTATTTGGTAAATTCCTAGAAAGCATTTTTAATTTGTAAAAGTAAGAATGTATAAAAATGATTTTAATTACGCTCTAAATTATCTGCAGATAATTTAGAGCGTAATTAAAATCATTTTTATACATTCTTACTTTTACAAATTAAAAATGCTTTCTAGGAATTTACCAAATAGTCATAAAAACTGCATGGAAAATCTGTCTGCGTGAATCATCTTCCTTTTTTAAAGAAATTCCCCAAAATTTCTCGGTACAATCAGATACATAGAGGCAAAATAATGCAATCATCGAATAATTTATCACCCAAAAGAAGTGTTGCACAAAGTTTCTGATGTTGAAGAGATGAATGATTATCCCATAGTATAATTATGAATATACAATTAAAAAGCCTGTTTTTTCATGAATATTCGATTTTTCGTTTCATATTGATAGACAATAGAAAGGAAACAAATGCTGAGTAGTTTTAAAAAATGCTATTACATAAAAAGTAAAAGATGATTCTTAAAACAATTTTCAAATCAAACAAAAAATATGCGAGTTAGTTTTCTTTTTAAGTTGATTTTATTCTTATATGGATAATAGTTTTTAAACTTTTAACTTAAAATGGCTAACTTAACTACATTTATTTGTTTGCTGATTGTCGTAATTGCAACTAAAGGGTGTTTTTTTAGAGGTATAGAACTTTAAATTGCAATAAAACAACGATGTATTATTCGATTGACATGATTTTTTTTTATTCGAAAGATAATCTTGTTGCATTACATTTTAAATATGATTTCTGGCATATGACTGCCATGGCTGGCTCGGTTATAGTCCAATCTGGACGTCCAATTTTCGATGACTTTTTCCAACATTTGTGGCCGTATATCGGCAATAATACGGTGAATGTTGTCTTCCAAATGGTCAAGCGTTTGTGGCTTATCCGCATAGACCAATGACTTTACATAGCCCCACAGAAAATAGTCTAGCGGTGTTAAATCACAAGATCTTGGAGGCCAATTCACAGGTCCAAAACGTGAAAATAGGCGGTCACCAAACGTGTCTTTCAATAAATCGATTGTGGCACGAGCTGTGTGACATGCTGCGCCGTCTTGTTGGAACCACAGCTCCTGGACTTCATGATTGTTCAATTCAGGAATGAAAAAGTTAGTAATCATGGCTTTATACCGATCACCATTGACTGTAACGTTGTGGCCTTCATCGTTTTTGAAGAAGGATTCCACCAGCCCATAAAGTGCACCAAACAGTCAGTTTTTCTGGATGTAACGGTGTTTCGCGACATACACTTGTGGATTAGCTTCACTCCAAATGCGGCAGTTTTGTTTGTTGACGTAGCCATTCAACCAGTGCGCTTCATCGCTAAACAAAATTGTTGGAAAAAGTCATCGAAAATTGGACGTCCAGATTGGACTACATCCGAGCCAGCCGTGGCAGTCATATGCCAGAAATCATATTTAAAATGTAATGCCACAAGATTATCTTTCGAATAAAAAAAATTCATGTCAATCGAATAATACATCGTTGTTTTATTGCAATTTAAAGTTCTATACCTCTAAAAAAACACCCTTTAGTTGCAATTACGACAATCAGCAAACAAATAAATGTAGTTAAGTTAGCCATTTTAAGTTAAAAGTTTAAAAACTATTATCCATATAAGAATAAAATCAACTTAAAAAGAAAACTAACTCGCATATTTTTTGTTTGATTTGAAAATTGTTTTAAGAATCATCTTTTACTTTTTATGTAATAGCATTTTTTAAAACTACTCAGCATTTGTTTCCTTTCTATTGTCTATCAATATGAAACGAAAAATCGAATATTCATGAAAAAACAGGCTTTTTAATTGTATATTCATAATTATACTATGGGATAATCATTCATCTCTTCAACATCAGAAACTTTGTGCAACACTTCTTTTGGGTGATAAATTATTCGATGATTGCATTATTTTGCCTCTATGTATCTGATTGTACCGAGAAATTTTGGGGAATTTCTTTAAAAAAGGAAGATGATTCACGCAGACAGATTTTCCATGCAGTTTTTATGACTATTTGGTAAATTCCTAGAAAGCATTTTTAATTTGTAAAAGTAAGAATGTATAAAAATGATTTTAATTACGCTCTAAATTATCTGCAGATAATTTTAAAAGTCTTAAGTCTTTTTGCAGATATTTAAGAAAAAAAGAACTTCCATGATTACTTGCAAAACTTTTTTTAATACTCATTATCGCCATCGAGCAGTATTCTCTTTTTTGGTGCAAAGAAATTGGAAGACTCAAGTTAGTGATGTTTATTTTAAGCTCTATTCATTTAATCACAACTTACGTTTATTTTTAAAAAATGTGACTTAAATTTTTATGTGAAAGACCTTAACATTCACATTACAAAATTGTTTTTGATTTGCAGCAATTTTATTTAAAATATTTCATTTCATTGTTGCTTTATAGTCGTGTCTTGAAGATGTTTTTTGATTCTTCCATCTCAGTCTGACTATAAAAATGTTTCACAATCTTGAAAGTGAAACTAAAAAAAAAAACATCTGACTAAATAAAACGTGGTACATCTTTTGGTTTTAAAGCCATTCATTTGATAACTCGAAAAGCAGAAGCAATACTGTGATGGCTTCCGCCTATAAATATTCCATGACTTGAAATCCTCCGCCATGATCTGTTCTGAATCGCACCTGCTGTATGCACGCGTCTCGGGGTCGCACGCGAAAGACCTTTTCCCTTCGATATTTGTGGAGGTGGAAGCGACGGCACGATCTTTTCGAAGGGGCGGTCCCGAAAGGAAATGTGCTTGACGCATGGGATCCCACAAAACAGCTGTTGTTTTTGCACTAAACTTGGAGGTTTGAGTGTGGTGCTTTAGCCGTCTTCTAGTAATGATTCAGAAGACCATTTTACATTTGGTTATAAAAAAATAGCAGCAGGTAATGAATTCTCCATGGACTTTTTAAAATATTTTTTTCTATAGGCTTGCTAGAAATTAAAGTAATAAAGAAATGAAATGATTTTCGTAAGAATTACTGATCTTGATAATAAGATTCAGGAAATGAAAAGGTCGAGATGTGTAAATCAAGAAATTACTAGTATCTCAATCAGGTATCCGACTACGCTCGGAACCGTGATTTTAAAAAAGCGCATAAGTGGATAATTTTCATGATATTTAGTGTCTCTCAGACGAGAATACATGTATAAAATTGTTTTAAGGACATTTTGACAAAAAAATTTATTTAAATACAATATTTCGGCAAAAAATTAACTTTGAATAACCTTTTTTCAAAATGTTCTCCTTTTATGAAAAATGCTTCTATTATAATAATATTTTGCCTGCGCAGACCTCTGCGCAGAGGCTTAACTATGATTTTTGAAAAATTCACATTATTTTCAGAGTTACAACTCATTGAAATAATTATCGGCGTTTTTTTCTTAAAATTTCTCCCCTCTGTTGTCGTAAAACATGGATAAACCCACTTCTAAGTTATATATTTCAAAAATTCTAGTTGAGCCTCTGTACAGAGGTCTGAGCTATATACAGGCAAAATATTATTATAACAGAAGCATTTTTCACAAAAGGAGAATATTTTGAAAATGGGTCATTCTATGTTCATTTTTTTGTCAAAATAGTGTACTTAAATAATTTTTTATTGTAATACTATTCTTAAAACAATTTTATGTACACATTTGCTAATCTAAGTGACACTAAATATCATAAATATTAACCTTTTACACGCTTTTGCAAAATCACAGTTCCGAACATAGTCGGATACCTTAACAATAAGATTCAGGAAATGAGAAAATCGAGATGTGTGTAAATCAAGAAATTACTAGTATCTTAATCCCCATGTTAATAATATAGAATCTATTTCAAATTTACAGAACAATTGATAAACAACGGAATATATAGTCACTTTCCAAAAAAGTATTTGCTATTAATTTCATTTTGTAAGTTGTTTTATTTTTCTGTTTTCTGCTTGGGTGTACGAATCATGTCTGTATAAAAAAATGATTGGTTGATTTAGTTTCTATAGCTAGTTTAAAAGAGAAGTCTCCAAAATTAATTTTTCAATTTAAAAAAAATTTAAATTAAAGTTGATAAAATTAGTTTTCTGTAAAATCACTTTTTAGATTCAGGGAACTCAATTATCAACAAGAATTAGTCTTAATATAATTAGGTTTTAATTATTTAAAAAAAATTTCCCTCTGGAATTAATTTTTAATTTTTTTTTATTTTCTGTGTTCCTTTGACGTTATAGAAAAAAATGATGCTGAATATTTTTGAGTAATCATAAAATTTTTGGAAAATCTTTTATAAAAAAAAACCTGAAACGGAAATCGTTATCGATATATGTTTACTCAGTATTGTATCACATATAAATCTTTTTTTGAGGCGAAAGTTCTGTTTTAGTTTTCATTATTATATAGAAAGAGAACCCTATGTCTTGCCTGATTATAAAAAAAAATTCATTTTAAAATACCCATTTAATACAATAATTAACTTTTGTATCATTGAATAGGTCATTTTTAGTAGGGTTTTTTTTTTGTATAGTATATGGCGCTAATGCTCCTTCAAGAGTGAATAGGAGTAACATTTGTAAGAAAGTCATCATATTTTGCCGAAATGGCGTCGATTCATGAGAAAATCCAATTTATGCTATGGTTTCCCGAAACGAAATCACCCATTAATGTTTAGAGTAAATTTCAACGCTGTTATGGAAGTTAACCTCTTGCAAAAACAATAAAACGATGATATGAGATATTTAAAGACATTGGCAGTGTTTAAGGATCTTCCTAATAGTGGCAGACCTAGTGTGTGTGAAACAGTTGTTAAACGCATTCTGCAATCAACTAAGTCCAAAGTCAACTTGTGAAACTCCGCGTGAACTTCAAATATCGCTAATTGTTCAGTAAAAAATATTTATTGTTAGACTTAGGGGGCCCTGCTTATAAAAGGCAAGATATGTTAGAGAACAAACACTTGGCGGGAACTGGAGAATCTCTTTGACATTCTCTTGGCTACCAAGGGAAAACCCGTTGAAATTAGTTGTTTTATTAAAAAGTTCGTGATAATACTTACAATATATGTCTAATTATAACAGTTTGAGCACAATAAATATTCATTATCAGGGCAAGACTTGTCCCCCAGCCAGTATGGTGGCTATTACCCTCGGCTTGTAACCGAGTGGGTTCGGTTTCGATTCCCGAGTAAGACATGGTTGTATCCTCTTCGGGAAAGAAGTCAGTCTTTCGTCTGCAATGGATTCCCGTCTCGAAAGGAAAGCAGCGCACCCCTTCTTATATGCTAGTATCATCATCTATAATAAATGTGTATATTCTTCTGTTGTATTGTATGCCTCCTGTTCTTCTTCACTTGTATTTCATATGTTCCCAGGATAAAAAAAAACACGTCAATAATAACAACAGGGCAAGACTTTTGGTTCACCCTATACTTTGCTTTAATGTAAAAGTTTGATATATTAAAACTTATGTTAAAGAAATGTGTTCGTTCATGCATTCATTAGAAGTGTATGCTCAAAAATTTAATATTTGTTTATAGGTGTGTTGCTCTTCCTCTATGTCTGTTCCGCGATAACATCATGTCTTTGTAATCCTGTAGCGTCTCATAATGTTCTCGCCGACAACCGATCCGTTGGAACCGTAATTCGTTCCGGAATCGTTTATCAGATGTAAACGGAAATTCTGTGTATCTCTTTCGGTGTATCGTTATCTTATCGTTCTGTTCGGAAATCAGCTTATACAACTGTAACGGGTAAACAACCCATTACTGGGATGCTTGAAAGAATATTTTCACCATTTGTTCTACATCAATCGATAAAGCTCCGCCCAGATACATGTTTATTTTTATTGGAGACATTTTTTTTTCTTCTGAAGTATTTAAATGTTTCCAAAAATAATTTTAGAAAAATTTTATCTATTTTTGTAATGAAAATTTTTACTTATTGTTAGATTTTCATGTGCTTTAAATTTTTCGTAGCACATTATGCACATTTTTGTAAAATAATAAGGTATTTTATCTTTTATACCAATATATTGTATTTTATACTCGGTATTTTTATTCATTTTGATGTTATAGTAAGAAATTTTTCCCAGGAAAAAAATATCTGAAAATTACAAAATCTTGTTGTTTCTGAGGAATTAAAAAAAAATCACGAAATTTTGAATTCATGGGCGTTTGTGAAAAAACTTTTCGTTTAATATCGAATATAATACCTGGTGTTGAATGTATTCTTAGCGCTTGTAGCGTTACCTCCTGGTGCAGAAAAAGAATTTTTAGGATGAGAACCCTATATACACTATTTGGCCAAAAGTATCCGGACACCCCTTAAAAAAGTGGTTCTGGCGAGTGACGCAATTTGATACGTAATTGAAAGCTATAAAAGTGTTGGTAGTGGTTTGTCAGATTGTATTTATGCGTTTGTGAGGCAATGAGTAAGTCAAAGGAGCTTAGTGAGTTTGATCTGGCAGTATAGTGGGATGCCACCTTTGTGGGAAATCAGTTCGTGAGATTGCGGACATTCTACTGAAGCCTAAATCCACTGTGAGTGATGTAATTGTGAAGTGGAAACGTTGAGGCAGTGAAATGGTAGAAAAACGAACCGGTAGGCCGAAAATACTTGGTGAACTCAGCCGCAGAACTCTGAAAAGGGTAGTGAAACAAAATCGCAAGTCCTCGTTGGTGGAAATTTCTCAGGAGTTCCAAAGTTCATCAGAAATAAGTGTTAGCAGCAGGACTTTCCGGTGAGAGTTTTCCATGGTCGTGCAGCCGCTCACAAGCCAAACATCACTCCACAAAATGCGAAGCATCGATTGCAATGGTGTAGAGCTCACCGTCATATTGGACTGTGGACATGTGGAAAACTGTTCCTTGGAGTGATGAATCTCGCTTTACAGTCTGGCAGTCGGATGGACGCGTCTGGGTTTGGTGGATGCCCGGTGAATGTTTCTTTAATGACTGCATTGTGTCGACTGTTAAGTTTGGTGGTGGAAGCATATTGGTGTGGGGGTGTTTCTCGTGGTTTGGCCTAGGTCCGTTAGTTCGTGTGATTGGAAACATGAACTCTGAGATATATGTGGACATTCTAAACAATGCTGCACTCCCAACTCTATGGCACTATTTCGTGGAAGGCCCATTTCTCTTCCAGCAGGATAACTGCTCCATTCACACATCGAGGCTTGCACAGACGTGGTTTGACAAAATGGGTGTTCAAAAACTGGACTGGCCTTCTCAGTTCCCAGATCTAAATCCCATAGAACACATTTGGGACGAATTAGAGCGCAGATTACGTAGCCAGCCAAATCGACCATCCTCACTGCAAGCACTCACTTCAGCTGTGATGGACACCTGGAAGGCAATTCCTATGGTCACCTATCAAAAATTGGTGGAAAGTCTTCCCAAACGTGTGCAGGCTGTCATCCATGCAAAAAGGAGACCTACATCATATTAATATGTGCCGCAGGACGCTCTAAGTCAATACCACTGGGTGTCCGGATACTTTTGGCCAGATAGTGTATATATAGGCGGTACTAAAAATATTAACTGCAAGTAATTTAACCACAACTAGAAGTGTTTTGCGGGATATCTCTAATTTAAACATTTTTTAATTTTAATTATGTTATGCACGTTGTCTTAAGGCTGTTTTCGGCTAATGTTAAAGAATAGGACCTAAATTCGGGAATATTTTTTCTTATATAAAAGTACTCAAACATAATTATTATATTCTGGCTACACTATCCTGTAGAGAATCACTTAGTTTATCATACTACTCATTTCTATATGAGTTGACACATTTTTTTCTTTTATAAAATGTGTTTCGCATTTTTCCTCCTATACCGTAATACTAAATGAGCTATCCTTTAACATGTTAAAAGGAGAAACTAATTATTTATGAAATATTTTTAAATTTTAAAAACACTATCTTATAAACAAATGTATGAGTTACAGCGTTACAAATATTTTTAAACATTGAGGCATTTTTTCTCTCCGAAAATGTGCTCCGCGTTAATTTCACGCTCTTGGTGATACGGCGAAAACAGCCTTAATAAAGAATATTTTTTTTTAGAGGTATAGAACTTTAAATTGCAATAAAACAACGAGGTATTATTCGATTGACATGAATTTTTTTTAATTCGAAAGATAATCTTGTGGCATTACATTTTAAATGACTCAGATTGGACTACATCCGAGCCAGCCGTGGCAGTCATATGCCAGGAATCATATTTAAAATGTAATGCCACAAGATTATCTTTCGAATAAAAAAAATTCATGTCAATCGAATAATACATCTTTGTTTTATTGCAATTTAAAGTTCTATACCTCTAAAAAAACACCCTTTATAATAAGTTAAATATCTGGGCACGTTTCTTTACTTTTGATTGAATTACTTTGAAAAACCATTATGAGGGGCTAGCAAGAAGAAACGTTTAAATAAAGTTTCTCATTCTTTTTTCCCCCTTGTTGCTAGTGATATTGATATTAGTGGGCCAATTATATATATATATATATATATATATATATAGTAAAGAGTGAAATCTTTAAATATTACCCTACACCTGGCTTGCAGGCCGTATAAACACGTCAGATTTTTTTTTATATTATCATCAAGTGATTTTAATTAGAGAAAAATTAAATATCATGAATGAACACGTGAAAATTTATTATCCTTTCTAAAAATACTACTACAACATGTCACTTTAAAGCACTTTTAATCTAAATATAAATTTATCCTGTAAGCTAAAAATATTGCTATTATCAAAAGACGGATGTATGCTAATTTAATTTTTTCTATCAATGAATAATTATTACAATTGTTAATTATTCTTTTTGACTCCATTCAAGTGTTATTCCGAATAAGTTGTAATTTGAATTATTGTTTTTTAAAATTTACCCTAAGACATTTTTGTAAATCATACTTAAGAATTTCCGTATAAATAACTACAAAGTTTTTGGATTAAAGCTTTACAAATATTTAATTTAATCTTTTACAAAGATTTGATATAAAATAAGAATTAATTTTTTAAATTTGAATTAGGAATTTGTAATGCTTTAACACAATAGAATAACCCAGAATGCGTTACCAGCACATTTATAAATTTCTTTAGATTAAAATATCAGAAGAGCATGGAAAGCAGATAAAAATATAAAATGAAACTTGAAAATTTTCAATTGTGAAAGTGAAAATCTATATACTATTTTAATATGTAATCTGTAGCTTATCTTGAATATTTTTGATACGCAAGATTATCAGGCATCCATTCAATCATCATATTCTTTTTCTCGGGGGAAGAGAATGTTAGTATTTCAAATAATATATGTATATTTAAATTTTCTGATTTAAAAAAACTAAATTAAACTAGTTTTCAAATAAAATAAATCGAAATTATATAGCTTTACTTCACAACATAATTTAAAATTAACATTAAAAATAATAATAAATGAAATCGTTTCCCCCGTCTTTCTTGGCTTCGAATATGGAATGAGATTTTGATTGCAATGAAACTTAACGATCGATAAATATAAGTCAACAGCTCGGTACTTTTTAAAAAGTAATTTATAAGGCTCGGACGATTTCTCCCCTGGGGTAAAAATCTTGAAAACTTCCGCGAGGGATTTTTTTCCCTGTTAAGAGAAATATAGTGAAAATGAAATGTTCGCATCCCCTTTCGCTGTTATGAGACCTTATTTTGCATATCTCTCATCAAAAGTTTTACAAATTAGTTTCTTTCTCTAATTTTTTTTCTTTGAGATTTTTCAAAATGAAACTTGAAAGAATTTAATTGGAATTGCTTTCGACAGTTTATTCCTTCGTGTTTACTTGATAAGTTTATATCGATTTTAGAAGAATGCTTGCCTTGCATATATGGATCCATAAAAGGAATTTGAAATTGTTTTGGTATATTTCTTCTATACTGCGCTGTATTGTAATGAAAAATCACAAGTAGCAATACACACCACTTTTAATAAACTTTTGTGGTGATAATGCAAAGGACTTAATGTGGAGCATAGTAAATAATGAGCGTGATGTTGACTTTTGCAGTCATCTTTCTATAAGGATAATGATGTTTAAATTTTCAATTGTCAAGATTAAAAAAAATATATTAAATAAAGTTCTGAATTTTTTTTTTGTAAATAAAACTATTTTATTTGTTAATAGTTAATATATTTGTTAATAAAATTAAAGACTTTTTTTTCATGTAATCAAATTTTTCTTGTTCATTTTTTAATTGGTTTTAAATGTAAAAAAATGTGTTAGATTGTGTCCATGACACAATTTTAAAGGACGCATCAAAAGAACCGACATTAGTTGCATTAGATATGAAATGAGTGTATTTCACATGAAGCATTTTATCGAATGGAGATATCTTTTAAAAACGAAAAAAAGTTAGCTTTTTAAATAGAAATCTGAACTTCTGTCTTTACAGAACATTGTTTATTACAATAAATTAAAGCATGCTGTCGTTGATCTGTATGTGTCCTTGTTTTCAAAAGAAATGTTATCAATAAAATATATAATTCTTTTTTTCCCTTCAAAACAATCGAAAATTTATGATGTTATTAGACATTAAAATAAATTCATCTTCGAAGTTCAATTTTTATAAAGTACCTATTCTCTGTCTTTTACGAAGTTCTTCTGTGTGATAGACGTTAAAATGGATCTTAGGAACATTTTTTTGACGGAGAAGTTTAAATCTTTTAATGGATTATTTAAAATTAGATAGATTTGACTTTAATTCCGGTACATATTGAAATAAAATTTGATTTCAATTTTAAAAAGGAGTATAATATATACAAAGGAGAAAAAAAAATCTTTAATTTCTTTTAACATAAATGTACGATTAAAACTGCCCTCGTTTAGTTTTAGAAAATCTGAACTAATCTCAGAGCATATTTTCAAGTTTAAGAGAACCCTCAATTCTCAAATAAAATTGCGGGATTGTGATGTTTATGATTCTGTGTTCTTAAAATCCAGAAAAATGTCATACGTACGTAATTTTTTACTTAAGCATGTGAAGTTTAAATTGAATCCTTGTAGCATTGCAGTATTTGGATACGAAACAAAAACGCATTTTATACCTAAACAAAATTACTGGATTCGAACGTTAAGGCTGTCTTCGGTTAATGTTAAAGAATAGGACCAGAATTTGGAACCTTTTTTTATAGGTATAAAAAATGAAACATTAATATGATATTCTGGCTTCACTATCCTTTAGGGAGCAGAAATTTTTATTATACTTCCCGTTTTTAACCGAATTTATTCATTTTTTCTGATATAAAATGTGTTTTTGTTTTTTCTCCTATACCGTAATGTTAAATGGGCTATGCCTTCACGTATTATAACAAAAAAGGAAGTATTCATGGAATATTTTGGTATTTTTAAAAACTATATTGTTAACAGAGGTGTGAGTTATAATATTCCAAATTTCCATAGAAATTGCAAATTTCCATAGAAATTGAGGTATCTTTTCTGTCTGAAAATGTGCTTCGCGTTTAGCTCAAGCTCTCGTACTTTTACCGAATACAGCCTTAATGGTAATGAGTATAACAAAATGTGCATTTCTCTATTGGATAACTGAATAATATATATATATATATATATATATATATATATATATATATATATATATAATAAAAATATATAATAAAATGCAATATTAATGTTGGAGGAGTTTTAAATCTTTAAAAAAGTATTCTGAATCTAGGTCCTTTTCTTTTAAGATTACGGGCTTTAGAAAGGAGTAATATTTATGTTTTGTTAATTTCTTACATTTTTACATTACTACTTATAGAAGGGGAGGGGCACTAAATAAAGTATTCAGAGTTATTTTTCTTATTAAAAGTCCCAATAGCTATCGTTGAATGCAACCATGATAACAAAACCGCCAAGCATTACTTTAGTGGAGATATTACGCGACTCTGGTGTCCCGATCGACCGTAACAGTCCTTGCGTCTGCTGCGGCCGAGAGCGTCATGAGATGATAAAAAGTAAATCGGCACAAGGACACTAAAAAATGTCTGTTGTCTATTCATGAAGCTCCTTCCCTTTCATTATGCGGAGGAATGCGGCAGAAACTTAAGTTTCTCTCTTGTGTTCAATGAGGATTCAATCGGTATGTTTTATCTCGGCCTTCACAACTACTGGTTTTGTTTAGGATCGGTTCTTTTCCTTTCGGTTTATCGAGGAATCCCACGCAGTTGACCCTTTTAGCCAAGAATTGGAAGGTTTGGGCAGACGCTCTGACCCAAGGAAGGTTCTTGAAATCTGTTTCTCAACCCGTGTTTGCTTTGACATGCTTATCTATCGCAAATATTGGATGCAGTTGCTGGGCGAGCTGATAATATGGGTGTATATTACTCAATGTTCCTATCAGAAAGGGGAGAATGAGAATATGCTAGAAAAGCTTGGTGAAAAAAGGTGGAGTTCGTTTAAACGTTTAAATCCATTAAAGAAGAAAATTCATAATCATTTTTGTGTGGGAGATGTATGAAATTAATAATACGTTAACTTATATGGATATAAATATGTATATAGTTGGACCCCTCTATTAAGGTGACTGCCTACCTTTGGACCCAATTTTTTTATAAAAACAAATTTTGAAACAAATTGAGTGTTTTTAGGAAGAAAAATAAATAAAAAAAATATGTTAATACATAAAATTTTTTAAATAAATATTGTACTTATAGAAAAATTGATTGTGTTTTTAAGGAAATTTTACCAAATTTTTACTAAAACGGGTAACACTGCATAAAAATTTCTTATACAATTATCACAATTTTCTTTATACACAACATACATATTATGGTGCTCTTCAAGATGAACCAAAATCTAAGAGAAATATTAAAATACAAAAAAACTTCAGACAATTAATTATACATGATAATATGAAAATTTTGATATTTTTTAAGTTTTTCTTTATAAAAACTACCCTAAGTGAAAAAATATTTAACCTACAACAAAACTTATGGTCCACTTTATGAAAAATAGTATAATTAACATTCCCAAAAAATTTCAAAACGTTATCTGATTTGGTTTTTAAGATATCATGTATCTGGTAAAGAATTTCTTTCGAAAACATAATTTTGAGAAAAACTGATTTAAAGTTTTATCTTACTGCCCTTTTGCATAGAGTGATGTTTTTTTAAAATCACTATAACTTTATTTCTATTTCGCATAAAGGAAAAAGAAAAACTGTTTTGGAAAGAAAAATGTTCAGACTATCAGATTTTGAAATAAAAAAAAATGCCTTATGTAGGCGAAAAACGACATTTTCAAGGTAGGCAGTCACCTTAAACGAAGTCACTAAATCCCAAAAATAGTTCGTTCTGTGGAAAATTCATTAAATAGAGATTCATACTTTTCCAGGTTCTTGGCTCTTTCATCCAGGAAAAAGTTCGCAAAATAGAAATTCGTAAAATGAAGATCCGATTAGCTTTATAAACCTTTTGTGAATTTTTTTGTTGCAGTCGAAATATGTACTTTTATACGCCTATGAAGTTTCAGAAGAAACATATCTTTTTATTCAGTTCATTTTTTTTTAGGAATTTTTTCAACACTAAGATATATACCAGATTTATATTAGGATAGTTATTTGGATTTAGCTTCTTTTTTAAAAAAAAATCAGAATAATATAGGCTTTTTTTCAAGTATAACTTATTCACAGTATAATTAAGTCATTGTTTAAATTTGTTTTGAAAAAAATGATGGGCTAATGAATAACTTTATCACAATTTTAAGTCATTTTGTTAACCGATAAATTCATTCACAGCAAGAAAACTTGCTTTTAACTGTTTTAAATAACAGGTATGTAGGTGTATAATAATAATATTAGAACGAAAACTATACTTAAATGGTCGTGAATTACAGAGCTTGAAATATTTTTCTAATGAATGTACAGCAACTTCAGAAGTATAATGCTTTTATAATAATAAACTGTGTAAGTTTTATTTTTATTCCATTTCACTCACTTGCATATAAATTCAATGTTCCTTTAACTTACAAATCTTTAATAATAGATATTACGTGGCGGATTTGAAAGGTATTACAATGTACAATACGCCGTTTACGTATGGTTTCCCACGATCCTTGAAAAATCCTTGAAAAGTTCAGGTTCTTTGTTAAGTGTCGTTGATAAGACTTCAACATGGACCTTGAACTTTATTTAGCTTCAAACCTTGATAAGTCCTTGAAAATTTTTTAAAAAATACACATAATTTGTACAGTTTTGGCCAGTAAAAACATTAACATCCATAAAGATGAAATGATAAGTGAAGGTAAGTATCAAAAGTGTTTAGAATTTTTATGCAACTTGAAATTTTAAAGGCTATCACTACGCAAGATTAATTGAAGCTTCATAGAGTACAATGAAGTTAATATGAAGATAAAAGTTCTTTAAAGCTGATATATTATAGTAATGTCTCGAGAGGTCTCCAAAGCAAAAATTTTCGATTAAAAGTCTTGAAAATTCTTAAGAATGCATTGGTTTCTTTAATTTAAAACATGCCTGCTGTAAGTGTCTAAAAATTTTATTTGTGCATGAAAGTTTCAGCCTGTTAAATCTTTCTCCCTAAATATTAATTCTACAGAATAGTAAAATGATTGCGTAACAATAGTAAATTTTATTAGAGTACCAAAATATTAATATGATAACTATTAAAATTTTACTGATATTCTGTAGTCATGTATGTGTGGCTTTTATTTCCATTAATAAAACGTATGCAACATGTACGAGAGTTTCTCTTAATGTTTTACTTTCGTTGATAATTTCATTCTTTATCTTGTGTTTAAAGATCTGCGCTTGAAGAAAGTGGCTGTGATAAATTGTGATGAAAAATCATTCTGGAGTTTGAAATAATGTTGATTTGAGTTTTGCAGTTTTCACACGTGTTTGCTATCTTTGGATACTTATCGTAACTAGGTTTATGTTTCGCGATATCCATCAACGACATTTTTTTAAATGCTTCTACGGAACGTTTTGACTTTCTGCTTGACTTATTAAGATGTAAAAATTTAGTCTAGCAATTATCTTTCATAAATATGTATCTCTTCACTTTTGATGTTATGATTCAAGTTTTAAATCCTCTGAAAATGCAGACTTTCAAATTAGCAGCAAAATGGAGAATTGTTTATACTAATTGCAATTAAAAATTAATGACACTCATTTGTATTGTGTCATACCTTGCTTATATCTTGTTTTATTGAATTGGCTTTTTCGTAAAAAAATAATCCAGCACATTTTTAAAAAAAAAAATTTCTTAACATTATTGTAGTATTTCCAAAAATGAAAGATGATTAAAATGAAATTTTATAGCAGGATTTTTTTTAGATAAAATAAACAGCTCTGTGTTCCCGTTTATTAAAAAATAGAATTACTTTTAAAGAATATAAAGGGTGTTTTTTTAGAGGTATAGAACTTTAAATTGCAATAAAACAACGGTTCGATTACATTATTATTCGATTGACATGGATTTTTTTTATTCGAAAGATAATCTTGTGGCATTACATTTTAAATATGATTTCTGGCATATGACTGCCACGGCTGGCTCGGATGTAGTCCAATCTGGACGTCCAATTTTCGATGACTTTTTCCAACATTTGTGGCCGTATATCGGCAATAACACGGCGAATGTTGTCTTCCAAATGGTCAAGCGTTTGTGGCTTATCCGCATAGACCAATGACTTTACATAGCCCCACAGAAAATAGTCTAGCGGTGTTAAATCACAAGATCTTGGAGGCCAATTCACAGGTCCAAAACGTGAAATTAGGCGGTCGATAAACGTGTCTTTCAATAAATCGATTGTGGCACGAGCTGTGTGACATGTTGCACCGTCTTGTTGGAACCACAGCTCCTGGACATCATGATTGTTCAATTCAGAAATGAAAAAGTTAGTAATCATGGCTCTATACCGATCACTATTGACTGTAACGTTGTGGCCTTCATCGTTTTTGAAGAAGGATTCCACCAGCCCATAAAGCGCACCAAACAGTCAGTTTTTCTGGAGGTAACGGTGTTTCGACATGCACTTGTGGATTAGCTTCACTCCAAATGCGGCAGTTTGGTTTGTTGACGTAGCCATTCAACCAGAAGTGCGCTTCATCGCTAAACAAAATTCGCTTATGAAAATCGGGAACAACGGCCATCTCGTTTTGGGCCCATTCGACGAATCTACGCCTTGCTTGATGATCGTTTTGATGAATTGCCAAACCAAACTGAAAATAAATCACTTGACAGCTGTTAAATCGGTCGCCATCTTGGAAAGTAATGCCAACTTAAACTTCTATACCTGGAAAAAAAAACTCTTTACAATGAATATTTTACAATGTTAAGCCTGTGCATGCCATAAAAGCACTTAAAATTGTTTTTTCCCCTCTTCATATAAAAACTTGGTCACCTGTTTCCCCTGTTGGTAACTCTTTACTATCACAATTATTTTTATCTTTACTAAAAAGATTGATTTTTTTTGTTTATAAACGTCGCATTACGAAGCTACATGAGGTTGGTTCTATTGGCAACAGGCCGTATAATTTTAAACCTTGGTCAATTGATGAGGGCTACGCCTAGACTGGCGCCCCACTCACAAACTTCCACATCACGCTAACTGAAAGGCTTTCAGCCTCGACTGCTTTAATGTGCATCAGTTTTCGACCCAACGAGTCAACATTGGAAACATAACTCGAATCCGAAACTCGGCCACAAATTCGCGACCATGGCCATTCGGCAACTTCGGCCATTCATTTCCATGTTGAAATGGCTTGGGAATTATACTTCACATAATTAAGGAGAATCGAATGCTTCATCATTGTCTTTATGTACGAAGATGCTTCTCTGCTGTGTTAAATATCTGTACATTGGAAATTGTTTTCGAACAACTTCAGAATTATGAAATAGGGACGGAAGACAAGTGTTATTAGCAGTATACAGTGAAAATATCTTTTAACACGAAACTGAGGCGACTGAAATATTTTTTCGTCTTAAAGGATATTGGAAAAAAACAACAACTACATATAAAAAAATTAAGTTTATTAGAGTTTATTTTATAATTTTAAGGTTTTCTGAAAAACAAAGCATTTATTGATTTTTGGAAAATAATCTGATAATTTTCTTTGTGCATTGTCCTTTTTAGCATCAAATTGTGAACAAATTGTTCGATGTCGTCCATTTTGTTATTCATTTCACACCATTGGTATGTGTGTCTAAATAATTGCGCATACTTTTTATAATGTTCCTCATTTCGGATGACGTGGGAAAATGGACGTCATTTCATTATTGTCATCGGAATCTGCATCAATGATATTTTTTGAGCTTTGAACAAACCCTAAAATGTCTTTGTCTGTCATATTTGGGGCTGAACACGCACTGATATTATCTACTGCCACGAATTCACCCAATGATACAAGGGAATAGTCAAATCCCGCTGATGTTTCTAGTATTTTGTATTTTGTTGTTCATTCTCTGAAGGGAAATCTTTTCGTGTTAAGCGATTTTTGTTTCGTGTTAGGAGAAAAAATGCATGAAAATACATAGTAGTTGGTAGAGATCGCTGTATTATTTCGTGTTAACCGATGTTTCGTCTGAAGCGTTTTCGCGTTAAACGTATTTCATTGCAATTATTTTCTCAGAAGCTTAAACTTGGTCTGATTTACTTCCGCATTGCCCTTGTAATTCTGTTTTTGTGGTTTGCTGTTAAGTTTTTCCGCGAAACTGACACATCATTTTGAATTTCCACCAATTTATGTTGTATTATTTTTTCTCTTTCTTTCTTTTTGTCTCTGAAATGTGTTGTGTAGACAACGAATTTCATTAAATGCTGTGTACCAATTGTCTGAATATGTGTCATTAGATTCCCGTTAGTTAGTTTTAAGTGTTAAAATTTGAGATATAATTATATATCGTGGCACAAAAAAAATTCCACTCCTCCCTTTTTTTGATTTCTTAAACATAGCTCCCTAACTTCTATTGCTTTGTTTTGTATAAAGTATTACTTAACGCTTTCACAGAAAATTTTATCAGTAAGATATTGAAATTTAACTAAAATTAAATTCTGATCTGAAATAATTTACTAATATTCGCCTCTATTTTTTGAATGAGAGTGAATAAAGAGTGTTAATTTTACTGTCTTTTTGTGTTTCAATATTTGATATTTTTTAATTTATTTCTGTGATCAATATTTTCTTCGTGAATTTTTTTAAGTTACTCTAAATATTATCAGGTGCACTATATTTTTAAAAATATTTTCTCAATGAAATGTTATTTTAAACTTTATAAAAAATACTGTGAAAAAGTTATTGCTCATTTTTACTTGCAAAACATGTAAAAATTGTGCAATTTTAAGAGAAATGTTTTTTTTTAATTATCAAGAAATTTTTTTAAGAACTATTTTTGAAATTTTAGACAAAATGATTATTAGATATAAAAAAATCCTTGATAATTAGTATATAATAGGGAGTGATAAAAGTGTCTGTATATTTACTGCTCTCTTTCTACTTTCTTAGAGAAATATAACTGAAAGTAAGATAAAAGCTGTGTTGTGTTTAATTATTAGGAATAAAATGGTAGAAATATATTTTTAAACATAGAGCACACACACTTATTACGTCTTTGGAATTCCTACAATATATTTCTTCCATTTATTACAGGGCTGCGGTAGCCCAGTGGTTAAGGTATCCAACCATGGCAGGCATGTCATGAGTTCGATCCAAGTACCACTAAAGACCCGCCGTGTAGGGCAGCGATGCACGTTAAATCTGTCGAGAGCTGAAACGTCCTCCCGTTGGTGTGGTGTGGTAGTTAGGAGAGGGGGTGCCAGCTCAGGTGTCGTCCACGTCACTTGACCATGGTTCAAAATTACGTGGTCCGTCGCCAAAAGCCCTCGTGTAGCTGAACAGTGCGACGTTAATATTAACTCAACTCAACTCAACTCCATTTTATTACGTTGATTCGAAATTAATCATATAATAAATAAAATATTGGAATTAATTTTTTCCTTATTTTTGGTTCTCAAAGTGTCTGTTAAGATTGACCACTTATTTTTTTCTACAAATCTCACATAATACAATGGTCATGATCACTAAGTCGTTCCCGGCTTGTCATGAGCTCGAGCCCCTGTGCCACAGAAGACTTTCCGTGAAGAGGGGCTGATGCATGTTAATTCTAATGTGGTTCAAGTGAATGAGTGAATATTAACGTTGCACTGTTCAGCTAATCGAGGACTTTTAGCGACAGACCTCGTAATTTTGAACCATAGTCAAATGACGAGGACGACACTTCAGCTGGCACCCCTTCTACTAACTACCACACCACACCAACGGAAGGACATTTGAGTTCTCGATAGATTTAACGGGCATCTCATCCCTACACGGTGGGTCTTTAGAGGTTCTAGGCTCGAAGTGACTCTTGGAGTGCCAGCTCAGGTGTCATCCTCATCACTTGACCTAGGTTCAATATTTCAAGGTCCGTCGTTAATAGCTCTCGTGTTGTTTTATAGGGAGGCATTAATAAATACTCACTAACTGAACATATTATAAACAGGGGGAGATCCTCGGGTCCGGACCCCCCTCGAAGCTCTTGATTTTTTTTCGATTGATTATAATTCTTTTTCTATATAGTACATACAGTTTAATTAATTTTTATTAGAAATTAATGTTATTGATTAATGCTAATTATTCATTCAATACTTAATTTTTTACTGTTTTTTGTTCCCGAAAATTGACAAAATTAAAAGAATAAGTTGGGCGGCGTATTGACGCATAATACGAGAATAGTGGACTTTCGACCCTAGACCCCCCCCTGAAAAATTCCTGTGTGTGCTACTGATACAGCTCAACTATCTTTCAATCTTTACATTTGATGTTGCCTTTATTTCTAATATTATTAATTTACAACGTCGAAAGTTAGCGATACATAAAATAAATATTCCTTGTTTTTTTACATTATTCAAAAGTGAAGGAGTCGTAAAGGAATATTTATCAAATATGGTAACATCCGAATAATTTCCTTATCTCTTATATAACTTTTATTTCCCCAGCGAGGAAATATTCCATATATTTCGAGCCGGCTGAAACCAGTCTCATAAGATGTCACCACTACTTAATCTCCATCGCTCTCGGAGAATACCATCATAAAAAAGTACCGCATGAAATGTTGTGGGCGAGGTGTACTTAAAAAGCGATAGTCGACGGTCTCCGTTCCCCGTCCCTGTGAACGGGGAGGGAAAACCGTTGATTCTTCCCACCCTCCCTTTCCCCATCGAGATTATCTTGGATATTCTCGTGTTCAGAGATTACCGAAATGACTGTGAGCGTGTTGGAGTCTTTAAGTGCTGTTAGAGGAGTGATTCCCCCTCACACTGCATCAACCCTTGAATTGCTGTAATTAGAAGGGGCAGGGACCTAGTGGTATGGGAGAAGTGGTCGTTGAAGATCTTCATTAGTTTTGAATATCTTTTATTATGGTATTCTTTTTACTGGGTATGTTGTTTTTTTATGAGTAGTCGTTCGTTAAAAACCAATAAATGCCACATGCTGAAGTGAAGTAATTTGGTTTCTGTGATGTAGAAGTGTGATTTGTATTAGCGTTTAAAATACCACATCGTTCGTTAGAGCATTGTAAGGTGACCATTTTTTTTACAATGAAAAGGAGGACGAAAAATTTTAAGAAAAAGTTACTACTTAAATATATGATACGTTCTATAAATTTAAACAAAAATACGCTAATTACGCTTGCATTCTTTTTAATTATTATTTTAAACGAGTATTTTTCCATTGAATGATTTTTTTTTCTTCAACATATCATTTTTTAATATATCGGAATATTAGGGCAAAAAATATCCTTCATACTGAATTTTATGGTAAGCACTATAGCTAAAGTATTAACATTCAATTTTGTGTGACTTCTCACTAGTCACTTCACAAAAATCATTACCAACTGAAAAAAACTCTTTCAACTGCTGCATTAGTTCCAGGGCAGCACAATGTAAATTCTACGAGAATAATTACATTTTCATTTTTTCATTTTATCATATTTACATTTTTGAAATGGTTTAAGTAATTTCACCCATCTTTTACCAATTTATCAGCATGTTGATTTTCCAATTGTCTTAATTTATTAAAATTTAAACATACATCCAGTCTTTCTACTTCAAACAGACAATTGTCATTGATTTTAGTATCAGGCATTTCTTTCGATAAAAACTCAACGTAATTTTCTCTATCTGCCCAATTTACATGTGACAAAGTCAAAAAATACCATTGAAAACTGTTATTTCCTGTGATATTTTGTTTCAAACCATTCTTCGACATTTTGGAAACATGTTTGGTTCATCTATGAAAATAGAGAGATTAACAGATCAATCCTTAAATATTTAAAAGGAGGACAAAAAAAAGAGGACACTTTCCGAGGAAGGACAGAACCTATAAAAGGAGGGCGGATATTGTTACGCTATGTTTCTGAAATATACTGTGGGAGGAAGAACATTAATATGCTGGTTAAAGATAAAGAGTTAAAATGTTGTCTTAGAGATGTGTGCAGTGATGATGTATATTTATTTCTTTACTTTCACGCGTGCTTAATAGCTGGGATGAGCAATTGTTTTGATTGGAAAGCCACATTTTGGAACCGGGAGAATACCGGATGATCGCACCTTTTTTTTTAAAAAAAAATTATTACGTTCTTTAATTAACTTTGCAACTCAGAAAAAGTATAAATTGTACCAAAAAATCAATAAATATGTTAAAATAGTGGCAGTTTTATTCAATGTATTTTTTGTGCTAATTAGAATATTATAGCTGCAAGCACATTTAACGTTAGAATCAGTTTTATGTGACAAATGTAACACTTTTCTACAATTTTTTGTTTTTTAAAATCAAGTGGGATGGCTTGTTGAAATTCTCATCACAACCTGCAAATTAATGTCAGCCAACTTATTCTTGTTGATCGTCATGCAAAGAAAATTTCACTCACAAATACATTTTGACTTATATTTAGAGAACATGTTCTGTCTATTCAGTTTCTGACCGTCTTGGTGGGCCGTAAAAAATCCCTGGGCGAACTGCTATTTATTTATCCATCCCTTTTTATACCCATTATTGCGTTGGAATGTGTACATAGGAAAGACACAAATGAAACTAGCAATATGGTTAAGTATTTATTTTTCTGTATCATGCTTCATGCATGAAACTTAAAAAATTCTTCATATCGTAATTATTTCTCTTTTCTTATTTTTATTAATTTTTTGTAATGAGATTTATTTTATTATTTTTAAACATGTCGTCTGCTTCGCGTTCAAAATTAGAGATTATATGGTAAATATTTTTGAAAGTGTGCTATGTTTCATCATTTATATGGTAATATATTATTTGAAGTATTTTTATAATCCTGCCTGTATTATTTGCTAATAATTTTTATCTCTTTTCTTTTTCAGGTAAGCAAATTTCGATATCGATCATAATTCAAAGTATTGTTAACGTCTGAAACGTGAGTATCTAATAAAGCTTTCAAATTAAAAAGAATAAATTTTGAAGGTGAATACTACATTCAGTTAAATAAATTAATATTAACCGTACTTTTTCTCTTTTTTTTCGCTCGTATATGCTAAAAATGCGAATAAAAGACCGGCTTAAAATTTCGGATTTATTCTAAGAACACAGTGTTTTCAAAAATATTCAATGTATGTAAATATTGATTAAGTGTAAGAAATTTTGCTCCGCTTTTAAAAAGAAATCCCGAAATATTAAACCGTAGGAATCAATTTTCAATCTAGCTACAAAAATTATTTCTTAATAGTATATGAATCATAATTTTTTTACGATTGAAATATGAACACCTTGTAGTAAATCTTAAGTAAAAACAGAATTTTAAAAAAAACTATATGTTTATTAATGTATATTTTGAAGTATTGTAATAATCGGGGTAAATTTTTCAGTTTAAGATTAATCGTATATGAGTACTTGCGTTGTTTTATCACACATTTTGAGCTTCCGAGCTGTGAAAAATTATATGTTCTGGTATCTTATTAATATAAGTAAATAAATGAAATATGCTTGGAAAAAATGCTTTATATAATCTTGATGTAGAACGCGGAATTCATACCCTTCCTTTATTTTTTAAAGCATATCCGAGAACTCCTTACCAAATACAGTCGAACCCTCTATGTAACGAACCTCTATATTGCGAATTTTTCCAAATAGCGAACTTTTTCCTGGAATCTTGAACATTTCACGATTTTCTTCGTAAAATAACCTCTCTATAGCGAAGTGCATTTTCTATATAACGAACTTTTTCTTTTGTCGTTCAATTTTTTCTCTCTCTTTTTTTAAAGTATTTCTGAAAAAATTTCAAGTTATTCTCTCTATTCAACACATTTTATAGTGGTTACAGTGGCGTAACGTACACCCCCGCACCGCGGGGGGCCCCAGGGTTCTAAAGGGGCCCAAAGCCTGACTTCGCAGGGGGGGGGCCCAAATGTTCTCCGTTACGCCACTGAGTGGTTATAAATCTTGATCTGGTTTTATTAGATCCTAACTCGCCGAGAGCAATAGAGCTCTGGACGTTTCATCCAAGAAGTGCAATCTTTAACCCCCATCGCCCAGTTCACTAGAAACATCTTCCATATCCTCTTTCACCCTCAGTAGAATTGCCCGTGTTCTAATTATAAAATAATGTACATTTACTTTTTCTTGTGTGCTTTAAATTATAAAATGTCCTTAAAATTCATTAATTTTAGTACAAGATTATTTTCTTAATATTGAATTCTTCGACATTCTTCTTTCTGGTTTTCCTTGCAGTTTTTCTTTCTTTTTTGATGGGTAAGATATATAAAATAAACGTATATTAATTTAAAAAAGGCGTGAATAATTTCTTTTTTTTATATATAGTGCTTATGAATTGAAAATTTGTTTTATGTGGTTTATAAAGTATATTAAAAGATGGACCCCTCTATTTAACGAATTTTCCCATCTAACGAACTTTTTTCCGGGATCCGAACTCCGGGATTTAGCGACTTCGTTATACAGAGGTCCGACTGTATTAATATTTTTAGTTGGTTATGTCATTTTTCAAAACACACACATCTCATGAATTTCTCGGTTGTGTTGTTACTATTACATACCATTTTATTTTACAAATATTTGTAAATAACAGATTTATGGAATGTAACATGTTTATCACTTTAACGAATTCTGCACAATTTTTTTAATGCATTTCTAAGTTAAGAGGTAGTAACAAGAATAACTGAGTCAATCAATGAAAATGAAAATATCTGTTTAGGGAGATTCCGGACTTGATGATATAATTAATTTTTACAAATATTAATTTGTTTCCAAAATAAGATGTTGCGTTTGAGATAACGAGATTGAAATGAAGAATGCGCTTATCTTTTAAAATCTGACATATCTCCCTTTACAAAATTTTGAGTCAAATAATAAATTTATTCATTATTTTTAATATTAAACCTCTTTATTTGCTAAAAATTATCGACTTTTCGAATGTAAATAGCTTGAGCGAAATTCAGAATTAGTTGCATCAAGCAATAATTTAAAAGGTTAGTAACTACTTGATGATTGGATATCTCATTTTTCTTTCGATAACTTCTTTTTCTTGATTGATTCGTTAACAGTCATGGGAATTTAAGTTTTAATCGATTGCCGTATTTAAACACGTGATGTTTGATATTTCAAAGGAAAGATAGTCTGTTGGCATCACATGCTTGATTGAAAACATGTGTTCGCGGTTTGAGAGAGCATATCGTGTTTGTGAAACGCATTTGATTCTTGATAATGTGGCAAATGGAAAGTTGATCTGTATACATTGTGAAATGTTTAAATGCATAGTTCGTTAACGTAGTTGAAAATATTGATATTTATTAGAATTTTAAAAACAAACATTATACCAGCTGTATGTATTATCTTTATTGGTAATTATTTCAGGAATGAAATTAAAATTCTTGTGAAATAAACTATACTAGAGCAATCTTCTTAAATTTTGCCGCCTTAATATTACACGAATGAAAAAAAACGTGTTAAATTTAATGACATTATTGTTCTGGTATACTTTTTAAGGCTACATTCTCTTCTCGCGAAGTTACTATTACCTTTTTAAGAAATCAATCTATAACGTTGATTCACTTTTTTTATTTTTTACGTATTTAATTCTATGTAACCTTAATTTAAATTATGCTGATAGTTTTGCCCGGGAAAAAGTTCTCGACCTTATATTTTCACCCTAAATCGTTTATTAAATTTTCTAATTGATTCTTATTCAGTAAGAATAATCTTTTAGCTTTTGTATTGGAAAGTCAGTGATTTATAGAAAAACAGACAACTCGCTTTGGTATTCTGGTAACCACACAAATTGCTTTGGATTGTTTATAGGGCAATTATCGTTATCTTATTCCCAGCATTTCTTGCTCCCTTTCCCATTTCGGAAGTTGTATTCGGAATATTTCTTCGTGGTAAGAATTCCGTTTAACAGGGGGACATAACGTACCCTTAGGCTTTTAGGTTCCACTCTCCCCTATAACCTTTAAGATAAGACTTTTTTTCTTCTCTTTTACCTGAGGTATTTTTGTCCTAACTTCCTGTTTGTTTTGGTGTCTCTGAGTTCTCTCTTAGGGAAAAAAAAAACGTTTTTGATCTTGAAATATTTTTGACAGAATCGTGAAACGAATCTTGTCATCTGCGGTACCTCCGGTTTAAGTATTTATTCGGTACCTAACTCGCGGTATAGTAAGTCATAAATTATTTAAAACACGCACACAATTTTTTTAATTACTTTTTTTTTTGCAAAGAATGTGTTTTTATTTTTTCGTTTAAATGTTTAAGTTAAAAATTGTTTTTCCTTTTCGGTATATTCTAATAATATCCATGACAAAAGAAATACCGACTAAAAAAACGAATTTATCAACCTAATCTGAACAATAAAAGAGTAGCCTCTTTTTGCGTATATTCTATATACCGTAAAGTTCTGGGTATAACGCGCACCTATACTTTCAAGCTGTAATTTTTAATGAGTCTTAATTAATTATTATTATTAATAATAATTATTTAATTAGCATAAATTAATAATCCTTAATTAATTAATCTGGGGTGTACGTGTACAATACTTTTATGTTTTTAAGTGATTTATTCCAGGTATTATCTAAGCTTTTTTTAAAAATAATATATTCTCAGAACTAATCCTTTTAAGTTCATAAAAAATGTCATTTTTTAGATACACAGTATTTCGTTGTACGTAAAAGTCTTAATTTTTTTTTTTTTATGTTCATCACTTTTTTTACTTTATTTTTAAGGTTATCATTTTAATACCCGACATATAACGTGCACCCGTAAATTTCGAGCCTTTTTTTTTTTTTTGAAAGTGATGGTTTAAGGTGAGGGCAATTTGAGTAGAGAAAGAGAGAGAGAGAAATTTCTACATTCTTTGTGTTAGGAAATTACAATAGAGAGAAAAAAAGTTTTGTAATTATACCTGCTAAAATGTAGGGGTCATAGTTATTTTAGAAATTGCTTTTGGATGGCTTTAGGGGAAAGCTTGACGCCAGGTAGTAGTTGATTAAAGCCCTTAACTCGAGAAATGAAATGAGACTGGGGTTTAGAAAAATGACATTCGTAATTAAGATTAAAAGAAAAAAAAATAATTAGAAGTTAAAGAAATATTAAGTGAGAGTGTATCATACATTCATACGAGTAAACTGGTAAGGATTTAAAGTATTATGAGGTTAATAATACATAATTGCCACTTTAGTTAATTAATGAATTAAATTGGTTTGCATGAATCGGTCTCTTTGGTCTTTACATCCAACGCAATTTCTTGTTATATTAAATTATTTCGATGAAAGCAGTATTTAGAAACCTGATACTGATATAATGTGGAAACGTTACTTTTTTCCCTAAAAATCGAAATTTTAAACATTAGATACAAATGGTTATTATATTAAAACAAGTAATATAAAAAAAATTTAAGTTAATTCCTACTTAGATCAACAAAGAAAAATTTTATTTTATCTACTTTTTATTAAATAGTTATGATTAATATAAATATATATATATATATATATATATATATATATATATATATATATATACATAGACAAAATCACAACATTAAGTGGTAATTAATTTTTTTTAATTATCATTAAAGTATCGTATAAAGTATCGTGTCATCCAAAACAATCGTGTATATAAAATTTCAGTTCAACTGAATGAAAAGAAATCATGAGAAAAAAAATCTTTTAAAGTTTTGACCCAAGTCGCTAGAAATGAAACCAACGTAGCTGTATCTGTAATTCTTTAAATAATTAGTTTTAGTCAATTAATTTTAATTAATAATTAAATTGTCGTATTTTTACCCAAACATTAGTGTTTGGAAAATTTCAGCTTAAATGAGCGCTTTAAAATGTGAGAAAAAAAACCCTTTTCAAGTTTTGACACAAGTCGCCAAAAGGGTCGCTAAGTCGCCAAAAACGATACCAACGTGGCTGTATTTGCAATTCTTTAAACAATTATTTTTAATCAATTAATTTTTATTAATTATAATGAAATTACTGTATTGTCATCCAAAACAATCATGTATATAAAATTTCAGCTCAATTGAGCGCTTTTAAAGGTTTTTTTTTATTAACGATTGAAAATTCCACCAAGATAAATAAATAAATGTATAGAAAGTGTGAGCTATAATTGTAGGAATGGAAAAAGAAAATGCATTGTTGTTCAATTCTGTGCTCGTAAAATTATTTTCAATTCTCAATGGCATGATTCATTCTGCGAGGAGGAGTTACACCTTCAGGATACATTAGTACATCTAGCTATGTATGCTCATTTAACCTTTCCTTTACCAAGTTTGTTACAACTTCCGCATTTACAATTCGATATTGACAAACTACGCCCAATTAACTGATAATTTCCTTGCATATTTTTTGTTTGATGAATGATACAAAGCACCTGCATCGAGTTTTACGTGTTAAATATGATTCCGCATTTGCATAATTTCTACATTAATTACAAGCATTGCTGCTATCGACGCAATGTTATTTAAGTGCTTAATATTGGCCCTCAATTTTATCAGATAGTACATGAAGTGGAATATTTTTAAGGTAAATACCATATAATCTGGCTTATAACCCGCACTTTTAACAGAAAAAATAGGGTCAAAATTTACGGGTGCCCGTTATACACTTTATAATAGCTTTAAAAATAACACAAAAATGAGCTTAAAAATGAAATTTCTACATGTGTTGAATACTATTGACATCAAGGGTTTCAAATTCAAAAACTAACTTGGGCCAAACAAACAAGGTTTAACTTAAAGTGGACCGAAAAGAAAAAAAAAGTCACAGAATTATTAATTTTTTATAGAAGCTTAGGTTTATTTCTAATATTATGCATTATAATAACATAATGAAAGAACAAGAAAAATTAAATGTTTACGTCCTGACACTTGGCATCTCCTCCCTGCTACGATCTTTCCTATTTCTGGAGAAAGTTTATCATACATTATTGTGTGCGAATGTACTAACTGGGCCGCATGTGGCCCTCGGGTCGCGAGTTTGACATCCCTGGTTTACATAATGGTATACCTCGTAAACTCTGTTATTGGATAACATGAAAAAAATCGTCGTATTCGTCTTCCTTCATATCTTCATACACATCATCGAATTCAGTTTCATTTTTCCTTCATCAATATTACTCTCAGATCCGTAAACAACCATTTTTCATCTTCTAAAATCTAGATTAATCTAAAATTTAGTATACCTAACTATCTAGATTCTAGAGTTAGATATACTAAATTTTTTGAATGATTTTTTTTAATTATGTCACACACAGGTTATATTTCATTTCATGTTTAAATTATCCATATATAAACTATTTCTAGTCTTCAAAAAAAAGCATTGCTCATGTACATTTCAGATTTCTTCTTAAAAAAGAAAAGAGTGCACGTTATACGGTGGATATATTTAAAAATTAAAATGCAGTTTAAAGTATAGATGTACGTTAGACGCAGACATTGGGGCAAGGGGGGGGTACGGTACTTTGGTTATGGGCACTGGCGTAGCTAGTCCTCAGTGGACCCCATATCAAAATTCATTGGAGGACTTTCAGGTGGGCACTCAACATTTTATTCTTGCACATTTTGGGGCCCTTGAAGCTTGGGGACACCGTATCATTGAAACGGCGATAGCTAAGCCCCTGGTTATGGACAAAAATTGTATTGGAAAAAAAAATTGCTCATTTTTATTTTTAAGATTCATTTAAATCTCATTTGTATATGCTAAATAAACAAAGCGTTTAAAAATTTGACTTATTATATATATATATATATATTAACGTTTTGAAAGTTAAAATTATTTTCTTATTTGTATTGAATTTAAACTAAGTTACATCCCCCACCTCAATTTATAAGAAAGAATCTAATTTTTATTGTGAGTCATGTGAGAGAGCATTGGTCATACAATGATCTAATTTGTTTAATTTGAGAAATGTTGATGAATTTTATTTTCTGTGGTATAAAGAGCGTGTACTATGTATATTTTATTTCTGCAATTGTAAAAATTTTCAATTAGAATGTGAGTAATAATAAGAAAGGAATTAACGTTCGCGAAAATTTATATACTTGTAAAACGTACATGTACTTAAGTTCGCCATTGTACTAAACTAGACAAACTCGCACCATTCAGTGATGAATCAAAAACCACATAATAATGTGTTGTAATAATAATACTATATACCTAGACTTTTTTCAATTTGGAAATAACGATGGAGGCTTACGTGAGCATCTTGCGGTTTTCATTCTTCCAATCCTTGTACATCACTCCTTTTTTAACACTTTATTATGTTGGAAGTGATGTTATCTCTTGATGTCATAACCCAAAAGAGCAAAGTGAATTTATTTTATTTATGTTCCATTAACAGACGTTTACCATGAGTAATGGTTAAAAACTGTCCATTTATTTTTTTATTACATGAAAGGAGTTATTATATTTTTTTAAGAATGAATTTTTCTTTGCAGAAATAATAAATGTTGAAATTAAAAAGAAATATTGAATCGTTAGTATTGTAAATTAAAAGCCTTTTGCGCGAAAGTTAAACAGAATTAAAAATAAAGAAATTGGAATTAAATTTCAGAAAAATGATTGTGAATTGATTTATGCTTAAGGTATCCGACTACGTTCGTAACCGTGATTTTAAAAAAGAGCATAAACGGATGATGATATTTAGTGTCACTTAGGTTAGAATACATGTAAAGAGTGTTTTTTTTCCAGGTATAGAAGTTTAAGTTGGCATTACTTTCCAAGATGGCGACCGATTTAACAGCTGTCAAGTGATTTATTCTCAGTTTGGTTTGGCAATTCATCAAAACGATCATCAAGCAAGGCGTAGATTCGTCGAATGGGCCCAAAACGAGATTGCCGTTGTTCCCGATTTTCATAAGCGAATTTTGTTTAGCGATGAAGCGCAACTTCTGGTTGAATGGCTACGTCAACAAACAAAACTGCCGCATTTGGAGTGAAGCTAATCCACAAGTGTATGTCGAAACACCGTTACATTCAGAAAAACTGACTGTTTGGTGCGCTTTATGGGCTGGTGGAATCCTTCTTCAAAAACGATGAAGGCCACAACGTTACAGTCAATGGTGATCGGTATAGAGCCATGATTACTAACTTTTTCATTTCTGAATTGAACAATCATGATGTCCAGGAGCTGAGGTTCCAACAAGACGGCGCAACATGTCACACAGCTCGTGCCACAATCGATTTATTGAAAGACACGTTTGGTGACCGCCTAATTTCACGTTTTGGACCTGTGAATTGGCCTCCAAGATCTTGTGATTTAACACCGCTAGACTATTTTCTGTGGGGCTATGTAAAGTCATTGGTCTATGCGGATAAGCCACAAACGCTTGACCATTTGGAAGACAACATTCGCCGTGTTATTGCCGATATACGGCCACAAATGTTGGAAAAAGTCATCGAAAATTGGACGTCCAGATTGGACTACATCCGAGCCAGCCGTGGCAGTCATATGCCAGAAATCATATTTAAAATGTAATGCAACAAGATTATCTTTCGAATAAAGAAAAATTCATGTCAATCGAATAATACATCGTTGTTTTATTGCAATTTAAAGTTCTATACCTCTAAAAAAATACCCTTTATAAAATTGTTTTACGGACCTTTTTTGACAAAAAAAAATTATTTAAATACAATATTTCGGGTAAAAATCAACTTAGAATAACATTTTTTTCAAAATGTTCTGGTTTTGTGAAAAAAGATTATATTGTAATAATATTTTGCCTGTATATAGCTCAGACCTCTTTACAGAGGCTCAACTATGCTTTTGAAAAATTCGTATTATTTTGAGAGTTGCAACCAATTGAAATAATTACCGGCGTTTTTTTCTTAAAATTTTTCCCCTCTGTTTCTCTCCCTCTCCCTTTAAATATGGATTAACCCTCTTCTAAGTTATATATTTAAAAAATTCTAGTTGAGCCTCTGTACAGAGGTCTGAGCTATATACAGGCAAATATTATTATAATAGAAGCATTTTTAATAAAAGGAGAATATTTTGAAAATGGATCATTCTATGTTCATTTTTTGTCAAAATATTGTACTTAAATAATTTTTTAATGTAATACTATTCTTAAAACAATGTTATACACATTTTCTAATCTAAGTGACATTAAATATCATAAATATTATCCATTTACACGCTTTTGCAAAATCACGGTTCCGAACGTATTCGGATACCTTAAAAAGATGGTACTGGAATTTTCACACATCGTGGTGTGAGTCAATATTGTGTAAATTCACCATTTTCATTCACCGGACCGTTAAAGTTAGAAAGCTGTTAATGTGTGTGTGCAGATTACTTAGCAAATTTGCAGATTAACTGATATGCTCCGTTTAAGTGCGGAATCAAAGAGTTTCCCGCATTTTAACTAGATAATCATCACATTAGTGGTTTCCGTATCGTTTAAGTGAAAAGTTTATTTCTTTTATTTCCTTTCCGTTAGGAATTTTGATTGAACGTTGACTCATCCCAGAATAATTTATCCTAAACATTTAGAAACAAAGTAGTAGAGACAGTAAAATAAAAGACGCCTTGAATATTAATGTATGTAAATTTAGTTACAACGACCAGTATCTTCTGGAAACAAATGTAAATGGTGAAAGTTTCAATACTACAAAGTGTAGCTGCACTTACCGATTTAGCAATTGCAACCGTGATATAAAAGAAAAAAAAGAAAAGATTTATACTCTTCACTAAATTGTACGCCGACTAAGACCCTACACCAGGGATGGCGAACCAATGGCACGCGACACTTTTAGTTCAAAATAACAAATTTCACTATGAACTGTTAGAGGTACATGAGAAGCCAGACGAAGAAAAATTTATTGAAGGATTTATTTCAGTAATTGATTCGTCAATCAAGGATATTCCAGCGAGATTTTCTCCGTTCAAAGAATTAGAGGAAATTCTCACATTTATTATGTGCCCTGATGTAACTTAAGTTGATAAACTGAACTTATCCCAATTAAATTGGTTGGAAATTGTAGAATTTGAAATGAAACTGATTGATAGCCAGTCTTGTTCAATATGGATTCAAAAATTTATTGAAACAGAAAGATTAACAAGACATGTAAGTAAAGATGCCAATAAGGACTTTTTTTAAAGTATAAATTTAAGTTCGATTTCATACACATTTAACTGTTTGAAGAATCTGTCTCATGCTATTTTTAACCTATGACTAATAGTCATTATTTTCAGAGATGATATTACCATTAAAGACTCTCTTAGAAACCGTTTGGCAAATGACTCCAATTCAGCGTGCATTCTGCTAAAAGTAACATCTTGCAATCCTAATATAAGTTATTTGTCATCTAATCTGCAGCAACAGTAGTCACATTAATGTTACTCTAATTTGAATTACACGTATAGTTAAAACATGTGCTATTATACAGCGCAAAATGTATGTTTTCTTAGTAAATGAAGAGTTATTATTTGGTTTTATTATTTTCCAGATAAAATCACCAGTTAAAAATATTTGATGACACGTGTGTATTTCATTAAACCTTTCTTTAGAAAAAAATGGCACATTGATTCATAAAAGTTCGCCACCCCTGCCCTACACCGTTGAACACCCAATCCTAAAAGCACTGGCGTAGCTAGTTCAGAGTGGACCCTGCATCAAAATTCCTTCGGGGTCCTTTTTTAGACATGGGGACCCTGTTAATTGGACTGTAGTTACTGGACCCCTGTAGCTGTATTGATACGGCGGTAGCTAGGTCCCTGCCAAAAAGGCAAAGAGCAAAATGACAGCTTATTTCATTACTAATTCTGTCAACTTATGCGTTGATTGTTCGATTATATTAACTTGATTCTTTAGATATCAAAAAATAAATAAACAGCATTTAAATTAAGCATACAGAAACGTTGTTATTGTTCTACCGAAGTTCTTGTTTTTACTTGACGAGTGCCTAGTAGGCAGTGGGCAGATTATCTGGGTTATTTGAGAAATGAAACAATTTTCCGCACTTTAACGGATCAGCCTAGTTAAGGCGCACAGATTAACTGATTTCTGCCCTTTAGGGGAAATATATCCAATAGAACAACAAAAAGAATGTGGATTTTACAGAACGCTACACTTCTGTAAAAAAACCTCCCCTCTTATGTTTTTGTTTCTATGCACTGCACGAAATCGTATATGTAAAGGCTTTTTCCCCACTCCAATAGGCCTTCATTTTCCCCTCTTGCTTTCCGTGTTCTTTGTTTGTGCGTGATATAGTTTGTCCACCCTCTCTCTGCAATGCCGCTCCTGCCTACACTTCATCCGGAAACATCTGCCGCGTAGGATCGTGCATCGCATCTCAATGTTCCTCTCTGCTGTTGTTCTGCCAAGAAAAACGTCCGTCTCTTGAGAGGCTCTGATTTTAAGATAATTGAAGAGCAATTATTTTTTCTTAGGAATTGTCATTGTCCTGTAATGAGATGGATTGATAACGAAGCCCAGTAGCTTTCAAAATCTTTCAATGAAATGGAGATGGGGGAGGGGAGTTATAGTTCTGTACGAAGCTGGATGTTAGGATAGCATTTGCTTTATATGATGTTGCTGTAAAAATTAAAAATGGGCGATTTCTCTTTAGAATACGGTAGAAATGCGATAGAAGTAAGAAGCCAAAGTGTAAAATCTTTGATATTTTTCACTGCTATCCATTACTGAAAAGAGGTAATATATATATAAAGAGTGTTTTTTTTCCAGGTATAGAAGTTTAAGTTGGCATTACTTTCCAAGATGGCGACCGATTTAACAGCTGTCAAGTGATTTATTCTCAGTTTGGTTTGGCAATTCATCAAAACGATCATCAAGCAAGGCATAGATTCGTCGAATGGGCCCAAAACGAGATGGCCGTTGTTCCCGATTTTCATAAGCGAATTTTGTTTAGCGATGAAGCGCACTTCTGGTTGAATGGCTACGTCAACAAACCAAACTGCCGCATTTGGAGTGAAGCTTATCCATAAGTGTATGTCGAAACACCGTTACATCCAGAAAAACTGACTGTTTGGTGCGCTTTATGGGCTGGTGGAATCCTTCTTAAAAAACGATGAAGGCCACAACGTTACAGTCAATGGTGATAGGTATAGAGCCATGATGACTAACTTTTTCATTCCTGAATTGAACCATCATGATGTCCAGGAGCTGTGGTTCCAACAAGACGGCGCAACATGTCACACAGCTCGTGCCACAATCGATTTATTGAAAGACACGTTTGGTGACCGCCTAACTTCACGTTTTGGACCTGTGAATCGGCCTCCAAGATCTTGTGATTTAACACCGCTAGACTATTTTCTGTGGGGCTATGTAAAGTCATTGGTCTATGCGGATAAGCCACAAACGCTTGACCATTTAGAAGACAACATTCGCCGTGTTATTGCCGATATACGGCCACAAATGTTGGAAAAAGTCATCGATAATTGGACGTCCAGATTGGACTACATCTGAGCCTGCCGTGGCAGTCCTATGCCAGAAATCATATTTAAAATGTAATGCCACAAGATTATCTTTCGAATAAAAAAAATTCATGTCAATCGAATAATACATCGTTGTTTTATTGCAATTTAAAGTTCTATACCTCTAAAAAAACACCCTTTATATATAGAGAAAGAGAGAGAAAGACTAATCGTATTTGTTGCAGTTACAATTTTAGCCAGTTAGTTTACGGTCAAAAAGCCAAGCACGCGCGTCGGATAAATATAAATAAATAACTTTAACCGTGGTAAAAATATAAATACTGAGAAATATTTATATAATGATGATGGTGTTTGTGTAAAATTAATAGCCCTTATGTCCATCCCCATTTATTGAGATGTCGATATATATATATTAATTTTTTTTACACTGAAAAGGATTTGGATATGAAAAAGGGAATTTTTAACGAATTGTTTTCGTTTTTTTGAGAAATGAATATATAACCAATATTTTAATTTTGAGATAAAACACAGAAAAATGGCGTGGAATGAACTTCTTATAAAAAATTTAGTTAGAATTCATAATCTTTTTACAAACATTTTTTGTAAGAAGGGGAAATGATTAGAATATATTTGACATCCTTTTCAAGGACAATTGAACGAATTTTCTTCGGTAATTTGTTCCAAATACATTTATTTACGTTCAAATCAAATAGAAATTGATATATGTATTGAATTTAATATATGTGTATTGAATAATTTTTTGGTCATGTAATAGCTTGAAATCACTAATTCTTCAATAATTTTCTGGGATTTCACACTTTATTTGAATATTTTACAAAGACAGAGTTATTTTTTATGATTCGTGTATCAGATTTTGACTTGAAATTCTTATTTTACGAAAATATGGAATATTTAGTTGATGTTTCATTAATTAGTATTGAATTCCAAACTCGTATTGCAACAAAATATATTTTGGAAGTAATAATTTAAATTAAAATTATTTTGTTGTTTGTTTAATATTCCCATCTTTTTTAAAATGGAATGTACTGAGAAAACATTTAGTTGGAAGGTTAAATAAAAATATTATTTTACCCGTATATCAATTTAAACTCTTACTGTATGTACTTAGTATTTTATTCTTCAATTATTTTTTTACTCTCTAAATTATATTATTCATAAATTATGTTTAAAGTGTTTTCTTAAATAATTTATTCTTTGAAATGCTTAAAACTTCTCTCTAACTTTTTCAGAAACTTCTCTTCATACTGTGAAAACTTTCTTGGAAATTAAATTATTATTTTAACATGAAATATAAATTCAATAAGATTAGACTTGTAATGAAAACACGTAAACCGGAAATATTGCTTCTCTGTATACTTAAATGAAAACAGATGAATGCTGCAATCCGTGAATGAGCTATGAACTTATTGAATAGACTGGTTTCTTGTTCATCAAGTTTTCATCCCTTTACTTTAGCCAATCATTAGGTCTTTATTGTTATTGACACTTCACGAGGCAGTTATTACCTCGAACGTAATCCAGTGGAGCGAATAATTGGGAACCGTCTGACATGTGTCTGTGGTTTTGTTAAGGCATTTCTCAGCTGAGCGTGAAACCCGTGCTCTTCTGTTTAGCAACTAGTTTAAAAATTTATTGAATTTTCTATCAACTCGATCAGGATTATAGTCCGAGATGCCCGGAATTGTAACTGGTTGTGTGCTCTTTATTATTTGTAAATCTTCTAAAACAGAACCGGGAAATTTATTTATTGATATTCGTTGATATTATTTCTTTCTTATTTCTCTTTGTTTAAATGGGAGAGTGCTAAAAATCTGAAGGGGGTCAAAATATAGAAATTTGAGCGGATCAGAGCTTCTTGTATCCTTATAAGATTCGTGGGTGTATAAACATGGTAATAAATTTTGCGGGGAAAAAACACAAAACAAATATTGAAAAATGAATTTACTATCCCTTAATAATTGATGCAAATAGAACTTTAAAGTACATTAGATTCTATCTTTAAATTCAAGAAGCACACTGGGTGGGCCGTTCCTCGAAACTCTCGTAGAATGAACACTGTAGTATTTGTGTTTTGATTCTGTAGTTTCTCTCAATGAGTTAATGAGGAAATTGTTTTATGATGATATTTTCAAAGCCATTTTTTTAATGGTTTTCCCAAATAAAATGCAGCCATGTGCTTCTGATGAAGGAAGGGATGTCAAATCTTTAAAAAGACAGAACTGAAGAAAAGTTCTTATTTTTTTAAAATATTTGGATAATATACAATCTATTTTAGAATAAAATGCGGGAGCCGTGTAATGTCCCCTCCCCTTCCCTCCGCCTTCAAGCCTGACTGTCAAACTTTGAGAGTCCTGTTCTCGAGAGATTTTATCTCAAAACCGACTTTACTACAGAAGTAAATGCCATAACGTAAAACAACAGGAAATAATTACAAATACAAATTACCAAACTAATGATTGTTGTTAAACAAACTGTCCCTTCTCAAGAGTTACGAAGAAGATATTCTATTACTTAAATAATTTTAATTTTCTTTGTATGAACTATTTACAGACATTCAGAACTGATACTCCCACTAAATAACAGAAGCTCCAGAGGTCACGTAGGTTGACTTCTGTCCAACGATCAATAAGACTTACCGAACGCTTTACAAAAATCGACTTCAGTCAACCCGTGGCTACACAAGGGGTTTGGGGGTCCAACCCCCCATAGACCAACAAATTTTTAATTTTTAACACAGAGAATACCCCTCGGCGCTTTTCGCTTACTTGCTGCTCTTTGGAGTGTAAAATCCCCGTAAAAGAGGTTGTGTACACCACTGCTAGCAACGTCAATAAGTGCCTAGGCTAGCGGTTCTTAAACTGTGGTCCGCGGACCCGTCGGGGTCCGGAGAGTTTCACATGTGACGTTGAGATTTTCCTCTTTTACAGACTTTGAAAATCCTTGTGAAAAAATTGAAAGATGTTTCATACTAGTCTAGATTACTAAATAGTCCTCAACAGTGGCGCACGCAAGGGGGTTGTCCTAGGGGTCCGGACACCCTCCATAGCCCTTGATTTTTTTCGATTGGTTATAATACTATGTATATATTACGTAAAATTTAATAATGTATTTGTTATTAACAATTAATTGTATTAATTAATGCTAATTATTTATTCAATAATTAATTTTGTATTGTTTTTGTTCCTGAAAATCGACAAAATTAAAGGAATATGGTGGGCATCGTATTGGAGCATGATACCAAAATGGTGGACTTTTGACCCTGCCCCCCCTCCTTGAAAAATTTTTGTGTGCGCTACTGGTACTCAATGAAAAAAACTACGAAAACTTGTATTTTGATCAGGAATAAATACTAAGTTGGGAGGGATGTTTAAAATCTTGGGGGTTCGCTATGTTACGCTGATACATAAAGCGGGTCGTGGCGATGGAAAGTTTAAGAACCACTGGCCTAGGCTAAGGCAAGTAAGTACTAAATAGTTGATGAAGCTAAAGTTCAAAGTGAAAATCTACTGCTAATCGCTAACTTTTGAATTCTAATTTCTAAAATTAACTAACAGATATCTTTCTCCACTTATGGCTCGCTTTCTGACTGGCTTATACATCTCAGAACCAATTCGCGCAATACATTTCCTTTAAATTAAGTAAAACTTAAAAAAGAATACTACTCCCCCATGCTAGTTTAAGAGGGAATCTCGCGAGATTGTGTGCCTGCTACAATTGTAGTAGAATAACTCACTCACTCGAGCCATTACGAATGAACATTATTGAACAAACACTAAATACAGAATAAAAAATCGTTGTTTGTAAATCGATGACCCGCTAATAATGAATCGGCGAAAAACTAAAGTGTCTTTCTCGGAAATGTCATCTGCTTGTTTTGATGTTATATTTCATTATCCGTCAGCACGGTATCAAATTTCCACCCTCATTCCCGAAACGATTGATTAATGAAACCGTAAAAGATATATTGCAGAAGATAGCAGATTTGTTTTTTCTTTCTGAGGGAAGCCTTGTTTCGTCGCGTGGCTTATGTGTTTTCCAGATAAAAAGCTCCTGGTTTCTCAGAAAAATGCTGCAACAGAAGGTTGCAATATTGTGTCGCGACGGTGAAAGGTTGGTTACAAATAAGTGCTGCGTTGTAACAAAAAGTTCACTTCTATTGGCTTCTTTCTTGGGGAAAGGTTATTTATTTGCTTTGTGGAATGATAGATTATTTAAGGTTTGATTCTTTGTAAAGGACAGGTTTTTTTTTTTAAAAAAAAAATTCTGTGTTGAATTTAATGTGAGTTGTGTTCAGTCGTTTAGCTCAAATCCCTTAATCATATAGGTAATATCAACATTTTTTGCAAATTTTTTGAAAAATCCAATGAGAGGTACATGTATTATTTTTGCTCAAATGACGCTTTAAGATTTTTCAGGGGACATGATACGATTTGTAAAAAAGTCTGATTCAATGGTTTTTACAAATTTTTTAGCTGCCCCCTATATGTATGTTTTCTGTAAAAATAGTGCGCAAAATACCTCAAAAAGCTAATCATTTAATTTTATAAATAAAAATTTAAAAATCCATGAAGCAATTTTAGAAGGCTTATTCCTACAATGATTAAAGTAAAAGTAAGAAATCTGATTATAACAAGTACGATAAACTTTGCTTAACAGTAGTCGATATGGGTTTTCTAAAAACATGATTGATATTCGAAAAGTACTTTTTATGAATGCGTATTAAAAATTCATTAAAAGTGTATAAATTCTGAATTCAATTTTTTAAAAAATAATGATTGCTTTGATTCAAAAGTGCATACATGGCCGCGGTAGCCGAGTGGTCAAGGTATTGGATCGTGCCTAGTCACGAGTTCGAGCCCAGTACAACTTAAGACCCGCCGTGTAGGGGAGCGATGCACGTTAAATCTGTTGAGACCTCAAACGTCCTCCCGTTGGTGTGGTAGTTAGACGAGGGGGTGCCAGCTCAGGTGTCGTCCACGTCACTTGAACATGGTTCAAAATTACGTGGTTCGTCGCCAAAAGTCCTCGTGTAGCTAAACAGTGCGACGTTAATATTCATTCACTCAAAAATGCATACATTTTTGTTACCTTTATTAATAGCAATAGCTAGAAAAAAATTTTAAAACATTTAACAATATAGACAGGGAAAAAAAGGCCTTAGCATTTGAAATGAAGAAAAAAACTAGTGATTTCTCTCTCTCTCTCTTTTTCTGAAATGAATCAATTTTAAATTGCTATTTGCCATTGGGATGTGAATAAAAATAAACCTGAAAGTTGTCATAAGTCCTTTTTTTTTACTTAGAGCAGCGGTCGCCAAACTTTTTGACCTCACGGACCAGTAAATCCATAATTTAAATCTCGTGGACCATTAATAGGATCTTTTAAGTGTTAAATATATTTATAAAAAAATTGTGATCTAAGAACACATAAAATGTAAGGGTGTTTTTTTAGAGGTATAGAACTTTAAATTGCAATAAAACAACGATGTATTATTCGATTGACATGAATTTTTTTTTATTCGAAAGATAATCTTGTGGCATTACATTTTAAATATGATTTCTGGCATAGGACTGCCACGGCTTGCTCGGATGTAGTCCAATCTGGACGTCCAATTTTCGATGACTTTTTCCAACATTTGTGGCCGTATATCGGCAATAACACGACGAATGTTGTCTTCCAAATGGTCAAGCGTTTGTGGCTTATCCGCATAGACCAATGACTTTACATAGCCCCACAGAAAATAGTCTAGCGGTTTTAAATCACAAGATCTTGGAGGCCGATTCACAGGTCCAAAACGTGAAATTAGGCGGTCACCAAACGTGTCTTTCAATAAATCGATTGTGGCACGAGCTGTGTGACATGTTGCGCCGTCTTGTTGGAACCACAGCTCCTGGACATCATGATTGTTCAATTCAGGAATGAAAAAGTTAGTAATCATGGCTCTATACCGATCACCATTGACTGTAACGTTGTGGCCTTCATCGTTTTTGAAGAAGTACGGACCAATGATTCCACCAGCCCATAAAGCGCACCAAACAGTCAGTTTTTCTGGATGTAACGGTGTTTCGACATACACTTGTGGATTAGCTTCACTCCAAATGCGGCAGTTTTGTTTGTTGCCATTCAATCAGAAGTGCGCTTCATCGCTAAACAAAATTCGCGTATGAAAATCTACCATTATTTTCGAAATAAAATTGCACAATTTGAAAGCGTTGTTCAGGCGTGAATCTATTCATGATGAATTGCCAAACCAAACTGAGAATAAATCACTTGACAGCTGTTAAATCGGTCGCCATCTTGGAAATTAATGCCAACTTAAACTTCTATACCTGGAAAAAAAACCACTCTTTATTTAGTTAAAAAAAAGAAACTATTAATTGTAACCAAATTACGAAAGCTATATTAATAAATCGTAATAAAATAAACAAAACTTTAAAAACAAAACAATTAAAAAATGGTTTAAGTATGTCAAACTTTTAACATTATACATTCCTTGTGTGATGGACGCACCTGCTTACTTGGAATAAGATTATGACTATTTGGATCCAATGTTGTTACTACATTTATATTTCAAGCTCAGATCGGTACCGTGTTTTGATGGCTGTGACAGATGAAAAGACCTTTTCACGTAAATAAGTTGTGGAGAAAAATGAATCAGAATTTTCATCCCCTGTTCACTAAGAAAAGGGTATTTATTCACTTTTTATGGAAAGCCAAAACTGAGATTTTGATAGGGGATAAATGAAATTTAGATCTGAGAGTTTCGTAGGACCATAGGCCAATGAGGCTCTCTTTGAGAGACATGCTTAAATTCTTATCCTGAATTTTTACTGCAAAAGGATATATTATCCACATATTACTTTGTCAGTAAGATTTATTTACCGTGCCGTTATTCTATAAAATGACGTTATTCTCTATGAAGTATCGTTTTTATAACATTTCACGCTTTATTCTGAATTTAATTATGTTTTAATGGATCTTAAAACATAACTTAACGTGACGAGTAAGTAAATTCTACATTGTTCTGGGGACCAGCAAAATTTTCTCGCTGACCACCACTTTGGCGACCTTTGACTTATATGGTTCTAATTTTGTGAGATTATAGAAAAATATATAAAGAATAATTTTGACTTAAAAAAGAAATCGATTTGATTTTTTAACCGATTTTTGTCATTTGAATCGTACTGTATCCACTCAATAGAAAATTCTAATATTATCTAAATCCTTTAAGGCTGTCTTCGTTTTAATATTATAGAACGAAACTCTCTCTCTCTCGAATTCGAAATATTTGTTCAAATACAAAAGTATATTTCAACATTAATATTATATTTTATAGCTTCACCATCCTGTAGAGAATCACTTACTCATATTACTCATCTTTATCCTAGTTGACATATATTTTCTTTTATAAAATGTGTTCCGCATTTTTTCTCCAATACCGTAATGCTGAAGCTATCTCTTTATATGTTAAAGAAAAAATTAATTATTTATAGAATATTGTGAAATTTTAAAGACACTATTGTGATAAACAAATGAATAAGTTATATTGTTTCAAAATTTTCATGAAAATAGAGTAATTTTTTCTGTCCGAAAATGTGCTTCGCATTTAGTTCAAGCTCAAGTACATTAGGAGAAAACAGCCTTAAATGATGTTCAAAAAATTTATTTCATAATTAATTGGTATTGAAAATAGAAAACATTTCTATATTTATAATGAAGATTTTCCTTCCCATCAGAAAGATGGAATAAATACACAAATTATTACCTTGAAAAGTGATAAATCTGTATAATAAAAAAGTAAATGTAACTATATCGAATAATAATAATTCAAATAGGAATGGATTCATATTATCATTAGCGTAATTATTCTATAAAAAAATTAAATATTTCCTGTGATGTTTTATTTAAGTATGCTAATTTATTTCTCTACTTATTTGCAACGTGATACCATGTTTATCATTTTTGGATTTATGTAACGTATAATTGTTTGAATTCATTTTATAAACTATTTTGCTTCTTGAATATCTAGTTGGATATTAAAGCTGAATTATATTCTTTTACTTTTTGAATTGAGCTTTATCTTCATTATATTGAGACAGAAAATTTTCATTATTGAATATTTTGAAACATTTTAGGTTGTAATAAATTATCACATGTTAATTAACGTTGTTCTTATAAATGTTTTAACTTTGTAGCAAATATAAGTAGTTAATTCTCAGTTTTGACTCATTCTAAATTAATAAGGGCTTTTTGTACCAACCCTTGGTTATATTTATTCCTTTCATCATGAATAATTGAAACAACTACTTCTGAAAAAAAAATTCAATCTTTATAAATTTTAAAAGGAATCTGGAAATAAAACAGCATTTTCACTGAACATTATTTTTAATTTATTTTCGAGAAGGGTCGTAAATTGTTTGTTTTATAGATAATGCAATTTCTTTTAATTTTTTTTACGGAGCCTTGAATAAACAAAATGAAATATGGGTATGCCATTAAGAAAGGAGAAGAGTAGTCATGCAATTGCCCCTGCGAACTGTTGTGCATTTTTTTAATGCAAGTCACGATCATTGTTTTTTTTTTATCATTGTTGACGCACTTGAAAAGCGAGGAGGGGAAACTTAATTTTTTTTCTTCACATTTTCCTGCAATTCTTGGCGAAAGCACGAAACCCCAACCATACTCCACCCACAATAGTGACAAAGTATAGGTTCTAATCACGCTAGTTATAAATAATGTTACTTTAAATAGATTCATTTTTTTTCTAAAAAAATATTGTGCTTGAAATCCTAAATTTGTTACTTAGAATCGTTTTTTGTAACATGGTGTTTATTATAAGAACTCGTTGTCTATATATATCATTATATTTTTGTTGTAAATTTATGAAAATGAGCGTGGACACAACTTTTGCCATCAGAAAAACATTACTGGGAAAATTTCTATGTTGTAATAAGAGTATATTTATTAGAGATGGTTTAATTATTACCCTTAATCTATGAAGTTACACGATGGCTTTTGGCAACGGACCTCATACTTTTGAGCCATGGTCAAATGCCGTGGCTATCTGGAGTTGGCACCACACTCTCCAAGCTTCCACACCGCGCTAAAGTACTGATTTTGTGCCTCGATATATTTACTTCCATCAGCTTCGCTACTATACGGTTCTTTATGAAATTAGACTCGAACATGTGGCTGGAATGTGACATCGCCTTTCACAAGCTCGCTGCTGTGGCTGTTGGGTTTTTGCTGCAGCCTATATGAGATAGAGAAACCAAAATTCAAATGTAGGGTCATGGTCTGAATTGTACTGTAATGGCCTACGGTTCTTAAACTGTGGTCCGCGGACCCCTGGGAGGTCTGCAGCGTCTCTCGGGGGGGCACGGAGTCACTTATATAACGTTAAGATATCCCTCTTTTGCAGACTCTGAAGACTTTGTGGCAAAATTGAAAGATGCGCCTTCCTAGACTAGTTCACTAAAGTGTCCCCAATGAAAAATCTCCACTAGAACTTGTATTTTGATCAAAAATATTAAGTCGGGAAGGGATGTTCAAAATCTTGGAGGTCCGCAATATCACGTTGATACTTTGAGGGATGTCCGCGGCGATCAAAAATTTAAGTACCGCTGGCCTAATGTTCAGTCAAACAAAGGTTCAGAATTCATTTCCTCCGAAGACTATAAAACTAACTTTTGTTAAATCCATCTGAGACGTGTAATGTGATGTTTCAGGGTATCAGTTGAAGTGCCTCGTCCTTTGATCAAAATTAAGAATAACGAGCAGTGACGTCTTAAGCCTTCTTGAGGACCTGGGCCACAATACAAAAGTGGACTCCTTTTGGGCCTCTTTGAGTGGATAGTATATAGCATTCATTGTCGAATACTCGTACGAGTGATGACCCATTACAAATAAATGTGCATGATAGTGGCGTAACGTACACTTTCGCATTATCGGGGGAGGGCAAACGCTGACTGACACTAAGTGCGTATTTGGGCTTGGGGCCCAAAACCTGACTTTGAAGGGGGGCCCTAATATTTTCCGTTACCCCACTGGTGCATGATTCAGATTCTCACGAACCTAGGCACAAAACGACTCTAATGACTGTTGCATTTCGAATGAAAAATGATGGTGTACCACGGTCTGGACCTAGACACAGACGACAGACATGACATAATAGTGCAATCTTGCCACATTTTCCCGTTGACATATAGTTCAGTTGATAACCGAGAACAATATTTGACGATTAAAATTATTCAGATCTTGATCTTTTTGAAGCCGAGTTGAGAAGGAGACGGGCCTAGCTGTCCCTTGCTTTAAGACATCTCTGATTACGAGGTTTATCAGCAATAATCCTTTGTGAAGTTGATGAAAAAGGACAGCTAATACATTAATTTCAATTCTAATGGTAATGCGTTCGATTCAAAAAATTATATGGTAAGATTTCAACTTATTTTGTACTCTTTAAATACAATTAGCAAATAATTGCTTTATCTGTTATTAAGCAATAATTATAAAGGATTTTATTTGATCTCTTACTATTAATTCCGCTCCTCTTCCACAACTTCAACAACGAATTCTCTACCTCCATTCCTCTCCTCCACGTGAATTCCCGCCGATTTCTAGTCATTCGGAACGTGCTTATTAATCTATTCTGGCTCAAACTGGTCGATCATTTTTGACGTCGGGAGCAGCCTGTTAAATAAATATATCATTTAATGTCACGCACGTTTGTGGGATTCCCGCTTGTTATAGAAATGTGAGTATACACGAGGCAAGTCATGCAGTTTTTTTCTTTTAGCGTTCTCTTAGTCATGCAGTTTTTTTCTTATGAGCGTTTCGTTGTTCTGCTCACACAACAGACTTCAACAGTTTTCGTATTCGAATTATTCATAGAATTTTTAAATATTCTTCTTTTCAAAGAACCTTTATTGTGTTTACGCACATGTTGCTTCTTGAATTAACAAAACTAAATTGACTGATTTCAATTAACAAAAAATAAACATCTTGCTCATGAAAATCAAAAAGCAGTTATTGGTAAAGAATTAAATGCTCCAGTGAATGATAAGACTGGATTTTTAAAAGTTTAATATGTTAAAGAAATCACGATTTGAATATCATGTACATAGTCAATTAATTTTCAAATATAATGATTGTAGTAAAGCTGTTTCTCTTTATTTTAATGTAAGAGAATTTTGTTTCAAAAGAAATGGAACTTTATATTCAACAAAAAGTGAAACGTGATAGAATAGTTTCATTAATGAAGTATGAATTTTTCATTTGAATAGAAATTCAATTATTCTATAACCAGAGGGATCAAGGGCTTAGTAAACAAAAAGCTATAACTTAAACGGCGTTCACTCCACGAAATCTACACAGAAAGGCACTGTTGACAGTAAAATATTTTAATTTTATGAGGAATATTACGTATTTTACTTTTTTTTGAAATCATGATGAGGATATTTATTTAATTTTGATACTGTCCATGACATCTCACCCAATTTCTCTTTTGAAATTTGGAATTTTCTTCGAAGGGGAGAATTTTTAGCAGCTGACAGATAGGGCCAAAATTTATTTCTTGTACTCTTATTGAAAAATTACCCTTGACTGTGGGTAATCAATACTTACACGGGTAAAAAATCCAGCCGTGTCAGTACGACATTCCGTCTATTTTTAAAGAAGAGAAGGGAGGTAGGGGGAGCCCCATCTGCGTTTTAAAGGGCCGTGAGCTTATTACAATAATCATAACCCCCTGCTCCCTAAGGATTTAGAGAATTTTTTGCTTCTCAAATTAATGCTCGCAATGCTTTTGCACCCCCCGACCCTGAACCCGCGATTTCACCCTACTAACCCCTGACCCTGGAAGCGCAGAAAAGTGGGAACCAGGTTGCCACTTCCTGTTCGAATGTTACAATCCTTTTCACCGCTAGCCATATGGTTCTATCCCTTTCGCAGAGGGGAGGGGAGAGAAAAGAAGATCCCCTTTTTTACAGCCAGGTGGTTTAAGAACTGGTGGTATTTTTGCGATCATATGGGAAAGATGGGAGCAAAAAGTGACGCCAAAGGGTGAATTGATTTGTTTTGAAGGAATTCTTTTTCCCCCCCATTTTTTTTCCTTCTCATCGTAGGGAAATATTTTCCCCTTTTTTTGTGAAACGTGATATGTTATGTTTTTGGTCTTTTATCTTAAATACTTGATCTGTATCTTATATGCTTTGTCTAAATAATTTTACTAGAGATTAAAAGTTTCTAAAATTCAGTTTTATTAGGAGTATCAATTGTAATCTATGTAAGAAGCTGTATTTTCAAAAATAGACAAATAAAAAAAGAGCGTTATTTTTAGTATATTTATTTGTATCAATATACTTTTTGAGTTAATGTTGTTTGCATCTTAATGTATAATTTTATAGAGTTCTTAGGTGTGTATTCTCTTGCTGTGCTCATATTACTTAAAATTTACATTACTTTAAACTTCTTCATTACCTTATTATATATAAGTACTCTTATTAGGGAAAAAAAATGAAGGCGAACCTTTTTGGATCAACGTGCCATTTTTTCTAAAGAAATGTATCAGGAGGTACAGAGAGGCGTGCCGTAGAATAATTTTGACTTGTGATTATTGGGGAAAAAATTAAAAACTGAATACTAACAACTCAAAATTCCTTATTTACTACGAAAAAATACATTTTGCTCTGTATGGTAGTAAATGTTTTAGTTATACGTGCAATTCAACTAATAAAATAACATCTTTTGTTTCAGATTAAATGATAATAACTTATATTAGTATTGCAAGATGTTACTTTAAGCACAGAATGCATGCTGAATTGAACTCATCTACCAAACGGTTTCTAAGCGAATTTTTAATGTTACTCATCTCTGAAAATATTGACGCGCAAGCGTAGGTAAATGGAAATATGGTTAAAATAATATGTGGCCCAGCTTTTTCAAACAGTCAAACTTGCTTGGAATCAAACTCCATGTTCCCAAAATTTCGTTACTGGCATTTTTAATTGTATTGCTTGTTAATTTTTGTGTTTCATAATTCCAATTTTTTCCTCGTTTCAATTACATTTTTGTATCTATATTAAACTGGAACCAGACTGGAAATACAGACAAATATTAGACTGGAAATCAATCAGTTGCATTTCGATTTCTTCAATTTCCAACCAATCAAATTGGAACAAGTTCAGTTTATCAAATGAAGTCACATCAGGGTACATAATAAACTTGAGCGTCTACGATAACTTTTTGAACTGAGAAAATCTCGCTGAAAATTCCTTGATTGAAGAATCAATTACAGAAATAAATTCTTCACTAACTCTCTCTTTTTCTTCGTCTGGTTTCTCATGTACACCTCAATCTTTGATATTTTTTTCAAGCTTGGGAAGTACTTGTAGTTTATTGTAATAATAATAAATGATCGGTGGCGTGCCCACAATATTGGGTTGCGTGCCATGTGCCATAGGTTCGCCATCCCTGATATAGATGTTTCCAATATCAAGTTGAATTCGTTCGCCGTATGAGGAAATGTTATCCTTTTGGAGTATTAAATTTGTAGAACTAAGTTGATGGAAAGAATCTTTCATTCTTATTCACACATAGAAAGTAGTTTTGCATTTTTACTATTTATATTGCATTGATAAATAGTATTTTTTTATATTAGCATGATTTCTTTAAAATATTAACCCTTTATCTACCGCATTATGATTTTCTGCAGTTTTTTTCATGCAACATTTTTTTTTTTTAATCTTACATTGGAAATTAAGGGATATACATAAATAAAATAATCATCTTTGGAAAATTCAATCCGTTAGAGCTAATTAATTAAAGATATTCAACTGTAAAATTAACTATGCGCACTGTTCACTTAAAATAAATAGCAAAATCGTTTTCTAAGGTCTTCACTAACATACAAATAAAATAAGACACTTACCTTTTGACATTAACTATTTTTTCGGAACAAAAATGACAATCTTTGCAATCCGCTGAAAACGCCATCAGCTAAAAATGTTATTCCTCTATAAAACTATTCGTCTTCCCCGCTAATATACTCATCATGGAACCTGTGATGCCAGAGTGGATTTAAAAGAATGTTCCTTCTAAATATCGTCAGAGTATTCGTAAAAATGGTTATTCTATGTAATTTTAAAGTGAGTGGTACTTATAAGTACTGTCGGTAGATAAAGGGTTAAAAGCTAAAGACAGTACAAATGGCTCAACATATACGTTTTTCTTTTCAATAATAATAATAAAAAGTTCCACATTCTGTTGATTTTTAAAAAGAATCAATGTGTTTCATCTTTTTAAAGATATACTCGTGGTGGAATGTAATGCTTAAATTCATAGATTCTCATTTATTGTAAGATAATTACACACTTATTTTACATCAAAAGCGCATCGATTTGGTAAAGTATATATATATAATTGCCTTTATTGAAAATAAGCACGTGTAAAGCTCATACACAGATAAGGGGTGGTTAAAAATTCAAAGCCCTAAGACTCTTAATGGCTAGGAATTGCAAATTGTGTATTAAATTCAGTAATTTGTGGCGATGTTTGGCTTATGTACGTCAACGCAAGGAATGATAAGGATTTTAAATCTGACTCTGTGATGTATAATGCTAGGTATTCGACAACTGGTCCTTCAGATCGGTGCATTTTGAAATGACCAAATCGGGTTTGCTATCATTCGCCTATAAATTCGTTTAGCGAAAGTCTGGTGACCTTACTGACCAAGAAAGAGTATGAACAATATGCAGACAGTTCAGAGATACGGGGCCTGAAATCTTGTTGGAAAATGACCCCTGGATGGCGTGTCCTGAAGGGTAATGTAACCGATAGCACAATGCTATTAATAAATTGTTGAACTTGTTTTCTGCAGCAGGATAAAAGACATTCTCCACGCCATGACGCCATAGGTTATGGCTGTATACTTCTGTAAAACAAAGGCTGATTGAGACCGCTGACCCCGGCCTTTCTATAACAAAGGTCATCTACTCCAAAATTGAAGTGGGATTCACCGCTGAGCACTATACGATGTTAGTCTGCTGGAATCCATGACGTACTACGACTCTAGTGTAGACGATTGTACCGATGTTGTGGAGTTAAAAGTCGAACGTCTTAAATGTCGCTGTGAGCATGGCATTGTCACAACCAAGCAATGTGAGATGGTGGAAGTAATCATGGGTGATATGGTAAAAGCTGTAGCATGTTGAATAGTGAACTACGATGCTATTGAAGCAGTTCAAGCTTATCGCACAATTACGTGATTTTGGCTCGCATTCATGCTTTGCATGCTCGCATTTGTTCATTCTTCCTTCCAAACCTTCATGTGGCCGCGATAGCCAAGAGTCTTGGTTGAAATAGCTCACGTTGGCATAATATGGAAATTTAGAGAGAAGATGGGGTATCTACTCAGGTATAATCTTTGAGGCCCAAAATTACAAAGTTCGTCGTAAATAGCCCTTTAGTTTTTTCATAGTGAGATGTAAATCAAATCCTTCATCCCGCCTGAGTTCCTTGCGGCAACAATTGATACCAGCATTTTTACTCGGATGTGTGTTAGTGGTGTATGTGACATATTATTGCTCGATATGTGACCACCTAGCTTCACGCATCTCAACTATGCGACCACGTTTGAAGTCGGTTGTAAGATATTTGAAAACATGATGGATTTATTAGTTATGCAAATTGATTTCTGTGTCTGTTACTGCTTGTACGCATTTATTGATAGATTTTCGTGTAAAGTAACTTTATTGTGTATCATTTAAAATAGCAGTTATTCAATATTCCCTTAAATGCTTTTTAAATTACTTCTAAAACTCGGTACTCTAGAAATATTTTCCTGTTGTCTAATGAAGTTTGAAATGTAAAACTGATTTTAAAAGTTCAAATTTGCCCTGCATTACATTTATCTCAAATTTAATGTTAAATGATTTCAAACCTAATTCTGTACAAACTTTGTTTTCCTTGCTGTGTAAAAGAATCGATGATATTAGAAGCGTTCAATGTACTCGCAATGAAAATATCAAATTACATATTCTAAAGCAGTAGAATACCGTGAATGTGCAATTTTATTATTTAAAGAAGATATAAAATATATTGGACATATGACTGTTAAATATGCTGAAATCGAAAATTTATTCATTTTGAGGTATGACATGGACTTAGGTTAACTAATATCCAGGAAGATTCAAGTAGGATTGAAGTAATATGCTTTGAAGATATCGTATTCCTTTAAGATATTTTCTTTTCTCTGCTTGAATTATTTTTCTTAAATTCATAATCCCACTCCCATTTTTACCTTGTAGATGGATGGATAAAAATCAGTCGAAAGTAACATAAGGTCATAGAATGATGATTATAGTTTAGTCACGTGCGCACATAACCGCGATTATGAGGAAGTGTTAATTTTACTTTTTCAACATCGTACGGTATGTCATTGTGGTTGGAATACAAGAATATTTTCCTCGTGAAAATTCACAGCGGAATAGAAATTACGTGTGATGGAGGATTTCTGATCTTGAGCAGAAATCTGATTGTGGTCATCTGTCTCTTGTAACTGTGGTTGAATGTGGCTAAAACTGTTATGAGAAACTTTAATGAATGCAGATATTGTCACTGATAAATATTCATTTAAACGTTTTCGTGTAGATTTTCTGTTGAAAAATTATTTATAACTGAAACGTTTTTGTTATGTAAAATCGACTTATGAATTTTGAAATAGAATTTAAAAACCCGAGAGAGAGAAGATACTATATTGTGAAAAAAAAGTAGGGAATATGTTTTATCAATTGAATATGAAATTAGACAAGCAGTAGAATTTATTTAAAAAGATGAAATTTTTTTGAAGTTGTAAAGGTCTCGCCTCCGCGCCTAGAAATGTGGGAGAAACGGAAAGAAGACTAGCCATATGTTCAAAATCACTCAATTTATTTACAGTATAACCACAATACAAATTCAAACAACCATAGTTGAGAGATGCACCCAATTAATAAATATGAAGACAATTAACGAAGTACGCGAGATATGAGAAGACTTTAATCAATTTGGACACTTACGTCGTTTCAATAGCTCTGCTTTCTTAGCTACCTAATTTAGATTCAATCTCAAGTGACGCTGATCGTCACCTTAAGTAATACAATTATTTTTACTAAATATCCGCGCCTCACTTTAAATCTAATTAATCACTGCTCCGCTAGCAGTCTACCCTATCACTCCCTTTCTAACCTGAAAGCCTAGATATTATGTAGTAGTCTTAATTTGCATGCTCATGTTTTCTTTTTTGGAGGAAGCTTTCCAATAGAATAATTTTTAAGGACCAAATATTCCCCAAAAGGACTGTTAGTAAGAAGTTCGCGGTTAGAGCCGTCACAAAAAGTAATGGAATAGGAATTTATCTGGACATCTGTAAAACATTCTTTCGTTGAGATCTGGAAGTGAATTGTTATGAATTTTAAAGCAATTACGAAATTACCTTATTCTTTTTCCCTTTTCATTCGAATCTTACTTCTTATATATCCAAAAATCGCTCCAATTTAACAATTTGTCAATTATATTTGTAATGTCCTGTTTTGAACCGGACTGTCCCGTTTTTAGGTAACCGTTGGCTCCAACAGCAATCAAAATGCCCCGTTTTAAAAATAGAAATTCCAGTTAACATTTTTTTTAAAAAAAAAAAATGTCAGTTGGTCTTGTGCAGCAGTGCAGTACCATATGTCTGACACCATACAGGCATGCGCAATATATGTTTCACACTTACAAACCGACCAGAAATCTACTAGTTAATTTTAGTGATAAAACCAAGGTAAATTTTAGAACATCTCCGACTAAGAATATTTCATTCTAATTTGAAATCAAAACTAAACATACTCGAACAAATCTCATTTTAATAAAATATAAGACCTTGACAAACAATATATTTCCCCTTATTCATTCCTAATTTATTCATTAATAAATAAAAACTGAAGAAATATGCGCTTTCTTGGATATTTATTCTGATGATAAGTAGATGTCCCTTTTTGAGGGAAAAGAATGAATGGTCCCAAAAGTAATGCATCACTTTTTGATGACGTCTAATCCATCCGCCCAATTTTTTTTATCTTGAGAATTTCTATAATTATTTTTCAATCCATCTTCGGTCCCTCCCTCCAATCATTTGTAAAATATACAAAAATATCACACCAGTAGCTCACATAAGGAGAGGAGGTCCTGAACCCTCCATCTCCCTTGATTCCCCCCCCGATAGATAACAATCCTACGTATATAGCACGCAAAATTTAATCAAGTATTTGTTATTAATAATTCATTTTATTAATTATTTATTTAGTAATTTATTTTTTACTGTTTTTTGTTCCCGACAATCGACAAAATCCAAAGAATATGCTGGGCGGCGTATTGGCGTATGATACGAGAATGGTGGACTTTCGACTTCCCCTCTGTAAAATTCCTGTGTGCCGCTGTGTGACATTTTCTAACAAATTTAAATTATTTAGGAATTTAAAGTATTTTGGTAGAATTGTAATTGAATGTTAAAAAATTTCTTTTGTAGAAATCATATAAAGTAACGAGTGTTATACTTTTGTGGTGTGTTTAATGAGTTATTGAATAGGGTTGATTAATTAACCAGAGAAAATTGGCCGTTCAGTAGTGCAGAAACAATTTATTGGTTTTCTAAGGGGAAGGGAATATTCATCTCATCCACCTGTTTAGAACGAAAGGTGTTTACGTGCGAGCGAGAGCAGGTGTTTTATTTATTTTTCATATAATTAATCCAATTAGAAGTAACATCATATTACTGTCTTTATTTTATTGAGTATTTATACCGAAATAAAAGAATTGTTTTATTAATTAAGTTGATGATCTTTCTATTGAAAACTTTGATTCCAAAACGATAATTAAGCTACGAAAATTCAGTTATTGACAGGGAAATGGCAGCACATACTAACAACACTTTAAAGTTTCTTATTTTACATATTGATTGCATGTTTCGAGAGGGTTTAAATGTTTATCTCAGGCATAGTTACAGTTACGAGTTTTGTGGGATATGGAGCAAGGAAAGCTATTATATCCCCTGATCATGATCATACGATGTGTTAGTGATGATGATGATTTTGAAGCTATTATTCCTTTTTTTTAAATGTCATTTCCCTCAATCGATACATATCAAAGTATTTCAAACACTGCAAATATATATATATATATATATATATATATATATATATATATATATATAATAATAATAATAATAATCTGAATTTGCTTTTATTTAATACTGCTTTCTCTAAAAGTTCTCAGAAGGTGATTTTGGGTAGTTCGGAAACAGTGGCGCTCACAAGTGTGTGTTATGTGTGTCGGGTATTTGGGTCCGTACCCCCTCCCCCAAATCCTTGATTTTTTTCCCGATTGATTATATTCTTATTTATGTAGTGCGTAAAATTCGAAGTATTTGATATTAATAATTAATGCAAATTAATTAATGCTCCCCTTGAAAAATTCTTGTGTGCGCTACTGTTCGGAAAGTAATTTCGTTTTTTCGGACAGAAGATTTTATTGTATTTTTCACATCCAAGCCGCATAATAATTATAGTTTTGAGAATTGATTTTAAAGCTTGCTTATGAAAAAATCCAATTGATTCTACGCAGTAGTTTTTGGTTGGTGCCCTTTCAAATATGGAGAGTGCAAAGCAGCATTTTTGGCATGTTACTTTTTTACTATCGAAAAGGTAAAAATGCTGTGTAGCCGATGTGTAGGGAAAAGATGCATTGTGCCAAAACTGGTTTGCAAAATTTCGATCCGGCAATTTTGATGTTGAAGATGCACCACTTTCTGGAAGGTCAGTTGAAGCTGATAAATACACAACAAAGGCATTAATTGTTGCAAACTGGCGAATAATAACTCGTGAATCACTGAGAGGCACAATTCATTGAATTTAACTGATCATTAATAAAATATTTATACATTAAATGAACATTGTCTTTAATTTTCACAAACACAAAAAAAAAAAAAAAAAAAAAAAACGAAATAACTCTCCGAACAACCAAATAGTACTTCGAGACTCTATTTGAAGTATGTTCCAGAAATCATTCCCCTGTATATAGTACATTTTACGCAAGTTAAACAGAACATGTTCCAAATCATTGATTCTATTGCAAATTGAACACACAGCTGAAGTGTCGACTGCATCACTTGATGGTTGTTCAGAATTCTGATGTACATCGCCAATAGCTCTCGTGTTGCTATATAGTGCGACGTTAATAAAAACTCTAACACTGTATAAAACGATTTCGTATAATAAAGAGTGTTTTTTTTCCAGGTATAGAAGTTTAAGTTGGCATTACTTTCCATACAGCTGTCAAGTGATTTATTCTCAGTTTGGTTTGGCAATTTCATCAAAACGATCATCAAGCAAGGCGTATGATCATCGTCAATCATCATCTGACAAATCATCGGCAGATCGCCGTTGTTCCCGATTTTCATAAGCGAAGTTTGTTTAGCGATGAAGCGCACTTCTGGTTGAATGGCTACGTCAACAAAAAAAAACTGCCGCGTTTGGAGTGAAGCTAATCCACAAGTGTATGTCGAAACACCGTTACATCCAGAAAAACTGACTGTTTGGTGCGCTTTATGGGCTGGTGGAATCCTTCTTCAAAAACGATGAAGGCCACAACGTTACAGTCAATGGTGATCAGTATAGAGCCATGATTACTAACTTTTTCATTCCTGAATTGAACAATCATGATGTCCAGGAGCTGTGGTTCCAACAAGACGGCGCAACATGTCACACAGCTCGTGCCACAATCGATTTATTGAAAGACACGTTTGGTGACCGCCTAATTTCACGTTTTGGACCTGTGAATTGGCCTCCAAGATCTTGTGATTTAACACCGCTAGACTATTTTCTGTGGGGCTATGTAAAGTCATTGGTCTATGCGGATAAGCCACAAACGCTTGACCATTTGGAAGACAACATTCGCCGTGTTATTGCCGATATACGGCCACAAATGTTGGAAAAAGTCATCGAAAATTGGACGTCTAGATTGGACTACATCCGAGCCAGCCGTGGCAGTCCTATGCCAGAAATCATATTTAAAATGTAATGCCACAAGGTTATCTTTCGAATAAAAAAATCATGTCAATCGAATAATACATCGTTGTTTTATTGCAATTTATAGTTCTATACCTCTAAAAAAAACACCCTTTACATGAAAATTAATTTTGATTTTGATTGGTATTTATATTTATTTTAAATTGCTTTAGTTATTTATATTGTAGAAATATAAATATATATATATATATATATATATATATATATATATAATTAGGTTTTTTTCAAATTACTTAATGTATTCTACTGTTTTTCATTACTAGTTCAAATGGTGGGTTCTGAAAAAGATGTATCGAATTGTTAAATGATGTATATTTGAATCCATTTTTTGCAAAGAATTGCATTAAAACACTCAGACGTTTTAAATATGCAGACTTTGGTAATTGTTTTGAATAGACAAATGTTTATAGTAAGAAAAACGAGCACAAAATTAATTCCGATAACCTTTATGTTTATTTTTCCTTTCATATTCAGTGCCCATACGTTAATCGGATTTGCTGATCGCTTAGATTAGCGATTATTCTAATTGGATGCAGAAGTTTTTGACTGACCCAAAAGTTCGACCTACTACTCTGTTATTGTTTATAATTTCATCACCATCCACGTACAGACGCGATGCCGCGCTATATAAATAAATATACGCCTGATAGGGACGAGTTTTTTTTAAAGGAAGTCAAAAATGTGAAACTAAAAGAGAAAAGAAATCTATTTAAAAGAATTTTAATCGTGCTTTCAGATTATTTAAAAAGACATTTAAATTAAGTTGGATGACGAAAAATTAGTTTAAAATATCTTTTAACTTTTTTCTTTGTTATATTTTTCTTTTTCTTTCCCTGTTTGATGATGGATTTCACTTTTCGTTTTCTCTTTGTATCATAAGCTTTAATTATGTGCGTTTGAATAAACCGCCTTGTTATATTGAGGTTTGATTTCAGTTATAGAAATTGTATAATCATTTTTATTTTTTCGAAAGCAACGAATAAGCCGACAATAGCTAACAATTGAATTGATTATTTTTGAGCCCGAATTTTTAAAAAGTGTATTCTTTTTTAAATAACGGAAATGCACTTAAATCTTCACTGTGTTTATTTCTTTTTTTGAAAGCCTTTTTGGGAATTATTTCGTGTCATTTTGAATAGCACGCATTTGTTGCTATGTTCAATATTTGAACATAAACTTAACGTAACTAGTTACCGTTTGTGTTCACTTGCAAACGAAGTAGCAACCATTTTGTCCGTTGTTAGCTAAAGACTATAAGCATGACTATATACATGGAATTTTAACTATTTTCTTTAAACTTCTAAATCTTAGTTTTCCACTTCATTCCCTCCTCTTCCACAACGAAGATATGCCATACTGGAAAATACAAGTAGGTTAGAATTTCTCTTTCGCAGGTCGTGTAATTGTTTGTAATCACTGCAAAAAAAGTATTGTTTTCCATTTAGTTTTTTTTAAAATTTTGTGTGTATGCCTTTTTAAATTATTATCGTTTAGATTTTATTTTGTGTCTGTTGAAAAATAATTTTATTTGCGTCTGTTCAATTGAAAAATTATATTCTTATACGTCGTTTTTGTAATGTACTTATGGTTTAACAAATGTCTTAGCGGATAAAGATCGTTACATACTTGTCTATAAACCTGTAGTTTATGTGGTTGTTGGTGGTGTTAAAAGTCCTGTTTAGCAGTTGGCGTATTGCAGAGAAGATATTGTCAATGCTTTGTACACAAGCAACATATTTGATTATTTCTACCATTTAGAGTAATTTATTATTCGAATTTCATACAGTTAATCTCAACCAGCTTATTTGTAATCCTATCAAAGGTTCCTGTCCTGTGTTCGATGTAACTTTCAAAAATGAAAGCAATGATAATGCATTTGTATTTTAACATTTCTCTGATTCTTTCTCTCTCTCTCTCTCTCTTTGTATCGTGATAAGCAATTATTAATATTTTATTTCACTTGATATGCTTTAGTAAAAAAATCTATAGTATTATTTTTATGGTTTTATTCCTTTCTTATTAAGATGTTCGTGTGATATGCTCGTTCTATAAATTGTTATGCCACTCAATACATTTGCAGATAATTTAGTAATTATCACCTTCTATTAGTGTATAAGAATCAATTCGTCGTTTTGTTAATTTTAAAAAATTTTCATCCATCTGAAAATTTTAATTTTTCCAGAAATTCGATATGGTTGTTGAAATTCAAAATTGAAGTTGTTTTTCGAGGCTATTTTCAACGACGTTACAAGAAACCTGAACATCTTTCAGTGGGGAGCATGTACAGATATTTATATAGTCATTCTGTTGTGAAAGATAATTCTGTTACAAAGATATTAATTCATTTTTTTTGTGTTCTTTAATTATACCGAATAAGAAAATTTAGAGTATTAAAAAATTAAGATGTTACATTATTAAGAACACTTCCTGTGAATATACATTTTTTCGCGTTGACTTGCAAATTTATATTTAATTTTTGCTTTTGTAGTTTTGTAGTAAAGAAGATAAAACGTGGAAATTATTTTATATCGAAAAACCTGTTCGATTTAACAAAAATAAGTGGTATGATTAAAATGTGATGTGACATTAATGAAATAGAGCTATGGGTGAATGATATTAATATTGGGAGTTTTTCACTCGAAAGAAGAAATATTGTTCTGGTTTCGAATCCTATTATTTAAAATTAGACAATAAGATAGTTTTTAAATGGTATTTAAAATTTTCTGTTCTTTTATATGTAAAACGATTATTTTCAATCTCTTTACTCCTTTTGTTAAGCTTAAAAGCAATTGAGCATTTCTCCCCCACTTGTTACGTGATTAACTATTGAAAGATCTTTTTAAAAGGTAATTTATCAATCCTAAATTTTTTACGGATTTTTAATAACTTTGAAAGCTAAAGCTTTTCTTCCCCAATGTTTTAAATTCCAATAGTTATCGTATTTAATACACAGCAGTATTTGGAGTATAATTGGAATTCATGAGTAACTAATATTTTAATTTTGCACGTATAATTTTTAAGCTGAAATAAAAGCTGATTTATCCCCATAAAGAATTCGATATTTTTTAAATCGAGTTAAAGAAAATAAGTAAAAGATAATACATTATATTTATAAAGGTGTTATTACAAAATTAATCTTTGTGTCGACTTTTTTTTTCTGCCTTTTCTTGTGAAAAATGTATGTATTATTATTTTTCTTACTAATGTATGTATATTTCGAAAATTTTCTTTTCCAATAAATATTTTAACATACCGTTTTCAATTTTTTAAAATTTGTTTCGAAAGTACAGTATGGCAGAAAATATTTGCATGTGCTTTTTAAATGGGCTGAAGCACTGACATTTTGATTTTTTAGAGGTTTTGATGATTTTTTTTCTTACTTTTTATCACTAACAAGTAGCACATTCGCTATGTATATCAATAGTAAATCAGTTAATGTTATCAGATTAATCTATGAACCACAATTTAGTTATTCTATTTAAGGTAAAAGATAATTCATTTACTGCAGAATTTATGCTATTAGTTTACTTTTCCTTTAAAACAGTGCTCCGCAACTTTTTATCGCTGCGGACCGGTCAACGTTTGATAATTTTACCGCCGTCCGCTGAGGGTGGGACACGTTGATTGTTTATATTTTATACTGTTTTGATTTAACAATTTTAATTGAGTTACATTTAAATATGCCTTCAGAATAAAATATAGTAACACCAAAAATGAATAAAAGTGATTTAACGTGGAAATATAAAGTGATTTCCGTGAAGAGTTGCGCAAATCCGAGAGAAATGCACCACTTTAAATAAAATGGTAATAGTTTGATGTTCTTTGGACGGCCCGGCACCAATTGATCCACGGACCGGTACCAGTCCGCGGACCGGGGGTTGAAGATCACTGCTTTAAAATATTGAGAACAATGACAATTTCCAAACGTTGAATGAGGAGAGAGAAAAGGACATTTTTGTGTTAATTTGTTTAATGTGTGTTGATATTATTATTCATTCTGAGAAAAGTAATTGTGTTTTCTTCTTTTTCAGGTAAATAATTTTGGACTTTATTCAATCGGAAAAGCTAACTTTTAATAGCTGTTGTGTAAGTACTAAATAATTTCTGTACAGTGTTTCCCATCTAAATTTGGTTAAAGGCTCCGCCTTTAATTTCTTCCTCATAAATATCACAGTAATATAACCACCTTTTTAAAGCGGTAACTGTTGTAATTAATTAAAAATGCAGTTTAAAGTTTTAACGACCATCTCATTTTCAAATGGCCTTGGTTGTTTAGGGGTGAAATATAGTAAACCATGGGAATACTATAAATTTGTTAATATATACCCCCCTACATCGTTTAGCATCAAACAATATACTATATGTTTCTAGAACTTAAGTAATGAGTTATTATTTCTTAAAGGAATGCTGTTTTGGGGACATAATTTAGTCTCCCCCCCCTTAAAGAACTTTATTTGGTTCAGCGGAATATAGGAAAATTTAAGAGTTTTAGAGAAAAAGCCATTTTTGTTTGTAAACCATAAAAAAAAATGAGGGGAGCTATCTCTTATAGAATGATTAGTTCATGAATACACAGAGAAGCATGTTGGGGTATCTTTAGACCTAAGTTCGACAATAACAACCATTCTTTAAGGTATCCGAACACGTTCAGAGTACTTTTTTAAAAAGTAGCGGAAAAAATACTATAAATGCTTTTTTTAAGAATCAATACCAAAAAACACTAATATTTAACTAATATATATATAATAGTATTTAAAAACAGTATCTAAATTTTACAAAAATCGCAATTATAGGTTAAATTTTAGCAATATTTTTGAAAAACTTTAAAGCAATTAGAGGAAAAAGTAATAAAGTTGTATCAATAAAAGTAATATTAAAACAAATCAAATGCATTTCTGTAGTGAATGTACTAAAATTTTAATGTTTTATAAAAGTTTGAAAATTTTAGAGCTGATCGAGTAAATATTGTAAGAAATGTGGCATTCTCTTGTTATGAGATCATTCTTTAAATAACAGGCCATAACTGAAGAATTATTCATACGATAAGAAATATTTTAGTACATTCTCTGGAAAGTAATATAAATGTCAGGTTCAAAAAGTTGTATAGAAATACATTTATAATTTTTTGAGTTATCGGTCTCGCCAGATAGATTTTGAACAATTTTAATGACCACTTCTAGTAGACTAAAGATCTCCTTTCGGTTTTTCTAATTTTATAAAATTGATTGTAACTTGTACCATAGGTAGAGTAGTAACAAAGCAAAGCATGTTTTATAAAGCCAAAAGGTAGATAGATTCAATAAAATAAATAAAAAAATGTGTATGTGTTTGGGCCGAATTTGGTCATTTCAACGTGTTCGGATCCCTTAAAGCTATCAAAAATGAGCTCGGAGTGTCTCTCTTTTAATATGAATAATAAAAAAAAAGTTTTGGTGTTATGTTTTGCAAATCAAATTTTAAAATAAATCAACTTAGTACTCTTCTTTTACACTTCGTATTTCATAAAATAATCTTTCCGCACGGATACACACATTTATAGTCTTCTGTGTCCCTTTGGCAGACGTTATAAAAAAAGACCTCTAATAATCAAATTGACCGAATCAGTTGTTCAACGCACAAGGCATCACGAAGCAGCCATTCACAAAGCGAATTTCGTGCGAGCAAAAGGCACATCGCGTTTGGTAACGGTGGAATCAACTCACCTGAGCTGATAAAACCCGTTTGACTAGAATTTTGAGACACTGGCTTCCTTCTCTTTTTCTCCGCTTTCTTTTTTTCCTACGCTCATATCCCCTTGTTTCTTCCCTCTCGCTCGTTTGCAGCTTCCCCCCTGCTCTTTTCATCTATTTATTTATTTGAGATTTTCTTTATTTTTTCTCTTCTCTAGCCAGCATTAAGATTTAGCATGTCTAGGGACTGTATACAAAAGTAGTACTTGCTTGCTTGATGGTCGTCTCTTACTTCAGTAGTTCTCAGCTTTCTAGTTACAGGATTATTTCCCATTTAAAAGTAAACAGTTATCGTTTATGCGAGTACAGTTCAGCGAAAGTAATTAGATGAAATTTCTTTTTTAAAGTTTTAATTTTATCTGTTTAAGTTCTTAAATATTTATTTTGATAGCAGCGTGTGCCTTATTAATCTTGCCTGGTATGTAGGTTAAAGTTAAAAATGTTAATTACTTCAAAATGCTGTATTATTTTTAAGATTAAATATATATATAAATAGAAGAATAATTTTGAGAAACTAACGTAGAGGCTGTTAATCATTTTCGAATTTATACTTGATTTTAATTCTGTCACATAAATTGTGTCATTTTTAAATTAATTTTCTTGACTGGAATAAGAAACTAGTTTCAAAGAAGGAAATTACAGTCCAGGAAAAAAATTCACGCAGCTTAACTTTTCCTAAATTTATACAGGGGGTAAAAAAAGAAAGAAACTTAAAATTTTTGTATAAAGCATTGGTTTGCATTGTCAAGTTTTGTTAACTCACATATTCTTATGAATATTAATTTTCAGTGGGCTAAATTCATGACGGTCACATGATAAATACTATCACGAGCTCACTATGGTATTAAAAATTGACTTTTTAGACTTGTGCTTGTTCTAATTGTAAAATTAAATTAAACTTTCAGGTTTGATAATTGGATAAAGATGTTCAAATATTAAGATTCCTCAAAAAGTTTCTTAAAATAAAAAAAATAAAAAAACTTTTATTATACGTGTACTTTTAAATCAAGTGTTTTTCATTTGCACAGATTGTTATATTGTTCACAAATATAAAAATGTTGGCAACACCGAAGTGCATGAACTTATTGGCTGGAAGCACGTGATTGCATTTATCATGTGACTATGACGTCACATACATTTATGAACAGATCGGCTAGATACACTGGTTTGTAGTTGTCATGCGACTATGTCGTCAAATGAATTTAGCCCTTTGGTGTAGGCCCCATTGATTTCTTTTCTTAAAGTAAGTCTAAAAAAAAGTAATTTAAAGGATTATTTTATTTTTTTGTGTGTGCACAAATCTTGACGAGAGTTACTTGGAGCTGTCTCAAAATTATGTAAATTATTTAAATTTACAATTATGGTATAATCCGTTAATAAATTGCGTTTATTTTAAAAAATATTTTTTTCTTATTATATATATATATTTTTTTTTTGCAATCATATTTAAACGAAGCCTAACAAACTGGTAAACCATTTCCCACCAATTTAGTACTTGCGCGTAAAATCATTTTAAAGTAAAAGTAAAATCAAGCATATTTTTAATATACATCAGAAAGGAAGGGGGGTAGGAGTTTATTGTTCGTGGTTATCTTTGAGTCTGAAATCACACAAATTATAGTTGAAATTAGCATTTCCTTTTCCGAAAATGGTATTTTAAAAAAAATCTTTTTCAAAGAAACCGGTCATTTATTATTTTAAATTAAAGTAAAAATAAAAAGAGCTAGAGAGAGAGAAATAACTACCCGACATAACGAATAAATTTTAATAAAATGAAAGTGTATGGGGAAGGAAATTTGTCACGAGAGAAGTTTAACAGTCTAAAATAAATTTGTTTTTAACTGTTGCTGTGTGGGAAATGTGAGATGAATCATATTATCCAGGCTCTCTGTGTATTGTTAATGAGCCCTCAGTTCAACGAACTACTTTTAATGGAAAGAAAGATTAGAAGTCGTTGTTATGAGCTCTGGAATTCTTCCTTCATATGTACATACGCCTACGCGAGGATATTAACTTTTCTTTTAAAGAAAATCTTTCAATTTACTAATATTTGTGATAACGATTAAATGAGCTGTAATTAACTTTTTAATATCTTAAGATTCAATTCTGTTTGTGATTTTCGGGGACAACCTATCAAATGAACTTATCATTGAATTGCTTTTTTCTAATTGAAATTTTATTTAACTAGGCATATTTCATTTGTTTTTAACACGCTTTTATAAGTTTTACATGTATGTAACGAAATCTTTGAACTCGATTTTTACCCGCTTTAAAAGGTCAGATTAATTTGAAATTTTGCACACTTGTCAAAGATCGATGACAATAAAATAATTTTATGATTTTGTTCCATTTTCCTGATTAGGATCATCAGGATTAACGATTTCCCATTTCCAGATTTGGCTACAAATTCAAGATCCCATTTTCAGATTTGACGACTAAGATTAAGTTATAACCCCAAAGCAAGAACGCCAATGGGTATCCAGATTCTTAAAAAAAATGACGCGTTTAAGATTAATTCATCAATAAGTAAATGATAGTTCGAAAAACTATATAAAAAAAACACGCTTTTATTGTAGATCGAACTAAAAAAATGAAAAATAAATTATAGTTTAACAAAAGCCAAAAAAAAAACACGCTTTCATAGTTAATCGAACTAAAAAGTTAAAAAATAATTCTCTCTTAATATAAGTATAAAATGATTATAACGAGAAAATTAATGTCATCATGGTAAAGGTGTGGGCTGCTTTGTACTTCATTTTTACACTAACTCTTGTATTTCGGAGTGAGTGAGTGAATATTAACGTCGCACTATTCAGCTACACGAGGGTGGGCTTTTGGCGACGGACCACGTAATTTTGAACCATGGTCAAGTGACGTGGACGATATCTGAGCTGGCACCCTCTGTATTTCAGAATAGAAATGGCAAGAAACAATTGGTATCGAGCACCCCACGTTTTTACCACTATGACATTAATTTTTTCTTTAATCATTTCATTCTTAAATTAAAAATTATTCTTTGGTTTTTAGTTTGGTAAACTATAAAAGCGTGTTTTTAAGTTTTTTTAACTATAATTTATAGAAAGCGTCAAATACGAATGGTTTATACAGCTGCATTTCGAATGTATTTTGATTATTTTTAGATAACTATTAACGTCTCATGAATTATTCACATGGGATCTTTTAAAATTCTGTGATGCAATTCAAATCGTCTTAATTTCCCAAAGCAATTAATTACATGATATCAATTTCACCTTCTAAGTTGTGGGACTTCATAAGCGTATTTGTGTTGCTTTATGAATCAAAAATCTGACTGGAATGAGATATTGAGGGGTAGGCAAGTTGATAAATGAATTTGTGAATCAAGAATAATAAGAATTTTTCGATAAACAGGTATTTAAAATTGAGGGGAATTATTTTTGAAGGAGAGGAATCAGCAACGTCAATTTTTTTAAACACTGCCTACTCTGAATCCAATGTTCTATTAAGAGTATTTTTAAAAGAACTTTTTCTACAAATTCCTTTTTTTTTTTTGGTATTAAATGAAATAATCTACGAAATTTACATCCTGAATTGAAAATTAGGGTACAATTTCATAATTTCCTACTGCAATGTTATTGTATCTAAGATCTTAAAAGATGTATTCAAAATTAAAATCTGCTGCAATTAAGTTGAATTTTTTTCTTAAATCTTAACAATCTCTTGTACAAAAATAATTTATTGTTGATTACGAGCTTTAATTGGAGAAATGAAGAATTGAACAAGAATATTGTTGCCTAACAATTCTTTAAGATAAATGTTTATTTTACTTTACAAATTCTGAACATTAGCGCCTAAACCATTAGTTCGCGGGCTTTCCAATACTTTTTAACAATATCCTCACAACTAGAAAATGCTACACTATTCAAATGTTCCAAGTTAAAATAATTGTCAAAATGTATGTATGTGTGCGTATAAATGTGATTAGCATGTACACTTTTGACATTTAATGTCAAATGTTCGCTCATTCGATTTCACTAACTTTAAAGAATATGATTCAAATACGTTTTTCGGGCTCTGATTTTATTCGAATAATTTTTACTCCCTTTGTATAATTTTTAGTAGTAAAGGAAATTCAAAGTATCCAATTGTAGTGTTACTGAACAGTGTTTTATTTTATTTTAATAATTTTAATTGCAGATTTAATACCTTATTCGATACATTTTAGGTGAGGATGAAATCCGTTTGCTTACTAATTGAATGATAAGTATTTGTTATCAGCTGTGAATACTCCCGATAAGATAGCGTTGTGTTTTGCGCATTTTTGAAGCATTAAAAAAGTTAACGCATGCTTTGTTTAAAGCGTGTGCAAGGATCGCATCTTATAAATAAATATATTCCAAGAATAATTTTCTTTTTATTATTAAGTGGGAAGTTTGTTATTTGCTTTACAATTACCCCCCGAAGAAAAAACTTGATCCAAAAATTATAAGCATTTGTATAAAAGTTTTTTTTCAAAATAGAATAAGAATTGCTACAATTTAGTTACAATTATGTTTTGGGGGGATGAGGTGGGGGTAAAGCAACTGCTTCTCTTAGTATTTGAAATTTCTCGTGTACCGACTATTCAGTATTGAATACAAAATTGTTATGTATTTTTAGATATTGAACAGTTATTTACTTTCTTGGTTGAAATTCTGTTTTCATTGATCGTTTTATATTATTCGATGTTTTTGAAAATATTCCAAACCAATATTTTAATTGCACTCTCGAGTGATACTCAAATTCTGAATGCTATAGACAAAAACAAAAACAGGTTTTATTTTTGTTTTAATTTATTTAAAAGTTATTTGTAAAACTCTATGATAATTTTATTTAATCTTTCATTAATTTGTATCTGAATAGCGTAATAACAGATGTATAAAATAATGTAATTATTTTTTTAAGGCTACACATTACCCAAAAAATTTCATTTTTACCGAAAATGTTTTTTTGCATGTTTTGGTGGCCTTTATCATTGAGCTGCTTGCCACGAAATTTCAGATCTGTTAGCAAATTAGTTTTTAAGATATTTGAAGTTTTATGAGCTATGGTTTTGGTTTCGGTTTCCTTTTAAAGCATTTTTACCACTTAAGTTGAATTAATTAAAAATATTTTTGAGCTTTTAGTTTGAATGGTTAGTTTATTAATTCCAATTTTCATTACTAAAATCATTTCTGCTTGATTATGTTTTGAGTTTTTTGACTTCTCATAATTAATTAATAAAGATTAATTTCTCATAATTAATTAATAAAGATTAATTTCATGGCCAATTTTTGCTTTAAAAATAGTTTATGTAACTTAAAAGCTTTATCGTTAATTTTTTCCTGTAGAAAAAATGCCATGGCAAATGCGTTCTGGGTTTCTGTGAGAAACAATATTTCGAAGAGATGGAATACTACTGAAAATGATGTATCTAAAAATTAGTCCTCAGCTGATTCTGCAAATAGACTTCCGAATACAAGTATTCTGAATTCAAATGCTGCAGATATAACTGAATATTTCCTTGATGTATATATATATATATATATATATATATATATATATACCAAACTACATTATACTAAACATATTGTAGTACTATATTTTAGTATTTTAAAGTCGTACGACAAGAGCTAAAATTTCCTAAACTGCCCCAATTTAAAACTGAAAAAAAAATTAAATTTTATGAGCAGACCTGACTATTTTGAGCTTAAGTTAGTATCATTATTATTTTGTACATAAATGCTTCGTGTTTCAAAACTTTTGTGAAATATTAGGTTAAAATAAAGCTGAATAAACTGACGTCTTAACAAATGCTATCAATATTATGCAAAAATATATTTTGAATTAAAAATATAATTTTCAGTATTAAAAAATAACATATTAAAAAATTAGAATTTTACGGGCATTATAAGTTTTTGTTTTATGACTTTACAAACTTTAAATGCGTTTTTCTCAGACTTTTAATTTTGAAGATTTAAGTGTTTTCTAATCCCTAAGGCTTTTTTCCTGTTCAAGATAGAGCCTTGAATTTTTTTGTATATACTCCCAAATGTATGTTCTATAAAAATTAGTATGGATTTAGGACTGAGAACTATAGTTATTTTTCTAAAAAATGTTAAAGTCGATATTTTAAAAAATTTCGTGTTTTTTCCAGGTTTTTCTAGAAAAATAATTATTAAAAATCAACAAGAGAATAGATTTTCAAATACATACTAAATATTGTTTGTAATAATCTAAGAATCATAAATAACTTAAAATTACTAAAAAATTTTTAAAAATTGAGTATTTTATAAGAGTTTGAAAAAACTTAAAAAATTCCTAATTTTTTTAAAATTGTAAAATAATGGCTGGTCAAACTGACTTTTTGCTTACTGAATCAGCTTAATAATATAATCTTAATATAAAACATCAATTATTTTTCCTGTAACTGTCTCCAAAAAAATTTTTTTTGAAAAAGGGTACTGTGTAGCCTTAAATAAAATTATGAAAATTAAACTTGGAAAAACCACCAGAACCTTTTCATCTATTCAATGCTGGTACCAAAAAGACCGTAACATATCATTATTTAAAAGTAGCGTTTTAGTACTATGAAAATTCTTCGTAATTCAAAAAATGCTTCTTGTGAAAAGGGTAAATAAATAAGATTTGAAAGTTAGAAGTATTTTTTATCCTCTATGTCAGCACGAGGTCGTTTACATGTATTGATTACTTATTTTGTTTTCGCTGCTGATCCAAAACAAATTTCATCATATCTAACAAAGTCCGTCCTGTTTTTCTTTCCGCTTTGAAAAGTGAAACCAAAATATCTTCAGGGCATAGAAAAAGATGTTTTCTTATAGTTATTACTTACTATTCCAGAAAGAATTGTGAAATAAGTGACTGAAGGACCTCTTCGTAGGCGTTGATTCATTCTCCATATACCTGCAATAACCTTTTCTTTTCTTCATTTTTTTTCCCACCTTTTGAAGTGTCAGTCAATTATATCAACCTGACCAATGTCCTGCCCGGTTGTATTATACGTCTTCGTGGTTTGCTGATGTTTCCTCTCCTTTCACAGTTTTATTATGTATCATTGTTTTTTAAACTGTGTCAAACGTGTTGGTTTGCAACTGGTTTGGGGCTCGAAAAGTTGGAAGGAAGGAGTAGAATGGCAAATTTTTTGGACACCTTTTTCATTATTATTTTTTCCCCGATGTTTAATATCAGGTCTTGCCTTGCACGTTTTTATTTAGGTCGTTTTTTTTTTCTTCTTCTTCCTTTCCTTGTGTTCAAATGAGTAATTAATCCTATAAAGCTTGCGCTTATGGTAATTAAAAAAGTGTAAATTGTATCTCAAGATTAACGAAGATAATGCTGTAAGTAGTGTACATATTTTTTGTGTGTAATAGAAAGTGGGATTTTGAGTGTGTATTTTAAATTAACAATTTTATAAAAATGAGTTTTCGTTCGGAGTTATTTCTAACGGATTAAATTAGCTGTAATTTGTATTAAAAACATTTTAATTGTTGCTCAATATTTTTACAATAACGATAATTAAATGAGACAAGTAGTAAATAAATTTCACAGTGTTGCATTTTATTATCTGTGTATATAATATATAAAACTCAATTTTTTTGTTGTTGTTTAAGCATTGATTTCAAATGCACAGAATCGCAAATGTAAATATGTAGAGTAATTTTAGTGGTGTCCTTAGGAAAAGAATTGGGGAAAAAAGAATTTATGATCTTATTATATTCTAAATACCTTTTTAGTTTAATTCATTAACAAATCAAAACATTTTAAAATGAAAAAGTTTTGCAGAAATACTAGAATTTAATTAATCGAAACGTTGTAACTTAATATGCAATCTGTATCACAAAAGTATGCAAATAAAAAAATGAATTAAAAATGGGCAATTTTTACAATTTGTTGTGTGAAAACTAGAAGTTTTTATCAGTAGAGAATTTTTAAATTTAAATCATAATGAAATTGTGTCAACAAAATTTTGAATTATTTCTGCTACTCCTCCACAACTACTTTTCTGAGATCATCCTTATTTATGATGTCATGTTTCCTTGTTTGTCGATCAATATAGATCTGTAAGCTTACAACAGGATTAATCTTGGCAATTTAAAAATGATTTCAGATGCTTTCTTACGTTGTAGAGCAGTGTGTTTTGGATCATTTGTCTTTTGGAAAGACACCTAATTATCGCTCCAGTCCTAATTCGCCAGCTTCTTGTCTTAAATTACCTTTCAAAAGAGCTGCATTGATTCATAATTCCATCAATTATTGCATGCACCAATTGGTGACATGCAATCCCACAAACCTTATTGGAACCCAACCACCACTGTGTTTTGCCGCTCTCATATGCATGGTCCATGATATTAACCATGACTCATTATGCACTCTGATCCATGGATATAAAATTTATTCTCACCCGGGGAAAAAAAAACATTGCATCCCTCAGATTTTGGCATGGTTTTTCATCTTCTTTTGCATCGTCCCTCAAGATTAACTTTGTTTATGGATGGTTTTCTTTGCATATTTCGACCATAGTACCGAACAAACGATTAATTGTCTCTATTGCATGGCTATCTAATTTGATTTATCTTTGGCTTTAAATTTTGCAGCACTTATCTTTGGATTTTCCTTCACTTTTCTCATAATAATCTGATTCCATAGATTTCTAAATAAATGCCGTCGCCCACTTACTCTTTTTCATCTCCAAGTACTCCTCGCAGTCAGTAATATTTCAATAGCTTTTTGAATTGTCTCAAGGCTTTTTCCGCAATATTAGCCGTTGAGATTTGCTCTGCTTGTGCGATATTATGATTAAATCCTTCGAGTTCTATGAGTGTTCCTTTCTTCGTGGAACTTTTGGTATTATTATGTAGAATGATTTATTGCTTTAACTGCCAGAGTGTTTACGTACTTTTGTGTGGTGTCGCTAATTTATAATAAATAAATTTTAAAAAAAAACGAATTTCAGTTTTTAGCAGGAAATCAAGATACTTATTTTTCATTCTTTTGAAATTTAATTCTAAAGTAGCAGAAGTTATATCCTCCAATGAAAATACGTCTTTTATTTGCTTGAAATATTTATACTTACTGGGAGACGAATACGTATTTACTGTTGAGAGTAAATGTATAAGAGATTTGCGGTATTAGAGGACAATTAATAATTGTTTTACACATTGAAAAATGCAACCTTTTTTATGTTATATTACTTTTTGTTTTTTGTACGCTTGGATTTAAAGTTTGTTTTTTTCGTAGTCAATTTTCCTGTAAATCCCCCTCCCCCCCATCAAACTGTGAACTGCTGAAATTTAAAATATACTCTATTTAAAAACTCTTCTTCTGTTTCGTTAAAATTTCTAGATTTGAAATGTGAAAAAATTCCTAATCCACTGTTACAATTACACTGTTGTTTTCTAAAATTACAAGGTGTACTATTGTCGCATTATTTAGATGAAGATTTATTTCATATGTTTTAAAATTAACCTTGTCTTTAGAAGGGCAGCGAAGAAAAGGCATGCTGTTTCAAAAAAGTTGCATGAATTTAATTCAAAATGACATTTAGAGAAATAAATTTGTAGAATTTTTAATTTCGCGAATAAGATGTGAAAAGATATTTCGCAATTTTTAAAAATATTTACTGGATGTGCAAGTTGTTTTGGAAGTATTTATTATTATATGAAGTTCGCAGAGCTGAAAAATTCTTCGACATAACATGGGAATATGAAAAGTGAAATGCCTGCTCAGGGGTTGTCCTTGTCGACCAATCATTATTCAAAATGAGGAAGCTTGACTTCCATTGTGCAATTTTTACCTTATTTGATTTTATGTAACGAAGATTGTTTTTTTAACGCTGTTAAGTATTGTTCCTCTATGTTTTGCGTTTTTATCTGACATGTTAATTAAAAATATTCGAAAAAAATTATTTAAAAAATCCATCAAATATCACGGATTGTTCCCAGATGTTAAAGAAAAGGGGTAAGGGGGTCAGGAAAAGAAGATGGTGTGTCAGAGGACCGCCTCGCCTATGCTGTGAAACCAGTTTAAATATATTTAATTCTCTTTGATATAAGATGAATCCCCCCCCTTTACTAAACTTATAAAAATTTAAAATTGCTCAACCCACCTGAGCGGCCATCACCTTGGACTTCTGACCCGCGTTCACTTTGTTAGTTGTCCCTCGTTTTCTGTTTTAATCGCCAAACCTGTAGGGTTGCAATTATTGTTTTGTTATAGGGAAAAGTGATTACATGCACCATCCTTATTTGCATGCATGATTGAGTCGATAAGATCTCGTTCTGAACTGGGGATTGTACGTGATCCACCTCGAGGAACCCCGGACTACCTCGCCATTAGCATAACCATTTGTGTTGTTGTTTCCAGTGGAGGTTGTTCAGTTTATGACTAAGGCACTTGGACGTTTTGCCGCGCATAGGAGCATTATTTTTCTTGCTAAACCCTTTTCCGATCCTGTTTTGTATGCAAATGGCAAAAGTTGAGTCCATGCTTTGGTTTAATTATTGAAGACTTGAAAGTGCTTGCAGTTGTGTTGGGATTGAAATAGTTTGCATCATGTTCTTTCTCTCTCTCTGCCGTTTCTGAAGATTCCTGTGCTTTGTGTGTTCTCTGTTGAGCTTTTATTTTTGAAACTTCTGAGAATAAACTATTCTTTTTAAATTGCGTTTAATTTGAAAAAAAATATACCGTTACGTTTCTTTTTGTATGTAATGAGGTATTATTTAAAAAGTAATTTTTCTTTTTTAAAAAATTCTGATTTGTGGTTTCTTATTGATTAGAGGTTCATTATTTTTAATTGTAATCAGTGTAACCTTGTGATATAGTATCGGTATACAAAATTAATATATTTATTCAATCAAGTTCGCGGGTTCACTTTTCTTTAGCTTTTTATATCTAAATCAGTAATAATACATTTTTTTTAAAATTATATTTTACCTACACTCTTATCGATTGCATGTTTTAAGATGTTGATTCGTTAAACTGAACATTGAATTATCCATTAATAATGAACCACAAATATTATTAGATGATATAAAATGTAGAAAAAAAACATTCGATTCGAAAAATATTCGGTTAATTTTACACTTCAGGTTTCATTCGTGACATTTTAGCGTAAAACTAAAAATATTTTAATAGACTGAAATAAATTTTTGACGATAATTATTTTGTCTGCTTCACCATGTTACATTATTCATTTTGAAACGTGTTTTCGTTCACGAAACGCGTATTGACTGGATTATGAATAGTTATCTTTTTCATTTATTTATAATTTACACTGGTGGTATGGCGGTTTATTGTTATCAACATGTCAATTATGAAAAACTCTCTCGACTAGCTACGAAATTTTAATACATTATAAGTGGTTATGAATGAATTTATGTACTATGTAATTATCGAAATCCTTGAATTTGAGCGTCGTGTAATGGGACTATGTCGGCTAAATAAGTCGAAGCTGAAGGTAGGTTGACGTGTTGTGGAAGTTTGGAGAATGGGGTACTTGAGCTCAGGAGTCATCGTTATCACTTGATGGCGGGGGTGGGGGAGTTGAGTTTGCGATGTTTATAAACAATCGGTCAACTGAGAATTTTAGTTTATTGAATATATTTTTAATATATTTCTGCAATATGTAGCGTGTAATAACAAATACATTTTAGTTTATGTAAGTTAACAAACAAATATTAGTTTGTATGAAACTGGCGTTGGTGCTTTAGTTGACATTAAATAAATATGAATTATAATGAAAGTAAAAAAGAATATAATAGGCCACACTTTTGTTACAAATGTAGCAACTCTTCTTTACTCACACTCATTGTATAAATTTCGCAAAGAACAGCTACGCAGATAACAGAGACATGCGTCAGCCTTGATCTGTTGGCTACTGAAAAAAGTCACTTTTATATGAATCATGGGTTATCTGATTCACAACCCATCAGTGTTAACGTCACAATCAACCTCAACATACCAGCAAACCTACTGTATGCATGAAAACATTTTTTTTTAAAGAAGCTAGTTCTGTGAAGTTGTATGGAACGAGTTTTTATTCTTGATTTTTAATAAATTTTCAAACCTACTTCTAGAGCAGGTATTTCACATTTCTAAAGATTTTTGACAGTTTTTATCCTTTACTGAGATATGTGGTAATTCATTTTATTCTGTTTTTCTCTGTTATCAGTTTCTCTCGCTCTTTCTCTGTTTTCTTCTGCATATTTTAAAAGAGAGTATTTACAAGTTAATCATTTAGCTACAGTGGGGTACTAAGATTACTTTTAAGGGAAGTGTTATATATTTTTAAAAAATGTTTATTATAAACTAGTATAAACTGAGACGTGTGTCATCTTTATGTTAAAAATTAAAAATCTGCTGTTTTATGGGAGAGGTTTGAAGCCCCAAATCCCTACCCTTGTATGCGCCACTGATTTATTAAGTTTTGTATATGCAGTGGGAAATTTTTCAAAAAAAAAATTACTGTTGTATTTCTTTCTTTCTTTTTGCTTTGTTTCTATATGTACGCTATTATAATTTTGAATTCTTAATAAATAGATTTTAATGTTTCTTTTGTTAAATTAATTCGGCATCACTCGTATTTATATTTAGTGAGAAATTAATTATTAAATGATTAGAAAAATGTTTCACATTAAAGAGAAAACAAACGCTCTATAATGAAAATATTCCGTGCAACCCAATAAATTTTTATGTATAAAGCATTTTAATTATAAATTGCGAATTTTGCTTCTATTCAAGAAATGTCTCGGCTCTGATTTTTTTTTTAGACAAATGATTGTAATCTTTAGACAGATTGAACATATAAAAATGACTTCAATTTTTAGGATCATTTTATCTTATGTATTCTGTATTATTTAATTTTGGAGGGTATAAGAAAAAGGCAAATCTCCCAAATCATTCGAACAATACGTAATTGTGCAAGTTTAAAATACCGATACCTGAAAAATAAACATTTCTGCCATTTATTCTATTTTTATTTGATTTCTATGTTCGTAATGTTCGTTCGTATTATAAATTTTACACTTGAATCAAAGTCTGAATACCATTAAATCGTATATTAATTATATTATCTCATTTGAATCTTACTTCAAGGTCGAACTACATTCTATATTAAAATATAACCGAAATCATACACTGTGTATTTTCAATGTATGTGGATTCTGTGTGAATTGTATTTTCGAAGAATTCAATTCATGATTCATCTAGGTCTGTAAAAAAATAGGTACAAAAGTAGATAAACATTTTGTTTGGTGAAAAGCCATAATTTTGTTCAGTGGTAAACGAAACTGGAAATAAAATCAGCTACATTTCTTCAATAATGTATGTTCACTTAAAAAATAATGAGGTTTGCTTAACGAACTATAAAAAGCATTCAAATCGTTGCTTAATAAACACATTTAATACATAAGAACATTAAAATATTGGATATTAGTTAAAAATCAAAGAACAAGGGCCAGCCTGCAAAACTTTTCTGAAGATAATCATTGAGAACAAAATTAGCTTAGAATTAACTAAGTAAAATTTATTGTAGTTAATTAGTTTTGAATAGTGTTGCTGAATTATTTTTTTATGAATTGGTGTAATGGTTTTTTTATAATTATAATAAGTGACTGGTAAAAGAAATTATTTGTAACCGTGTGATACTATTCGTTTTGAGTTATGGTATAAAATACATGGTAAAAGTTCCTTCAAAAGCTTATTTAAAAAAGTGAAACTTCGTGAGAAATGGAATTATATTTTTCTGCAAACAATTTTAACTTTCATGTAAGGATTTAATATTTTACTTAGAAGGGAGTGAGAATTTTGGAAATTTACATATTTCTTGATAATCAATCTATATATTTTTAATTTTCTGTTTTTATGTCTTTAATTTTGAACTAAGCTGCTTATTAAAGCTCATACGTATTTTAGATTTCAAATATTTGACTCGGGGAATTCGAGTAACTGAATAATTTATGTGCTTTATTGAAGTATTGAACTAATAAGTAAAGTACGTACTTCAATACTTCACTTATGTGATAGTTGTATATCGTTATGGACACACATTCGCACTGGTTAAATTTACTGAGAAAAAATTTTAATTGGAAAAATATGCAAGTAGTAATTAATAAAAATTGTTTACAGATAACTGTTTTTCACTCATCTAATATTTTGTTTATGTTAAAGAACTGTAACACTCACGCACGTGCATAAAAATATTTCTTTTCACATTTTTCGAGGGCACTTCGTTTTGAATACATTCAATTTTCTCAATAAGATACGTGTTTTTTTTCTTCCCGATTTAAATTTTGTTTGCAAGCTACAAGATTTAATTTTTTATTACTTAATAAAAATAATCATTTACTCGTAATTTCTTTTATCATTATTCTGGTTTCTTTTAAAAAAAATTCATAAATGTAAAAAGGATTTGGAGTGGTACTTTTTCTCAAAGAAAAATTGAACCGCAATGCTTACAATTTCTTTCTCTTTTAATAATTCAACTAAAAAAATACACCAATATTTTAAAATGCTTTATTTTATTTTGCTTTCTTAAAGCATGCATAAAAATAACAGCGAAAATTTTTTAATAAATCATAAGATTTTGAATTTTTTATTAGCACGTTTTTATGTGTTGTGGACTCATAAAAAACGTATTTAAGTTCATTCGTACTGAATTTCGAGAATACCCAACAAAGATTTAGAAAAGATTTGCTAAAAATAACTTTTACTGTTAAAATAGACAAAGATGTGTTAGCTGTTAGAGTAATCTTAAAAGGTGCCAAGCGGAATTCACAGATTATTAATGTTGAAGGGCTTGATAATAGTATCTCGATGAAAGCGTACAAATGTTGACCATTGATTAAAAAAATACCGATAAGCCGTATCTATATCGCTTGATTCTTTTAAATTGCTTTTTGCATCTTGTCAGTTTTTTATTATTCTTACTGATAAAGTCTATCCCGAAATCTATCTGTTAATCGATATGCGCATTAAATGACATAGATTTTTGCAGTAATCTCACTCCTGCTCATAAAGTTTTTTACTCCATTTCAATTTGTTATACATCAAGAACGTATATTCTCTCCCATCCCTTTTTGAAAAAGTTCATCCGTCATTGAGTGTCTTATTCGTCCGATTTGGAATGAAATGGATCTACTCTTGGATTTCTTTAAGTTATAGTTCGAGTAATACTTAGATAGACAAAAATTTCCAGAATATCTTTTTTCCGTCAAGGATCAACTTTAGTAATAGTAAGTAATGCAAGGATTAATAAATTCTCTAAATGAAAAAAGAAATTAAATAAGCTTTTTTTCCATTAAAAACCACTTTTTTAAAAAAGAAAGTTAAAATATATCATTGTGAATTCAGAACATTTTTTAAGAATTTTAAAGAGTTGTAATCTGCTCCCCCTCTATTTTTTTATAAGCTTACACAATATTATTGATTTGCTTTGAAAATTCTATAAATCTTAAAATTAGCTTAGCATTTAAGCTTCTTGTACAGAGAAAGAAGTCCTTTATAACACTTTGCCATATGCTTAAAAAATTATAACACTTTTTTTGTTTTTCGACCATTTACAGAAGAGGATATCTTCAACGAAATTCACGAAGAACGTGCTATTCTAATTGACTAGTGAATTAATTATGATATGTGACTTAAAATGATGAAGTGACACAATAGTTGAAATACGAGTCGTATTTTTCAAATTTGGTTCCTAGATTCAAGTATAGCCCTCGTGTTTGCTATATAGTGTCGATGTTATTAAATAATGAAACAAACGAGATGTAAGTTTTCACCTTTAAGATCGTTATTTTATTGTTATGACATGATATTTTTTAAAACCCTTTAGCTTTTTATTCATATTTAAGTATAATTAATTTTTAAAATATATTAACTGATTTACTTGGATAAGAAAGCTGTATGATTGTTTTGAGTTGTATAATTTTTTAAAATTTTGAACTTATATATATAAAAAATTCACATTTTTGGGGGGCCTCCGACGTAATTTCTTAATTGTGAATTCTGCTCAGCATAATTTTATAGTGATATATTATTTCTATATTTTGCGAATAAGAAGTTGTTCATATAATATAACTGCTTGAGATCTCGAGTATTAAGCAAAAATTAAATTTCATAGTGAACAGGACATTGAATATATTTATTCTCTTATAAGCACCGTGATTCAAAATTTTGTGAATGATTTTTCATAACCACTGACACTTTTCTGTATAAATGATTAATTATTATCATCTTAACGGTCGACTTATGGTATGATTGTTCAAATTTAAAGAAAAAAATACTTTCTTTTTTACCCGTAATACTTCTACGTCATGAAATTTATTCAAATACCACCAACTATGAAAACCTTTTGAATGATTCCAAAGGAATGTAATTCAAACTATGGCAAAATTAAGACGTGCTCCATGACCTTAAAGTATTATTTCCATTCTCCCTTGTGACAATGAAAGAAACTTTTGTTTCAGAATATCCGTCGTTTACGTTCAGTAAGTTGTTTGGGTGGGCTGGGGCTAATCTTAAATGCCTTCTTTGTACCCGCTCTTAAACGGTTTTGATACATTTCCAGAAAACATGCTTTGTTGAAGAGCTGCCAGGGGAAAAACTAAAGAAATGGAAACATAAATGTCTTACTGGAACCCATGTTCTACTTATATATGATACTGCATTTGAATGTACTATATTAACATCAATTTTATAATTATTCCAAATTTCTTTAGTGATTGTCTCTATCTAGCTACTTTTATTTTCTTTAATTGTTTTTTTCGTTTAATTCAATTGAAGCTCTTAATAATATGGGGAGAGGGTCTTTTTGAGAATATAGTTGTAACTTTGAGAACAAAAAGTCCACTCTTCAAAAGGTTAGATCAAAGGTGGCGAAACATTTTATGCTAGAAAATTGTTTTAAAATTATATATTTAAGGAGATATTATTAGATGTGTACGAAGTTAATATCTAAATATGTTTTTCTTTTCTCGATAAAATTAGAACCAAAATTATTTCATATATCGTTATGAGTTAAATGAATGAGAGTTAATGGATTTTTGAAGATTTTCGTCGTCTGTAAGTTACATTCAGTATGCCTTGTTTTGTTTTAAAAATGATTTCTTACTTATAGATTTGCTTAAATTTAGATAAGTGACTTGAATTTTACAAAATCATCAGAATTTGTGTGATTTTGTACATTTTATGTTCTCGCTCTATGTTTGTAAAAATTTTACAGTGGTTTTGTTTGTTTGATATCTGATTTTGTTGCATTTAAACGCAAATCACTTGACATTTTATGCTTGAATTATAAACTAGTCTCGTTTCTTTTTATTCAGTAACTTTCAACTGTCTTGAATAAAAACTTATATATGACTAATATATTTGTTATTATTAAGTATTTATTGTGCAAGTATATTCTAAACACATTTATAGAATGTCGTCTTCACATTGTGGAAACAATTTTAGAATCCCCCCCTTGGTATGATTTTTTTTTTTGAAACATGGAATTTGAATCGTTTGCTGTTTTTATACTAGAAGACAAAATCACGGTTATATTATTTTAAAGAAAGAAATTCATATTGTATTCGAATCTAGAGGAAAACAACAGTTAACTTATCATCTGAATAAGGGGGGGGGAACTCCCCGATGAATCATATCTTATACCCATTCGAAATCCAGTCATCGTTAAAAAAAAGTAAACTCTTCGAAAACCATCGCATTAATTATTTTTAAAAAGCTATTGCAATGGGACTAGGAATGTCATCTCGAAATAGTAAATAAAATTATTCATAAAGACTCAAAGTTTAAAAAAGTTTTATGTGCCTGAGGTTAATATACTTTTGTCAAAGTACACATTGAAGAGAGGATAACTACAAAAAGCTGAATAAAAATAATCTAGATAGATGAAAGTTTGTCGTGACAAAAGATGAAGTAAGGATGGTTTTATGTAATTGATTGGATCCTAACACGAGCGATTTTCAGCACTTCTGTAGAAGAAACTAGTTAAAAAAAATGGTTACATCATTCTTTAGGAAGTTTTCGAATTGATTCATTAAAAACTGAAATCTAGATATATATTATAAATGCGAAAGTTTCTGAGGATGTTTGGGCGTCTTTCACGCAAAAACATTTGAATGGATTTTAATGAAACTTTTCAGTAATATAGCGTATACATCAGAATTACACATAGGCTATAATTTATTATAGCATAGGCTATAATTTATAAAGATATTGTGTGAAGTGTCCAAAATATTACGATATTTGTCAAATAAGTAGGAAAAAATTCTGCCATCTGCAAGCAATTATGGCGAGCGCTGCAAAAAAGCCAACGACAGCATTATCATATAAATAAAGTAATGCTGAGTTAATCTCTCCATGTTACCAAAAGATTTTGGATGAATGTTTCATCAAGAAATTCTAATTTTATATAGGAAGCACGTTGTACGCACATGTTAACAAATCTCAAGCTCTGTTTCAAATGCCCCCAATGATTTATTATTTTTTTTTTTGCATTTCGTCTAATAAAAAGTGCTTTATTAAACAGAAGTCGGCATGCAACAGAATGACTTTGGCAAGTCTTTCAAGAGGAATGGCATAAAATTTTCATTCGTCCACTATAAAAAAAGTTTCATAGCTATCATGTTTCTATAAATACGGTAATAATAAACTATGAAGTTTGTAGGAATTTCAAACTATAGCTACAGTGAGAAACCTTGGCTATCCAACAGTAGCAAATGTGCGCAGAGAATATTGTAATTATACTTAGAAAACTCATAGTAAAATCGTTTCCATGAAATGTAAGCGACCTTTTCTGGCACACACCTTTTTTTAAATATATTTTCAAATAAAAACAAACAGAGTAGTTGAAAATAAACGAGCTAATCTCGAAAAAACTTTTCTTTCTCTTACATAGGTTTTATTAGATCAATTTCAGATACTGTGTGGTTTTCTAATTTCTAAAAAAATGCTTTTTATGTGCCCACCTCGAATTAAATACTTTTATTATGACTTCTGAGAAGCAATAACAAATTTGACAAATACATATTATTAATCAAATTCATTTTTTGACGGGAAATGCACACCATTCTATCCTCCCAGTACCTTTAAAATATATAAATCTCATTTTGAAGAGTGATAAAATCTATAAAAACTCTTTCGGTAATAAAGAGAATATAAATGGCTATGATACTCATTGTTCATTTTATGTTTGCGTGACTTTGAAAATCAATCTCTTTCGATTCGTATTACTCCATTGTTCTAGCCTAGAATAGAATTAAGATTAATCTCTTGATTAAAGTATGGCATTGATCGAGAAAGAGCTTTAAGTTAATATGTTGCTACACTTTTTACTCGTTATGTGTAGGTCTCACCCTCCCTGTTCTTAAGCAAAGATGCCTGGTTTGACAATTGGTTGCGATTGGAAATTAGATAAAGTTAGTATCACTGAACTTGTACCGGTTTGTAAACATACTCGAGAACTTTACCAAATGACCAAGAGCTTAATAGATCCGTGTCTGAAAGTTATATCTTTGCTGTAGAGATGTTTCTGGTGTCGTTATATGAATAACAGCGTGCGTCTCCCTTCCCCCCTACAATGCAATTTCAATTAGTAATTTGGCGGGTTAGTTTTCGGGTTTCCTCTTTTAATATTAAAATCGAGATTCAAGAGTAGAATTTTAGGAAAATTGTAGATATTTAAGTAACCATTCTTGTGATTGTATTAAGTGATGTGTGTTTTTCGTTTTATGAATTTTCATATTAAAGCAAACATTATTGTGATTAATGTAAATTTTTATTTAAATCGAGGATTCTATCACACTGCATTTCAGAGTCTCACGTATTCTCCTGGGTTCATTCAGTGATAAATATTGAATGAAGGTTCTTCTTCAATGGATCAACAGCTCTGGGTAGGCTGAGGCCTTCTCCAGACATCTCTACTTTTGGCAACTGTTTTCCAGTTTTTAACCTTTGAAATATTAAGATCTTTTTCGATACAATCAATCCATCTTAGCGGGCGTCTGTCCCGAGATCTATTTCTTACGTGCTTTGCCAGAAAAGATTTTCTTTCAGCAACGATCTTCATTTATTCTAGCCAGATGAACAGCCAATTTAAGTATCTGTAATTTGACGAATTATACAGTATCAGCCACGATCTTCATTTATTCCAGCCAGATGAACATCCAATTTAAGTATCTGTAATTTGACGAATTATACAGTATCAGTAACGATCTTCATTTATTCTAGCCAGATGAACAGCCAATTTAAGTATCTGTAATTTGACGAATTATACAGTATCAGCAACGATCTTCATTTATTCTAGCCAGATGAATAGCCAATTTAAGTATCTGTAATTTGACGAAAATATACAGTATCAGCTACGATCTTCATTTATTCTAGCCAAATGAACAGCCAATTTAAGTATCTGTAATTTGACGAATTATACAGTATCAGCCACGATCTTCATTTATTCTAGCCAGATGAACAGCCCATTTAAGTATCTGTAATTTGACGAATTATACAGTATCAGCAACGATCTTCATTTATTCTAGCCAGATGAACAGCCCATTTAAGTATCTGTAATTTGACGAATTATACAGTATCTAGAGTTGTTTGTAAATTTTATACGAGTTCTTAAGCAGACCTTCTCCATGATCCATTCACGACTCCACTAAGAATACAACGTAAGATCTTTCTCTCTAAAATTCTCAAAGCTTCCTCAGCACGTAAAATCAATGCCCAAGTCTCTGATTCATAAGTCAGGACAGATCAAAAATTTATTATTCAGGACAGAAAAGAATTATTCGAATAACGATATATTCTAATTTGTTCGATTTATTCCTTAGGCACATCACGTAAATAATCGACATGCACATGAACTGGCGTCATTTGTGTAATAATTTTCATTTCTTATGTTCGTTGAGGTCCGTCGCCAATGGTCCTTGTGTTACTTCACAGTGCGATATAAGTTAAAATCAAATCAATTTTAACAGATGTTGGTGGTGTATAATATTCAAAAAAGTCATTATAATTCCTCAGAAGTTTATCTTCTTTAGGCGAGTGCGAGATATACGACCCAAAATTACTTGAATAATTTTTTCTGTTTTCCCGAATCTCTCCTGGTGACACGCTTCTAGATACCCTTTCAACCTTTCTTATCATTTCATGTCTGGCAGTTTTCCTTCTTGCATTTAAAGAGTTAAATCACAAAATAGAGTTTCATGGTTGTTGTTTTTTTTTTTTTAAATTAACAGATGTTTGGCACAGTTTGGCCAAATATGGTCCTTTTGACAATGAGATGAGCAATCAATCTCACTAAAAGGTTTGGTTAAAATGTTAGACAAAACATAAATGGAACATTTTGTCCATCGGGGAAATATTGTACTTTGCATGTTTGAAGTGGTTTTTTAAAGAACAATACAAGCTTTAACATTTATGAAATTGTAAACTATTTGGCTCGAGTAACTAATATTAATACTAAAGTTGTTATGATATTCAGTATATTTGTATCATTATTACTCTTAATTGTTAAACCGGTGTGAATGACATAAATTACTTTTCGATTTCCGCGAAATCATTGCCTCGGAGATTTGACAACCATGCTTTAGCTGGTTGGAGTTATATTCATTAAAAAAAGAAATATGCAATGTTTACTGGTGACAGCTCACGAATGGCCAATCAGTTGATATAATGTTGTCCCTATACATTTAAATACTTTATACATATGATTGTACAGTATGTTTTCTGTATTTATCTCTCTCTCTCTCTTTGTTCCTTTATACTTCGTTATCTTTCTTCATGAGCTTCCTATTCCGTAAAATTATAAACCTACAGTTTCCTCGTTTAAGTCATAGGCAGTTTAACCCAAAGAGATTAGGAACATGTCAGTTCTCTCATCTATGTAATTAACAAAAAAAAGTGTGAAAGGACTGTCGAAAGTATTACTGTCCTACTTTTATCAAGGTATTTTGGATTCATTGTACTACGCAATACACCCGTTATGAAATTCTTACATTTCGTAATTTCAGTGTTCTCTTTTTATCTTTAATCGAGAGCTTTAAATATTTATACCTTAAATTCGTATAATATATTGTGGAAATTATAATCCAGTATTGATCGTCTTAATTTATTTATATATTTTTTGTCTCATATCCTTAAATTCTGATTATCATTGTGTTGCACTACTATCTTATACATTTAATCGCATCAATTCTTGGTAGTTATGTAGTTAGTTGGCTTGGTATAAAAGTTTAAGAGAGTGGGACTCTCTCTCCCCAGCTCAGGTGTTCTCATCACTTGACCTAAGTTTTAATGTTGAGGTCTGTCACCAGTAATTTTCGTGTTACTTTGAAATGCAATGTTAATAGATAATCAGTTGTGTTAAATAATTAATATTTAGAGAGCAAAACTAATGAAGTTCATAAGTGTTGCTGTACGATATAAATATTATCCTCCTTCTTTGATGAGCGGAATTAGTAAAATCGTATATAATCAGCGGTTTTTAAAATTTCGATCGTCGCGGCCCTCCGTTACGTATCAGCGTGACATCGTGGACCCCCAAGATTTTGAGAACATCCCCTCCCCGACCTAATATTCTTTATCAAAAAACAAGTTCTAGTTTCATTGGTATTATTTAGTTATCTAGTATAGTACAGCACATCTTTCAATTTCCGTAAAAGAGAGAAATATCATCGTTACATGAGGGATTCCGAGGACTCCTTAAAAAGGCACTGCAGACCCCTAAGGGTCCACGGAGCACAGTTTAAGAACCACTGGTATAAGGTATTTCTTGTTTCAAAATGGTCAAGATGCAGGATTTCCGAAGCAAATGTCACTAATTTGAAGAGGCCGCCATCACTAATAGATTTTTCTTAATTGATTGTTGAAATTAGAGACACACACATTTCATTCGGATATTGTGTAGTTTCTCAAATCGTTTTTCAACGAACAATTTGTATGTATTTTATTATGAATAAAGATTTCTCAGAGGTATGATTAGAGGTATATTGATTAAATTTCATTGTACAATGGAAGTCAAGTACAATTCGATTTAAATCGTGAAATGGTGAACCATTTTAACAAACCATTAAGTATTTTGCGTTCATGTATTATGTATTTATTGCGATCCTTTCCAGCAGTCTAATTGGCATTAGAAAAATGTTTTAAACTCTTACACTAATTGAGTTTCGCCGAAGCCGCACAACAATAACGTTGTTTCGTTTGTTTGGCTTTTAGATATCCGTTGAGAAGGGAGTAAACATGATTACTGTCTTTGTACTGTTAAATCGGATTTGGGAATGAATTACATCTGCTAAAGAAGGCATGATCCTTATTCACCATTGTCAGAAACTGAAATGAAATTCGGTGGATTAACGCACATGTTCTGTTTCGCATTCAGAAAAGTAATGCTATTTACTGGTTAAAATATCTCTTTAGAGCTTTCTTTTTATGTTTGCTGCTTCTGTTCAGTTCTGTGCCTGATATAATTCTATTTCTGATTTATTCTATCATATTCTTACAAAACTACGTTTTATTTCAGGTAGATTTGACTAATCTGTGAAATTAATTATATAATAAATTTCAATCTGAAGGAAACTACAATTTCTGAATCTAGTCATCCTCTAAAATTAACAAATGAATTACTTTGGAAATATTACCTTTTCATTTCTCTGTCTCTCTCTAGAGCAAAGATTTACGACCTTTTTTTCTTTTGTTGCGGTACACTTTTAACGATTTCAAAATTTGGCGGCACACTAACGATAAAATTAGTTTAAAATAATTTTACTTATCTGTAATTTACTTTCATCTCTCTCTCTCTCTCTCTCTCTGTCCAAGAAAGAATAAATTAAATATGACACGAATAAAACTTAGAGTTTATTTCTATAAACCGGCCAAGGGATTCGATTCGGAATTTTATTTTTTCTTCAGAGTATAGTTAATCATTTTAAAAAGATTTGGCGGCACATTTCAAGAAAATGGCGCCACTCAAAAGTGCCGTGGCACAGTGGTTGAGAGTCACTGCTCTAGAGTAATATTGCATATAAATTCCTTTCTGTAGAATGTAGGGAGAAAAAGTATTTTCTGTGTGTATTTTCATGTTTTTCTGGCGTACAACTAACTCTATCTCAACGTATAATTTTTAGGTTTTGGGGAAAATCGTTTTCGAGTAGAAATTTAAGATAATTTGACTTGAGGTCTTCGTCTAGAATTTTAATATTATTTAAGACGAAGACGAAATTTATAAAATAATCTTAAGCTAAATTTTCATTTAATTACGAATTAATGCCGTACAAAAACATTTCTTTAATCTTTAGTAGGATAAACGCAGTTGCGATCGCCGCGTGGTATAGTCTTGAACTCGTTGCCAGTATTGTTTCTGTAACCATAAGTTGGAGTCCTGGTGCTGAAGACCCGCTGCATAGAACGGCTGATGCATGTTAAATTTGTTGATCCTCAAAGTCCTCTTGTTTGTGTGATGTGGAAGATTTGAATGTTAGTGTGAGAGCACAGATGTCGTACTCTTCATTTGGAGCTTGTTTTTTTTTAAAATTATGAGATTTTTCGCTTTCCCCCCTCGTGTTGCTTTTGAGCTCGACGTTAATGAAAAAAAAAAAATCGATCATCGGACAAATGCTATCAAAATTTGTTATGTATAATTTATTTATAATTTGCCGGGGGATTCCAATTTTATTATATCATATCTTAATACTCGTAATAGCGAAAAAATAGTAAGATAATTTCTTAATTGTTGCGAATCGTATTAGAATTCATAGATAACGTCAACTTTTATGGTTTTCATTGTTTAAAACTATCGTCGATTTGTAAATCAAATTAAAATTTGGAACTGAAATTTTTTTAAATTTTATTTTTATTATAGTGGACGATAAAAAAATATATATTTAAAAAGTTATCGTTATTTTTCCTGACATTTGAAAACTCATTTTAGTTTTGGTTTTATGTTTCTGTTGTTAGATTTTTTTTTCTCCGTTAAGAGAAATAAATAATTTTACATAATTAGTCAATTAAATAACTAGAGTGAAATCAAGTATTTATAATTTCGTAACGAGTATTGTTTTCTAAAATCTGAAATTTTTTTTCTGATTTAATATTTTGAAATCATATTCATAATATTAGGTTGTGTGTGTGAAAATATTTCTGCCTGTGTCATACGCAATGTGCCAATTGTAGGTTTCTTTTTGTAAACGTACAAGATGCGTTCATTATTCCTATGCTTGTGTGAAAGAACTTTCCAATTCCGAGTGAGAAGATGTTTTTACCATTCGATTGCGCTTCAGACAATGTTATCAGTGTTTACTTTTGAGAATTTCGGGGTGGGGGAGAGGGGGAGTCTGAAAGGAACACGTAGAGTTAATTATTTCAATAATTAGTTTGATGAAATTTTAAACATGGATCTTCAAAATTTTTCGAATTGACTACATTTCATAATGTCAGTATTTTCTAATGGAGAAGAAAATAAAAAGTCAATAATAAATAGAAAAAGATAGTTATTTCACAGTATGAAAGGGTAGGGTGTGAAAAAAGTAAATTGCTGTTGATGGAGTGTAGAAAATATGTATATATCGAATTTTTTAGTATTTTTCTAGTGATAGATATTTCACAGCCCTGTGTACAGTGTAATTACTAATTTTTTTAGTCAGTTGTGTCTTCGAATCTTGATTCTGGGAAGTATAATGTGTAGAATAATAATAAGGGTCATTTTTGTATGTTAAATGCAAATAAGGATCCTATTTCTATTGTAGTGTAATATGGAAATTCGAAAGGGGAAAGATAAAACTCGGGTGTCGTCTTTTCTTCTATTGTTTTCTCAAATTATAGGGCTTGTCGCTTGTAACCCGTTTTACACTTGTTATCCATGTTAAACAAATCAATCGGACTATAAAACCGTGTTTTGTCGTTTAAAAAATATCTACCGTGTATTCCGGCGTATATATAACGTGCGCTTTTAACTCAAAAAAAGAGATAGAAATTTACGGATACGCCAGGAATATAAAAAAAGATAGTTTTAAAAATAAAGAAAAGATGAGAATTAAAAAAAAGTTTCTACATGTATCTAAATACTATTTACTTAAAAGAAATGACATACCTTATCAAGCTTCAACCTTATAAATTTCGTCTGCCCCCTTTTATGGTTGTAGTTTTAAAAAGTATACCTTTGTTCAAAAACTTACGATAATACTTCGAATAAATTACTTCTAAAGATAAGAGCATTCATTGCACATTATATATTTCGGATTCCTTCGTAAAAAAGAGGGTGGCGTTATGCGGCGAATATACCTAAAAATTAAATATTGAAGGGAATTCATGCTCTGTATCAAATGACCCAAGCATTTACACCAGGGGTGGCCAACCCAAATGACCTCGCGGGCCATTTCGGTAAAATTTTACAATCCCGCGGGCCTTATATATATATATATATATATATATTAGATTTGGATCCATTACAAACATTTGTTGGAGTGGAAATTTAATACAGACTGATATATTATTACTTCATTGTTTTACATGCATACAAACATAGATAGTAAAATTATAATAATGCAATAGTTAAATGTTTAATTCATTTAATTAGTGAGATATCTGTTTCTCAACTCTTTCACTTTCTTTTTGTAAGTCGATCTCAATGCATGTGTATTTTCGCATTCTAATTCATGTTGCAGATTTTCGTGCGTTAAGTTTGAGCTCACGCTTATGTTTGATAAATTTCAATTTAGAAAAAAAAAAAAAAAGAGAGATTCGTAGTAACAGAAGCAGCATGATAAAATAATAATTTTTTTTTTACAAAAAAAAGAAAAAAAATTTAAAACAAAAAATATTGTACAAAATAGTCGAATTTTGTAAAGAATCTCGCGGTCCACATGCGGCCCCCGGGCCGCGGTTGGACACCCCTGATTTACACGACTTGCTATAATATTTTGAAAATTGAATTGCGCATTGATGCATTTATTAGCTTTTTACGATTATTTTATAAAGAGTAACATGGAATGAGAGAGTGGGAATTTGATGGCTGGTATCTTGTTATTGTTAATGAAATATTTAAGAGTGAACGACCATCAATGCACGCATCTAGTTACGATGTAGTTGTTCGTTAACATCATTATTCGAAAAGTATTTCTGAATTGTCCGGCTTCAGCATAAACGACATCTAAACTAATTAACGCTTACAGTGCATGGCCGATCTTTATCTGGGCGGTCAGTCACCAATTCATCTATCGGAGATCTCGCATGTTTGAAAACGAGTTTCCAATCTTTTCTGACCTGTTCACAACCTGAGCCGAGTATACCTTCCATGCACTCCCCTGCCCTAAAGTGACGTATGCAAAAGTTCACCGCATCTTGAAAAGGGGAGATTGGGCAGATATGAATGTGCTGGTGAGATTTTTTTCTCTTTCACTTGCTTGGAACAAAAATAGCCCGCATGGAAAAAAAGAGAGCAGGGGGGAAAAATCACCTTTTTTTTTTCAAAGCCCGCCCATCCTTCTTCCTTATAAACATTGTTATTTCGTTTGGCGATATTTTCACTGATATTGTTTCACTTTTAAACCGCTATTAGGAGCCAAATGTTGTAACCTTGTGGCGTCATTTGATGCCTTTTTTGATGGTCAAGGGCATATGTGTCAGGCGGTCGTTGGCAGGTTTGTGTGACGTCACTGGTTTGCAAGGATCGACGAAAGCGACTGTTATGTTGTCGAAAAAAGTTAAAAAAATCTTACCAACCTGCATTATCCGTCTTCACGCGGGTAGTGAGAAGCAAATTGGGAAAGTAAATTATATTTTTTACTTTGATTTTTTTCTTCTTTCCCTTTCTGTCTTTCTCTTTCGCTGCTTTAAAAGGATACTGTTTTTAAATTTATAATTTTAAAAAAATACTTTCGTTTCGAACAATAAAACGATGTTTAATTATTTTTAATAATGCAATTAATTAAAAACCGTTTGAAATCTGGGATGAAACATTTTTACTAATCCTAATTTATGTAACCTGGTCTTAACTGATGTTTGTATATGTTGTTTTTTTTCTCATAATTATCGTGAATATATTCTTTAACTCACTGTATTGCGAGTTAGAAAAAAAAAATCTTGTTGACGTAATGGTTATATTTCTAATTTTGAACAATGAAGTATCGTATATTCCGCAACGTGCACCTGTACTTTCAAACATCTTTATTTTTAAATTTTTAGGTATATTCGCAGTATAACGTATACTCTCTCTGTCTTTTTTTAAAAAACAAACAAACAAAAGAACGTGAAATGTACATGCGCAATACACTCATCTTTTGAAGTTTATACAAAGTATTATTCAAGGCTTTTTGAACAATGGTATACTCTTTTAGAAGTATAAGTGTAAAGCAGAAGAAAAGAGGTGTTAGAAGGATGTGGATGCTAGAAGGCGAAACGACATTTACTGAAGGAATCCAAATGCGCCATGCGGATCTAGAAATAGTGAGTGAGTGGATAATAAAAGCATGAAATGGAATTAAGCCTTACATAATTCAAAAGTCATTTAAAAATGTTTATCTAACAAAATTTAGATGAAACGGAAAATTATTTATTTATGGATCAGAGTAACACTGATGGTAAGGATGAGACAGAATTCGATGTCGTACCTGAAGATTTAACGGAAGGCGAAGTATGACGAACTTGTCATTTTAGCTAATAAGTTCACAAGATTTTTCATTTTTTTTAAATATGCGGTATTTGTATCTATGTAGAAATCTGATTTTTTTTAATGTTCATTTCTTTTTATAACACTCATCCGTAAATTTCAAATTTTTTTTTCATTGTTAAAAGTGCGCGTTTTATGCTCGAATACACACGGTATATTTGGATTTACTACATGAGAAGAAATAATGTCCAAGAATTTGTTAATAAAAATTTGTCTCTTGGTTTTAATCTAATTAATTTTGTAAATGCATTTTTTTCTCATTTAATTACATAATATAATTCATTTTAAATTTATGCCATACTATTTTTGGGCTATTTACCATAAAAAAAAAGGGGAAATATTATGTAGCAGAATTTTCGTTAACAGAGCATAAATACCCACAAAGCTGCTTTCTTTTCCCTGCCTATTATTTTTCACTTACAGAGAGAGGGATAAAGGAATTTGAGGGATAAAAATTTGAAAAATGTTGTGCTAAGGCATGTGTCATGTGTAATAATCATTTCATGCGCAGTGTCTCCAGAAAGACACGTGCTAACTGCTGTCACAAAATTACAAATGCACTGAAGAGAGAGAAAGGGAGGGGAAAAAACGTGAAAAGGCTTTTGGTGCGTGATAAGAATCCGAATTGCGCTTTAAATAGAAGTTGGAATGAAACTTAAGTTTAAATGTCACTGCATTCGCTTTTCACTTTTACTCTCCCCCCCACACACACACTTTCGTCTTTTTCTTTTTCCCCTTCGCACTAGACTGAAATGAGCTAGAGTAATTTCCCTCAGATTCGTTTGACTTTTAAACGAAATTATTTTACTTGTCCACTTGGGAAAAAAGTTGATGTGAAAATAAAAAGGAATGTGTCATAGAGTTATTATCCACAGCAAATAGTTTTTGTTAAACCTTTGTGGCTTTACTCTTTGCATTTATTTCTGTAGCTTGCTTGATTTTGCAAAATCCAGTAGAATCTCTGTAATCTTGACTTATCAAGGCTCTAGGTCAGGGGTGGCCAACCTTTTTGGGAAGAGTGCCGATTAAAAAAAAATTATGCGTGTCACTTCCAACTTTTCCAACAAAAAAAAAAACGGTGAAAAAAATGTTACTTAGATGATTATTCGTTTAAATAGCAATGCAAGTCTATATATACAGTAAAATCCGGTGTATAACGCACTTTTTTAATGCAAAAAATTAAGACTGAAAATTATGGGTGCGCGTTATACCCATATATATATATATATATATATATATATATATATATATATATATATATATATATATATATATATATATATATATATATTTATATATGTATATATATATTTATATATATATATGTATATATATATTTATATATGTATATATATATTTATATATGTATATATATATTTATATATATATATGTATGTATATATATATTTTATATTTATATATGTATATATATATTTATATATATATATATAGAGATATATATATATATATATATATATATATATATATATATATATATATAGGGGGATAGATAGATAGATAGATAGATAGATATATAAGTAGTGTCAGTGGCGCACACAGAAATTTTTCAATTTTCCGGGGTCGAAAGTTCACCATTCTTGTATCATGCTCCGTTTGATTTTGTCAAATAATTAGCATTAATTAATAAAATTATTCATTAAAATACTTAATTAAATTTTACGTACTATATATTTAGAACCATTATCAATTGGAAAAAAATCAAGGTCTTTGGGGGTCCGGACCCCCAGGACCCCCTGTGTGCGCCACTGAGTAGTGTGAATTTAAAAATAATTCAATAAATAAGAGAAAGGTACAACTGAGAATTCATTATTAAAAAAACTTTTGATGTGTACAATCAGTTAGTTTTAGTGTAAAATAAAAATGAGTAATTTTTGAAACATTTAGGTCTAAATAATTATCAAACCGTCAGTATTTACTTAAAGTGGCTTTTAAAAAGTTGTTGTTTTTTCTCTCCCAAGTCATGCATATTATTACAAGATCTTGAAGATGCTAACAAAATTTAGTTGTTTTACGTGCATATCAGCTAGTTTCGAGTGATATTTTGTTTTTATGTGTTCATAACATAAAATATTTATTCACAAGCATGTTGATCCAAATTTTGAGGGGTTTTTTTTGTCTGATACAACTGCATTTCAATAAAATTGTAAAAAAAAGCGTTATTTATAATTTTTAAAATTTTTTTTATTTTTCAATAAGTTTTCGCGTGCCCCTTTTCAACTCCGCCGTGCCACACTGTGCACGCGTGCCACCTTTGCTCTAGGTTGAACTTATTAATGCGTGCCCGGATTAAACCACATGGTCCACAATATAATTTAAGATTTCTAGCTAATCACTTTACAACATAGGAACGTGTATTTTAAAATAACCCTAAGCAAATTGCAAGTAGTTGCAAAAGAGAGAATTCAGATTTAAAAAAAAAATGTAATTGATATGGGTAATTGTCTGAAAAATGAAACTCATTTGGAACATGATAGTTCAAACTTATTTTCTCAAATCACACGTGAGACACTGATTGGTTTAAAAAACCGACTGGTCTTTTTTCCATTGATAATTTCTTAAAAAATTAATTGACGCAGATATCTCAAATATTGACAGTATCCAGCTATGGATCGAAGTGTTTCGAAAGATCAAGATGACTCGGCTCTTTTTATCTGTGATTAATAACTAAAGATTTTTCAATGGCTGTCCCATTAAGCGATTTTCGATTAAATGGGTCCTAGAGTAATAAGGACTCACTGTTATTATTTTTTATGTTGCATTGAATAAATACTATTTTGAATGTAGATTATGCTGTGTGTTAGGTAATTAAATTATCTCTACATTATTACATTTGATACATTTTATTTACTTCGTTACATTTGATAATTTAACGTGAAAAATTTGAATCCAAAGTCGTAAAAGAAAATATTTGCATTTGTTTTTATAATGATAAGGATAGTCTATACAAATATGTGAAGTATTTTTCCTGTAATATCTTATGTCTAAAATGTTCGATGAGTAATTTAGAAATAATATTATGAGATTCAGGTTTTTATTACAAGCTCAATTTTTTTTGTTTCATAAAAGTATTAAAAATACTATAACCAGTAATTTCTCTAATTTTTGGTGTGAAACATTTAAACACCAACTATTGTCAGCAGAAGTAAATTGTATGCAACTTATTTTATTATTATGAGTTTTAGCATTCAAATTATTTATAATATAAGGTTCAGCATCAATGCTGTTAAAAGGAAGATTTTTGAAAAATATGATGAATACCATAAGATTGCTCTCTCTCTCTCTCTCTGCCTTATGTCAGTCTTCTAACCAGCTTTGGAACGCATTAGAAGACAAAACAACAATAAATAAATAAGTACCATTTTTATGTAGTATTGTGGCATCATATAAAAAAACCCTTTATTGTGTTACTCGTATAAATAATGAATTTCTATTAATATGAACTTTTTTTCTTAAATTTAATTTTAGCCTTCCAATTCCTACACAATGAAGAGTTCCTCAGAATTGAATGAAATTTATTCCACGTTAAGACTTATATATTGTGTATATAAATTTAAAATGTACTTTGAAAATCAGGATTTTGTATCGCCAGCACGCGCTGCATCAAGCTATGTCGATGCTATGTCATGTTTTTCATGACATAGCATCGAATCGAAACGAGGTTTTTAATCTGCACTGGAGAAAGAACATTATATGGGCATCACCACAAACGAGACACCGTTGAAATCTCAGAATTTATCTGTTGATTATGCATTTAAAAGAGCGCTTCTCAGTCCATGCATTTGCGGTAGCTCAGAAATTATAATTATTCGAACTGAACATCCTAGTTTAAAAAAATTCGATTTAGCGTTTCTGTGTTTGTGACAAAAAAATAAAGCAGATTTTACAGTAGAAAAAAATAAATTTCTTGATTCAGATGGAAATAAGAGGTATATTAAGATGTGTAACTAACAGGACAGTGAAATCAAAATATGATATTGATTTTGGAGCACAATTATGAAAAGTGTTTTCTATATTCGTTTTTAAAATAAACACAAAGATAGCATTTAAATTGTACATACACCGGCTTAAATTTTAAAAGTTAATAAAGAAACAAATGAGTAAGACATGCATTATTTAACAAATTGCATTTATAGATAAATGTAAAATATTCCTTTTAAGCTTTCTGAATTGCATGGTTTAACAGGATTAACTAATTTACAATAGAACAGAAAAAGAAAAGGATTTTCCATTGTGAAAAATCCGGACCTTAGAAAGAAAGTGTTCTTTTCAACCTGCCAACGTAACATTTGTCCTTCAATCCTACGATGTTTTTCCAAAGCAATTCTTCCGCCACACCAAAAACCTTTTCCATCCGGCTGCACTGGCCATTTCTCCGACCACTGAACTACAAAAGCTGGCAGTTTAGAGCGAGCAGTCTGTTGGAGGGCATTGTCAAGGACATGCAAAACACTCTCCTCTTTTCTTTTCTTTTTTTCTTTTTTACTTTAATCCTACGGTAGTGCACGTGATTGGGGCCTAACGAGTTGCAACGAGTCCTCCTCCAACAGGGATAGATAATGATGGAGAACCATTAGAGGGAAGTAAAGTGTCTTGATCCGAACAAGAGAGATGGTTTCGCTTTTCAGTGCAAGAAGTTTCGTTTCTTTTATGCATTGTGATAGGTTAAATGGTGGATTCATTGCTGGATTTGTTGAGGCGAAGGCAGACTGAATAAGAGTTTTGCATATGTAATCATTTGGATTTCGATTTTAGACGAGAATTGAAAGGATTTTTCTGGTATACTCTAAAGTAAGTCATTTAAAATTTGTTTTTGTGATTTTTAGTGTTCATAATTGGAAATACAATTTTAAGAATTAGTAAAGATTTTAACATTTAAATTTTCTACAAATACTTCACTAAATCGGTAGTGTTTTGGATGGTCTGTAGAGTAATTGGGACATAATTCATAATTTTGTGAAGATTTAGTTTAAAAAATGACGCGAGTAACAAAACGTATTATGGAATGTGGATTATACTATTTCAAAATTTTGGCTACTACTTTTATAGAAATTCCTCCTGTATTTAGAGAATTTTTTGCTACTTTTGCGGTAGCTGGGGACATTTGAAAATGAGAGTTGGGAACCATAGGAAATTAGCAACATACTTCAGTTTGTTGATATTGCTTGCGTTGCCCGTTTGTTCTTGCTTTTCGTGAAGTTCTTTTTTAGTGATATGGAAATGTAAATAAGTGATAATATAGTTATAATAATCCTCCATTTAGTGATCAGTCATATAAGTGTCTTCCACGTAGTGATCAGTCATATAAGTGTCTGCCACATAGTGATCAATTATATTTGTGGTCCGCCAATCGTAAAACGCCACGAGGTTTAAAGCCAGGGGTATCAAATTCGTAGCCCACAATGAACATTTTTGCGGATCGGACAGTATATCTGCACCCAATAATATATAATAAAATAAATAGTAGCAGAGTTCTTGTTCTTTTATTTATGTTTATATTGTACTGCATTATTCGAAATAAATTTACATTTCTATGAATGTTGATTTTTTTATGACCCGCCTAAAATTAAACCTTGTTTGTCTGGCCCAAGTAGGACTTTGAGTTTGACATTCTTGTTTTAAAGGTTGGCGACTGCCACACTAAATGGGTTTAAAATGCATTACACACACAATTGTACGTGATTCTAACCTTTTTGTAATTGGTTAAAAAGATTTCGTAGAATTTGAAAATTACTATGTAGCATTTATTTCGAAGTATTAAATTTCTTCTATGGTTTTATGTATCACCGTGTTCCTCAGTATAATAGCAGAATGTTACTTGTTTTCGACATTTGTGCTGAAATTTAATTATTTATTCTTATACTTATTGTTCTTAATTCAATCTGCTGAATGTAATGAAATAAAATAAATTAAACAGTAATAATGTAGTACACGAATTAGTGAAATTATTGTTTTGCTTATGATAAAATTAAACTGAGAATCATTTTAAATATAATTATAATTTCTAGATTTTTTTTAATAATCATTTGGGGAAAGAACGTGTACTTTATATTGAGAACAGTTGATTTAAGAGAGTGAATGTGGGATTTATAGCATCCAGTGTCGTTTGAGCAACTAGTACCTTACACGTTTGTCCATGAGTTTGTACTTAAAAATTCATTTGTTCAAATTTTAAAATTGTGTCTGTAAAATAAATCACGTAATAATCAATTACAATATTTTGCGAATCAAGATATTTATTACATTGTAGTCAATTTCTAAATAAATTTATTTTAGAATGGCTGCAAATCAAAGTTGCAACTTCAGTTCTGTTAACTATTTTTTCGGGTGTAATTAATGTACTTTATTAAATCGAATAATTTGGGACTTCTTGTTATGAATATTTTATTTTCAGTAATGTAAGTGTCGAAAGTATCGATCTTAGTAGTAGAACCTCAAAGAATTTATGACGAAACTTTGAAGTAGTAATATCCTAGCCTTTGAACTTTCCCACGTGTACTTTTTAAATGGCTAAATTCATGTGACGTCACTGTCACATGATAAATGTAACCACGTGTTTCTAGCCAATCAGTTATGCATTTCGTTGTTGTCAGCTTTTGTTTTCTATACAAACTTTCTTTAATAAAAAGAGAGAGTACATATTTGTCAACAATAATAATATAAGAAAACAAAATGCTCTCGATTTAAAAGTACGTACTCGGATATTATAAGCATTTTTTTTTAAAAATTTGGAAAAACTTTTTGAAGAATCTTCATATTTGAACATCTTTACCCAATGGGCTCAATTCATCACGTCCAGTGGCGCACACAAGGAGGGTCCTGGGGTCCGGAACCCCCAAAGCCCTTGATTTTTTCCTATTGATTATAATTCTAAGTATATAGTACGTAAAATTTAATTATTTGTTATTAATGATTAATTTTATTAATTAATGCTAATTATTTATTCAACAATTAGTTTTTAATTGTGTTTTGTTCCCGAAAATCGACAAAATCAAAAGGAGCATGATACAAGAATGGTGAACTTTCGATTCCGGACCCCCCTTGAAAAATTTCTGTGTGCGCTACTGATGACGTCACATGATAAAGACAAACGCGTGTTCTCCATTGAATCAAAGCAAACATTAGACTAAATGTACTTGTTGTTGTTCTATTTGTAAAACTTAGATAAAATTTCAAATTTCATATTTGGGTAAAGATGTTTAATTGTTAAGGAAAAAATTTCTTCAAAAAGATTTTTTAAAATTTTAAAAAAATCGTATTTTATGCTTATACTTTTAAATAAATGCATTTTGTATACATATGTATTTTTTAAGAGAAAGTTTCTGCAAAAAGCAAAACTTGGCAACACCAAAGCGTGTGAACTGATTAGCTGGAAACACAAGACTATGACTATGACGTCGCTTGAGTTTTTGAATTGATTGGCTAGAATCACGAGGCTTTCACTATCATGTGACTATGACGTCGCTTGAGCTTTTGAATTGATTGGCTAGAATCACGTGGCTTTCGCTATCATGTGACTATGACGTCGCATGAATTGAGCTTATTATCAAATTTAAATTTTATCTTCATTTTACAAGTAGATTGTCTATAATCTTGATTTTGATTTCAATTGAGAACACGTGATTGCATTTATCCTTTAATGCTGCTGTACAGATTATGGTTAGATTAAATGTTATCCCGTCTGGTTAGAAATGATTTGTTAAAATGTGGGAGGGGAGAAATTTAAGCTTCTTTTTCATATTTTATGCAACATTGTTCCTTAAAATAACAATGACAGATGGTTTTTCTTTTTTTTTTTAACGTTGACCACCTTTCCCCCATAATTTCTATGATTTTTTTGAAAGATTTCTCATATTTATTGCCGTGTTTTCCTTCGGAATCCCCAACTGAAACATGGGGCTTATTCTAATTTATGATTTCTGTATGCAAATTGCGCCAAGTAAAGAACCGGATAATAAAGCCATTAAAAAAATGTATGTTTATTTTCGGCATCCGTAAACCCATCTCTTGAGTTGCTGTCCCTACTGACCTTGAAAAGAGAAATCGAGTGTCCTTTTGTTTCGCTTGATCAAGAAACTGTTACGTAATCACGCGGCGTAACACCATTTGTGCCTTGATGCGAAACACTTTCACAGATTGAATATTTTATTTATGCATCGCTCACCGTAACATGCTAACTATTGGTTTTGATTTTGAATTTTACGTATTTCTAAACAAATTTTTTTTAAAAAAAATGCCTTTTTTCCATCTAATACTATCGTATTTATTCTGGGAAAAAACCCTCATTGCTAATTAATAACTTTATGTAAATATTGAATTAATGTTATGTGATATAAAATTATTAAATATGTATGTATATATCGTTAAAATTATTAAGGCTAAAATTAAAAATATTTTCGAATTATGAACTCTCGTGCTAGTAATACGGAAGAATAATACGGAAAATTTATGTAAAAAAATACATATTCAGTATCATTAATACTGGTTATGAATATTTTTTCTTTGTTTAAGAGAACCATGTAAGAAGGGGGAAATATATAGTTAGAATGTGTGTCAAATTATATATGTATGTTACGGGTGAGCAATATTTTTGTCTAGAAGGCCACATTATATAGAAGCGGAGGAGAATACCAAAGTACTACAACTTTTTGAAATGATTGTATTCACATTGATAAACTTTGCATCTCAGAAAAGGTATACATTGTACCATAAAGACAATACACATATATATAAGTTAAATAAAATATATCATTTTATTTTTAATGCTCCGTATCATCTATAGCTATAAGCCCATTTAATTTTAGAATCAGTTTAAGAAGACATTTACTTTCAAGCACATTTTTTTCAATATTTTTGAAATCAGGAGAGAGATTGCTTGTTGAAATTCTCATCGTATACATACATAACCAACTTACATTTATGTTTACTCTTCATGCAAGAAAAACTTTGCTCACACTGATGTCGACCCGAATATAGAGAACATTTTCCCAGTAAATCTTTCAATGCATGGAAGTTTTTCAACAAATAAAGATTGGTAAAAGTCAATTAATGCCGTATCATAAAACATTTCCTTCACACTGTGATCTGACTGCAAGTCAATAAGTTTAAGCTGCAGCTCCTCAGGTGCCGTATTAATATCCGCAGTTTAAGGTGGATTTTCTGATTGTCTTCGCGAGCCGTTATTTGCCCGCCCCGATACATACTATTTCAAAAAACACATACATTTCCGGTATAATTTTTTTTTCTCTCAGGGCAAAAAAACTCTTACGATTGCTTGTATTTAAATTAAAATCATCAAAGTTGTTAGTAGTATATGTGCAGTGAATTTCATGTACAGTTAAGTGAAATATTCTTTAAAAAATCATTGTTTTTCTGAATTGTTGCTTCTGTCTTTAAATAGCATGACTCAAATTAAAGATCTACATGACTCAGTTGAAAGAGATAAAATCTACAATGATAAACAAAAGACATCTAGATTTTATCTTCTCTTTAGTTGGGAACAAATATTTCTCAGTGGTTTCAGCTCTGGCTTTTAAACTGTTTACGTGTAGTTTTCATTTTACGAATCATTATCATAGATATTATTTTTAACTTACTTATTTTTAGCGAACTCGGTTAACTGTCTTGGAATCAATTTTTTGATAAGGAATTTGTTGAAGTTTAGAGAATGGGGCGCCATTTCAGGTGTTCCCTCGTTGTTGGCCCGAGTTCAAAACTACGAGGTCCGTCGCCAATAGTTTCCTTTGCATAGCTTTAAAGTGTGGTGTTAATATACAATGAATACATCATTGACAAGGCAATTCATTTTTATTTTTATTATGTATTGTATTTAGTTGCATTAAAAGTGATAATTTCACAAATCCCCCTTCCAATTTGATAGTTATTAGAGGCATGTCTCAATATTGTTAAATTTTAAAACAGTTTGATATCATTATTGAAATAGATTTATTACTTGATCATTTGACTTTAAAAAAACTGTTAGTTTCATCAGCAAAAGAGAGAGCATAAAGGTATAAAGTTTAATTTTTTTGTATGATACTTAAGACAAATGCTTTTATGTTTTTACTAAGTCACGTTTTGGATGTCATCAATTCTCATTCTACAGTGTTATATAGAAACAGAAACAGATTTCAGATTGAATCATTTTCTGTAGGAGACGCATTTCAGCGAATATTTCACTTGTATTACATACTTGGGCGATAAATAATCTTTTTTAGTTTTGAAGGAATTTTTTGTAAACAATTTATTTAAGTTCATTACTTTATTGGATCTAATCAGTCACACATACACACACACGTTTTCAGATCAATTATGTATCGCATTTTTCTATTTAAAAATCATTTTGATCCAAACTTCGTCTTGTTCCTCTTTGAAAATTTGTTTTTAAAAATGAATGTTTACAGAAGCAATGCTATAATGTGAAATAATTGCATAATTTCAGACTAGATAATGTTAGTCTTCACTTGCGCGACAACCCCTGATGTGTGTGGTGGCCCTAGCCTTCTTCAAAATTCCTTTCTATGCCGTCTTATTCTTGGCTAAGGTTTTCTAATTTGTCACCTTAATAGTTTTCAGGTGACATAATCTTTTTCTGGGCAGTTAGCCCACCTAACTTTTGGTTTTCCCTGTTTTTCCAGTACCACATGGTTTATCCAAGATCTTTAATAATAGTCAGAATTTTGAATTTTTTTTTTTTTTGGTAACTTTTATTGTGTGTGCACTGTACAAATTTATTTGAAACATTAATATTTCATTTGTTTAATTTAGCTAAATATTGACATTTTTAGGACATTTGTTACCATATAAATTTACTGTGGAAAAATACGATGGAATATTTACCCCGAGTGAGATATACCTTCTGACTCACAAGCAATTTCTGTCTTGTGTTAAACTGATAATATTAACTTTGCTAAATACGTACTTTTTTTTGTCTACTTAAGCATTAAAGAAACTTGAAATTTTAATGAGGAAAAAAAAAACAGATATTTTACATGAAAAGAAATTGGTAGCACACACCCTTAACAATTAAATAATTTTAGCTAGGGTTTCCAAAGCCGTGGTAGCCTAGAGGTTATGGTCACGGACTCGTGGCTGGCATGTTTTGTGTTCTAACTAGTGCCACTGAAAATGCACGCGTTAAATCTGTCGAGGCTCAATGTCCTCCCGTTGCTGTGGTGTGATAGAGTGTCGTAATGAAGCATGAGTTACGTTATTGTTTTGCAATCCTTTTTAAGATCCGGCTTGGAGCCCAAAACCTGACTTTGCAAGGGTGGGGGAGGGACCCTAATATTCTCCGTTACGCCACTGAGTGTCGTCCTCGTCACTTGACCATTGTTTAAAATTGCGTAATCCGTCGCCAATAGTCTTCATCTTGCTTATAGTGCGACGTAAATATACACTCAATCATTCACCCACCAATTCTTTCTTTAATTTGAAGGAGAGAATGTGTTTTTATTTCTCAATGTTTTACTGAATGAGGAAAAAATTTGTTTTATATAATTCCGAGAATAGTCCTAATTTATATTTTCTTTAACTCATTAAATTTCACAACTCGTGTACGCAAATGCGAACTTTGAAACGGAGATCTTTAAAATAAATTGAGTTGTTGTTTTTATAAAGAAGAATTTGATCTGTTCTGTATAATCCGATTGCTTAACATGCTCTTCCTTGAAAAATGGCGAAAGACGGTAATTTAAGAATACCTCTCAACTACGACGTATTTTTCTCAGACAGTGGTATTTGCATCCAAGATGAGAAAGTTGAAGTGATGAACGTTTCTTTCTTCCAAGGAAAAGTGAACAAAATGTTATTTACTTTCTTCTCGTGCAGAAAGAATGTGATAACACTTTGAAGTATCCACTTGTATGTTGGTGGTATTTTGTTTTAAAGTGTATCTTTTATATTAGTAAATCAAAAATGCCTTTGAATTTCAAAGATTCGCTGGAAATATCAGAGTGCATCTTCCGAATAAATAAAAGGGGGAATTATATAGTTTAATGGAATGGGATTTGTTGGTAATTATGTTATTCATATTATAATAATGGGAAAAAACTAAGTATTTCTTAAACCATGAATTATATTTTCATATTGATGAATAATTACATTGATTTAATGCACTAGTTATTATTTTTTTTCCCCTCTTGTGATTTCATTTGGGTATGACAAAGTTCTTTCAATGCTGTTTTGTGTAGAAGTCTTGGTACTTGTTGATAATTCTTCATTAATAATTTCTGTGTGTTACAGTAATATAAAAATTTATCTTCGTGAGCAGAGATTATAATTTCAACCAAAAAAATTTAAGAGTAGACAATAAAATCGTGTGCTTTAAAGCAGTGATCGCCAAAGGGTGGTCCTTGAAAAAAAGATTTGATGGTCTGAAAAAAAATAGGAACATTAAATTTTTTGAAGATCCAGTTTTAAAAATGTACTCAACTTTTTTCCGGCCGGGCCACATACATATGACGGGTATTTCACGCGGGCCACTATATGAGGATATTGGGGGAAAACATTATAAAACCAAAGTAACATTGGATAGATAAAAAAATGATCAAACTATTAAAACTCATTTTTTCGGCTTTTGTTTTAATACTATATCAACTCTTTTATCAAACATACAAACAAATATTTACTCTTTTGCATTTTTTACTGACTTAATGGTGTAGTTTCTATTTCCTTTCATCCATCATCAAGCCTCTCTATTGTTTACATTCTACTATCAAAAATAGTAAATTGACAGATTGAATTGCTTGATTGACAGAATTTCCCGCTGAATTTTTCGTTCATTGTTCTTAAAAAAATTTGAACTTTTTAGTGCCATGACCGGGTTACTCAGAAAAAGACGGCGGGCCACATTCTGACCGCAAGTTAAGTATCACTGTTCTAATGGCATACGGATTACACTTTTTTTTTAAAAAAAACAATTACCTTCTGATTTTAGCGAAATTTCTTTTCTGAATTTAGCTACTTCTTAGCTACTTTTGCTGATATATCTAGTGACGTTTGAAAGTGAGAGCTGGTAACCGTAGTAATTTAGGGGCATAACATTTTACTTTGTTGATATTGGTTTGTTCTTGCTTTTCGTAAAGTTCCTTTTCACTGATATGAAAATATAAATATAGACGTAAATAAGTGACAGTATAGTTATTGCGGTTCATTAAGTATAAAATTTTTACATTTAGTGGTCCTTGGAGCTCTAGGTTGGCGACCGCTGCTTTAAAGAATACAGATGCTTAGAAAATGACCATTAGAAATATAAATACTTCATTTTCGAAAGCATTAACCGTCTCTTTAAAAGAAATTGAAGTAAAATAATTGTTGATCAGTGTTTATTGATATTTCGACACCATGCGTTATGTGCGATTTTTTTAAGAATGTTTTTTAAATTCATATTCTAATAAGTAAAATATTTTATGAGAAGTTAAAAATACTCGCTGTAAGTAAAAGCCAAAAAAAAGTAGATTAGTTTTTTCCTCCCAACGAAAGATTAAATTAAGTTTGTTTGTTTTTAATTTATAAAACAAATATAGAAATTTTGATCAAATACTAAAAATGAAAGTGTCGATAAAAATCAGCGCTAAACATATAGGGGCTCCTCTATAAAATAAATAATAACATTGACTCGACAGAAAATATCGTACCAAAGCATAATTTCTTATGTTTTCTACCGTCCTGTTTGTGTTTCGTAAAATAATTTGAAAACACTAGGTAAATAACATGTTTATACAATTAGAACTGGGTTTTTGCAAGAGAATGAGAAAGCATGCTCTTTAAAGCTGGTGTTAAACATTTACATTTAGGTATTTCTTTTATCGCTTACTTCTTTAGAGCTATGCAGCCCTTTATAACGTTATCAATTCTCCAAAAACTGACTACTAGAGTTCTGATATCATTAAATCTAAGGATAAGCACACCGTTGCACCTTCCGAAGATCCTCATTGAATGTTGCTCAATCTGCATCGTAGTTACCTTTGATGAAATGATCTCTCATTATCTTCAGTCGTGCCGATTATTATCGTGATCTCTCCCGCAAACCTACAACCTAATAGTCAGAAATCAAACACAGCATCTTAAATTGTTTCCTATTTTAGGATCGAATGAGCAAGTAACGTTGTAACAACATAAGCGTTGTTCCCTTTCCGCCACCCATGAAGTTGTTTACAAGCGTTGATTCGTATCATTGATGACACCGTGTCACGATATTGCAGCATTACTGCCGTGCATTCTTTTTTTTTTTGTTCTTTTTTGTAGTTAAAATATTGTGTATTCTTTGGATGGCAATATTTGCTGTACCCTATTAGATTGTGAGCAAATGAATGACGGAAACGTATTTGATCCCGAAAATGGCTTTTGCGATCGGTGGGCGGATTTATTTACATTCTGATTTTTCAATGCGATTGTGTAAACGGGTTTTTTCTATGTTTATATGACGTCGTTATGTACCTTTGTATGAGTTCATTTTAATCTAAAAATTGCACTTTTCTGAAAATCGAACTTTATAAGTACTATTATTCGAATTCAAATAAATATGCGTTTGCACAGTTGTATTCTTGTAGAGACTTTTTCGAATATTTAAAATTTTCTAAACCGTGATTATTTCCGATGAAGATATTTTCCTCTTTTATTAGGAGCATTTATTTCAAATCTAAAAATATTTCCTTTGAATTCTTGTTAGTGCTTACTTTTCTTATATCATTGAGAGTCTCAACATATTTAGAGATGTTATTCTGTTATAGCTGTGATGTATCTCATTTTGATTGTGATCACATAAAGTTATCACTGAAAATGTTTCCGTCTTATGTTCCTGTTGAACGATATTGTATCAGATGCTATTCCTTGCTTATTTCGCAATTGTCTGCAAAAGTAATGCCGGGTGTTCGAAAAGTATGGCTACACTTTCAAATTTTTATTAAAATAAGCTAACATAGATTCGCTTACGGTTTTTTGTGTTCCATAAAGAAATAACCAGAGTTTTTCTACAATGTTAATTGTACGATTTCAATGTGCGCATCATTAGTAGCTCTATACGAGTAACCTCATCTCAGATTCTGTTAGGGCGACCAGATTTTGTTTTTGGCATTACACTGTCATCTTCCTTAATCTTTCATGCCACTTATAAATTGTGTATCTTGAATATGGACTTCGTTTATAGGCTGTTCAAAATTTTCTTTGCACTTGTGTTACAGATTTTAATTCGATGAATCATGCTACTGCTTGCACTTGTTATTGCGGTGAAGCCATTTTGAAACGAGAATTTTGTTAAACGTGGACGTTTCATCAAACGGAAACTATAATCTTTTTGTTATGGAACATAAAAAACCATAAGCGAAAATATTTGTTTATTTTTAATTCGTCCTTGAAAGTGTAGTCATACTTTTCGGATATCCAAATTATAAAGCTGTATGTATAGTGTAATTGGATTTGAAAAACGAAAGGGAAGTTTTATATTGTGTTTGATTCTCGCTTTTATGATCATATACACATTAAATTCAAGTGTATTTGTGCTCAGTTTACGACTTTTAATTTAGCTTGATAAACAGACTGTACCAGTCGACAAGGCCTTGGATTTATTTGTATCGAAAAATAAAAGTATATTTGTACCTGAATATAATTGTAATTCTTTTACCGCTAAAACAAATACCCAATTTTGCCAAGAAGCAGAGTTTTTGAAAGCATGATATGACATGATTTATTACTAAATATAATGATAAAACAATTATTTCCCCCTCCATCCTTTGCGATCAACTCTGGTTCCTTTAGTCATTGTATTTAAATCAGTGATAACTCACTCCCCTTCATGAAAACTATTCTTCTATTGACACAACAGCCCTGGTAGGCCTTTTCAAGAGCACTCTTCCATTCTGATCTCCGCCTATCGACAGTTCTCCAATTAGTCACTCTTACAAATTTTTAAATCGTCCTCTACACTATCAGACCATCTCAGTTTGGGCCTACCCCTAATTCTAGTTCCACTAAGTTTGTAATTGAAAATTCTGAACGTCAAGGATGAGGGGTCCATACGGCAAAAGTGGCCGGAAAACCTCAAACAACCAATCTTGATGGATTTAATGATATCTGTTTCCTTAAATAGCTTATATCAATGTTACCCAACCTTTTGATGGCCGCGGCCCGGTCAACTTTCAATAATTATACCGCGGCCCGCTGAGGGAGGAAGACGTTGATTGTTTATATTTTAGATTATTTTGATTTAATGTTTTTAGTTTAATTGTATCAAAACATACCTTCAGAATAAAGCACGGTTAAACTAAAAACATGAATATAAAGTAATTTAACATAGAATATAAAGAGATTTCCATAAAAAGTCATACAAATCCGAGAGAAATGCACCACAGTAAATAAAATGGAAATAATTTAATGTTCCTTGTGCGGCCCGGTGCTATTTGATCCACGGACCGGGGGTTGGAGACCACTGGCTTATATAATTCAAAGTATGTCGTTGTCTCCACAGTCCATTCTCGCGTTCACAGCACCAAATATATACCTAAGAACTTTTTGCTCAAAGATTTGGCTAGCTCTTCAGTCTTTGATTTTAAGTCCAGATATCAGATTCATTGGTAAGTAGGGGCCTGAGGAATGTTTTGTGTAGCGTAATTTTTGTTTGTCAATTTTGACTTTAAAAAAGCTCTTAGACCATAAAGATAGCGATTAGTAGCAATAATACGTCTTTTAATTTCAGCACCAATGTTGTTTAGAATCATGAAAACTATTATATTGTATTATTTTACACCATATATAATGTATGAGTTCATTGAGTTATGACGCATGTTAGTGTATCACTGTCTGTACTGGCACTGGTTTATCTGAGATCATCACATCACCGACATTTATTCAGTTAAACTTCATACTCATTAATTCCCCCTCTAATGAGTTTTTTTTAAACTTCATTAAACTCAGATTTACGTCTTCCGCGAATGATCGTGGGAAGAAAGAATGATGAGGTGGGACACCACTGAGTTACGCGCGTGCGTACCTTAAACCGTCAATCACGGTGCACAGCTGTCGATTTTGAACTCGCGCCAAAGCATCACACACCGCCGAATTGCATCACTGACATTAATTAAACGCAATTCGTACTCTTTTTTTTTATCTCTCTCCCGGACATTAACGATGTGTGGAATCGAATTTCATGATTAGAAAGGAACTTCCGTTGCAAAAATTATCGAACCGTTTACTACTGTTTGCAGGGGAAAGGATTAGCTCTAAAAAAGGAGGAGGGAAGAAACCCAGCTGATAGAAAAACCGCGTGTTAATCTTATGTTTCACGTTATATTCACTTCCAGTGTTACCTTGTGTGAATTCGAAGTTAAATTGGGCAAAAAAATTCTAGTTTACCTTGATCTTCTTAGAGGAAGTGGTGTCATGATATTGCTCGATGTCGTTCTTTGTCTGTGTGCGCGCATGCGTGTTCTGCGGAGGTCTAATGACTCGCATTAGTGTCTAAATCTTGTCAATTCCCGCAGTCGACAGTTTCGAGTCATTATGCAGTGATGACGACCTTCAACAACGAGTTAATTTTAGATTAGCTTTTATGGACTCTGATTTTGAATTAAAATGTTGCATCTGAGGTCAAATTATAGCGTGCTTAGTTTCTATTATTAAGTTATTGCGTGTTACGTGTATAGAATATAATAATACGTTATGAAATAAATTGCAAATTAAATATTAGTTAAAAGAAAAAAAATCTATCCATCTTTTACATCATTGTGTCAGTAGTGGAAGTATGACGTAATACGAATATTATAAATGGTTGACGAATCTATCTTCACTTCTCCATTGCCAAAATGTGTCGTAAGTAATCATAATCAAAAACTTTGCGTCTAGGAGAAGTTTATATTTTTGTTGTAAATTTTTAATAAAATCCGTTGATAAGGCATTAAATGTTTAAACTATCAAAACAAAGTTTTGTAAGTGTTTTTGTTTAAAATATGGTAAAAAAATTTTAAGATTGGAAAAACTAAGCCCGCTCCTGAGAGACCAAGCGACTGCGTGGAATTTTTTTTTGGGGGGGGAGAGGGGGAGTAGAGACTGCGCTTTATATAATTTCAGAAATGCGCTCCTTTATATATATAATTTATAGTAGGGATGGATCATAAGGTTTGATTACCAGTATTAAAAACTTTTTAATACGTAAATGAACCTGTAATTTCTATAACCATCAATATGTTTAAATTTTCCCCATCCGATGAATTTTACTATCTTAGATTCTAAGACGCAACCGATTTTCAGTAGCATTCACATTGAAAAAAAGGGTGACTTAGATTCGGATAAATACGGTAGTAGAAAGAATAAACTTTGTTCAGAGTGTTCAAATAGATCGAAAAGCTTACATTGAGAGAATTTAGCTCATTTGATAATATATGAAGATTATTATTATTATTATTATTATTATTATTGCTCTCTATACATATATATTGAATAGCAATCGCAGCCAAAATTATTTGTCTGTACATGCTAAAGAATAATTTAGTTTTAGATACATGATGTAACGTAACTGTGACATTAAATTTTGTAATGTCATTTTCTGTCTCCTTGTTTTAGTACATTTTTTAAAAAATAAAACCAACATTTGTTATTGACGTAGAAAGAAACCCTCCTTAAAAACAAAGCAAATTATTTTTCATACAAATTAACTTGAATGTAAAACAAAAAAAAACCCCGTATTTTATAGGGTTTCAATAGGTGCCATTTTTAAATGTACAAATTTATTTATTTATGTTTTTTTTTGAAAATTCAAAATGCATTAATTATAATGATTTTATGAATTTATTGATTCAAATTGTCCGTTGCGTGTGAAATTTAGGGACTGGCTTCCCGTTTTTTTAATAGTATATTGTTGATTAGATTTCCAGTAACTTATTGTTATTTAGCTTTAACCAGCTGAACTTTTAATAGGTTATAGTAAATTTTTGTTCTGATTGATTCATTTACAAGTGTGATTGGTGGTAATATTAACCTGGGAGAAGGTGCGCACTCGATACTAACGTTAATGATCGCGCGGGAGTCAACCCAATCCTTTTTTATAATTATTTTTATTGTACACGACAAAATCATTAATCCAATGAATAATTTAACTAAGAGAAAATATACTTACCTACTTTAAAGTAATTTTCAATTTTTCTGTGATAATTTGACAAAAAATCAATCAAACTGAACCAAGAAGTTTCAATTGTGCATAACTTGAATAAAGGACAGAAATCACACACACATCACACCAACACTTTTCGCTAACATTACAGGAATGTTATTTGAAGGCAAAACTATCATATTTTGTTCAGGTTATTGTAGTTTTGTTGTCCTTTGATGGTCGACAAATAAATAGCATGTTGAACTTTTTCTTTCTTGTATCTTTTTGACAGAGCGAAATGTGTGGCTTTATATTTTTCTTGATGGAGTTCTTTAGGTAGCTTTTGAAAATTTTCCTTTCAACTCAACCGTTTCATGTTGATCACTTTTCTCAAATTTTCTTTCGCTATCATGATTAATATGCATTATTTCAACAGGTTATTCCCTTGCTTGATAAGTTTCAACTTCTTTCAATAGAGATAGATCACAGATGCCCATTTTTTTTTATATTCTGCTTATTTACATTTATAAACCTTAATAAGCCGTACAACACAACAATCAAAACCATAAAGTTGTTCACAGGGGGAAATGTAACCTGTTCATAGAAAATATTTTGGAACAAAAGTGGTCACGCGGGGAACTCAGTCAAAACAAGTACCTTAATATTGTAAAAACAAACAAACAAACAAACAAAAAAGTTTGCCACTCCCAAAAAAGAGAGGTATGTGACAAATACATTTTAGTTCCCATGAAGACTGTCATAAAGAAGGATACTGTCAAGGTCATACGTAACAAATAAACAGTTTTCTCAGAATTTACGCTTTCGTGAGCCTGGGGTGACTCTGTGCCCCGCACGACTGCTCCCGGGCTAAGGTAATAATTAATGATCATGTAATTATTACTGCCTGAAGTCGAATGCGATTTTTGATATTTAATCTTTTTTTAGAGTAGGTAGATTATTTGCTTTTCTTTTGGGGCTTTTAGAATCGATTATTCCCTACTGAAACAACAGAAACGTGCCGATGACGATGAGTTTATGATGCCGTTTCATTCATTTCCGCATACGATCACCTACCAAGCAATTGTTTACCGTTCACATCTGCTCGTAAATAAACGTTTCCCACAAAAGGCATCGTCATTCATTTGAGTAATACAATCTTTTGTTCCGTTAGCAGTGGTGCTATTATAGTTGGGTGTATTTATATTTTATTTCTAACTGACGTATGGGTTTGGGAAGGTCGTTGGCCGCGATTAACGGTTTTTATTTTTCTTGGGGGGGTGGGGGTGGGAAATACTCTAATGCTGCGGTTCCTAAACTTCCGATTGCCGCGGGCCCCTTTTATGTATCATCCTGACATCGCGAATCCTCAAGATTTTGAACACCCCATCCTGACTTCCAACACATGGTTGAGTGATTTTTCGATCCCTCAGATAAGATTGTCTCTGCTAGTTATGCTGATTTTTAAGACTTCTTTTTTTTCCTTTTAGAAAACAGTATAAAACATATAATTAAAAATATAATACAAAATACTTATTTCAAGTAACTAAATATTATACTCTTAACTATATCACTAAAAGTTTTTAGTGAGAAGGGTGGTTTTGCGTTTCTTTTGCACGTGCAGTTAAATCAAGTGTTATATTTTATATCTGCACTCTCAATCTCGGTTCTATGCTTTCCAAATTGTTTCTGCACTTATTTTGAAGATAAAGAGGAGCTGAAAATGTTCTTTCTCATAAATAAGTAGTTGAGAAAAGACATCAGAGCTTTTTCGTGGAAAACTCCGGAAAATGTTCCTGTTAGTGACTTCAAATTTTGGAAGGGATCTAGCTCCATCTGTGGAAAATTCTATCTGCTGTTCTTTTACCGATGTGAGATCATCCTGTTTACACACATCTACTTCAAATGGATATCTTACCTTATTTTCTTTCGAAATTATTTTCCCGTTATTTTTGTTTTTTTATATGAGGGGCCTTTGCGGATCTCCTAGAAAGGCACTAAGGACCACAGGGATCCGCGGACCACAGTCTAAGAACCGCTGCTATAGTGAATTTAACTTAAAAAAAGGTTAACCCCCTCCTCCTTTAAAACTTGATTTATAATACTCCTTCATTCAGTAGCTTGGATATTGCTGTCATAACCTGTATGGATACAAATTTGAAAATACAAGCGGAACTGTGTCTTCTTGTGTTTGTAGAAAAAAGTGTTTATTTTATCCCTTCTCCAGTTTTGGCTACTTTTTGTTTGAATTGGATATTTCAAATAATCTATGCGTCTAAATTATATTGCGAAAGAATTTTTTTTTTTTTGGTTGGAGGATTTAAAGCATATGATTTAGTCCACTTATGCTTTATTTTCTAAGCTAAATACAAAGTTACTAAGCTTGATACAAAGTTACAGATATACGCAAGCAAATATACACACAAAAAAATACTTTGAAAAATATGCATTGAAATATATATAAAAGATATAACCATTTAAAATGGCATATCTATTATTGTGCATAAACTCGTTAAAAAAAATTGATTATTTAGATTGGATTGAATCCAAGTCTGTACCGTTTTTATTAGTTTGTTCTGTGTTAAAATACGATCTGATAAATATTTAAATGTAGTAAAAGGAAAAGGAGTAAAAAATCAAAGAAACTTTCTGTACACACACATTAAATATATTATCACTTTTTTTAATTACCATTAGCATTTATGTCACGATGTTTTTACTTTCTTTTAGATTATTGAATTTTTATTCTACTTACGCTTTGTATAATTTATGTACGTAATAATACTGAATAATGTAGAATCTCAAAGCTTGTTGTAGTTTTTAGATGAGGCACACAGATTATTTTTATGCATGTTAGATTTTATAGTGTTATTTGTTCTTGTATTTTAATGTATCACTAAGGTACTGTAAAATCCGGCGTATAATGCGCACTTTTGACACAAAAAATAAGATCGAAATTTACGGATACGCGTTATACGCCGGGTATAAAAATGATAGTTTCAGAAAAAAAAAATATGTACATTCAAAAAACTTATACTCCTACAAAGATTGGAATACCGTTTATTTAAAAGAAAAATCTTACATTATGAACTTGAAGGGTTGTTTTTCTATGTAGAGATATACTATTTTTCAAAATACTTCGATCGAACAAATGGCTTTAAAACATAATAGCACTGCTAACGTACATTTCAGGTTTCTTCGTCAAAAAGGGGGTGCGCTTTATACGGCGAATATACATCAAAATTAAAAAATTCAGCTTGAAAGTATTGGTGAGTGTTAAACGCCGGATTTTACGGTAGGTATGCTGCGAATTTTTTTTAAAAAGGCATACTTTCTGTAATTTTATTAAAAAAAAAACTATTTAAAGTAAAAAAAATGCCACTAAAATGTATCTGTATTTATTTGCACGCAATAAAAGTTAATATTAAGAAACCCATTAGTTAAATGTCATGCCATATTTTTTAATGATATTTCGCGAGTCTTTATTCAAAGAGGTCAGATATGTTTCGACAACCGATTCAGTGTTCTTCATGATAGTATTATGAATTAAAAACATTTTAAGTGTTTAAAATGAGCTACTGTATTATATTATGATTATGTGGTTTTTAAAAATTTATTCTGTACTTATTTAAAGCATTTTTATCTTACTGCTTAGTTACAATTAAAATAAAAAGTAGATTGTAAGCTTTGTTTGATAATCATGCAAACTCTTCCGACGATTTAATGTTTTTAGCATTCCATGCTATTTCTTTTTCACTACGCAATATATCTACATTTCGCAGCTCAAATATCACCCCTCTCGCGCTGTTTACTTTTTTATCGCTCCTATGTGATCACCTCTCTTTGCGTGTTCGAACAAATAAAACTCTTTAGTATTCATCAGGTGTCGTCATATTAGAAGATAAATTATATACACCCCCCTCCCCCTTTTTTTCCCTTAGAGAAAACTGGGAAGGCAGATTTCATCGCTAATCGTTTGGAGTTTTACCCATGTGTATTGAAGGCAACACATATAATTTCACTCGTTGTGAAGATGGTCATTATGGACAATTTAGAACAGATTCAGAGTGTCACTCATCATATTGCCTTCTCTTTTATACAGAGGTAAAAGTTGCTTGTATATACGAGATGTGTTTATTCTCGAAAGTGTTGTGTGTATTTATATCGCTGAAGTCGCTGCCTTTATCGCTTTATTAAAAAAAGAATGGTTTGCGTATTTTGATCTTCGTGTCTAATTGATCTTTTTTTTTCGCACAGGACTGCTGTTACTTGTAATTTTTAATTTAATGAAGAGTCTCAATATAACTTGACGATTTAAGTTTTATTCACATGTTATGTATGTATTATATAATTTAACTGACTACGTTAGTAACCATAATTTTGCTTAAGTATATAAATGATTTTTTTTTAATATTTAGTGTCGCTTGAATCAGAATAAACAGATAAAATTGTTTTAAAAAATATTATTATAATAAAAAATTATTTAAATTAGTTTTTGCACGAAAAAATAAAGAAAAACTGACATTATTGTTGTCAAACCAGTATTTGCTATGTGCAAAAAGTATAATTTGAGAAATTGAGCACATAACAGTGTTTGTTTGACAATATTCTGACGGATGTAAAGGGTGTTTTTTTTTCCAGGTATAAAAGTTTAAGTTGGCATTACTTTCCAAGATGGCGACCGATTTAACAGCTGTCAAGTGATTTATTCTCAGTTTGGTTTGGCAATTCATCATGAATAGACTCACGCCTGAACAACGCTTTTAGATTCGTCGAATGGGCCCAAAACGAGATTGCCGTTGTTCCCGATTTTCATAAGCGAATTTTGTTTAGCTATGAAGCGCACTTCTGGTTGAATGGCTACGTCAACAAACAAAACTGCCGCATTTGGAGTGAAGCTAATCCACAAGTGTATGTCGAAACACCGTTACATCCAGAAAAACTGACTGTTTGGTGCACTTTATGGGCTGGTGGAATCCTTCTTCAAAAACGATGAAGGCCACAACGTTACAGTCAATGGTGATCGGTATAGAGCCATGATTACTAACTTTTTCATTCCTGAATTGAACAATCATGATGTCCAGGAGCTGTGGTTCCAACAAGACGGCGCAACATGTCACACAGCTCGTGCCACAATCGATTTATTGAAAGACACGTTTGGTGACCGCTTAATTTCACGTTTTGGACCTGTGAATTGGCCTCCAAGATCTTGTGATTTAACACCGCTAGACTATTTTCTGTGGGGCTATGTAAAGTCATTGGTCTATGCGGATAAGCCACAAACGCTTGACCATTTGGAAGACAACATTCTCCGTGTTATTGCCGATATACGGCCACAAATGTTGGAAAAAGTCATCAAAAATTGGACGTCCAGATTGTACTACATCCGAGCCAGCCGTGGCAGTCCTATGCCAGAAATCGTATTTAAAATGTAATGCCACAAGATTATCTTTCGAATAAAAAAAAATTAATGTCAATCGAATAATACATCGTTGTTTTATTGCAATTTAAAGTTCTATACCTCTAAAAAAACACCCTTTACTTCCAATAATTATGGTTTATAAATGTGTCGTTTATTGAGAATATGCGTAACGTTGAGTTTTTAAAATAATAAATGAGGGCCTCTTTTGATATTAATTTCTTGATCGGAAAATGACAATCATATTACAAGATTTTACATTTTTTTTAAAAAATCTTACCAATTATATTGAGACACATGCATCAACAGTTTCTTTTACTAAATTGGATGCACAAATATTCAATTTCAAAACTTTTTTTAAAAGGAATTGCCTACACATGAAAGTTCAAATAGTTTCATTTTCGCAATTTCCTTAAACATTATCGATCTTGTAAAATAAGCCAGTTTAATCCGCGAATTATGTTTGAAAGACGAGTTTCAGTTTAATTTCCATTTTGAATCAGTTTTCTCGTTCCTTCTAAAGATTTAAATTCCGCACGCAACACAAGTGTGAATATTGGAATACTCAATGGCATGAGAAATGATAAAAGAAATGTGTGGCGAAGAGTAAATATCCGCCTGGAAAAGCTTACATACGCCTCTTACTTATCCTCAACCTTATGTAATCAATTCTGGAGGGCGTCTTTTTCTCTCTCAGCCTTTAGTGTCGTGAAAGATTTTTCCTTTTCGGCGAAAATGAATCCACTTTTGTGTGTATTCGTGCTCATTTCGTTGCTAAGATACCGGTTCCTCATTCGAGACAAGTTGAGTTGCAGAGAGCCATCTTCTCTGTTAGGAGATTCATTTTCTCCTAGCATGTTTCTTTGTTGTTACAGCATTGTGCGGTGGATGTGTATATGTATATATATCTTTCGTTTTTTTTCAATTTCCATTTCCAGTTTTATGAAATGGCTTCGTAGATTAAATATGTTTTTTTCATTTGCTGGTTTAAAAATATGTATTTTCATTTTTAATATCTCGTGCAGCTTGGATCGGAATAATTCAGAATTCATTCATTTTTAATTAGAAACGGGTTGTTTGGAAGGAGAGTACGGGTTTTGAATTTCATTTTCACTTGCTTTTTTAATAAACTTGTGATAACATTGGTTGATTTTTATATAGATTAATTCATGATGATAAGAAAGAGGGAAAAATGAAAATGTTATACAAATATTTTTGTACTGTTTTCTGAACTAGAAAATAAAGTACATTCGTGAAATATTTCAAAGTATTTAACTTAATTGTCTTGAATTATTATTTGTCGATGTGTAATGGCTTTGCTATATGTAGGAATATGTTTTAATGAACCCCGTAAATTCAATTCCTGTTTGAAGTTTATTTCGCTATGAAATCTTGTCCATAATGGTATTAATTTTCATTTGGAAAAAAATGCGTAGAAATATGTTAAAATTCCCAGAACTCTCAGTTTACTTGACGCTCAATCCTCCAAAAGAATTCAGATTCCGTTGGGAAAGAACAATTGCTGTTGGAAAATGAAAGAGAAGATATAAGATAAATTACCACGTTTTATGTTATTACGTAACGTGGATATTACAAAGTCAGAAATGACATTCACAATTTTAACTTTTACTTACATTATTTAGAATATGCGTTTGAAGTACTGTTTTTCATTATTTATATATATAAAAATAATATTCTAACTTTCATTGAATATCTTTTTCAAAATGATATTATATAATGAATTAACGGATGAAGTCAACTTTAAATAGACTGTCAGATGTAGATGTGGCTTTGGAGCATTAATTGAGATTACTATGTATACCATTTTTTTTGGGGGGAGGTCTATGTTTATATCTAATACATATTTTACAGTGCATTAAAAAAATTAAGGAATTTCCAAAATCGAAATTTTTGAAGCTAACCCGCCGAAAATTCGCTTTTGAGCCTAAGTGGGTAATATTTTAATCGTAAATAGGGTATTTGGAGGGAAGGGTTATTTTTTTTATTGTTGACTGCTAATTTGTGTATGTATTTTTAAATTAAAAGTGTATTGTTTTATTGTGTTGATCAGCAGCAACTGGGCGGTGATAATACCACCTCACATAGACTGTTGTTAAAGTAAGAAAAATGTGGTTATCTAGTAAATAATGTATGATATATATCAAGATAGAGGGACTTGAATGTCAAACAGATGGTTCATTGTAGAATACTTCATTGTAGAATATGGGTACACATACATTAAACTTTCTGTAAATGAGAATGTAGGATTCAATTAAGAAGTATTGCAACTTTTAAGTGTTAATTACGCTAATTAGGTATTATTTGTAGTCGTTCAAATTGAGACTAAAGGACTCTGAATTGAAGCTGTCTCTTGGACATAGAGCCATTATTTTTTAAAAATCTTTTTATAAGATGGGGGAACGTAACCGGGGGATTATTTTAAATCCAACAGCCAATTTAATTAGTACATTAATTAATAATTTGAAATTTATTATCGTAATTATTAATAATATTATTGTTGTCTACAGTAGCGCACACAGGAATTTTTCAAGGGGGAGTCCGGGGTCGAAAGTTCACCATTCTTGTATCATGCTCCTTTGGATTTTGTTGATTTTCGGGAACAAAACACAGTAAAAAACTAATTATTGAATAAGTAATTAGCATTCATTAATAAAATTAATCGTTAATAACAAAAAAGTAATTATATTTTACGTACTATATACTTAGAATTATAATCAATCGGAAAAAAAATTAAGGGCTTTGGGGGGAGGGGTCCGGACGCCCAGGACCCCCCCTCCTTGTGTGCGCCACTGGTTGTCTACCATTCAAAATAAACAAAAGAGTTTGTTTCCAAACCGTTATTTCTTTTAACGAAAGTCTTACTTATTGGATTTCTTGAGGTACAAATTAATATTAGATATTGAGAAAATATTTGATGGTAAAGTAATATTTTTGGCATATGTTTTTAGTGTTTGAGAAGAGTGCTTAATTTTTTAAAGACTTCGACGCATTCTTGGATAGATCTGAATTTGCGTACACTTAATTATGTAATTATACATAAATGCTCATTAATATAGCAGTGTAATCTCATTTAATAAAATCCTGTGTTAATTATGAAATTTATGAATGAAGAAGTATGTTGTTTTTTCGTTGCATTGCATTATTATGTTCTGAAGTTCACTTTATAAGTGTATTGTTGTTGTTTTTTTTAACTTTACATTTGTTTCAAACATTTGCATTTCAATTTTTTACTTTTACTGATTCATTTTTTATTTAATAATCTAAACAAATCACATATCAAATGTTTAATCGACGGTTATTACTGCTATTTAATTGGCTTGAACATATATTTGTGTAATTTGTTATGATATAAAATCTAAATGGATGAAATTTTATCCGTAGAGTAACTATCCATTATATAATTGAATAAAATTCCTACAATATTCGCCTCAAACTATTTACTTTGTTATTTAAATTTTCGTATGTACTAATTATCGATGACGATTGTTTTATGCATTATTTCTCTCACCGCACATTGTTATAAATCAGAAATATGTCAATCACGGTGTAATTTGTTTTTCTTTGTAAACATATTAATTGATGATACCGCTGTTTTAGCTGTAAAGATAATAATTTCTGTCTAATTTGATAATGGTGTTTTTCCAAATAAATAGCAAATTTTGTTACAAATAATCACTTCTTTCATTTCTATTGTGTTCCATATTGGATAAGTTTCTGTAAAATTTATTTAAACTAATTTCTTTTGGTCTTTTTTAATTTTTCAGAAAGAAAATGAATCTCAAATCGTTGTTAAGTAATTGTTTCTACCAATATTTCCTTCCAATATTGACTAATATTTGCATTTTGTTTTATTGCTTATAAAGGAACTGAATAATGACGTCGTAACTTTTAAGTCACTAATTCCTGACTAATTATTGAAATGAATGTAACTTTTTTCCCCTCTCGAATTTCGTATTTAAATGCTTGCTGTGATAATTGCCATCGATCAATTGAAAGAGATTTTAAATGAACTATCCTGTTGATTGAGGAAATGTACTTGTTAAATTTACTTTATTAAAAGAAACTCTACCTATTTAAAATACTTCGATCAGAAGCAATGGTAGAGGATATTTTTCTGATTTATAGAATTACTATAGGATCGTTAAACACACTTCTCTCCTCAGTAAATAAATTCTGTAAATTAGCGGTTCTTGATCTTTCAATCACCGCGATCCCCTTGTATGCATTAGTCTGATATCATCCCGGATCCCCAAGAATTTGAAACATCCCCCCTCCCCGAATTAATATTCTTGATACATTTTCTAGTAGAATTTTTTCAATGGCGGCAATTTAGTGATCTAGTCTGGGATGGCACATCTTTCAGTTTTTCTGCTGTCCTTTCAAGAGTCTGTAAAAAGGGAAATCTTAACATTACATGAGGCGTTAGCGGACTACAGTTTGAGAATTGCTGCTGTAAGTGATTTTTCCTTTAAGCTCTCATAATCTATTCGAGAATTTCAAGAGTCTCAGTGTCCCTTGCTATTGCTTTTCTTTAATAGCTTTCGAAAAGAAGCTAGTATTTGGATTCATTGAATTACCTTAAATTATCTTGGATTTATATTATATTTAAAACTATCATTACATATTGATTGATTGAGAACAAACTGTAAAGCAACAGAGAGAGAGGCTATTATCTCTATCCTTATGTAATTGGTTTTCATAAACTAAAAGATTATGTTTTTCGTGCATTATTCCCATAGAATTTTCTCCAAATTGGTTTTTATTTTTTCAATAGATGGCATATTTTGATATTCTCCATGTAATTAAAGTCTTTCTTCCGTGCTTAAATTTCTGATTTCTAAATAAAATTTTGATAATAACTTGAATCCCCACAAAATTTTTAATAAATTTTTGACCTCCCTTTTTTTTATTTTTCCAGAATACTTACTCCGTGACAAATCGAATTCAGCATTACACCCATAAGATTATACCTCGGCGTATACAGGCCACAAAACACGAAGAATCTGTCTTTAGTGAACGTCATGTAATGTGATAAGAATGGATTCTTTCCACCCGGAAGCATTCACCCCTGGAGAAGGGCCACCTTAAATGAAAAATGTTGGGTCCTTAGTCTTACCCTTCTTGTGTCGCCTCTGTGTATAGTTAAACTGCCCTGTCTTTAATCCTCTTCAGTGAAGAATGGAAGCAAGACACGATCTATCGGTTGACCATGCACGACTTCTGTCTACAGGCGGCGGATACACAGCGATGGACAATTCAGCTACCGGTCACCCTAATTCTCAGCAGCTAAGGCCACCCTATGGAGACTTGTGTCGTCCTCCGGGAACGGATGCATCGACGTTGTCAGCCTACCATAGTCGCTATCTGGCATCGATGCCCCTAACGACAGGTAAGTGCTAGGTTTTGTTACTTTTTCCCCCCATAAATATTTCGTTTTGAACCAATAATGAGATTATTGGGCTTTAAAAAACAATGGCGTCTGTTACAGTCAGTGACTACAGGGTTTAGCAATTAATTTGGGCTCGAGGGCCACAATGTGGAAGCGGAAGGTACTGGAGGGTCGCACCTTTTAAAAAAGATTTCACACATTCATTAGTTAACTTTGTAATACAGAAATAGTATAAAGTGTATCTTAAAAAAATCCAAGAATATAAATTTAATTTTAGAACAGTTTAATTAGATAAATGCACCCTATCGCGCTTTTCTACAGTTTTTATGGAAAGCAGGAGTGAGATAGCTTGTTGAAATTCTCATCACAACTTGCTAGTTAATATGAGCTAACTTGTATCTATATTTTCTTTTTTGTTGGTCTTCATGCAAGAGAAATTTTGCTTACAAATAAATGTTGAATCAAATATTGAGAACATTTTCTGCGTTATTTGGTTTCCTGACTGTCTTGGCGGGCCGCAAAAAGACTCTTAGCGGACCGGTATTTGCTTACTTCTGTGTCACGACATTTTGATCGAACTCAGATTTGGGATTAAGAACTTTTTCCCCTTCCTATTTCAGAATCCCCCACCCGGGTTCAATTCGCAGTTATTTTCATTTGTCAATCAATAATGAGTTATTGAGTCGCACGGTGTTTTGAGTTGATATGCATCTATTTTGAATTTGTTTCTGTGTAAAGCTTTCTTGCTCATTTCCTACATTCCTATTGTAATGTTATATTGAAATATATACATTCATTTTCTTTATTTAACTAGTGTTTAATAGGATGCTCTTTATTCGGGTTTTTTTTTTTGTAAAAATGTTTCTATCCCTGTTTTAAGTGAAACTAGGATTTGATTACCTTGTGTGGAAAAATACTTGTTCTTGAAAAGGAAAGATTTTTACCAACAAAGAGGCTGTAATTTGAGCATTCTATACGATTTTTTAATGCAATATCTGGATTTTTTTTCAATGGTTACAGTAGAGATAGTGTAAACTTTAATAGAAGATATGTGATATCTCTCTCTCGTATAGTTTTTTTTACTGAAAAAAGCATGTGACAAACCAAACTTTATTGAACGTCTTTAACATTGTCGACGTGGGATTTGTACATTAAAGGAAAAAAATATTCCTCCCCTGTAATATAAAAATTTAGTTCTGCGCAATTTTTATTTAAATTGAGTAATACGTTTATCTTTTTATTTCAAATTTTGAACAAATTGAAAAGAGTTGAGATAAATTTGTCTGCCGCATCTTCTTATTTTTTAAAAATAATATTTGACCATAGTCCGATTTTCTAGATTCTGAGAGAAATTAAATAAGAAAAGGAGAGGCAAACCTATGTTTTTATTTTAATATTATTTAAAATACAATTCCTTGTCATTTTGCTTATGCTTACTATTTTTCGAAATTTCACGGAAAACTGAAATTGGTTTCGCGAAGAGTAATCTTCTACATTCTTGACTTGATCTCACCCTTTTAACATGGCCTCGGTTTCCTTTTTATTAATTTTTTAAAGATTCACTCTTTCAAAGCCGAGAACTTCCTTCTACCCCCTTCCTTTTTTAGGCCCCTTTACCTTCACGTGCAAATCCGAAATGACGTGGGGAGGGGGCGGGATTAAATAACAGGAGGAGCATCTAGAGAGAGCACATACACTATTTTTTTCGGAGGGAGGAAATGCGGAAAATAAACACAAAGGAAAATTAATACACTCCAAACGAACAACAAATGAGGAACGAGGTCAGTGGGAAAGGAATTAAAAAAAAAAAAACAAGATTATACCCCCAGGGTAAACAACCGACACTTTCGGTTAGATTTACACCGGAAAGATAAGTTCCAGCGTTTCCACGATTGAACTGCCTCACTGCTGTCTTCCATACATCATGAGTTGATCCTGCGGTTTCTTCATCTTTCCGCGAACCCTCTTATTAGTTCTGTTTGTTTTGAGAGGATTTGTTTTTCTGTGGTTTGTTGCAGAACAATATGAGTTTAATCTGTTGACTTGTCTGTTTCGCACTGTAAAAAAGAATGTCATTTCTATATTTAACTGCTATATTTCTCAGTTAAAATAATAAAAAAGGGTGATCATTGCAAATATTATTTTCGTATATATCGCGTTATACGGAAATTCGAACCCTTGACCTGATTTTATTTTTAAAGAAGAGTAAGGATGTTTCATTAATTTAACTCTTTGAGCATATTCTAAATCATTGGCATATGTTAAAAAATGAAGAGCAGCAGTTTTAAGCTGATTTATTTCCTGGACTTATATAGCTAGAGCTGTATATATTTGAACGACGATCGTGAAATAGGGTCAAGGGGATGGCGGTAGCCTTGTGGTTAAGGTCGCAAATTTCATGAATGGTGTGTGTTGAGCGAATCGAGTGGCAGGCAGATTATGGGTTCTGATTTCATCGAAGATTTGTCGTGTGGAATAGGAGATAGGGAAAATATTTCGTCACACACATATTAAACGGAACCAGGCAGATTGCGTGTTATGGAAGTTGGATGAATGAGGACCCAGTTATAAGATTTCGGTCTCATTGCCTCTCCGTGTTCATAATTACGAAGTCTTCCGAAAACAGCCTTTGCATAACCCTGGAGCGACTAAGCATACTGAATGAAATAGGATCGCGGTAACTTATTTCTTTGTGGAGAAAATTATAAATAGAGATTTAGTCTCAAAGTTAGTGAAAGAACAACGTCGAATCATAATTTTATTCCACACTAAATTGTGAATTTCGTTAAGTTTATTTAAATGTCTTCCTGTATTCGTCTTTCATTCATCGATTATGCTGTTGAAGAAATGAAGTGAATGGTGAACAGCGAAAGAAGATTTTTAAAAAATATGTTGCAATACAAACCTTATATGTTACGTTCAGTAGTGCACACAAAAATTTTCGGGGGGGGAGGGTCCAGGGTCGAAAGTCCACCATTTTGGTATCATGCTCCAACACGCCGCCCAACACATTCCTTTGATTTTGTCGATTTGGGGGAACAAAAACAATGCAAAATTAGTTATTGAATAAATAATGAGCATTAATTGATAAAATTAATTATTAATAGCAAATACATAATTAAATTTTACGTATTATATGCATAGGGTTATAACCAATCGAAAAAAATCAAGTGTTATGGGGGAGGGGTCCGGACCCCTAGGACGCCCCCTTGTGTGTGCTACTGGTTACGTTAATGGGCTAAATTCACGACGGTCACGTGATGGATACAATCACATGTTTTCTTTTGTATTTGTTGCGTTACGTAAAAAAATTCACGACGGTCACGTGATGGATACAATCACATGCTTTCTTTTGTATTTGTTGCGTTACGTAAATTCCTTTACGGTCTCAAATTTGATAATATGGTATAGATGGCTAGTATTAAAATTCTTCAAAAAGTTTCACAAAATGAAAATATTCCTCGGTATTTTTAAAGCAAGTGTATTTTGTTTACCTATGTGCTTTGTGATTGTCATTAAAGATATACTTTTTCAAGAAAGTTTTTGTAAAATGCAAAAAATGGCAACAGTGAGACGCATAAATTAATTGACTTGAAACTCGTGATTGCATTTATCATGTGGCTATGACGTCACATGATTTAGTCTATTGGTTCAGTATATCAATTTGGTTTAAAATTACTGATAGCACATCACAAAATAACTTAACATTTATTTTTTGGCTTATAAGTTTTTCATACTTTTTTTTTTACAATTTAGTTTACTTTTTAAAGCATGGGTTTATTTAAATATGCTACTAATTTTATTGTTATTTTACAAATTAGTTTTCTTTTTCAGTTCCTACTATTAGCTCACACACTCTCTCTCTCTCTCTCTTTATATTTATATATTTATTTATCTTGTTCAAATTTTCAATCGTTAATAAAATACTTTCTATTCATCCAATGAAGTTCAAATAAATTTTTTTAAACTTGTAGTGGGTGGCATATTGATGTTAATACAGTTTTTTTGAAAAAATATTAATTCATTAAGTTTTATCTTTTAATTTTAAATTTATTCAGCGTTATTTCCCTCATAGTTACAGCTAGCTGCAACAGATGGCGCCAGCACGTTTTTGTAGGAATTGACGTTAATTTTTTTTTTATATATATATATTACTTGTATTCTATAAGTATTGGTTTTTCCGAGAAGGAAAAATTGATAGCATTTTCAAATTTTTTTGGCCAGTTATTATTTAAATATATTCGATGAATAATTGTATTTTTTAATGAAATTGTTAATTTTTTTTACTCTTCTCACTCGCTCTTAATTTTAATTTTTTTTTCTCAGGAAGTTCATTAGAAAATTTATTTTATAGTGATATTTTTTATTTAAATTAATAGGAGAATTTTCTCAATCTCTTTGAGTCTTAGACTGTAATTTGTTTTCCTTTATTCATATGTTTTCGACGACAACAGCAATATTTAAGAATCGTTCACCGATTTTTTAAACAGCTCAACACTCGACACACACTTATCGATGAAAATAAATATTGGAAAACCGATGAAAGGTTGACGCAAGTCACTCGGAGTGTTTGCTCTGTTTGACCCAATAAAGCATGCAAAGGCGCCTATCTCATTTGGAAGGGTGTGCTGCGAAACAAAACGACTGAAAATCCCTCTCCAACGAGGTTAGAGTTGCAGTCAATGACCGCGCGTGTAGTTGCAAATTCTACTTACTAGGGCAAGCCGACGCCCAGAACGGAGTTAAGATGAATTTTTAGTGTGCCGCCTGTCTGTCTGGTTTCTACTTCGTAATGTGAAAGATGCTGCTCGTCTGGTCCTTCGATCGCTCCCATCCTGCTACCAGAGATGATGGATACAGCTCTCGCCTTCAATTAGTCACTTCATTAGCTGATACAGCAGTATGTCCTCGATAAAGGGACCCCAACCCCTCCCAGAAAACATTCCTTACAATTTGTGCTGATTAGCCCCCTGCGTGCGGTTGGTTATTTAGGTTTATGTGGCATAATTTAATTTTTCTCTAAAACAAAGCATTTTTTTAAATGAATTGTAGTGCTGCGATCTAATAGAATTGGAACTACGTAAGAATTAGAAGTGAAAATCTGTTGAATATTAAGCCCCGACATCTCAACAGAATGAAATAGGAAAAAATATTTGGAATTGTTTTTTCCCCCCTTTAAGATAGATAACTTGATATTGGAGTAAAAATAACATTTTAAATAAAACATGCTGGCAAGTAAGATTGTATTTGTTTTAGCTCAACAATTTTTTCCGATATTTTTATTTTATTTGACGAAATTCATAATAAAAATTATTTGGATATACATAAAATGCGTGAGTGAAAAAAGTTGATAAAAATGTAATGGGCTCAATTCATGACAGTCACATGATAAAAGCAATCACATTATCGCGACTTTATTCAAAATTGACATTTGACTAACTTGTTCTTGTTCTATTTGTAAAATTTAGATAATAAATAAATTTTCTTATTTCATAATTGGGTAAGGATGCTCAAATATAATGAGGGCAGAGAATCACCAGAAAGATCTTAAAATTAAGAAAATTTTTATTTTATTCGCTTGCATTTAAATTAAATATATATTGCTTACTTATGTGCGTTCTTTTTGTTGACAAACATGCACCTTTTAAAGGAAAGTTTCTGTAAAGAGCAAACGTTAGCAACAATGAAGCGCATGAACTGAGTAGCTGGAAACACATAATAGTTATTTGTCGTATGATTATGACGTCACATGGATTTATGAACTAATTGGCTTGAAACACGAGTTTGACATTATCATGTGATTATGGCGTCACTTGAATTTAGCCCATTATTTGACTTCATTGTAAAATAAAAGATATTTCCTGAGGCTGGAAAGGGAAATTTCCTTTTTTGGTATGGTAGATAGATTGGTCAAGGGATTTTTCAATTATTTAATAATGATAATCACTGGCGTAGCTAGCTCTGAAAGGGCCCCTGTATCAAAATTTCTTCGGGGACCTTTTTTTGATTTGGGAGACGTACGTGTTAGAGGATTGTAGTTACACATGTTGGACCCCGTATCATTGATATGGCTGATACGGCAATAGCTACACCCCTGATGATGATTTAAAAGTAACTGTGATTCTCTTAAAATTTTTTGCTTTTAAAAATTATAATGTAGGATAATAAATTTTGATATTTATGCTTTTATTTATATACATATCTCGCTTGTAATGTAACTGTCTATCTTTTTACAGACTTTGATTTCGGTGTTTTATCTGTCATAAGCTTCAATGTGTTTAATCTTCTTCCCTTTATTCTCAAAAAGTTCTATGCTAAATTAAGATTATATATAAATGATGAATAAAATATGCTAAATTAAAAAAATATATTGGATTTTACATACATTAAAACGATTATATATATTATTTACAAAACTGTGAAAAATATTTTAATATGTATTCAAAAAACAATTCTTATTTATACAAAATACATTTTTTTGGATTGAAATTTTCAACGTTTATATCGATATCTTATAGCATTTATGTAAAAATGTTCCTGAGCGTAACTTCCGCGTTATTCAATGATTATTCGTATTAAAAAATAATAAAAAAAGAATCTTATGGTAATATTAAATTCCTCTCTTCTCACATCATTTCTTCATAGTATTTAAACCAGGGGTGGCGAGCCATCGGCCCGCCTTGAGTAATTTTGCGGCCCACGAGATTCATTACAACTTTACGAAATGCGGTTATTTTGTGCAATGTTTTCGTTTTTAATGTAGTTTTTTGTGATAAATAAATCTCATAATTGTTTCTATTTTATCACATTACTTCTGTTTTTATAGATACTTAGAATTGGTCATATTGCATTTCAGCGATACACCGCAGCATCACTCTTGATTCCTGACGGATGATTGACGGATGATTTTGTAACCAGGAATCTAGAATGCGTCAGCATTCTTCTATCCTCTATCTGGGACTCTGATTTTCTTGGTTTTGGAAACTTGGGCTCTCTTGATTCCTACAACTTTTGTTTCAATTTATACAATTGCGAATAGAAATTTATGTAACAAAAATCGCGCTCAAACTTGTAACTTCAATTTCGATTTGGAAATACACGCGTTGAGATCGACGTACAAAAACTAAGTGAAAGAGAAGTGAGAAACAAATACCTCATTATATAAATAGATTAAACATTATTTAATCGCTGCAATATAATTATTATATTATTTATGTTTGTATACATGGCAAATAACGAAACCAATAATAATTCATTCGGTTTTAACTTTTCATTCTAATAAATATTTGTAATGGGTCCAAATCTAAGTAAATAATATAAAGATAATAAATAAAATAAAGATAATATAAGTAAATAATATAAAGATATATAGACAATAGCGCACACAGGAATTTTTCATGGGGTAGGACCGGGGTCGAAAGTTCACCATTCTTGTATCATGCTCCTTTTGATTTTATCGATTTTCGGGAACGAAACACAGTAAAAAACTAATTATTGAATAAATAATTAGCATTCATTAATAAAATTAATCATTAATAACAAGTAATTAATTAAATTTTACGTACTATATACTTACAATTATAATCAATCGGGAAAAAAATCAAGGGCTTTGGGGGGTCCGGACCCCGTTGTGTGCGCCACTGTATGTATATATATACAGTCCACAGGATTGTAACGTTTCTCAAAAATGGCCCTTAATGTCATTTGGGTTGCCTACCCCTGATATAAACCATTGTTTGAGTCAGAATAGACATATATTTAGCTCCTGCGCCACTAATTTCCATTACTGTTCGCTCCTGTTCATCTCATTCTTACAGATTATCTATTCTCATTTATATACTATATAATTTTTTATCTAATATTCTCTCTCCTATAATATTTACTTAATTAACGTGACGTCATAAAATCGTATTATATCTGTCTTTGTCCGAGGAAGGTGGGAGTGTCTCTCGGCTCCCTCTAAATATACCTTCGTCGACCGCATACGCATGCGCCCCATTCCATCTATAAATGCAACTGGGGTCATCACTTGAATGGCAGGCAGTGTCACGCTTTAAGTGTCCCACCTGGTGCACCCTTTTTCCGGCTAATTGATAGTTAAACTGCCTAATCAAGGGCGTGATGACCCGATAATAATGTGGGGCAGTGTTTCTCCCTCCCTCCCCCCTTTACGAACTTCTCTCCATTACTGTTCAACCCCCTCCTCGGTAATGATGACCCTAGAGCAATTTACCGGCTATCACCCCCTCCCCCCATTGCGTTACAGCCCCCAACGTTAAATGAATCTGCTGCTACCTTTTTCTCTGGAATGGCTCGATACACGTGCGGGCGTATTGATCGAGGACTTCACTTACATGCGTGTACCGAGGGGGGAATGAAGAGAGAGAGAGTGTGTGCAAGGGATGTATGTGCATTACGCTGGATACATTAGAAAGCCATTGGTGGCTCGTTTGTTTAGAATGAAGGAGATAATTCAAAAATACTTCACTCTCTCGCGTACACGAAATCTGCTTCCCTCCTTCGTTGTAGAAAATGGAATCTTTAATGAATAACATACCGCGAATCGTTTCTCTCGGAATTTCGCAGAGCGATGCGTGATTAATTTAGAAGAAGCCGAACGTGAAAAGTTGCAAATTTCATGTGTAAGATACGGTTTGTATTAATTTGTTAAGACCAATGCGATTTTGTTCGAATAAAATGGCACAAAAATGATATATAATAGAAATTGATGGGAAAAGAGATAGAACATAGATTTTTGAATGTAAATATGTCACAGTTATAAATTTAAGATTTTGAAAAAAAATCATCGAAGCAAATTATTTAATTTTGATAAAGATAATACAATAAAAGTCATTTTACTAAAAATACAGAATGGAACACCCGTAAAAAAAAAAATTCCAGACAGTGTTAGTGTAAAACTTTTATTAATTTAAGTCTGGCTTCATTTAATGTTGTAGGACTTGAAAAAACTGGGCAATTTTTTTTTCAGATTTAATATATATATAACATTAATTTAATATTCTGACTCTACTCTGTTAAAGAGCATATATTAATATACTACTTATTTCCGTCTGAATCAATCCATTATCCTTGTTTAAAATATGCTTCATATTTTTTGTTTTTTACACTGTTTTGATAAATTGATTTTTCACTTAGCACTTTTCTATAGAAAAAAAATTGTACATATTTATTTTGAATTGTCAAATTCTAAAGATGCAGTTTAGTAAAAGGTTATGTATGTCACAAGGTCAGGAATTTAGATGAAAAATGAAAACGTTTATTTTTTTATTTTTTGTCTGAAAATGTGTCTGACTTTGGTTCCTGTTCCATGACAGTGTGATCAACGACAGCCATAAATCATTCTCTTATCTCTTTTTGCATAAAGCCATCATATTTTTATTCTGTATAAATATTAATCGAGAACGTTACACATATTTTGCTAGTAAGCTAATTAAATAACATTAATTGTATCTGTTTAATTCACGCACAAAAAAGTTTGAATAATATTAGTTACTTTGCTTACTAAATAAAATACGTATAAAATATGCCGAAAACTGTAGTTTTTACGTTTTTCTGAGGTCAATCGAATCAAATTAAGCATATAAAATGTTTCACATTATAAGTATATAATATATATATATATATATATATATATATATATATATATATATATATATATATATATATATATATATATAGTTAATTATTACTTTTAAAATAAACGAGATAGAGACTTAATTTTTATTATTAAAGCTTTTCTATACAGTCACCATTCTGAGCTATAATATTTCTCTCAGCATTTCTCAATCTTTCAAAGATTGAGGGCTTTGATATGTGAGAGAAAAACCGCTTCAAGTTTCGACACAAATCGCCAAAATGGTCCTTAAGTCGCCAAAAATGATGCCAACGTGACTGACTGTATTTGTAATTCTTTGAATAATTAATTTTAATCAATTAATTTTTATTAATTATAATTAAATTGCTGTCTTGTCATACAAAAATAATCGTGTATATAAACTTTCAGCTCAATTGAGTGCTTTAAAATGTATTTTATTAACGATTGAAAATTTGAACAAGATAAATATATAGAGAATATGAACTATTAGTAGGAATGGGCTCAATTCATGCGACGTCATAGTCACATGATAGTGATAGCCACGTGATTCTAGCCAATCAATTCAAAAACTCGTGTGTCTTCATAGTCACACGATAAAAACTATCTTGTGTTTCCAGCTAATCAGTTCGCACGCATCGGTGTTGCCAAGTTTTGCTCTTTGCAGAAACTATCTCTTAAAAAGTACATATGTATACAAAATGCATTTAAGCACGAAATACGATTCTTTTTTTAATTTTTAAAAATCATTTTGAAGAAATTCTTTTTTCCTAACATTAAAACATCTTTATCCAAGTATGAATTCTGAAATTTTATCTTAGTTTTACTAATAGAACAACAAGTACTATTAGTTTAATGTTTGATTTGAATTCAATGGAGAGCGCGTGTTTGTCTTTGTCATGTGATGTCATGAATTGAGCCCCATTGCAAAAAAGGAGAGAGACGGACGCCTTTGCCGATCACATATACCAGGGGTGGCGAAACTTTATGGATCAGCGTGCCATAAGAAGTGTTTAATGAGGTGTAGACGTGCCGCCAAATAACTTTGACGTGACTATTGGGAAAATAATAAATTCTAATAACTCAAAACTCTATCTACCACAAAAACATACCTTTTGCACTGTATAGTTAGTTATAAATGTTTTAGTTATTCGTGTAATTCAAATTAAAGTAACATTAGTGTGACTTCTGTTATTGCAGATTGGTTGACAAATAACTTAAGACGTTACTTTTTGTAAATACATGCTGAATTTGAGTCATCTTCCAAACGGTTTCTAAGCAATTAATTATTTTTGCTGTGGTTCACCTTTTTTTAACAAGAGGGTTTGTGATTTATTTCAAAATACCGTTTTATAGATGATATATATGTTCTGCATACCACTAATCCAGAACATAAAACACACTTCGCTTTGTCGCAGAATGACATGTTTCTCGAAGCAAATTTTTTTGCCTTTCACCAAATTTAACAATTCTCTGTTACACTTACTATCTTGCACTTTTTGTTCTTTTACTGAACTAGCCATGTGAAATAACAGATAAAAATCGTAAATGTGTATCACAGATAAACTTTAAAATACAGTGTCGATGAAATTGACTGTGCTATGCGTAGACAAACTTTACATCATAAGCAATTATAGTCTACGATGTAACTGAGGCAAGACAATAACAAACGAGTGGGCTTCCCACCACCCCGCGACCGATTACTTGCGTTTGTTCGACATACTTCATGGTGAACTTTGAAATTTTTGAATAAAATGCAAACTATTTTGATCACTGGCATGCCAAAAATATTGTGTCACGTGCCATCAATGGCACGCGTGCCACTGGTTGGCCGTCCCTGACATATACCGTATCATTTCTTCATCAGAGCATCACGCAATTTTTCAGTAGTGTGCAGAAATAGGCACTAGTGTGTATGACCTTGTTTTTAGAAGTTCAAGATTCCACAACACTAAAATAAAATGCTGCATGACCTTTTCTGCATACTTCTGGAGCTTCGTCTTCAGAGAATCTGCGCTTCCATTGCATGTTCATCTCTTTTGTCTTTCCAGTATTTTAACTGTTGAATGGTTATTTTTCCCCCATTATATCAGCCCTATATACATACCAATTTTCATTAAAATCTGTCCAGTAGTTTTAGAGATTATCGACAAAATCTAAAAATTCTCTTAATATGGAGTGCCAGTATATATAACTTCGGAATTATTAATTTATCTTATCATTAGGTGTTTACTGTGCGTTAGTCTTTTATAATGTATTTCACCGTAGCCCAATTTAAAGTGATTGATTTAGTTCATTCGCTCTAAAAAGTGCTAATGGCCGCAATCTGGAAACAATTAGCCTGCTTATGAAGTAGAGATGTACACTTTAGGGAATTATCGAAAGTGTTACTGTCCATATTTTATCATCTTGCTCGTTCTGACCTATGCCCGCAACCAGTCATCCATAAGATTCCGAAATTACATTATCCGACAAATGTACTGGATATTAATGATGTACAACAACAGTGTTCTATTTACGTTGATAAATGATGTGAAGTGTCCGATTGCATGAAAGAATACAGTTTGTTATTCACCGTACATCAGATTTAAACATGGGCTTGGGCGGCAATTCAATTAAGTGATAACAATGGAATCGAACAGGTAAAAATGTCGACAAAAGTTTAGTTAGCTTGACTTCATGTATCCAATTGCATAAGTGTTCAATGAATTGTTGTGAAATCGGAACATGACATTAGTATACGTTTCTTAATATTAACAGTTTTATGTCATTTGATTTTACGATGTATTTAAATGAAAAATTGTTCGAATTATAATTTATGGGTTATGAGAATGTTGCAGAAAATAAAAAGGATTCGTGTTTTGTATTTAAGAAAAATTACTTTTGTTTTTTAATAAATGTTCTTGTATTTTTCAGAAAGTGAATTTTTATGCTAAATTATAGATACATCGATTTAACAGACTTTGTTTTTTTAATATATCGATTATTGATATGTCTGACAAGAGATGTAAGTGATTTGTGTTCAATGGCTCGGCACTTTTATAAGTTTGATTAAAAACTGAAAAAATATTTCCAAATTTAGTTTATTAACAGCACGTCAATCGTTTTGCAAATATATAGAAAACAAAAAGTACAGTTAACACAAACATATAAAACCTATAGTGCAACGGTTCATAAATTGTGGTCCCCAGTGCCGTTCCCCGGGGTTCGTGTTCTCTCATTTATTGTTAATATTCTCCTTTTTTTACAGACTGAAAGACCTCGTGGAAAAATTGAGAAATGTGCCATCCTAGACTAGATCACTAATTTGCTCAAATGAAGGGGAAAAAATAGTATGTTAAAAAAGTTTGTAGTCGATTATTGAGGAACCTTTAAATCACTCAGCCATATGTTGGGAGTCAGATCTCCCCCCCAAAAAAAATCTTAAAAAATCTAAATCCGCGATGTCAAGAAAGGTGGGCCGAGGAGTTTAAAAGTTTAAGAACCGCTGATCTACAGCAATTCTAAAACATGGTCGATACCAGTGGCGTAACGTACACCCCCGCATTGTGGGGGGCCAGGGCTCTAGAGGGCCCACAGCCTGACTATTGCCAAATACCTACCCTTTGTAAAATCCAACTTGGGGGCCCAAAACCTGACTTTGCAGGGGGGCCCAAGTGTTCTCCGTTACGCCACTGGTCGATACTATAAGTCCCTTTGCGCGGACGATATTATTCAAACACGACAAAGACGTTGCCAAATCAATAGCATAAGATGTATCGATAATCATAATTCATTAAAGGTCTCTTCACTCCGAGAAAACGTGGTCGTGCTTTCAGGATTTAATGCCATCAACGAGTCGTTAGAATTTTTTTGTATTGTTTTAGAGCAACGTTCTCTTTTATTTTTCTAGTTTATACCTGATACCTATTCATTTACTTCTACTACTTTAATTTACCTCCTCCTCTTCCCTCAGTGATTTGACTTATAACTCCCCTTAAATTGAAAGTATTACTGTTTGTATTTAACACCTTTTTTTCAGTCATCTTAATGCGTGTGGACTTATTCATAAGGTACCAAACTTGCAACTCGATTGAATCATTGGTGCCAAATATATAAACTTGATATTACAAAAGTAGAATAAACCAGTTTTACTCAACAGCCCACACACCAAGCTGTGGGTCTCTTTCAAGTATTTCATTTCGCTATTTGTTAAGAGTGTTGTCATTCCGGAAACGGTGATTACAAATTGTATTACTATTGCATTTTTGTATTATCCCCCTCAAATGGTTCATTACAATGTTTGGGAAACGTCAAAATCATAAGACAAAAAAGCTTTTTTTTGCATTAAAAGAAAATGTTCTTAATTAAGTTAAAATATTTTTGTAGTAGTCCGATACGATAAAAGAATAAATATCATCGATATCATTTGTTGCGATGCTGTGGGCAAAACAGAGAACGTAACTCTAAAAAATGACGGTGACGCGTAAGTACTTTGAAATCTGAAATTACAGTTCTGTGGATTTTATTAAGGAATGTGATTCCATTGAAAGGATTTGTAAAACGCAATAGGCTCTGCGGACTCTAAAGGATTTTAGCGAATTGTCTAATGACTTGAAAATTTTCTGATGCATTTAATTGATTTGTTAACACCTCACCGCGAGTGTTTGGGGATGATCGACTTTTATTGAAAAAATTATCAAGCTGCTATTTTTGTTCTTATCTTGTAATTAGAGTTAAGCTAAAGGGCATTAGATATTTTTTTTACGAATAACATAACGTTGCAGTAGTTTATTGAGTAAGAATGTTTTTAGTTACGGGTCTGCGAAAATGAGCATTTAAAACATTTCTTAATTCACAATCCGCTAACATGTCTCAATACATTTATTGTCTTATCGATCTTACAATTGCCTCTCTATAGGCATGCTGTCAACTTATTTTTCGTATTTTAAAAGATTTGCCAAAAAAGAACGCATTGCTATAACGCAGACAAAATATAATTTACAATTGAACAGTTGTTCACACACATAATTTAAGGAATATTTATCTTGTATTTTGAAACACACAAATATAATAAAAAATCATTGCTTAATTTTGTTTGAGTTGTGCATTAATGCATTTAACGCGTTAAATGATATAAATTTGTTTTGTAAGAAAGTAAAAATTATTTTCAATGTTAATTATCATTTCTTTTTTTTATTAAACTACTTGTATTTAAAATTAAAACAAGACAAACTTAAACAAAAGCAAGTGTGTCGTACTTTTGAGGTTAAAGAAGGACAAAAAATGTGTTTTTATTTGGTAACTATCCAGTTTTTAATCAATTCATCGATTAAGTGGATGCGGGTCTTAAAACGGTTGTTTTTATAGATTTGTATTTTCATTTGGGGGAACGGGAGAGGGGACAGTAAAACACTATGATAATCTGATTAATACTTATATCAACAATATTGTTGTATATTGGATTGCAGTAAAGGAACTTTATGGTAAGAATTTTTAAACTGAGTTTCGAAATTATTATAAGAATGTAATTCCGGATTTTAACTTTCCCAAATTCAAGTCGATTTCGATATCACTTTTGTCCAAAAAATATTTTTCAACTTCATTTTATGCCCTTTTTTCTACACCTCATTAAACTTTTATTTTAATTTTTATTTCCATAGAAGTACTGTAATACTTAGATTGTATGAAAAGGCTGCTGAAGAAAATCGAAACATTAGTTGGTGTAAGGCCTAGATCTGTATAGGTTATAGGTATAGGAAAAAAATATTTGAAGGGAATTCTAGTCTTGAATAGAGAAGCGTTCGGGTACAGGTTAATGATGATAATTTGAAAGCACTTGTTAAGTCAGAAATCCCTTTTAACAAGTAGAGAACTAGCTGACCTTAGTTTAATGGATCGCCTAAAAATGATGGGAAAGATTCCTTGGGCTGTTGTTTATGTGGGTTCCTCGTGAGCTCAAGACTCAAAATTGTCAGCAACGAGTAATTATTTCCATTAGAAATGAAATTGATTCATTTCTAATGCGTATAGTGGCTGGAGATGAAAAGTAAATACTTTATGCAAACTTTGCTCAAATAAGACAATGGTTTAACTCAAAAGAAAAAACATAGTTGCTCCGCAAAGCGAGGAGTGCACCCAAAAAGTTTTTGCTTTGCATTTGGTGTGTTGTGAAAGGAGTGGTTTATTTTAAACTACTTTTTTACAAAAACCAAGCTATCACCTCAGACATCTACTGTCAACCATTAGAGAATTTAAAGTGGGCTTTCCTCACTGAACAACCTGCATTATTCAACAGACTGGGTGTGATTCTTGAACGAGATGACGCCGACCTCACACCGCACGAATGACTGACTCAACAGAAGCTGATAGAATTTGGATGGAAAATTCTACCTGCTCCACTTTTATAGTTCAAACATATTTCCATTTTTATGATAGCTGAAATTTCAGTAACAGACAGGTGGTCGAAAATTCTCTGAAGTGAGTATTTTATTATAAAATCAATAATAAATGGAATAAAAAAAAATTGCACGAAAGGTGGCTGATGTCGTAGAAAAAGAATGTATTAGTGATTGAGTATCTGTAACAATATATATGTCACAGGGAAATGGCGAAATTATTAATTTCATCAAATCCCTAAGAGAGATGATCACTTGACGGTAGATGTTAAAATAAAGTCTCTTCAAGGTCATTTCCCTGATGAAAGTAATTGATTTTATGAAATCCCTGAACTATTTCAGTGAAATGATGAAACGAACTAGTCAGGCAAGTGGCATGTCAATTACGGAGTGCCTGTCCCTAACTGGGACGTACCTCCTCATCAGAATTTTAAGAATTAAGAGCCGAATTAATGGGATTACATAAATTTAAATTTAACAGATTTAATAAAAATCGGCAGAACAATTCTGCTGGAACGGCGACAGAGTGAATCTGTCGACCGGAGGGACACGAACTAGTTAGGATTTGCATTGGCAAAATGCTATACGGGGGGGTCGAGTCCTTGTACTTCCTAATCATACTGGTAGTACTATCGATCCCCTTAATATCAACCCCATATCTTTTAAAAAATGGCACCATCGGATTAATAAAGGGATTGATATTTGAGTGCGTAAGCAACCGAGAGGAAAGATGTTATACGTCAAAAAATACCTACCTAATTTTCTAATTATTTGTTAATTAATTTCGAATAAATTATTTGTATTTCATTCACTATTGTGGTATTACTTGCTTCTACTTTTAATAATGCATCATGTTTGTTAAATAAACACTTTTAAACTATTGACAATATTATTTCATCATTTCACTGAAAACGCTCAGGGATTCGTTCAAACCCCTTACTTTTATCAGGGAAATCACCTTGGAGAGACGTTATTTTAACATCTACCGTCAAATGACTATCACCCTTAAGGATTTGATGAGATTCCTAATTTCATCATTTTCCTGCGACGTATATTTTGCTTTTAAAACTGTCTTCCTAAATCACGTGTTACTTACCATTGAACCCAGCATTAATTACAACATACCAATGAATTTTCGAAATGCAAAAAACCTTGTGGGCTGCGAGTTTTGCATGCTTATTCCGAGATATGGGGATGAGTAAATGAATTTCATTAATGGACTGAAACATTTGCTCTTTTTTACTGCAAACATAAAAAATTGAGTGTGCTACTAGTTATCTATGACATAAATATTTTAATCTATATTTTAGCCTATTCGTCAGTAAGGGTTATCTTTTATTTCAAAGAATATCGTTTCTGTTTTCTTTTACTAGAAAATATAGACTGAATTTCAGTGCCTTCGTCTCTTTCCACATTTATCTAATTTGCCGTAATGTTTCAGGTTCAACTGCAGTTACCTTGCTGGCGAAATTAGCGTGTATTCTATCAAATTTTAATTATTCTTTATTATGTACAGCGACTTGAATATTAATTTTGTTCTAGTCTAAGACAGAAATGCGATTTGAGACATCTAATTATGAAACACCGAGACCAGCTAAGGTCAAGAAAAGTTGGGCAAATTTTAGAACACAAATCGTCTTAATAATATTATGAGCATTTATATAAATATTATTTAATTTCTCATGCTTCTGTTATTTTCATCTTTGACTTCTTCGCTTCGAAAATTCAAATTTAACTTCTAAAAGGGTTCTGAAATATTTTTCCTAATTAGGAGGATTTTTTTTTCAAGAATGGTATTTTGAAACTGCAGACCGCAGGAAAATGAATGCCATTAAATAATTACCAAACTTTTAAATTTCCCCCCATATTTGCTAAAAAATGTCTTTCAAATTTCGCTTACTTCTAGACACTTTAATAGTCTTCCTTCTTTTAGATAAATGATTTGGGGTTTTTTTCAGGGCTGCTGAGTTGGCAGGAAAAATGTCCTACTCCGACAAACTCCTTGAATTTTAAATTTTAAGACTCCGACTCCGTCATATATTTGTAAACATATGCACATGCGTTACAGCTTACTTTTAAAATAATATAAAAGAAGTAATAGATGCTACAGAAAAAAAAATTGACGAAATAGCAAGGAATTTATAATAATTAGCATTTATTACGGAATGGGAAAAATTGGCATTAGTAATTTCTATAAGGAACAGTATAATTTCAGCAAGATTTTCTTTGATAGGAAACCGTAGATCTGATTTGATAATTTTCAGAACTGAAAATAGTCTTTTTTTCCATGCGAGTAGGAGGAAGAACTGAACTATTAGGGTTTCTTCTTTTAACTTTTCAGGATTGATTTGTGTAAGCTCTTACAGAGAGAGAGAGAGGTGTCTGGAAATAGCAATCATATTTCTATATTTCTTCAAAGGGATGTGTAGAAATCTTGTTTGTACTTTTTCATTTTTACATCTAAAGACTCTTGGTTCTTTATTATCTTAATATTTCTTAAAATCTAATTCATAATAAAAAAAATAATAGCTCAGTTGCTTTTTTTTTTTTTTCCAAATCACTTTATTTTCATTTAAATTCAAACTGTCCAACAAAAATTGGAGTTGGAGTCGATGTGTTTTTAGCGACTCCATCTCCGACTCTTTTTACTCTAAAATCTGTCCAACTCCGATTCTGACTCCGACTCCACACTCTGGTTTTTCTAGAAAAATAGTTTACTTAATTAAACACTATTGCAACTACATTCTTTTTACTAACTACTATTAGACGTAATTTGAATAATTGCCGTCTCAGCTATATGAAAGGGGTAATATTGCACAAACTATCCACTGTTGTGTGCATTGCAAATGTTTTCGTAAGTCCAAATAAATAAATAAATTTCGAAAATTCTTGGAACTGTATAAAGCGATGGGGCATGTGCACCCAAGATGAAAGCGCATCCCTTTTTTTCGCCTGCGAGTTCAATTAGCCAGACCATGAGTTCGACAAATTGCCCGTCTGGCTTGAAGGTTCACCGCTCGACTCTGCAACAATAGCACCTTTTGTGCTCCGGATTCGGTTACAAAAGACTCAATAAAAGAGGGAGGGGGAGTGAGATGAATATATATGAGCTGTCTTTCGGTCAGTGTTCGGTGCTTATTCAATAAAGAAAAGTTAGGTTTCCGTGAGTTTCCGCTTTGCAGAAGTCGGACAAAGGAGAGACGAATCCAAGAGTATTTTAGTTTTTAGTGCAGTTTTTGTTTAGTGTTACTAACTTCTATTCGCATACATTCCCATTCAGAGCCCACTGGTCTCTTTTATTATTCAAAATTGTACTTTGTTGTAGTCTGGTCAGCATTATTTTGACTTGTTAAATGATTTTGTTGTTGTTTTGAGTAATAGTAAGACGATGCTTGTTTGTTACTAATGCAGTTTTTAAAAAATTAGTTTCAAAAAATCTGCTACGTTGCGGTATTTTTTTGCTGTTGGTTGGTAATATGCAGCGGCGGGTGTCTTAAGGTTCGGACCCCTCCCAGAGCCCTCGTTTTTTTCCCCGATTGATTATAATTCTAAGTATATAGTACATAAAATTTAATTAAGTATTTGTTATTAATGAGATTAATTTTAGTAATTAATGTTAATTATTTATGCAATAATTAATTTTTACTGTTTTGTTCCCAAACATCGGCAAAATCAAAAGGAACATGATACAAGAATGGAGGACTTTCGACCTAGACCCCCTTGAAAAATTCCTGCGTGCGCTACTGGTAATATGGTTACCAAAGTCTGGATTTCGAGAAATGTCATATTTCTCAACTGACTCTTAGGGACATAATTTAACTTATGCAAAAGTGTATAATGTTATTAAATACCCTTTATGATCAAAGAAATATGATTTATTTGGTCTGAGAGAGAGCATATATTTATTTGTTCTCATAATTTTACTGATTTTAATTCTATCTCCCCCTGAATTAAAGAATCTTTTTTATGTATATTTTAGTTTTTTGGAAACTTTTGATTTGTTATATAACTATTTTTAAGATTTTTTTATGTATATTTATTGAATTATAATAATTAGAATTAACTATAATTTAACCTTATCTCTTTGATTGTTGCTGTTCAAGATACATAAGCATTTAATATACAAATCTTTCACCATTAATTTTTAATTTGTTTTATATGCCATGTCATTTTGCGCTATTTTACAGTACTCATAAGTTATTTTTATAATTGTATATCAGTTTATTAAATCACTACACTATAAGCACACGCACACTCACATGTCATTACAGTATACTGGATTGTTGTAAGTCTTAACTTAAAGCAAAACAAAAAGCGAGAAAATTGAAATACAATGCAGAACAAATTCAAATAGCTGACTCAACATATATTTGCAACCCCTTAGCCTTGTGTCAAGATTGTGATATATTTACTATATTGGAATATATTTGTGTGGTTATACTTATTAAGTTTCTGCTTTTTATGGAGTACCGAATTTCTGGTATATGAGCTTATCAGTTTAATGCAGTTTAAATGCATTAATTCTATGAGTCCATTTTATCGATTTTTATAAACGACAAATTTAATTTCATTACGTAAATAATTTCATGCCAGTACTTTTAATATTTCGTGAATTAGAAATTATTTTAATAATTTCTCAAAAATTAATGATTAAAATATTTTAAAAAAAATAATAATAACCTTAGTTCTAATGCAACAAGACAGAAACTACCATTTGCGACAACTTCGAGATTAAATATGTGGAATATAATTGTACTGAAATAAAATAAAAAATCTGCGTTTCTGTTATCTTTTTCTTTATTAATGTATTGAGAAAAAATTCTTCCAGTTTTTTCCGTGTTGAAAAAATTTTTTCCTATCAACTCATATAATTAAAAGACATTAATAACATTTAAAGAACATAAAAGGTACGAACATTAATGATAATGTTTTCGTATATTTTTAGCATACTATAGTAAGTGTAATGTACGATATATACACTCAGGAATATTGAAAATACCTACTCAAGAAGAAAGCATCGGATTGAAATGAAATTTAATACACATAATGACACAGAGGAGAGATTCACTTGATCTCTAAAACAAGACAATTAAACGAACACTGGGACAACGACAACAAATACTGGGCAACTTCAATAGCGCGTTGGACCACCTCCAGCTGCAATACATGCCGCCACACGGTCCGGCATTGAGTTGATTAGACACCTTATGTTTTCCTGAGGCAGATGGGCCCACAAATCTTGAACAGCCAACTCTAAATCATGTACAGAGTGACACGATGGAATCTGCCGTTTTAGCTGATCCCACACATGCTCTACAGGGGACAAATCGGGGGAGTGGGCCGGCCGTGGAAGAGTCTGAAATCACGTAGGAAGTCTTGAGCAACTCTTGCTGTTTGCGGACGAGCATTATCTTGCTGGAAAGTTGCCCCTGGGAGACCATTTAGGAAAGGTCCTACATGGGGTCGAAGAATATCATCAACGTAACGTTGACCCGTTAAGGTTCCACGGATCACAATAAAAGTGGACCGGCTATCATAGGCTATGCCCCCCCAGACCATTACACCAGCTGTGCGGGCACTGTGACGTAGAACAGTGTGGGGGAATTGTACCGTTCACCAGGGCGCCTCCACACCCGTACACGGTTATCATCTGTCCCCAAAACAAACCGGGATTCATCACTAAACACAACCTTTTTCCAATCTGACATTCCACATTGATCTGGCTTGGCACCACTGTAGACGCAGTTGTCGATGTTCCGGTGTTAGAGGGAGTGCACGGAAAGGGCGCTTGGATTTAAGATTTGCTTCTGCAAGGTGCCTGGAAATTGTTTGTGGAATAATTGCTACGCCCACATCTGCTCGTATTGTTGAACGAGTCACTGTGGGGTCCACAAGTGCTTGCCGCACGATCCTTCGATCCCCTCTCCTCGTGGTCTTCCTGGTCGCTCCAGACCCGGTTTTCCGCGCGTGGGTACCTTCTCGTGTCCACTGCTCCCAACAATTTCTAACGGCACACTCCGAACGATCCACCTGGCCAGCAACACGGCGCGTCGACCAGCCTGTAGTTTTCATCCCGATGATCAGGCATCTCTCAAACTCGCTTAACTGTGAGAAATGTCTTCTAGCACGCTTACAGGGCATGTTTCGCTTACCAAAGTCTTCCTACAATCGGCGGGTAATCGTCACGTTTATGAATCTTCGAATTTGCGCTGGCTTATATAACACCCTCTTCCTGATTGTAGCGCCACTCGGCATGTATGAGCATGCGTGTTGGTACAAAACTTGGTTCATTTGCATATCACATTACGCTGTACTTATTTGCAAAGTTTCACGATTGTACGTGGCTTCCTTCTTGGATCGCTATTTTCAATGTTCCTGAGTGTATGTATAATCTCATCGTATTTTCAGGGTAATCGAAAGGTTGTTATAAAATGAAGCATTCATTTTTGCAGTATAAAAAGAATTATATGATTGTTAAATATCTCAAACTGAATCATAAATGCTCACGTATCTAGCAGATTTTTAAAATTTTATTGTAATATTGTTTCTCTCTCTTATCACTTATAGCAATGAATTATTTTCCTTGTATGAACTACTAACAAATAATATTTTGTATTTTATATTTGTTATGGCAGTTGCTTAATATTAGACCCTTATGGTATATTTTTCTTTTTGTTTATCTAAAAAAAGTGCTAAAATTCTATATTTTTGTTTTAGTTTTTCGATTAGATAAAATTTAAATTATTTTATAGAGCTATTGTTTTCTTGAAGATAAGAACGATTTGCGCATTAATATTGAGTATTTTTCCGAAATTCTATTTCAGTTTGAGAAAGTTGCAGGCATCTATCTCTTATGAAATTTCGGCTTTTATTTCAGTGCAGTTAATTGCTCTAGTTACGATTCTTGGCTAACAATGTAACCAACCGATTTAAATAACGATATCGCGCTTTAGGACAGAATCAAACACGTTCTTATCATTATTATTGCAGCTTGGATCAAATTGTAGTTTTACGATAACGTTTTTTTATATTTGTGCTCTCTTGTACTTAATTTCTTTTTAATTCCTATTAATGTATATTTAGTTTATAATAATTTTCTGCCATGTCATATATACCAATGCTATCATCTATTTATCTTTTACGCGATGGCAACATGTTTGTTTTGAAAGAATTTGTGGAATTGAACCAGTTGTTTTTTGCATTCTAATTTTTGTTCGCCGCGCAGAGCTTTTGGCACTCGTTTAATGTTTACTTCGGAGAATAAAACTGTTGTGTTTTTCAATCAAAAATTTTTGGTTCTGTGCCGACTAGTTACTTAAACTGAGAAATCAAATTTTTATTTATAAACCGTGATTTATTAGCTGTTTCTTTAAATTTTCTGGCATTTTGTTTAATATTTATGTTAAGGATATATTACTGCTTTTAATGTTTTTGTGTATAGTAAGCACTGTGACAATCTTTATGTATATATTTATATCCAACCAGCCTCGAGAAAAAGCCTTTATCCGAGCATGTTAGATTTTCAATTTTTATTATTATGATTATTATTCCTTCATTTTCATTCTATGGACGTATTTTTGAATATTGTTATGATATCGTTACCGTTTTGTGCCAGTTACAATAATGTAACGGCGAAATAAGACAAATTTGTGAATTACAAAACGTGCAATAACACGAAAAAAATCAAAAGCTATAAGGGAGAAATCTTTAGTGACATTCCACAAAATCTACTAATTTGAGTTAGAAAATAATCTCATTATATTTAGTTCTAGTAACAATAATTGATTATTGCTTCTTTTTTTAATGTATACACGGAATTGCAACAACTTAAGCTTTTTGCAAAATTAAGTATATTTCAGAATGCTACGTAATTTAATATTTTGATTTCTACCTCCACATTGACATGCATTTACTTGAATTGAATTAAAATCTTACTTGAGATTTGTTTTATGTATTATTGATTAATGTACAAAAAAGAGTATGTGTATTTCTTAGGTTAATCATTTTTTACTGTTGAAGTGATAGATTTCTTCGTAAAGAATTTATGTATCATACGGATGCCATAGCCTACTCCTCTTACTTACGACATAGAGATATCTGAGGGGGAGGGGAAATGTCCGTTCTAAATCGTTGTTCAGTTAATCTAAAATTCAATGATAAAATAAATAGACAAAAGTTAATGTTTCAGTGACCCCCCCCCTTTTCTGTTCACGTTACAAAGGGATGGGGGGATGATCATACAACTTAATTATACCAATTGTGTCGTTGTGTGGCCTAGTGTCTTGGCTTATAAATTTTAGTGCCACTTATTGTAAATATTCTTGCGTGGTGACAAATTGTGTCTCAATAAGAATAGGACTTAATATGTTTTGACTTTCTGAAGAATATTCTAATCAAGATTTATTTATTTATTCCGTTTGATTCCTTTGGTTGAAAGTTCCGGTTTTTGAATTGCAACATTTTTTTATTTCCTTTCTCATTATTATTTAGATGATATTGTTAGGGCATCTTGAACGAGCTAAGTGTATGATGATAAAAGTGACCTTGCTGTGTTCTGGAGTTTAGAAGCGACAAACTCTAAATGTCTTTTAAGTTTTATATCATGATAGAGCAATTTTATCTACATTCAGCTACTAGCTTAACTAAGGACAAAAACTTGCTCAGGCGAAAAATATCTTGGTATTTAGCTGCATTGAATTAAGATTTATCTTGGCTTATATTTTTGAAGCATTTAAAAAGTTTTTCTTTTTTACTAGGCTAAGTTCTGTTCTTGAAATAAAGTTCAGATTTATTTCGATTTAAAGCTAAGGCACTTTCATCCTTCTTTTTGAGTTCGTTTGTTGTTTCCCTCGATAATACTTCAGAAATGATCCCTTTCTAACTTCATATATACATTCAACTGCTGTTTTGAAATAGGAATATAAAATTGATACCATGCTTTAAAAATGCTTAAATACATCCAATGTGGGGAAACTAAAGCTCAACAATACTTACGAACGTATACACTTTGTGTTAAATTGAACATTTTTATACTTGGATTTTATCCACGAAATTAGAATAAGATGCATCATACGTAGGTAGGACGAGGGGAAAGTCTTATTATTCATTTTGGAAAAGTAAAATTATTTTCTTACTGACAATGCTCCCTGACCAACGATTGCTCAGCTTTAAAATTATTTCTTTATTCATTACAAAATAGCAAAAATAAAAATTAAAAGCATTTGAATAATCCTTTCGTACGTATCTTTGTGTGAAAAAAATATTTTTATATAGCTTTCTTCCAGATAAATAATTGTTGGCCGAATAAGAAGTAAATTTTAAAAATAGATACTCTTAATGTTTATTTTCATCATACATGGAAATAACTTTAATTTAATTTAATTAGTAAAATTAAGCTCCCCCTATTGAATGTATAAAACTATTTTTGAAATATATTTTTTAATACTCAGTGTAAATTCAAAATAGAATTTCAAGGATTTAGTTTATAACGTAATTTAAATGTTTTGATTATTCTTTTAAAATTATTTTAAATATAATTTACCGTAAAATAGGCGTATAACACGCTCTTTTAGCACAAAAAAATAAGATTAAAATTCAAGCATGCGCGTTATACGCCGAGTATGAAAATGAGAGTTTTAAAAATAAGAAAAAGAGATAAAACACACACACACACTCACTCACATATATATATATATATATATATATATATATATATATATATATATATATATATATATATATATTGACTTCATATATCGAAATATGTTTATTTGAAAGTAATGTCATGTCTTATGAACTAAAAGAGTTGTTGCTTTAGAAGTATACTGTTTTTTCATAAATCTGGGGGAATACCTTAAATAAATTACTTCAAAACATAACAGCATTCCATACGTACATTTCAGGATTCTTTGTAAAAAATAGGTGCACGTTATACGACGAATATATCTAAAAATCAAAAAATGCAGTAATTTTTTTTATATATATCTTTTATCATTTTTCAGAATAAATTGTGTGTGTGTGTGTCCCCAAGAAAGAATACTACGACTAATATAAGTAAAAAAAATTGCAAATATTATTTTTTAAAAGTGATATTTTGATATTAGCATCGTGCCATTATCGCAGTTTTAATATTAAAGAATTAATCTTAATTATTTTTTAGATTAACGATTTTAATTAACATGTGTAATTTTGAACATGTTATTTTTTCAAAAACTTTATCTTTCCCTCTACGTTCCAAATTAACTGATACACGTTTTTCAGGCTTTCTCTAGAATTTGAGATAAAAAATGCTTAAAGAAATATGAACAAAGTGTTTACGATTACCTTTCCCAGAATACTTTAAGGTATCTATGATTAGAAAGGAATAATGATAACACTCGTCTTCAGTAACTCGTTGAACTTTTCTTGTAACAGTTAATTAATAAATAAGGCACGTGTTTGTGTCGTAAGTTAAGATTTTTGATATATTGATTTTTTTTCTTTACCATGCGATGCTATTTCAACCAGTTTCTTCCAAATTGGAGACATAATACGCCGAAATTCTGAGGAATATATTATTAGCATGCATTTCATGATAAGTCTACGCGATTGCATAGAATTGCGAATATAGAAGATACTACGTTTCAGTTCCAATAATAAATCATTAAAGGTAGTTCTGGGAATATTTAATGTGATTTTGCTTAAAGTATCCGACTTCGTTCGGATAAATGGATAATTTTTTTCATACTTAGTATCACTTGAATTAAAATGTGTATATACAATTGTTTTAGGAGTATTATTATAAAACAAAAGAAAAAAATTATTTGAATGCATTTTTTTTTTAAAAAAATTCGTTAAAAAAATGAAGAAAAGTCATATTTTGAAAACATTTTTTTATGAAAAAGGCTATAATAATAATATTGTACCTATATATATAGCTAGATCTTCTCTACAGAGTCAGAACTAGGATTTGGAAGTGGATTGATTTATATTTTAATATAGCTGGAGTAAAGAAATGTTTATAAAAAACACCGGTTATTATTTCAATGGGTCGTAACTCTAAAAATAATGTGAATTTTTCAAAAATCTAAGTTCAAGCTCTGTGTAGAGGTCCAGCAAAATACAAGTATAGTGAAATTATTATCATAGAAGCATTTTCCATAAAAAAAGATTGTTTTGAAAATATGCCGTTCTTTCTTCATTTATGTGGGAGACAACAAGGGGTCCAAGACTTTTGTCTTTCTTATGGTTTATTTAACATTAAACAAAAATTAATTAAAAAGGTAGCTGGTTTAACAGATAAGTTTGACAATGATATGCAGAAGGTAACGCCTGCTCGCGCACCTCTCGCTTTCTCTCCGCTGTTCTCTTTTTTCCTCTCTTAAAAGTTTTGGTTCTACTTTCACTAGTTCATAAGTTTCCACAGTTTCAGTTCTCATTAGCTGCGCCTGCGCGCGAAGACTGCGTTGCTATCTTGAGAACTATTGGATCCTACATCCGGCTATCCTGACTGTACGCTGTCCGCAGCGGTACTTCTTCCTTTTTTCATCGAGACCAGAGGAGAATCTGAAATATACAAAAAAGACGGAACAGACAAGGACTATACGACAAATATACAAAGATTAAACATATCATAATTCTTCTGAAGTAGACAGTTTCTCCATCATGTGAAGGCACCTCTTCGACATCCGGAAGGTTCCACAGGAAAACATTGTGTTTCACAGGCATAAGAACGTCTTTTTTAACAAGTTGATCTTTGGTTGAACGCATCGATATTTTCCTCTGTAGAGTTCTGGACGTCTGTTCAAATCGATTTCTCTTTTTCCTCCGTTTCCACTGCCAGGGCTGGAAGATTCGTCGGAGCATTGCAAACCGTCTTTGTTCACTCTTCATAGGTGAAGGGGCGTCGAAGTTCACGGAACTCGTTTTCATGGCACCATTGACTTTCTTACACAATACTATATTAGAACATTTTTCTCTTATAATACTCAATTTTAACTTAGTGTTCTTAACTTTATTACATTTATAATTCTTAATTAGAGAACTCGAATCATTTCTAGTATTAAAGTTTTTAACATGTGGCAAATCATAACTAGAGTTTTCTATCACATTTGAAAAAGAAACATTTGAATTAAAATGAACACCCAAAGAGGATCCACTTTCACTCAATAAAACATCGCTCTCTGCATGGCCTAGTTTCTTTATTTCAGAATATACACTGGGATGTATAATAATTTCTTCGGTCAAGGTCGGTGATATTGCCGTTCGAACACTTAGACCGGGAGAGTGTTGATTAAGAGAAATATTTATGGGTTTAACTTCTACCATTCGCTGTTCGCCAAAACATGAACTTAATGTTATTATTTCTTCGGAAGGTGTTTGCACTCTAATTAGTGAGGAATTTAAAACTGGGATCTGGCAACCTGAATCGATCAAGGCTGTTACGGGCTGATTTTCTACAAAAATGTGTACATATTGAAGATTTGCGAACACATCGCTATTTTGTTTTTCGCTCTCGACTTTCAAAGTATTCACGTTTATTCTATTATGGATGTGGTCGTTAGATTCTTTAGGTTTAAAACGCTTCTCACAGTCTCTTGCGCAATGAGATGAATCACCGCATATAAAGCAATTTTTATTTTCTCTTTCAAGATATTGGGGATAGTTCTCTTTAATCTTTGGTTTAAAGTTTTGTGATCTATTTTTAAAGGGGTCTTGGGTATATCCATACGTAATAGGAATTTCTTTATGTGATCCGCTTCTAGATGAAATATAAATATCGCACTCTTTAGCTAAATCAATAGGCCTAAACCAATCTTCTGCTTCTCGAATGCCAATATGAGTTGCAGTTTCCTTATTTAAAGTTTCAAATAATTTATCAGAAATTATAAGATCACACAGAGATTCAAAGGAATTAACTTTTCTTAACGAACAATAATATTGGAAGTTTGCCGTCAATCTTGCAGCAAATTGGATGTATGTCTCGCCTGATGATTTTACAGCATTTTTAAATGAGTTTAAACACTCGCGAGGGGTTAATTGTAATTCTCTGAGTACTATAGATTTTAGTTTTTCATAGTCATTTAATTCCTCTTCTTTAATATACAGTAAGACGTTATGAGCTCTTTCGCCCAGAAGATTTATTAAAATTTCAGATTTATATTCGTCATTTATTTTTTTGGTTAAAAATGCGCGTTCTAATGATTGAAAGAACAGATTAAAGTTTTCAGATCTGGTGGGAACAGGAAGAGATAAAGTTCTAATACTGTTTATCATATTTTCTATGTTAGTTTCGAACTGTTTCTCTTCGACTTTAGCTGCAGGATTTAAACTTAATGCTTTATTTTTAGCCGTTTGAAGTTCGACTTCTTTTTCTAATTTTGCTAACTGAAGTTTCGCGAGCTCAATTTTCTGTTTTTCTAAAGTTACCTCTCTTTCATTTCGCGATACTCTCTCATCTATACAGTTTTGAATTAAAGTTTTAACGAAATCTGGATCACTTTCAAATGTACTACTGTTCTCAATTTTAGTCTTTAGTTTAGCTATGGTGTCCGTACTCTCCACAGTACCGTCTAGATCCTCAACAACTCTTATGAAATCCTCTTTAAGAGCGTTTTTATACATTTTAGAAAAATATGGAAAGATCCTACCTTTTTTTTCTAGCTCCCTTGTTGCTCGCACGTACGATGTATCCAATAATTGAAGAAAAACGTTTATTTCACTGATTTCACCTCTTCGCAGGTAATATAGTTGAAATTGTTCGAATTGACACCTCTTCGCAGGTAATATAGTTGAAATTGTTCGAATTGACACCTCTTCGCAGGTTATATCTTGAAATTGTAGTTCCGGCCTCTACACAGGCGGATTATTCACACTGAGTTAGTTCCAACCTCTACACAGGTGGAATATTTGTCGATGGTCCCAACCTCTACACAGGCGGAATATTTGTCGATGGTTCCAACCTCTACACAGGCGGAACGAAGTTTCCGAAAAATGGCGGCGCGTCTCCTCCACGGACGGCTTTTTTTTTCACTGTCCAAACTTTGATCAAAATCGAAATTTTTTCGATCCCGGCCTCTACACAGGCGGAGTATTCATGCTGAGTTCAAACGTCTACACAGGTTGAACGAAGTTTCCAAAAAATGGCGGAGCGTCTCCTTCAAGGACGCTGCCGTTCATTGTCCAGACTTTGGTTCAAAATCGAAATTTTTTCGATCCCGGCTGAGCCCCCATAATTTGTGGGAGACAACAAGGGGTCCAAGACTTTTGTCTTTCTTATGGTTTATTTAACATTAAACAAAAATTAATTAAAAAGGTAGCTGGTTTAACAGATAAGTTTGACAATGATATGCAGAAGGTAACGCCTGCTCGCGCACCTCTCGCTTTCTCTCCGCTGTTCTCTTTTTTCCTCTCTTAAAAGTTTTGGTTCTACTTTCACTAGTTCATAAGTTTCCACAGTTTCAGTTCTCATTAGCTGCGCCTGCGCGCGAAGACTGCGTTGCTATCTTGAGAACTATTGGATCCTACATTTATTAACAAAACATTGCATTTAAGTAATTTTTTTCTTGTAATAATATTATTGAAACAATTTAATGCGTATATTCTAATTCAACTGACATTAAATATCAAAAAACTATTCATTTATATGCTTTTTTCAAAATCACGATTCCGAACGTGGTCACCTGAATTAAATGGATTTTCGAGTTGGCATTTGGTTTCTAACCACTATTTCTTGTTATTGTTTTGCATTTTGATTTTTTTTAAAAAAAGTATGTATAAAAAATATGTAGAATTTATATGAATTAAATGGAGTAGACCATAAAATGAGTTAAATTGGGTCCATAAACTACTATTCTTAATTTTGTTAGGCTTTTATTATCATATCAAGTGTAAATCTATTTAACCTATGGAATATCTTATGTATTCATTCAGTAATTTTCTTATCCGCCAAACCCTATTTTTTTGATTTTATCAGCAGAATCTCGAAACGACAGTTCTTAGCAGGAAAAACTACTTTTGTACCAAACAATCGAACGTAATTTTGAGGGAAATTTTGATCCCTATCTAGGTAAAGCAACACCAAATATCTGTTTCGCAGAGATAAAACGCACCGCTTTCCTAGTTTTCTGTGAAATTGCTGATATGGCTGGAATATTTTCTGAATTTGTTTCATTTTGAAGAGAATTCGAACTGATTCACAATTTTCAATTCGATACATTTATTATTCTTAAACTAGATATGAAGGTTTTCTTAAAATTACTTAAAAAAGTTTATTATTTTATACTTGCTTACTCTTATTTTTAGTTTTTAAAGATGTATGTATTCTTTTAATCAATTAATGATACGAAAAAATAAAAGATCAATTTTACAATCGCTTACATTTGAGGAATGATAAACCTTTATATATACTTGAGCTTTTTAATCTTATGTATATTCCAGTAAGGATATTTAAATTTTAAACCAAAAAATCCCACTTATTAAAGTTGCTTACCTACTAGCAACTATATTCTAAATTATTTATATAGGAGAAATGTATGTTTTTAAAATAAAATAACAAATAATAACATATATTACGTAACAAATTTAAAATAATATTACAGATGCTAAACTTTCTTAATCTTTTCTAAATTATACCAATCATATGTCTAATACGTACATAAAATATGGAAACGCTCTGGACCTAAGTAAAATAAATTTCTTGGGATGTGTTAGCTTTTTCATTTCACTGAATGATACCTTTTCCCTCCTTTTAATAATTTTTATGTATTTTGGGATACACATTTTTTTCATTTGAATTAAATTAAATACATCAAAGTTTCCGTAAAAAGAATTTCGTTAGAATGTAATAAATTAATTATATAGAAAAGAAAAATTTTAAATAATAATCATTTTATAAATGTTCTCTGGACCCGATTTAATTTCAGACAAACGTATGTCCTGTTCGCCAGTGCAGACTGGAAATGGATAAACTAGAAATTTCATTTATTTCATATTTGTATAAAAACCAATGTTAATTTTGAAATTTACGCAGATTTTAACGCACCACGGGATGGAATTTTAACAAAAATAATTATGTATCGTTGCGCCATCTAGTGGTATACTTCTCTCTAAAAAGTTATCTCGATTCTTCACGTTGCTTTTTCTCATGTATCTTGCGTATAGTAATATAGTAAATGCAGAAATTCATGATCCATTATAATCCTATACTAAATAAAATTTCAAAGAAAACTTAGTAATATTTCAATTTATTTCTGGCGAAGTGCTTTTTTACGTGTGCTAGTTAGTACGTATATAATGAAAGTTCCTATTATATTTTTTTTACCCATTCATGACGAAAGGGAAAAGGTTCCCCATTTTAAAAATGATTATTGTCATATTTAATTGTAACCTCTTATCTGTAATTTTTTTTTCTTCCTAAATATCGAAATAGAACAAACGCGGAACCTAATTACGTAAACGGGAACTTTAGGAAAAGAATTGTCAAATCGTTTGCATTTTATTTTTGTTCATGCGGAAATTCATTGCTATGATTAAAATATTTAAGTTGGAATTCAAGAAGGTGATTTTTGATTTCTTTTTATTAAGAAAAATCTTACTTTAGAATTTTTTGCATACGATGTTTAATGATAATTGTTCAAATGGGGAAATGAAAAAACAAACTCGTATTGAATGAAGAAATTGTATAAATTATGAGGTAAACTCGTCATAAAATTTTTTCTTCAGTTTTTCAATTTAAAACTGAAATTTTTAGTTTGATTTTAAATTGGATTTTAAAGGTTTATTTATATGCTGTAAATCGATATATTTTGATTAAATTTTTTAAAAGTACCAATTATTTATTTGTTCTTTATCGGTATAGGTATATTTATTTCTATCTTGTTCAAAAAGAAAAAAAAATCGGATTTCTGGTCAATTTTTAATGTTTGGCATAGAAGGTCGTTTAACTTTGTTACATGATCGTCAATTTAATTCATTATTTCTTAATATTTTGTTCAAAAAATTTTTTAAAAAACTTTTGAAATTTTTTTATGTTTTGCCATTACAGATAGAACATTGAAAATTCGAAATCTAAATCTTTGTTTGAAAAGTATAAGTTTCAATGTGCATTCTCTCTCACACACATTTTTTTGTATTGTAAAACTGTTTCTCAATTTAATTTAATATTTTAGCAGAATAAATTAATACAGTTTAAGGCATTCAAATTAGAAAACATGACTGAAACAAAATATATGTACGTCACATTATTGCTTCTTGGAGGTTGACTCTTAAATTTTCATGTACCACAAATGGACGTTGTATTGTTCATTTTATCATAAATCACCTGCCCACATCCTATTTTCTTGTAATCGCCCATAATTAGACAGCAAATGATACAGTTTACTGTTAAAATATGCACGAAAGTCAGATGTATACTTGAGTCCAAGAATTATCCGCGATGTTCCAATTTGCCCTTCGTTAGTAGTAGAACATTAAGAAAGTGGAGTGTATTGAGGCTTTGTGGAAATCAACTTTATAATTATGTGTCATTTTATTTAGCCATAGCATCTGCTTATCATGTTTGGGCCCATAAATAGCTGTATGTACTAAGGATAGGGATCTGTTTGAAAAGTAGCCAGACGATGCTTCACCACCAAGTCATGAAGTATTTGCCTCATACTGTTCCATATTCCAATTTTCTTACTGGCCAGGTGGATATTTTTTTTCTATCAGATGAGTATGATTTATTGTAACCTTAACCAATGTTGTTGAGGTGGATCAGCTTCCTGATGAAGAACATCTTGAGTGGTAAGGTAAGGATATTAACAACGATCAGAATAGGGGGATTGAGAGATGGCTGTTGAAAATAAGACTCCTCAGATACCTACGACCGTTGGCAATGTATTGACTGTTGTTTACTGATAAGGCTTTACGAAAATGTAAGTTTTTCTAGGGTCATTCTAAAAATACTTCTGGTTCTTTTTAATATTAAGACTGCTCCAGCATTTTGAAGAATTTCAATTTTCAAGTAGAGTGGAATTATTTTTAGCGTTAGGGCAAAATATTAAACGATGTCTTACACTTTTTACCTTTCAGTATAGGACAGTTTGCTCTGTACAGATAACTTCTTTGATACCATCTCATCGGCAAAGAATTTTAGTATTTCAAAAACACACTTCCCTGTTAAAGAAGAATGTGATAAAGAGTGTCAGCAGTGATGGAATGACTTGCACCACTGTCCGCAAATCCATTTCTGGAGAATTTATTTATTCTAATCTTGTTAAAGCATTCTCCTGGTGAAAAATGAAAGATCTGTAATTTATGTATATGGTACCAGTATAGGACGCATCACCTCCCATTCTAGGGTTGCAGTCTGGATATTCTTTTATCTTGATGTAAATGGACTTTCCATATCTGTAGAAAGACATAGGAGTTTGGCTTTCAAATTGTTGACATCCTATATGACTGGTAAATGTTTTTAGCTTCTTGGTACGTCACTTGATTTAACCGCGGTTCACATATTTTGGTTGAATTTACTGATTTCAAAGACACTGTACTCCTTTTTACGACTGGTAGAACTTTCAGTTCGTTGACTTATACTTCATGCAATTTCATAACGTTAGGGCTATTTTGTAAAGTTCTTGCTCAATAAACTTCTCTGTGACTAGCTCAAATAATGTAATATATTAGCGCACTAAATAAACACAATTCCAAATATTAAACATTTAGATATGATGACAAAGAAATAATGTAAACAAAATGTACAACATGTTTTTTCTTCCCAGAGGTTGGCGATTGATTAATCTTAAATCACCTCAGTATCACAAGAGGTCGCTCTGTTGTTATTCAATTCCTACTATTAGCTCACATTCTCTATATATTTATTTATCTTCGTGGAATTTTCAATCGTTAATAAAATACATTTTAAAGTGCTTTTATATACATGATTATTTTGGATGACAATACACTAGTTTAATTATAATTAATAAAAATTAATTGATTAAAACTAATTATTTAAAAAATTACAAATACAACACGTTGGTATCATATTTGGCGATTGTGTCAAAACTTGAAAAGATTTTTTTCTCACGTTTGAAAGCATTCAGTTGAACTGAAATTTTATATACACGATTGCTTTGGATTACAATACGATACTTTAATGATAATTAATAACACACAAGTATTATAAAAAAAATTAAGTTAATTCCTACTTAGATCAACAAAGAAAAATTTTATTTTAGCACTTTTTATTAAATAGTTACAATTAATATAAATATTTATATACATATGACAGAATCACAACATTAAGTGGTAATTAATTTTTATTTATTATCATTAAAGTATTGTATTGTCATCCAAAATAATCGTGTTTATAAAATTTCAGTTCAACTGGATGCTTTAAAACGTGCGGAAAAACCTTTTCAAGTTTTGACACAAGTCGCCAAAAATGATGCCAACGTGGTTGTATTTGTAATTCTTTAAATAATTAGTTTTAATGAATTAATTCTTATTAATTATAGTTAAATTTTTGTTTTGTCATCCAAAATAATCGTGTATATAAAATTTCAACTCAATTGAGCGCTTTAAAATGTATTTTATTAACGATTAAAAATTCCACCAAGATAAATAAATATAATATATATACAGTGTGAACTAAAAGTAGGAATTGAAAAATTAATTACCACTTAATGTTGTGATTCTGTCATATGTATATACATATTTATATTTATTGTAACTATTTAATAAAAAGTAGCTAAAATAAAATTTTTCTTTGTTGAAGTAGGAATTGATTAAAAAAAATTTTTATATTACTTGTTCTTTTTAATTTACAATGCATTTAAAATTATATATTTGTATACTTTTATTCAATGTCAACACTACTATTTATTGTTGCAACTTTTAAAGTGCATTAATGTGCCCGTCGCGTTCAGAAACATGCATCTGTTGAGTGGTATGAGTAAGAAGCCAGAGCGTTCGTGTGCCATTTATAATATCGAGAAATATCTACTTAAATAAGTGGTTATTTTGAATAAAGTACATTAATATGCACATTATGTACGTAGTTAATATAATTATTGGAGAATGGTTTTATATATCTCTCTCATTGCTGAAGGGAAAATTCACAAAAGTCTGAAATTCAACGGAATTTTGAAAATATTTGTATTCTTTACTTCTTGCAAGACTTAAGATATAAGTATATTAGGGATACACTGCCTGATTGTTGTATTTAATTAATGAATTTTTCTGGTAAATTAAACTACAGTAATTGAATTTAAGAAACTTTTCCGACAAACAATGAAAAATATAAGTATTTGCTAAGTTGTTAGCTGTTTGAATCCGGGCATTTTATTAACCAGTTCTCTACTAAAATATTAATTATTCGTTCTCGTATAAATCTCATTGTATGTTTTAATTTTAGATATGTCAGATATAAAAAAAGTTTTTAAATGTCAATTCATTCCGAATAACCTATCCATTTTGTTCCGAATAAGTTATTCATATAGCTATATGTGTGCAAATTCCTGAGGTATTCATAAATTTCTCTGCACTGTTTTGAGATTGGACTTCTTTACGTTAAATCTATGTCAGAGAAAATAACCTCCCTCTGTATTCTAAAATAGTTTTCATGTAATTTCTTAAGTTTATCTGTTTTTATTTAGCTGTATGTCCAAGTCATTTTCGAAGATTTCCACTTTTGTTGAAAATTATAACTCTTTTACTTAAAAAATTGCAATTCTTCGTCAACCTCAAACACACGCACAAAAAAAGTAGAATCTAATATTTTATTTTGAATAAGTGTATTAGATAAAAGTTGTGTTCCTTTCATTATATGACTATTGATTTACAAGGAACTGAATGAACAAAAAGGTTATAAAAACATATGCATAATTGATCTTTTGAAAATGTTTGAATAGATTTTTGATTATTAATTGATACTTTTAAATATTTCATGCTTTTATGTTGTTTTTAAAGGTTCAACTTTCCCTTTTCTGGGCGGCATGTTCACAGGCACTATACCCGGACCGCCTACCAGTCCATTCCGAGCTCCTTCAACTCCAGGTGTAAACAATATGAGGTTTTGGCCCCCAACACCTCCTCCTGAGGGTAAGATATATCCAAATAATTTAGTTCGTTGAAATTTCTGATAGATTTCCAATTATTTTTATTCTTAACGATTACAAAATGATTTTTTCTTTTTCTTTCTCTATGGACATATTTTTTCACAATTCAAGTTTTTCAGTAGGTTATATTTTTATTTCTCCAAAACGGTAAAGGCATTTAATTTTCTTTGATGAATTTTTAATATTTTCTTTTCCATTTTTATCTGAGACGTCTGAAGGCCTTGGTCCAAAGCCACGCCCTCGGGGGGCTCGTTTCGTTCTTGACTCAGTCTTAATAAGATCATTATACGAATAATTTTAATGGTCACATATTACTCCCGTACATATTCTTCGAAAAACAGGGAATTTCAAACAGCATGTCCAACGGGCAAATGATTATTATATGATGACCATTGTCCACATGTGTAGGCCTAAGCCTAATATCATAAACAAACATTCAACTCATTTAGTCGAAATACGGACATCTGTCTAGTCGGTTTGTGAGATCGCGAGTCGTGCAGATTTATTTGTTTTAAATTAACGTTTATACGAGTATTTGAAAATTCATGCTATATATTGTCTACTTTCAAGGATCAAAGGTATGGCCTTCTTTTGCAGGGGTTCATGGCCTCAAAATATCTTATTTCTTTGGGCCCATGGCCTCAAAAAGTCTTAAGACGTCTCTGATTTTTATTTTAAATTAAATAAATTGTTTGTACTTATTCCGTTTCTTTATTTGGAATAGTAATTAATATATCTAGTTGTTTTAAGAATTACAATTAGATCATTCATTTGTTCTGAGAATATTTTATTTTGTACATCAGGTTATGGCCGATACTCCATGAATACAAGTTTATTTCCTCTGTTTGGAGCTCCATCTCCGGATTCGGGGGCTTTTCTTTCTCAAGGACTTGTCTCACGCCTAGGTTCAACTGCCCACTTGTCTCCTGTCATTGACCACAAAGGTATAACATCTCAATTGCTCCAATAAGCATGAGTTGTCAGTTTTCTTTAGATACTCTGAATTTTGCCTGGATATAAATTTTTGCACACTGCACTTTTTTTTACTGGATAGTAAAAATCACACTCCAAGTATTTTTATGTGATTAATTTGTTTTTAATAAATAGTTGTAATTCAAAAGTAAATTGGATAAATTAATATGACGTCATAGTCACATGATAAGTACAATCCTGTATTTTCAGCCAATCAGTTCAAGTGCAATGCTGTTACAAACTTTTGCTTCTTGTATAAGCTATTTGCCATTTGTCAACAATAATAACGTGCATAAGTAAGCAAAATATATGTAATATTTGGCTCTGATTCTCTCGGCAAAATTAAATCACTGCAATATTTAGTATTCGACGAGAGCTTGAATTAAAATTTATCAGGCGTCGAAATTTGGTAGTGGGGGCTGCCACTAGAGGGTGCCACCATGAAATAGCTCTCACGTTTGGGGACTTGGCGTGTCTGCAAAGACTTAGTTGCGAATATGCAGCCTATTAGAAAAATATATACATAAATCAATAGCTTTACGCGACATTGGCGTCATAATCGCAAAATATTGACAAAAAAAATGGCGAAATTTTTCATAAATTCAAAGCTTTAAGCGCAACGGGAAGTATTTTTTTATTTGAAATTTTTTAAGCTGTGTGTGTTTTACTCCTTAATTTTTTCAATCTTTATACAGATTACGGATAATATCGCTCTACAGACGGTAAAAAAGTTTCGTGTGATTATTTTTATAAATAAAGAAGTTATTAAGTATTTAAATAAAATTTGGAGTATTTTTTGAAAAATCGTAAAAAAAAGTTTTCGACATTTTATTTTTTAAATGACTGATTCTAAAAAAGAAAAGTATGGACTTTTTTAGTGTAGAATATTATTTCATTAACGCGAAAGAAAATGTAAACGTAACGATTTACAAATCATTTTCATAAAAACGTATCGATTTTCACTCATTTTAGAAAAAATCGTGTAAAAAATAGAAAATATCATTATTTTGTAAAATAAATTATACCGTATCGTGGCGAAGTAAATGATATTTCCGATTATATAATTATTTTTTGTCTGAGTCTCGTTAAAAAAAAATTAGATCGTGTTTTAAAAACGTCGGGGATTAAAAAAAACCTCCCCTGTTTTTTTTATTCTGTTTGGCGTTAGAAACAACACGCAGAAAGTAAAACAAAGGTTTTCAGTTAATATCTTTTTAACTAAGTGCAATATCGGAATATAAATGGTCAAAACGGATTCCGTGGATCATTCCCAATCTTTTGGTCCCTTAGGCGAGTTTCTGCGTCGTGCGGCTCGTGAGAAGATAGACGAACTTAGAGACATAGATAGATAGATACGTTTGTTTACCTACGAATTTAATATTGTAGATATATAGGGATATAGTTTTGCAGCTCATGCAGTAAAAAGGAGGTTCTTAATAATTTTCATTTTTACAGCATTTTCTTGAACTAATTTTCCTTTTAGGATTTTGATTTTCCTTTTACATCATTACTACACTGCTGGACAATTGCTAAGGACGGATAACACTATCATCCATAGCAACCACAAAATGAAAGGAAGCAAAATGTGGAAAATTAGAATAAGTGCGGGATATTAGTAAGAAGAAGTATGAGTATGCAAATTTTTTCCCCACGTCTGTTCATCACGTGATAGCGTTCATAAGAGCTTTAAAGGTTTTGACGCGTGTGGACAGTTGTTGTTTCAAGTCAAAGTTTTACAGGAAAGATTTAATAGACGAACTTAAAATTTTTGGCATGTCTTCCCGACATCACATAGATGATTTTATGCGTGGCCGAATTATTGGAAAGATCGAAGAAGGGCGAAAAATAACAGATGTTGCCAGGAGTTCGACATCGCTCACAGCGTTGTTTCACGGCTGTGGAAGTCATTTAAAACTACTGGAATGTGTAGTAGACGGCACGGGGGAGGTCGTGTTAGAAGTACGACGCCTGCAGAAGACAGATATATCGTCCTATATCAGCAAAAAGGAACAGGCGCACCACAGCTCAGCAGATGGCAAATCAGTTTCTTGCTGCCTCAGGAAAGCAGATCTCCCGAAAAACTGTTGCCAGACGTTTGAGGGGAGGAGGACTATACGCACGCAGACCTGTTGTGTGTCCCCCATTGACCAGACAGCACCGTACTGCCCGTTTGCAATGGTGTCGTGAGCATCACAATTGGACTGAACAGGACTGGGCATGCGTACTATTCTCAGGTGAGAGTAGTTTCAGTCTGTCATCGGATTGTAGACGCCAACTGATCTGGCGCGAGAGTGGTACTGCTTATCGTCCAGAAAATATCCAGGAAAAGGACCGATATCCGACATGCAGTATCATGGTGTGGGCCGGCATCATGATCAATGGCCGCACGCGCCTACATGTGGTTGCGAATGGGACTATGACGGACCAGCGATACATTGATGAAGTTCTACTTCCTCATGTTCGTCTTTTCCGTGGTGCTGTCGGTGATAAATTTGTTTTTATGGACGACAACGCAACATGTCATCGAACACTCACTGTTCAGGATTGTCTAGACAGCGAGGGTATTCAACGTCTCGTAGGGCCAGCGCGTTCTCCAGATCTAAATCCCATTGAAAATGTTTGGGATGCTTTGGGGAGGCAAGTTGCTGGTCGAAACTATCCTCCGACAAACAAGAACACCCTCATCCATGCACTCACAGAGGAATGGGATAAATTGCCTCAACAGCTGCTGGATAATGTTGTGCAAAGTATGGTACGACGTGTGGAATGTTGCATCACACTCCACGGTGGACATATCCCATACTGATACCTTTCTTTAAGGTGCCTGCTGACTTTTAGATGCATTGTTTCATTTCTCCGTACGCAGATCAAATGAACATTTTTTTTCTTTCAGATGTTTCACAGCTTTTGTACTTTCCAGAACAATAAATATTCTTTATTCTAATGTCTGAACAGTGTGGCAACTATATTTTATCCTACTAGACCTCATGTCTCGCTTAGTGTTATGCTACATAGCAATTTGTGATCCGTCCTTAGCAATTGTCCAGCAGTGTACTTCCTGGGCCTACAACATCCATTACCAGATTTATGCAATGTGAGCTCATGCAATGTATTTTAAGCAAAAAAATTGGGTATTTAGAGTCGTCTGGATCAAGAATTACTTTGGCAGCTGTACGCTATAGCCTACTGGAAAATTTCAGTGCTGTAGAATTTGAAACAAGAGAGTTGGCAATTTTTTTCATTTTGCCCATGAGCACAAAAAGTGTAAATGTGACTCTGATGGCATCTAAAACTGTCACCTAAAATAATGGTTTCCTATCTGTTTTGATTCGTGGTGCCCTTTTTAAATGCAGGTTTTCCAATGATGCCCCCCTTACCTAATTTAAAGATTATGATTAATAATAAGTATTCGTGTCAGATTGACGACTTGACTGAAACATCTGCAAATCCACCCCAGTGCCTAAGGTCACGAAAACTAAGATAAGCACAGTAAGCCTTGGCCCTAATGGGCTGTTGCACCACTGAGTTCAGTTTAATAATAAATATATTAGCATGGTATTCTTTGGTTTCAGACGCTATGGCTCCTTTGAGTCCCATAGCATGCATATTAAGGATAGCTTTGACCAAAGATATCTTTCATAAGCTATTCCTGTACTGTTTACTTTTTTTTATTGTCAAAAGTCAGAATGATGTACTAATAGTGACTTGCTGGTAAGTTTCATGTATAAGAGGGAAATCCAAGAATTAAAAGCTCTCTTTTAGTATCAGATATAAGGAAATATATTCCCTCCTTTGTGCATCCATAATGTTACAAGCACATTTTGACTTTATGGTGTAAACCAATGATTCTCAACCACTGTGTCACGGCACTTTTGTCTGCCATGAGAAATTTTTTAAAATTATTAATTATACTTTGAGAAAAAAACAACAACCTGGAACCGAATTATTCAGGTGTTTTATAGAAATAAACTGAGGGTATTCATGGTATATTTGTGTAGATGGAAGTGTGTTACAGATAAGTAAAATTCTTTTAAACATTTTATTGTTAGTGTGCTGTTAAATTTTGAAGTTGTTAAAAGTGTACTGCAACAACAAAAAAAAGAGGTCGAGAATCACTGGTGTAAACGTCAACTTTTCCTCACTTGCGATGCATCCGATTTTTCCTTTTATGTTATGAGTACATATTTTTTTTGTATGAAAAACTATATATTAGTCATTTTTACTAGTGTTTGTAATTCTATCTAAGATTTACTTTTTGATTATTGTTTATATGTAGTAGATGTATTTATAATGTTATTATTTCTATGCATTATTTTATGTGTATTTTTATGAATCCTTAATGTTTCCTAATAATAATTTTGCTGTAGTTATGAATTTTTGAACTGGTCACAGGGGAAGCTACAAAAAACAATATTTTTGTTAATTGATTTTATTTATTTTCTGTATTTGTTTTTTCAAAACAAAAGCCTATTGGCACTTTTTATACCTCAAAAATGAATTTAAGAATTCAGTATATCATGTTTAAGAAAAAAATGCTAATTTATCAGGTTTTGAATAAATTTGTTTTTTAAATTTATTTTTTTTTATACTCAAAAATGAATTTTAAGAATTCAGTATATCATTTTTTAAAAAAGGCTAATTTATCAAAATTTCAGTAAATTTGTTTAAAAATTTTAATTAGTATGTGGGTAAAAGGTAGAATTATTGAGTTTTTATCAACCATTACTAATTAACTCAAAATTTAGTATTACTAATTAACTAAAAATTTAGTATTTAGGGATGCATTAAGATTATTTCCTTTTGATGTATTATTATATAATATTTTTTATCCAATATATTAATTTACATAGTGAATGCTCTAGCTTCTATTCTTTTCTAAATTGCATATCTTACACTTTATCCATACATTTTAATCATTGTTGAAAAAAATAATAAGCTAGTAAAATATTTTTGTTCCATTTTCACTCATTAAAAATATTTTCATGAACGTGAAATTTTTTTAATAAATCTCTTAATATTTTTAATAAAATCTATTAACCTTATAAGCATCAAAGAATTAATTTAACTGAATTGTAACTTAAAATGTAATAAATCTTTGTATAAGAAAAAAAATTAACGTTAAAATTTAAGCAAAATCAATGAATATTCTATACTTGATAGCCTGAATTCTTTTACTGGAGATCCATTTTAGTTTTTTGTTATTTTTTTATTTATTTTAAACCATTTTCAGTAACATCTCAAAGCACATTGGCTTTCAATGAAACAAATCTCTATTTCTCTTCTACAGAACACAGTTTCTTTACTCATGGAATTGGTTTAGGCTCCCCTCTGACCCCAACCAGTCATGTGACCTCACCTTCACCTTTTCCTCACCTTATCCCTTCTTTAGAAAGGCACCCATTCATCGGTCACATGACGTTGGGCAACAAGGAGCTGGAGGACCTTCAACATGAAGCAGATGATGTCCGACTCATGAAGAGCCACATGGATTGCCTCATGAAACATGACATTCCTTCTTCACGCCAGGATCGTTTAAAATCAAAAAGTGATGCCAAACTTTGCTGTGAAAAAGCTACTGATGATTGCTGTAAATTATCTTCATCCTGTATTCCCCGTGACAATGGAAAAACTCATGATAACATGAGGAACATTTCAAAGCTGGAGGGAAAGAATCAAAATCATCATCCAACCAATAAGGTTCAGCCTTGCAAAATAGAAGTAAGTCACTCTCCAGCTTTGAAACCTGATCTTCTGTCACCTCCTATTGAATCACCTCGGTCTGATCTGGCATCACCATGTAAAAATATTAAGAAAATACTGTATCCCCAATCTCCTCACCATCCAATGTGACAAACCATTTGAACAATAGTGAAACCCGTTGCTCTCAATGTGCTGCTAGCATGAAAGGTGTTGCTATTATACCAAAGGTAAATACCAATGGAGATTTAACAACATTATCTCCTACAACAACTTCAGAATGTTTTATGTCCAAAAATAGTCCATCTGCAGTTTCTGCATTGTCCATGACAAATTCTGAATCTAATTCCTCCAATATCACTCTGCATCATTCACGCATGGTAACAGAGACTACAGATACAAGTAAACACACCAATCTTAAATCTCCAAGTGAGTAGGTTTATTATTATTTTTATGAAAAAATTATAAAATATAAATATGTGAGAAATTGTTTTAATTTTTGTGTTCTGTATAATTATTTAATATTTTTTTCAGGAACTTCTCCTGTGATAACAATAACTGATAAAGATAAAACAGATTCATTATCTTGCAAATCAAAAAGTATTCCTGATTCTATGACAGAAAAATTACCCAATTGTGTTCCACCTATGATAAAGCATGTTACAGCAGCTGTCATTCCAACTGCACCAAAACAGAGTGTTCTTAGAGAAGGCCATACGGATATCAATTGTTCATCTGTACAAGATGCAACTAAAGAACCTTCTAATTCTGAACTTTCTGAAATAAATAACTTTAACTCTGAGAATCATGTCAAATTAGAATTGAATGATATTACTAATCATTCTGAAAAATCAGCAGTTGTTCCAATGTGTCAGTCACTGAGTCCTGTCTGTAATTCTTTTCCTCAGAAAGCTCAGAATAAAAATCCGTCTACAAGCTGTAAAGTTAAAGATATGATTCGAAATGTTAGTTCTTCTAAACAATTTAATGGAGAAAAGTTATCAGAGATATCCCCATCCAAAAACTCTGAAATCGATAACTATTCTAAAGCCCTGCTGCCAAATTCTACAAAATCAGTGCCATCAAATGTTTCCAATTCCATCAGCCCTACCAATTTAGTAAAAAGTCCCTGTCAAACTGGAAAGTTGCCACCTATGTCCGTTGGTAATGCGAGTCCAATCATGAAGGCTGAAATGGTCAGCACAAGACTTGACTGTGAATTTTCTCAAAAATCTACAAGTTGGACCAAAGCTACAGTTTTGCCATTTAATTGGCAAAACAATAATACACATGACGATCAGGCAATCAATCTTACAGTTTCCAAGAAGCCTGTTAAACCTGAACCTAATGAGGTACCTTTAAATGTACCTTCAAATCAAGATGCTGAACAGTCACCTTTGAAAATTGGTTCTGAAAATACAGTGTCTAGTGGTGTTATAGGTGTTTGTCATCCAAATCCTAGCCCAGTTGCTGTGAATAAAGTAAAAGGAACTCCTGCTGTGAGCTCAATCAGTAATTTTTCTGCAATATCTGTTCTAAATCAGCCTACTGAACAATCAACAGAAGTTCACATACTACATAGATCATCGAAAAGTTCATTTCCAGTAGTCAACAGAAATGCAACACCTCCAGTGCCCTTGAAAAGTACCATATCCCATGTTACATCTAATACTAGCATTCATCGTTCAATTAAAGCTGAAAGACTGACTAACAAAAGGGGTAAACTTGGGGATGTAGATAAATTAAGCCATAATGGTAGATCCCCATTAGCTACACTAGCTCCTAAATTAGTAAAAACTGTTGGATTTGGTAAAGATGTTCAAACATCACATACATTATCTGCTTCATCGTCAGTTTCTTCAACATCAATTGTTTTTCCAGCAACAGGTAATTCGTAACATCATTTTTAAACTCTTTAATATTTTTACTCTGCAGGAATCAACTGTTCTTTGTTAGTGTTATGCAAATTTTATTTCTTTTCTAATAAGAAAATGGTTTTAATTAATTCATTTGTAAAAATAAATTGTGTGAGTATCTAGCTAGCTGAAATCAAGATTTTTTTTCTCTTAGAATTTTAATGTAAAGATGATTAATAATTCAAAAAATGCTAAATTAAATTTTTCATATTTTTTATTTTTAATTTAAATTTATGTGTTTATTCTGAAGTTAACCCATGCATCCCAGTTGGAATAGCCATTGCACAACAAAGACAAGACTCCTCTACTGCAGCAGGTATAATTGATATTTTAATGTGTACTATTTTTTTCCTTAAAAGTAATGTTTTTTTTTTTTTGCTAGTAATATTGAATTTATATCTTAATTTAAGAAATAATTGTATTGCATTATAATGCTTACTGTATTTTAAAATATGTGTTACTTCATTTATTACTATTAGAAATTATTAATCTAGAAAAACTTCTTAAATGATACAAGTAAAATAATACATATATGTGTAATATTATTTTATAAGAGAATTGTTTCATTGAAAAGTTACTTTGTAATTCAGATGGATGAATCAATATTATTTTAGTATAAGTAATACATTTTCTGATGCATTCATATAAGTTTAATTAATTCATATAATTATACTAGAAAATGAGCAAGGATAAATTTCAAATTATTTATATATATATATATATATGTGTGTGTGTGTGTTTTGTGCAATATATTTTAGTTCCAAAATAAAATTTTAAAACAAAAGGTAATAAGATTAAGGCACCAGTTTTATTCTTATTACCTTTAAGAAAATAGCTTTAGAAAATATTTAAGTTTTTGCTAAGCTAATAACTAATATGACACGTTTAGAATCTGTTATTCTGAATATTTTTCTGATATGATTATCTACCATCACTTTTTATGCAAAATTGTAATAATATAGTTAAATTTCAAACCTAATTGAAAGTCATATTACCTTAGTTTCATTTTAATTAATTTTTGCCATGATTATTTTTAGACTTAACTTTTTATCATAGTCAATATTATAACTAGACAATTTTGATGCATTTTAATTAAGTTTATTTAATATTCTAATCTAATCCATTATTTATGGCTTAATTCTTAAATATTTTTTGTTTATGTGTGTGTGTGAGTATAGAAAGTTTTAATTAAAATATTCAATACTTGTAAAGCCATTAGTAATCAATATGTCTAGCTATAAAACTATTTTGTAGTACTAAATATTATTAAAGATGTAGATATGAGTAGACTTTATTTTAGCAAGATATAGAAATTGAACCATTTTGAAGTGAATCATAAGAACTAAAATTTTCTTTTTAAAGAAAGTTATTGGGCATTTTAACATGTTAACTGCCATTGTACTTTTCAGTATTCTGGTTTAAGGCCAATATTTACAAATTATTTAATATATAATTTAATAAAGTTCATATTTATATTGTTATGCTCTGAATTTCATCATAGCTGCTCAAATATGGAAAGAAATTTACAAATGTGCTTATCAGAGCAATTGGTTGCAACTTACTGTGAGGTGTTAAGTGTTCGATGCCTTATAAAAATTGGAAAAAGATTTATGTTTTCTAAACTAATGGATTTTTGGCAGAGGATTCTTTTCTTTCTTTTTTGTTTTTTGAAGAGAAATAATGATGCATCAATTGGTGATGTAGTTTCATAAATGCATTACTAAATTTCTTTCAAAATTTGACACAAATTAATTAACACTTAATTTGTGAAATTGAAAGGAGTTTTCTGTTTTATAACATGAATATGGATAACTTTATGCAATGCAGTGTATTCAGAAACTATGCTCTTACAAACAATTTCATTAGATGTGCCACACATGTCTTTTTTACTTTTGTGATAATTGTCTACAAATATGTACAGCATGTCACTGGCAATTTTGTGATAAAAGCATCTTGATGTGTGCATAATGTTTTTCAAGCAAGACACAGGTTAAGCAATTATGCAAACTGTAAATTGTCTCAGAATTGGCAGTCAACATGTTAAGTCACATCTTTTTTGTCTATTTCCTTTTTGAATTTAGGCTTGTATTTTAATAAATCTTTAAGTTGCAGTTTTTAAAACAATTTTTAATGTTTTAAAAATATTTTTATGGTTAATTTCAGTAAAGCTTTAGAATTCCAAGTGCATAATTAAATAAAAAGTTTTTAAGCACGAAGTGTCTAAAAAAACAATTATACTTTTACATTTTTTTATGTTCATCTTATAAGATGGTGTTAGTTTAAAAAGGTTATAAAAACATCATTTTCATATATTTCATTGTAATTTTTATTCAACTCTACTTGAGAATCGAAATGAATATGAAAGATAAGAAAAAAAATATTGCTGAGATTTTGGAAACATATAATAAGCAGATATGGTTGCTGCAGTATTGTAAACATTGCTGCCTCCTGAAGACAGCTTTTAAACTTACGAAAATGTGGGTTATAACATATATAGTAGAAGATTTTAATGAAGACATCGTATATTTTCTTTGTCTGCTTGATTACAAATAGTTCTCTACTTCTTTATATCAATCTGATGGTAATTACATATTTTCCTCTCTCTTATTGAAAAGGCGATTTTTTTAAAAAAATTTCTTTGATGGTAGCAAGATGATTTTGTAGATATTTTTATTTATTCTGTGTTGTTTTCAGTATTCAAAGATACATTCCAGTGCATATAGAGATTGTGCAGTTTATGAATTACCGAATCAAAAATATGCTACAGATTATATTTAATGTTAAATTTAAGTGATAAGGCATTGCTGTGAGATCAGTATAAGAATTCTGAATCGTATTACCTTATAATTTTCTGTTATACTTCTAGAATTAATCACAGAAAGATAATGCTTGAGAGAATTAGTTAAGCAAATGCAAAATGTTATTAAAACCTTCTAAAATATATAAATATTTTTCTGTGATTTGTTCTAAGCAGGTGTTTGGACTTCTAGATTAAATTAAGATCTAGTTTTTCAAAATTCTTAAAATTATTTTTCACCTTCCGCCATTCCTTCTTTCAGACATCTTTCCTCCCCTTCCTTGTTTATTTCTCCTTCCTTTTAGTGACACAGTCTTACTTAAGGTTGTTTGAAAATTTGAAAAGAAACAAAAATGTCTTTCCTTTAAGCTCTTATTCTGTTCCTTTCTTTTTCAGTCTACTTCGCGGATTTGGACTTAATGGTATTCTTTCGTGGAGCCCTTGCCTCGCTACCCTAAATACTAAACCGTGTTACCACTGTGGTTGCAGCACTCGAAAATGTTGCGTTCTTTTCACCCCCAAAAAATCATATTGAACATTTGGCTTTTCTTTCAAATATTATTCATTTATCAAAAATTCTAAAATTATTACCCCCTCATGAAAAAAAAATTCTCGAAGAGGTTTGTAATTATACAACTTATAATGAGTATTATCCTGGATTACAGAAATCTTAATTATTCATCCATAAAAAAGACCTATTCTAAATTATTTTTTAGTGATAGATTATCTAAAAATTTGTAGATTTCAAAATAACAATAAGTATTTTTTTATCTCGTTTATTGAATAAGCATTTTTCTGTCAACATAAAGTGGCAATCATTAGATGCAAAAACAGTATTGCATGTTATTTTATATAAGAAACTTCTGCATTTCATGGTAGAAAAGAAATTTTCCTTTGATGCTGAAAATAAAGTTTTAATATTTATTGATAGGTAGTAAAATATATTGCATATATTGGGAACTATACTCTCTGGATACAATCTTGTGATTAAAAATACCTGTGGAGTTCTCTTTTAATGCTTTTGTGGCTCCTCGATTTTTTCCCTTCAATTTGCAGATTAAAATTTTTTTAAAATTCTATTGAGGTATTGTTATGTTTTACAGCTCTGTATGTGAAACTTAGTATTGTACTTATCAGAGGCCATTTTTAAGAGAATTTATGGCATGATTTATTAATTTTGACTGAAGAGATTCTGGATTGTATTCATCGTCATTCAATGTTTTGTATGTAAATATATTTTAAAAATAAATTTGATCTGCATCACTCGTGTATTTATAATTGATAGGTTCTGTATTTAAAATTTCTAGATCTCAAAAAAATAGTATTTCATGTTTGCAGAAATTTCAAATGGCTTTAGCTTGGGCAGTTTAGTCTTGCTTCTAATTCTTAATTCTTTTAAGAAATATCTTTCTTCTTCGGCTAAATATTCAAAGCTAAAAGTAAAGAATTTTTAGAAATGTTTTTTTTCTCTTTAAATTTTTACTTTTTTATATTTTTTTGTTTCTAACTATATTTTAATTATTTTAGTGTGCTATTTTGTTTAATATCTTTATAGTTATAATTTCTTTCTTCTAAATTAAAAAATTGTTTTTCTTTTTTTATGTGCTCATGAAACAATTGTAATTTATCTACCTATTAAAAAATGTAAAAGAAATTCATTTACATAACATCATATGGGATTGTTACATAAATGCATGGACAAACTGTACAATCTCTAATATTTAATGATTAACATTTTCTATAGCTTAAAGTAGGTATAGTTATTTGTTTTAAAAAGGGCTGTTTGCCATTTTATGGTTCAGAATATAGCTTTATTAAATCTGTCAAAACAAATTTTGAAATGGAAAAGTAAATTTGATTTTTGTTAACTAAGGATTTTAATGTTCATGGGCAACAGATTTAAAATGAGTAATATTTTAATGGATAAGATTGTACTTTAAAGGAGCTTAATGTAGGGAAATATATTTTTATTTATTGTATATAATTCTAATGATTGTTTTCTATTTTTAATTTTAAAATTACTTTTTTTTCTCTTAAATTTGACTTAGTTATAATGTAGAATAAGATCAAATTTATTAAGGCAAATGCGTGAGTGTGAAATAGCTGACTTCCAAATTTTAACATTACCATTAAATTTTGCAGGCAAATCACAATCATCAGTGCCAACAAGTACTCCCAATGTCTTGACACCAAATCAACATTTGGCATCTAGCAGGGTAGCTGCCGATATACAGGCACAAGAGTTATTAACGTAAGTATTCATTTTTTTCTGTGTTCAACTGTTGTAAGATATATGATACTTTTGAAGGATATATATTAGTCATATTACATATACCTTTATTAAAGCATAAAATAATTGTTTATTAAAATCAATTACACAACGTAAAATAACTAAATAGAATTAACCAACTGATTATCATGCCTAATGATGTTTAAATCAAGCTACAGATTTAACTCCTCAACATATTGATTAAATTGAAAATATGTTGAGTGGTATAGTACCATTGATTTCACTTTTGTTACTGGACGATTAATATTTATACAATTAATATTTCCAGTGGCCCTTGTGCATCATTCAATTAAAAAAGTTTGCCTATCAAAATTGAGGTGTCAAAAAATTAATGTACATTTGTGTCTTTTAATTTATCTGCATTTTGTTACTTTTTTTGATAAATTGTATTTTTTCCAGGGATCAGAAGAATCAGGACTTGTCATGCTCTAATAACCCAACACCTGTTGATACTAATTTGCTAGTCACTCAAGGTATAATCATTTCAATTTCTCAACCTATTTTATTATTTTCATTCTTAAATTATACTTAAAAAAACCTAGTCTGAAAGTTCAATTTTAAACTGAAAAGTTTATTATATTTTATTCAAAGTATTTTAGAGAATGTCATTTTGGAAAAGAGTGATATTATCAAATTTCATTTCATAAACTTTCATCGAGTGATTTGAATTCTTATTGTAAATTTTTATTATATTTTATATAATGTGTAATATTTTTGTCAGCTGTTTCCAATTAAAAAAGCAGAAATCCCTCGTGCAGCTGAATAAGTTGAATTAATATAAACTTGCTCATTTCATTTAAACTACATATTTTTTCTTTTGATTGGGATTTTTCTTATTCATGTATTATGTATCAAAAGATCTTATTGTTTTCTTTGATGCTTACACACACACACACACAAGTTTTTATGCATAAAAAAGTATGTCTTGCATAATAAAAATATCTAATCTCCCTGCACATCTTACTTGGAATTGTAGGAAGCTTTTTTGTTGCTGTTTGGGTATACAATACACCCCTGCTCAAATGATCCTAGGTTGATGCTGTTCTAAATGTACTTTAATTAAATCCTAGTTCTTTATTCTGTAATTTAACTTATTGTGAATTATATTCTTGTGGTGTAAGAAATTATGCTGTGCAAAACTTAAAACATTAATTTTGCTTACTCCTAAGTGTTCTTTGATAGAATTTTTTTTCAAAATACTTATCTTCTGTTACATGTGTTACAATATGAATTCTCAAAAATTATCTCAATTTGTTTAACTTAAATATTTAAATTACATAAAATTTTAAAACTTGAATAATCATTTTTTTTTATTTCTTGTGTATTTATATTATGTTCTTCACATCCCTTTCAGGTCCAACTATTGTTTCCAGACAATGGGAATCAGAAGCTCTCACACGGACAGCCATGCCTTCTGCTTCTTGGTTAACTCATGGATCAGTTGTTGCACCTGCTGTTTGGTTAGGTCAAGGAGCTTATGCTGCAGCTCCAACCTCAAATTCTGTATCAAGTATTGCAATGAACCCATTAGATCCATCTCCAATTTCTTTACCACCTGGTGGATATCAGCTTGCACGCGATTCCATTTCAGGTCATCTGTTACTGATACCTACAGCTAATATTGGTATGTGTAAATGCTTCTCACCTTTTGTTATTATTATTATTTATTGAAATGCTAACTTTTTGCAAGTTGCATCCAGCTTCTATATTTAATAATATTTCTCACCTTTTTTTCTTTTTTTATTAGTCATTGCCAATTTCAAAAATGACAGTTGATATAATTATTTGTTACTTTTCTTACAATAATTGTTTTGAAAATATTTTTAATTAATATCTTATTATTGTGTATGTGTGTTTTTTTTTTTTTTTTTTTTTTTGCATGGAACATTTTATTTCATTTTTTAAAATGATCGCAACATTTAATGATATGCAACATAAAACTCCAAAAGGGGGGGGGATAATTTATGTGGTTTATTGTCCACATTAGAGAATAAGAGAACAGTGTTTCGGATGATTTTTATACAGTACTGAAAAAATGAGATTTTTTTCTTCACAGATTCAGTGTTCTGTAAGATAAGTTGAAAATGAAATACGAAATAGTAACCTTTAAATAAATTTATATAATCCATGATCGTATTTATTTTTGAAGTGTATATGTAAGAGATGTTTCTTGTTAAATATATTTCATCATTTCCACTGTTAGCAGGGTTGTGTTATACGGAGCACCTAGCCCATCAGGGCTTTTATCTCCTGTCTTGATAATTTATGATCACGTGAGATAGTCTATAACATTGCCAATTTTTAAAATTATATTGATAAAATTTAAGAAAAATAAATGGTATTAAAAAGATTTAGAGAAACAGTTTTTTTCAAAGCTTATAGATTGATAATTAATTTAAACTTTAAAGGAAAAAGCTTTTTTCAAAGCTTTTTTCTAAATACTGCTATTGCAATCAGGAAATTTAAAGTTACTTGCAATTCCCTCGGCAAATGAGAGCCTCGGGAGGTCTGACTACCTGACCAATGGGGTAGCAGCTAATTGTGTCGTGCTGTGTGAGTGATAAGATACGTGATCCTTGCTCCTTTCCCGCGATCGTGATAGGATGTTGTGTTAATGGAGTGACTTCGGTCTCGGTAGGGGTACCATCACCTTTTCCAGTTGCGAGACCTTCAAGAGGCCATACGGCCAAAGGAGTTCTCCTATTGATTGGTGTGTATCTAAAAACTTGGAATTTGCAGATTTTTGAGTTACAAATTTTGAAGAGTGATGTTTTTAAGTAAAAAAAGAATAATAGAAATAAACGGTGTGGGAATTAATAAGATTAATTTAAGAGAATGTTTCTGGGTCTGTTTGTGAATCTTGACGGTGTATACTTCTCGATTTTTTGGATCGTGGCATTGTCTATGTTTGTGAAGAATTTTTTCAACAGCTTTTGGATGAACTGTTGAATGGTTTTGAACTTCATAGAATTTCTGAGGGCGGCATTTCTCATGTATCAACTGGCACATAGGATTTGCCGCAGTGTTATGTTTTGTATTGTTTCTAATTTATTTGTGTGCACTTTAGCTGCGAAACCCCAGACTAGGCAGGCATATGTTAGGATAGGTCTTAAAAGAAGAGTATAAATAAGTAATTTATTAAATCTACTTAATTTAGATCTTCGATAAATTAGGGGGGTCAACACAAGCAAACTTTTTTAATTAAAGTTCCAATGTATGCGTGTTATGTGTTGTCTAAAAGTGAGTTTATTATCCAATGGGACACCAAGATAATTGGTGTGCTGAAACCCCAAGTGATTTGTTCATTGTGTAAATATTTTTGGCTGGGTTAGAGATCTTTTCTTAGTGAAGAAGACTGCCTCCGTTTTTGCCACATTAAGAGCAATTTTCCATTTGGAGAATAAGTTTTCTAGATCTAAGAGGTTTCTGTTTAGAGCTCTGTCAATGAGCTTTGGCTCTGTGTGGGTTGCCAAGATTGTGGTGTCATCTGCGAACATACACAGAATTGTGTTGTTGTGAATCAGAATGTCATTCACATAGATCTGACAGAGAAGTTTCTGTCAGTCAAGTAGGAAGAAATTAATTTAATCATAGGGGGAGGGGGAGTCATATTTGATTAATTTGTAGAATAGGCCTTCTTGCCATACTCTGTCGAAGGCTTTTTGTATATCTAGGAAAACCACACTGGTCGATTTTTGTTTCATGAAACCTCACTTTATCGTTTCCACCACTCTTAAGAGTTGGTTGGAGGTTGAAAGGTCGGGCCTGAAACCATGCTGTTCTGGTATTAGTAACTTCGTTGTTTCCACATGGTAATTTCTTAGCCACTTTACTAAGAATTGATAACAAGGAAACTGGTCTAAAATTTTCTGCCGGGTTGGATCTTTTCCCAGCTTTATTAGCATTAATTTTTTATATTTTGTCTTCCATTTTGAATGAAGTGTTTTAGTGCTGAAAATGGATTTTTTATGACAGGAAATAATTTGTAGTTCTATAAATTGCTTTATCTTAAAGTGAAAAATGTAAGAAGTGAGAAGGACATTTTAAGAAAATCTCAGTTCCCACTGATAATATTGTTAAAGCAAACATATTAAAAAAAGTTTTCATTTTAAAAAATTATTAAAAACGTTTCTTTATATCTTATTTTTCAGAACTGATGGAAAGGACATCAGTTTGGCCATCTTTCAACGCTTCTGCCAGTAATCTTCCAATACAGCAACTTGTTACACAGCAACAACATACACAGTTTGAACAAGTTCTTCCTCATGTATGTATCAATATAAATTTTGATTATCAGTAAATTTAACTGATTAAACTTGTAAAAAATTTCTATAATTACATCAATGAAAAAGTAGATAGAGAAAGATAAATGAATATATTGTTACATGCTTGTTATTGTTTTTTTCTTCTTGGTAAGTCCTAATTTCTTATTGCATAATTAAAACAGATGTATTTCAGATTATGACTATCAAAACATTTTTAAGATTATTTTTTTTATACATTTGTTACTTAAATATTTATAGATTTTTTCTTTTATCAAGAAAGTGATTAACAAGTGTATGATATTTTATGTTAGTTTAATATAATAGCTATTACTGTGAACTGATGTCTAAGTTAAGGGGAAAATGTTATGTTCTGTGTAATTAATTATATTTAGGTAGCTTGGAAAGAATGTATGAAAAAATAGATTCTAGTTGTTTTCAACAGTGTCCTTGCATTGCTACTTTCTATTGTATTTTTAGTTTATTCCTTACATTAACATTTTTTGTGATCTTAAATCATTCTTACTATGATTAATATTCTTTTCAAGTAATATTTTGTCTCTTGACAAATTAATGAGACAATATTGTGTGTATTTAAATAAATAATTTTTCTGAAAAGATAATTCCTACTTTATATATATATTTTTAAAACTTTCCAGACTGATACCCAGAAAAATGATGGTATGGATAATTGCAATATTACTACTTGTGATGTGTCAGCTCAGTCTAAAACAGAAGACAAAGTGGAGGACATGAGTGGGCAAGTGCCAAGTGTACCTCTTGCAACTGGGCAGACGTACGCTTTTACCACTTTCCCCACACAATGTGATCCTTCCAGTTTTTCGTATGTGCTACAGTCTTCAACAGTAATGCATCTGGCACATACACAAACTGCATCCTCTATTCAAACTGATTCAGGGCGACGATCACAAGGGACTTCTCCATTACATTGTGCTACACCTTCTCCTCCTCCTAATACATGTTCAGTTCAAGTCTCCATCACAGAAGATGAAGAAAGTGATAATGAAAGTGAAGGCGTTGCTTGTGGTGAGTCAACTGAAGTTCAATTGTCATGCCACAACCAGTCTGTCACAACAGCAATCCAAGTGGACATGGATTCTCAGACAAATTCTGAAGAAGATGAAGAAGAAGAGCCAAAGACTATAGTGGACAAGACAGAAGAATTAAAAGTTGAAATGTCTGATTCTGCCAACCAGACAGAATCTGTGCCATCAGAGAGTCCAAAGTCTGAACCCGAACCTGAGCCAGAAGACATAGTGCTCCAAGATCAAGTGGAACACATGCCTTCAACCCCTTCAAGCATATCCACGGATAAATCTCAGGTCATTCCCAGCATCAGTATTAAGGAAGATATTGTACACTCTGAACCAGGTATGGAAATAGTAACGTCTGAAACAGAATTAGCTCCATCTTTACCTGTTGAAAGCAAGCCTGTTATGGATTTCATTGACCACCATGGTCTTAATCTTTTGGTTGACAGCATTGAAGAATTTGCCTCTAGAGAACAAGATGAAGCTTTGAAGAATGATGATTCTTCGTTGCAAACTACTACTGTTACGGAAACTTCGCCATGCATAGCAAAGGAGTCTGTTATAGAGAATCAATCTCCAGTTCTTCAAAAGAATGATGAAATAAATGTTATGTCTGAGAAATCCTATTCAACAAAATATAAATCCCTTGACACGACTTGCACAGATGGCTTAGGCCTTCTTTGTGCTTTGGCTGAACAAAGGTTCTTAGAAGAGTCCATGAATGTTGATGAGAATAAAACAAATGTTGTACAAAAGGAATCTCAATCTCCATGTGTATTTTCAGAAGAAACAAAAACTAAAATAGACACTAATTCTTCTTTATTGAAAGAACAAATAAATTCTGATGATTCATTTCTGTCTTCATGTTCCTCTTCTCAAGATTATGAAGAAGTTTCTGAATTGGACATGCGTGCCCGACTTGCAGAATTACAAAAGAAATATCGTCAAAAACAACGAGAGCTTGAATTGTTGAGAAATAAAAGAGAAAAAGAGTAAGGGAATATCTTCTCTTTTTCTTGCTAGCTTTGAATTTATGTTACTTTTTTAGAATAATTCTGACTAATAAGATTTATTTTCAATATAGACTTGTAAGTTTTTATAAATTTGTTATCATATATCAATTCTAAAAAGTGGGTAATGAAATTATAATGGTTTAAATAATGATATAAAAATAAAAACTAACACTTAAAAATTTTCATTTCATTAAATAACTTTGATATTTGTAAATAGTTACTTTGCGGTGAATGATTCATCCAGTTATTTTGACAGCGTTATTATATTTGCTGTGCTGTAGTTAAACAAAATTATTTCTGGCAAAAATGTAGAGAATCTCAAGAATAAATACATATTTCACAGCATGAAAACAGTATTAGTTTTATTGTTCTTTCATATATATAATGATTGTATGGTTTATATATATTTTTAGTCATCTTGGAAGAATGCAATTACACTTTGCGTTTAAAATGTTTATTTTCACAATTTTAACTAAATACCTTCCTTTGCCATATTTCCCCCCTCTTATGCAGTCAATGTTGGTAAATTTATACAGTACTCCAAAATCTTTAACATTCTTCATATTTCATTCTAATTTCCACACACACAAATTTATAAAACTAAAGCATAGTTATCTTACTTTGTTGAAAAGTTTAATATGCCTTAGTTATTGTGACTGTCTTTGAATGGTCTAATGAATCACATTTCAATAATATGATCATTAATATCATTAGAGGAAATATTATGTACTGTATTTTTGCTAACTCAATCTAGATCATGTTTTTAAAAAGTTGTTAAAATTTATCACTGAAGTGTATTTGCATTTTTAATTCATTATTTAAGGGGAGTACTAGTCTTTTTTTAAAATTATTATTAAATAAGATTATTCACCTGCTTCCACTCTATTTTCATAATCATAGCTTTATTGACTTCTTTCCGACATTCTCTTTCATTCATTAATATGCATGGTTAAAATCCTAGTTCATTATTTATTTATTAGAAAAAATATTGGCCATTCAAAACTGATTAAAGTAAAGAAACTCAAAGGAATGTGAAATATTTTTAGCTTCTTTCAATCTTTCTATTGATAAATCTTAAAAAAATTGAAAATTATTTGTTAAAAAAACTTTATAAATTTCAAAATTCTTAAATACAGTCATTTTGATGTGTAATTTAAACAATTTAATCTGAGAAAATTTAGCCCAGCCTCTTTTAATCTAATTTGTTAGGGTAATATAAAATAAACCTTCTAATTTTTTTTTATTCTTATTTCTTTTTTATAGAAACAGTGATGATGAGTTTGAATACATATCTAATTCTCCAAAGCCAACTAAGACCTTGCAAAACAAAACCATAAGTGCTGCTCATCCTAAATCTTCTCCAACCTTTCGAGAAAATAATCTGTCTTCAAAAAATACAATTGTTAAAATTAGTCAGAAAAAACAAAAGAAGGTTTCAGAAGTACCTGCAACAGAAAATAATTCCAAGACTACCAAGAAATCAAAAGTTTCTAATATTAAGGTTGGTACCAAACTTTTGATGACTATATAATACTTCAAATTGTATATTTAAAATTACATCATAATTTGGAAAATAATCATCAGCCATTATAACTGTTATCTTTATTTCAGGATAACTCTCGAGAATATTCCTCTGGAGAAGGTAAAGTCTATTAGTATATGCTTATTTATAATTTTGTTTATTTATTCAAAGTATTGTTTAATTAGTATGAAGAGCATTGTACAAAACCTTGAAATATATTTTTATTACATTTCAGAAGAGCATGCTAAAGTTCCAAGCATAACTTTAGTTCATGAAACAAGTGCAAGTATTTCTAGTGATTCAAATACATCTTCTTCTGCTTTTTCAAGTATGTAAAGTGTTCATTTTCATTTACTGTAGAAATGCCCTTTCATTTATTATTCTGTATCCATTGCGAAAAAAATTGCATTGTTCCATATTTTTTTGTAACATAAATATATTTTATAAGTAACATAATTCTGATTATTTGCTTCAGTTTAATCAAAAAAATTGTGCAAAAGTTCAATTTCTTTACTCAAATCTATCAATAATATTTAAACTACTTTTATTTTTTTATGTCAATAAAATTGGCTTTATGTAAATTTATCATATTAATATCAAGAGTACTTGTGTGTACACCTGATCAAAATTTCTAGCAAAGAAGTTCACAAGTCTTGCGATTTTTTGTTTTTGCTTTTAAAAAGGTGCAAGCTTAAAAATTTGGGCTACATATATATATAAATTCGACTTCTGTATCCTTTTATGCATCTGATGTAGTACAATTTTATTATATTTTCGGAAATCCTACAATGTTATTATATCCACTGAACAATTTGAATTTTTGTTTTACCTTTTATTCTGAAACTATTTGTAATTGTCCTCCATCTTTCTTTAAATGTTAATCTTATATTTGTAGATTCATCAATATCAAAGAAAACCTGCAATGATCAGAATTACAATAATGAGAACAGTTCTGCTAGTAGTATAAGTAAAGATGATGGCAGTTCTCAAGATCAAGATTATGATAAAGTAAGCTGATAGTCATGTCTATTATTATAATATCTATTATAAACTTACATATGTATATTATGGTTTTTAACTCATTTTACCTCTGTTTTGCTTTGAATATTTTTGTATTGATTGATATTTTGTACTTTTAGGATATGAAATTTTTGTACAGTTTAAAATGGGACATGTTACATTTTATAATTTCATGTGTTCTTAAAGTTAGGTAGTTGTCACTGTATAATTTATTTTCATTATGTACATTCCTAAATTTTTTTGAGATAATTATGTGGTTATTTTATTCAAATTTCCTTAAGTTATATCAATATGATTTTGTATTTGCAAACAAAAACTGAAATATTTAGCTACTGAGAGATTCACTTGTGTAATTCTTCGGTATGTTAAAGTTAAATGAATTAATATATTGTATAATTTTAAAGATAAAGTATGATTATTTTCTAAAATTAAAAAAAAATTACCAACATTTTAAAACTACAAACATTACTTCATTTTTGATTAAAATGAATTATTTACAACCGATTTTGTTCAAAATATTAAAATTTTTATGTAAAATATATTTTTGAATAAATTATATAGAATGATTATATGCATTACATTAAGTTCTAAAATTTGATTAAGGTATCATACATGTTTCGAGTTCAGATTAAACTAAAGGAATAATTTGATATTTGTATAAGTAGGAAATGATGCAAAATCCAGAAAATTAAAGAAAAGCATGCAGCAAATTTTGTTGTGATGATTTGCCTGGTTTTGTGAAATAAAGGGATATTATTATGCAGTTTGTGAAACAATTTATCTTTTTATTAGTTTTTGTTATAAATATTATATTTTTAAATATATATACTAGTAGTATCAGTTGCATTTAATATTATATAGGGACTGGATATATGTTCATTCTTTTAAAAACTTAAAACATCTTTGTGAAATATCTATGTGGATTAGATATTTGGCCATGCCTCTAATAATCTTGCAGCTTAAATTGTTATGTTAATCAACTATAGCTGAAATAATAATAATTTCAGTTAATAGTTCAGTTCAAGACACTCTAACTGGAAATGCCATTTGCACTTATAAGAGATCTTATGTGACTGTGTTTGAGGTTTTATTGTATCAAATCCTAATCTCATTATTTATCTGTTGCAAAAATGTCATTTGCCTTTTTAAATGGGCTTAGCTATGTTTCAGCAAGCTTATTTGTTAGAATGCGAGGGACACTGCCTGTTACATGTTATCTCTAGAGCTATATACAAAATTTTCAAACTTATAAAGTAATGTCAATGTTATTGATAGTACTTGGACCTTCATGTTATGATTGGGAAAGTGTAATGAAAGATGAATCGCTATTTAACAAATTTTCCACATAACAATTCCTCCCCCCCTGCAATTTAGTGACTTGTTAAATGGAGGTCTGACTTTGTGCATTTTTGTTTTTTAGATAACTATTACTTGTGTATATAATAGCCTATCGTTGACTTTGAACTATTTATATTTTGAATATTATAACTAAATTTCCAAATTGAGATGAAAAAGTTTTTTTTTAAAATTTATTAAGGATATGCATTTTTTTCCTTCTTAATTTAAGAGTTAATTAAATATGTATTTGACCGTCTTCTATTTTATTTTGTTCTTTGTTTGGATGATTAGTTAATAAAAGACCCCATTTCTCCTTATCTCTTTCCTAGAATGACAAAACAAAAACTCCTGTTTTTGATGAACAAGCCTGGTTTGTCCGTCGAAGTGAACGCATTTTTCTTAGTGATGCTCGTTCAGTTGCCGCCACTACACCTGATAAGAATGCTAAGAAAAATTCTTCAAATTCTTCTCAAAAAGTGCTTTCAGATATTTCACAAAAGGATAGAAAAGAGGTATTTATAAAAAAAAAACCACATCTTGAAAGGAATAATTATTAAATTACAAAAATTGAATTTTCGAAAACATGCTTATATTTATAAATGTTTAATTACTTATTTATCTTAATTTATACTTTATAAAAAAATATATCTCTACGCTATATGAAATATTTTTCTTACATGTACACATACACAAATAGATCTAAAATGTATATGTACACATTATATAAACTCATATTTTTCTTAGGCACACTCATGCACATATATGTGTGCATATTGTATTAAACTTATATTTTTTAATACATAATATAAGTATATAATGTGTTGAAAATACAATTTTATAGTGTTTCTTTTTTTTAATTTGAGTATTAAAAGAATTTTTAATAACTTACATATTGAGAAATATTGGATCAAATAATTTAAATTAAATATTTTTTTTTCTGTGCAGGTTCCAAAATTAATTCTTTTTAACATCAGATTTATCCATGTAAACAAATCAGAGAATTATTACGTTAATTGCATAATTAATTCATTAACTTTTTAAGCTAATTGTATTTTCCTTTTAAGAAAATTTCATTCCTTCCTTGTCTTAGTATTTTGTCTCAACTTATAATTCTATATTATTTATGTGTCTAATTATGTACATATAATTTTTATTTGCAGACTGTTAAATCTGTAAAATTAACCAAGACAGTTGAGGAATCTGAAAATAAAAAAATCAAAAAAAGCCATAGAAAACCTGTAAGTTCTTTGATTGTTAAATATAATTTGAGATAAATATTGTATAACATTGTAAGTTTTTTAAAAGTACATGCAAGACTTATTTTAAAGTACCTGATTTAGTAAATACATTAAAAGTTATTGATATTCTAATATTACAAAGTGCTGTAAAAACTTAGGCCTGAAATGTTACTTGCTTTAAATAAATTTTTTAAGTCACTATCATATCTCTCTCTCTCATTTAGTACTAAATTTCATCTAAGAATATGTTTGTTGTTAATCTTTCTTTAATGTTTCATACCCAACCAAATTTTTAAAGATCTTCAAAGCAAATGAATCAAAACACAAACTAAAATATATTGTATGCAACTAAAGAAGCCTTTTTGTAGAAATGAAAAAAAATTATATTTTGTTTTTAGTTTTTCATTGTAGTTGGTTTTTATCTTTTAGAAATTAAAGTTATCCAAAAAATTTTGCTTGAGTGATTGTGATTCTGATAGCAGTTGTAATGAAGCATCAGCATCAGACAGTGAACATAGTGATGGAGCCTCTAGTACTAGTGAAAATTTACCTCTTAGCACATTTGTTGAACAGTCCATTCAAAAACGTATGTTAATGTTTCATTTTTTAATACGTTACCCATTTCTTGTAAGAAATGCTGTATAGAAATAGTTACTCAAAATTTTAGTTTTATGAAAAGTTGAGTTCATTTTTTAAATGTAAATGATTTCTGAAAATTCTATGCTTGCTTATACTATGTTATCAAATTTGTATGATAGATGTTGTAAAAATTAGAATTCTTCCTTTGATGAGGATATTTATTTTTATTGCAGCTGTTTCAGATCGACAGAAACGGCTCTCCGTAGACAGTGTTTGTAGTGACATAAGCTCTGGCCAGAGTGAAGACATTCCATTAAGTGTATTGATTAGCCAGAAAAGTGAACCTTGTCCAGAACTGAAGTCCTGCATTTTAAAACCTAATGAATTGCAGAAAGATGCCCGCCTTTTGGTTTTGGATGAAGGACTTTTTTATGCTGGCTATGTCACAAAAAGTGATGATCCTGATGTGTAAGTTATGTATATATATATATGTGTGTGTAACGTATTGTAGTAGCGTGGCCGGTGTTGGTTGTTGTCATACCTGGTTTATTGAAGACATCTTTAGAATGGAGTTTCATCTTTTATTTTGAAGCACACATAGTGTAACTGGTCAATCACTTTATGTTTTACATCTATTTGTTAGAAACACATAAACAGACACATATAACAGAAGCGATATCTTGATGGACACAACACAAAGACAAACATAGAAAGCGTTGCAGCAGGCTGATTACATGATGACGGCAGGTAGACAAAAGAGAGAGTATTACACAAGATTTTAGCTTTTATACCGGCAGTGGTTATTACGTAATAGTAGTTCTGATTGGATAGAATGGGCGGGACAGGGATTTTGGACTAGCCGATTACGATTAAGATAACAGTGTTATTTTTAAACTAAACAATTAAAGTTTGTTTTAAATATTAGTACAAAGAGTTAACAAAAAGGATACTAGAGGGAATTATTACATATGTGTGTGTGTGTGTATATATATATATATATTTACAAAATAGTTCTTACTATTGTGTAATCTTGTTAAAATTAAAACGAATTTGAATTTTTGTATGTATATAAATTTTCTAAAAAATTCAATATGAGCTATTAAATTTTAAAGAAGGGAGAAAAGAACTTTGAGTGGATTTTTGTTTTAAATTTATGACAAAATTGTACATTTTGCAAATGACAATTCTTTTTTAAAATATTATGAGCTGAAATATTAGTATGGATTATCATACTGAATGTTTTTAAAAATAAAATTTTTTCTATGAAGTTAATTTTCATACTTGTGTTTCATATTGTTTATTTGTTAGTTATGGCATTTTGATTGATGGAGATAGAGCAGCAAGGCCTCACATGTTTTCTAAAGAAGAAATACTTAATGCTGCTGTAAGTTTTTATTATGTTTTAGCTTCACAGTTTTCTATATTATGTGCCTAATAACTTAAACAGTATGATACTAACTATTATTTTAATTTTATGATGTTGTAATGTTTATTTTGTTGCTGTGTATTTTAAAATGAAAATAAGGAAGAAAAATTAATAAGTGTTACATTCACACTTCTGACATGCATCATTGTCTGTGAGACTTTTGAGTGGTAGGCAAGGATAAATAAACTGAAGAAAAGGACGTAAAATAAAATACCAATTTCATTATAGTTTGTAATTGAATATAATGGTTTTATTTCACTCATATGCTCTCTTATATTCAAACCAAATACTTTATTGCAAAACAAATTGAATGCCAATTTAAATCACAAACAAATATTAAAAAAATGATAAATAAAAATCTAAATTATTAGACTTTAGTAATAGTCATATCTGTATTCACGACACATGTTTGTGCTGAAATTTTAAGCGAAAGCAGATGTAATCAGTGAAAATAATTAACATCCTTCTTTAAATAAAGTACTTTATTTGCTAAGATATGATACATATTTTTACTAAGAATTATTTGAATTTAATATAAAACTGTATCTATTTTTAAGTTAAATGATAGAAAAATACAAAAAAAAAAAAAAAAAAAAAAGAAATCAATAATAAAATAATTAGAAATACAGAAGTACATGATTCATAATATGATTAAATATAATTGTCATACAGTGTTATTTTAATTCTCAGCATTAAATCATGTTATTAATTTTGAATTTAATTAATCATTTTGCAAATTATGTTTGATCAAGGGAATATTTTGATTTTCAGTGCAAATTAATTTAAATAAATTGATATTTGTGATGATTGAATTTTAGATTTTAAACCTTAATTGGGTTTATTATTTTATATGCTTTCTCTTAATTATGCGGATTATCTTGGAAAACATCTCAAATTATCCATTTATAGTAAAAACTGAAAAGTTAATCCTTTTTGTGTGTTGAATAATTACTTATGCCTGTTAAATAAATTATCTGGCATTAATTTAAAAAAATTTCTTCTCAAGTAATTAGTTACACTAAATTAATTAAAAAGCTATTTTTATGTTTTGTTATTAATGCTTAAAATTTTAATTTCTTAAAAAAAATATTTTGTTAAATTAAATCAAAATGTGTGTTCTGTTTCAAAGGTGCTTGAAGTAAAGCCAACCCACAAAAAACAATTACCTGAAGGATCTAGAATATGTGCCTTCTGGAGTCAACAGTATCGTTGTTTATATCCTGGAACAGTTACAAAAAGTTAGTATTATTTATGCATATTTAATTCTAAATATATAAAATAATATGTACTAAATATGAAATTTGTCAGTTTCTCATTTTTTAATAATTTGTTTATTTTGTTTTATTTAGCATCTAGTCCAATGCCAGATCCTTCTATGTTATATGTCGAATTCGATGATGGAGATTCAGGTCGCATTCCTTTAAATGACATCAGAATGCTTCCTCCAGATTTCCCAATTGTTTGTAAGTTATATGTTGTATTCACTATTCTGGAATATTTGTAGATTAAGAGATTTTTGTTGTATTTTTTTATTTTGTTTCCAATTTTAATTATAATTTTAAAGAATTAATGGATTTGGAAAGGTCAAAATAAACTCAAACTCAGTGGCGCAACAGCCCATGAGGGCCAGGGCCCATCCTTGTATACGTGAGCATTGGACACTGAGGTGCATGAGCAGATGCCTCGATCAGGTGGTCAGTCTGAAGCAAGGCTCCCAGTGTTTTAAGTCTCCAAGCAAGCTTGGTACTCATTTATTGACCCACTGCAGTAGGGATGAAAGGTTGAGTCGACCTTGCCCAGCTCAGGAATAGAACCCAGACCTGTGGCATGGAAGTGTGAAACTCTTAACACTCGACCACCGGGCCTACAGATAAAAATAAAAAAATTATTACAAATTTGCTACAAAACTTCTAGATATAAGAAAAGATTTTTTAAGAAATATGTCTCAAAATTTATTCTTGCAGTATTTATTATAAAAAGTTCTCTAAACTGAAAATTAATGAATTATTAACATGATGAAGGGCAGTAAAATATATCATTTTTTTTACTAAATGTGATCGACGCCAAACATGTCTTTGGACGTGTTAAAATCCTTCATACATGTTGTTTATTAAGCTAATTAAATGGAAAAAAACTAATCCTAACTATGTTCAATCATTTCTTACCCATATTTTCTTGCGCTTTTAGCTATGGAACCAAATCCTTTTATGATTTTGGGTAAGCGAAGATCCCGTGCCCAGAGTCAAAATAGTTGCAACACTAATGATGGAAAGAATGGGAATGAACCTAGCTCTCAAATAACTGAGAAAGATAAAAGTGAACTTAAAAAGCAGAAAAATATGGAAAAGTCAAACAAAAAATGTTAGTATATATTTAATTTATTGATTCGTATTGTACAAGTTATTTGAAGCATATATTCCTTTATATTTGAATAATAGATGAATTATAGCTAAAAGTTAGAGCTAAAAGTTGGAGAAAGTAATTCTTGTTCTTTTTCCTTTATAAACTTTTTATTCTCATTCATTTGAATTCCCTTTGTTTCCCAGTTTTTTGTGCATCTGTCATTTTAATGAATAAATGAATTTGTTTTCACTCATTGTTTATACTACTTCCACATGTAGAAATTTATTTGCATTGATTTTTTAAGTTCTTTGTAAAGTAAATTTTTTTTATGAACTTGCATTTGATTTAAATATTTTCAACACATTTTTGAAATTATAATTAATAATTTTCTACTTCTAAAAATATTCATGAATGCCCTCTCCCCTTCATCTTCAACAAATTAAAATTACAATTTTGAAAATCTATAAAATTTGCTCTTTCACTTTTTTTAAACCATTTTAATTTCTTGTACAAATTTTTAAGACTTTTTAAACATAAATAAAAATTGTCTTATCCTTTTGAAAGTGATTCTTGTTGTGGTACTTTCAGTCGATTGCTCTTAAATTTGATTATGTAACTTTAAAATTGGATCATATAGGATTTGAATAAAAATTTCATGTTTATGGAATGTCTGTTTTAAAGAGTAATATAATTTTTAAAAATATAATAATTATATTAATATAAATAATGATTAAAGTATTGCAACAGTTTTAACAATGCTGAAATTGTTTTCTAATAGTTGATACATTATCTGTATTGAAAATAAATTACTCACATATAAAACTTTATAAATTTATTTTTTGAAAAAAATAACATGCAAATATTAATCTGATACATTATTTAATGTTCCATCAAAATTTCCTGTATTGCTTTAAATAGATTGGAGCAATTTGGGTAATTAGAAAGCTTATTATTGAGTTATATGTTAAACAATGATAAATTGTGGAAAATATGGAAAAATAATCATTCAAATATATTTAATCATTTGAAAATTTTATTAAGATAAGATGAAAAGATCATTGAAAAAAAAATTTTATTTCTAAAATTTTTACAAAATTTTCTAAATCTTAAATTTGTTTTAAAAGGCTTTGGCATTTTCAAAGTGCTTATTTCTTTACCTGATATATGCTTTATTCTCATAATAGCTTATTCTGAGGGGAAAAATAAAGAATGCTTGAAACGGAAACGATCTCCGTCTGCCTCAAATCGTTCTCGCAGTTCATCCAAATCCTCTAGTATAAGCCACACAGAAAACAAGAACCAAAATTCAACTACCAAGAAGGAAAGTTCCGAGGATCGTAAGAAGAAAAAATTGGAGGAAAAGTCAAGAATTCAAGCTTGAAATCCAAGGATGGTGACAGTAAAAATGACAATTCCTCAGGAGAGCCTAAGCCAAAGAAACACAAAAAACACAAAGAGGATCATCATAAACATCATCATCACCACCACCATAAACATCATCACCACAAAAAGCATAAGGCAGAAAAACATGAACGTCGCACTTCGAATGATACTGTGATATCTTCAAGCACCTCCAGCACTGGTGATGATTCACATACCTGTCTCTCATCATCATCAGTTAGGGCATCTAATCCAGAACAGGATATGTTTATTTTAGAAAATTCCAAATCTGAACTAACTGTTAAGATAAAAAAATCCCCATCACCTCATACTAATGAAGATACTACTGCAGCTGCCGCAGCAGCAGAGAAAAAAGACAAAAGGATTATAGAGACATCTGACTCGAGCAGTTCTGATGAAGATATTGTAGAACCAACTAAAAAGAAGACAAAAAAATCAAAAGTAAATATCTTTTTATTTGTGACTTATGACTTTAAAATTTTCGCTCATTGATATGTAACACCTTGATCTTTTTGATTACAATAAAGTGGTTTCTGTTTCTAATTTTTAAATATTAAAAATGCTCCTTTAATTATGTGCTAAATGTACTTAATCTATACTTATATAATAAAGTTTCTGTGAGTGTTTAACCTGTTTCGGCCAAATTAAGAAACCCAGAAGTATAAGACTTGGCCCATAGAAACTATAGGTCATAATGCTATTAATCCTGAAGAGTTTTTTTCGAAAATCGCTTTGGATTTTTTTTTAAATTCAATTTTTAAGCGATTTTCCAGCTAAATGGAGGTATGATGTCATAAGCTGTGTTAATTCAAACTGTGCAAAAATTAATGTTTCGAGCAGGTTTAGGGGATTGCTGTATATTTTATTATAAATATATTTATTTATGGTTGTATTTATTCGATTTTTTAATTCTTTGTCATGGAATTCCAATTGTTTACCAAAAAAATCGTCATAAAAAGTGTTCTTTCAAAAATTCCTTTTTTGGTTTGACAACACGGATTTGTATACTTGTGAATTTCGATATCTTCCAATTTGAATTGTTCTTAGTTAAATGTATTTTATCCTTTTTTCCATAATTATTAAACAAAAAAAAAAAAAAGATGTAATTTTGGAACAATTTTCTTAGACCAAATGGTCACGCTATGTGGAGGGAAGTGAGCAAGATGTACCGTTATAAAGTGTACTGATATATTCAGGCAATGATTTAATTTTAAGCTTTACTTACTTTGGGGCCAACAACCTTCTGTGTCATGATATGAAACATCAGATGGATTGTAACCTGCCAATCGGATTTTTTCCCCTACCAATGTGAGTGGGTGATACTAAAGACTAGCCACAGCATTAAATTTATGTCTCTGTATAATTTTTGTTTATGATTATATGTTGTAAAATTTTGTAGTTTGTAATAATGCATGTTGATTGTATAATGGAACAACTACTCATCCTGCAAGGCCTAATGTTATTAAAGCTACTATTTTTATTGTGCTGGCAACTTTTAAAGAAATTTACTTTCCATAAAATGTTCTATATTTCATTTTATTCTTCTGATTAATCTTAGATGTACTATGAGCATCAAGAGAGCCTGATTACACTCGTTAAACTTTAAGCTGTATCTGAGAAATTTTTGCTTCCCTTGTGATGTTTATTAACTTTATGTTGATTTTTAAGGGGTCAACAATGCAAAAAAATTGTACATATTTTGGTACTTATCAGCTGTAAGGATCTTGGGTTTGCTGTTGCTTTTTCATATTATTGCGAACCTGAATGTGTTGGTAGTATTACAAGTCTATGGTTGTGCTTGGGTTACAGTCCATTTGATGTTGATATGCAACGCAGAAGGACATTGGCCTAAAAGTAAGTAAAGCTTAGAACTAAATCATCATCTGAAGATCAGTACACTTTAGGGGTACATCATGCCTACATAGCAGGATCATTTCATTGTATAATAATAACCTACTGGCGATATTATATGAAACAAAGCACTTAGTTGCCAATTCAGCGTGTATGACACATAAGAAATAGGTGGTTGCTAACTTGACGAGTTATTAATATAGAGTTGGCAATTGTTGCGATAATTTGCAAGTTCCATTTCATCAAAAAAAGCTGTTCCTATAACATTTCCTTTCATTGAAAAAGAAAAAGGTTATTGCTTTTCTTTTTATCTGCAAATTCCATGTTTCATCGATGTAGCAAAATAGTACAAAAATCTAGCCTATAACAAAAAGAAAATGACACTCAGTTCAAACTCATTGGAATAGAAGATTACAAATATGTGATTTAAGTTAGAATTTTTGGTACTTACATAGTAGCATTATATATATATATATATTTCAACTGTCTCCATAGTTATTTTTCTTCGTATTTTCTCATTCGTTTGCTCTTTGCAACATAAAAAATTCAAAAATTCATGTGACGTCATAGTCACATGATAACTGAGCCACGTGTTTTCGGCCAATCAGTTCATAAATTAATGTGATGTCACAATTATATCATAAATATAATCGCACGTTTCCAGCCAATTAGTTCATGTCCTTCACTGTTGCCATCTTTTGCTTTTTGCAGGAACTTTCTTTAAGAAAGAACATATTTGTCAACGATATAATAATGCACATAGTTAAACAAAATGCACTTAATTTAAAAGTATTCGTATAATGTAAGCATTTCTTTTTTATTTTTGAAAACTGTTTGAAGAATTTTAGTACACGTGAACTCTTTACGCAGTCATCAAATTTTAAATGTTATCTAAACTTTACAAGTTGAACAACTTAGTATGTCAATTTTTAATCAATGGGAAACACGTGATTGCCGTTATCATGTGACCATCATGAATTTAGTCCATTGAAATATTGCAAAAAAGTATTGTTTAAAAAATTAATTTTTTAGCAACATGGTTTATTTATTTTTTTTTCATTAGGTTCTTTATGGTTTTTTTACGGCGTAAGCCTGTTTTGGATAGTTCTTTTATTTTGGTTCTTACTAATTTAATTTTTTCACTATGGTATTATATCTAGTACTCTATATTTAATGTGATATAGATAGTAGATAGTATTATACCCATTCCTCATGTAAAATTAATTTTTTGCTACAACGAATTTAATTTAACGTTTTTCCAATTGGAGGGAATGGTTTTTATCATAATTTTTTCTTTTGGTTTATCTATTTCACTCATAGTACCCGTCGCAGAAACATACTACTGTTATTACTTTTTTTTCAGTTATAAAATTTTTATGTATTTTTTCATTTCTATTTACCTTTTTAGATGTTAATTTTCTCTCTTAAATTCAGACAAATGTTTTTTATGAAACATTTTTACTCTGAGTCCAAATTTCAATGTAAACACCCATTAATTTTTTTTTTATTTTTTAATACATCACCTTGCAATGGTTCTATCTTCTTTAAAAAATATCATTTTTGCTTTTAAAAGCTGAATTTTATTCATTTTAAAATTTAACCCGTGCGAAAAACTGTAGGTCACGTAAAAACTCTGTAGGTCACAATGCTATTAACCTCGGAAGAGATTTTCCTACGAACTGGTGATGTGACGTCACCACGTATAGCTTTGCAAAAATTAATGTTTCGAACATTTTTTTGCGAGATTATTGCTTATTTTATTATAAATATATTTATTTATGTTTGTATTTAGTCGCTTTTTTTTCAATTCTTTGTGATGGAATTGCAATTATTTTTCGAAGAAAAATCATCGTAAAAAGTATTTTTTCAAAATTTAATTTTTCGGTTTTGGCAACGGGGTGTTGTTTGCAGTTGATTTAGTGATGTCGGCCATAGTGAATCGTTTTTTTTTTTTAATTTAGCGTATTCTATCCTTTTCTGTGTAATTTCAAACAAAAATTATATAATTCTCTTTTTGAAAGTTTTCAACTTTCATTGATACTAATATTATAAGTTTTTTTTTGTTTCAAGTGCATTCAATAATACTCTCAGAAGCTCATTAAAATCGCCAAAAAATGGTACCAGACGAAAAATTTCCGATGGTAATCTTGCCACCACTGTTACTTATATAGATAGCAAAAACATTATTTTTGTTGATTTTATTACATTGATCTATCTTTGAAATATTTCTTTCAAAAGAAGTTTTGAGATAAAGCATTTTATTAATAATTAAAAAGTAAAATGCAGTGAGCAAAAATTTGCATAGTTTTATTAAGATTTAGTTTTTGTAAAATAATTCAGCTGTTATTTTAAGATTAAGAATGAATAAACTCGTATATAGACTTTTGTTCTAAACTAATTGAAATTAACTGAGTATTTAGAAGAAGAAAAAAGCTTTTGTGTAGACATAAAAAAAAGGCATATGACAACTATTTTATGAATTTTCTGCTTATTCAAATGTTGATTCTAAATGTTGCGTTTCTTTAAAATTAAATTTTGTTTTTGTAAGAAAAGTTTTTTTTTATTTAAAAATTTACTCTTAATGTTACTGATTAATATTATTTTTAGTTATACATGCTATAAACACATCTTGTTGATATTTTTACATTTTTCTTAAATCTGCATTTATTTAATTAATTTAAAGGTATCAACAATTTTTATTAATTATTACACTCATTTTAAAAAATTGTTGGAATTTCATTTCATTAATAAGTTTGAATTATTTTAGTTGCAGGGCTCTCCGAATAAGCCTGCAAAAAGGAAAGAACGTGTACCATCAGTTGAAAAGAGCAAAATAGCAGGTATAAAAAAAGCTTTTCTTCTCATACTTTCACAGCTTGTTTAAAAATATAATGCTTATATGTATATGTATGAATGATGTATTTATTGTTTAACAAATAGATTATATATATTTTTTTTCTGTCATTGTTCATATTGTGCACATCCTCGTAAAGGAATCTATTTCATAGATATTTTTCTTGAGATTTCATTGCCTCTGTTACTCCATCAAACTGCAATTCTATTATTCATTGTTTTGTCATCATCACCACCATCATCATTTTTTTTCCTTTGCTATCTATGTTTCTTAATTTCTTCACAATTAAAATTGTTATATTCTTCTCATCCTTGTAACACTTGCAATTGAGCAATATTTTTTAACCCAATCTGTGACAGCAAAACGAGCAGAATTGTCTTTTTTTCCTGGTTCAAGCTATTTCTTTTAATCTATTAACTTGTACAAGAACTGGATAAAAAATATATTCTGTCTTTGTCTCATTTAATCACAGAAATGAGACAAAGGGTTAAATAAATTATCTTCATTCTTTATGTACAGTGCTAACCACTGTGCCTTTGTTAAATTATAATTTTACTTTCTTCTTCCCTTTTCTTTGTTAATGTATGATATGGTGGTTGCAAAGAGTGAACGAAAATTCATCTTTTCTTATTGAATTTTAACTTGTGAGTATATGTATGTGTTCTTTGGCTTCTTTCTTGCTCTCTCTGTCTCTTATTATCTATGGTTTTTTAATTTCTACCATATCTCACAAGTTAATTAATTCTGTATGTATTTTGGTACATTAAGATTTCTTCAATTTCTATTGTTTATTGATAATTTTAAGTTTTAAGCAAGTAAGATTTGTTCTGATGGTCGTCGATTTAAGAGTAGAAAACGATTTATCTACCAGTAAGTGATATATATTTAATATTGAATAATTTTATCCAGCATTTTTGCCAGTTCGTCAACTGTGGAGATGGTCAGGGAAGAGCTTTCGGCGACCTGGGGCTAAAGGAAAGGCTAAAAAAGAATTTTATAGGGCAATACAGCGTGGCAAAGAAACGATACGGGTAACTTAAAAAGTTTATTTTTATTTATTGAATAGAGCCTTAAGAATGTGTCAGGTAATACTTAAGTTATTAATCTTTCATATTTAATCCTCAGATTAATTAGTATGTAAATTAGTAGTATGACTTAAAAAAATCTTATATATATTAGTTTTTATAAGTTTAGCAAAATAATAAATTCAGAAAATATTTATTTTTATATTTAATCATTTTTTTTGTGCTTTAACTTTTTTTGTATTTAATGAACTTACATAACTCACTGATAAAACTAAAGCATTCCAATACTATAGAATGTAATGTCATTTTTCAATAATTATCTGATGATTAATCTTGTTTATAATACAAAACATGAATTAATAAAATTATCTTCAATTATCAGTTATTTCTTCAAGTTTGATGTAGTAGCTAAATTTTTTATTTTGAAAGTTTTGTAAATTATTAATTCAGTTTGTATTTTAAGCAATAAATGTGTAAAAGACTGAGGAAAAAGTTATTATTGTTCATTTAAATTACTTTGAGCTATAGTATATTAATAAATTTAAAAGTTAAATCATTTTTATTTTATTTTCTGATCTTTAGTTTTAAATTTCAAATGTATAACTGTGTACTTATTTTCTGCTTAGTAAATTTATGATTTTACTCTTAATCTTAATTTATCTTACTGAAATATACCTTGGATGAGGCTTATTTATTTAAGATTAATGTTATAAAATTTTATTCTCTTGTATGTTAGATTATATTCTAGATTAAGTTGTATTTATTACTATCTAGTTTTAAAACTTATGAACTGTTGTTATCTTCCAAGATAAAGAATGGAAAATTTCTACCATTTTCTTTTCAATTATTCGATCGCTACAAAGGGAACATTTCAAGAATCTTATATTTTAATAAATTTATAGCATAACAAATTGTTACTTTAAACAAATGTAAAATTTGATTTTGCAATAATTAACAGGTGGGTGATTGTGCTGTTTTCTTATCAACTGGAAGGCCTCATCTTCCTTACATTGGAAGAATAGAAACAATGTGGGAGTCCTGGGGTGGTAAAATGGATGTTAAGGTCAAATGGTTTTATCATCCTGAAGAAACTAAGAGTGGCAAGAAACTAAGTCAATTGAAGGTAACTTTTCTGAGACTTAAATTATTGATATTTTTCTTAGGGAGTAACAAGAAATTTTAAAGGAAATTTAAATTTAATAAATTTTCCATTATACTGTTTTATAATAATATGTAAAGGAGGATATCTATCATTTTTTTTAATTAACATTATTCCTATGAACAATTAATGTGTGAAAAAGTAACGTTCTGTCTTGTGTATTTTTAGAAATTACTGGGGAATTTTTTTTTAAAAAAAAAATTTCATTTTAAAATTGCTTTTTATTGTAAAGGTATGACTGGTAAATTTGTATGTGGGAAAATGTTACATATAAAGAATATAATATGTATGAATTGAATTTTAATTGATAAATAATAAAATATGAGAATGCTCTTGATTGTCACACATTTAATAGATTTACCATGTATTTCTATGTGTCAGCTGAGAACTTTGAACTTTTTAAAGCTAAAATACAGTAGTCCTTTTACATTTTCTGTTAGACATGTACAATTAATTTTAACTTTTTGATGTTTTGATTGCAATTTTTAATCGAAATTTTTTTAAAAGTTACTTTTTAAATGCACATGATCATATGTTGCCAATGTTTCCTCCGAGATACTTAACCTAAGTCAACAATCACTTGCTGCCTTTTTTTTTACATCTTTTATTATTCAAGGGGTCCCCCCCCCGTCCTCAATCACATGTGACCATTTACAAATTTCTCCTTATGCTCATTTTTAAAAAAATGTGCATAAAATAAGACTTGCAGACACAGTTTACAAGATAACAAATGAATGGGCTGTAACTTTAGTCACAGTTAACAGAAATAAAGCTATCTTCATTAACCTATGAGATTTTACTTCACTGCAATGTGATTTAAAAAAAAGTATATTACCTGTTTAATCTTCTTAGCAACATTTTATCCCTCATGATGACATATTTGAAAGTTACAAGGTTTTTCTCTTTATTTTAGTTTACATACAGATTTTGAATATTGGGTACATTTTCAAGAAGAAAATGCTCTCTACTTAAAAACAGAACATAAAGCATTTGGAATTATTTATTTATCGTTACTTGAAAAAATTAAAGTACTATGTAATATTTATTTACAACTATTGAAGAGTAAATTAAATGGTTTCTTTTTCTTTTACTAGGGTGCATTGTTCCAGTCTCCCCATTTCGATGAGAATGATGTGCAGACCATATCACATAAGTGTGAAGTATTATCTTGGGCTGAATATCAGCAGAAAAAACATCCAGAGAATAAGTATGGTTCACTGTTTGATAACAATGACACCTACTTTCTCGCTGGGACCTATGATCCTATTATGGGAACTCTTATTCTTGAACCCGGTGTTCCTGGAATCCCGAACTTACAGGATCAGTGATTTAACTTTAGTTGTTTGTGCTTTGTCTGAAACCAGCTTATCCGTGTTTGAGTTGTTACCGTGAGACAGTGTCCTTTAGCCTTCATCTAATTGTGGCACAGTTTCTCAATTTGATGTGTTTTTCTGTTATTATTTGTTATACTTTGCACTCAACTAAAAGAATGTGCATTTTTTTCTCATTGTTATCTATGTGCTAATGTAACAAGGGGCTTCCCTGTACATTTTACCAAAGCTGTTATGTTTTGCTCTTTTTATCCATTAACAGTGCATTAGATGTGTTGTTGCTTGTATAACGTTGGTACAAGTTATTCAGTGTTTACAGTTCATGTTTTGTTGTAAAAGCTTTTTCAAATGCTGGATTAAAAAAAAAATCAAAGTGTATACATCTTAGCCGCAAATGCACGTAGCACAAGATTATCAATCCTCTAAAATAAAGTGGAGAGTTAGCAATACAGTAAAAAATATTTACTGCTTAACTAGTTAGCTTTCTTCATTGACTACTGCACTTGATACACTGGTGTTTTTGGGGAGCCCCTTTTTATCGTGCTCCTGTACTTCTATGCAACTAAATGCCGAAGTGTTGGCAATTTTTTTGAATTCAGGATATTTCCCAAGACTGTGTTATGTGAAAACACTTGTGGCTCAAAGAGTTGACAGTTTGGACTATTCAAACTATTGTATATTTGCGTTCAATACTGCAATTATTAGCTGTGAGAAAAGACCATTCCCTATGACTCTAGTTGGGGAAATATTTTGTATTATATTCGCAAAGCATTTTGAAAGGTGACAAATATACTTGAGGTACCTGCCAGTATTGAACTTCCTTTTTAAAATGTTTTTCTGGAGGAAAATAAAAAAAAAAGTGATACAAAGAAGTTATTTTTAAATTTTTTGTTTTATAGTCCCAGAATGCTTGAAAATTTTTCATAAACTTACAATCTCTTGTGATTTTGAAAAAAAGGCAGTGCCTTACTTCTATTTTTGTCTTTAAAAGTAAGAAGAAGATGGGGAAGAAACACACTACCAATCTATAGAATTGAGTTTTTTGCAATTAATGAAAACAAGACTAAATATAAATAATCATCATTATTTATATTTTGAAGTCTAAAAACTGCATCACTGTAAATGTTTTTAAAAATTAAAGCAAATCTATCTGTGGTTAATGAACAACTGATGTGGCTAAAAGATTGAATTCAATATCATAATGCAAACTTAATTATTTCAAAATTTATTCTTCAATACTTACAGAAATTAGATTATTTAGCTTCAGAAATAAAAACTCCTTATGGGAAATAGAAACATATATTTGTCACCTCTATTGATGATCTTGTTACATGAATATGTTTCAAGCTTTTTATCGTAAATTGTTGCATTTAAATGACTTGTGAGTCAGTAATCGATATTTTCAACCTTCCATTACCATAGCTTTAACTTATCGAAATGCTGTATTTTTATCTTTGCTCCTTTATATATGAATAGCAATAAGCTCCTGTACATTTTCTAATAATTGCATAGCCTTTCTTTTTATGCTGTGGCTTGTGTATAAATGGAAAGGAAAGATGGTTCTTTGTGTCATGCCTAATTCTTTTACTCATGTACAATATCTTGTTCATTGAAAAAATTTCATACAGAATGGAAGTACTGTGATGTTGAACATAATCCTAATAATTAAAATGCCTGTTCTTAACTGTATAGTGAAAAAAATGTATGTCATTTATTAATTTTATATATCATTTTCACAAGTACAACAGAAGATACCAAATAATTGCCTTATACATTTTTTGAACATTTTGTAGTGAAATATCTCTGCACTTGTATAAAGTATAGATGAAAACTGATGCCTTTTATTGAACAATTCATGAAACTTTCCCATTCATTGATATCATAGCTCTACAACTACATTTCCCATTGCATAAACAAATACCTCATCTACATTTATATGCACATGAGAAAATTCATAGTATTTACATGCTTACAGTTATCACCACTATGTAACAATCTACAATGCCAAAATTGTAGAAGCTTAATAAAGCTTCAAAATTGATTGTTTTAAGTAAATTGTTTAAATAGAGATTGCAGTAGAATCTCAAAATATATATATTCTTTGATAAGTTTTTATTTTATAAACTAAGCAAACAATTTTGGAACAGTGTCAATAATTTTTTTTAAAAATTATGCACTTCTAATGAGCAGTAGGTAACAAAAATAATTTACCATTATTATTAGTTAGTAAGTGAAAGCTTCAACTCAAAAGTTAAGACTACATTTATTTTGTTTTATACTTTGATACTAACAATAAGTTTTGGTAAAATCCTAGGAGAGCCCACACCCTTGGCAACTAAACGAACGAGATGGCGCCAAGCGAAACCGACAATTGTGGCAAGTGAATACAGAGAGATAGGTGGATGCGTTATGAAAATATGTGTAAACAATACAGTAATTAAACATTTAAGATAAAAAAAATATAAAACAGTACTTACTTTCTTACTGCCGATCTTTTCCAAGTGGAGGGTACAGCATAACAACCGATTTTAAAAAAGTCTTGTAGGTCTCATCGCTAAGTGAATGATTGTGTGAGCGCCGCCATTTTTATTTCGCGAGGTAATGGTCGAACATACATTTGGTGTGGCTGGTGCAATTTGTAAGAAAGCGTTCTATTGTCGACCATGTTACATTATGCCGATCGTTACATTTAGGACATTCATAACTCTAAGCAATCAATCCTTCCTTCATACACTATTCAATCAATTCTTTCTATCATTTCGCATTCGACAAAGTAAACAATTCTAAGATATATTCCTTCACACACAACCATTCCAGCCCGGTTCCCCCAAACAAAATGAAATTCGAAATGCCCGCCGACAAAATACGAAAATTCCAGAAATAGGTTCACCATATCTAGTGTATCAAATTAGGGTTACCAAGATGGCACAATTATCGTCAACCAAAATAATTCGCGCCAAGGGTGTGGGCTCTCCTAGGACTGAACCTAAGTTTTTTTTATTAAAATATCTAACTCAGTATTAAAGAGTTTTAATAAATATAAGTATTTTATAACTATTAATTATGAAGCAATTGATATGTAAAAAGTGCTAACTTATTTATTTCCATAATTGGGATTCTGCTGTTTTTTCGGTCAGTTTAAATGTACTCTTTAGTGAGAATAGCTAATTTTCATATGCCTATTTTTAGGTAACTTAAATCTACATCAATATATTGTTTTGGTTAATTAAATTTAAACAGGTGATATTTTTTGAAAATGAATGTAAACATAATCTAGTCTCGCTTCTCTGTCCTTCAATTTCTGCACTATAAAACGGACAGAAACTTCTGAGAACTGATTCCTACTTTATATGTGTATTGTGCCTGTTAAGACTGTATTTATTTAAAGTTCAAAGTTTTCAATTCACTAAATGACCTAGCCTTGTTGTTATTTTTTGGCTGTGGCCCTATATTTTAATTATGTAATTTTTGAACATGCACTGTGCCATTTTCTGTTTTCCCCTTCTCTTCAATTTTTCGTTACTGCCAAATATTTAAGTGCTTAAATTTGGTTTTACTTTTTTGTGCCATATATTTGTATGCTTCGGTGTCTTGCTTAAAGAAAGGTCATAAGTTTTGAAGTTAATTATCTGAAAAGTATAAACAGCATTTCCCCTTGTTCCTTACATGTTTTTCTTTGCCTTACTGGAAGCAAAGTTATCTCATGCTGTAACAATCTAAGCCTTTTGAACACAAGTGTGCTTTAAGAAAAATGACAATTATTTCTTGCTCTAAATAAAGAGAAGAATATTCTTAATATATAAAAGATTCTTAAGAGTGTTTGTGCCATACAATTGTTTGACACTCTGGAATCTTACTTCCATACTATATATGCAATATATAGAAAACTTTTTATATTTTATAGTATCACGAAGCTTGAGATAGAAGTACAGCATTTCTTTTAGGTTTTCATCTGATCGATTACTTGTAACTGATTGTTTAAAATTAATGACTTTGTGTAGCAGTAGCAAATATAAAACCACTGCTTTATTGTTAGATTATATTGACAACTGTTTTCTTTTTACTTGTTCAGCTTAGTGGCATTTTTCTATTTGTTGTGCTATATTGTTTATTTGTGGAGAAATTGTAGTCACATATGTTTAAATTATTATAAATCTGTCTCAAGAAAATGTTAATGTTTCAATCGGTGGTTCCCTGTGATATCACTCATTTGAGAATTTTACTTATTGTGGTTGATCATTATCTATATTCTTTATTTATGTTATACAGACAGTATTAAACATTTAAAAAATTATTACAAGAGGAAAAATTTTTAGGATGAAAGTAGTTCTTTTTTGCTGTTGATTTTAACGAGAAGTTCTAATTTGAATTTTTAGTAATTCTATTAATCATGTTTTTTTTATCAAATGTGAAATGACTTTTAAAATATATCTGTATAAATTTATGTCTTTCGAGAATGTTGAAAATTAGGAAAGTTTTAATCAAATTGGAGGCTTAATTGATTTACTATTGCTAAAATTAATAAATCACTTGATTAATTATTTAATGTCTCATAAAAATAAAAATTCTTGCATGCAATCAGAAGAGTTTCTACCTAAAGAATTTAATACATCTGTCCACAAACATTTAAGAATACTTTTGCAATAATTTTCAGTTTTTAAAATCAAGAATTTTATTTTTATCCGCTTTTATTATTCTTATTTTTAATCAGTGGTTGATTTTTACATGATTTCATTTGTAAACTTTTTTTAAGTCTGCATTATTTTGAAATTTTGTGCTGGTTTATTTTATGTTTTATTAGGTAAACTGTGTATTTTAATTCTGCTATGTACATATCTTTTATGTTTAAACTTCCCCCCAAAAAAAGTAATAATTACAGAACCACTGAAATGCTTTTGTGAAAATTTATTCTCAGTACTCAAATATCGATGTATAAACACGCTTGAAGCTTCTGTAGTCCATGAATGTACTAACAATATACACAGTTTTTATTGCTAAACATTGAAGCTCTGTGCAACGTGTATTGAATTCTTGTTGTACAGTGTAAATAATCTGTGTTTGTGTATACTATTTGGGCCTATTAGAAAACCCTATTTTTATATGAGAAAAGCCATTTTATTGAAGGGAAGCTAGTGGACTGGTGCTGGTTTGTACATAACACAGGCATATTCAGTAGTTAAGAAGTTTGGTATGGACCTATTTTATCTATGTAAATGTTGTGGTTGGACTTCTAGTGGAAACTGTACATAAGTCCAAGGTAGGGAAAAAAATGGTGCCTGTTTGTGATACTGGTTGATTATAGTTATATATATATTGGTCAAATGTATTAATTAGTACATTAGAGTAAAAAAATTGCAATCACATATCCTTCAATTCAATTTGTCGTTAAACATAATTGTATTCAATATTTTGATTTGAATGATATTTCAATTTGTGGCAAAATTATTCATTGGTACATATCTTTAAAATGTTTTTAATGGGTTTTTATAATTTACATAATAGTTAAAAAATTGAGATTGTATCACAGCTTCATTTCACATTGCTTCTTTTAACTAATCTATTTACAGTTATTGAATTTTTAAATTGAAAGATTTTTTTTCTTGTGTGGACTAGAAGATGAATGATCCACCTTTAAGTCATGGCATACTTAGCTTTAAATTGTGAAACTCTTTATATGGTTTGATTATTTTTTAAATGTTGCATCGTTTTTAGTTCATCCCATTTTTTGATATAATCATTGTAACATTTTGCTTAACTGGAACAAATGAAGCTAAAGAGAAATAAAAAAAAAATCACCACACGATCAGTGTACCTGTAAATAAAATCATTATTTGTCCATTTTTCATTGCAAAATGTGATTTTTACATGTTTTTATGTGCATGTGTATATTGTATTATATATGACTTGTTTTTTAATGTGGATTCCATGAAACATGCTGTTACAGGTTCATAGAGATGATGTTTTATAAGTATGTTTCAAAAGCATATGTAGTAAGAAACATTTATAGTTTTGCATATGCAATTGCACTGGACAGGTTACGAACCTGTGGCAGCAGTACTGCGGACGAAACATAGTTCACTTATTCTAAGCAGGTGCAAGAAAGTGTGAACTCGACTCATTGCTATGCTGCTGACCTATCTTGTACATTTTTGTTTGTTTGTTTTTCTTATGATTTTTTCCTGTTTTAAAATGTAAAGAAAGAAAGAAAATGTGAGAGAGATAATGATATTGTGTACTTTGGTGTGTGTTTCACGAATGAATGGTCCTTTCCTGTCTAAATGGCTTTTTAAAAAACTGCAAGTACTTACAATACTGCAACCAAACTAAATAAAAAAAATTAAAATGTAATATTGATGTGATCAATATAATGCGATGCTGACGGTGGTGGATGTTATTTTTTTCTTGCTTTTTCTCTGCCGAACAGCATCGTTTCCACTCTGGATTGAGTGACTAAAATATATCCTGTTTGTACATATAAAAATTCATTTAAAAATTGAGTTGTTTGACATTAAAATTCTATTGGTAATAAGTTGGCTTTCCTCATTCGACGAAGTTGCAGTTGCATATAAAGTAATAAAAATTGTTGTTGATTAAATTGTGTGGTCTTCATTTTCTCTTGTTTTGTTTAATTTTTTTTTATTTCATTCTAAAACTTCATATTTTTTTACTTTCATACATCATCAGAGTAATTAATGAATGTGTGCTGTAATATAATATAATCTGAATTGATTGTTAATTTTTGAAAAATCTACAATCATTAATCCAGAATTAATTTATGGAAAAGCTTAAATTTGTTATCAGTTTAAAAATATCTCCTAAAGGAGTCATGAACTTCAGATACATTTTTCAAAAAGTAGATATTATAGTTTGACTGCCTGATTGAAACATCTGCTCATGTACCTCAGTGCCCAAAGTCATGAAAACTGAGATGGGCACAGTAGGCCTTGACCCTCCAATGGGCTGTTGCACCACTGAATTTAGTTCAAATATCATAGGTTTTTCATCGTCATAGGTAGGTCATATTCATCATTAGGTTTGATGAACATGACCTATGACTTTCATATCAGAATTGATTTTTCTGTAATACATTTGACTACAAGCAGAGGTTTCATATTCCTTGAAAGAAAAAAAAATTATTTTTTGAAGTTATCTAGGATCTGGTTATATATATATACTCAAACTCAATGGTGCAACAGCCCCCGAGGCCTGTGCCCGTCCCAGTATACGTGATCGTTGGGCGCTGAGGTGCATCAGCAGATGTCCCGATCAAGTGGTTGTCAGTCTGAAGCTAGACTCCCAAGCAAGCTTGGTACTCATGATGGAAACGAGTGAAACATGTCGCCGCTCGAAGCCCCGCGGAGTCCAGTTCAAGGCCTGGATCTAAATTTTCTGGTTGTGTCTCTGGGTCCCAAGTGTGAATGTGTGAGAGAGTCCGTGTGTCGAAAATCGGGGTGCATCCCGTTTTTATTTGGCGCCTATTTGCTCCTAAATCCTAGAGCGGATTCTTTACCTCGTCCGCTTAATTTCTTTTGATTGGTCCGGAGTCGGCGCAAGATTACCTCACACGGTCAATGACAATTAAGCGCGGGAAAATCCTCCGACGCTTCCCAATTGTTTATGGGTCTATTGAACCTTGCGGGCGTGAGAACTATGCACCCCTAAGAGTTCGTTTACAGAGGTGGGGCAAGACAACACATTCCCCTTCCACAAAATTCCGTTTCCTGTAAACAGGGCAAATGTAAAAACTGCAATTGTAACTTTGGGGACTGGCGACCTCCCATCACTAGTATGAAAAGTGGAACGTAAAATAATTTTATGTAGCATCCAAAGTACAAACTTAGAAATTCCGAAGTAAACAGTAAAAATATTTAATAAAATTATTACATGAAATATATGTAGAATTTCGGTACTTGCGTATTAAACCGTCGATCAATTCCGTCAAATCAAAGGATGTCGCCAAATGCTGTCATCGTTACTGTTTTCGAGCGGGAACGGTTTTTCACTATTGGCTGCATATCGCGGCATTTGGCGATTTGATTGAAGAAATTAGTATAATAGCTAAGTACCAGAATTTCCTACAGAAATTACAAATAATAATAAAACATGTTATGTGTGTGTGTGGAGCAATAAATGGAATTAATTTGATAACGGTACACTACTCGTTTTTGAAAACGCACCCAATAGATCTTCGGTGGTTAATCTTAATATAAAGTAATGTTACTACCCTAACTTGACGGAATTTTGAAAATATTTGGCGGAAAAATATCCTGCTTACCGATATCAAGTTAGTGCCCATTATATTTTTGATTACTTCCAACAGAAAATTGGTTCAATATTTATAAAAGAGACTTATTGAGATAAAGACTACTAGGTAAAATTATTTAAAACACGGTAAATGATTAGCCCTGCGTTTAATAGATTTCACATATATATACTGAAGTTAATTGTTTGCAAATTGCTTTGCTCTCTTCATCTTGCGCAGCGTTTTTCACCTTTACGGAATCTTAGTGCAATATTTAACTCCTATCGAATCCTATCGTCTATGTAACAATATTTTTTATTAATGGAAATAAAAATGATTTATTTTAGTTTATTTTTAAAAAATGCCATTAGTATAATTTTGAATATTTCGATAAATGATAAATTTCTTAAGAGTATAACAATCTATAATAAATATTGTGAAATCTGTGCTTGTTTTCGGAACATAATTGTTGATTTTCGATACACATACGTGAATTGCATCTTCCACATAAGGAATACGCTTTCTTTTTCTTTTTTTTTTCTTCAATTCCTACTATTAGCTCACTCTCTCAGTATATGTATATATTTATTTATCTTGTTCAAATTTTCAATCGTTTATAAAATAATTTCTATTCTTCCAATCAAGTTCAAATACATTTTTTTAAACTTGTAGCGGATGACACTTGACGTTAATACAGTTTTTTTCAAATATTAATTCATTAATTAATTTAATTACTGGTTTTTGATGCCACCGTAGATTTGGCTCTATTGTTGTAACTGTTAAAACAAAAGTTGGCGTCGAAAACCTGTTTTTCAGCCAAACCAGATTTGCATTGTTACAACAATGCAGACACAAATCATGCTCTTTTTCAATTCCTCTACTATATATATATATAAGTTAACTCTCTCCCTATATATTTTTATTTATTTATATATATATATATATATCATTTCAAATTTTCAATCTAATAAAATACTTTCTATTCATCCATTCAAAGTAGGAACTGACTTAATACTTGTTCAAGAAAAAGAGAGAAGAGAGCATGTACAAGTACCGATACTGTCTTGTACTGATGTTGAAAACTACAGCGATGTATTGCTTTCATTGTTAAATATTCGCTTTTTTGGCTATCCAACTGAATTATTCAAGTCTATAATTTCGTATAATTAATTTGTGCACGTGAACTAATTTAGTTTTTCACATCGCGAGAGTGACTTAAGTTGATGGTAGAACGAGAAACTGTAGAGTCATCTATCCCACTTTCTACGCAAAAAAAAATCCAGAATTATGTCATGAAATTTCATGTTTAGTGAACCATCTTACTTAAATAACAAAGTTTTTTTTTTAAATTTTTAAATAAACTTCTTAGGATGAAAGAAAGTGCGACAGAATGGATTTCTCGCCCAATCGTATACCTCTATTGACAGCGATGGAAACTAATTTTCTTCAACATTGGGATGAAATAAAGCTTGAAACTTTTTGGTATCCTTCTTCAATTTTTAGTCACGGCTTGGCTATAGCTCTGAAGTGCGCAGAGCCGTTTTTAACCAACCCGGCGCCCTAAGCACTTCAAATTGTTGCGCCCCTTCCCATTACTTCTAGAGCACCCCCTCCCCTTCCTTCAGTTCTTACCTTGCCAGTTTTGGTTCAGGAGGGGTTTCCCTCAACTCTCTGACACTTTTCCCTTTCTTTGTCTTCTTAATGGAGAGTCCTTCCATTATCCACCACCTATGGACACGCCGTGTCCCGGACTGGCAACCGACAGCCGTAAGGAAAGAGAGTGATATGGTTTGGTCACTTTATCGTTTCTTACCTTTTGGCATCATGGACCCCCATCCTTTTGTAAATAAGTACAGTAAATTAATACAATCGTATGGGGAATATACATTATTGTATGAACTTATTAATTTTTAACTTTTTCGCGATATATACTACCCTCCCCCCTCGAAGTAGAGTAATCACGTCCCACAGTTAGAGATTTTATTTCGAGTTTTGAGAACAATTTAATAACCGTATACATGAAACAAAATATGTTTTGGGAAGAAAAGCCAAGTGATTTGCATAATAATTCGGCCGATAGCGAAACGGAGATTTGATAATCTTTATATATAAAAATCTTCTGTGCGTTTGTCACTAAACTCCTCCTAAACGGCTGGACCGATTTCGATGAAATTTTTTGTGTGGGTTCAAGTAAATTCGAGAATGGTTTAGATTCACAATTCGGTCCGATAGCGCAATTAGTTAAAAAGATATTAATTAAAAACTTTCAAAAATACAACTCAACATTCACCTGCATTGTTGTAACAACGCTATTGTTATAAACACACACAAGTAAGATAAAAAAAATTTAAAATCAATTCCTACTTAGATCAACCAAGAAAAAATTTATTTTAGCTACTTTTTATTAAATAGTTGTAATTAATATAAATATATGTATATACATATCACAGAATCACAACATTGAGTGGTAATTAATTTTTATTAATTATCATTAAAGTATCGTGTTGTCATCCAAAACAATCGCGTATATAAAATTTCCTTTCAACTGAGTGCTTTAACACGTGAGAAAAAAACCTTTTCAAATTTTGACATAAGTCGCCAAAAGGGTCGCTAAGTCGCCAACGTGTCTGTATTTGTAATTTTTTAAATAATTAGTTTTAATCAATTAATTTTTATTAATTATAATTAAATTATTGTATTGTCATCCAAAATAATCATGTATATAAAATTTCAGCTCAATTGAGCGCTTTAAAATGTATTTTATTAACGATTGAAAATTCCACCAAGATAAATAAACAAACAAACAAACAAATAAAGTATGTATAGAGATCGTGAGCTAATAGTAGGAATTGAAAAAGACGTAAGTTGGCGTCGAAAATTGATATTCAGCCAAACTGGCTAAACCCGGTCTTTATTGTTACGAAAATACAGACGCGCGATTCACGCTTTTTAGCGTTTTTAATTAATATCTTTTCAAATAATCTTTATGTATGTAATTCTTCTGTGCGTGTGTATGTAACTGAACTCCTCCTAAACGGCTGGACCAATTTTGATGAAAGTTTTAGTCTGTTCCAGTGGACTCGAGAATGGTTTAGATTTATAATTCGGTTTAGAAATGTTTATTTAATTAATTTTTTATTTATAAATTGTTGGTTCTTGGAATGTTTTCCATTGGATCCGACAGACTGCGCTACGATCGCAGAAAGAATATTCAAAAATCTTTTATTTTGAATTTAAGATGTGTGTACAGGGCAATGTCTGTCGGGTCCTGTAGTTTAGATATAAAAATGAAAGAGAATAATTGAGTTGTAATCGCGCGCGTTCTCTGTAATTTTAATTTTTTTCTTCCTCCAACTTTTTGCTCCCTCAAATCTCTTGCGCCCTAGGCATGTGCCTAAGCGGAAAAACGGGCCTGGGAGTGAGACAGAGGCTCCGAGACTACACTCCCACGTCTTGCCAGTGGGCATATCAAGTGCCTCTTGTTCGTAAGAAAGAATTTTGCCATCTGTGCCAAGTGCCAGGCTTCAAAGTTTTATTTTAAGCATATCTTGTGTTGTATGGATCTCTCTACAAAAGATATCTTTTCAGATCCCCTTCTCGTACTTGACTTTTTTAAGAGTCGACATTCTGATAATTGTTGTCTGACTTTGTCAGTCTGGAGGATAGCAATAACACAGATTTGTATGCGCTTTTTGTCTGTGCTTTCGCATAGCTTTTTAAAGGAATTCTGGAGAGAAATGTCTTTTGGTTTAATGAAATTTACCATTTTTATAACATCATGTAATATTTTTTTGTAGTTCATTACCAACAAATTTTAACATCAACACTTATCGCTAAGTACAAAACATTGTGTGGAAATAACATAGGCATTTTTTTCCCTTTACAAAAGTAACAAAACTCTTTTTATGGAACCCAACCATTTCAAGCTGTACTATCTGTAAAAATGTGAATGCAGTTCCTCAAGATCTCCCCCTCAAATAAGCAGATAAAATTTTAAATACAGTTGGATCTCCATTTAACGAAGTCGCTAAATCCCGAAATAAAGTTCGTTTGGGAGAAAATTCGTTACATAGAGATTCAATATTTTTCCGTTCTTGGTTCCAGGAAGAAGTTTGTAAAGTGGAGGTCCGAATGTATATTTATTCTTCTGCTTGTCTCAAGAAATTCTTTACGTTAGTGGAAGGTTTTTTTTAGTGCCTTCATTAAATTTTACAAATGTTAAAACACAACACACAAAGTCTATTCAACATCATCTGACGTGACCATGGTAGCCTTGTGGTTAGGGCCACAAACTCGTATCGTGGGTTCGAGTCCTGGTGCTACTGAAGACCCACCGTGTAGAGAAGGGTCTATGCACGTTAAATCTGTCAAGCTCACTGTCCTCCCGTTGGCATGATGTGGTAGTTTCGAGAGAGGGATCCTTCTTCGTCACTTAACCGAAGTTCTAAATTACTAGGTCCATCGCCAATAGCTCTCATGTTGTTTTATAGTGCGACATTAATATAACTCTCGCTATGGTATATCATTGATTTGTTGTTCGAAAGTGAAATATTTCCAATTTCTTCTTACTCTGAATCTTCATCCGATATTTAACTGCTTTAATTTTACAAATGGGCCGTATCAGATTCTCACCGCTAATGTATTTTCCTTTTAACAATGGATGTGCAATAAATTCCTCTACCAAATAACTCCCTTTCTGAAAAGCTGTATTCTTTTTATGTTGAAATTTTAACAGCGTTTTAACCCATTTTATCCCACTGTTTTATTTAGAGGACAGCTGAAAAATATCATGTGGAAATCATCATTTGTATGTTGTGAATATTTTGACAGTTGGAACATGTAGAGATATGTATTAGCTTCATCCAGAGTGAGTTATGTGTCTCCCCCTCTGGATAATTTGTTTATTCATCGCATTTGTTGGCACAGTTTGTTTCATCTTTTTGGGGTTCGATAGTTCTTTTTGGGGTTCGATAGTTCTTTTTAGGTTTACGTTAGACACTTGACTGGGAGTTTTTTATGTGATAGTATAAGTACTCTTTCATTATGATCCCGGTGGTTAATTAAAGCGATATTCTTCTTAGGTAAGTTTTAGCAAACTATTTTGTAACTGTTCTCTAAATGGGACAGTGGGACGATACTTTTGCAATTAACGCGTTCTTTTTCTCTTTATAATGAAGAATAAAAAAAAGAATAATTTCGTTTGTAGTGTTTCACCCCTGCTTAGTTATGTCAGTGCAAAGGTTTCTGAAGTTAGAGGAAGCATTAGAATTATTAAATAGTTTAAGATTCAGATGAGATATCGATGTTGAAATTGCTGTGTTACCACCAAGTGCCAATGAACTAACTGACGAAGCTAAAGGGGATGAGAATAAAGTAAATACTGGTGAGATTATTGTAAAAGACGTTCCTGGGTCTTTGGAGGTTAGAAGTGGAGATAGTTTCCAGACTGAGCTCTAGTGTTGTCGAAACACTCAAAGACATCAGTCGTTTTGGATTAAGAATAAATCCCTGCATTATACAAAAAGGGAAACACAGGCTGACTCAACTGCAAGTGACTTGCTCCAGCAGATGGAAACTGCATTGAAAGATAATACTCCACCCAGAACTTTTTGAGCAGTTTTATTCCGGTGAAGTTTACGATCTCGTTTTAAAAGAAACTATGCTATATGCCGCAGATGTAAGAAACGAACGCGAGATTCATTGACCATTGCTGACGAAATATGTGTTCTTAAAGAAAATTTGCTTCTAACTGATCATCATTCAAATACCTGTGTTGATGATCAATTACCAGATGTTGAAAACCTTGGCAATACCCTGGTGAAAAATGTGACGAAACTGCTTCAAAAAATTAAAACCTTATTTACACTTAGTGGACGATGGAACTATAAGTCAGTATACCCGGGATCGATTCTTCAAAGTAGAGACTTTGTTTGTCATACTCAATAATCCTTTTATGAAATTTAGAGGACATAAGGATAAAGTTAACGTGAAGATGCCAAATTTGATAAATTTTGACAACAAACATACGACTTATTGGCTGGACTTTATTCCATTAAAATTCGTGGGAAAGAGTGGTACTGGCCACTTTTTATACGTTCACTGGATATGGCTATAGTAAACGCTTGGGTAAATCACAAAACTCTCAACAAAAATGAAGTCTTCAACTTTAGGAGTTCGGAAGAGCTGTAACAACACTGTGATAATATCAAGAGGTACACCTAGGATCCCGATTGTACCTTCTGGTGTAAAGTAAGACATCCATAAAAGTAGTGTTGGTCATTTTTTACTAAGACGAGAAAAACAGTCTTTGTCAATTGATTGATTGAATATTAACGTCGCACTGTTCAGCTACACGAGGGCTTTTGGCAACGGACCACGTAATTTTGAACCATGTTCAAGTGACGTGGACGACACCTGAGCTGGCACCACCTCTCCTAACTACCACACCACACCAACGGGAGGACGTTTCAGCTCTCGACAGATTTAACGTACGTCGCTGCCCTACACGGCGGGTCTTTAGTGGTACTGGGATCGAACTCGTGACCAGGCAAGCCACGATCCGATAACCTATACCACTCGGCTACCGCGGCCACCAGTCTTTGTCAAAGAGGGCGGCAAAGGAAAACCAAAAACATACTGTGGCATATGTGACCAAACACTTTGCCAGGCTTGCTTTCGACCTTTCTACCAAGATTGGAGAGAAATTCACCTGAAAAGTGAACTATACTTTGTAAAAAATAAAGTATTATTCCCAAACAAAAAGTAAAGGGTGTTTTTTTTAGAGGTATAGAACTTTAAATTGCAATAAAACAACGATGTATTATTCGATTGACATGAATTATTTTTTATTCGAAAGATAATCTTGTGGCATTACATTTTAAATATGATTTCTGGCATATGATTGCCACGGCTGGTTCGGATGTAGTCCAATCTGGACGTCCAATTTTCGATGACTCTTTCCAACATTTGTGGCCGTATATCGGCAATAACACGGCGAATGCTGTCTTCCAAATGGTCAAGCGTTTGTGGCTTATCCGCATAGACCAATGACTTTACATAGCCCCACAGAAAATAGTCTAGCGGTGTTAAATCACAAGATCTTGGAGGCCAATTCACAGGTCCAAAACGTGAAATTAGGCGGTCACCAAACGTGTCTTTCAATAAATCGATTGTGGCAGAGCTGTGTGACATGTTGAGCCGTCTTGTTGGAACCACAGCTCCTGGACATCATGATTGTTCAATTCAGGAATGAAAAAGTTAGTAATCATGGCTCTATACCGATCACCATTGACTGTAACGCTGTGGCCTTCATCGTTTTTGAAGAAGGATTCCACCAGCCCATAAAGCGCACCAAACAGTCAGTTTTTCTGGATGTAACGGTGTTTCGACATACACTTGTGGATTAGCTTCACTCCAAATGCGGCAGTTTTGTTTGTTGACGTAGCCATTCAGCCAGAAGTGCGCATCATCGCTAAACTAAATTCGCTTATGAAAATCGGGAACAACGGCAATCTCGTTTTGGGCCCATTCGACGAATCTATTCAGGCGTGAGTCTATTCATGATGAATTGCCAAACCAAACTGAGAATAAATCACTTGACAGCTGTTAAATCGGTCGCCATCTTGGAAAGTAATGCCAACTTAAACTTCTATACCTGGAAAAAAAACACTCTTTAGAATATTGTACTCGGAAAAATCTCTTTCAACCATTGAAGAAAGCACTAAAATATGTGAGTGCAAATTTTATCCCCTTCATCCCAGTGTCCTATTTTGAGGAGGGGTCAGGTTTCATACATAAAATATTTTTTCAAATTTTGTTATTTTTAGTTTGTTTAGATTTAATTAACTGTGAAAAATATGATTCTTCTCAAATTTGAACAAAATAAATAAATTGGAATAAAACGGGGTTAAAATAATCAAAAAATAAAGAAATTTAATATTAGTCTGATTAGTGGTGAAATATCTGATCAATTTTGTGGGAGCCTTTGTTGTATCTCAAACGAGACACAATGGATCAACAATTTATGCAAAGTTCCATTGATAAATAAATAGCTTTCATTATAACACGATGAACTTTCTTTTGCAGCTTTCTCTTAATCAGCTTTTTGAGATTTTTTTTAGTTTTATTTCTTCTTTAAAGTTATCTGGATTGTTTGTCCGCAACTATCGCTATATTTTAACCGATAAAATGTATAGAAGTATAAAAAAAAAGAGAAACTTTTAACTCAGTGAGGGATTTGATGTTTTTTTAAACTTGAATATACAAAATTTAATTTTGAATCCTTTCTTACGTGTATAAGCATTATGGTATCAAATTTAGAAGTGAAACTCATAGAACTTGTAACTAGCGAAGATAGAACCCCTGTTGGCATGGAATTTTAAGGCCGTCATCGTTAATGTTAAAGAATAGGACCCGAATTTGGAACATTTTTTCGGATATAAACGAAATGAAACGTTAATATGATATTATGGCTTCACTATTCTTAAAAAAAAAGAGAGCACAATTTTTTATTATACTTCCCGTTTTCCACCGAGTTGATTCATTTTTTCTGGTATAAAATGTGTTTCGCGCTTTTTCTCCTATACCGTAATGTTAAATGGTTGTGCCTTAACGTATTATAACAAAAAAGAAAGTATTCATGGAGTATTTTGGCATTTTTAAAAACACTATATTGTTAACAGAGGTATGAGCTATAATGCAAATTTCCACAGAAATTGAGGCAGTTTTTCTGTCTGAAAATGTGCTTCGCGTTTAGTTCAAGCTCTCATACTTTTACTGAAGACAGCCTTAAAGAATAGGGCACCAGAGTTCAGGGATGTCTTAAGACTATTTTAGGCCCTGAGCCCCTATGCAAAGTAGGCCCTACCAGGAATCTTTAAAAGTAGACTACATACGCATGCATTGTCAAATACTCGTCCAAACGGTCATATGAAACAAATGTGCACGACTCCCAATCTCCAAAACCTAGGCACCAACCAACTTGACGGATGACCGCATTTTGACTAAATGAGTTGAATGATTGTTTACGGGAAAAAAGCATAGACCTACAAATATAGACAACAGTCATCACTTATTAATAATACAGTGTTACCAATTTTTCCAGTTGATATGCAGTTTGAAATTCCTTGTCTTACGGAGAATATATACAGGAATAATATTTGACCATTAAAATTATCCGGATCGTGATCGTATACAGACAGAGTCGAGAACAAAACTATGCTTCCACCGAGGGCAAAGCCCTGGAATCGGGCCCAGTTGGTTCATGCCTTGAGACGTCTTTGGGTATAGCCCTCGTCACGTGACCGAGGTTCAAAAGTATGAGATCCGTCGCCAATAGCCCGAATGCAGCTCTTAAGAGTGACATTAATAAAACATCAAATCAAGTAGATCTCTGTATCGAAAACATGCATAGAAACCACTTGCGTGGCTAGCTCTGAATGGGCCCCGTATCAAAACTCTTCCAGGGCCCTTTTTTATAAATGAAAGCCCTGCTAGTGGTACTATAGTAGTTACATATCTTGGGGCCTCTGTAGCTTGGGGCTCTGTATCATTGATGCAACCGACACGGCGGTAGCTACGCCCCTGATAGAAACAAACGTTTAAATGTAAGTGGTTCTAACCGCAGCTATTTTTATGACATACTCACTGGCACCTCACTTTGAGGGGGCTCTGTATTTCAAATTCCTTCGGGGTCCTTTTTTTGGATATGGGAGCCCTGTTAGTGGACTGTAGTTGTACATGTTGAGGCCCCTGTAACTTGGGAGCCCTTTATCATTGATATGGCGGTAGCTACGCCCCTGGATATACTTCATACACCAAGATTCAATTCGAGAAGACTCATTATTGTCGCATTTCAACCTATGACAAGCGTAATACGGTGTTATTTATTGTGATGCATTCTAAAGTGAAAACCGTTATCGTCTAGGGAGTGAGGGAATATTAACGTCGCACTGTTCAGCTACACGAGGGCTTTTGGCGACGTATCACGTAATTTTGAACCATAGTCGAGTGACGTGGACTACACCTGAGCTGGCACCCTCTCCTAACTACCACACCACACCAATGGGAGGATGTTTGAGCTCTCGACAGATTTAACGTGTATCGCTTCCCTACTCGGCGGGTCTTTAGTGGTACTGGGCTCGAACTCGTGACAAGCCAGCCACGATCCGATACCTTGACCACTAGGCTATCGTGGCCACACACACACCGTTATCGTCTAAGTACTAGTAAAATAATCCTGATTTTGTTACTTTAAATACGAGGCATGTTCCGAAAATAAGTTTCGTCATTTTTTTTCACAAGGAAACTTTATTGCCGCAAAAAAAGAAAAAGAATCACATCATAAGTTTGCGGTGCTCTTCAACGAAGGACCGACTTCCTGTCAGGGAACTAATGACTTCACAGCGGCCACGTAGTTTTACGTGTGAAAGTATCCAAGCCAGGACAATACCGACGCTTAAATTCGAAAGCAAGTCAACTTTTGACCTCCCTTTCGTCCATCCGATAGTGGTGACCGGCGTAGATCCTTCACCAATCTCCGGCTTCAAAATCAACCGCACATGGGGTGACAAGGGCCAATGGCCGAATGGTAATCCCAGCTACGTCCAAGCAGAAATGATTCTGCATGTTGTGTCTCTTTTGAAGGCATGACATATTCCACCTCTTAAGAGACACGAAAAGGAGAAACCCACACAATCCAAGAGACACTTCTAGACTCTTCTAGACTGACTCTCAGACTTACTTCCAGATTTGCTTGTACGCCCTCTAACCCGCGATGACTTATCAAGGCTACAGATAGCGAGCATCACAATGCGTCTTATGCGGCATTGATACGCAGCACTGAATCGATTCAGTGAATCGACATTTCATCCTAGAAAAGCGATATTCGATTTTTTTCTGTTTTGGTAAAAACCATAACATTTGAAATTGAAATTTTAAAAAGTTCATTTTGCTGACCAAATAACCTGTTCTCGAGCAATAAATAGAATAAATACTTCAATTTTAGATATTAAATCATAGCAACAACTTCCACAAAATAATAGTAAAGAACTGGAAGCAGTATAAAAGACTGATATGGAAAAAGGAATTTGCGATTTTTATAAGTTGATGGTGAAAAAACAACTCTCTACGTGTAATGCACTTGCACTGGAAAGTCAGGGCTTAAACGAAGAATTTAAACACTATTTATCGCAGGCAGTTGTGCACCTAAAGCATGATCCTATACTTAACTGGCAAGAACTAAAAAACCCCTCTATTTATCATCACGTTCACTCAATAGCCGTGATGTATATGAGTATCGTGGGATCATCTGTTCCTTGTGAGTGCCTATTTTCGATTGCCGACAACATCGCAAGTGATGAGCGGAACCGCTTGGATCCCGGTAGACTTGACAGACTGATGTTTTGAAAAAGCTTAGATATTAAGCATTGGGAACTATAAGCTATATTATCTATTTTCTGAACTTTTGAGTGTAACAAATACATTTAGAAAATAAATGTCTTCTTTTTTACCTGATACTTTGATAGGTAATAAAAATAATTATAATTATCGAATTCCCTGAACTAAAAAATCCCCTGATTTTACTCATAAGAGATCGTTTTTATTATGGTATCTTTCTTGTTTTCCATAAAATGGATTTATATTTACATTGTAAATGTAGACTTGGAAAAAAAATTCGATTTTTTAGAGTGGATCTTCTATTTAGACGTCGATCTTCTATTTAGACGTCGATTTCCTTGTGAACCAATTCATCAGTATACGATTTGAATCGATTTAAAAATCGATCTTTTTCGAAAAGAATCGCCATCCCTAGATCCGGCCTGTGACATCCTCCGACCGCCTCGACACACCGGAGGGTCGGAGAAAGCTTTATACCATGGGTGGGGAACCTTTTTGGATCAACGTGTCATTTTTTCTAAAGAAATGTTCAATGAGTTATAGGCGTGCCATCAAATGATTTTTACTTTGGATTATTGCGAAACTAATAAAACTAAATACGAACAAATAAAAATTCTTTATTTAATACGAAAAAATATGTTTTGCACTGTATAGTATGAAATGTTTTAGTAATACATGTAATTTAAATTAAAGTAACATTAGTGTGACTTCTGTTGTGGATTAGATGACAAATAACTTATATCAGGAGAATAAGACATCTATTATCTTTTAGCAGAATGCCTGTTGAAGGAGAATCGTCTGTTAAACGGTTTCTAAGCGAGTCTTTGATGTAATTTATATCTGAAAATAATGATTCGCAGGCAATGGTAGCATAAGCTAGCTTCTTAAAACAGTTAAATGTGTCTGGAATCGAATTCCATGATTCCAAAATTTCGTTACTGGCATTTTTACTTATATTGCTTGTTAATTTTTCTGCTTCAATCAATTCGAACTTTTTCTTTGTTTCAATTAACTTTTGAATCCATATTGAATTAGACTGTAAATCAACCCCCCAGTTGCATTTCAAATTCAATTTCCAATCAATCCAATTGGGACACGTTCAGTTTATCAAACGAAATCACATCAGGGTACATAATGAATTTGAACATTTCCAATAATTCCTTGAACTGAGAAAATCTCGCTGAAAATTCTTCAATTAAAGAAACAATTATGGAAATAAGTTAATCAATAACTGTTTTTTCATTTCGTTTCTCTTGGGCATCTAAATCTTTGATAAGATCTTGAATATAGAGATCTTTGATTTCAAGTTTGGGAAGTACTTGTAGTTTCTTGTGATAATATTGTTTCTGAAAACATACAGTTTAGCTTCAAAAGCGCGAATGAGATCAATCATGACGATAACTGTTTTATTCGGGCCTAGAAGTTTTACGTTCAATTCCTTGAAATGTTGGCATATGTCTGTTAAAAACATCAATTTTAAAAGCCACATAATATCCATCAACTGTGGGTATTGTTCAAATTTGCTCTCTTTTTGTAGAAACAGTCTGATTTATCCCAAGCAATCAACAAATCTTTGAAGTACGTTCCCGCGGCTCAACCAGCGAACATTATTATACATTAGTAAGCCATTATATACCAAATTGACTTCATCCAACAAAGCGCATCAAACTTTCGCTTATTTAAAGCCTGTGACGATATGAGGTTGAATATTTTTGTGACTAAAGTTATTATATTATCAAGAAATGTTAAACTACTATTTGCACATAAGGCTTGTTGGTGAATAATGCAGTGGCATTCAAGAATCGAATGTCCTACGTCTGTTTTAAATAAAGAAATGAAACCATTTTTTTTTTTTTTTTTGCCTACCATAGTTGGAGCCCCATCAGTGGTTACTTAAACAATTTTTTTTCAAATCAATTTCTTTCTCAACAAGAGAATTTCATAGTGCAGTACAAATATCTGTGCCCTTTGTAGTTGTTAACAACGATATTATCACAATTAATTCTTCCCTGATGACGTTTCCTACACAATATCGAGCAAAGACAGCTAAACGTGCAGATTTAGTGATGTCAATACTTTCGTCAAAACATAGCATTATAAAAGGAGAGTTTTAATGTCCTTTTTTTTGTTGATCTGTAACATTTTCTGCCAGTTTCAAGATTCTATCTTTTATTGTGTTTCTAGATAAAGGAATATCTTTGATGCGCTAAATTATCTTTATTATCAAAATCATCAAAAAGTGAGGGCGCGCATGCCAACCAAGCTTCCTTCAAAAACTCTCCCTCTTGAAAAGTTCACAATGCCGAGCAATGGCATTTGCAGCCGAGTAACTTGCCGCACTTGTGTGACAATATTTTTGCTTACAAATTTAATTATAGACGTCGACTGTTTATTTCTGTCATTTATTGAACTTGTAATTAATTCTTTTTGTTCTCGTTTGCTTTTTTCACCAAAGGAATTGTGATTTGTTTCAAAATGTCGTTTTACAGACGATATATATATATATATGTTCTGCATACCACTGTTCTAGAACATAAAACACACACCATTTTGTCGCCTTTACTGATCATGCCATATTTCTCAGTCTACTAAGTTTGAAATTCTCTGCTACACTTACTATCTTACACTCTTTTTTGTGCTGAACTAGCCATGTTAAATAGCAGCTAAAAATCGTAAATTTAACACAAAAAAATTTAAATATACAGTTGTGTCGTCGAAATTGACTGTTCTATGTGCTCTCGCTTGATCATACCCCCCCAAAACCAACTTTTTACTGACTGCGGTCGCATGCGCAGATTTTTTTTTTTTTTTTTTTTGGAAATTGAATACTTGTAGGAGATCTCTGTAGTGTCTGCTCTTTCGCTTTTGTCTGAGGTCATTAAAATTTTAAAAATAAAGCCGTGAGAGTTACTTGATGTGAATTAGACTTACAAGGCAAGAATTAGATCGCATTGATAAATTAGTTGTATACAAGCTGAACCATTAATGTAAACGTTAGAATATATTTTTAAACAACTTGAATATATCTAGAAATAGTTACATACACACCCACCATGCGTTGAAAAACTTTGCATCATACGTGACGTAACTACGCAAGACATAACAAACGAGTCTGCTCCTCGATGCGTCGCCGTCGCGACAGATCACTAGCGTTTGTTTATAATATTTTATAGTGAGCTTAATTATTTTCAGCTAAAATGCAAATCGTTTTTGATTGATGGCGTGCCCAAAATATTCTGTAGCGTACCATCATTGGCACGCGTGCCATTGGTTCCCCATCCCTGCTCCACACTTTGCACTACTTTTTGACATTGTCGCCACCAGTAGCGCACACAGGAATTTTGAAAGGGGGGGGTCGGGGTCGAAAGTTCACCATTCTTGTATAATGCTCCTTTTGATTTTGTCGTTTTCGGGAACAAAACACAGTAAAAAACTAATTTTTGAATAAATAATTAGCATTAATTAATAAAATTAATCATTGACAACAAGTAATTAATTAAATTTTACGTACTATATACTTAGAATTATAATCAATAGGGAAAAAATCAAGGGCTTTGGGGGTCCGGACCCCCAGGACCCCTCCTTGTGTGCGCCACCGATACTGAGAGATTTGTCGTTAGGTGCAAATTTGCCCGGTTTTGCGTAACAGTCAAAAAAGCGAACAAGATTAGTCTTCTCCCCCCTCCCCCGAGTCGTCGCTATGGTGACAGGATAGCAAGTGGGTGGAAAAGGAGGGAGCGGAGACACCACGTGACTTACGTCAAATCCGTGAAAAAGTTGGATGATTGCCTACCTCTCCAATCACAACTTGCCACCTTCCGATTGGGGGCCCTTTTCCCCCAGACCCGGGAACATCTATGCATTATGGTGAAGACAAAATAGCTCTCGCAGTAAAAGCGTAACTTTTTAAAAATATTTCCTTAGATTTTTGGCTACATGGCTATGTGTTCGGTGGTTAATTTGTTGTTTTTTTTTTTAAATTTTCATTTGCCTTGAATTATTATTAGTTCTAGTCAGAATGCCTAAATCAAATGCACAAAGAGGAAAAGAGTTTCGACAAAATAAAAAAGACAGAAAGAAAAATAGTGCACATTCACATCAAGTGCCAAATCGCCATCAAAATACATGAGAGAATATCGAGCACGTAAAAAAATACACTGCAAAATACTCTTAATGCCCAATTTAAGGGATGGGAATGCTATTGAGACTCTTCTAATTACAGCACAGATTAATACGGACTTTGTGAACCACCTTGTGCCATTAACTAAAGAACCCTCAACAGGTTTAGTGCGTTTTAGAACTGATGCATGTAAATCAATAATAAATTGCATCTTACATTACAAAGACTATGATTCCCATAAAAATGCTCACAAAGATTTTCAAAAGTGATTCATTGATAATCTTTTCGGTTACGGGCGTTCAATTTATGACAGATTATGGTTTAGAGATGATTTCAGAACGCCTGTTGCTGAGCACAAAAATATTTCTTAACATATTTTACCGATGATTTACTCAGAAGACACATTGAAGCATGCTACAATTACCGACAAAGTTTAAACAGGAAAAGTATACCAAATTTATCAAAGTATAATGGTTTCTATTCCCTGAAACTCTCTCCGGCACATCTTTCTACCTTGGATTTGGTATCAGAAAGACTTATTTCGCTACGAATACCTTTCATGCAAATTAGGTGATTGAGACAAGTAAGCGGTCAGTTTGAATTATTAGGGCAAATAATCAATGTTCCAACGTCACCAAAGAAGTTTCACTTCTATCGCTTGGCATTCCACGAGCCATTTTTTTTCACTCACTGGTGAGCTTGGAAGCTTCCACATCGTTCAAGTGGCCTTGGTTTCTGGGGTGATGTGGCGTAGGGATGGCGATTCTTTCCGAAAAGTATCGGTTTTTAAATCGATTCGAATCGTAACCTGATGAATCGATCAAGTCTGCATTTGCAATGTAAATATAAATCCATTTTTATGAAAAACAAGAAAAATGCCATAATAAACGATCTTTTATCAGTAAAATCAGGGGGGATATTTTAGTTCAGGGAATTTGAAAATTACAATTATTTTTATTACCGTATCAAAGTATCAGGTATAAAACATTTTTTTCTAAATGTATTTGTTACATTAAAAAGTTTAGAAAATAGATTATATATATATATATATATATATATATATATATATATATAGCTTATAGTTCCCAGTGCTTAATATCTAAACTTCTTAAAAACAACAGTCTCTCAATTCAACTGGGATCCAAGTGGTTCCGCTCATCACTTGCGATGTTGCCGGCAATCGAAAAAAGGCGCTGACAAGGAGAAGTTGATCTCACGATACTCATGTAGATCATGGCTATTGAGTGAACGTGATGATAGAGTTTTTTTGTTCTTGCCGCTAATGTATAGGATCATACTTCAGGTGCACAACTCTGCCTGCGATAAATAGTATTTAAAAATTCTTCGTTTTTTATGGTTATTACCAACTTTATGGTTTTTACCAAAACGGAAAAAAATCGAATGTCGATTTTCTAGGATGAAATATCGATTCACTGAATCGAATCAGTGCTACATATCGATTTTTTTGGCCCAAGACATCGATTTTTCGATTAATCAATCTCAGATCGCCATCCCTAATGTGGCTCCCCCATGTCAAGGCCTGTGATGATTCTGAACAGGAATTCCCTCTTTCCGGTACTCTTTTTTTTGCTCTCACTTTTCGGTTACCCAAGACATCATGGATCATGTGATGGACCTGAGAACAAGCAATGAGCAATTTGGACCCCACTCAAACATTGTTATGCGCCTGTGCTATCACGATGTCCTGTACTTTAGGAATAATGTTTTCATTTGTGAATGTGGGGGGACACCCACTTTAACTTTCATTCTCGACATTCTGTCTTCTTTCATTGAACAAGCAACATCAGTTACCAACCATTTGATGAAACATCACCTATGCACAATACTCGGTCTGTAACAATTCTCATGTGTCCATTCATTCCGGATTACTGCAAGCACTTGTGTTGGTGGCCACGTTTTCAAAAACGTCTGCCTGGTATTGTGACTTGTATTCATATAACCCAAAGCACGCCAGTTCGCTGCTACTCTCTCTTCTTCGGCGCTCTGCTCATGTGTCATTCCTCCAACGCTGATACTACGTCCGTCACTAAACCAACAAAGAATGTAGTTCCACAGGATAGTTTTTTGCTTCTTACTTTCAAAAACGAAGATGAAATTGACTTTCGGAACGCCCCTCGTATACTAACCAATGCATAAAACGTTTAACGATATTAATAGGGACAGATTTATGCACGTTAGTTGCTTTTCTTATAATTCCCGTTCATTGATTGATTGATTGAATATTAACGTCGCACTGTTCAGCTACACGAGGGCTTTTGGCAACGGACCACGTAATTTTGAACCATGTCAAGTGACGTGGACGACACCTGAGCTGGCACCCTCCCTCTCCTAACTACCACACCACACCAACGGGAGGACGTTTCAGCTCTCGACAGATTTAACGTGCATCGCTGCCCTACACGGCGGGTCTTTAGTGGTACTGGGCTCGATCCTGTGACAAAGCAAGCCACAGTCCGATACCTATACCACTCGGCTACCGCGGCCACTATAATTCCCGTTCAAATTCCATATCAATACAACTTGAAGTTTGTATTTCCGTATGGATTAGTATAGGTATATCTTGAAAATGGAAAGATAAAAGATTTAAAAAGAAATTTTTAGGGAAGTATTTCGATTTAGTGGTAAAATTTTTCTTATGATGTAAATTAATTTTTCAGGAGTTGTTGATCTATTTCTTCGGTAACCTCTTATATTACAGTTAAATTTTTTTCTGATTGTTATTAAAAATAAGATACAAAACACAAAAGATCACAGTTAAAGATAAGATTAGAGAATAACACAAGAGATCTTTGTGGCCAGACCATATAGTACTCGGGAAAAGAAGACCAAGACTCAAGGGGGTCGATTGCCTAGAGAGATATAAAACTATTAATGTCAGAAGCTGGAAATGTCAGGCCAAGAACAGGACAGTCTGGAATGGAATTTTTAGGAAGGCCAAGGCCCACCCTGGGCTGCCGTGCCATTGAAGAAGGAAAGAAGTTTAAAAAATAAAATGCATTTTTATATAATGTGTGAAAACGATATAATCGCCTATCGTGTTAACAAAATTGTTCTATAATTTAGATAATGCAAATTTCTTTTGAGAAATTCAGTACAAATTTCTTTTGTTCATCTCTTGTCAACTAGAGCTTAGAACGATCCTACAACTTAGATATATCTTGCCCTTTCACTTTAAAATTTCTGTTTTCAATGGATTTGACCACTCCTCTCCAACAATTTCTCGATACAATATTTCTTATTGAATAGTTAAAGCTAAAATAATAAACCATCGGCTCCTGGATGCCTCAACTGAAACGGGAATAACGCTATCATTGGGGAGGTCGGAAACGGGTCTGTTTGCAGTTATAAAGTAAATGTAAGATGTGATAGATGGCGCTTCAAGTCTTCTCAGAGCTGTACTGCTTTCAGCCTGAAGAATCAGTCATGCAATGCACCTTGTTCACTGACTAGGGGGGGGGCACAGATAGTTTGTCGTTGACTTTCTCTGCCGAAGGTAGCGGGTTCAATCCCAGCCCATGTCGTTGGATTTTCATATTCTAGAAAATCGACAGCGTCCTTCTCAAATAATTATGCGGCATGCTAAAGCACTCTAGAGTGCCTGTTTGGCTAAGGTTCTCTCGATAAAATTAAATTCCTGGTACCATTTCGCATTGACAGAGCTCATATGCCTCCCTCAGGGAGGAAACTGGGAGTCAAAATTAAATTGTGGCAATTTGGATTCCATTTATATGGTGTCGCACTAAAAAGAGATACCAGCTCCCGGGCAATGTACTAGGTCTGCAATGGTAAATACTAATCCGCAGCACTATTGAAAAAAAAATGTTTCTTTTACTGTCTGTTCATGTCATCCAAAAAATAAAAAATGTGTAAAAAGGTGGACACATGGATAAGATAACACATCCTGAATGGATGTTTTTACCTATCTGATCAAATTGAATTAAGGAAATATAATAGTGTGGTTTCTCTGTAATTCTTGTCTTTTATTAAACTTAAATCTTGACAATAACATTAAAGTTTATGTTGCACAAATAGATCGCCCTTCAATTCTCAAAGCTTCCAGTTGTTTTAGCCAAATTCTTTGTCGGGTTATGAAAGGCATTGCGCACCCAACTGGCTACTGCGACTTTTTTAATGATGCTTTTGAAATATTACACTGATTACACATTTTTTTGTTTGTTTCATGTTTATGGTTACGTTATTGAGTATTTTATTCACCATCAAAGTACTTATTATGCAACATTTATAATTTTTTTCACTTCACGTTAAGTATGTGATTGTTTTTAGATGCATAACTGTGCCATCTTTAAAAACCACTGATATTTAAGAATTTTCTCTTTTTCGCTGTGATATTTATTGCGAAACTGTAAAAGTAATTTGAAATAGAACCTTGGTAAACTACCAAGTTAATGCATCGTCTAATGTTCATAATAAAGTAAATTATACCTTTTTATGAGACACATTCGAAATATTCATTGCAAATTTTCTTTCAAAAAATTTTTCGTCCTCTTGTGGGATATAAGTATCCATCATCTTAACTATTTACTTAAAAGTGTCCAGTTATCAAAAATGAGTGATGATATATTTTTTGTTAAAATAATCAATAGTATCCTACAACGAAATACGCTGCTTTCAGAAGCAACTGACTCACTTCCCGAATTCGAATTGTTAATAAAATTTGCACGCCAACTACAATGTGCAATCCTTGGGAAAGTATTGATTGAGAACACTACCACAAAAGTCTATAGCACAAGAAATATCAAGGTTTAGTCAGTTTATTTTCCATTTAATGATTCGATTATCAAAAGCGAAAAGAAATACAGGCACAGTATATTATTATTCAGAAAAAGCTATAAACAGATGAAGAGTACTTAAACACTGTTTGAGTAAAAGTTTTATTAAAATCACCTTGGAAACACATTTTCTCTTATATCTGTAAAGCATACGTTTTATTATTTTCCAATTCTTGTTAAGGTGTTTATATATATGTGAATTTTTGGTGTTTGGTGCCAGTTCCACTTTTCAATGATATATTGAAAGGAATTTGAGTATGGGTTCTGTTCCAACACAAGATGTTCGTACTAGAATTCACTTTCTACTAAGCGAAAACAGTGTCGTTATTTTTAAAAATAATTTTATTTAAAGGAGCTTTCCGATATATGTCCTGTGACTCTATCCCTTACTGAAAATCCACAAATCATGTATCACGGATTTAAGGATCAGGAAAAGACGTATTTGTGGTCCTGTCTCCACTTCACGGGAATATCTGTCTTCAACAATTTCGTTCTAAAATCTCGAATTCAATGCTTATTTTACTTCTGGTTTCCTATTTTCCTTCATGCTGCTCTTCTGAATTCCATATGTACACTGATCATTGGATACCAGACGGGAGTTTGGAGAATCGACGTTATTATAGCATGCATTTTTGTGAACATTTTGTCCGTGAGTTTGTGGTATTTAATATATTTCAAAAGAAAACTCCTCACCAATCTTGTTGCACAAATGAACGAAGTATGTTCCTCACACATCAATTTTCACGTAAAGAAAATCGAAGTATTGGCCACCAACGTCGTTTTGTTTGCTTACACAATAATTCCAACTGCCTTTGCTTTGTTGAGCGTCAGTTCCATCAGTGAAAAATCGCAAGATATTTTTTGGACATACGGGTACAGATTCAAAGATATTTCTTCGTATTTTAGGGTATTGTGCTTTATTAATGTAAATATGTATGCATCCCTTCAGGTTATTTTTCCTGGACTCTTAACGTGTATGTACTGCACTCTTTGCCACAGAATAAGCAAGGTCTTGTCTTGCTACAAGTACAAATTGTTGAAAGTAGTAAATGGTTCACTTACAATGCCTTCGAGGCTCCTAGTGAGTCAGTACTTCACGATTCTGAATGTTGTTGATTTGCTGCAGAGGATATTTTCAGAACCAATATTCCTGCTGATTTTGATGAATTTTCTGCACATGTTTTCTATGCTGTCCTACTTCATATCTTTCTTTAAGTATCAGTTTACCGTTGTTGTTATAGGAGAATTGGTTGTTGTAATAGCGACTGCAACATTGTCGACGGTCTTCATCATCATATTTGCTTCAAAAATCACCAATAATAATCAATCCATCAAAAAGATGTTTCAAAGATATAAAGAGAGCAGGACTCTCTCGTCTTATAAAGTAGATGGGGCAGTCTTCCAGCTTGCTATTGAAAGAGAAAATGTGTTACTGTCTGCGTGTGATGTTGTATTCTTTAGAAAAAGTCTTATTTTGTCAATATTTGGAGCCCTTTTGACATATAGTTTACTCATTTTTCAGATTATTAATTGAAAAGAAATTTATGTTTGGGTATAACGTTATTTTTTTGTAATTTCCTGTGTTATAAACATTTTTTATTTGAATTTAAGAATTTTTTTTGTATGTTTTAAATTTTTTAAGAAATATGAGCACCTTTTAGTCATTATTTTATTTTGAGGAGTTGCTTTACAAATTGTAAAAGTAATATGTAAAAACTCCTTCCAATGAAATCAATTATGAAGAAGTTGATGCTATTTTTATTTCAGCTTATAAACTTGTAATGAAATCAGTTTCATAATAATAGGAACTATAATCAATAAAATTAGAAACATGTTCATAAAGGTAGTATTAATTTATCTAAATAATAAAGAGAAATTTGAGATTTACCTCTTCCAGATGTTTAAGTTTCTGTTGTTTAAAAAGAATACCGTAATATAAGTTAACAAAATAGTATTAAAATGTGTGATATATAAACAAACCAATCATTTGACGTGTATTTCATACTTGTAAAAAATAGTTAATTTATGTGTGCAGAAATTTATGCAAGGAGATAAAGCGAATAAAAGTGACTCGGAGAACAGAATTCCAGGTTATGAAAAGTCGTCAAAGGATACAGTTCGCTTACATGCTTATAGAATATATTGAAAACTACTACCTTCATCTCTTGGCACCTTTTGACCCTGGTCAGCAAGTTGTGGAAGGTGGATCGAAGCTGGACTGCTGCAATCTCATCAGAAATGTTCTGTTGCAGATCTAGAAGTATATGAGGACTGTTGAGACTAAGAAGGTTTTCCCATAAAAAGTAATGGCACACTGACAGATTACGTGATCTGAGTGGCAAGTTAGGGTCGAGACCAGATTGATCTTTGCTAATTACTCTGTCAGGAATGAAGATCGTAAATCTGATCCATGGATCGACGTATTTATTTTAACGTTCGTCAACGAACACCCTTTTCTGCATTGTGAGTACCATTTTCACATGTGTACTAATCAACTCACACCGACAACGTTCGCACAAATTCGGACCCAGTTTCGATAACTTGGTGTACGCATCACATTCACATCTAATCGTATCCACTTATCCGAGCCACTTTTATATCCCCCACCTTGTATATAAATGTGTGTGTGCATTTCAAGCAGTTTCATACAATTATGTGTATTTTGAGCTCGGATTCAAGAAAATCAGCTTTATATATAGATCATCTCTACCCTTTTAACTTCTTAAAAACTTGTATTCATCACAAATACATTAATCGCCTTGCTACTGCTGATTCCAAAATCACCTCACAACAATAGGATCTCAAAGTCAGCATGTTAGTGGTCTTGCTGTGAATATTATATTACAACACTGTTCTCACAGTTTACATTTTTCCACACACATCTTGAACATCTTACACATTTAAAAAATTCTACATTTTTGACAACCAACCAAATTATAGCCTACCAAATTTGATTGTCATCTCTCTTGGCATATATCTTTGCATGCTGGTTTAAAGGATGCGTTTATATATAATTTTTGAATTTTTAACTCACAATGAATGAATGAGTGAATATTAACGTCGCACTGTTCAGTTACACGAGGGCTTTTGGCGATGGTCCACGTAATTTTGAACCATGGTCAAGTGACGTGGACGACACCAGAGCTTGTACCCCCTTCTAACTCACAATGAATAGTAGCTTTCCATTAATTTCAAGACTCCTGGCTCTCTTGGAAAAATTTCTGTGTGTAGAATTTTTGCAACATTCTTTTTTGAAGAATCTTTCTCTTAGGTAATTCCTTTAGTAGTTTTCTGCCTTAAGATTTTAGAATTTGTTGCAGAATTGTAGTGTTTTCTCATACTTTCTGTAAGTTTTTATATACTTTGAATTTCTATTTATTTCATTTGGTTTTTCCTACCGAGTTGCAAAGAGAGAAGGTTGGTACCTTCAAAGTAGTTTAACCCCACTTATTCGGTCCTAAGTCCGAAATTGCTTTTTGACTCACTAGGTTCTTTTTTTTGTATTTCCTTTTTTGTATTTCTTCTTTATAGATTCTACATCTTCATGTTTTATTTTTTTTTATTACGTTATTTCTTGTTATGATCTTTATTTACTATTTCGTGTTTTTGATATATTATATATAAATTTCTTCCATATATATATATATATATATATATATATACCGTACAATTCGGCATAAAGCGCTCACTTATATTTTCCAGCTGTCCTTTTTTCGTTTCTAAGTATATTCGCTGTATAACGCGCACCATTCTTTTACAAAGGAACCTGACATGTACTTGAGCAATGCTCTTACTTTTTGAAGTCATATACCGTTGAACCTGTTTTTGTGCGGTACATAGGGACCGCATAAAAATAACCGCACAAAAAATATTCAAAAATTTCACGAATTCTTACATATAACGAGCAAATTCGTCGAAATACTGCAAAAACTTCTAATAGTCGAATACTGCAAAAATTTTATGCGGTCGAACAAAAATAAAATCGCGTAAAAAAGGACCACACAAAAACAGGTTCTACTGTATTCGATTATTTGAGCTGTTATCCTAGGATTTTGAAAATATAGTACATTTCTGGGACTACAACCCTTTAAGTTCATTAGACATGTCATCTCTTTCAAATAAACAACATTCCAATCTATAAGTAGTAGTCTAATTTTTTTAAAGCTATTATTTTTATACCCGGTGTATAACGAGCCCTCGTAAATTTCAGTCTTATTTTTTGTTTAAAAGTGCGCTTTGTACTCAGGATTTTACGGTACATACATATGTATGGGGGAGGGGGTGCTGTTGATGTTTTGATGGCAAACATTGAAAATTTCTAATGCTTAAGGGGAGTTGGAAACCTCTCTCTCTCTCTCTCTCTCTACTGACAATGTTCAATTGGCTGTTTTCGATGGACCTTTTCTCAAAATCTGTTTTATGTACATTCTTGAAAGTTTTCATACTATTAAAGTACACCTCTCTCATTAACCTAAAATGAGCTTTTAGCTAATTTTGAATTTTTTAAGAAATTATGAAATATTTTATCAAACATTGCGAAATTTGACCCATTTTTTACTTAAAAAATTTGTACAAATTAAATTTTTGAGTTTTTTACAAAAAGCTCATTTTAGTATATATTAGACATCATTATAAATAATTCGTAAAAAATTTACATTCCTATGAACAGTAGTTTCTCAGAAAAGGTACATCGCACATTAAAATTTACGTTTTGAGATAAATTGATTTTAATGTATACAGTGAGACTTCTAATCGACTAGGAAATAAAAAAATAAAAGGCTCAATTTAAAATAAAAGATACATGTTTTGGTTTATATCGGTCGTTACACTTTTAAGCAAAAAACAAAGTAATTTGTTTGCAATTTTCGCCATTAAAATGGGCGTGGCCTAAATTGAATGATTATTTAAAAATACGTTTTAAGGGCTTCTAAATACCCTAGAGGTTAAAGTAAGGTATTTTAAGAAAGGTTAAAATCTATACAGTTTGAAAATGTAAAAATCTCAAATTGTCAAAAAAATAAGATTTTAGCTTTCCAACACCCCTTTTAAAACAATTTTGTTCCTCTTACACAGTAATCCATTGTCAATAGATTTATCAAAAATTGCGAACCGAAACTTTCATATCTATTTTATTAAGAGAAAAACGCCTTGAAATTTATCGAAAGAGTCAGAGATAGAGATAAATTTTTTTTGGTCTTGCATTTATTTGAATTTCGACTTTGCCAAACGTGTGTAATAGAGTGAACTCTCTGATAGTAAAATTAAAAAAAAAACTTATTGTAATGATTTAAATAGCAAAGAGAGATAAAAAAATATCTGAAAAGGCTTACCGAGAAACTAGTTTAATCTTTTTCGAAATGTAATGCGATTCTAAATTTTGGCAATTTTAAGAGAATAATTTTTTTAAAAAATGGTGTCCGAGAGAGAGAGTTGAAATTAAGTGCAAAGTAGTAAGAATGGAAGGGGAGTTGAAGGCAATACCGAAATATTTTTATGTTTTTCTTTCCTCTTTTTCAATTCCTACTATTAGCTCTCTCTCTCTCTCTCTCTCTCTCTCTATATATATATATATATATGTAATAATTCCCTCTAGCATTCTTTTTATTAACTCTTTTAATAATACTCAAATAATCTTTTAATTATTTGATTCGAAACTAACCCCCTTATTTTAATCGAAATGAACTAATAATATTACATCATAAATCCCTTCCCCGCCCTTTGTAACCAATCAGAGCTCTTATTACAAGCATGTCACGTGGTCTTCAACGTCAGGTATAAAAGCCGATATATATGTCTCTGGAAACCTCTCGCTTTTCGATCATTTTCTCTGTAGTCATGTAGCGGCTGCAGCGCGTTCTGTGTGTGTCTTTGTCTGTGTTGTGTAGTCCATGTTTGCTTCTTGTATGTGTAATGCCGTCCCTACTGGATCTTTATGTGTTCCTGGATGTGAATAAAAAGGGATTTCGATTTCCATGAGTTCCTCTTCGATACTATCGTATTAGACCATGCTCCACGTAACATAGAAAATCACACCACCGGCCACGCCCAACCATTGGTTCTCCATTATTTAATCAACCACTCGCCACGTCTTACAATATATTTACCACTCAACGAAATTGTTCCAGAGGCATTTCATATATATATATTTATTTATCTTGTTCAAATTTTCAATCGTTAATAAAATACTTTCTATTCATCCAATCAAATTCAAATAAGTTTTTCAACTTGTAGTTGGTGACATTTGATGCTAATACAGTTTTTTTCAAATATTAATTCATTAATTAAACTAAATTAATTATTGGTTTTCGACACACGCCAACTTAGATTCTTCTCCATTGTTGCAACAATGTAACTGTTAAAACAATGACAAAAGTTGGCGTTGAAAACCGATTTTTCAGCAAAACTAGCCAAACGGGGTATGCATTGTTACAACACACAATGCAGACAAATCATATATGCTCTTTTTTTCAATTCCTTCTATTCACGCACACTCTCAATCGTTTATAAAATACTTTCTATTCATCCATTCAAAGTAGGAATTGACTTAAAAGAATTTTTTTTATATTACTTGTTAATGTTTCGGTTTAATTAATTATTCAGTTATATGGCTTATGAAATATTGCGGCATTTGAAGGAAGAGATATTTTATGCGTTGCGAATATGAATGAACATATGAAATAACTTGTCCAGAAGTTTGATACTGTAGCAACTCTGATGACTTTATGAAAAGAATTCATCAGAAAACTGTATACATGTATGTGTGTCGGTTTATCTGTGTGTGTACATTCTGGACATAATTGTCGCGTCTCATTGACCACGGGTGTTGGTGGGTTCCAGTAAAAATCAGCCATTTTAACAACTAACACAAATTTATTCATTATATCACCTAATAGCTTTAAGCAGCTTAAATGAGAATGCTTTTAAATCACTATAAACCCGAGGGGCAATCATTTTAATCAATTAAATGTAATAGTAATAATATCACTTATCTAATCTCTTGATACTTGAATAATCTTTCACTTGACTTAACTATACGACATCCGGTCACTAACACGATCACTGTTTTCTTCTATCTCAACTACCATCGCGCCTAATCCAACACTTAAATAGAAGTTCTGTTGTTGTTGCACGCCCCCATTGGTCAGCAGTGCTAGACCAGGTCCACTTTCAGAAAGTCCAACACCAGCAAGGGATCGTCTGCTAAATCCTGCTTGGTGAGCCCTAGGCACTAGAGGATGTGAGCAGGCGTGGCCGGTTCAGAAGAACAGTTCGTACACATTTCAAAGCTCTTGTATCCTTCAGAAAATTTCATTGTTTTGATATGGCCACTTCGAAAGCGGGCTAGAAGAGATTGATCGTGTCTTGTAAAACCGTGAGCCAGAGAAGCTCCAGAACGAGAACACTGATACCAATGGTGCTCTGGGGGGGGAGGTAATCCAAGCGGTCTTATTCTGGTGTTTAGTTCTAGAGTAAATCTCCAAAAAGGCGAGGGGTGCTGACGGCTGTGGTACCTCGCAAGCGCCAGCCTTGGCCAAAGTGTCCGCAATCTCATTTCCTTCTAGATCTATGCGAGAGGGAATCCACTGCAGATGAATTTGATGCGATGTGGAAAGTCGTTTTAACTTGGTACTGTACAGTACAGAGAAGTTCTAATTTATATTCACTAAGTCTCAGTTCAGTTCAGTTCAGTACAGTGAATCACTGTAAAAATGGAGATTTGGCCAACGCCTTATGCTCCGAAAGAATTTCGATTAGTTTTCAACTTAGGTTGTAACGTACAGTTAGTGATTGCACTGTCCATCAGTAGTTTTAAGTATCGCGCCTTGCGCTTCAACTGAAATTGATGAAAGTAGAGTATTGAGTCTATTAGCTGGAATTTTAGAATCTATTGGTTGATGTAAAAAAATTTTAAACTTTTTGAACATGCTCTATTATTTTGCAATTCGCTATTGAGGAATAAGACCATTCTCCGTGGTTGGGGATAAAATTTTTCAAAATTTCACGCTGCGATTTGTATTTGATGCAGGTTAATATAAAATATTCACTAGTTTCTGGTACTTGACAATCTGCACACAAAGGAGAATCTGTTTGCTTAAAAAGGAAATAAATATCATTTAATGATAATTTTTAGCTCGCAACTTATTGATTAAAACTTCTGTGTTTCTATTTTTTGCTGCCTGTCTATTCCACTTTTCAAGATGAGAAATATAATTATATTTTTTATATCTTCTGCTGTTTTTCCATGCTTCTTCGTTTTTACTTTTATGTTGTTTTTTTAAAAAAAATGTATGAAGATCTTCCAAAGAAATCCAAGGAATAATATTCCATGGTTCTGGAGAGGTTTTAGCTAATTTATCCACTTCTTTAGTGATTTCTATTCCCTTGTAAGCTGGTACCCAAATGAATGTAATGGATTGAACTATTTGAAGACACTCTTGTATAGTTGAACTTAAATTTAAAATTATCGTATTGGATTTCCTATTAATATTTTGGATACTTTTTAAAACTGATAAACTGTCCGTTAGGATAACATAGTTTTCTGCTTCAGTAACCTAATTTTGTAACGCAGTCCGTATGGCTATTGCTTCAGCTGTGAAAATTGAAATCGTTTCTTTCAATAAGTAATTCTGTCGAACTTTTTTTTTTTTGGGGGGGGGATCAAAATTCCTATTGATGTTTGATTAGAATTTTTTGAATCATCTGTTGCTATTATGATGCTGTTATTAAAATTTGTCTGGATGTAATCCACAAAGTCTTCTTTAAAGAAAGTGGTTTTCAACTGAAATCACAGTTAAAAAGATTATTTTACCCAAGAGGATTATTAATAGAATCGTGAATAGACCCATTACATCATCCTGAAAAGACAACAGGTCGAAAAGCAAAACGAATTTATTAACGTATTTTAAGCGTCCGTAAAGAGGCAATTTTTATGTCCATTCTCTCTGAGTACAATTCCAAAAAGAAGACAGAATAATCTCCCCATTCACTCAGTTAGGGAATTACAATAGGGAGAAAAATAGGAATATTATAATGCCGTGGTAAAATTAAAAAGTTTGTTGTTGTTGTTATAAACTGCACAGGTGGTTTTAGGGAAACGTTGGTGCCAGACAGTCGCTAAGTAAGGCATATGTAAGGTAATAAGATATTCTTTTTCTAGGAATCGGGAATAAATCTGTCAGAACACAGGGTTCAATCTTTTGAAAGCGAGAAAAGAAAAGAAACTTGCGTTTAGAAAAAAAAACAAGTATTCGTAATTGAGATTTACGGAGGAAAATATACACACACACAAGTTTAGAGTTTATACTAATATTAAGGGAGATTATATATATACTGCTCAAAATAATTAAAGGATATTGCGGTTTTAGGTGGATCTTGTGGCTGGGAAACTTTTTAACTAATTGATACAAGGTCGACAGACGTAGTAGGTTATATGAGAATAAATTACACATGTTTGGCAGAAAAAAAATGCATTTTATTGCGCATTTGTGTATAAAAGGAAAAAAACACAATTTGTGCATATGAGAAAAAAAAAGAAGAAAAGGTGTTTTCTTCAAAGGATATCATTTTCAGTAGGGGGTATGGTTTCCACGGACGGCCAGCAACGTTGAGCACCTTTGAGGCATGGAGCCAATGAGGCTATTAATCACGAGTTGGGGTATTCTGTCCCCCTCTTCCAGAAGAGCTCTTTCCAGTTCTTGGAGAATTTCTGGGGGCGGTTGGCGGCCAGCAACTCGTCTTCCTAGAGAGTCCCAAACGTGCTCTATTGGATTCATGTCTGGAGAACACGCTGGCTATTCCATTCGTACGATTCCTTTCTCGAAAAGGAAATCCTCCACCAGCACGATGTGGTCTGCAGTTATCGTCCATTAAAATGAAGCCATCTCCGATTTCTGCAGCGTAAGGAACCACAAAAGGTCTGAGGATCTCATCCCTACATCGGCGAGCAGTCAGAGGTCCATCTCAAATGATGTAGAGGTCTGTGCACCCTTCAATGGAGATACCACCATACACCAACACTCCCCCACCGCCAAATCTGACACTTTCGCGCACGAACGCAGGATTATTCCTACTGACACGGTCCCTCCAGATGAAAATACGCCTATTATCCGGATGAACAGAAAAACGGGACTCGTCAGAAAAAAGAACATTGCTCTCCATTCATTTCTCCTCCAGTTCACATGCTCTGTTGCCCACTCCCTGCGGTCGCGACGATGCCTTGATGTTAGTCTAACACATACCATCGGTCAACGAGCATACAGACCTATACCATGGAGCCGGTTTCGGACAGTCTGAGTTGAAACCGTGGTGCCAATAGCCGAGCGAAGGTGTTGTTGGAGAAGAGTAGCGTTCATATTTCGGTGTCTCCGAGCCGTTAACACTAAATAACGATCTTCATTGGGCGTTGTTGTCCGTCTATGACCTTGTCCTGGTCTTCGGCCTGCACTTCCAGTCTCCAAAAAACGGTTCCAGATCCTGGAAATCACACTTTGTGACACTCCAATGGCTTGCGCTACTTCGGCTTGAGTTTGGCCCCCTTCTAACCTACCAACAACTCTCCAAGCTTCTGAATCGGTTAAATGACTTCGCTGAGACATCGTACTGATCGAAACAAAGCAGTCACTGAATGCCGATCATCCTTGTCTTCATTTCAGTTGAAAGTCAAATTTCATTCGCTGCCGCTGAAGCGACGTTTTTGAAGTCGAACTCAAAATTATCATACTCCACAGTTTGAAAATCAGAAAAATTTGCATTTGTGATTCTCTTCTTCCATTTTCGGCAAAAAAAATTTCGCTTATATCTTTATTTTACATAAAACTTACAATATCCTTTAATTGTTTTGAGCAGTATATATATATATATATATATATATATATATATATATATATATATTTGAATAAAGAAATTCTAAATAGTAAGGATTAAAATTCCTTAGAATAATAATAGTTCATTATTATAAATTTCTAATTTTTCCTAGATATAGATTAGATTCCATATTCTAATATTAGATAAAATTACTTATTTACTTATTATTATTTTTTAATTCATATATAACCCTAGTGTCATTAAAGTTATGGTAGTTTGTAAACTCTCTCTTTTTAATTTTTTATTTCTATTCTTTTCATTCTTTTGCTGTGCTACAATTCAGACATTCCGAAGCTTTGAATTTGCATTTGCGTCCAGAATCTGGCAATAAATTATTTATTGTACTCACAGATTTAGCGCGGGTTCTGCATTTTTGAATGCAATTTTTAGCTAAGTTACCTTTATCCTCTTGTGATAGATTTAGGTATTCTATCCATTATTTTCAATAGGTTTTTGCTCAGTATCTATATATATATAAGATGCATTTGTTGTCTGTTTGTCTGTTCCCTTATAACTCAAGATCCAGACAACCAAATAACGTGAAATTTGTTACACGTACACAAAATTACACGAGGAAGGTTCTTAAATAGGTTTGGCGTTCATAATTCTATCCGAGTTTTTTAAAATTTAATTTTTAAGTGCTTTTTCAGTGTTATGACGTCATATGATGTCACGTTTCTCATTAAGCGAACAATTTGTACTTTACATGCAGTTTTTCAACATTATTACATATTTTTACAGTAGCTATGTTTATCGGTTGGAATATTTATTCAATTTTTCTATTCTTTGATAATTAATTAGTTTTATTTTTCGAATAAATCATTTTTTTAAGGATTGTGTTTTAACAACTAAAATTTTGTTTTGTGGCTTGGCAACATTTAGGTATTACCGCGGGATGTTTATGTGTGTGATTTTGCTTACAAATTACAACTTACAATTTCAGTATTTTTCCGGAGAATTTATTTCTTTCTTTAGAATGCGAAGGTTATAATTTTGACAAACTAAAACTTCTTATTGATAATGGTATTTCAGTTTTTATTACTGCGATTTACATAAGTATAGTATTTCCGTTTTCGTTATATGTTTTAGATAGTATGACATTAATAATATTTTGCAATTTTATGTGTCTTTATTTTAACCTTTAAGGGTATACTATTGGCTTCAGTACATAAAATTGCCTTGCAGAAAATCAAACTTGGGTAATTATACTGCCCAAGTAAAAGCAGTGTTGGTAGTAATTACATATCAAACTCGAATAGACATCAGAGAATGAGCAAAACAGACAAATGGCTTAAATACCTGTTGAGGAAGCAGGTGATCGTAAGATAAATTATTTTTGGTACTTATGTACTATCCTAACAATCGCCAACGTTCAAAATAACTTGCCAAGTTGGCAACCCCGATTTCGCATGTCATATATTTGCTGAATTGAGAGTCATGTGCTTCGTTTCATATAATGTTGCCAATAGGTTGCGGTTATATGTAAGTACCTTATTTTTTCAAATTATGCTTTTGCATTGATAAAGTTAGTTCAGTTCTTTTTATGTCAGTTAATGTTAGTATTGTGCTTGATTTTTCAATTTATTTTTATGCTCGGGATATATATACTTTGGATAATTTTTTAATTTAGTACTTACGTATTATTGCACAATGGGCAACGTTCAAGACAACTCGCCACTTTGGCAATCCCAACTTTGTATGCGTTGAATTGGCAATCATGTGCTTCATTTTGTATAATGTCACCAATAGGTTGCGATAATACATAAGTACCTTTAATTCTGTACATTACTATAACATTAGACAGGCTGCAACATACCAATTTGGCGTGATTTCAAAATTATGCCAGAAATGAGTATGTTGAGGAAGCAGGTAGTCGTAAGATAAATTACTTTTGTTACTTATGTACTATCCTAACAATCTCCAACATTCAAAATAACTTGCCAAGTTGGCAACCCCAATTTCGCATGTCATATACACTGCTCAAAATAATTAAAGGATATTGCGGTTTTAGGTGGATCTTGTGGCTGGGAAAATTTTTAGCTGATTGATACATGGTCGACATACGTAGTAGGTTATATGAGAATAAATTACACATGTTTGGCAGAAAAAAATGCATTTTATTGCGCATTTGTGTACAAAAGGAAAAAAAACACAATTTTTGTATATGAGAAAAGAAGAATAAAAGGTGTTTTCTTCAAAGGATATCATTTTCAGTAGGGGGTATGGTTTCCACGGACGGGCAGCAACGTTGAGCACCTTTGAGGCATGGAGTCAATGAGGCTATTAATCATGAGTTGGGGTATTCTGTCCCACTCTTCCAGAAGAGATCTTTCCAGCTCTTGGAGAGTTTGTGGGGGGTGGTTGGCGGCCAGCAACTCGTCATCCTAGAGCGTCCCAAACGTGCTCTATTGGATTCATGTCTGGAGAACACGCTGACCATTCTATTCGTACGATTCCTTCCTCGAAAAGGAAATCCTCCACCAGGTTAGCACGATGTGGTCTGCAGTTATCGTCCATTAAAATGAAGTCATCTCCGATTGCTGCAGCATAAGGGACTACAATAGGTCTGAGGATCTCATCCCTATATCGGCGAGCAGTCAGAGGTCCATCTCGAATGATGTAGAGGTCTGTGCGCCCGTCAATGGAGATACCACCATACACCAACACTCCCCACCGCCAAATCTGACACTTTCGTGCACGAACGCAGGATTATTTCTACTGCCAAGGTCCCTCCAGATGAAAATACGCCTATTATCCGGATGAACAGAAAAACGGGACTCGTCAGAAAAAAGAACATTGCTCTCCATTCATTTCTCCTCCAGTTCACATGCTCTGTTGCCCACTCCCTGCGGTCGCGACGATGCCTTGATGTTAGTCTAACACATACCATCGGTCAACGAGCATACAGACCTATACCATGGAGCCGGTTTCGGACAGTCTGAGTTGAAACCGTGGTGCCAATAGCCGAGCGAAGGTGTTGTTGGAGAAGAGTAGCGTTCATATTTCGGTGTCTCCGAGCCGTTAACACTAAATAACGATCTTCATTGGGCGTTGTTATCCGTCTATGACCTTGTCCTGGTCTTCGGCCTGCACTTCCAGTCTCCAAAAAACGGTTCCAGATCCTGGAAATCACACTTTGTGACACTCCAATGGCTTGCGCTACTTCGGCTTGAGTTTGGCCCCCTTCTTACCTACCAACAACTCTCCAAGTTTCTGATTCGGTTAAATGACTTCGCTGAGACATCGTACTCATCGAAACAAATCCGACACTGAATGCCGATCATCTTTGTATTCATTTCAGTTGAAAGTCAAATTTCATTCGCTGCCGCTGAAGCGACGTTTTTGACGTCGAACTCAAAATTAGTATACTCCACAGTTTGAAAATCAGAAAAATTTGCATTTGTGATTCTCTTCTTCCATTTTCGGCAAAAATTTTTTTGCTTATATCTTTATTTTATATAAAACTTACAATATCCTTTAATTGTTTTGAGCAGTATATATGCTGAATTGTGAGTCATGTGTTTCGTTTCATATAATGTCGCCAATAGGTTGCGGTTATATGTAAGTACCTTATTTTTTCAAATTATGGTTTTTCATTGATAGTTAGTTCAGTTCTTTTTTTATGTCAGTTAATGTTAGTATTGTACTTCATTTTTCAATTTATTCTTATGCTCGGGATATATATACTTTGGATAATTTTTTTATTTAGTATATTTATATATATATATACGTATTGCACAATCGCCAACGTTCAAGACAACTCGCCACTTTGGCAATCCCAACTTTGTATGCGTTGAATTGGCAATCATGTGCTTCATTTTGTTTAATGTCACCAATAGGTTGCGATAATACATTATCTTTAATTTTGTACATTACTATAACATTAGACTGGCCACAACACCCCCCAATTTGGCGTGATTTCAAAATCATGCTAAAAATGAGTAGCCTACCAATATGAAATTAATATTATGAGTATTATCTTAGCCTGTTTTATCTTTCCCTCCACTAATCCTTAATTAATTCAATATATAATTTTTGTTTTTTTATATTTTAGTACTTACATTTTTTTTTTGGCGATTATGTACTGCAAGTATTTTTTTACACATTGCGATGTTTTTGGCAAAATTAATCAGTGGTATTTTCCTTAAATATGTTTTTTATCTGTTTTTGACAATTTTTAAAATTTTGTTTGATGTCTGTCTGAAAGACAAATAGCAAAATAAATATTTTACAGTATATATATTGTGTTTGTACAAAAGTGTTTATACTGATTTAATCAAAATATTGAGCCTTCTTTTATTTTTGATATCTTTTTAAGATTTAATTTTATGTTATAACTAGCTATACCTAGCTAAATGTTGCTGTGGCTCAGTCAGCTTTAAAAGACTGGTACACCATAAAATATGCCATGAAGCTTACAAAAGTAATAATACACAAGAATTCAAACAAATCTATATCTATATATAAGACGCATTTGTTTGTCTGTCTGTTTCCTTATAACTCAAGATCCAGACAACCAAATAACGTGAAATTTGGTACACATTCACAAAATTACATGGGGAAGGTTCTTAAACAGGTTTCGTTCCATCCCAACCTCACTCTGGCCTCCTCCAGACAAAAAGAGTGCTTCATGTGCATGTTCTGAGCCATGGGTTCATTTTAGAGAAAACTTTACTAAACAAAAGCGGTAAGTAATTTGCAATACTTCTTTGTTATATTTACTTTAATGCAAGCAAATACTGCAACAAATATCACATTACTTATTACATTCCATTCCATTCCTTAATTCATAGGAATACATTGTCATTTTTTGCTACAGTCATGCCTATGAGAAAAGGGAGAGAGTATAGACTTGCAGACACCATTCTTTTCTCATGGGTAGTTGTATGTGGCCTGCTCTAGAGTGGGCAGAGAGGAAAATCTTTTTGTACACACTCCAAATGGAACTGCCAAAAATGTTGTCTATCACATTGCTTTAAGATAAATGTACACTTTTATTGAATGCAAATAAATAGTTTTGTAAGCTTCTAGAGAAAACCTTATTTTATACCCGGGTACTTGCAGCTAGTTATTAACATAAAGGGGGAAGGTTGGCTGGCCATAAAACAACTTCAAGCCCACTTTTATATAAATTATTTTATATGTAAGCTGTCCTAAGTCAACAATGTTTATAATAGTGTAGCTTCCATTTTTTATTATTTATATTCTATTATAATTTTAATTTCTAATATATCCTTCAATGTCTGGTTATATTACAATCTCAATTTTTTTCGGTTTTGCTTGAAGGAAGTTCATCTTTCATTAGTAGAGAATTTAGACTATATATACACTGATGGCCACCGTAAATGCAACACCCTGAAGGAAGCATGCAAATAACATGAAATTTACAACATGCATTAGAGGAGGTGAGATATGCAAATGATTAGAATTTCAGCGCTGACACACATCACGCGCGCCTGTGGCGCCACCTCAAAGCGCTATTTAAGGCTTAGAAATTTCTACGATTTCAAGTTCGGCAGTTGTGTTTTTCTTGTGGTTTTTTCAAAAAAAAGATCAGTTATGTCTCGAAGAAAACAGCGATCAGCTTTTGATCAAGTATCCGAGTTCGACAGAGGAAGAATAATGGCCTGCTGAGATTGTGGATTATCTTTCAGGGAAATCGGTAGTCTTGTTGGACGAAACCAAACAATTATAATGCGGATATGTGAACGTTAGATGCAGGAGGGTACGACGTACCGACGTGGTCGATCGCATCCACCTCATTTGACGTGGACGTGAGGACAGGCAAATTGTGCGCATGGCAGTGACGGATCGCTCAGTCACATCACGAACCGTAGCACAGCACATTGAGTCTGTAACGCATCATTCAGTGTTTGCGCGTACCTTTCAACGCCGTTTACAGCAGAGTGGTCTGTCCGCAAGACGTCCATTTCTTGGTCTACCCTTGACGCAGAGCCACAGACGTCTCCACCGCCAATGATGAGATGAAAGAAGGATGTGGGTAGCAGAATGGAATGAAGTTGTCTTTACTGACGAGTCACGCATCTGTCTGCAACACCACAACTATCGGATTCGAATCTGGAGACACTGTGGAGAGAGGATGTTTAACAGCTGCGTTATGCATCACCACGCTGGTCCTGCACCGGGTATAATGGTATGGGGCGGTATTGGATATCACTCTCACACTCCTCTAGTACGCATTGCCAGTACTTTAAACAACTAGCGCTACATCTCCGAGGTGTTGGAGCCAGTTGTTCTTCCTTACCTTCAAGGCTTGGCCACAGCCATATTTCAACAGTATAATGCGTGACCACACGTGGCACGCATTGTCCAAAGGTTCTTCGTCAATCACCAGATTGAATTGCTTCCCTGGCTGGCTCGCTGTCCGGATCTTTCACCGGTAGAAAATATGTGGTCCATGGTTGTTCAACAATTGACCAATATTACACCCCCAGCTGCCACACCAGATCAACTTTGGCAACGTGTGGAAGCTGCTTGGTCTGCTGTACCCCAAGAACACATCCAAAGTCTGTTTGAATCAATGCCGAGGCGTGTGGCAGCGGTGATCTTCAACAATAGCGGCTATTCGGGCTACTGATTCTGGCAGGAACCACGCTTCACAGAAGTCAATAAATTTAATCATTTGATACTTGGTCAACATGTTATCTACAAAATAAATTTTGTTGTGCTATCTCTTGTCTTTCTTGGTGTTGCATTTACGGTGGTCAGCTGTGTATTTATATATAAAGGGTGTTTTTTTAGAGGTATAGAACTTTAAATTGCAATAAAACAACGATGTATTATTCGATTGACATCAATTTTTTTATTCGAAAGATAATCTTGTGGCATTACATTTTAAATATGATTTCTGGCATATGACTGCCACGGCTGGCTCAGATGTAGTCCAATCTGGACGTCCAATTTTCGATGACCTTTTCCAACATTTGTGGCCGTATATCTGTAATAACACGGCGAATGTTGTCTTCCAAATGGTCAAGCGTTTGTGGCTTATCCGCATAGACCAATGACTTTACATAGCCCCACAAAAAATAGTCTAGCGGTGTTAAATCACAAGATCTTGGAGGCCAATTCACAGGGCCAAAACGTGAAATTAGGCGGTCACCAAACGTGTCTTTCAACAAATCGATTGTGGCACGAGCTGTGTGACATGTTGCGCCGTCTTGTTGGAACCACAGCTCCTGGACATCATGATTGTTCAATTCAGGAATGAAAAAGTTAGTAATCATGGCCCTATACCGATCACCATTGACTGTAACGTTGTGGCCTTCTTTGTTTTTGAAGAAGTACGGACCACTGATTCCACCAGCCCATAAAGCGCACCAAACAGTCAGTTTTTCTGGATGTAACGGTGTTTCGACATACACTTGTGGATTAGCTTCACTCCAAATGCGGCAGTTTTGTTTGTTGACGTAGCCATTCAACCAGAAGTGCGCTTCATCGCTAAACAAAATTCGCTTATGAAAATCGGGAACAACGGCAATCTCGTTTTGGGACCATTCGACGAATCTACGCCTTGCTTGATCATATTTAAAATGTAATGCCACAAGATTATCTTTCGAATAAAAAAAATTGATGTCAATCGAATAATACATCGTTGTTTTATTGCAATTTAAAATTCTATACCTCTAAAAAAAACACCCTTTATAAAGGAGAAAAGTGACTCACTCTCACTCACTGACTAATCACGATATCTCCGGAACTATTAAGCCTATAGACTTAAAATTTAGTATATATAGGCAAGTTCCTTTCATAGTGTAGACATCAGCTAATAACGGAATTTGCAAAGTTCGAACCCCAAGGAGCGTTACGGGGCTTAAGGGGCGTTATAGATAATTAGTTCCATTAAACTATTAGATGTTATTATATTTTGTAGGGAATCTCTATTCTATGAAAGGAATTTGCGCATCAAGTTTCAAGACTGTGCATCTAATAGTTTAATAATGGAACTAATTATCTATAACGCCCCTTGGGGTTCGAACTTTGCAAAATCCGTTATTAGCTGATGTCTACTCTATAAAAGGAACCGGCCTACCAAATTTCAAGTCTGTAGTTTTAATAGTTCCGGAGATATCGTAATTAGTCAGTGAGTGAGTCGCTATTCTCCTTTACATATATAGATTATCAATTATACTATTTTCTATTCTATTATTTTAAATATTCACTGCTTAGATTTGCATAAATAATGTGCTATTTGAGTAAGAAACCCCTAATAAGAGTCGGTAAGTGACATTTTCCTCCATTTTCATATTTTTTTTAACTTGTTAGAAAAGTTGGAAGTGTGGCAGGTGCACAGCTTTTTTAAATCAGATAGTGGTTTTTCTCCCAAAACGGTTAGCCACCCCGAAGCTAGACGAATTTTCTCTCTCCATAATGTTTTGTCCATATTTGACTTTGTATAAGTTTTTGTTTCTCCATTTTGTGAAAGTGATGACAAAAGCAGTACATTAAAAAGTGGTCTAAATCGATACAAATTGGTTACATAAAAAAAATTAGGTAGTTAAAAAATGAAATTACGCAACATATACATATTAAATTCATGTTTGTATTCTGATTATATTTCTTTTTTTTTAAAATATTTCCTGACGTTTTATTTTTGTTCACAACAAAAATTCTCCTAAATTAATCATTGCTTATTTGATCCTTTCATCCTTTTTTGAGTTTTTCGAAACTGTTTTATCAAAAAACTAGAGATTTGGTTGTAACTGATGTGAAATGACGGTTATAAATATCAAAATAAACATTAATTCTGAATGCCGACATATCAACAAAGATAAATAACGAATGAACAGTAATCAAATTTATCAGGAATTCATTCACTTATCAATTCTTATTTGTATTAATCTTTATTTTAGGACAGTTTCAAATTGATTATTTTACGCAGCATTATATGAATTATTTTGAGGGGTGTTTTCTTTTAATTTTATTCTCCTGCGTAATTAAATGTACATATTTCATTATAAATCTCCGAAATAAATTCGAATAACAAAGAAAGGAAAATATTTCAACATTTTATAACAGAAAGATTTCAAGACAATCTTTCAAAATATAAGCGAATTCTTTTAGAATAACAGAAGACTTGCTGTGAGACAATGCATTCATATATCATACTGTTTGAAAAGAATCAACATTCACAAAAAATATAATGGCTTTTGAACATGAATGAACAAAAATGATCAATCAACATGGAGAAAAAATACTCAAAATGAAAAATGCTCAAAAATGAACACATAGACATACTCATTTTGAAATGAGTATGTATGTATCAGGTTTGATCACATGGCTTTATCGATTATAAAACCTTGCATGTACTCAAAACTCGAAAAAATGGTTAATTAACACTCTCAAACAAATTAAAAAAGTATTCAGGTTTACAGATGTTCTTTTAATATATCGGCTACATATTTTAAAAATTGGGGTCCAACAACAAATTTAGTTCCCATAAATCTTCCGAACTATTTTTCGTATCTATCACGCTACTCGCGGAAGAACACATGAGTACTGGATTGTTTTGATTTTATGTTTTGACTTCGCAAGATCTGTCATAAAGTCTAACGTTTACATCAACTGGATTGCCTCAGATGATATCAGTAAAAAAATGTATCAAGAAAGATTTAAAAAAGCAAATGCTAATTTCTATTTAAGCAAGTATTTTGAAATTTTAGGCAATATTCCAAACATTAGCACCATCTCTAAATGGACAAAAATACAATAGAACAAATTCTGAATACTCGAATCTTTAGCAAAATGATCATTACTCCAGGACTTCTAATAAAATTCAATTTATCAAACAATGCGAATTGTAGCTCTCGTAATTGTTTAAATGACTTCGACCATATCTGGTATATATTGTATATAATCATTGCCTTTTCAATGGGTTTCTTCTACTCACATTATAACTATGTCTGTGAGTCAAAACTTTAAAAGCTTTTTTCTCACATTTTAAAGAGCTCAATTGAGCTGAAATTTTCTATACACGATTGTTTGCGATGACAGTACGATAATTTAATTATAATTAATAAAAACTAATTATTTAAAGAATTAAATTTTACTCATAATTCCAATTTACAATGTGAAAAAGTTAAATATTGAATCAGTAATTGACATAACCTAACATTCATTCACATAGAGCTTTCGGATCGCACTCGAAAATTAAAAGGTCCACTATCTTATTGCAACAATATGAAAATTTTACAAATAGATATATACAACTTATATATATATATATATATATATATATATATATATATATATATATCGTGTATTTGTGTATTTTTTTAAAATGTGGCGTCGATTTTTAATGCATTTTGAATTCTTTTACTTCTTTTTTTAAAGTCAATATTCATTCTCTTTACAATGCTTAAACGAGCTAAAAATTTTCACACGTATTTATTTTAGATTTAATTAACGTAAATAAAATAAATTATTAAAATTAATTATTGAATAAATTTAATTTGAACTCAACGATAACTTTCGTTCTTAAAATTTAAGGTATAAAAAAATTATTTTACGCAAAATGGGAAGTTTGAAAGAAAACCCATGTTTGAAAAACACTTTTTTACTTTTGTTACTTATGTTTCACACACATTATGTACATTATGTGGTGTGGCCGGGCTTAAAACCTCCCAAAGTAATGGCTTATTATTACGGAACTACCCAGCAGAATGTAACAAACTGTTCATCCATGGCGTGGAAAACTCTCCGAGATTTTTTAGGTCTAGTCCGATCGGTCGCACGTACGCGCATTATTCGACAATCGCAGACGATAAACTTTCTACACTAACTTCATTAGTACAGATGTGGACGTCACAGTAAAAGGTGCAGTGCGTACTTCTGTTTCGGAATTTAAATCAGTCACGAGTGTACAGCGACGTGTTCGAACAGTATGGAATGTCGTTACTGGCTTGCCTAATAGACTTATCAGGACTCCTACAAAATGAATCACGCATACGATCAACAGTGTCTTCTATTATGAAAACTTAAGGATACTTGCTAGTTAGAGATACCAAAGTTCCCGTCTCCTTTAAAGTTCTTTCCCATTGGTGGATAGATTTTGATGTCAGAGGGTCGACATTCCATTCTGTTCGAAAACGTCGCTGTACACGCGGGGCTGATTTAAATTCCGTCAATCAAAGTACACACTGCATCTTTTATTGTTGTGTCCACATCTTTACTAATGAAATCAGTGTAACAAGTTTATTGTCTGTGATTGCCTAATAATGCTCGCACGTGCGGCCGATCGGAATAGACCTAAAAAGTCTCGAAGGGTTTTCCAATCCACGGATGAACAGTTTATTACGTTCTGACGGATTGCTCCGTAAAAATAAGCCATTACTTTTGGATACCTTAAGCCCGGACAACCTTATGTTGTATTTATTTCAAAAAAGTTAAGTAATCATAGTGATTTAGATTATATTATGTGTGCGTGTGTTATTCAAAGTTCGTCTGCTTGCAATTTTTTTAAAAATCAATTCTACATTGGTATTTTAGAATTTGTTTATTCAATTTAAATCTATAATTATAGTAGATCAGTTATAATAATAGAAAATAATAACGTTATAAAACTTCAGTTCAGCTATACTTGTAAATCAAACATATAAGAAGCCATGAGAAACAGCAACCACCCAAAATACCAGAAAAAACTGGAGGCACCTGCAAAAAATTTATTACGATTAAACAAATGCGAAGTTATTATCTACAAAACAAAACAAAAAAAATGTAAAAATTATTAACAACCTCAAGAAAGTAAGAACAAATTTAAAAATGAAGTATTCATTTCGCAAAAAATAATTTGTTACTGACTGACTTCCTCTTCTTACAAGTGCAATCATTTTTGCATTACACTCAAAATATTTTTTGCTTTAAAGAAAGCATAGTTGGTTTGTCGCTGGCCTTGTACGCCGAAAGTTCTGGGTTCGACCCCGGCTCGAGCCGGTGGATTTTCATGACGCAGAAAATCGACAGAGGCCATGTCACATGATTATGCTGAATGTAAAAGATCCCTTGAGTGCCTGTTTGGCTTAGGTGCTTATGGCAAAATTAAAATCTTAAGTACGGTTTCGCATCGCCAGAGCTCAGGTGCCTCCTTCTGGGGAGGAAACTCGGAGTCAAAATTACCTGTGTTGATTGGTATCGCCTATATGGTCAACTCCCGGGGAAGGTACTAGGTCTGCAATGGTAAAACACAAATCCCCAGCCTTATTAGAAATAAAAAAAAAGGAAAAGAAATAAAAGTTATTTTTCTCAACATTTAGACAGTGTTAATGTACATACCATACAAGAAATATGTCATTGGCTAGATCAGTATTTTCCAACCTTTTGACATATGTGTACCCCTTCTGTAATTTTCATAACACTGAGTACCCCTCATCAAAAAATGGATGTATTTTAATAACAATCAAAATATTATTTTTGTGTGCCATACACAAAATAATAAGAAAAAGAGAAATAAAATTATTCATAATAAAATATAAATAAAAGTTATATTATAAATAATATTTATTTGGATTAATGAAAAGGATGAAATTGCTTGTGCTAAGATGACATATAGTCATAATTTAGTTCAATGGTTGTTAATTTTAATCGGAGATACAGTTCCACGTACAATAGTCTGTACCTTTTCTTCGGCTTAATGTCTACTAATGCTGGAGAAACATCTTCGCATAAATATGAATTTGAAAAGGGCAAGATGTATTTCAGAACTTTTTCTGTTAAAACCGGAAACACACATGTTGCATTTGTAACCAAAATGAAGTTAAAGTACAACTACTCCTTATGTTTATTTTTCAAGAATCCGTCTGAACAGAATTTCAACAGTTCCTTTTCGTCCACATGCGACATATCTTCTGACAAGAATGCTGTGTTAATGTTAAACCGATAGCTTATCCATTCAAAGTTTTTGCTTAAATCAGGAAAATAGTTTTTCCAAGTCCACTTGCAAACTCTCTGTTATGAAATATCTTCAGAATATCAGCATCAATTTCAGCAGTTGAACTTGGTATAAAGTCATGAAGAGAAGGAAACACACAAGTCTACTTCATTGCCAACTCTCTTAATCTGTCAAGACTCTTAACTTGACTCACGAAATAGATTAGACGCAACTAAGCAAAGTGCAGTGCATACCCCCATCTAACTCCGGTGCATCGCGTTCCCCCACCAAACTCGTCCCATATTCCTAGGAGAAAGCGTACCATACCTTGGGAAACATTGGCTTAGATCAGGAGTGTCCGCCAGTACGTAAGTTGCGACTCACCGACTCTTTTAAAAAAATTTAAATATCAGGTTTTTAAAGTTTTTCATTTTGAAATTTATTTGAGACGAAATCTTTATAAAGGGTGTTTTTTTAGAGGTATAGAACTTTAAATTGCAATAAAACAACGACGTATTATTCGATTGACATGAATTTTTTTTATTCGAATAATAATCTTGAGGCATTACATTTTAAATATGATTTCTGGCATAGGACTGCCACGGCTGGCTCGGATGTAGTCCAATCTGGACGTCCAATTTTCGATGACTTTTTCCAACATTTGTGGCCGTATATCGGCAATAACACGGCAAATGTTGTCTTCCAAATGGTCAAGCGTTTGTGGCTTATCCGCATAGACCAATGACTTATAGCCCCACAAAAAATAGTCTAGCGGTGTTAAATCACAAGATCTTGGAGGCCTATTCACAGGTCCAAAACGTGAAATTAGGCGGTCACCAAACGTGTCTTTCAACAAATCGATTGTGGCACGAGCTGTGTGACATGTTGCGCCGTCTTTTGAAACCACAGCTCCTGGACATCATGATTGTTCAATTCAGGAATGAAAAGCTAGTAATCATGGCTCTATACCGATCACCATTGACTGTAACGTTGTGGCCTTCATCGTTTTGAAGAAGGATTCCACCAGCCCATAAAGCGCACCAAACAGTCAGTTTTTCTGGATGTAACGGTGTTTCGACATACACTTGTGGATTAGCTTCACTCCGAATGCGGCAGTTTTGTTTGTTGACGTAGCCATTCAACCAGAAGTGCGCTTCATCGCTAAACAAAATTCGCTTATGAAAATCGACCATTATTTTCGAAATAAAATTGCACAATTTGAAAGCGTTGTTCAGGCATGAGTCTATTCATGATGAATCGTCAAACCAAACTGAGAGTAAATCACTTGACAGCTGTTAAATCGGTCGCCATCTTGGAAAGTAATGCCAACTTAAACTGCTATACCTGAAAAAAAAACACTCTGCATATAAAAAAATCTTCTGTGCGTGTGTATGTGACTAAATTTCTCCTAAACGGGTGGACCGATTTTGATGAAATATTTTGTGTCTGTTCCAGTGTACTCGAGAATGGTTTAGATTCACAAGTCGGTGTAATATCGCAATTATTTAAAAAAGATATTAACTAAAAACCTTAAAACGTATAATTGTTTTACTCCTGTGTGTGCTATTTATTCTGCTAATGCGCGGCAAGAAAAGCCACGATACGGTATATCTTTATATATATAAATCTTCTGTGCGTGTGTATATGACTAAACTCCTCTTAAACGGCTGGACTTTTTTTTTATTTAAAATTTTTTCTTATCGGAAATCTATACTATTAAAAGAAAGAGTTTGTGTGTGTGTTTCACTTCTAAGCAACCCAGAAGAACAAAACTTGGCACATAATTACTATAGGTCCTAATGACGTTCACTAAGAAGAGTTTTTTTTTTTTCGAAATTCGCTTTAGATTTTTTTAAAGATTAAATTTTTAAGCGATTTTCCCATTTCTTTTCCTTTTTTTTTTTGGAAAATTTCAAGGTGAAGTTGTACTTCTACCGTTGATCCCAATGATTCCTTCAGATTCACCTACCCCATTTAAACGTTTATAACTTCATATTCACTTGGCATTTGCTATGACTATTAATAAGTCACAAGGTCAAACAATGAAGATTTGTGTCTTAAATTTAGAAAATCCATGCTATTCTCACGGCCAATTATATGCTGCGTGTTTGAGATCTATAATTTGAACTATCGAATTTATTTGTTTATACCCCTCAAGAATAAACCAAAAATATTGTACATCCAATGGCATTAGTTTATGTACAATTATGTATAAATATACCTGTTATAAAATAGTTTGAGTCTCAACTTTAACCTTTAATTAAAAAAAGTAGAAGTTTTTATTCACACAGCCTCTACATTTAACTTCGCTCATAGTATACACATACTCACACGCTATCGATTGATCGAATTGTGATAACCGTACATGTAATGATGTTCGATATTGTAATAACTTTTTAATACAAATTTTCATCAAAATGGCTCAAATTGTTAAAGCTTATTCATAAAAATTTGGAATTTTTGAATTTAAGATGTATGTACAGAACAACGTCTGTCGGGTCCACTAGTTTTATATATATATATATATATATATATATATATATATATATATATATATATATATATATACAGAGAGAGAGAGAGAGAGAGAAAGAGAGAGAGAAATCTACAATGTATTTGCCTATTACCTGTTCTTGTTTTAAAATAAATCCTTTTTGATAATAGAAATGTCCTTTGGATTAAAATAGAATTATATTTTATCAAACAGTTACATTTGATTTTACTATAACAAATTACTTTTTAATGAATTCCGCGAATTGCATTATGCATATCCTTTACTATGGATGGCACATGATTCTCTGTGTGTGCGACTTTCATTTCTCCTCCTCCTTTTCTGTCTAGAGTGCCCAAAAAGCAAGAGGCAGTATAAGAGATTTTTTTTTAAATTAAAAAAAATATATTCAAGATGGTTAAGGTAAAAAGGAGACAATGTATACTTACTCGTTTGAGAATGAGAACACTATCAAATTTCAACAATGAGTAACGAAAGATCAATTCAATAGGAACACCGTAATTTTCAAGAAAATGGCAATTGTATATTTTAAACATTATTTGATCATTGCATTATTATATTATATAATATAGACATTATTATATTATTTATGTCTATATACAAAAAAATGAAAGCAATAACAATAATTCATTGTTTTAAATTTTCAATTTAATAAATGTTTCCTTGTTTCCAAATCTGATATAAAGGTGCATATTTTTATGTGCGGCCCGCGAGATTCTAAGGTTTTTCTGAAGTGGCCCGCGAGATCATTTGGGTTGGCTACCCCTGGTCAAGATCAGTGATTTTCAAACTTTTTTAACTTACAGAACCCCTAGAATTTGAAGGTGCTTTCGTGGAACTCCTAGAACTAGAAAGTGTTTTCGTGGAACCCCATTCCATACACATACTTCGAAGAATATATCTCAAAATAATATTTAACGTGGATTAACATGTTATAGGCACTTTGTGTAAAGACTTAACAAAAATTACTGCATTTATTATTATAAGAATTCCAATCTAATTTTTTAATGTAATTTACTCATTAATGATATTAATTTGTGATTCAAGTGTCGCCTATCCAAGCATTATATTTAGTAACTGGGATATAAAGGGTGTTTTTTTAGAGGTATAGAACTTTAAATTGCAATAAAACAACGAAGTATTATTCGATTGACATGAATTTTTTTTATTCGAAAGATAATCTTGTGGCATTACATTTTAAATATGATTTCTGGCATATGACTGCCACGGCTGGCTCGGATGTAGTCCAATCTGGACGTCCAATTTTCGATGACTTTTTCCAACATTTGTGGCCGTATATCGGCAATAACATGGCGAATGTTGTCTTCCAAATGGTCAAGCGTTTGTGGCTTATCCGCATAGACCAATGACTTTACATAGCCCCACAGAAAATAGTCTAGCGGTGTTAAATCACAAGATCTTGGAGGCCAATTCACAGGTCCAAAACGTAAAATTAGGCGGTCACCAAACGTGTCTCTCAATCAATCGATTGTGGCACGAGCTGTGTGACATGTTGCGCCGTCTTGTTGGAACCACAGCTCCTGGACATCATGATTGTTCAATTCAGGAATGAAAAAGCTAGTAATCATGGCTCTATACCGATCACCATTGACTGTAACGTTGTGGCATTCATCGTTTTTGAAGAAGATTCCACCAACACATAAAACGCACCAAACAGTCAGTTTTCTGGATGTAACGGTGTTTCGACATACACTTGTGGATTAGCTTCACTCCAAATGCGGCAGTTTTGTTTGTTGACGTAGCCATTCAACCAGAAGTGCGCTTCATCGCTAAACAAAATTCGCTTATGAAAATTGGGAACAACGGCAATCTCGTTTTGGGCCCATTCGACGAATCTACGCCTTGCTTGATGATCGTTTTGATGAATTGCCAAACCAAACTGAGAATAAATCACTTGACAGCTGTTAAATCGGTCGCCATCTTGGAAAGTAATGCCAACTTAAACTTCTATACCTGGAAAAAACACTCTTTACATGCTAATACTTTTTACACAAACTGTTGAAGTCAAGGTCTATTGGGATTAAAGGTAATATCATTAATATTTTGAGTTTAACTTGTTTTTATACTTTGTTTTTATAGCCACTAACGTTGAGAAATATATTTTCCTTAAACACGATATTCTGAATGACGTTTAAATGTTTTTAGCCGTGTGAGAAATCCTGTGTATTTCGTATGAATTTTCAAACTAAAATTTTATAAGCAGTTCTTGCTTAAATTTAGATTTTAACATCAACTCTGTTGATATATTGTTCCCTTTCCTTCAATATAGGTGATGTTTTCCACAAATGTATAAAGGTGCATTTTTCATTAGGAAACTAGTTTTGCAAGACGCTGTGCTAACTAACGAGTAAAAAATTATCTCGTGGAACCCGAGATAGATATAAAATATAAGATATTAATATTCTTTTATTATATATATTATAATAAAATTTAAAAAGTGTTGCAAAATAAAGTTATTATGTATAAATAAAATTTTCACTTTTAATGAATAGGGATAGGGATGAGCTTTTTAGATACTTGTAACTATACAAACTTGATATAGAACGTGAATTCATTTTACATACATAAAGAACGTGAATTCATTTTACATACATAAAGAACGTGAATTCATTTTACATACATAAAGAACGTGAATTCATTTTACATATATATTTATTTCTTCTCGATTTTTTTTATTGTGACTCATGGAACCCCAAGGTTTCGTAGAGCACAGTTTGAAGACCACTGGTCTAGATCAGTGATCAGCAGCCCCTGGTCCACGAACTGGTACCGGTCCACGAATCAAATGGTGCAGGGCCGCCTAAAGAACATTAAACTATTGTCATTTTATTTAAAGTGGTGCATTTCTCTCGGACTTGCGCAACTTTCCACGGAAATCACTTTATATACTACGTTAAATTACTTTTATTCATTTTTGGTGTAACTATATTTTATTCTGAAGGCTTATTTAAATGTAACTAAATTTAAATTGTGAAACCAAAACAATCTAAAGTATAAACAATCAACGTGTCCCACCCTCGGCGGGCCGTGGTAAAATGATCAAACGTTGACCGGTCCGCAGCGATAAAAAGGTTGCGGAGCTCTGGTCTAGATCAAAGATTCCCAAAGTGGTTCTTACGAGCTTCTGGGGATCATTGTGACAACTGAGGGGGTCCATGGCAATTAATTTGAGGGTGCATGGACAACGTTAGGGATTCTATGAAAGATTTAATAAAAAGTAAAGTATTTGTGGCACACATTTCCTTTATTATGAAATTTAAAATAAAATTAGTAATAATTTTTACGTGTTAAAAATTTTTTAAGTAAAAATTAAAAATTTTACTTTAAAACAATATAAGTATGTATATTAAATAAGTATAATGACACAAGTGTCGCACAGTGTGGAAGTCAGATTGATCGCGGGTGAGGTAAAAATATGGACGGATGAATGCAATAACTTGTCTTAAGTATGACAATATAAAAGATTCAAAGCATCTTGTCAACAGTTTATTTTATTTTGTGCAGTGGCGTAACGGAGAATATTAGGACTTCCTGCGAAGTTAGGTCTTGCCTTTAATAGTTTAAGAATTGGGTGAATAAGTGAAGTTTTGGGCCTCCCAGAATCCTGGCTCCCCCTTTTCTGCGATACGGGTGTTGCGGGGGTGTACGTTACGCCACTGGTTTTGTGCATGATCCGGAAATCTGAAGGGAATCCGTCAAATGCCTTAGCGTTGTACAGAAAGCAGTTTTACGCTTAGTGTGTTGTGGTTAATGCCACGTGTCTGACGAAGTCAGAACAAGGTCCACGAAATTCCTCGTGGCAAGAGGCTAGAAGTACGCCTATCGTTGGCCTGGGCCTTGAACACCATACAGATGACAGTACGATTTAGCTCGGTGAAATTCCCCGAAGGGACGATAGTTGGTGATACCACTTATCTCCACCTCCACAATTTTGGCATGGAACTGAATGGGAGGGAAATATTCTCCAGTCCCCTTCACTCGTGATCAGCCCACAAAACTATCGGACCCACTGATTTACGAGCACGTCCTCCGTATGTACTCGGAGGGTATTTGATGGCATCGGGCATCGAACCCAGGCCTTCTGGTCTGGAGTCCGATTTCAATTGCATAAGTATTTTTTATTACAATTAATTTACTTCAGTGCTTCTCAAACTTTCAATACTGGCGCCCCCTTTTCAATCACAATTTTTATCGCCCCCTTATACATTAATAATGTACTGAATGCAATAATAATTCACTTTGACGCTAAAGCTACAATACGCGATCTTAATTATAAACTATACAAATTAATAACATAAGTATTAAATTTTGTATACGTTACTTTTAAGCAAAAAAATTAAGTAATAGGATAATTATTACGTTATTTTTCCTTTCTCTAATTTTTAAATTGAACATATTGCAAAATGTGGTTGCTGCTTAGAAGACAAAATGTAGATATCAGCTAAATATAGAAAACGAACTTAGAGGGTCAATTTCTAATCATAAGCATTCCTTATAAAAACTTTGCTTTGCAAGACAAGCCCATGGAAGTCGTTAATACTTATTAAACTTGTTCTTAATTTAGTATTAATTAATTATAAAATACTCTGTGCTGCACTGATACATTAAAAGTATAACGGCTGAAGTGCCCGCTCTTTGCACGAGTTCATTTATAAGGAAATAAAACATTATTGATATAATAGCTGAATTGTAAGGAGAGTAAAGCCAAGTGCGCGACAGTGTTTGCAAAAACGTAAAATGATTGCTCAAATTTTCATTAGTTTTAAGCGAATTGTAATTTTAAGCCTCACAGAATTAGCATTTATAATTGATGTTAAGGAATGAACAATAATATAAAATTCCGATGAAGAATAATTGCATTATTTTTAATATTTAAAGCGAAAAGACTTCAACATGTTTTAACCCGGGAGCAGGCGCGCACTCGATACGGTCGAGCGGGGTTATTGATTCACCCCAATCCTTTTTTTCTTTATAATTATTTTATTATACACGATACAAATCGTGATTCCAGCGAATAATTTAATTAAGAGAAAGTAAACTTACCTACTTTCAAGGACTTTTCAATTTTTCTTCGGTAACAAACAGTTTTGTCAGAATTAACGATATCGTGTTCTGTGTGTCCTGCGCGACCACTTCCGTGTAAAAAGTGTATTCATTATGATAATATGTATGTTGTTGCTAAAAACAATTGTGTAAAACGTTTTTCGTTATGCTTTATATATTTGAGATATGTTTATATGTATCATAAAACTCCTTTGCATGGAAAAAAAGCGCAACAGAGAAAAATACATTACTTACAACTTCCCTAAGTGAGAAACAAACTTATATATATAAGAGAGGGGTCATAACTAACTGTACCAATAATTTAGGTCAAACAGATTATTATCAAAAACAGATTACAGCTATAATGTGCAGTATTTCAAAAATAATCACAGTGATGAGTTTTTTATGTTCCTAAATTTTTTCGATTCTGGGTCTGGGATTTGTTTTTTCTCTGAAAGAGAAGTATGTTAGGATTAAAAAGAAAACGTAATAAAAAATCTCTCATGACGGGATTACAGCAAATCAAATAAAAGTTTTTTTATTTGGTTATAGGATCAAAGATAGCTAATTAGGTATTAAAGACGTTTTTATTTTTGATGACTTAATATCGCGCGCCTATAAATTATATCAGAGTAAAAGTGCATTTTTTTATTATGTCTGAAAGTATTTTGTTTTAATTCATTCCAGTAAATTAATTACTTTTTAAATATTTTATTTTCGACATGCTCGCGCCCCCCTCAGGGGGCGCGCCCCACAGTTTGAGAAACACTGATCTACTTTGTATGCATTATTGAGGAAATCGAATTGTTTCAAAAATGTCCTACAGTGTCGCATTCTGAATCATACTGGTTGATTGGTTTGATACGCCACAGCTAAAAGGTTGACGAACCCCTGGTCTATATATTAAAAATATAGCACTGAGATTTAAAATATGAAGAAGAATAGAACGAGAGGACATTTTCATCTCTACATGAAAATGGTTCTAAAGTATGTTGTCACATGAACTACTTGATATCATTGCAAATTAAAACACAGTATATTTCTAATTATTACATTTCTTCATTTATTTTTAACTATAATTGACTTTTTTATTCTGTATCCTGAAGCTTAATATTTTTATTCCTATTTCACTTGACACGCGTGGTGTTCCATAATATTTTTTATTTCCACGAGAACACAGTTACGGTTGTAGTTTTCCCTACTTCAAGTAAAGATAAACCAGCTGTATATTTTATTCCCATTTTTAACATACATAAGTTAATTAGAAATTCAATTTATTTTTCTTGACAGTGAAAACAAACATGTAAATAACGATTTTACGTATGTTATTTGAGAGTAAAAGAGCAAATTATAAAGTGATAAAATTTAGACAACAACATATTTCATTATTATTAAATTATTATTTACTGCTGTTGGAATCTTTTATTTTGTAAGTATTCGTAGGATGCTTTTAATATTTTGCCTTACATATTATATTGTTATTATTATTAAGCGTCATTGCATTTATATATTTTTGTTATTCTGAATTGGAAAAAAACACGATGCAAAATTAAAAATTGGAAGTTCTAAGTATAAAAGGACTATTATAACGAATGATAAAAAGTAATTTTGCTTGTCATGGTTTTAAATTTACGGAAAACATGACTTATTATTTTTTTCACAATTCCTACTATTATATAGTTTACTCTTTTCCTATATATATATCTACTAGCTGGTATACCCGTTCTTCGCACGGGTGAACTGAAAAATTAAACAACACAGATTGAAGGATAAAGATGTTTTTAATGAGTTAATTTTACGTGAATTGCAAATTAAACAAAAGAGCTTTTTGCATATATCAGCTAAACAAAAAAAGAAAGAAAAATAACACCTTTCTTAAATTTTAAGTATGTAGATCTAATAGCTTATAAAAAGGATTTTTTTTATTTATCCCCGTAACACTCTTGAGGGTCCATTTTTTAAATACCTACCTAAGCTGATCTCTGCTCAGCAAAAGTAACACATTGTTAAAAGTTTTTCGTAATGAACGCTTAAAATAGTGTAAACAATTTATATCTGAAAGTGTAATACATTAATATTACTTTCTGTTGTATTTATTTTATGTTAAAATTGTAATATTCCCAAGCAACGCCGTTTCTTAAACTATAATGGCTATAATGGCGATTCATTGAAAAACACAGCGAAATGTTAACGATAGAGTCAAGTTGGCAAATGTCTAGCTACTTTCATAGCTCGAGCATTATTAGAGCTTTGTAAGACCCACCGTGTAGGGAAGCGATGCACGTTAATTCTTTATCCACCGCATTATGATTTACTGCAGTTTTTTTCATACAATATTTTTTTTGGATCACCACATTGAAAATTAAGAGATATACATAAACAAAATACTCCACTTTGGGAAATTTAATCCGTTAGAGATAATAAATTAATTAAAGATATTCCACTGTAAAATTAATCATATACACCGTTCACTTAAATAGTCAAATCGTTTTCTAAGGTCTTCATTAACATACAAAAACATAACACACTTAAATTTTGACATAAACTATTTTTTTCGGGACAAAAATAATAATCTTTGCAATCCGCTGAAAACGCCGTCAGCTGAAAACGCAATATCTGCTACAAAACTATACGCCTTCCCCGCTAAAATGCTCATCATAGAACCCGTGCGGCCATATATCTTGGAAGAGGGGATTTCAAAGAATATTCATGCTAAGTATTGGTAGAATATTCCTTCTAAGTTGATGTGGTGTGGTAGTTAGGAAAAGGGGGTGCCAGCTCAGGTGTCGTCCACGTCACTTGACCATGGTTCAAAACTACGTGGTCCATTGCCAAAAGCCCTCGTGTAGTTGAACAGTACGACGTTAATATTCACTCACTCCAAAAAATACAGTACAATAGTTATAATTATTTTTATACTTAAAAATGCAATATCCGCCTATTCAATTAAAGTTATAGCGTTATAATTAACTACTCCACAAACAAACTATACAAATATGTCCAATTATCTACTGTAAGTACCAGAAGCAATAAAAGTATTTATTTGGAAAAAAGATCAATTTCTTACTACCAAATGTGCATAATAAAATGTTTAAAAAAACATTAAAATAAAGAGAGATTTATAACAACCTCTCCCTTCAAAACTTAGTTTGATTCTGAAATAAAAAAAAATAGGCATTATATCAGAGGAATTAATTAGAATCGAGCACCTTGCGTAGCCAAAACAAAAATGGTTTTTCACAAACAAAAGATAGATATATGCAGACGTGGGTTTTTTTGCAGCGCATGCCAGAATTGCTAGCAGATGACACAATTTTTTCCTACTTACTTGACAAATATCGTTATATTTTGGACACTTCTCACAATATCTTTATAAATTATAGCCTATGCTATAAATTATAGCCTATGTGTTATTCTGATGTATAAGCTATATTACTGTAAAGTTTCATTAAACTCCATTCAGTTGTTTTTGCGTGAAAGACGCCCGAACATCCTCACAAACTTTCGCATTTATAATATATATCTAGAGTTCTTCATATTTATATCTTGTTAAAATTTTCAACAATTCATAAAATACTTTCCATTCATCCATTCAAGTTCAAATACATTTTTTAAACTTGTAGTGGATGACACTTGATTTTAATACAGTTTTTTCAAATATTAATCCATTAATTACATTTTATTTTTTTTAATTTTAAATTTATTCTGTATTATTTCTGTCGAAGTTAGAACTAACTGCAACAGATGGTGCCATTACGTCTTTCTAACGAAGTAGTAGTTGACTTTAAAAAAAGTTTATATTATATGTTAGATATTCAAGTCTTACTATTTAAAGAGAAGAATGCGTGTTAGAGTCCTGATGCAACTGAAGAACCACCGTGTAGAGAGTCTCTCCAAACTTCTACACCACATCCATGCGAAGACATCAAGCATAGATTTAATGTGCAACAGCCCCTCTACACGATGGTGCTTTAGAGGCAACAGCAATTGAGTACTCGATTTTACAGACTTAATGCCGGTTACGAGTTTGCACCTAAGCCCAGAAAAATCGAGGAAGGAAGCAGAATAAATAATTGTTTCCGTTTGGAAAGTTCTCTTGGCTGGAAATCTGATATTCTAATACCGGTAAAACTAAGTCAAAAATCATTACGGAAAGCACACTAACGTAAAATTTAAAGATATTATTGGCAACAGTTTAAATTTCATTAGTCATTAATTATTGATCAAGGATAATTAAATGCAATCATAATTTTTTGCTCACTTTATTTGCACTTATATTTCACAAGTGATGTTAAAACTTCAAAAGCTAAAGATGGTTTCTCTTTTTGTAGATTCTTCCATTTTTCTGTTTCTTCTAAAACTCCAAACTTGTAGATGTTTTTGCAGAGGAACTCCAAGGCCAAAGCCTTTACCCCTGGATCATATAAATCTCCTAACTCTAGAATATCAATAGCATTTCCCATGAATATAATTTCCTTCAAATACTTGCAGCATGCAGTTATTAGTCCTGTCAATTTATACTTGTTAGTTGCAAACAACAAATCACCAACTAAAGGGAGTGTCAGATCTGCGGCGAGTTTTCCAGTGTATATACACTGGTGTGCAAAAATTAAGGACGAGACGGTTTTTTCAATATAACTTTGTACAAAAGCTTTCCAAATCAACACATTTAATACCGTAAGATCCCCAATACGTAAGGACATGTGTAATGTAAGCAACACTTACTAAAAGAGAAATCAGAGGGATAAAAAGAAGCTTGATTGAAAAAGTAGCATGGAGCGCAATGCGACTGAAGGCCGAAACATCCCTGTGATGGGTGTCCAGCAAGAAACATCCGGTCTTTAGTAGGAGATATGATCTCCCCTGACTGCTAGGCAGGTTTCACAGCGTCTGCCTATGCCGAGAATGAGGGTGTCAATGAGTTGTTGAGGCATTGCTGCTCATTCGTCTTGCAGCGCCAATCGAAGCTCCCGAATCGTTACTGGTGGTAAGGTACGAGCTGCCAAGCGTCTGCCTAGAAAATCCCATACATGCTCGATGGGATTGAGATCCAGAGATCGTGCCGGCCAATCCATACGTTCAATATCCTCACTCTCTAAGAGCTGTTCGGCAGCTACTGTGCGATGACATGGTGCATTGTCGTCCATGAAAAGGAACTGCAGACCCATAGCGCCTCTAAAAAGACGCAAATATGGAAGAAGAATCTCGTTACAATAACGGGTCCCGTTGACTGAACCTGCGTCGAAGATGTGAAGGTCTGTACGACTACCAAGCATGATGCCTCCCCAAACGAGAACACCGCGACCTCCATACCTGTCCCTTTCAATGATGTTCGAGGGATGATTGCGGCTTCCCCGCTCTCTCCAGATGAGTATGCGATGAGAATCGCTACTCAAACTGAATCTGCTCTCATCTGTAAAGAGTACTCGTCCCCATTCATTGTCTCTCCAATTCCGGTGTTTCCGGCACCACAGAGAACGCCTTCTCCGATGGGCAGGCGTTAAAGGTACACACCGTACAGGGCGTAGTGCAAACAGACCACCACCGTGCAGTCTTCTGGCCACGGTAAAACGCGATATCGGTCGTCCAGTCGCCTGTGTCGTGTGTCTAGCGATTTCTCCCGCTGTCTGCCGCCTGTTTCTTGTGGCCTGCAAGACAATGTACCGGTCATCTGCGGGTGTGGTTCCTCGTGGACGACCACTACTGAACCCCCGGATAGCTTTTCCTGTAGTTTGAAATTGCCTCCAAAGTCGTGAAACGATGCTGTGAGCAATTCCGAACTCTGCAGCCACACTTGTCACACTGCGGCCTTCCTCCAACTTCCCAATGATTCGACCTCGGGTAAAAGCATCCAGATGTCGTCTAACAGATTGATTATTCGCCATTTCTCGCTGAGGCAGCAACTCGGTGTGATTTTAACTGCTATACGGCGTGCAATCTCTTTGCCAGAAATACTGATCTTACACCGACAACATGCTTTATACTACTCAGACACTCCCCCATTACGTCTACCTGCATATCTGCGCATGTGCTACCGTACATCACCTTAGTTAATCTCCTGATTGGTCTTTCTGTCCGCTCTGCCTCTTCGTTCAGCTGATATGCTAATTTTTCGACTCCGTCCTTAATTTTTGCACGCCAGTGTATACATCAGTATGATCCGAAAAACAGGAGCATCAATATCGGGAATGATGACTACATTTTTCTGCGTTTTAACTTTACTTGAGAACATGCCTGAAAAAAAAGGCGATCTCACGGATAGTATATTTTTGTGAGCGGGAAAGCTAACGGAACCGCATTTTAGAAGAACGTCTGCCAGGGAAGTATATTCTGGATCCACATCAAACGGGCGAAGTCATTTGACAACGTCCTCAGAAATTGTAATTCTATATTCTTCTCGTCGTTGATTTTAGGATTGTCAGAGATTATTACATAACCAACTAGTGTTGATTTTGCATCCATCACATCCTATTGTATCTTTAACATCTCAGAGTTCCAACCCGGTATAAAATCAAGTGAAAATTCTTGTCTCCATAGGGTTTGCTTATCTACAGTTTGATGTATAAGTTCACCGGAAACAGAACTCGGTTCATACGTGTAATTTCGACGAATTTCAATGTAATTTGGTATGTCTCTGTTACTTTTCATAAACCAGCACAACATAAGCCATTGTGGGTTTAACATAAACATTGAATAGTAACACGACTTATCAGTATCTAGCAGTTTCCCATTCATCCTCCATGTTACTTGTATTTTTGTCATTTCTCCTTTTAGTAACTCTGTCAATATCTCTTCGTATCGAAATGAAGCCTACTTAAAAATGCTAATACCTCTCAGCTCACTTTCAAAGACAATGGTTCGCTCACACAAAGAATATTTTACATTCAACTCATATCTTATCGAACTAGATAACGCTTAGTATTTCTAGCACTTTTTCTCTACGAAAACGCAAGCTTGCTTAATATGCGAATGAAAAAGCATAAATTAAAAATATGTTTAAGAAGCTCAAAAATACACTAAGGAAAAAATATGAAAATTATTTAGAGAAAATAAATTGTACTTTAGCTATATGTGGATTTCGAAATAAATCCCAAATCTTTGAAAGGAATGGAGATTTGTTAGGGCAATTCTTAAATTTCTTTACTATTTCATATACACTCACGGACACAAAAAAATTAGCGCACCAAGAAATAATTGAGGGATCGTAACGAAACTTGGCAAGAAGGTACATGTCAGGGAGATATGCAAATGATTAGAAATGCAGCGTGATTGCGCATTACGTATAGCCGGTAGAGGGCGTTTAACGTCGTTCTCCATGAAGTATAAAACAGGTATCCAAAGCTTGTTTGAGTGTGCTCCCTGGAAAATAAAGTCATTTTATACAAGCAGATTCTGCGCCCAGTTATCACTTATGGTTCGCCCGTATGGGGAGCCGCAGCTGCCACCCACATGAAAAAGATTCAAGTAATCCAAAACAAGATACTCCGCGTCATGACGAACGCACCTTGGTTGACGTGATACACAACGATCCACATATGGAGCCGATTTCTAATTACATCACTAAACTCTCTAGAAATGTCTTTAAATTTATTGAATATCATGACAATCCAATTATCAAAGCACAAACACTGTTTACGTATCCTCATCCTAAAATTAAATATGCATACTCTTCAACGAAGTGGAGAAACCCGCTCCGCCCCCCATAACTCAACAAAAAACACTCTTTTCACACCATGAATTAGCTGCACTGCACTGCATCATTCACTCTGGGTTCTGAGGTGATCTCTCACCGTCTTGATTCACAGCCTTCGGCCGTCCCGTCTTCCTTCCTGCGTTCTTCCCCTCCCCCGCCGGCGCTCTGCTTCGTTAGAGCGTTTCGTGCTTTGGGGTACGTCCTCCCTCCCCGTTTTTTGTGGGAGTTTTCGTGATTTTTTAATCTTCTCATCATGGTTTACCTTTTCCCCCCATCCTTCTGGGAATAGGCGCCTTCGGCGCCGGCGCCCGATCATCTAATTTTAGTTTAGTTTGAGTGTGCTGAATTGTTTACAAAGGAAGAGCTGAGGTAGACATGTCATTACGCCGGTTTCCAAGACAATATGAGCAGCTGTCGCAGTTTTAGAGGGGGAGAATCATCCGCATGATGGAAGCAAGGTGGTCAGCTGGGCGAGTAGCTCGTCAATTAGGCTGCTTTGATTGTGTTGTGAGGAGGTATTGGGACCAGTGGATCCAAGAGATGTAATTTACACGAAGACCAGGCTCAGGGCGCCCTCGACAGACCAGTAGTCGGGAAGACCACCACATCGTAACAATGCACGCGTACAGCCAACTGCTTCATCGGCCGCCATCCAGGCATAGGTAGAACCTTCACAAGGGGCCACCTGTGTCTTCTCGAACCATACGAAGGACATTTGGGACCGCGGCGCCCATTACGTGTGCTATCCTTGATGCCCACCCATCGACGCCTTCGTTTGGAGTGGTGCCGCGCAGGAGGAAACTGGACTTCAGCGGAATAGAACCAGGTCGTCTTTAGCGACGAATCCAGATTCAATCTCAGCAGTGATGACAATCGTGTTCGTGTGTGGAAACCCCGTGGTGAACGCCTCAATCCTCCCTTTGATTTACAGCGACACACCGCTCCCACAGCTGGTGTGATGGTATGAGGTTTCATTGCCTACAATACACGATCACCCCTAGTATTGATCCGTGGCATCATGACAGCCCAATGGTATGTCCATGACATCGTGTAACCACATGTGTTGTCGCTCATGCAACGGCTCCCAGGAGCCCTTTTTTAAGAAGACAATGCTCGGCCTCACATGGCAAGGGTGTCGCAAGACTGTCTCTGCACTGATACTACCCTTCCTCGGCCTGCACGATGCCCACATTTGTCTCCAATCGAGCATATCTGGGATCATTTGGGTCGGCGATTTGGGCTTCCCACGAGTTTGAATGAACTAGAGGCAAGGTTACAGCAAATATAGAACGAAATGTCTCAAGACATCATACAGAACTTGTATGTCTCAATGCCCGATCTTATTGTATCGTGCATTCGCGCTAGAAAGGGTTCAACGGGGTATTAAATCCTCCGTTCTTTTGCCTTTTTCTCTGAAATAAATGATCCTTTTTCTTTGATATTCTAATCATTTACTTATATCAAAGTAATCATTAAGCATGTAAAATTTCGTTTCATTTTGACGACTCCTTCTTGGTGCGCTAATTTGCTTGTCCATGAGTGTATATTATCATTAATTTGGATTGAAAAAAAAATGTTGTAAAAATCCGACAGTTTTAAAGATTTAAGGCCTATTACAATGAAAGATACCAAGTAATATAAAAAAAATTTAATTCAATTCCTACTCAAGTCGACAAAGAAAAATTTTATTTTATAGTTACTTTTTATTAAATAGTTACAATAAATATAAATATGTATGCACACATGACAGAATCACAATATTAAGTGACAAAATAGAAAGCGATTTTCCTCTCAAAATTTTCCATTCTATATAGGGTCTTGGACTACTTTTTGTTTGTTTGTTACTGTCGAGATTCATTGTGATTAAATTTAATTATTTTAATAAAATAGTACAGTAAAAAGAAATTTTTATTTTTTGTTACTATTTATTCATTCAGAAATCACATTTTCAGAAATTAGGCCATCCCAGATTGGATTCGAACCTACGATCTTTCGATTAAAAGTTCAACGCGCTATCCATTGCTCTACAGAGACACAACGAACGATTTTTCTTCCTATATATGGTGTTGAACTATTATTTTTGTTTGTTACTATTTATTCATTAATTAAATTTAATTAATGGATTAATATTTGAAAAACTGTATTAACATCAAGTGTCATACACTACAAGTTTAAAAAATGTATTTGAATTTAAATGGATGAATAGAAAGTATTTTATTAAATATTGAAAATTTGAACAAGATTATATATATATATATATATATATATATATATATAGGGAGACAGTGAACTAATAGTAGGAATTGGAAAAGGAAAATATCTGCTTGTCACAGTTTTAAATTTGAGGAAAATACGAATAATTTTTTTTTAGGTAATCGAATTTTACTATTTGAAAAAAAGAATGCGCGGGTTAGAATCCTGTACCGCGTCCACACGAAGACATTGAACATAGATTTAACGTGCATTAGCCGTTATACATGGCGAAACTTTAGTGGCACAAGGACTTGAGCCCCCAGAACCAATGATGATTACAAGTTCCCAACCATTGGCTTTCCGATAACATGGCCAGAGAAGTCGTGGAATTAAGCAGAATAAATTATTGTGCCTATTAGAAAAGTTATTTTAGTTTAATGTATGACACTGTAATACTGGTAAACCTTAGCTCTGGATCAACAAAAGAAACTCACTAACAATAATTTTAAAGATGATATTGGCTGCAGCTTATAAATTTTATTAGTCGAATTATTGATAAAGGATAGTTAAAAGAAATCTTTTTTTTTTTACTCACCTTTTTTATTTTCTTTTAGTTTTCACAAGTGATGTCAAAACTTCAATAGCCAAAGAGGATTTCTCTTTCTTCAGAATCTTCCACGTTTTCATTGTTTCTAAAGCTGTAAACTCGTCGCAGTTTTGGCAGATGAACTCCATCGCAAAAACCTTTAAATCTGGTTCATGTAAATCTCCAAAAGTTAAAATCTCTAACGCATTTTCCATGGATATATTTCTCTTCAGATACTCGAAGCATGTAATTTTTAGTCCTGTCAGTTTATATTTATCAGCAGCGGACAACAAATCACCTGCTAGAGGGACTGTAAGATTTTCGATTTTCCCAGTGTATATGTATGCCAACAGGATCTGAAAAACAGGAACATCGATATCGGCAATGATGACCTCATTTTTTTGCGTTTCTGCGTTTTTGCTTGAGAACATCTCTAAAAAGAAAGACGATCTTACGGATAGTATACTTTTATGAGCGGGAATGATATCGGATCCTCATTTCAGATGAACGTCTGCAAGGAAAGTGTATTTTGGATCCAGCAAATGAGTCAAGTCGTTTGCCAATTCATTCAGAGATTTTAACTGTATATCACTCTCATCGTTGACTTTAACTGTAGATTTCCCAGAGTCGTCAGAGATGGTTACATAACCAATTAGTGGTGAATGTTCAGTTATTTTGTTGTTTTCCAGAATTATTTTCTTAGATTTGCAACCAAGTTCAAAATAAAGTGAAAATTCCTGTTGCCATAATATCTGACCATTCGGAGAAGACGTACTTTTTTGTTCGAGTTTTCCGGAAAAGGAATTGATTTTAGATGCGAATGTTCGATGAATTTCAATGTAATCTTTTTCATTTGGGATTCGGTTCGAAAACGAACACAACATGTGCCATTCTGAGTTTAACGTAAACGTTGAAATGTAGCACATCTTAGTAGTATCGAATATTAACCTGTTCATAAGCCATGTTACTGCGGTTGTCGACATTTCGTGCTGTTACTTACTCTGTCGATATTCTCTGATATCGAAACGAAAACCACCTAAAAAAGCTGCTATCACTGAGTTCACTTTTGTGATAATGCTACGCATACTCAGAGAACTCTTTTTTTCATCTAACTTATAACATCTTATCATATATGATAAGGATTGTATTTTTTACAGATTTTCTCTACGCGAAAACAAAAGTTCGTTTTATGTACAAATGAAACAAACATAGAAGAGAAAATTACTTTACATCTGAAATCCCCAAAATAATAAACTAAGAGAGTAATATGAAAAATCTTTAGAGAAAATGATTTGTATTTCAACTACATACATTTGAAATAAATCCCGAATCTTTGAAACAAATCGATATGTGTTGGGGCAATATTTATAAAACTTCTTAACCACTTAATATACCGTAAAATCCGGCGTATAACGCGCCCCTATACTTTCAAGCTGTATTTTTTAATTTTTAGGTATATTCGCCGTGTAACGCGCAGCCCATTTTTACGAAAAAACTTAAAATGTACGTGTGCATTTTTCTTATGTTTTGAAGTCATTATTTATTGGAGGAATCTCATTCCTGACTCTCTTTTGAAAAAATAGTATACTTCTAGAATTATACAATCCTTAAGTGCAAGAAGAACTGGGGGGGGGGACCGAATCAGCGCCATGGCTGGATTTTTCCCACACTTTTCTTTAAACATTGATTCCTTTTCCCCCTTTCATGTGATGTACGAGGCGGACGATTAATCTAATATATATTATAAATGCGAAAGTTTGTGAGTATCTTTGTGGGTGTTTCACGCAAAAACAACTGAATGGATTTTAATGAAACTTTACAGTAATATAGCTTATACATCAGAATAACACATAGGCTAAAATTTATAAAGATATTGTGAGAAGTTTTCAAAATATAACGACAATTGTCAAGAAAGTAGGAAAAAATTCTGCCATTTGCAAAAAAGCCCGTGACAGCATTCATCTATCTTTTTTTTATCCCTTCTGGTTTGTCTCCGCCATGCCTCAGTGCGCTTTCGCTTTTCATTGATTCCCTTCATCAGTGTCATCACAATTTTTATTTCATCATAAAACTAGATTTCGAAGGGAGAGGTGGTGGCAAGATTTTAACATAAAATAAATACAACAAAAAGTAATATTAATGTATTACACTTCCTGATATAAATTATTTACACTATTTTAAGCGTTCATTACACAAAATTTGTAACTATGACAGTGGAAGGAAAACTATGTGAAATTTTTTTTAAAATAAAATATCAAAATGTTTTTATCATTTAGTTTTTTTTTCTTTTTGAATGTTTTTTTTTCAGTACATGTAACTATATATCTACTTCCCCATACTGTTTTTTTATAACTTATATATATATATATGTGTGTGTGTGTTTTAAAAGTATTTCTATTAATTCATTATTGAATTAATTATTTGTTAATTAAAAAAGTACATTGTCTATTATTTTGGATAATAATACATTTCAGAGACATTTTTAAGCTAACTAAAGAATCGTTTTCTTTTTATTGCTTCACATTAATAAATTTTTAACTAATGCAATATTGTTTTTTAAAAGTCATAGCTCGAAATTTGAAGCAATATTTTATCTGTGAGGGGGAGGGGAAGAGGAAACAGTAATTTTACACTAAAAAAACCGTGTTATGCCGGGCTAGAGGGAGGGGGAAAAAACCTGTCTTAAATCGAAAATATGTGGAACAAATTTCGAAAAAGGGAAATTTAATGAAATAATTTTCGAAATCACTCACATTGCGTGCGTACAAACACACACATAATTGCTGGCGTCATGAGGGAAAGAGAAAGCCCGTGCAAAGCCGGGCCATGCAGCTAGTCTGATATATATTGTAAATGCGAAAGTTTGTGAGGATCTTTGTGGGTCTTTCACGCAAAAACAACTGAATGGATTTTAATGAAACTTTACAGTAATATAGCTTATACATCAGAATAGCACATAGGCTATAATTTATAGCATAGACTATAATTTATAAAGATATTCTGAGAAGTGTCCAAAATATAACGATATTTGTCAAGTAAGTAGGAAAAAATTCAGCCATCTGCGAGCAATTCTAGCTAGCGCTGCAAAAAAGCCCACGTCAGCATATACCAATCTTTTGTTTGTGAAATAACCTTTTTTTTTGTTTTGGCTATGCAAGGTGCTCGCTTCTAATTAATTCCACTGATCAGATTAATGCTTTTTTTTATTTCAGAATAAAATTAAGTTTTGAAGGGAGAGGTTGTGTTATAAATCTCTCTTTATTTGAATGTTTTTTTTATGATTTTATTATGCATATTTGGTAGTAAGAAATTGATCTTTTTTCCAAATAAATGCTTTTATCAGTTCTGATACTTAAAGTAAATAAACTTTCTATTTCACACTGTATCATTTGGACAAATTTTCAAATTTTTTTTCTGATTTGTAGTTAATTATAACGCTATAATTTTAATTGAATAGGCAGATATAATTATTTTTACACTTAAAAATGCAATAACTACTGTACTGTATTTTTTGGAGTGTGAGAGTGAGTGAATATTAATGTCGCACTGTTCAGCTGCACGAGGGCTTTTGGCAACGGATCACGTAATTTTGAACCATGGTCAAGTGACGTGGACGACACCTGAGCTGGCACCCTCTTCTCCTAATTACCCCACCACACCAACTTAGAAGGAATATTCTACCAATACTTAGCAGGAATATTCTTTGAAATCCACTCTTCCAAGATATATGGCAGCACGGGTTCCATGATGAGTATTTTAGCGGAAAAAATAGTTTGTCAAAATTTAAGTGTCTTATGTTTTTGTATGTTAATGAAGACCTTAGAAAATGATTTGACTACTTATTTTAAGTGAATGGTATATATAATTAATTTTACAGTGGAATATCTTTAATTAATTTATTAGCTCTCCGGATTAAATTTTCCAAAAAGTGGAGTATTTTGTTTATGTATATCCTTAATTTGTAAATATAGTGATCCAAAAAAATATTGTATGAAAAAAACTGCAGTAAATCATAATGCGGTTGATAAAGTATTAACGCGCATCGCTCCCCTACACGGCGGGTCTTACAAAGTTCTAATAAAGCTCGAGCTACGAAAGTAGCTAGGCATTTGCCAACTTGACTCTATCGCTAACATTTCGCTATGTTTTTCATTGAATCGCCATTATGATTTAAGAAACGGCGTTGCTTGCGAATATTACAATTTTAAAATAAAATAAATACAACAGAAAGTAATATTAATATATTACACTTTCAGATATAAATTATTTACACTACTTTAAGCGTTCATTACGCAAAACTTTTAACAATGTGTTACTTTTGGTGAGCAGAGATCAGCTTAGGGAGGTATTTTGAAAAATCGACCCTCAAGAGTGTTACGAGGAATTATAAATAAAAATCCTTTTATCAGCTATTAGATCTACATACTTAAAATTTAACAAAGGTGTTTTTTTTTCTTTCTTTCTTTTTTTTTTTTTTTTGTTTAGCTGAGATATGCAAAAAGCTTTTTTTGTTTAATTTGCAATTCACATAAAATTAACTCATTAAAAACTTCTTTAACTTCAATCTGTGTTGTTTAATTTTTTAGTTCACCCGTGCGAAGAACGGGTATACCAGCTAGTTTTAAAATAAATTAGAGCAAGCCTGAGACTTATTACGCTCGCTGTCTGTAGTGTATTCAATACTATGAATAATATTGAATACGCTTCAAACAGCAAGCAGTAAAGATGGGTCATGGTAAACGCAGCAGAGTGCCGGTTTCAAGATCAAAGTGATTCAATTTGCAAAAGAAAATGAAAATCGTGCTGCAGCAAGGATGTTTGATATTGGTGAAAGCTCCATATAAGGGAGTGGGAAAAAATGAAATGACAATAATTAACATGCCCAAGAAGAAATGTGTTTTACGTAAAGGAGTAACGAAATGGGGCCTCTTCTTTAAGAAAGTGTTGCGAACTGGGTCCTAGAAAATCGCCAGAAAGCATTGAATGTAACAAGAAACAGTGTACATTTATTCGCCTTAAAATGGTTAAAAAAGAATGCCTTTTCATGTAATCCAACAATGAAAGTTCATAAGGTATGTTATTTCTTTTAAATACTCAGTATTTCGATATATAAGTCTAATTTTTTTTAATACTCATTTTTTAAAAGCTCTCATTTTTATATTCGGCGTATAACACGCACCCCTAAATTTCGATCTTATTTTTTTGTGTTAAAATTGCGCGTTTTACGCCAAATTTTACGGTAGTTTAAATTTTCATCTAGCACCTTATAATACATTTAACGTAGGGTCTATAACATTTGAAGCTCAAATGTTAAATATATAAAGTATATTTTCTACGCTTTTAATGCTTTTTTGAAAATAAGACAATTCAGAGATTTTAAGGGGACAGGTATTGTACCAAACAGGTACAAAACTTGTTTCATTGTGTTCTGGAATTAAGAGAAGGTCTATAATGATCTACTTCTACTGCTTTAACACATAGAATAGGAAATTTCGTATTTTCAACTAATGCATATGTTACCGGCAAAGTACGAAATGCCAGCATTCTATAGAATGCCTGACGTTTTTAGGCAAAGTATGAAATATGAGATTTATTTCATATTTTGCCTAGGCATTCTGTAGAATGACCCAAACTGTTTAGGCAAAGTATGAAATAAGGTCAAGATAAGGCTATTATATCAATGACGTACATTTCTAAAAAATACAAATGTTATTCTAACAAAATAATGAGAGTGCAATTAAAAAATTATTCAAATTACTTAAAGGAAAGAGAAAGTTGTACCAAACAAAATGTATGTCTTTATTGTATTAAGGAAAACAAAATTTTCATATAAAAAATAAGAACTTAAAATTAACCTACTTACTGCAACATGGTAGGCTTGTGACGGGCTCACGCGTCTTTTCATTAACATGTCCTTTTGGGTTCTTTGAGGCCAGAATTAATGGCAACTCTTTTCCAACCAAACCAAGAAGTAAAGCATGAATGAGAGATGCAAATTAGGAAGCTTTTAAAATATCAGAATTTAGAGTAAACGGGGTGGCAATTTGGGGAATATTATGATAGCCCGCGATTCAAGCGTGAAGAGTTTTTGAAAGGTTAAGTGACAGCCAACAGAAGTTACCCGTGACAGAGAGCCCTTAGGTCAAGGTGCATACCATTGCACTCCAGTGAACCGCAACTTCAACTAGGATCAGATTGATCGCTACTTCATTCGACGTTAAGGTAGGAGTGACTATTTAATATTCAGATCTGTGATAACATTGGACTTGAGCTAAGGCGAGTTAGTTATTGATAGTGGTCCGGGTTACGCTATTTCGGTATTATATATATTGTGTGTTTAGCCACCGTAGATTCTCTCACATATATTATTATTATCTAATCTGTTAGAAGTTTAAGTTTAAGATCTTAATAAAGTCATATTAAGATCATGGCAGCTTCTAGTTCTTCATTTATTTTTACACCTCTAGTTCACGCTGATAATAAAAGAGAAGGGTACCCGAGGGGGGCACCCTTACAGGCTTGAATGTCATTTTGAATTAGATTTCATTACATTTTTCACCAAAGACCATTCTTATTTTGATACTTAGTTTTACATATACATTTTACAAATCCTTCGCCGCTTCCATAGGAATGAGCAAGTGCAACTGACAGAAGAGGAAAATTTCAAGATCAGGAATATTTTTAATTCTAAGCAAGTTCTTAGGGCACAAAGTAAATTCTGATTTCGCATATACTTGTTTTAAAATTCCCTTAGAAATTTCAAGTTTCCCATTCGTTTCAAGTTTCAATAAATTGGCCTTTAGGAAAAAAAATCATAAATTTCCCAACAATGTCTTTTTTAAATAATTTTTCTGTTTTTTCTGGCAAGATTCACAAAGATGGATGTGCAGTTCAATATCATAACGTGTAACGTTTTTGCATTTGGTTGAAAGTTCTTTCACGGAATTCTATCACGCCTTCCGTGTCCAATAGCCAAATGAGCTTCATGAAGTACGTAAAATAGCTCAGATCCGCGACACATAATACTGTGTATATTAGTGCTTCCCAACTTTTTATCCCCTTGGACCGGTCAACGTTTGGTAATTTTACCACTGCGCTGAGGATGGGACGCTGTTCATACTTTAAATTATTTTGATTTAATAATTTAATTGTATTTAAACATGCCTTCCGAATAAAATTCAGTTACTCCAAAAAATGAATTTAAAGGGATTTTACATGAAATAGAAAGTGATTTCCAAGGATAGTCCAACAAACACTAGAGAAACACACCCCAGTAAATAAAATGGAAATAATTTAATACTCCCCTTGAGTGGCCCGATACCATTTGATCCACGGACCGGTGGTTGGGAACCATTCTGTACAGTACTGGCGCCTTCTTCATTTAACAAGTTACGTGAGTTTACTTTTATTTTCACCAAACATCATATCATAGCTATTTAGCAACCAATAGGCCCTGGGTTGCTTTTTAGTAGTCATTTTGGCCTTTTGTACATCAGCTATTAACTTTTAGTAAGTAATTTCAGTTTTAAAAAAATACCTTTTTTAGTAGCTTTAACTCGAATTTCGGGCAGCTCGGCGCTGAATAGTTGTTTCATGCCTATGGACCAGGGGTCGGCAATCTTTTAGATGTGGCGTGTCAAAATTCAATCTACCAATTATGATTCAGCGTGCCACACAGTGGGATATTTTTGAAACAATTCGATTCTCATGATAATTTTTACAGAGATAGAGAATAGAGTTCACTTATATGAATTTACAGCTTTATCACACATTAATTTTGCATCAATTAAAAATATTTCTTAACAAAAATAAACAGCATAAAATATAACTTTCTTCAACAAAAATAAAAAGAAATCCCTTGAAATTATACATATACTATGTTTTTTAAACATATTTATTAAAATAAGAAATAGACAACGCAAAATATAAGTATTTCCCTTCATTACAGTTAAATAAAAAGATAAACAAAATTTTTAATGTTAACCTAGTGCTGCTTCACTTTCATATCGCAAAAAATGTGGTGTAATTTGTGATTTTCACTTTGACACGATTCTGAGCATTGAGTGGTTAAACAATTTCTTTGCGGACTGGAAATATTTTTCATATGAGGAAAGATATTTTACTTAGATATGTAGAACTAAAAGTCGAAAAGCACACACACACACAGAATACATGCAATTTTCTCTCTTCAAACAACTAAATATCTCCAGCTATGGTATTCAATAATTTACAAAAAAGCTGTAAATTTACCTTTAGAGTTATCGCTCAAATTTTTTCATAATTCCTTAATTGTCCATAATTCTAGAGATGTTTGACAAACAAAGTCGATTACAAATTTATGAAGTTCCATCCATTCAAAAATTGACAAATTTGTTCAGTAGTGCTGAGTGCCACTGATAATTGTACCGTGTGTCATAGGTTCCCGACCCCTGCTATAGACCAGGACTCCTTTTCCAACTCTACAGCTTGCTTCTTTATTTGCATGAAGCACAGGAAAAAACCAATTTTTTGTTGAACAAGTTTAAGTAAAATTGAGTATCTGACTCTCCCGTACAAACCACAATGTGCAACTTACAAATTCTGAGCCTGAAACACGAGTTAAAAGTCTCGTGCCTTGCCACACAATATTCGAAACGAATCGGAGATATATTTAATACTTTTCCGGTTTTTCATTAGGCATTTAATAGAATGCCTAGGCAATGCGGGAAATAAGAATCATTTCATACATTGCGGGCTAGTTTTAGGCATTCTATAGAATGTCGGATTTCATACTTTACCGGTAACGCATATAAAAATGTTATATGCATAACATGCATGATAAACATAATGTGAAATTCTTTTTTAATATAAAAAATTGTTTTCTAAAAGCTCTGAATTCTCCTAAAAAATTATTTTTTCTCAAGGGATCGAATTTATATTTTCCCACTAATATACACTGGTGTGCAAAACTTAAGCAACAGGTGGGTTTATTGCCATAACTTCACGAAAAATCATCTGAGAGACATGAAATTCAGAAATCAGGGAGAGTATTATGTACGTAAAGGATGACGAAAGTATTGGCGTTGAAAAAGGAATACAATGCATACGGTATGGAATCAAACAAAAACAAGCCTTATTGAACGCATAGTATCGTGAGTTATGATGATCTATCCAACATGAAGAACAACAAGCAGATGTTCCTTAATATGGTATATGCCCTCCCCCTCACTGCAATGGTTGCTTCGCACCGTCTCCGCATACTCAGAACCATCTGGTGCAACATTTCTTGCGGTAGGAGTACCCATTCTTCAATCAGCATCTGTTTGAGTTCTTGGTGTTCTCCGGATGATGTAAGCGTGCTGCAATACGTCTCCTCAAAGCATCCCACACATGTTCGATGGGATTTAAATCTGGGGAGTACGCTGGCGAATCCATTCGAGTGATATCTTCACTTTCCAGCAGCTCCTCAACAGCAAGAGTCCGATGTGACCATGCATTGTTATCCATAAAAAAGAAGTCTGGGCCAATGGCACCTCGAAACAGGCGCACATGGGGAAGAAGTACCTCCTCACAATAGCTATCCCCGGTTACAGACCCTCTGTCGGGAATGTGGATTTCAGTTCGCCCGTTCAGCATAATGCCTCCCCAGACAAGAACTCCAGCACCACCGTAATGGTGTGTTTCCTTGATGTCACTGGTGTAAAACCGTGTCCCGATCTCTCTCCAAATCAAAACGCGTTGAGAATCGCTTCTGATACTGAACCAACTCTCATCCGTAAAGAGGTCACGACTTCATTGATCAGTTGTCCAGTTTTTGTGCTCTCTGCACCACTGTAAACGGTGGCGTTGGTGGTCAACTTTCAACGGGAGGCAGCGTTCAGGACGGTGGGCGAATAGGCCCCCTTTGTGAAGGCGTCTGGCCACAGTAAACCGCGACACTTGTCGCCCCGTTGCTGTAGAGAATTGCTGAGCAATGACGCTTGCTGACTGCCGTCGGCCTCTTTTCGCCTGCAGGATGATACATCGGTCATCTCCGGCAGTTGTCGTCCTCGGACGGCCACCACTAACCTTTTTAACAGCTGTACCTGTGGTTTGGAACGCTTTCCAAGCGCGCGAAACGACACTTTTAATGATTCCGAACTCTGCAGCTACACTGGTGACGGTACGCCCCTCCTCCAGCTTTCCGATCATTCTTCCACGTGTGAAGTCGTCCAGGTGATTTCTTCTAGCCATATTTCACGAACTGACTCACTGGCACTTGTAGCGAATATGTTGAATTGCGTCTGCGTCCTTCATTTTATTTTACTGTTGAACAGCACGCGCCGACATCACGCGTTTTGCGAACGCTCATTTCGCTTCTGACATTTCGTTCCTGATATTTGCATACGCATGACGTTTCTACTGACCTACGTGTTCACTGTACTGATCTCCAGACCTCCTTTTCTGTAATTTCATGGTTATCTGCTTAATTTTTACATTGTTGCTTAAGTTTTGCACACCAGTGTGAAATAAAAACTAGTGTGAAAACTTTAAAATTAAAAATTAAAGTAAAATTTTCCTATTTTCGCATTCTGTTAAGTATAATGCTTAGTTATATGAAATAAAAAAAAATGTGCCTTTTTTGGAACAATTGATCACTTAAGGGGTTGATGCTTTGAAAATTTAATCACTTGCATATTATAGCGTCTTCTTCCTATTGTCTAAATATCACGTGTGTAGCGTATCGTCTTCTTAGTGTAACAATTTTAAAGGCTAGAAGTGTATATGAATCAGCTGCAATGCCTTGGGAATGGGAAAAAAATGTAAAATTTAAAAATGATGTTTTAAAGAAATATTTTGATTGGAGAGGAAGGGAAGAGAGGCTTCTTAGCACGTGCGTATTGAAGGTGGTGAATTGTTTCTTCAGTAACCTCTTATCACACTCTTACATTTTTTGTGAACAAATTCGGGTTAATTCTCTTGATGGTATCATCAAATATTGATGGTCGTACAGGACGCTTTCATTTGCCATGCTACCGGTTCGTAACCACGCTACCGAAATTATTCACAAATAGCCTGATATTGGCCCTTGGGGGCTGTTTCCCGTATTTCTACTGGTACAGCTGTCACATCTCTTCATATATTTTACCACCCAGTTCCCAGGAGACGATAGAAATTCTTCTTCAAAGGAGAGCATTTCTTCAAATACTTGTGAAATCAATACGTAGGTTTGTAATGGATGGGCTATTCCATCCATCAATGTACGAGAGTTAGAAGGAATATTATCCATAGTGAAAACAAACGCAATTTATTAACAAGTCTCAACAACCCAAGTTAGGAAATTCACCTTTAGATAAATATGGGAGCAGAAGCGAGGTAGACGAGATAATTGAATATTGAACTATATAAATCGAATCAGTTTCTCTTGGAACGTCCTAGCAATATACCTTCTAAATATCTGAAATTACGTTCTAAGTTAATCTACTTCAATCCGACACTATTCCAATTTAAACAGCTAATTGACCAAATAGTCAATCTTAAATATTAAGCAAATAATCTACGAATCATTCTCGACTAGCTTTCTATTACTTTACGTTGATCACTAACTCTTATCATTTAGCTCCTAGCCTTTTTCTATACCTCGACTCTGAAAGTTAATGCTTAAATGTAAGCCTTGATTTGCATAAGTCACGTCTTCTTCTTCGAGAGAAAGTTTTCAATAGAAAAACATTTAAAGAAACAGTCTTACCCCAAGAGGATTAGTAGGAGGGGTTCGTGAATAGACTGTTACACAAGTTTTTTCATGGAAATGAATTGTTATTTTTGGAACACCATGTATCATTAAAAAAAAAGAAGACAAAAAAGTATTTTTATATGATACGTAAAAGTATGTTCTTTCTGCAGTCATCCAGAGAATAAGCTACACTAATACACTCATGTCCATAAATTAAGGCTAATTCAGAATCACACAGAAATTAAACTCTAAGATAAAAATTTCGCCTGTAGAATTATCACACATATCTTGAAGAACAATATGCAAATTACAGGAAACCACCAGATGGCGCGGATAGTACGTCACAATGACGAGAGTGTAAGAGAGGAATATATAAGGAATGGTGGCAAAGAAGTAAAATTGTTCACAAGCGCTTTAAAAGCCTTTCAGTGCAATAACCGCATAGTTATGGCACAAAGGAAGCATTTGGAGGATTTTTTACGTGGTAGAATTATTGGACGGATGGAATGTGGGCGTACCCATCTGGAAGTATTCGAAGAACTTGGAATCGCCCAGAGTGTCATCTCCAGGCTTTGGCAACGATTCCAAAATGATGGTAATGTGAGTAGATGTTACAGCACAGGTAGTCCCTAAGTTACAACGCCGAATGAGGACCGGTGTGTGTGTGTATGTTTGGCAGTTACTGCCAAAAGAAACAGACGGAGCACAGCATCAGACCTGTCTCGTCAGCTCTCTTCAGCTACTGTTACGACAGTTTCAAGGCAGACCGTGTACAGACGCTTAGGGCACATCAGTCTAATGCTCGTAGGCCTGTCAGATGTGTTCCACTTACAGCAACTCTCTGTTGCCTGCGATTAACCTGGAGTGGAGAGCATGCATTGTGGACACCACAACAGTGGTCTTGTGTGATGTTTTCCAAGACGATTCCAGGTTTAGTTTGCAGTCTGATTCTCGCCGGACTTTAATATGGAGAGCGCCGGGTACCCGTTACCACCAAGAGAACACCATTAAACGACACCGTTACGGTGGTGCAGGATGGCTCGTTTGGGGAGGAATTATTCTTGGTTCCAGAACTGACCCGCATGTTCAGAGTGTAACGATGACAGGCCACATCTATCGGAATGTCATTCTGGAACAACATATACGTTTGTTTTGGGGTGCCATGGGTGCTGAATTTCTGTTTATGAATGACAACGCCCGTCCTCACCGTGCAAACATTGTAGACGAATGCCTTCAATCGGAGGATATCACCCGTATGGATTGGCCAGTATACTCACCGGACTTCAATCCAATAGAGAATGTGTGGGATATGCTTGGCCGACGAATTGCAGCGCGTCAACCCCCTCCTACCTGTCTACCGGAGTTTCGGAGGGCATTGCTTGATGAGTGGTGTAATATTCCCCAAGATCAGATTGATAATTTGATACTCAGCATGCCTCGGCGTTGCAAGGACTGTATTGCATCATCCGGGAGACATACTCCGTATTAACCATCATACTAACCATGTTATACTGTTTTTTGTAAATAGGTTCTTTTTTGAAATTTGCTCCAGGGAGTAAAAATTGCAATTTTTATTAATTATGTCAAAATATAGCATCTTTTTTGCTCTTTACCTTTTGTTTAAATAGACTTTACAAATAATTCAAATTTGTTTTGCTTCTGTCTCTTTCTTTGCCTGAACTTCATTATCCTTAATTTATGGACATGAGTGTATGCAGATTTTTGTTTCTGCAGGCTGTGTGTAATACTTCACAGGTATAAAGTGCTCAAATCCCGATGGAGTTCGTATAGCTGTTTCTGTTGTGGATGAATACAACCTACTTCGCTATGGCTCAGGTAACAGTTGAGGTTTGGCCAAATTCAATATTGAAACATAAAAGGCATGATACATCAAACTGGTTTCTGCACATATTTAAATGATACTCTGAAAATATTAACTATGTATTATTTGATTATTTATTTTTATGGTCACGCTTTTAAGTATTTTATTCTTCATCTTTCGATATTCATCATTTTAGTAACAATTATAAATTTGTATTTCACTTTAAATAAGTAATTATTTTTCCATGCATTACTTAGACATTTTTGGGACTAAATCATATTTAAAAATTTTCTCATCTTCGCGGTAATATTATTTGTAAGCAGGATATTTAACTTGATGTAGAAACTTTTACAAACCATAGATTAGAAAACAAAACTTTTATCCGAGCTAATGTATATCATCTACTTTAATAATCTAAACTGTTCATAATAATGTAACACGTATCCTCTAAAATGACTTTTCTTTGAAGATCCTTTTAAATTTCTTAAGCAATATATTTTTTAAAAAGAAATTCATTCTCTCTTATGTAAAACAAGCATCTGCCGTCTTAATTGTTTATTTAAGTATCCACAGTTCCCTTTTAAAAATTACTTATGATAATCTATTTCCTCTACAGATAATCAATAGTATCATATAATGAAATAAGCTGTTTTCAAAAGCCAATACTCACTTTTTTATATCCGCTTTCCTAATAAAAAATGTTACTTCAACACCAATGAGAATTCTGTGGAAATGTATTGATTAGGAACAGTGTAACAAAAGACTATCGTGCAAGAAATATTAAGTATCAGTTCATTTTTCCTCTATTGATTCGATTATATGAGAAAAAATAACAATAATAATAAAACAATATAGAAAATACGATAAAAAGATAGTGAGTACTTATGAACACTTCTCTGTGTGTGTGTGTGTTTTGCTACAGATTTATTAAAATCTCCTTGGTAACATCTTATCCTTTAAAGTAAAACATTTACATATTTTAAACAAGTATTTTTCAAAAACTTGAAAGTATTTGATGTCTGTATGAACTTTTGCTGCTTGGTACCACATTTTGCTTTACAATAATTTATTGAAAGGAATTTCTGAGTGTGATCAGGTCTAATGCGTAAGAGATCCGCTGGAGTATTTACTGACTATTAAATTTTTTTAAGAAAAGGATTTCAATCGTTATTTAGATTTAAGTATAAAATAGTTTCAAAGAACATTCCGATATGTTCTCTTTGATTCCATCCCAAACAGAGAATTCCAAAATAGTGTGTCGAGTATTTACGGGTAATCAGGAAAAAACGTATTTGTGGTCCTGTCTCCACTTCACGGGAATATCTCTCTTCAATAATTTCGTTCCAAAATCTCGAATCCGACACTTATTTCACTTTTGGTTTCCGATTTTCCTCCATGTTGCTCTTCTGAATTCCGTATTTATATTAATCATGGGATATCAGACGGGAGTGTGGAGAATCGACGTAATGATAGCATGCGCTTTTGTGAATATCTTGTCCGTGAGCTTGTGGCATTCGATACATTTCAAAAGAAAACTCCTCAGGAATCTTATTTCACAGATGAATGAAGTATGTTCCTCACACGCCAGTTTTCAAGTAAAGAAAATCGAAGCAATGACCACCAATGGGGTTTTGTTTCTTTACGCAATAACGCCCACTGTTTTCGCTTTGTTGTGCGTCAGTTCCATCAGCGAAACATCGCACGATATTCTTTGGACGTACGGATACAAATTTGAAGATCTTTCTTCGTATTTTAGGGTACTGTGTTTCTTTAATGTAAATATGTATGTATCCCTTCAAGTTATCTTTCCTGGACTCTTAACGTGCATGTACTGCACCCTTTGCCATAGAATAAGCAAACTCTTATCTTGTTACAAGTACAAGTTGATCAAAGCATTTAATGGTTCACTTACAATGCCTTCGAAGCTACTGGTGAGTCAGTACTTCGCAATTCTGCATGTTGTTGATTTGCTGCAGAAGATATTTACGGAACCGATATTCTTGCTGATTTTGATGAATTTTCTGCATATGTTTTCTATGTTGGGATACTTCATATCCCTCTTTAAGTATCAGTTTACCATTGTTGTTATAGGAGAAGTGGTTATTGTTGTAGCGACTACGACTTTGTCGACGGTCGTCATCATTATATTTGCTTCGAAAATCACCGCTACTAATCAATCGATCAAGCAAATGTTTCAAAGATATAAAGAGAGCAGGACTCTTTCGTCTCATACGGCAGATGTGGAAGTTTTCCAGCTTGCTATTGAAAGGGAAAACGTATTACTTTCTGCGTGCGATATTGTGTTCTTTAGAAAAAGTCTTATTTTATCTATATTTGGGGCACTTTTGACTTACAGTTTACTTATTTTTCAAATCATTAAATAAAAAAAATGAATATTTGCAATGAGAACAGCTATTATAGCAACACAAAAAATCCAAATACATTTCTAAAAGTTTCTCAAATAAAATCTGAGATATTTATTGTACTAAAGCACATTTTCATATGCTATTATTTCTTTTCTTCAATAGCTAGACAGCATTGGGTGGGCCCTGGCCTTCTCCAGAAATTTTCTCCAGGCATCTCTACTTCTGGCAAATGTTTTCCAGTTTCTGACCTTAAAAATATTTAGGTCTTTTTCGACACAGTCAATGCATTTGTCTATTTTGACAGAAAGATTTTCTTGCAACAATGATCTTCATTCTTCAAGTCAGATGACCAGCCCATTTAAGTCTCTGTAATTTGACAAATTTTACAATATCAGGTTGGTTGTAAATTGGATCTTCTGTTCCATGTTCCATTCACTTGGATTCTACCAAGAATGCAGCGTATAAGATCTTTCTTTCGAAAATTTCCAAAGCTTCCTCATCACGTAAAGTCAATGGAAAACTCCCTGATGCATAAACCAGAACAGATCTTATAAAACATTTGTAAAGAAGCAATTTAGTTCTGCTATTATTTAAGAGGTAATAAAAACAGCGGCAACATTTCTTAAATTTACACTTTATTTTAATCTTAAGATAAGTCAGAAACAGTACTCTTTAGGAGAGTTGTCACAAACAGCTTTTGGTTTTATTGTTAAAAAAATATTTATTTGTATTACGTCAAATAAACATTCTGAGCAACAGAGACATTTTCGTTTTTCTTTATTGTTATTTTTGTCATACAGTCAAAAACTGTTGCCAGTTACGACAAGAAATTATTATTATTAAACATCATTATAACAAATGTCTGCACGATGACGTCCCCGTTTTGAATTCAAGCGTGCAACATTCTGCCTACCCTGGTCAACCTCCTGGGGGATGACCAATTGCACAGATCGGATGATGGTGTGTCCATTAGTGGGCAGCACACAAGTACAGACTTTCTTGTCACGATCAAGGATTAACTTAGTGTTTTTCTACGTTGGACCCAAAGGGGCAATTTGATTCTTAAGGGGGGAGGGGATTTGAACAAGGACTCGCTTAGAGTGTAAATTATCTATTTATTAGTAGTATAGCCAATTATAAAAAATATTTTTCTCTACTTGTTAGTGTAATATGAGACAAATTGTGATAAAAGTATTGAGTATCTGTCTATAAGTATTATACAAGTAATATTAAATAAATTTGGTTTCATACTCGCTGTTTACGATGAAACGTTACCTTGTTGTCTTTTACGCCAACAATGTTTAACCAACGAATCACTGAAACGTAGTTGTTTTGAAGGTTATTTGAAGGCAAAACATAATGCTCATATTAATTTAGATTTGAATTATATACGTTCAAACTTTGAGAAAAGAGTAACATTAAAATCTCTATTTACTGTGTGTGTGCTCCTAATGCAACTGTCAATCATACTCTTGAGGCTAGTTCTTATTTCACTTCTCAATGCTAAATCTGGAAAAAGTTGGCATACTATACGATAGAATTTAATCAAATCAATATTATTATTTCTTAAAATGTTTCTGGGAGAAGATAACAAAGACGTCAAAGCTGTGTCATTAAATAACAGCACTGTTAGTAGAAGAATAGACGAAATGAGTGAGGATATTGAAATGCAACATGATGAAAAGGTGAAAACAACACTATTGTTTTGTCATCCAAAACAATCGTGTATATAAAATTTCAGTCTAACTGAATGCTTTAAAACGTGAGAAAAAAAACCTTTTAAAGTTTTGACCCAAGTCGCTAAAAATGAAACCAACATGGCTGTATCTGTAATTCTTTAACTAATTAGTTTCAGTCGATTAATTTTAATTAATTGTAATTAAATTATCGTACTTTTACCCAAAACAATAGTGTATAGAAAATTTCAGCTCAAATGAGCGCTTTAAAGTACGAGAAAGAAACCTTTTCAAGTTTTGACACAAATCGCCAAAAATGATGTCAACGTGACTGCATTTGTAATTTTGTGAATAATTAGTTTAAATCAATTAATTTTTATTAATTATAATTAAATTACTGTATTGTTATCCAAAACAATCATGTATATAAAATTTCAGTTTAATCGAGCGCTTTCAAATGTATTTTATTAACGATTGAAAATTCTACCAAGATAAATAAATATATAGAGAGTGTGAGCTAATTGTAGGAACTGAAGAAAAAAAAAATAATAAGACACGCGCCTAAAAAGATTACAATTTAAAACTAAACGAAAGTCGCCGATCCGAGCACGATTTCCGACTAGAGCCGGGAAAAACCGAGTAGCGTAACGGACCCGAACCTGACGCTTCATTTAAATTCACTCTTCAGCAAAACGTGTCTTAAAAAGTAATCACTTCATTAATTTTTCATGCGTATTTTTTTATATGTGTGAGTTAAAAATATGAAACTTTCTGTGTGCGCTACAGCAGAAATAGGCCGTGGGTAGACTAGTGGTTAGAACATCGGACTCCAGACCGGAAGGCTTGAGTTCGATGCCCGAAGCCACCAAATACCCTCCGAGTACACACGGAGTACGTGCTCGTTAAATCAGTGGGTCCGAAAGTCTTGTGGGCTGAATCATGAATGCCGGGACTGGAGAATATTTCCCTTCCCTTCAGTTCCATGCCTAAATTGTGGATGTGGAGATAGGTGGTGTCGCCATCTATCGTCCCTTCGGGGAGTTTCGCCGAACTAATTCGTACTGTCCACCTGTATGGTGCTCAAGGCCAGGCTCTGTCAATATGCGTCTGCTTCCCTTGCGGTCTAAACGTCTTCTGGCGTTCTCCCTTCCCTCGGAGTCATTTACCTCTCGTTTCCTTTCGAAGCCACTGGGGAGGGGGATGCTAGGGGGCTTGCAGTAGCGCGTAGCGCCTTCTACTTCACATATATTTGTATATATATATGTATATTGTATATATGTATACATGTATATGTGTATATATATATATATATGAAATATTTCTATAATATTTCTGGAAATCGGTAAAACTAATTGTACGACGTAGCGAGTGGATGTTATTATTATAGCGAACCAAAGGATAGGGCGTGGCCGGTGGTGAGTGATTCCTGTACGCTGATGCATTTTCTATGGAAAGATCGACGAGGCAGTCTGGTAATTTAGTAAATCCAATTTATTGAATATCTTAAAACACCTAGGCATATTAATTACGATGTACATGGACGACACAACACAAAGAAACTGCAACACACAACACAAAGCAGCCGGATACATGACTACAGAGAAACGAGCGAAGAGAGAGAGAGAGAGAGAGCGGATTTATAGAAACATCGGTTTTTATACCCGACGGTGAAGACCACGGGACATTTTGTAATAAGAGCTCTGATTGGTTACAAGGGGCGGGAAAGGGATTTATGATGTAATATTATTAGTCGATTACGATTAAGTTCAAGGTGTTAGTTTCGAACCAAATAATTAAAAGATTATTTGAATATTATTAAAAGAGTTAATTAAAAGGATGCTAGGGGGAATTATTACATATATATATATGTATTTAAAAAAATATGTACTACATTATTTAAAGCAACAAAATAAAAAAAGTACATATATTTCTCAATCCAAAATAAAATTCTGTTCTTCAGTTTCGTCAAAAAATGTTATCACTTAAATCAGTAACACACACAGGAATTTTTCAAGGGGGCCGGGGTCGAAAGTTCACCATTCTTGTATCATGCTCCTTTTGATTTTGTCGATTTTCGGGAACAAAACGCAGTAAAAAACTAATTTTTGAATAATTAAATAGCATTAATTAATAAAATTAATCATAAATAACAAGTAATTAATTAAATTTTAGGTACTATATACTTAGAATTATAATCAATCACAAAAAAATGAAAGGCTTTGGGGGGTGGACCTCCCCCTGTGTGCGCCACTGACTTAAATAATAACACATGCAATCATGTAATAATAACAAAAAAATATGACACTAAATTTATCTTTCTTTAGATTAAAAAAAGAAGAAAAACATTGAAATAACACATTTATTACTGTCCTAATTCAAACTTTGAATATTCAGAAACAATTTTAAAAAGGGGTTTTTTTTGTACTTAAATCAGCACAAAAACACAATCACTCACTGAAATATTTTTATAATAACAAAATAATACTACACAAAATTTATTGCTTGATGTATAAATAAGTGGGAAAAAAACCCATCTGAAACACTTTAATACTAGGAAACATTAACGTAGGCTTTGTAATGTCTCGTTCCAGAAGTTGTAAGTGGCCACGTTAGCCTAGTGGTTAAGGTATTGGATCGTGGCTGGCTTGTCACGAGTTCGAGCCTAGTACCACTAACGCCTCGTGTAGAGAAGCGATGCACTTTAAATATGTCGAGAGCTCAAACGTTGTCCCGTTGGTGTGGTAGTTAGGAGAGAGGGGGTTCCAGCTCAGGTGTCTTCCTCGTCACTTGACCATGGTTCAAAATTACGAGATCTGTCGCCAAAAGCCTTTATGTAGCAGAACAGTGCGACGTTAAAATTCACTCACTCACACCCGGAAAAAAAATTTCGTGTCAACATACTTATTTTGATTTAATTCAAAGGTAAAATTTTGCGATCATTTTACTCTTAGCTTGGCTATAATTTCTCCCAATGACAGTAAAATAACCTAATTTTCTTTTTTAACTCTTTTAAACTAGTAATCCTTCAGTTAAAACCGTTATTCATTAGGTGAATTTATTTATTGCATATTTAATTGATATATATAAATATAAGAAATTTCATTAAACTAATATATTATTTTTATAGCACGCTTTTCATCAAAACACATATATAGCAAGATATACTTTCACAGTTAATACAGTAAAAATACAGTAGTCCAATAACGGTTCTTTTATTTGACACAATATGTCCTAGTGCCAGAAATTTAAGCCACCAACCAAATGAGGAACACCCGCCAAACCCGACATTGTGTATTTTCTCTTTCATTACTAAAAAATGTAATTGAAACAGAAAATTTTTGTTTTAAATTTGAAGTTTGTGAAAAAGGAAATTTCTTAATTTAAAAAGATTAATTATTGCATAAATGTTTGAAATGAGTAATATAATTTTTTACTTACAGAAATTAATTAAAAATCATCCGTTACATGATTTTTCTTTTTGATAGCCTTTGCTTTTTGTGTCAGTCCATGCTGACGCGGGCTTTTTCTTGCAGTGCACGCCAGTATAGCTTGCAGATGGCGGAATTTTTTCCTACTTACTTGACATTTATCGTTATATTTTGAACACTTCATACAATATCTTTATAAATTATAGCCTATGTGTTATTCTGATGTATAAGCTATATTATTGCAAAGTTTCATTAAAACCCACTCAGTTGTTTTTGCGTGAAAGATTAACACATACACACACAGAAACATCCATACGTACATACAAACTTTCGCGTTTATAATATTTGTAAGGATGTAAATCTCCAGAGAAAACGCCCCCTGCGAAGTGCAATCTTTTTATCATATATTCTGTTTGTCCCTAAACCGAAGCGCCGAACAGATCAGTGTTGCACTTTTTTCTCCCTTTTGCTTTCCTTTATTGAAGTTTCATTGATTTTTATTAAGCTATCAGTATATTTGATGCATCAAATGAGAGGACGAAAAGCTTTTACCTTTGAGTTTTAAAATTTCACTTAGAAATAATATTTTTATTTCTCTCCTTCTATTTTATCTTCGAAACTTTTTTCAGGGTCACTTAAACAAAATGTCCCTTATAAAAAGAAGTAAACATATATATTCACTATTCAAAAAGACGTGTCAATATACGAGTAATTTAGCCTTATTCGGAGGTGTACTTATACAAAAAGTACTACTGTATTTGTATATTATTTTAGGTTTTAAAAAATACAAAATAATTCTAAATTAAAGACATATTTAACTGTCGACCGGTTCAAACGACAAAAAAAGTAAAAGAAGGAATTGCCCATTTTATCGGGAAAATTTCTTCGATAAAGAGTCTGCTGATTGTAGGGGGATCACAAGAGTTTATTTTAACTTAAGGTATCCGACTACGTTCGGAACTGTGATTTTGAAAAAGTGTATAAATGAATAACATTTATGATATTTATTGTCACTTAGATTAGAAAATGTATATAAATTGTTTTAAGAACAGTATTACAATAAAAAATTATTTAAGCATTATTTTGACAAAAAATGAACATTGAATGACCCATTTTCAAAATATTCTCCTTTTGTGAAAAATGCTTCTATAATAATACACTGCTGGACAATTGCTAAGGACGGATAACACTATCATCCATAGTAACCACAAAATGAAAGGAAGCAAAATCGGGGAAATTAGAATAAGTGCGGGATATTAGTAAGAAAAAGTATGAGTATATGCAAATTTTTTTTCCACGTCTGTTCATCACGTGATAGCGTTCATAAGAGCTTTAAAGGTTTTGACGCGTGTGGACAGTTGTTGTTTCAAGTCAAAGTTTTACAGGAAAGATTTAATAGACGAACTTAAAATTTTTGGCATGTCTTCCCGACATCACATAGATGATTTTATGCGTGGTAGAATTATTGGAAAGATCGAAAAGAAGGCGAAAAATAACAGATGTTGCCAGGGAGTTCGAGATCGCTCAAAGTGTTGTTTCACGGCTGTAAAAGTCATTTAAAACTACTGGAATGTGTAGTAGACGGCACGGGGGAGGTCGTGTTAGAAGTACGACGCCTGCAGAAAACAGATATATCGTCCTTCCTTCAAAATGGAACAGGCACACCACAGCTCAGCAGGTGGCAAATCAGTTTCTTGCTGCCTCAGGAAAGCAGATCTCCCGAAAAACTGTTGCCAGACGTTTGAGGGGAGGAGGACTATACGCACGCAGACCTGTTGTGTGTGTCCCATTGACCAGACAGCACCGTACTGCCCGTTTGCAATGGTGTCGTGAGCATCACAATTGGACTGAACAGGACTGGGCATGCGTACTATTCTCAGATGAGAGTAGGTTTAGTCTGTCATCGGATTGTAGACGCCAACTGATCTGGCGCGAGAGTGGCACTGCTTATCGTCCAGAAAATATCCAGGAAAAGGACCGATATCCGACATGCAGTATCATGGTGTGGGCCGGCATCATGATCAATGGCCGCACGCGCCTACATGTGGTTGCGAATGGGACTATGACGGGCCAACGATACATTGATGAAGTTCTACTTCCTCATGTTCGTCTTTTTCGTGGTGCTGTCGGTGATAAATTTGTTTTTATGGACGACAACGCAACATGTCATCGAACACTCGCTGTTCAGGATTGTCTAGACAGCGAGGGTATTCAACGTCTCGTATGGCCAGCGCGTTCTCCAGATCTAAACCCCTTTGAAAATGTGTGGGACGCTTTGGAGAGGCAAGTTGCTGGTCGAAACTATCCACCGACAAATAAGAACACCCTCATCCGTGCACTCACAGAAGAATGGGATAAATTGCCTCAACAGCTGCTGGATAATGTTGTGCAAAGTATGGTACGACGTATGGAATGTTGCATCACACTCCACGGTGGACATACCCCGTACTGATACCTTTCTTTAAGGTGCCTGCTGACTTTTAGATGCATTGTTCCATTTCTTCGTACGCAGATCAAATGAACATTTTTTTTTCTTTCAGATGTTTCACAGCTTTTGTACTTTCCAGAACAATAAATATTCTTTATTCTAATGTCTGAACAGTGTTGCAACTATATTTTATCCTACTGGGCCTCATGTCTCGCTTAATGTTATGCTACATAGCAATTTGTGATCCGTCCTTAGCAATGGTCCAGCAGTGTATAATGGAGCTTTAGCATTCGCATGGTAGTAGAACAGTAGAATAATAATAATAATACAAGAAGGAGACGGAAAGCTGAGATGCTGATCGCCGTGAGCTATTGGTAAAATATTAAATATAGAAGTGTAATTATAGATCGCAATTTAGAGTCTTAATCTAAGGCAGATAAAGATTCTTAGGGTAAATTCTCATAAAGATAGTGATTAGGATTCAGGCGCTATTTACTTAGAATTTAGGATTACGTTGTATCACTCCTGGTTGAATCCCTATAGTAAGGCTTATGTTGTGTTGATCAATATATTTAGACAGTAATATATTAGATTTATTATGGCAAATTTGGGTGATCAATCATTCCTCCTTCAAATCTAGGTCGCGTAGATGAAGAGATGATACCTACGGGGGCGGGGAGGGGGTGTATCACAGTAGTAGGATTCAAAAGTTCCCGGACTGAGTCTATAACTTAAAAAATATTACCAATTAAACTGCTGAAACACATCCTCCTTCGAGACCCTTGAGTAACAACACATTTTTGCCATGGCTTGTAAAAGTCATCGAAACATTTCTGGAATTCATTTTTAGCCACGTCCTTTAATTCAGCCTGTGCGATGCCCTTTTAATTTCATCAACAGAGTGGTCTTCGTTTAACATGTGCGGAACGATGTGTTGACACACCTTATGCATCTTAAGATCCTTACTCAGTATCCGTTGACATATGGCTGAGGATATCCCAACTGATTCCAACTGAGCATAGGAAAAAATTGTTTCTATATATACTTAATAGAAATACTGTTTATTTAAAAGAAATGCATTGCCTTATGAACTAAAAGAGAGCTGTAGTTCTAAAAGTATACTATTTTTTCAAAAATCCGGGATAATACTTCGATTAAATGACTTCAAAAGACAAGAGAAATATATGTTAATACTTCGAATTTCTTCCTAAAAAACGGGGGACCTTATACGGTGAATACACCTAAAAATTAAAAAATTCAGCTTGAAAGTATAGGCGCTCGTTATATGCCGGATTTTACGGTACTTTACATTTCAGTGAGTGAGTGAGTGAATATTAACGTTGCACTGTCCAGCTACACGAGAGCTTTTGGCGACGGACCTCGTCATTTTGAACCATGATCAAGTGACGAGGATGACATCTGAGCTGGCACCCGCTCTCATAACTACTACGCCACACCAATGGGAGGACGTTTGAGCTCTCGACAGATTTAACGCGCATCGCTGCCCTACACGGCTGGTCTTTAGTGGTACTGAGCTCGAACTCATGACATGACTGCCATGATCCGATACCTTGACCACTGGGCTACTACAACCCTACTTTACATTTGAACACCGAATACTATGCATCCTATGTTAAATGCGACATAAATGCTAAATGTAAATTTAACTATGTAAAGACGGTAAGGAAATTTAGAATAAACTTCTTTACTTCTCTCTCATATCTCGAACTGTTTCATGGAATGGGGATTCGAGCCCGCGGCACGCAGAGTACAAGTTTGTGACACCATAACCACTAGGCTTCCCCGGCCACAAAATTCATTCCGAATATCTATGCAGTTAAGGTACAAATTATTTTCTCTAAAAAGTTTCGTATTTTTTTCTTAACACTTTTGTTCTCTGAAACAGATTTTTAAAATTAATTCTCTAACGTATATGATTCTTCGTTTGCATACAAAACCAAATCGAGTAAGGAAAAACCAAACCAAAATTTACATAGCAGTCAAATCTTCGTTATATATATGTATGTATGTATGTATATTAGCTAAATATGGAGCTGGTTTGGTCCCATACGTAACCGCGTTTTCTCTCAAGCGATTACACACGATATCTTCTTCATGCGATGATCTCCATAAAATTCTGAGATGATGCTCCTGTACCTTTACTTTTCGAAACTTCATTATGTCACCCGAGAAAGCCACAACATATTTTCTAAATCTTTAAAGGATACCAAACAAATCAGGTTGAACAGCTCCTCCTTTATAAGCAAAATGTGATTCAAAGAGTTTCTGTTACTACTTTTGCATGGCGCATCAAACACTACTCTTAGCTTTGTCGTTTGGCTCTCAGGGCGAATCGCATCATGGTGAGGAATGTAATAATGTTATCCTGGCATCTCTCATCTTTAACTCACTGCATGTGATCGAGATCCTCATATTCTTGTAGAAATTCGACATATTTATCTTTCGTATCAGGTTCTCTAACAAATCGCCTTTCCAACATTTTTAATCTTCGAATAGCTGTAGGCTTAGACTGTCCCAATTAAATGTCACTGTCTTTCAAGGACATCTCGACGCAAAAACGTCCACCCTAATCATAGTTTTCAAAAAATGTTCATCGCATTTCTTAAATTCGTTACTGACAAACTTGGTGGGTACAATTTCTTCTACTTCTCAGAACGATTTTACAAAGTATTGTTTAGACTTTAGGAGTCTCTTGTGATCAAACTGCAATGAAATGAGCCACTTGAGAACCCCGAGGTGTTACTACTAATTGTATAGCCAAATTCAGTATTTTGTAAAATCAAGTTCCCATTATCTAATTTGTATTTGCCACCTTTCAAAATCTGGTATGCTGCTAGGCGCCAATTTGTTGTTAATGTTCGCCAAGATAGGCGATAATATTACAATATAGTTTACTTTGATATTTTTATCCTGCGATAATGTGGTTTCCATGGGGATAACGTATATTAGTGGTATTATTTTTTTTTTTTTGGTTTTTTTCTGCGGGATGTCTGCTCAGCAAAAGTAACACATTGTTTCCAATTTTGTGTAATGAACGCTTAAAATAGTGTAAATAATTTATATCTGGAAGTGTTATTCATTAATATTACTTTCTGTTGTATTTATTTTATGCTAAAATCTTGCCACCACCTCTCCCTTCGAAATCTAGTTTTATTATGAAATAAAAGTAGTGATTACACTGATCGAGGAATAAATTAAAAGCGGATCGCGCACTGAAGCATGGCGTAGACCGCAGACAAAAAAGGATTAAGGAATCGCGCCAAAAAGCACTTGGCGCGTTGCACTCCAAGTTTCTAAAATCACGAGACAGGAGATGAAAGCCTTGGCGGGGACTAAGTGCTCTAGAACCCAAACCTAGCTAACTATATCAAATCATTAACACCGGTGTAGTTGCATATCGTCGGCCTAATTATCAGACTGCGTAAGTTCTTTGAGTGTGCGTAAGGTTATTATTAAAAGTGAACTGAGAGGTATGTACTTTAAATAGTTTTTATTTTGATACAAAAGCATAGTAAGAGAGTATTTAAAAGCACGAAATGTCAGAAATACCGGTAAAATGGAGGATTGATGGAAAAGTGATGAATAAAAGCGGTACGAACAGAAGTTCGTATTCAAAGTTTTTTTGTAAACTCAGAATGGCGTATGGTGTGTTGGTTTGAGGAAACTAATAAATTAGTACCAGATTATATTGAAATTCGCAGAACATTCAAATTTAAAAAGAGTTATTTTTCTGCACAACTGGAACTTGAAGCGTGGGAGCATACACTATGGAAACGGGAATTTTCACTTTATTTTGAACCCGATTGTGAATCTAAGAAAGTGGAGATACCATATAATACGATGGATAAATATTGTAAAATAACTGGTCGTGTAGTTATCTCTGATGAACCCGAAAACCCAATACTTAATGTCGACGACAAGAGAGATTTACTGTTACAATCTCTGAATGACTTGTCAAATGACTTTGCTCTTTTGTTGGATCCAAAATACACTTTCTTTGCCGACATTGATCTGAAATGCGGATCCGTTATCATTCCCGCTCATAAAAATGTACTCTCCGTGAGATCGCCTTTCTTTTTAGAAATGATTTCAACCAAAAATGCAGAAACGCAAAAGAATGAAGTCCTCATTACCGATATCGATATTAATGTTTTTCGGATCATGGTGATATATATATACACTGGGAAAATGGCAAATCTTACAGTCTCTTTAGCTGGTGATTTGTTGCTTGCAGCTGATCGGTATAAATTGAAAGGATTAAAAACTGCATGCTGCGATTATTTGAAGAGTAACACATCCATGGAAAATGCGTTGGAGATTTTAACGTTTGGAGATTTACATGATCCAGATTTAAAGGTTTTTGCGATGGAGTTCATCTGCCAAAACTGCGATGAGTTTCCGTCTTTAGAAGGAACAGAAAAGTGGAAGATTATGCAGGAAGAGAAATCATCTTTGGTTCTTGAAGTTACGACATTGCTCATGAACACTAAAAGAAAATAGGTGAGTAAAAATATTATTCTCTTTACAGCTATTGTTTATCAATACTTCGTAAAATTTAAACTATAACCCAGCGTTTCTCAAACTGGGGGCGCCCCCCCAGGAGGCGCGATAACTCAACGAGGGGGGTGCGAGTATATTGGGAAATCGAAAACAAAAGATTATTTAAAAAAAATATTAATTTACTCAAAATATATTCTGGCATAATAAAAAATAAAATATTCCTTTACACTGGTAGAATGCACTAATAAATCTATCAGGACTGCGCAGAGTATTTTATAATTAATTTAGGAACTAAGTTAATAACAGGTTTAATAATTGCCAGTGACCCCAAGGTCTTGTCATATGCAAAAATTAACACTTACCTTGAAAATTTGTACAGTTTATAATTAATCTCTTCAATACCAATTAAAAATCACGTGATTCGCTCCCCAATCCCACCGTTTTGTAACACATAGGCGAGTGCATGGGGTGTATTGGGGGAGGGGCTTAGAAAAAGAATAAATAAACAAATCCTCTGAAATAAGTAAATCTGTCGCAAACCTGTCAAGGTCCTTTTATTTCACTCCAAAGCTTTCGGAATAGTTTTATGAATAGCAGTGCACAGAAAAGATTATACTTCGGAAAGACGTATATATACGTCCGGGGCAATTAACGCACTGGCTGAACGCAAGACGTTTATATACGCTGGTGACACCTAAGAGGTTAAAGTCGTATTGTAGCTTTAGCGTTAAAGTATATTATTATTGAAATCAACTCATTGTTATTGTATGGGGGCAAGCGCGATAAAAATGATTGAATATAGGGTCGCAAATATGGAAAGTTTGAAAAGCACTGCTATAACCAATAACATCTTTAAAATTTTTATAAGCGTTTCCCATGTTGATCTTCAACTAAGGTTTACCGGTATTACAGTGTCCGATTTCCAGCTGAGAGAACTTTTCTTATAGATACAAGAAGCTCGTGGCTGGCATTGATTCTGTTAAGGGTTCACATCTCCTGGTGACACTAAAAATCCGCCGTGTAGAGGGGATAATGCATGTTAAATGTATCGAAGATTGAAGTCTACGCATGGACGTGGTGTAGAACAGCGGTCGCCAAAGTGGTGGTCCGTGAGAAAATGTCGCTGGTCCACTGAAAATTGTGGAGCCTACTTACTCGTCAAGCTATGTTTTAAGATGCATTAAAACAAAGTAAAACATGAAAAGTTATAAAAACACTACTTCATAGAATAACGCTATTTCATCGAATAACGCCATGGTAAATGGGTCGTACTGCTGCAGGAGCATTGTTTTAGCTCTGTTTTGTCTCGCACTCTTGTAAGGTTTCACTGTCCTGTATGTCGCATATGTGTATCAGTTGAAGCATTTAAAGGTGGGCTTACGGAATTATTGAGTTCAATATAAAATATATTCAATGTATTGGGGATTATTAAAGAAGTTTTTGTGTATTTTCTTTTGTATACTGTTTACTACATAGCGATGTGTTCGGTGGCTAATTTATTTCTTTATTTTCATTTGCATTGAATTATTATTAATTCTAGTCAGAATGCCTAAATCAAATACACCAAGAGGAAGAGTTTCGTGAAAGGAAAAAGAAAAACTAGCATCAAGTGCAGTCGAAAAAGAGACAAAAGCAGAAAAATAGTGCAAATTCATCAAGTGCTACTGCCAAATCTCGATCAGAGTACATGAGAGAATATCGAGCACGAAAAAAACAGTGCAAAATACTCTTAATGCCGAGTTTAATGACCAATCATAGGAATGCTATTGACTCTTCTAATGACAGCACAGATTAATACGCACCGTGTGCCCTCAACTACAGAAATCTCAACAAGTCTAGTGCGGGTTGAAACTGATTCATGTGAATCGATAATAAATTCTATCTTACCTTACATAGACTATGATTCCCATAAAAATGCTTACAAAGATTTTCAAAAGCGATTCGTTGATAATCCTTTCGATCACGGGTGTTTTATTTGTGACAGATTATGGTTTAGAGATGATTTGAGAACGCCTGTTGCTGAGCACAAAAATATTTTACCGGGAATTAATTTAAAAGACATTAAAAAGCATGCTACAATTGCCGACAATGTTTAAGTAGGAAAAGTATACCAAATTTATCAAAATATAATGGTTTTGTATACCCAGAAATTCCAGGACATCTTCCTACTTTGGATTTGGTATCAGAAAGACTCATTTCGCCACGAATACATTTCATGCAAATTCGGCAATTGAGACATGTACATGGTCAGTTGGAATATTTGGGCAGATAATCAATGTTCCTGTTTCCATCAGTAAAATGGTCAACCAAATGCTTCGAAATGTTGATGATGACTACTGTGTCAATGTTCACATCAAACGGAGGAAAATTCACAGAACTGGTTATCTAATGGGTTTGGTTACTAAAAGAACCATCAAAGCATGGGTGCAATATTTGATATAGCTACTCCATTGTGCAGAATGTATGAGGCTATTTTAAGACGGGATGATCTTAAATTTTAACCATTGACCTATTTTCTTTTAATTGATATATATTGGGAAATATAAGTTTAGGTACATTTTGTGTGTTCATATGTTACAATTTCTTTTATAATATATTTAACACTCAAAAAATCCAATTAGTGAACAGCGGGTTTAAATTATGAATTTACTGGTCCGTGAGATCAAACAGTTTGGCGACCGTTGATGTAGAAATTTGGAGAAGGGAAATCCAACTCGAGTATCATCCACATTATTTAATAACGAGAATTTAAAATAATTCCGAATTGCGAGGTCCATTGCATCTGAGACGTTAATAAGATAAATAGTCAATTCGCAACTATTTGCATGCCGCCCATTTGGTACAGCGGTTAGTGACGTTGACGACTGTCGTAGGGCCTGGGTTCGAATCCCAGAGAAGGCATGGATGTTTGTAAATGTAAAGTGCCTTTGCGGCAAGGGAGTACTCTAAATAGCTGTCGAGTCGTAAATCCTACAAATGAGGTTTTTGGAAGAAGAGAGGTGGGAGACTCCTGACCCTTATTATTTTTGTCCCGAAAAAATAGTTTGTCAAAATTTTAGTGTCGTATTTTTTGTGTGTGTTAATGAAGACCTTAGAAAACGATTTCACTATTTATTTTAAGTGAACATGGTATGTAATAAATTTTACAGTAGAATATCTTTAATTAATAAATTAGCTCTAATGGATTAAATTTGCCGAAATTGAGTATTTTGTTTACATTCCTTAATTTTCAATGTAGGGATCTAAAAAAATATATTGCATGGAAAAAAACTTCAGTAAATCATAATGCGGTAGATAAAGGGTTAACTGAATTTCAGTTTCATAAATGTTTAGAAGGCCTAGGAAATTAAATTGATTTGTTTGCTATTTCAAGTCGCACACTTTGAAGCTACACTAGGGCTATTGGTGACGCACTTTGTAATTTTGCAAAGCACTCGAGTGACGACACCCCTACTCTAGGACTTTGATGGACGGAAGATTTAACGAACACCTGAGCGAGTTTTCAATGGCATCAGAACTCGAACCCTAGTTCATCTTTTCAAACACACACAGTGGTATTTGAGTTTTCCTCGAATTTAAAATAATGAAATGCAGATTTTCCCTATCCATTAAAAAGTCCTTATACATTTAAAGCTGCGAGTTTTTAACTGTACAATGATTTTTAGTTCAGAATTGCAGTAATATATTAATGGCAGTAACATAATAATATTGATGGCAAATATATAATAAAAATTTTAACTTTTTTTTCTTATCAATTAATCATCCACAATAGGAATGAAATGAATTTTTTTTTTTTTGTCCTAACTTAATTTTTTTCCTGTTGAAGGCTTCCTAATATGCTATTTATAATATTTTGGTGAAACGGTTTATCACATAATTAATTTTCTTTTGGTTTATCTATTTCGAGTTATTTCACTCTCATAGTTCCCATAGCAGAAACATACTACTGTTATTACTTTTCTGTTATAATTTTTATTTATATTTTCATTCTTTCATTTCTATTTACCTTTTTAAGATGTTAATTGTCTCTCTTGCATTCAAATATACGTTTTTATAAAATCATTCTTTTCTGTGTGTTCTTTAAACTTTTGGATACACTGCTCTGCAATGGCTCTACCCTCTTTACAGTGGCGTAGCGTGGGCTTTCGCCGCCTGGGGCCGACCGGAAATTTGCCGCTCCTCTATTTTAATTTTTAGTCAAGAAAATTAGTAAAAGTAAAAAAAAAAGAAGCTTTAATTTTTTTTATTGATTAAAAATGCACTTTTCGTGTTTTTTTCAGAGCAAAATCTTTTATGCAATTGTCAATATTAATATGCATGTCATGTTCAATTGCTAGAATAGCTAAATTTGTTAGCCTTAACGTGGACATTGTCGATCTGAATTAATTTTTTATTAATCTTAGCTTAGGGAGAAGCTTCTGGCATTACTGAAATGGCCGCGGTAGCCGAGTGGTATAGGTATCGGATCTTGGCTTGCCTTGACACGAGTTCGAGCCCATTACCACTAAAGACCCGCCGTGTAGGGCAGCGATGCACGTTAAATCTGTCGAGAACTGAAACGTCCTCCCGCTGGTGTGGTGTGGTAGTTAGGAGAGGGGGTGCCAGCTCGGGTGTCGTCTACCTCACTTGACCATGGTTCAAAATTACGTGGTTCGTCGCCAAAAGCCCTCGTGTAGCTGAACAGTGCGACGTTAATATTCAATCAATCAATCAATAATATTCAGTCAGCTAGTTTGGCATTACTGATGGCAGACGTTAAAAAAATTTTCAACAATATAATGTTTGGTAAGACATCTTCAAGTTTGGACTCAATAATATCTTTTAATAAACCCAGAGAGTCGAACATAATGAGTTCTTTTTCACTGCCTGGTTCTGTTGCAGCTACGAAAGCTTGTAGACGTATGCGCTCCACTTGAAATTCTTCTTTATTATTTATTGTCTTGATCCAAGTTAAGTTCGCCCATGCTTAATATCACTTCATGCCTTAAAAAAGCATATTTTTGCGCTAGATTCTGCAACTGTTGGAATCTTTTTCGAATTTCAGCAGTTACTGTCTCTTGAAGGAAACATTGTTCGTCTCAAGTCATCTTCGTACGATAACTGAACATCCTTACTTCCGTCACCAAATATATGCTTCCTCCTGATTCTTCTTGGGGATTCAAAAGAAATTTCAAGATCTTCACATAAGCTTTTAGCATATATTAAAGCGTCGTCCACGAATTCCCCTCATTTTGCTTCTAATACGGTCTGTAAAGCACGTACTTTTTATTTAGTCCCTCTGTTTGCAAATAATTTTGAGCATCACTGACTTGACACAGTACCGGTAGCCAGAAGCTAAGTAACATAAAAACGAATACAATTGCATAGCGATTAATAAACTTCCTGCATCTGTGCGTGTATTAAAGCTTTCACTCGTTTCCCTCAGTTTTTCCAGTGCAGTTAGTTTCTTTGTAATGGTGTCTAACGTAATTTACAGCATCACCTCTAATGCTCCAACGTGTGTCCTGAATCCTCTTCAAACATTTTCCTGTGGATTCAAGAACTTCCCATCGGTGCGTCGACGTAGAAAGAGTAGCAGCGCTCTGGCGTACCAAAGAAAGTCCCCCTCCACTGAAGCTGCATGTACGCAAACTAGGTTTAGTAAATGGTTTGAGCAAGGAACAAATTCGGCATTAGGATTGATATCTTTTATTCACTGTTGCACACCTGTGTGGCATCCAGCCAACGTGGCAGCATTATCGAAAGCTTGCCCTCTACAGCTCATAATAGTGGCCGCGGTAGCCGAGTGGTATAGGCATCGGATCGTGGCTGGCTTTGTCACGAGTTCAAGCCCAGTACCACTACAGACCCGCCGAGTAGGGCAGCGATGCACGCTAAATCTGTCGAGAGCTGAAACGTCCTCCCGTTGGTGTGGTGTGGTAGTTAGGAGAGGGGGTGCCAGCTCAGGTGTCGTCCACGTCACTTGACCATGGTTCAAAATTACGTGGTCCGTCGCCAAAAGCCCTCGTGCAGCTGAACAGTGCGACGTTAATCTTCACTCACTCACTACAGCTCATAATGTCGAGCCCATCAGTCTTAAGTTTGCTTACTATCATGTCTCTTATACCTGCTGCTGTTTTGTTTTTCGTTTCAATGAAATCTGTAAAAGATTCCTCTACTCTAACTTCCTGGTTTTCCATCATCGCATATCTTACTACTTGGCTTTTTTGATCTTTGTGGGACATATCCGGGGTGCTGTCAAAAATCATGGAATAATATTTAGCCTTTTGGACACGAGCTTTAATTGGCGAACTTTGTTTCCTAAAATTTCTATAAACTCTGTTTGGTGACGCATTAAGTGAGAGAACTATTTTAACACATTTTTATTCTTACTAAATGCTCTGACAACAGGGTCGTACTTTGCCGGAAGATGTACCAATTCTAAAAAGTTGCCTCTATTAGTACTGGTATCACACGAAATCTCACACGAAAGTGTTAAGAAAGGGTTAAGAAAAATAATGATTAAAAAAAAATTGCGAGAGATTACTTTTAAGCCATCTCCCCAAAACAGTTTGTTTTGGTTCATTCCCTTCTTCAAATTACTAATTCAGTTAAATAGCTCATAATAAAGACAAGTATCCGAAAAAAGTTTTTAAAAATTAAATAAATAATTTTGAGTATTAATACTTACGTTATCCACATAAATCAAGATCTCGGAACTTTGATCCGATTGGTCGTGCTGGTAGGTTACGAGATGCGATGTTTTAGTTCATGAAACGATGTTCGATAGACAGGAGATTTGACCAAAATGTTTCAAGTTTTTACTCTTACCCGCGACAAGATGAAAAAAATGTTGCGAGGAACGCCACGCGATAGAAGTGAAACTTCTTTGGCGACGTTGGAACATTGATTATTTACCCTAATAGTCCAAATTGACCGAGCACATGTCTCAATCGCCTTATTTGCGTGAAAGGTATTCGTGGCGAAATGAGTCTTTCTGATACCAAATCCAAAGTAGAAAGATGTCCTGGAATTTCTGGGTATACAATACCATTATATTTCTATAAATTTCGTATACTTTTCCTGTTTATACTTTGTCGACAATTGTAGGCATGCTTTAATGTGTCTTCTAAATTAATTCCCGGTAAAATATTTTTTTGTGATCAGCAACAGACGTTCTCAAATCATGTCTAAACCATATTCTATCATAAATTGAACGCCCGTATCAAGTGAACGATTATCAATGGATCGCTTTTAAAAATCTTTGTGAGCAGTTTTATGGGAATCATAGTCTTTGTAACGTAAGCTAGAATTTATTATTGATTTACATGCATCTCCAGTTCCAACACGCACTAGACTTGTTGAGGGCTTTGTTTTGAATAGCACAGGGTGGTTCACTAAGTCCGTATTAATCTGTGCAGTCATTAGAAGAGTCTCAATAGCATTCTCATCCCTTAAACTGAGCATTAAGAGAGTATTTTGCAGAGGTTTTTTCCGTGCTCGATATTCTCTCATGTACTCTGATGGAGATTCGGCAGTAGCACTTAATAATTTTGCAATATTTTTCTGGTTTTTTTTTTTTTTTTTTTTGCTTTTTTTCTTGTCACTTTTTTTGACTGTGGACTTGCTGCTAATTTTTCTTTTTTTCTTTCACCAAACACTTTTCCTCTTTGTGCATTTGATTTAGGCATTCTTACTACAATTAATATAATTCAACGCAAATAAAAGTCAAAAAGGCAAATTAGCCGCCGAAAACATCGCCATGTAGCAAACAATCTAAGAAAATAGTTCAAAAAAGCACGCTTTTGCTGCGAGAGCTATTTTGTCTACACCGTAATGTCACTGCATCTCATACAACCGTTGATAGATGTTCCCGGGTTTGGGGGGAAAGGACCCCCAATAGGAAGGTGGGCAAGTTGACCAATCGGAGGTGAGCCATCATCCAACTTTTACACGGATATGACGCAAGTCACGTGGTCGCATCGCTCCCCCTTTTCCTCCTAACTCGCTATCCTGTCATCATGGTGACGATTCCGGGGGATGGGGGAGACTACTTCCGTTGGCTTTTTCACTGTTACGCAAAATTGGGCAAATTTCTCATTCACTCTCGAGCGCTAAGAAGTTTCACTTCTAAAATTCTCGACTCTTCATGGGTGTTACTTTTCTCCTAATACACGCTTACTCCACTGCTGGGGTAATGAAAATTCCTCTATCTGGAAAGTTCGGGGAGAACGATCACAAATTGCCTCAGTAGGGTCAGCAGAAATTTATAGCCTAGGTTGAAATCTCTAGTCCAGTAAAAAATAGCTACTTGATGGATTATTTCAGCCCCGTGTCATTCCCAGGAATACAAAAAGTGCTGAAATATCTATATATATATATACTTGTATTCCGAGGCTTTTAAACTGACTTGTCTAGTTATTTTATGAAATACTTATTCTGTGAAATAACTGAATTATATACACTTTAACGGTAACATAGATGAAAATTTCAACTTCTCATTTTTTTACTCAACGGAATATGGGGTTATATATTTTTATTATCGGGAAATAAGATATTTCATATATTGAGTTTATATTTATAATAATGTCTTAATGGTGAGAAAAAGTGTCTTTCTTGAAAACAAAACAAAAAGAAACCCATCAAATGTGGTGAGATGACTGCGTTTACAAAATGCCAAAGTCAAGCAATAACAATCGCATCTTTCAAAACGAATGTTTTAATTTTTTTCACTATCCTGAGGTTTATGATAATTTTACATTTGTCTTGTATATAATTTCGCATTTGCTTAAGCATGATAAATTTTTTACAGGGTCCTCGAGATCGCTCCTGCCAGGTTTTGTGGTGGTTGGTGCTATTCTTTGTATGTATTCAAGTAGTATACATACCTTTATTGTTGAATTAAAATTAGAACCTTATTTTTTTCCCTATAATTCTTATAAAGCTAATAATTAAAAGTTATAAAAGTTCAAACTGAATAAACAAATTCTGAAAATACCAGTGTAAAATTTTATTTTAAATTTCCAAGCACAGAGTACTTGGAATTACATCTATAACAATGGACTTCAAACTTTTTCAATTCACGTGGAAATCTCGGAACATATTAGGTATTTTCGTGGAACCCCGTTCCACACAAACTCGAAAGAGCTTACCTTAAAATAATATTTACAGACAGTGGCGCACACGAAGGAAGGCAAGGGTCTGGATCCTCCCATCCCCCTTGAATTTTTTTCGGTTGATTATAAATCCTATGCAGCCGGCGGAGTGGCGTAATTGGTTTGTCGCTGGCCTTGTACACCCTAAGGTTGTGGGTTCGGCCCCGTCCCAAGTCGGTGCATTTTCATGATGCAGAAAATTGAGTGTCTATGTCTGGCTTGGGTGCTCTCGGCAAAATGTTCTTAGTACTATGTCGCATTTAGTTACAATTAATATAAATATGTATATTCATATAACAAAATCACAATATTATATAAGTGACAAAATAGAAAGCAATTTGCCGTTTTCCTTTCTATATTATATAGCAGGGATGACGAACCACTGATGGCACGCGACACAATATTTTGGGCACTCCACTCGTCAAAATAACATAACTATGAAGTATTACAAACAAACGCGAGTGATCGGCGGTGAGGATTTGATTCCAGACATATTTAACTATTTAGAGAAGCTAGTTTGTCTTTTAACCCCATTTTTATCTACCTATGCTTATTTTCAGAGATGAATAACATTAAAGACTCCCTACGAAACCGTTTAGCATATCACTTTAATTCAGTATGCACTCTACTAAAAGTAACCTTACAATACTAATATGAGTTATTTCTTATCTAATCTGCAACAAATCACACTAATCCTACTTTAATTTAAATTGCATGTTTTACTAATGCATTTACTACTATACAGTGTAAATTTTATTTTTCGAAGCAAATAAAAAGTTTTGGGTTTTGTTAGCATTTAGTTTTATTATTTTCCCAATAATCGCAAGCCAGAATTATTTGAAAATATATATCTATATCTCATAAGACTATTCTTTAGAAAAAAATGACCATAAAGGTTCACCACCCTTGCTCTATAGGGTGTTTTTGGTTTTTTTTAGTTACGGTTTATTCATTAAATTTAATCTTTCTAAAAAAATAGTATAGTAGAAAAGAAATAGCATTCTCACAAATTAGGTCCTCGCAGGTGGAATTCGAACCCACGCCCTATGAATTAGGAGTCCAAAGCGCTATCGATTGCGCTACAGGGACTCAACGAACAGTTTTCCTTTCTATGTATGGTGTTAGACTATTTTTGTTACTGTTTATTCATTTTTAGTTTCATTAATGAATTAATATTTGAAAAAACTGTTAACATCAAGTGTCATCCCCTACAAGTTTTAAATAATGTATTTGAACTCGAATGTATGAATAGAAATTATTGAAAATTTGAACAAGATGTGTATATATGGTACACAGTAGAGCGTCGTTTATCCGAACGTTTATTTTAGGGAGTATCAAATATCCGGAGCAGGTTTTTTTTTTTTTTTGTCAACTACATGCACTGTATATGAATACGTTTTCGAACAGTGCAATGCCCAAGAGTTGTTTCGCGTGAGGCCAAAAGTCACGGAAAACCCAAGGTCATGGATATTTGGGGAATTTTAGTTGTGCGATTTGGTAAACATCTGCGCGGAATATTAGGTCAGTTTGTTTCCAAGTGAGGGGGGTATACGTGCTTTCTTGTTGAGTTGTGAACTGCCATGGCTTCGAATTCAAAACGGAAGAACATAGAGACAAAACTTCCCCAAGGATCTTAGGATTTAAAGAATGCGATGAAGAAGATGTAGAAACCTGGATGGCATATATACGATTCAGAAGACTGTGGATTTCAAGTGCTAAATGATGACGAGATTGTGACTTCCATGCAAGAAGAATCCGCAGTTTGAGTATCCTATTCTATTGTATAGGGAGAGTATGAACTAATAGTAGGAATTTAAAAAGCAGCCGTTCATCATGTGTTTTTAATTTGACATTTAATTGTTACGTCAAGCCATGACTAGAGCACTCTCACTGAATGTTACAGACGTCCGCAGGGTGTTAAGTCCAAAGGGCCAAGCTCGTAAGGGCCCGGATAAGTTGGACTGAATCAGGTTTTCTGGTAATAAATTTCGATCCGCCAATGCCAAGGGGGCTTGTAGATCTTTTGCGCCCAGGGACCGAAATTAGCTGAAATCGGCACTGTCTCATCTGCACCTGTAAAGTCTAACAATGGGCTGCACCCTTTGCCGTCGAAATATGCAGTCTACAAGAAAAGTCTTTTTCTGTTCCTGACAAAAAGAATAAGTCATTTTAAAAGAAAAGTGATTTTTTTTTTCTTATTCAAACTACTAGAAGAATTTTTTTTTTTTTTTTGCCTGTTGAAATTGTTTCTTAATTTTGAGTTTAGTATTCGTTAAATGGGGGTTATTTGCCTTTATTGGGGAAAAGAAAAATTCGTTAAATCGAGAAAATCGTTAAATAAGGTTTCGGTAAATTGTTGACCGACTACATCTACTATATACATATATATGAATAAAAAATACTCTTCATAAATACCTAATAAAATCGATGTAAAAACATCTCCAGAAAAAAAGAGCTCCACTTAACCTTCCCTAAAGTTTCATTTTCGAGTGTAAAAACTTGCATCTAATATTAAAATTTTCTTTTTTTTTTTTTTTTTTTTTTTTTTTTATTCAGCTGTAAATTTTATTTTAGATTAAGATTTCATTTCAGCAAATCAGTTTGCTGGTAATTTTGAGTGGATTTATATTTTAATTAAAGCACTCACGTAACCAGTGCCGATTTAAGCTCATGCCGGGCCCTTGGCGCAAAAGATCTACGGGCCCCTTGACACTGGCGAATCGAAATTTATAATGAGAAAATCATGTTTAGCCCACCCTCCCCAAGCGCCCAATGAATAAATTGACGAAACAGAGTATATTGGAGCCTCTTGCAAAGTCAGTTTTGCCTTCATAAATTGGTTAAATACGCACTCGGGATTTGTTAGGCTTTCCCCTCCCCTCCCCTCACACACCGATATGCGGGGAGTTCGGGAATGTATGTTACTCCATTGAATGAAAGCATAAATTGAATTAAATGAAAATTGCACCAAAACTTATTAAAACTTATTTTTTCATTTCCGCTTGTTGCTTTTTTCTACGAGCTGCATTGCTTTCGAATAATTGTATTCTACTTGATGCTTCATTTTTCCTTTCGTGGGGCCCTTTAATGTATCGCTCTGTGTGATTCCGTATAAATTCCTCAAAAATTAATGTAAAATTCTCTTTTATTGGTCTGTCAACTTTAAATAAAGGCATATTACACACATCTTTTATAAATCCTCGTTAGATGGCACCACAAAGTTTAATATTTTGCTTTGGTACTTTATTATTTAGCGAATTTTTGTGGCCCATTAGCTCAGTTGGTTAGAGCGTCGTGCTAATAACGCGAAGGTCGTGGGTTCGATCCCCCCATGGGCCAGAGTTTTTGAATTGTACAAAATAATGTGAAATAACTATTAAAAGTTTTACCCACGGAAGAAAATAAAACGATTGTCCTTTTTCTTAATGGATTTGTTTTATTAATAAATATTTGACGTCATATTTAGAAACTTCATAATGCTTTTTTTACTAAACTAATACAGAACCCTTTTAAGTAGTTAATAAATGCGAATTTTAATTAAAGTAAAGTTTCTGAAACACTTCTAAAAAATAACATCAAGAACATATTTATGCAAACAAAAAAGGGTTTTTAAACTTGTACCCAACATTATTGTAAGAATGTTAATTTTTTTTAAAATTGCTACACATAAAGTTCAGCAAACAGTTTTAAATCATGAACACATTTTTCAGTTTTCAGAATTCATAGACTAATTAGTATATTCAAGCAATAAAAATTAAAGTTCTATAAGTTCGAGTGAAATTGAGAAATAAAATATATTTCACACACTCACACACATAGATTATCAGATTCGATAACCTAATGTGGCGATTATATAATCTGTTTGTGCTGCCATCTTGTTTCGTAAAATGTAATTAGAACTCATGTAGCTCAACATGTCTTACCAAAAAAATTTTATACCATAAATATTCAGTTTGTATAAATAAATTATTTTGAATAAGTTTCTAATAAAATTAGAATGTGGGAATACTCTCATTTTTTTCTTTCATTCATTAAAATATAATTACATTTTTAAATATTTTAACATAAATGTTTCAAAATTGTGTAATCAAATATTTCATAAGTAAATTGATAAGGTTTTGCTGATATTTAAGTTATTTTTTCATTCACAGATTAATCTACAAAAATAAATGTTTAAATTTAGAAAAAATTTTCTCAAAAAAAAACAAGAAAAAATATTGAGTTTTAGCCATTTGTTTGGATAAATAGTTGGATAAGAATAAGTTCATCGTATTTATTAGTATTTTCAAAATAATACCACGGTTTTATATATCTCTTGGTAAGACTTAACATATTTGTGTCAGTTTTTTATACAATTAATAGTATTTTATAGTTAATCTAACGCAAAAATTATTTTATTTTTTAATTTAAGAAAAACCTTTATATATATATATATATATATATATATTATACAGTAGCGCACTCAGGAATTTTTCAAGTGGACTCCAGGGTCAGTAAGCCCACCATTCTCGTATCGTGCTCCAATACGCCGCCCAGCATATTCTCTTGATTTTGTTGATTTTTGGGAAGAAGAAACACTAAAAAATTAAATATTGAATAAAAATTAGCATTGATTAATAAAATTAATCATAAATAAAAAATACATAATTAAATTTTACATGCTATATATACATAAAATTATAATCAATCTGAAAATTCATCGGGCTTGTTGGGGTGGTCGGAATCAGGACCCCCCTAGTGTGTGCTACTGTATATATATATATTAGCATAATAAAATAAAATAAGATACAAAGCGAAAAGAAATTCGAGTTCAAGAAACATAATAATTGAAGATACGAAAAGAGTCTTTAGACTAAAATGGAGACTTATTATGATTTCTAAAGCTGTCACTGAATAATTTATATATATATATATATATATATATATATATATATATATATATATATATATATATATATATATATGCTCAAATAACAACTGATACTTAATTGTTCCTATTCAATTGAAAAACAGCGTTTTTATTAAGTGCTTCGAAATGTTAAGAATACTGTATAATAAATAAAAATGCGTATTACAATAAAATGGCATTGTCGCTTATTTAAAAAATATGGAGATATTTTTCTGTGTTGAAATTTACAGAATAAGACTATTTTGTGCAATATTTTTGTTTTTTGTGTTTTTTTAACAAATCCCATAACTGTTTCTATTTTACCACGTTGCTTCTGTTACCACGAATCTTCTTTTCTTTCGAAAATAAAATTTATGAAACATAAATCGCGTTCAAACTCTACGGACGAGAACCTACATCATCAATTACAATGCGCAAATACAAGCATTGAGATCAACTTGCAAAAATTAAGTAAAAGAGTTGAGAAGCAAATGTCTTGCTAATTAAATTAAACATTATTTGATCATTGAATTATTATATTATCTATGTTTGTATGCATGAAAAACAACGAAAACAATAATACGTCATTCTCAGTTTTAAATTTTCACTCCAATAAACATTTTTAATGGATTCAAATGAATTATAAAGATACATATTTGTGTATGCGGCCCGAGGGAATATAATGATTTTCCGAAGTGGCCAGCAGGGTCATTTGGATTGGCCATCTTGGCACTAGGCAGAGACATCCAGAAGAAATCTGGATAAAGAAATTACTGCATAAAAAAATTTTCAGTCTAGATCAGTGATTCTCAACATGGGGCCTACGCCCAGTGACGTAACATGCACCCTCGCATCGCGGGGGCCCCAGGATTCCAGGGGGCCCAAAGCCTGACTGTAGCCAAGTACATACTCTTTGTAAAATCCGGCCTGTTGCCCCAAATCTAACTTTGTGGGGGGTGGGGCCTAATATTCTCCGTTACGCCACTGCCTACAACCCACAAGGGGGCAATTTGATTCTTAAGGGGGGCAGTTAAAAAAGGATTCATTTAAAGCGCAAATGATCTATTTATTAATAATAGCCAATTACAAAAAAAAAAAATTTGAACAAAAATTTTCAAAGGTTTTACTGGCTCCAAAAGTGTGAAGTAATTGATAAAGCTATAAATATTGTCAATCCTCTAAAAATTTTGTCACATTATTTTAAAAGAGAGATTTTGATTTATATACAAAAAATTGATTTTCCAACTTGGGTGACGCAGCCAATGTTTGTAGATCTTTCTGATATTTCAGATTTAAGATACCACGAATTCACAGAAATGCAAAACGATGCGTCAATAAAATCATTCTTTAATATAAAAGGAGTAATAGCATGGCTTTGAGTAGAAACCGAAATCAAATATCCAAATGTGCAAGATAACTATTACCCTTTCCATCTTCATATTTCACTGAATGCAGTGGCGTAACGGATTATATTAGGACCTTCCTGTAAAGTCATGTTTTCAGCCCCAATGCGGATCTTACAAAGGATTGCATACTTGGCATCAGTCAGGCTTTAGGCCTCCTAGAAAGCCGGCCTTCCTGGATGGGAGGCGTAAGTAACGCCACTGACTGAATGTGGATTTAGTGCCATAAGCGATCTGTTGCTAAAAAGAAAAAATAGGCTAGATATAACAAAACGAGGAGACTTGAGCAGTGGCGTAACGTACACCACGCAATCTCCACATTGCCGGAGGCCCATGGCTCTAGGGGGGCCAAAGCTTGACTGCCGCCAAGTAAAATTGAACTTGGTAAAATTGCCCCTTTGTAAAATTCAACTTGGGGGCCAGAAACCTGACCTTTATTTTATTATCAGTTTTCCATTGTGAGTTTTAAAAATTTACTTACTGCAGTGGCGCACACAAGGGGGTCTTGGGGGTCCGGACCCCCTCTCAAAGTCCTTGATTTTTTTCCGGTTGATTATAATACTAAGTATATAGTACGTAAAATTTAATTAAGCATTTGTTTATAATAATTTTTATTAATTAATGCTAATTATATTTATTCAATATTTAGTTTTTTAATTTTTCCCCGAAAATCGACAAAATCTAAAAGAGCATGATACAAGAATGGTGAACTTTCGACCCCCTTGAAAAATTCCTGTGTGGGCTACTGACTTACTGTAATAAGTTAAATATGTATGTAGGTGTACCTGTATATGTATGGGGAGTGGGACATAAGAATTTTTAAAAGGCTTATGAGGGGGGAATTAAAAGAAGGTTGAAAAACACTCTGGTCTAGATTTTATAGAATTCTAACCGAAGGTGTCCTTTTTGAAAATCTACGAATCTCCTCCTCCATTTGCTGATGGCGCCAAGGTTCTTTTTGTGGTACGGTTTTTATTTGGTTCCGTTTCCTTCCCCTCGATTCTAAGAAAAGATCTTTCTTTTCTTAGATCCCTTCTCTCCCCGCCAGGTGGATTTCCAGGGTGCAATGAAATAAACCAATAACAACAAAAAAGACGAAAAAGGGAGAACGACACCTTTTCTATTCTGAAAATGGCTCTTTCGGTAAAATGAAAAGTGGAGTAGTGTATCACACAGGACAGGTGTTGCTCATTTCACTGAAAAAAATAGCAAACGATTATGGATATTATATGGCGAAGTTTTAATATATATATATATATATATATATATATATATATATATATATATATATATATATATATATATATATATATATATATAAATAGGTTAATGAGAAAAAAACCTTTTGTACTTTTTGCTTGGCCAAAGTTTTATTGTACATCTAAAAAGTTTTATATGAGCTATATATATATATATATATATATATATATATATATATATATATATATATATATATATATTGGAGCAAATTGCTTTGCTTTCTTTGATGATATTTGTTTTTTAAGAAATGCCATTATTAATTTTCTGTGTGGTTAATTTTTTTTAAAAAAAACAATGAATTTTATTTAGAGAGCCAAGCGATTTTCAATTCGAACCTTGCTGTATGTTCTATTTTCGCAGACGTAATGAAAAGTCAAATGCAGTTGATGTGCTACGTCATGTGAACTCTTTTTGGAAAAAAGATGCGGATTTACATATAAAAACTAAACTGCAGTATTATTCTTGTTTTTGAATCGTGATATAATTTGTTCATTAATTTATAAAGTTCGATTAAAACTGCAGTAAGAGATCGAAAGTATATAATGGTGTAATAAACGAAATATATTTAATGGGGGAAAGAGAAAAATCTTTCTCTGCCTTCAAAAATAAAAGAAAACTAAAATATATTTTAAAAGAAGGAAAAAATTTATCTCTTTTAAACTTATTTCCATAAACAAGAAAACAAATAAGTTAAAAATAAAAACTTATTTTACAAACAAACTTTTATTTAAATGCGCTAAAAAGAATAAAATCTAAACTTTTCTTTTAAAAAATTTATTTTACTATCAACTTATAACGTCATTACACAATTTATGATATAAAAGCTTGTCACGAGATTTAAGTACTCGTATTTCTTTAATTTGAAAATTTTAAAAATTAAAATCAATCAGATCAAGTTATTTAATTTACTTATATATCTACACAGGTAAATCTCGCCACCAAATACGCCAACCAACATATTCTTTTGATTTTATCTATTGTCCAGAACAAAATACAGTAAAAAATAAACTATTGAATAAATAATTAACATGAATTAGCAAAATACATTACTAATAACAAATACTTAAATTAAATTCTACGTAATATATACATAGGATTATAAACAATCGAAAAAAAGTGAAGGGCTATGCGAGGGCTCAGGACCCGTGGCCCCTCCTCCCCCTTGTGTGCACCACTGATGTGAGGTCCTACAATGGTGCTAAATTAAAGTATTTAATTAATCTTTAGTGAGAGCACTCAAGGGAATGAATTTTGATGGCGACCACTAGGTAACATTACTTGCATTGAAATTTATTTTATGAGAGATGTGTTATCTCCTCTGATACATAAACTACCCTATCCAGTGGTGCACACAAGTGGGGAGGGGGATCCCCCAAAGCCCTTGCTTTTTCTTCGATTGATTTTAATCCTATTTATGTAGTACGTAAAATTTTATTCAGTATTTGTTATTAATAATTGATTTTATTAATTAATGCTAATTATTTATTCGATAAATAATTTTTACTGTTTCTTGTCCCCGAAAATCGATAAAATCAAAAAGATATGTTGAGTAGTGTATTTGGGTATGATACGAGAATGGTGAACTTTCTACCCTGTACCTCCCTCCCCCCTTTAAAAATTCCGGTGTGTGCCACTGACCCTATTCTCATTCTAATATTATTCTTGATCAAATTTAAACACTGCTCAAAATCATTTTTATTGGCTTCTTCTCTGAATGGATAGTTAAGATTTTAATTCTTTTGTGAAAACTCTTGAGTGAAAATTCAATTCAAAGTTTTTAAGAAATTAATAAGCATTTTAAGCTTTGATATCTAATTCAGAATCAAGTGATATATATATTTTTAAATGCATCGACTTAAAAGTTAAACATAATCATTTGTATTTTGCCCTGTATCTTATCATTTTGTGTTATCACAGGAGAATTTCGCTGAATAAATCTTTTTGCGATTATTACGTGTTTGGTTATCTTTTTTCTATTTCTAATGGGCTGCGAAATGGTGTTTTACCATTGAAGACCTAGTGCATTCCCCGAAAACTGGTATCTCTTTTTAGGGCAGCACCATTTGTAGGTGGATACCAATCGCTGTATGTAATTTGATGCCTAGTTTCCTCCCCTGAAGGAGGCACCTGAGCTCTGACGATGCGGACCTTTACTAGGATTTAATTTTGCCAAGAGCACCTAAGTCAAACAGACACTCTAGGGATCTTTAACATGCCGTATAATCATACGACATGGCCGGTGTCGATTTTCTGCATCATGAAGATCCATCAACTTGGGCCGGGGTCGAACCCGCAACCATAGGTGCAGAAGACCAGCGACAAAACACCCACGCCACCCAGCCGGCTGTTTGGTCATCTTTGATGTATATATTAATGAGATGGTATTCATTTTGTGAATTGTAATTAAGGCAGGGAAAAAAAGCTTGATATTGATCCCATCACCGTTTAATCTAACACTAGGAGATTTATTTTGAGCATGCAGTTCGCAGAAGTGGAAAAATACAACAGTGGAAGTAATTCGTTTTCTAGGAAGGAATGACAATACTCAAGGAAAAACGTAATGTGCAAAATATAATCACGTGTTCAAATGAAGGGAAATATAAGTTATTTTTAGATATTACATCCTCTTTTATTAAAAGGAAAAGTTTCAACCACTTTAAGTCATGTGACTAGGAATCTGCAGTAAATCTACCAAGAGTTCAAGGTTTAATCCTTTTAATGAAGAATCGCTAATAAATCTGCCAAAATATAGGTTTTAATCCTTTGATGCTAAATGAAGCAAGACGTGTTTCGAAATAGGGTATTCAGAATTATGATTTGGAGAAAAATAAATAAATTTCGAATTTTAAGAAAATATTAAATTATTACGTATATGTATATACAGTCAGACCCCGATTTTACGAGCCCCTATTTGACGAATTTCGCGATTTAACGAATTTTTCTCTTTCCCCTATTAAAATGAAGGTGAAAACTCCCCATTTAACGAATAACAAACACCGAATTAATAAATTAATTCAAAAAACAAAATTTCTTTTATTAGTTTGTATTAGAAACAATTGGATTTTTTTTAAATGATATATCCTTTTTGTCGGGAACAGAAAGACTTTTCTTGAAAGGAGGAAATTTCTCGATGGGAAAGAGTACAGACCATTATCAGACTTTACAACTACAGATAAGTCTTGAGTGTAAACTGCCGTGTGAGTTTTGAATAGGACAGGAAACTCTTTTCTTATCTCATCCCACTCCACAACGCAAAGGATATTTTCAGATTTTAAAGATTCTGTTTTTCATTTGATGACGGACTGTCTTTTGTGTAACCGAAATTGAGGAAATTGTTGATTTGTCGCAGCCAATGAATGGCTATTCTGATGCAAAAATTTGATAATGAGAACTCCTATTAATCTGTTACATTTTCTAATGCTTTATATTACTTGGAAACTGTGAAGCATATCTTAGGCAGGTTGTAAATGAAGCAACCAGTAGCGCATACAAAAAATTTTCAAGGGGGTGGGGGAGGTCCAGGGTCGAAAGTACACCATTTTGGTATGCTTCAATACGCCACCCAAAATATTCTTTTGATTCTGTCGATTTTCGGGATTAAAAACAATAAAAAAATTAAGTAGTGAATAAATAATTAGCATTATATACTTAATAAAATTCATTATTAATAACAAATACTTAATCAATTGTACGTAATATATACATATGATTATAATCAAAAGAAAAAAAATCAAGGTTTTTGGAGGTCCGGACCCGATGACATCCTCACCCCCCTTGTGTGCGCCTGCAAATAAATAGAAAAAACTCTTTCGAATCAGGAATAAAAAGATTTGTCGGACATTTATCAATGTGTAATTTCTGACAATGGGTATTTTTTATACATGTGCTTACTACAAAACTTCCGAAAAGTGCAAAAAATTTGTACTTTGTTTGATCCCAGATTTAACGAACAAAATGCTCGGTCCCGAAGAATTCGTTAAATCGGGGTTCCGACTTTTTTATCAAAATGCTGTTGTGGAAGACCAGTATTAACAAAACAGCTCTTAAAAATGTTTTGCTATGCAACTGGAAACATTATCTTCAGAGCAGTTGAAAAACAATTTGCCCAAAATAACAGTCACAGAAAATTGCAAAAGATCCTAAATTATCCTCCTCTTCCTTTAACAAATTTCTTTTTCAGCTCATTAAATGTGAACACGTAATCGTATCCCAAAATACTACTTTAGGGAAGAGCATTTTCGCAAGGAATCGAGCGGAAGTTTATCGTCTGCCTGAAAAATAAAATAAATAAAATTCTACTACGGGGAGTGATTGTTGGGTTTAGGTTCCTCAGAAAATCCTCCCACCATATCTGTCTCCTCCAGAACCAGAGAACCCAATTCCCACGCCAGACACCCCTAAAGAACCCTCCCTTCTCCCAGCGTCAGACGACTCCCCTAACATTATTATTCAACTTTTTTCCAGTAAGGAACGAACAGCAGCTGTTAACCGCTGGTGAAAACACTAATAACAAGGGGAGGGTCGCAATCTACCCCTTTTTTTCAGCTTTTGCTTGCCAAGCGATGTTAGTGACTCCGACACTCCTATAAGAAAGAAAAATGTTTCTTTTTCCATATTCATTTCCGGATTTTTTTCCCTATATATATATCTATATATATATATAAGACGCCATTTGTTGTCTATTTGTCTCTGTTCCCTCATAACTCGAGATCCAAACATCCAAATAACGTGAAACTTGGTACACGTACACAAAATTACACGAGAAAGGTTCTTAAATAGGTTTGGCGTTCATAATTCCTTCCAAATTTTTTAAAATTTAATTTTTAAGTGATTTTCCAGTGTTATGACGTCATACGTAGTCACGTTTCTCACTAAGTGGACAATTTATACTTTACATGCAGTTTTTCAAAGATTATATATTTTTACTGTAGCTATGTTTATCGGTTGGAATATTTATTCAATTTTTCTATTCTTTGATATTTAATTAGGATTATTTTTGGAATAAATAATTTTTTTAAGGATTATTCTTTCAACAACTAAAATTTTGTTTTGTTGTTTTGGCAACATTTAGGTATCGCGGGATGTTTATGTGTGTGATTTTGCTTGCAAATTAAAACTTATATATTTATTTCTTTAGAATGCGAAGATTATAATTTTGACAAAATTGATAAGTGTTATATTTCAGTTCGGTTCAAATGTAGTATAGGGGGGGGGGGCACTTTGGATTTGGCGATTTTTCTACGGATTTTTCGATTTTTATCTAAATGTCATGGTGAGATATCGAATTCATTCTAAAATAAATAATACCGAAAAAAGTACCTTGGAGACCACTTTTAGTAACCAAAATAAAGGACTGCGCCAAGTAGCCCCGCTATACTACACTTGATCCAATGATATGGTTCTTTGCAATTTCATGTGTCTTTATTTTAACCTTTAAGGGTATACTATTGGCTTCAGTGCATAAAATTGCCATGCAGAAAATCATACTTGGGTAATCAAACTGCCCAATCAAAAGCAGTGTTGGTAGTAATTACATATCAAACTGGAATAGGCATCAGAGAATGAGCAAAACAGACAAATGGCTTAAATACCTGTTGAGGAAGCAGGTGGTCCTAAGATAAATTATTTTTGGAACTTATGTACTATCCTCACAATCGCCAACATTCAAAATAACTTGCCAAGTTGGCAACCCCGATTTTACATGTCATATATATGTTGAATTTTGAGTCGTGCTTCGTTTCATATATCGCCAATAGGTTGCGGTTATATGTAAGTACCTTATTTTTTCAAATTATGCTTTTGCATTGATAAAGTTAGTTCAGTTCTTTTTATGTCGGTTAATGTTAGTATTGTACTTCATTTTTCAATTTATTTTTATGCTCGGGATATATATACTTTGGATAATTTTTTAATTTAGTACTTACGTATTATTGCACAATGGGCAACATTCAAGACAACTCGCCACTTTGGCAATCCCAACTTTGTATGCGTTGAATTGGCAATCATGTGCTTCATTTGGTATAATGTCACCAATAGGTAGCAATAATACGTAAGTACCTTTAATTCTGTGCATTACTATAACATTAGAGACTGGCCGCAACATACCAATTTGGCGTGATTTCAAAATCATGCCAAAAATGAGTAGCCAACCAATATGAAATTAATATTATGAGTATTATCTTAGCCTGTTTTATCTTTCCCTCCAGTAATCCTTAATTAATTCAATATATAATTTTTTTTTATAATTTAGTACTTACATTTTTTTTTGGTTATTATGTACTGCAAATATTTTTTTGCACATTGCAATGTCTTTGGCAAAATTAATCAGTGGTATTTTTCTTAAATATGTTTTTTTATCTGTTTTTGACAATTTTTAAAATTTTGTTTGATGTCTGTCTGAAATGCAAATAGAGCAAAATAAATATTTTATAATATATATATAGTGTTTGTTTGAAAATGTTTATACTGATTTATTCAAAATATTGAGTCGTCTTTTATTTTTGATATCTTTTAAAGATTTAATTTTATGTTATAACTACCTATACCCAGCTGAATATTGCTGTTGCTCAGTCAGCTTTAAAATACTGGTACACCATAAAGTATGTCATGAAGCTTACAAAAGTAATAATACACAAGAATTCAAACAAATCTATATGCATATAAGACGCATTTGTTGTCTGTCTGAATAAACTTTCTCTTCCACACTACATCATTTGGACAAATTTTCAAAATTTGTTTGCGTGGTTAGTAATTAATTATAATGCTATAATTTTAATTGAATAGGCAGATATTGCATTTTTCATTATAAAAATAGTTATAACTACTGTACTGTATTTTTTTCAGTGAGTGAATATTAACGTCACACTGTTCAGCTACATGAGGGCTTTTGGCAACGGACCACATAATTTTGAACCATGGTCAAGCGACGTGGATGACACCTGAGCTGGCACCCCCTTCTCCTAACTACCACGCCACACCAATTTAGCAGGAATATTCTACCAATACTTAGCTGGAATATTCTTTGAAATCCACTCTTCCAAGATATATGACAGCACGGGTTCTATGATAGTATTTTAGTGGGGAAGGCAAATAGCTTTGTAGCAGATATTACATTTTCAGCTGCCAGCGTTTTCAGCGGATTCCAAAGATTATCATTTTTGTCCCCCAAAAATAGTTAATGTCAAAATTTAAGTGTCTTATGTTTTTGTATGTTTATGGAGACCTTAGAAAACGATTTGACTATTTATTTTAAGTGAATGGTGTATATAATTAATTTTCCAGTGGAATATCTTTAATTAATTTATTAGCTCTAACGGATTAAATTTCCCAAAGTGGAGTATTTTGTTTATGTATGTCCCGTAATTTTCAATGTAGTGATCAAAAAAAAAATATTGTATGAAAAAAACTGCAGTAAATCATAACGCGGTGGATAAAGTTTGAAAGTGCATCGCTCCCTACACGGCGGGTCTTACAAAGCTCTAATAAAGTTTCAGTTATGAAAGTAGCTAGACATTTGCCAACTTGACTCTATTGTCAACATTTCGCTATTTTTTCCATTGAATCGCCATTGTTATTTAGGAAGCGGCGTTGCTTGCGAGTATTACAATTTTAACGTAAAATAAATTCAACAGAAAGTTATTTTAATTTATGACACTTTCAGTTATAAATTATTTACAATATTTTAAGCGTCACAAAACTTTTAACAATGTGTTACTTTTGCTGAGCAGAGATCAGCTTAGGGAGGTATTTTCAAAAATCAACCCTCAAGAGTGTTACGGGGAGTTATAAATATAAAAAAAAATCCTTTTTATCAGCTATTAGATCTACAGACTTAAATTTAACAAAGGTATTTTTTTCTTTCTTCTTTTTCTTCAGCTGAGATATGTGAAAAGCTTTTTTTGTTTAATTTGAAATTCACTTAAAATTAACTCATTAAAAACTTCTTTATCCTTCAATCTGTGTTGTTTAACTTTTCAGTTCACCCGTGCGAAGAACGGGTATACCAGCTCTAGTATATATATATATATATATATGTATATATATATATACAATGTATTTGCCTGTTACCTGTTCTTGCTTTAAAATAAATCCTTTTTGATAATAGAAATGTCCTTTAGATTAAAATAGATTTATATTTTATCAAACAGTTATATTTAATTTCACTATAGTAAATTACTTTTTTAATAAATTTCGATTTGCATTATGCATATCCTTTACTATGGATGGTACATGATTCTCTGAGTGTGTGACTTTCGTTTCTCCTACTGTTTTTCTGTTAGAAGTGCCCAAAAGCAAGAGGCAGTCAGAGATATTGTTTTTTAAAGTTTTAAAAAAATATTCAGGATGGTTAAGATAAAGGGCAATGTATACTTAATCGTTTGCGAATGACAGCACTATCAAATTTAAACAATGAGTAACGAAAGAACAATTCAATAGGAACACCGTAATTTTCAAGAAAATGGCAACACACACTGTAATATTTTAAACATTATTTGATCATTGCATTATTATATTATGTAAACATTATATTATCTGTGTCTGTATACATGAAATATAATGAAAACAATAATAATAATAATTCATTCTGTTTTAAATTTTCATTCCAATAAATGTTTTTTTGTTTCCAAATCTGATATAAAGGTACATATTTTTATGTGCGGTCCGCGAGATTATAATGTTTTTCTGAAGTGGCCCGCAAGGTCATTTGGTTGGATACCCCTGGTATAGAAGAACTGTATATCTGAAAACGGGATAACTTTTTATTAAGGCTTTTTTTCGGTTAATGTTAAAGAATAGGATCCGAATTTGGAACATTTTTTCAGGTATAAAAAAATGAAGAATCAATATGATATTCTGGCTTCACTATCCTTTAGAGAGCAGCATTTTTTATCATACTTCCTATTTTAAACCGAGTTGATTTATTTTTTCTGATATAAAACGTGTTTCGCATTTTTTATCCTATACCGTAATGTTAAATGGGCTTTGCCTTCACGTATTAAAACAAAAAAGAAAGTATTCACGGAATATTTTGAAATTTTTAAAAACACTATATTGTTAACAGAGGAACGAGTTATAATATTGCAAATTTCCATGGAAATTGGGTCATTTTTCTGTCTGAAAATGTGCTTCGCGTTTAGTTAGAGCTCTGGTACTTTTACCGAAGACAGCCTTAAGAGATCTGACGTAGAAGTTATAAAAAAAAATATCAATCCAGTTAAAAATTATATAGTCAAATTAATAAACCTCGTGTACTTCAGTGGATTCCTGCCAACGTGGGCATTGGGGGTAATGAATGTGCGAACGCGCGCGCGCGTCCTCGCTAAAGAGACAGGGGACTTGAATCAGCTTTCTACTGTCACTTCGGAGGATGCAAACGCGGTCGCCAAGCGCAAAATCTCTATAACCAGCGTTTCATAAAACCTACTATCCCGTAGCTCAATTGCCCCAGAAATTTGTCGTCTACAATAGCAAGACTCCGCACTGCTTATTTCAAAGGTATGAAAATATCTCCAGATAATTCCCGATCTTACTCCATCTGCAGAAATTGTCCGCAAATCCAATATTTTTGAATATCCCAGACTATATTTTTCACTGCAAGGCCATTCGTGTGCATCTCTTTTTAAACATAATACATCACCACAGGGCATTTTTTACAGTCCTCAAGCTCCAGATCTGGCCTCGTTTGTTATTGGGACTTTGGGGACCAATATAGAAATGCACTAAATCCATAGACAAGTCAAGAAGTCCAGAAAATAAAATCAAGACATTCAAAGAATTTTGCGTATTATCACGAACTTTTATTGAAAGGAATGTCTATCTACTCTATTAAAATCCGAAGGTAAACAAACGTATCTATGTAGGTATATAGGAATGCGTCCCTATTTTCTCAAGAACCACAAGACGCAGAAACTAGCAGAAGGTATCAAAATTTCGGGAACGACCCGAGAAATCCGTTTTGACCATTTATATTCCGATATTCTAATTAGTTAAAAAGATATTAATTAAAAACCTTAAAACGCCAAATTAGTATTTTATTATGCACGTGGCGCTATCTGCAGAGAATATCGGAAAGATCATTTACTTCGCCTTAAATTCAAAAATTTTTTAGTGGAATGAAAAAAGGTTAAAATTAAAATGAAATAAATTAATTCTTTGCTAACTGTGTGTGTATGTAACGATTGATTGATTCATGAAAATCTGAAATCTATTTTATTATTTTAGATTCTTAGAAACTAACTATTATTAAAAAAGGATGAACGTTTTTTGTTTTACTCTTAGCATCAGAATCGTTTTCTTTTTATTGCTTCATATTAATAATTTTTTAATTCTAACGCAGTATTTTTTATTTTTTCGATTTTCATAAACGCACGCTCCGAAACGACTGTTAAGACCTTAAAACGCATAGCTGCAGAGAATCGGAAAGATATTTTTTAAAATTTTTTTAGTGGAATAAAAAAGGTTAAAATTATATAAAATGAAATAAATTAATTTTTTGTTAGTTAAAAAGCACATCATCTCTATTATTAACGTTTTTTGTTTTACTCTTAGCATCAGAATCGTTTTCTTTTTATTGCTTCACATTAATAATTTTTTAATTCTAACTTTTTTTAAACTTTTCTGTTTAAAAATTACCGTTGTTTGCAATATATATATATGAAGTTTAAAAGCATGAACTTAAAAATGAAGCCCGAAAAAAAGTTTTTAACTTTACAAAAAACGAAATGAGAAATTGAAAAAAATATTCCGATATTTTAAAAGTATTTTTACTGCTGTTCCCCGAAGGAAGTTTTTTTTTGTTAAACCCGTTGCTTTATAAAACGGTAGTTCTTTATAAAATGGTAGTTCCCAGGTTCGAAACTGAAGGGCAAGAGACATTCAATTTCGCATTACATTACTTCTTAAATTCTAAAATTATTTTAGTGGAATGAAAAAGGTTAAAATTAAAATAAGATATCAAAATGTTTTCATCAGATCGGTTATTTTTTAATGTTTTTTTCAGTGCATGTATATAAATATATATATCTAGGCTTTCCCCATACTGTTTTTTTTCTAACTTATATATATATATTTATATGTTTAATCAAACATTCAAACGTTCAAAAAAAGCGATCGTTTCAATAGCTATTTGTAAATTTTTCTTTTATTTATTACTTATAGAAATTTGAATTTTATAAATATATATATGTTTTTTTTTAAAGGATTATTTCTATTATTTCATTACTAAAGGAATTATTTGTTAATTAAAAAGTACATCGTCTATTATTTGGGATCAAAATACATTTTAGAGACATTTTAAGTTAACTATATGTAACGATTGATTGATTCATGAAAATCTGAATTCTATTTTATTATTTTAGATTCTTAGAAACTATTATTAAAAAAATGATGAACGTTTTTTGTTTTACCCTTTGCATCAGAATCGTTTTCTATTTATTGCCTCACATTAATAATTTTTTAATTCTAACGCAATATTTTTTTTTATAAGTCACATCGAAATTAGAAGCTATATCTTATCTGTGAGAAGGAGGGGAAGATAGAACAATAATTTTACACTAAAAAAAACCGTGTTTGGGCTATAGAGAGGGGAAAGAAACCTGTCTTAAATCAAAATAAGTGGAATGGAACAAATTTCGAGGAAAAAGAGAAATTTCTTGACATAATTTTAGAAATCACTCGCATTGTGCGCGTACAAACACACACACAGAAATGATGGTGTCATGAGGAAAAGAGAAAGCGCGCGCCCGAGCAACGCTGGGCTAAGCGTTGGAGGGGTCATTTTAAAAATGAGTATTAGAAGTTCTGATTTTGTGAAAGAAAGGGAAAATTTATAAAATTAGAGATAGCTCGTGCAACGCCGGGCCATGCAGCTAGTTTATATTAATTCTTATCAGAACATCATCAAAAAAAAGTTACCGAGTTCATTTTTTTTATCAATGACATTTTGATTTTCTCCTTAAAATGCGATGTCCATAAGCAGGATGAACAACTTTAAGCAACTCGCTGAAGGCCTATTAATTTGAGTTAAATTTATTAATATTTCTAATGTATTACTTTAGAAAATAAATTAATTAAAGGAAAATTTAAAAAATAAAGATTCATTTATATGTGGTTCACGCGGGAGACAAAAGAGGGGGGACCGGACACCCCATCGCTTTTGATTTTTTTTTTCTATCGAAGTTGAGTCTTCAGTAGACGCAGAGGGTAAAGAAAATGTTTCATATGCTTCCGGAAAATACTAAAAAAAACAAACGCAAATGCTCAACAAATTACAAATTTTGACTTTAAAGCCTGTTTTCTCAAAATGTAATTTTTTTTCGCTCTATGTACCTTTTCCTCAAAAACTACTCATTATATAATCCTCAAATTTTCAGTCAGCATAATTTTAATATATTTACTCATTTTAATGGAGGGAATTAGATATATCTAACAAACCTTTTTAGATAAGGCTTTTTTAAGCTAAATTTTAGGGGAAAAAATTGGGCATTTTTTAAAAAATTCATAATTTAATTTTTAACAAAAAGACAAAACCCTTGGTTAAAGTTTTGTTGATAGTACACATAACCTTCTGTAAACATTTTATTCATGAGAAGTAAATAGTTTCTGAGAAAAAGATACATAAACTTAAGCAATTTAACATGCTCTTCTATGGAAGTGCCAAACCCCCCTTATATGTATTTGAATAATGTGTAAAAGCTTCAGATAACAATTACGAAATTGTTAACATTTTGTAAATGGTAATTTTGTTCTTTAAAACAATTACATCAGTAACCGTACAAATATTTTATTTAAAATAAAACTACAAAAAATATTCCAAGGAAAATAACCGTGTTACCGCTTGATTCATAAACAATGTGACCAATTTCAGAAAATTAGGAATTTTTATGGAATTAAGTTATTTGCATGAAATTTTAAATGCCATTTCCTTTGGAATAGTACACTTAATATAAGCGTTTCGGTCAAGCAAAAAGAGCTTTTTCGACCATTTTTGGGTCTATTTTTCCAACTTCCTCTTTGATTGCATTTTGAAGCCCTTGAAGTGTTCTTACTTAACGTCTATTTAATTGTTTTTTTAAGTATCCCCATAAAAAATAATCGCAAGGGACACAGTCAGGGAATGGTGGTAGTCATTTCTCAGGAGGAAGGAAAAAAAAATTTTTTTTATCTTTCAGCCATTTTATAGTTGATTTTGCAGTAGGTGCAAAATATTGGGGAGAAACAGTTTCCTTGAGGGTAAAGAGGTTTACTTTCTTTGATCATGTGTTTCAAAACTTTATTCTGAAAGTATTCAGCACTAATTTTAGCCTTTTGTTGCACAAAAAATGGTTTTGTTAAGCCCTAAGAGGACATTTCATCCATACCATAATGCCTGACAGCCGACTTACCGTTTACAAAACAACTGTGTCATTGTGACACTTTTTGCGTGAAATATATTGTCTCTTCGTCAGTTGTGAATGACAGATAAAAATCATCGGAAGTTATCCATGTTTTGCATCTACCTTTGCGTAACATTAAATACAGAGGCCAAGAACGTTTTCTTCGTTTTTCTACGGTCTTAACAGACATTTGATGATTGACCGGTTAATTCACTTATATTTATCTGATGACAAATGGTCAGTTGCGGTACCTAAAGTTTCTTTGCTAAAGTTCTTTAAGGGGTCTCAAGGGTGTTAAATTTTTCTAGAGGTCTGAAAATATAAACGATTTTCAAACGCGTATAATTGTTTTAAATTTAAATTAAATTATTCGAATCTTTTACGCATTATTTAAAATAGAATGAGGCTTCAGAAAAGTATAAAATGTTTAAAATATACTAATAATTTTAAAAATCATAAGCATATGAAAATTCTATAATAAATATTAAGTATTTTTTGCTTTGCGCACACTATTTTGTAAAATATTAGCCTCTGATGTATAAAACTTTATAGAATTATGTCATGCATCATACTCTTTAAACCCTACCTAATTTTAGTATTTTATATCTTTTGTATTTCAAAATATTTGTAAAGTATTGCAATTTTTTAAATATTTTTTAAAAATGCATGTTTTTAATTTATTAAAATATGTAAGTTATTATTCTTTTTATATAAAAGTAGCTACAAAGTATTAAGAATACATTTGTCTTTATAAATCAACTTAAAGCTAGTAATTAAACCTACTCTTTTAGAAAATAACATGCGCGACGTAAAACTTAATAAATATTTCTTATAGAAAAGTTTCTTATGTTCATATGCTTATAATTTTTTAAATTCTGATTATATTCTAAACATTTTATACTTTTCTGAAGCCCCATTCCTTTATAAGTATAAAAGATTCGAATTATTTAACTTAAATTTAAAGAAAATATACCTGTTTGAAAATTGTTTATATTTTCAGACCTCCAGAGAAATTTAACACCCCTGTGACCCCTTAAGGCAGAGGATTTTCTACACGATGAGTCATTTCAGTTTCTTTCTTCTTTTTTTTTTCCTTTTTCCCAAGGACTTTCTTCCATCCGCATTTTTTTCTTGGAGCTTTTGAATGTGAGCCAAATTTTATTTCTTTTCGAAGTTTAGATAGTAATCCATTAGAAAAATATCCTTTCATATTTTTGAATGCTTTATTTATAACAGAATTTGAGCAACCCTCCTTCAAAACCGTTAACATTTCATTTTGGATTTGAAGATCTAATTTCGGAGCCGTAATTTACTCCCACTAATAAAAATAGATTGGTAATTTAAACGCTTCATTTTTAAAATATAATTGACAATAAAAAATTACCTCGAATAGTTAGATGCTTTTAAAATTGGTCACACTAATTTTGAATCAAGCTGCACTCTAGTTAAAAAAAAAAAAAAAAGAACATTATAAACGACTATCCAAAAAATTTTCCAACTTTGATAAAAAAAAAGAATGCATATTTTTATTCATTTTGTAAAAAGAATGTTCGAACTTTTAACAATAATAGGCTTTATTTATAGCTTAAATTGCAGCATTTCTATTGTCGAAATAAATTCTACGAAAAAATTATTTTTCCTAATCTTATTTTCTGCCTCGTTTAAATAATTGAAAATCGGTTATTCGATCTAAGTTTACACAAGATTATAATTAGGTAAATTGAAGCAAACTATTTAGCTGACGATTGTCTGCGACATGATATTCGAAACACTATTTACTAGAATTTCCCGCTCTTATCTGATCGTCTGCTCTTGACAGACTGGATGACGTCAGAGACGCAGATTGTTCTGACCTCTTTACGACTTAAGGTCACACACAGATAAACCGAACAGTTGTAGCATATAATTAGGCAATTTTTGTCATACTTTGAATCAAAAGATTGAATACTCTGGATATCTTAAAGGACGTAGCATGTGAATGGGCTGAAACGCAATTTTTGTTTTCATCACAGTATTCTGTTTCCAAAAGTTAAGTGTAATTGGGTAGGGGAATATTTTTGCTACATATAATTGATAACTTCATTAAATAATGATCATTTTTGTTTGAGAGTGTGTATTATGTAATATAATACATGATTTAAGATTTAGTTTTGAACAATGAAAATCATCACTTAGGTCAGAGATTTTCATTTTATAATGGATGCCTCATTAGATTTATAGTAACTATATTTCACTGCCTATTTAAACTAGACATATTGGATATCACCATGGAAAATATAACAAAGCTATCCTATAATTTATAACAATATATATATATATATATATATATATATATATATATATATATCCTGTTGTCATGAGTGGCTTATGTAAGAGTAGTCAGTTTTATCGGCAACTCCTTAAATTATGTATTCGATAGATTCTGCGGAAACATAGATTCATTTTTCATGTATTTTTTTTTAAATATATAATATCAACATTGCAATTCAGTTAATTCCATTTGCAGATTTTCAGGAATGCTGTTCATGTCAACATGAAATATTTAAAATATTGTATATTTTTTCTAATTCTGAGACAAATTATTAAATGCAGCAATAAGTTTTTCTTTATTTCATTAGCATATTTCGAGAAGTATTTAGTTTGACTTTTGGGAAAGCTATTTAACAGAGAGTTTTAAACATTAATATTTCTAAGCTTTTACTCAAATAACAATTTCTTATTAAGGCTTTGAAAGAATTACAAACATCGATTATTAAATTATCTTGTCATTGCATGTCCTTATTTACTTTATTTGTTTCTGTTACATCTACTAAAAAATCATAGGTCTAACAACCATTTATTACGTTTTCAAGAGGGTTGAACACTGTCCCCAGATGAGCCAACAAATTTTTAGCTTTTATCCCTTCAGTGCTTTCGTCTTCGCGTTTATTCGAATGCACCCCCTTTACAGAGATATAAAGGGTGTTTTTTTTGGAGGTATAGAACTTTAAATTGCAATAAAACAACGATGTATTATTCGATTGACATGAATTTTTTTCATTCGAAAGATAATCTTGTGGCATTACATTTTAAATATGATCAAGCAAGGCGTATATTCGTCGAATGGGTCCAAAACGAGATTGCCATTGTTCCCGATTTTCATAAGCGAATTTTGTTTAGCGATGAAGCGCACTTCTGGTTGAATGGCTACGTCAACAAACAAAACTGCCGCATTTGGAGTGAAGCTAATCCACAAGTGTATGTCGAAACACCGTTACATCCAGAAAAACTGACTGTTTGGTGCGCTTTATGGGCTGGTGGAATCATTGGTCCGTACTTCTTCAAAAACGATGAAGGCCACAACGTTACAGTCAATGGTGATCGCGGTATAGAGCCATGATTACTAACTTTTCATTCCTGAATTGAACAATCATGATGTCCAGGAGCTGTGGTTCCAACAAGACGGCGCAATATGTCACGCAGCTCGTGCCACAATCGATTTATTGAAAGACACGTTTGGTGAGCGCCTAATTTCACGTTTTGGACCTGTGAATTGGCCTCCAAGATCTTGTGATTTAACACCACTAGACTATTTTCTGTGGGGCTATGTAAAGTCATTGGTCTATGCGGATAAGTCACAAACGCTTGACCATTTGGAAGACAACATTCGCCGTATTATTGCGGATATACGGCCACAATTGTTGGAAAAAGTCATCGAAAATTGGACGTCCAGATTGGACTACATCCGAGCCGGCCGTGGCAGTCCTATGCCAGAAATCATATTTAAAATGTAATGCCACAAGATTATCTTTCGAATAAAAAAAAATTCATGTCAATCGAATTGTACATCGTTGTTTTATTGCAATTTAAAGTTCTATACCTCTAAAAAAACACCCTTTACATAAACCACTGAGAGAGGGAAAACACGAAGGTATGAAGAAATTAAATATTTAATTTGTTATTCGGAAGAATATTATCAATTGCCCCTATTTCTGACTGATTAAAAGATTTTGTAAACGCATTCAATACATTTCGAAATTAAGAGCTGAACTTTTATTAGTCTAGATTTTATTTTTGGGTTTCATTTTAAAGCATTTATGCATTTCTAAATTGAATTAATTAAAAATATTTTTGAACACATTCCATTTTTTCAGTGTGAAATGCCTATAAATTCTAATCTTCATTAGTAAAATTACTGCTGTTCGCTTATGTTTTGAGTTCTTTCACAGTAAGACTAATAATTATTTTTACACGTAGTTTACATAACTTATAAGCTTTTTACTTTGTTTTCATTAATTTTTTTCTTGTTGAAAAAATGCCACTGCCAAAACGTACTCAGGTTGCTTGGGAGAAACAATATTTGGAAGAGATGAAATACGACTGAAAATGATAAATCTAAAAACCGAGCCTTCAATTGCACTGCCGGTTTAAGCTTATTTCAGGCCCTGAGCGCAGAAGATCTACGGGCCCCTTTGGCACTGTCAAATCCAAGGGGAAGCTCTTGAATCGGATTAAGTCCAGTTTATCTGGTCCATTCCAGGACCCGGGCCTTTGGGCTGCTGCCCCTAGAGCTCAATAGATAAACCTGTACTGTTCAACTCATATTACAACGAGACTTCAGAATACAATGATTCAGAGACTTCAGATTTTGAAGATGTAAGTCTGAATACAAATATTGCAGAAGTCACTGAATACTTCCATGATGTGTGCGCCAAACTACATAATAGTAACTATTTATATAGTAATAATTTACAGTATTTTTAAATCATCAACTACCTAAACTGCCCTGATTTAAAACAGAGAAAAAATTAGATATCATTTACAAACTTGATGGTTTCTATCTTAATATTGTATCATTATTACTTTGCGTATAAATTTTTTGTGTTTAAAGCTTTTGTGGAAATATCAGGTTGAGATAAAGTTGAATAAACTGTCTCCGTAACAAGTGCTAACAATAATAAGCAAAAGCATATTTTGAATTTGAAATAAATATTTCCAGTCATAATTAAAGTAGAGCATTTTGAGAGAGAGAGAGAGAGAGAGAGAGATGTAGAACATAAGAAGTTGGAAAATAACGTATTGTAACCCCCCGTAGTTTAAACTCTTCTCATATGAACAGTAGAAAGACTATCGCGCCCTCTAGCGGCTAGAACAATCTTCAGTAATGGCCAAGCTTCGGAACTGTAAGGACGTACGAGCATGCGCTCCCCGACCCCTTTCAATTCTATTGTAACTGTTAGTTCTCTAGTTATGTATGTAAATGTTTGTTTTGTCTAATAAACGTGTTTAATTAACTAGTGGACTTAATTAAGAACCCCTTCCCCGCGTGTCCCTTTATACATTGGGTCACACCCCTTATAATTTGGCGCCCAACGTGGGGCTATAGTTAAAGAGACTTGGCTGTTGCTCGCTATTAATTTTCAGGTTAACCGCTATTGTTCCGTTCTCACCTGTAGAATGAGCAAGTTTAACAAAATCGTTGGATTTATCTTCACCTGAAGAACAAGTAAAGTTTTTACTTTGAATTTTATTTAAGTATTATACCTTATAATACTAAATTAACCATTGCATGCCCAAATGCAAATTGGATTTAATATCCTAAAGAATTGTGTGTAAGTTTTAATTTCTTAAAAATTGACTTCATTGTTCTGACATAGAGAACATTCTTTACTGATTTAAATTTAGAACGTCCTGTTCGAATTAAATTAAGAAATCTTTTTTCTTATTTCAAGAAATGTAATTGTGTAATTTGCTAAACAGCATAATATATAGTTAAATTATATTCAATGTGTTTTTAAAATATACTTCCTGTATTGTTTAAACTAATAAGTATAACGTTGTTTACTTAAAAGCTTAAGTGAGAACACAAAACCAAATATATATGTATTTATGTGTATTATTTTCTTTGAATGATTACAATTCTTGTTCGAAAGCATTTAAGCTGGAAAATTTTTGTATTGTTATATGCTATTTTCAAAAAAAAAATATTCATTTATGTGTATAATTTTAAGTGTAAAATGTGCATTATATGTTGAAAGATTTGTCTCAGTTAAATAATATATTTAGTGGTTTAAAAGAAAAAAGAATATATATATTTCCGTTTTCTCTTCTTGCTAGTATTAATTTTTAAGCTATGATTCATTTATGAAACTGATGAGATATTTTATGCTGCGTAAGCGAGAATAAATTTAAACAAGGAGAAATAGACAGTTCAAGGTTATTTATAACTCTGAGTTCTAATAACTTTTCTTTTTGAATACTAATAGGAAATTTTGTTTCGGCTAAGTAGAACTTTTATTTATGAGAACGTATATGATTCTTTTTTACTTGTGGTATGATGTATTTCAACTGTGTTTTAGATTAGTGATGATTTTTAACATGCTTTTATAAGTTTTTATTTTTGGCTAAATGTTTGATAGTAATTTTACTTTGATTGTGTATTGAGCTTGAAAACAACGAAAATAGTTTTATTTTTTTTTCATTTTTGTGATTCATGAAAATTTTTTTTTTCAAATTGCATATTGTAAGAAATTGAGATATTACTTTTATGTGGTATATATAATACTGTATTATTATTTCATTAATAACATTTTGTTAAATTAAATTTAAAGTTCAAAGAATATAAATTTGTAATTAATTTGAAGTGACATTTCACGATGGCCTATTTAGCAAAAGGTCGCAGGCAGGACCTCCTTGAATTGGCGGAAACGCTAGACATATCAATACCAGACAATTTCAAATTTCTTGACATTAAAGACGCAATCTTAAAAAGTGAAGGGTATGATGTAGAGTTTACTAAAGAATGTTTAAATCGTATTATTTGTGATAGAAAAGAGCTCGAACTGCGAGCTGAAAGAGATAAGGAAAACCAACGAATATTTGAACTGCAAAAACTTCAATTTACAATTGATACTTCTACAACTGCAGACTCCAATATGCCAAAGTTAGAACTCCATAAGCTATTACCGATTTTTGATCCAAAGACAACTGATGTAACAATTTTTCTAGACCTCTTCGAAAGGCAATTAACATTTTTAAAAGTACCAATTCAACAGTGGGTGGTATACCTTGTTGGTCTTTTACCAACTGAAGTTTCAAATTTAATCACTGAAGAATCTTTTGCCGATGATCAAGACTATTATAAAGTCAAACAACTTCTTCTAAAACGCTTTAAATTAAGTGCAGAAAAATTTCGGCAGATGTTTTCCCGACACACTAAAGATCCTGTGAAAACCTGGCGTGACTTTTACTTTGACTTGCAAACATATTTTGATGGGTGGCTGAAAGAATCAAAAGTTACGACGCTTGAAGAATTAAAAGATTTGATTGTGGCGGACCAAATAAAAAAGAAAACCCCTCAAGATTACAAAGATCACTTTTTGGACCAGTGGTGTAATTGGAACAATCTTCTACAACTAGTGGATAAGCTAGATTCGTATGAAGAAGTTAAAAACATGAGAAATAAAAACAATAAAAACTTTAGCTGGAAACAAAAAGAAATGAATTCCAGTCCCTGGAGAAGTAACTACACACAAAATCCTAAGTTGTCGTATGAACATTCTCTGTCTGGTTTCCCCAGTCAAAGTAGGCGGGAAACCGGGATTCCCAGTAACAGTAGGCGGAATCCCATTTCCAAAGACAGAATACCTGAAAAGAAAATCGTTGATACAAAAGAAGACAGAACTCCTGTATCTTGCTATGGATGTGGTGCTCCTGGAATCATTCGATCAAGATGCCACACTTGCAACCCAGTTCGACAAAAAAGATGATGCCTTGTCATCAAGTCTGAATCAATCAAACTTTTATAGTTTTCTAGTGAAAGTAATCCCATTAGTATAATCCAAATTTCCATTTGTAATACAGAAGCAGCAGTTTGTGCTGATACTGGTGCTACACATTCAGTGGCTGGTGAAAAATTATACCATTTACTTAAACAAAAAGGATTGAATTTTGAAGAGAAAACCATGCAGATGACTCTTGCTGACGGTCGTACTCAAACCACAGAAATACTGACAACTTCTGTAGACATTAGTATTCAAGGAAAAGTCATTCCCACGGAACTATTAATTTTGAAAAATGCTAGAGGTAACAGAACCCTTCTAGGCATAGACTTTTTAACAGCTGCAGGGATCGTCTTAGATCTCCAAAGAAAACAATGGTACTTCACTGAAACGTCTCACAGAAAATATAATTTTGTGAAAGCGCCTCCTAATATCAATGCTTTGCTCACTGTTGACCCTGAACCACATCTTTGTCAACTTCGGAAAAATGAAGGTACTCACCTTTCACTTCCACAACGGGAAGAAGTAAATTCACTATTGGAAAAGTATGAAGAATGCTTTCAACCAGGGGGAGAGCTTACACCATTTATTGAACATCGTATAAATACAAGAACCCATCTTCCAGTTGCAGTGCCACCTTATAGGATGAATCCTTCCAAGAAGGAAATATTAAAACAAGAAATCGATAGACTTCTCTCAGAAGGCATAATTGAAGAATGTGAATCCCCGTATGCTTCCCCAGTGGTACTTATACCAAAACCAAATGGAGCATTTCGCCTCTGTATTGATTACAGGAAATTGAATGAAATTACAGTCGCAGATACCTATCCTCTTCCTAGAATGGATGACTTGTTACATCAAGCAAAACTCACTCCTTTCATGTCTACACTTGATCTGCGAGCAGGATACCATCAAGTTAAAGTGCATGTTGAAGATCAAGACAAGACAGCATTTGTATGTCCTTTTGGCTCTTACCGTTTCTTACGAATGCCATATGGTTTGCGCAACGCACCTGCTACGTTTCAAAGACTGATGAACCGTTTTTGTAATGGTCTGGAAGACATTCTAGCACTACCTTATCTAGATGATATAATTGTTTTGTCAGAAACTTTTGAAAAACACATGTTTGATCTTAAAACTATTTTTGAAAGACTCTTACATTTCAAACTTAAAGCAAATAGAGAAAAATGCCATTTTGCCTCTTCTCGAGTTAAATATCTTGGATTTTGGATTACACAAAAAGGAATAGAAGTTGATCCAGAAAAAGTTGCGTCTATACTGGATATTCCACCCCTAAAAACGTCAAAGAACTACAATCTTTTCTGCAAACTTGTTCGTGGTTTCGAAGATATATTCAAGATTTTGCGAAGATTTCACGTCCACTAAGTTATCTTACAAAGAAGAAAGTCAAGTGGCAGTGGGGATTTGACCAACAAAATGCATTTCAAACCCTTAAAAACAGTCTTACAACACCTCCTGTGTTAAAGCAAGCAGATGGTACTAAGCCATATATTATTCGAACAGATGCTAGCAATTATGCCCTTGGAGCAGTTTTACTTCAAGGAGAAGGATCTGATGAACATTCTATAGAATACGCTAGTCGACTGCTAACCCCAGCAGAACGCAATTATTCCACCACAGAGAGGGAGGCCCTTGCTGTGGTATGGGCTTTGAAGAAATTTCGTGGTTATATTGAAGGAACAGAAATAACCGTGGCATCCGACCACCAACCTCTGAAATGGCTTCTAAACCTCAAATCTCCAACCGGACGACTTGCAAGATGGGCACTTGAAATCCAGTCTTTCAACTTGAAAGTACAGTATATTCCTGGTAAAGCAAATGTCGTTGCAGACATGTGTTATCTCGTCCAGTTACTCAAGAAGAAGAATCCTTTTGCGAAGAAAATAATATCACGATAGCTGATATGCCTACACGAAGTTGTAAGGACATGCGTGAGGCGCAGCTTAAAGATGATAATTTAAAGAAAATCATCGACAGTTTTGAATCCCCTCTAAAAACTGAAGAACATGCAAACTGGACTGAACGTGGATTTTTGATGAATCAAGGTGTTTTGTATCGTTATGTTCCAAGCCCGTCGACTGCTACAACAGTAGTTTCCAACAGAACCATCCATCCCTCAACAAGAGCTACTACTACAACAGCTAATTATGTCTCCTCGCCGGGACGTCGTCGGATCCATAGGGGGAGATTGTAACCCCCCGTAGTTTAAACTCTTCTCATATGAACAGTAGAAAGACTATCGCGCCCTCTAGCGGCTAGAACAATCTTCAGTAATGGCCAAGCTTCGGAACTGTAAGGACGTACGAGCATGCGCTCCCCGACCCCTTTCAATTCTATTGTAACTGTTAGTTCTCTAGTTATGTATGTAAATGTTTGTTTTGTCTAATAAACGTGTTTAATTAACTAGTGGACTTAATTAAGAACCCCTTCCCCGCGTGTCCCTTTATACATTGGGTCACACCCCTTATAGTATTAAAAAAATTAGATCTTTACAGGCATTATAAGGTTTTGTTTTATGCCTTTACGAACTTGAAATGCGTTTTTCTCTGATTTTTAATTTTGAAGATGTGTTTTCTAATCCCTAATGCTTTTTCTCTGTTCAAGATAGAGTCTTGAAATTTTTTGTATATACTCCCAAATATATGTTCTATAAAAATTAGTATAGATTTGTGTCTGAGATCTCTAGTTATTTTTGTTAAAAAATGCTAAAATTAATATTTTAAGAATTTTCTTGTATTTTTTCAGTCGTATCTATAAAAATAATTATTAAAAATCAACAAGGGAATAGATTTTCAAATCCATCCTTATTTTTGTCCCAAATAATCTAAGAGACACAAATCACTTAAAATAAACAACTTTTGCTAAAAATTGAACATTTTATAAGTTCAAAAAAACTTTAAAAATTTTAATTTTTTAAAATTGCTAAATAATGGCTGGTCAAAATGGTTTTTTACTTTCGCAGTCAGATTTATAATGTAATCTGAAAGTAAAACACATAAATTACTCTTTTACTATTACGGTCTCCAAAACAATTTAAAAAAAAAAGTGTACCAAGAAGCCTAAAAAAAAAGAAGGAAAAAAAAAACAGAAAGTCCGAGGACCCGTTAACTATAAATTCAGTATTTTAACCAATCACACTACGTTAAAGTAAAGAGCACAAAATTGGAAAACGTTTAGTTCAACGCATGCGCTTCGTTTTCTTTTCATTATAATGTCTTAGTGGTCTTGGAATTTTTTTTACAAAAATAAGTACGGGTATTTATTTAATTGGAAGAAAATTGCATAGCCTATTCATTTACATAGAGAACACACATTAATGCATTTTAACAAGTACACAAATCGCAATCGTTCAAATTGTTCATTTTATCGTACAAATTAGAAGAAATTAAGTAAAAGCTTCCGGTAGGATATTAAATAACATCGATGTTTTTGTTTATACTATTTTCAGTAAGCATTCGTGACGTTCAGTAAAATATTCTCAGAAGTATCGGAAACTTTCAGATAAGATAAATTCTTATTTATTATCTAAACATATATATATATATATATAAGACTTCTTAGTGTAAACATTATTATCAGAAATATAACAGAACGTGCAAATATTCATCAATCACAGTTTTTGAGTATTTCCACCAATATTTATTACCTTACAAATCTTATGCAAGACTTTATAGGCTGAAAGCACGCATACAGGCAAAAAAAAATGTCTTATGATAATATATATACTACTAGCAGGTATATCCAGTAGCGCACACAGGAATTTTTCTAGGGGGTCCACAGGGTCGAAAGTTCACCATTCTTCTATCATGCTCCTTTTGAACAGTAAAAAACTAATTATTGAATAAATAATTAGCATTAATTAATAAAATTAATCATTAATAACAAATACTTAATTAAATTTTACGTACTGTATACTTAGAATTTAATCAATCGAAAAAAAGTCAAGGGCTTTGAAGGGGGTCCGGACCCCAGGATCCCCCCCTTGTGTGCGCCACTGGGTATACCCGTTCTTCGCAAGGGTGAATTGAAAAATTTAACAGTACAGACTGAAGGATAAAGAAGTTTTTAATGAGTTAATTTTACGTGAATTGTAAATTAAACAAAGAAAGAAAGAAAAAGGAAACTTTTTTGCATATTTCAGCTGAACAAAACAAAAAAGACCATTTGTTTAATTTTAAATCTGTAGATCTAATAGCTGATAAAACTGATTTCTTTATATTTATTACGCCCCGTAACTCTCTTGTGGGTCTATTTTTCAGAACACCTTCCTCAGATGATCTCTGCTCAGCAAAAGTAACATATTGTTACAAATTTTGTGTAATGAACGCTTAAAATAACATAAATAATTTATAGCTGGATGTGTAATACGTTAATATTACTTTTTGTTGTATTTATTTTATATTGAAATTGTAATATTCGCAAGCAATGCCGTTCTTTATACCGGGTGGGCAAAAAGTCCGTAAAAACTTCAAAAATTCAAAAAATCCGGAGAAATGAACGAAAAAAAAACTGTTTGCAGGATCAGCATTAGTATGTCACGGGATTTTTTTTAAGCTAGAAAAAAAGTAATTCGAAAATTATCCGGTAGGTGGCGCTTTTACAAGCGTCTGTGGTGGAAATATGCAAATTAGACGGCTATAAAAACCTTTGGTCTCAATGAATCCACATTCATTTCATCATTACAAACAGTGAATGTGAACAAGGATGCTGAGTGCGCCGCATAAAGCTTTGTTGGTGAAGTTATTTTACATGAACGAGGAATCAGCGACCATTGTCTTGCGTAAATTCCGAGTTCAGAAAAATGTGAAGAGTGGAAAAGGCCCTTTAACACCTGCAGGTCTCTCAAAGTTTGTTAAACGTTTTGAGGAAACTGGAAAGTTGGAGGATCGAGCACGAGCCTGCATTGCTGTCGAAATGGAAGCGATTGCGTCCGAAGCAGCTTCAGGGACCAGCAGTGCTCGTGAAGCTGCCAGACGATTGGGCTTACCACCATCATCTGTCGACAATATTCTTCGTCAAATCCTCCAGCTGTACCCATACAAATTGCAATCGTGCCATGAACTTTTGCCAGCAGATACCGCACAGAGGGAAGCATTTGCGAAGGGGCCTTCTCTAAAATGGAACAGGATCCCACCTGGGTTTTTTACATCTTGTGGACAGATGAAGTTCATTTCTCGCTTCATGGTGACGTTAACAACCATAGCTGTTGCATTTGGGTGACCTCTAATCCGCGTGAGTACACACAGAAGCCATTGTATTCCCCAAAAGTGACAGCATGGTGTGGTTTCACGGGTTCATTTTTCATAGGACCCTTCTTCTTTGAAACGCAGTGCCCAGTAAATGGATGGATAACGGAAACGGTAAATGCTCAGCGTTATCTAACGCTTCTGCGGGAGACTGTCGTGCCATGTTTAATTCAACGAGGTCAGATTTCGAATGTCACGTTCATGCAGGATGGAGCAACCAGTCACACTGCTAACCTGGTTAAGGCATTCCTGATACAGACGTTCGGGGAAGATAGAATCGTTAGTAGGCGCTGCAGGTACCCGTGGCCTCCTCGGTCTCCAGATTTAACACCAGAAGACTTCTGGTTGTTGGAATATTTGAAATCTCACGGGTATCTATCCGGTCCATCAAGTCTGTCGGAACTGAAAGATGCGATCCGCAGAGAAGCATCCTCCATACATCCGGACATGTTGCACTCTGCCGTTGCTGGATTTCTCACTCGTCCGGAATGTCTTCTTCCGTGTGGTGGTGGTCATGTGGAACATATTCTGGTGTAATAAAATTGTGAAATTTTTCTGTTTATTAATTATGCATTGTTTCTTTGATTTGCGTACATCAGCGCCACCTACCGGATGATTTTCGAATTAATTTTTTTTTCTAGCTTAAAAAAATCCCGTGATATACTAATGCTGATCCTGCAAACAGTTTTTTTTTTCGTTCATTTTTCCGGATTTTATGAATTTTTAAAATTTTTACGGACTTTTTGCCCACCCGGTATTATGGCGATTCAATGGAGACATAGCGAAACGTTGGCGATAGTGCCAAGTTGGCATCATTTTTGGTGACCCAGTTGGCAACTTGCTGATTGATTGAGCGATGCAGAAGTTGACATGTCGTAGCGCCACCTGGTGGGGAGCTACAACAAAGAGAATAACAAAAAAACCATCTCACAAAAAAATGCATATGTATACATGCCAATTTTCATAGTGATCGGTTTAACGGTATGGAGTGAAGCGAGGTCATATATACAAACATCCATTTATATATATATTTATATATATATATATATATATATATATATATGGCATGCAGCCAAAAGCAAGGCAGTCTCCGCGCGCAGGCGCATTGAATTGAAACTGAAACGAAAACTCTTGAACTAGTGGAAGAAAAACAAAAACTCTTGGACATTAGAGAGAAAAGAGAGAACGCGAGAGGTGCGCGAGCAGGCGTTACCTTCTGCATATCATCGTCAAACTTATCTGTTAAAAACTACCTTTTTAATTAATTTTTGTTTAATGTTAAATAAACCATAAGAAAGAGAAACGTATTGGACCCCTTGTTGTCTCCCACAAATTATGGGGGCTCGGCCGCGATCGATAAAATTTCGATTTTGAACCAAAGTCTGGACAATGAACAACAGCGTCCGTGAAGGAGACGCTCCGCCATTTTTCGAAAACTTCGTTCAACCTGAGTAGAGGTTTGAACTCAGCATGAAAATTCCGCCTGTGTAGAGGTCGGAACAAATAACAAAATAACCTGTGTAGAGGTGTATTTTTCAACGAACCCTCAAAATCCCGCCTGTGTAGAGGTTGGAACTAACTCAGTGTGAATAATCCGCCTGTGTAGAGGCCGGAACTACAATTTCAACTATATTACCTGCGAAGAGGTGAAATCAGTGAAATCGAAATTTTTTCTTCAAATATTGGATACATCGTACATGCGAGCAACAAGGGAGCCAGAAAAAAAAGGTAGGATCTTTCCAAATTTTTATAAAATGTATAAAAACGCTCTTAAAGAGGATTTCATAAGAGTTGTTGAGAATCTAGACGGTACTGTGGAGAGTACTGACACTATAGTTAAACTAAAGACTAAAATTGAGAACAGTAGTACATTTGAAAGTGATCCAGATTTCGTTAAAACTTTAATTCAAAACTGTATAGATGAGAGAGTATCGCGAAACGAAAGAGAGGTAACTTTAGGAAAACAGAAAATTGAGCTCGCGAAACTACAGTTAGCACAGTTAGAAAAAGAAGTCGAACTTCAAAGGGTTAAAAATAAAGCATTAAGTTTAAATCCTGCAGCTAAAGTCGAAGAGAAACAATTCGAAACTTTAAATAAGGAAACCGCAACTCATATTGGCATTCGAGAAGCAGAAGATTGGTTTAGGCCTATTGATTTAGCTAAAGAGTGTGATATTTATTTTTCATCTAGAAGCGGATCACATAAAGAAACTCCTATTACTTATGGATATACCCAAGACCCCTTTAAAAATAGATCACAAAACTTTAAACCAAAGATTAAAGAGAACTATCCCCAAAATCTTGAAAGAGAAAAAAAAAATTGCTATATATGCGGTGATTCATCTCATTGCGCAAGAGACTGTGAGAAGCGTTTTAAACCTAAAGAATCTAATGACCACATCCATAATAGAATAAACGTGAATACTTTGAAAATCGAGAGCGAAAAACAAAATAGCGATGAATGCGCAAATCTTCAATATGTAAACATTTTTGTGGAAAATCAGCCCGTAACAGCCTTGATCGATTCAGGTTGCCAGATCCCAGTTTTAAATTCCTCACTAATTAGAGTGCAAACACCTTCCGAAGAAATCATAACATTAAGTTCATGTTTTGGCGAACAGCGTATGGTAGAAGTTAAACCCATAAATATTTCTCTTAATCAACAGTCTCCTAGCTTGAGTGTTGGAACGGCGATATCACCGACCTTGACCGAAGAATTTATTATACATCCCAGTGTATATTCTGAAATAAAAAAACTAGGCCACGCAAAGAGCGATGTTTTATTGAATGAAAGTGAATCCTCTTTAGGTGCTCATGCTTATGCTTATTCTAGTGCTATTTCTTTTCCAAATGTTTCCGTTTCAAATGTGATAGAAAACTCTAGTTATGATTTGTCACATGTTAAAAACTTTAATACTAGAAATGATTCGAGTTCTCTAATTAAGGATTATAAATGTAATAAAATTAAGAGTACTAAGTTAAAATTGAGTATTGTAAGAGAAAAATGTTCTGATATAGTATTGTGTAAGAAAGCCAATGGTGCCATGAAAACGAGTTCCGTGGAATTTATCTCCCGCTCACCTAACCCTTTACCTATGAAGAGTGAACATCGACGGTTTGTGTTGCTCCGACGAATCTTCCAGCCCTGGCAGTGGAAACGAAGGAAAAAGAGAAATCGTTTTGAACAGACGTCCAGAACTCTAGAGAGGAAAATATCGATGCGTTCAACCAAAGATCAACTTGTTAAAAAAGACGTTCTTATGCCTGTGAAACACAATGTTTTCCTGTGGAACCTTCCGGATGTCGAAGAGGTGCCTTCACGTGATGGAGAAACTGTTCAGTTCAGAAGAATTATGATATGTTAAATCTCTGTGCATTTGTCGTATAGTCCTTGTCTGTTCCGTCTTTTTTTTTGTATGTTTCAGATTCTCGTCTGGTATCCATGGAAAGGAAAAAAGGAATACGTACCGCTGCGGACAGCGTACAGTCAGGATAGCCGTTATGGCATGCAGCCAAAAGCAAGGCAGTCTCCGCGCGCAGGCGCATTGAATTGAAACTGAAACGAAAACTCTTGAACTAGTGGAAGAGAAACAAAAACTCTTGGACATTAGAGAGAAAAGAGAGAACGCGAGAGGTGCGCGAGCAGGCGTTACCTTCTGCATATCATCGTCAAACTTATCTGTTAAAAACTACCTTTTTAATTAATTTTTGTTTAATGTTAAATAAACCATAAGAAAGAGAAACGTATTGGACCCCTTGTTGTCTCCCATATATATATATATATATAGATGAAATTGGACTATAAGTGGTCACTTTAATCTTTCAGCTTAGAAACAACCAATTGTCTTAGTTATAAAATGTCTCGAGAAACTGAATATGAAATAAATTTAAGATATTGTAATGATTGAGCAGAATTAACCATTCACTATTGCTCGAAGAAAACTTTAACAATCGCAAAACAATGCATTTTTTTCTAATTAATTAAACATTTAAAGAAAGAAAATGAAAAAAAAGTGCGACACACACGTCGCAATATACTCGCATGTAATTCTGCTGAGCAGCCGGATAAACCGGAACGAGTTTAGGCTTCCATTAACCGGCCATTTTGAATTCGTGAATTCTATGAAACTTCTACTTTCCACCTCGAACCTAGACTGGTGCATCGATTAGAATGCTATAAAGCGCTTTTTAAAGAACAAAACATATCGATAATTTCACTAGAATCAAAATCTTCCCTCCAAATTTTGAAAATATACTGAAGTGTCTTGTTGATTTATTTGTAGATTTTCATGTCTAAATATATATATATATATATATATATATATATATATATATATATATATATATATATATATGCCAAAATCGAATGAAAAATGTAAATCCAGCGAAAGCTTCGTTATTTTTTTCTTCTTCGGCTGCACTATATTGAATTCAAATAAATTAACTAGTATTGATTTAAAGAAGAAAACAGAAATGCCATAGCCATTTTGTTCATGAATTCAAAATGGCCGACAGACGAGTCTTCCGAAGGCTCCACTTTTATATACATATATACAAAATATGGGAATCTCTTCCCCCATTTGGACTATTTATTGGCCAATCTAATTTCGAAAACTTTATCATCAGAAATGAGAGAGAGATATATAATTGGAAAATGAAGAGAGAGGCGAAGAGATTAATTCGCGAAATACCTCTGGACCACCTAGGTTGCACAGTAGTAAGGTTGCTAGATGTGCTTCCAGTTAGATTTCTCACGATACGTTAAGGCAACTTTAAAAAAGAAATTTTGCTTCTAAAACAATACTATTCTAGCGATATTTTCAAGGTCATAAAGCTAAGGAAATCGGAGACTGGCTTTCTTAAAGCTACTCATCGCTAGATGTATCAGAACCTATACTAAACGCGTGTTCATTTTTTTTTAAACAGAAAAATGCCTCAGTTTTTATGAAAATTTTCAACGTTGTAATTCATGCAGCAGTTTATATAATACAGCGTTCTTAAAATTTAAAAATATTCCATAAATACATTTTTTTTATTTTAACATGTAAGGAATAAGTCATTAATCATTACGGTATAGTAGAAAAAAATGTGGAACATATTAAAACAGAAAAAATGGATTATCTCGGATAAAAATTACGAGGATGATAAAATATGCTGCTTTGTATAGGATAACGATACCAAAATTTGATATTAGTATTGGTGCATTTTATGTTTGTGTAAAAAAATATTCCAAGCTCTTTAGTCCTGATTTTTAACATTGCTGCAAGACTGCCTTGAAAAAAGGTCTCGAAAGTACTCATCAATATTATTAAGGACCGTATTTTTCATAAGATATGGATTGGGTAAAGATCCGAAATTCCAGAAAGCCTGAAAATCTCTAAAGAGAGTTTAAAGTATTTCTTTTTCTTTTCTTTAAATAGAATTTTAGTTCAAGCAACATGTTTTACTGCTCATAGTGTTAGCAAGATATGTGGATTTTCTCTGCTGCTATATGGTACTACAATATAAATTAAAATATTTTTTCCTACATACGAACAGTGTTGCTTCAATCAATGGTAGGAATTGGAGCTTGAGTTTTCGGTGCGTTATGCTTTAATTGATGTATTTCTTAGACTTGGCAGAGTTGAACATATATTTATCTTGGTTATAAGAAATCGCGTACTTCTGCCATTTTTCTGATTTTAAAATTATTTTTCTGGGTTTACTTTGAGCTTTTAAGCTTTTATTTTTTTCATTCGACCTTTCTGGATTTTGAAAATATATTTCTTGTATCCTTAATAAGACAGTGTATTAAACAGTAATTCAATTTTCTTCTGAAGATTAATGCTTGGATGAAAATTATGATTTATTAAAAGATCCTAAGGAAAATTTGTTATTTTTTTCCCCGGAATTGCTATTATTAATTTCTTCAAACCTATTTTTAGGTAATTTAAAAGCATTCTAAGTGCTTCCTCTCCCAATTCTTTACAAAACTTTAAAAATTCGGATGAAATTCGAAAGGAATTCAAAGTAATTTTTATATTTTTCTAGTTTCCCAGTGCCTTTTAAAGTCATTTTATTTCTATAACACACACACACACAAAATTACTCATTAAAGAACATTTTGTAAGTCTTTTTGCAGTTATTAAAAATCATTATCAAAGAATCCAGTTAATATAGCTTGCTTCTATTCTTCAACATATTTTAGATTAAGACATTCAGTTTCCTTGGATATAAAAAAGTAATATTTAATGTTAAATTTAGGCTTAAATTTTGTTAAAATGTGTTTCAGAAAAGATTGAATCAGTGTTAAGCTGTATCTTCTTGTCCTTCATTCTTGACTTTTATGTTATAATGAGAAATGATATTATATGAAAGGAAATGAAAACCATCGCCTGGATTCTCGCAACAAAAGCAGGCTGTATAAAGAACAATCGAACTTACCACCGAAACACTCCTTGGACATTTGATACGTAAGTGGAAGTTTTCAATGGTGTTTGTAATCGAGAAGGGAAGTTGTTCGAAAGTTGCACCGATCGAAGTTAATGAGATTTTTTTTAAAGTGTATAAAATAATAATAACGACAAAAAAAAGAATAGGTATTGATTTCTCCTACAAGTTAGCAAAAGAAGCCATATAAGCTGGGAAGCAAGATTCGGCATAAATTAGGGCAGTTTATCCACTCACAATTAACAAAGAGTGTGCGGTGCATAATGCATTTAAACGAGCGAAAGTGAGCCTGAGTTTGGGGTCAAAAGCAGTGGGAGTGTTATTTCACGAAAAATCTATAAATCTTGTTGGAAGTAGTGAATAAGAGAGTGCACATAAGCAAAACGGTTTCCTTAAGGCGGTCTTCGCTTCATCTTAAGGAATACGATTTAAATCCTCTAAGCACATTTTCTCATTTGAAAAACATTCCGATTTATCGATATCATGTTCCAGTTTCACTAACATGTCGAGCAAGATTTCTCAAAGTATAGGGTCATGGCCACATTTGAAGTTTCGTAATTAAATTTGGAAAAGTGAATTTTTTTTTTAAATTCACAAAAAGCATAAACCTCAACCTGCTAAGATGTAGACAATCACAGGCCTGAGATGTCTCGCACAAAGGAATCCGATTGGCAACTTCATAGTTGCTCAATGCTTAGTGCGAATGAGAGGCGCACACAAGGGGGTAAGTGCTCGGTTGCGTGGTAGTTGCGGACGCGGTATTTGCGGACACATAACATTTCGTGGTTTGAGCGGACACATAACATTTCGTGGTTTAGCAAACACATTTTTTCGCCCATCTTAGAACAGATAAAGGGTGCAGATAAATAATTAAATAAATACTTTTAAAAATCACAAATATAATTTGAAACATAGAACAATTTAGAAAAATGTCTAAAACCTTTTAAGTTTTGTAACCAGGTGAGACTAAATCGAATGGTAAAGGACATTTATGCCTTTATAATAAAGGTTAGTTAGTATTTATTTACTTGCATTCATTTTTCTATAATATCTTAACAATTCAATACAAATAAGTAAATTTAATTGGCAAAAATGTTTTTATCCTTGTAATTCGATAAACTTCGGTTCAAAAAAAAAAAAAAAAAAACGTTACCTCCGTGAAAGAGATTTGCCGCTTAAAATACTGTTTTAAATTATGTTTGTGATTTTTAAAAGTATTTATTTCCTTATTTATCTGCACCCTTTATCTGTTCTAAGATGGAGGAAAAAATGTGTCCGCTCAAACCACGAAATGTTATGTGTTCGCAACTACCACGCCACCAGGTGCAGTTCTCGGGTCCGGATCCTCCCCAAAGCCCTTGATTTTTTTTCCCGTTTAACTATAATCCTAGGAATATAGTACGTAAAAGTACTTGTTATTAATAATTAATTTTATTAATTTATGCTAATTATTTATTCAATAATTAATATTTTACTATTTTTTGTTCCCGAAAATTGACAAATTCAAAAGGAGCATGATACGAGAATGGTGGACTTTCAACCCTGGACCCCTTCCCCTTGAAAAATTCCTGTGTGCGCTACTGGTGTGAATGAATATTTACCCTTCATAAATAGCGGTGTTTAGATGGTCCAGACTTCCTCTTTATGGCCCTTGATTTTTTTCGATTGATTAGAATCTTATGTTCACGTCCGTTAAATAATTAATTATATTTTATTTTATTAATTAATGCTAATTATCAATAAAATAATTTATTTTTTCCCATGCTTTATTCCCGACAATCGATAAAATTAAAAGAATATAGTTAACGGTGTTTTGGGATATGAAACGAGAATGGTGGCCCTTTAGACCCTCGATCTTCACCCCCGAAAAATGCCTGTGTACGCTACTGTCATGCACTTAGCCTTAATGCAGCAGAGGCCCAAAAGTAGAGACGTAAAATTAAACATAATCTCATGTAATAATTAATAAATCAAAAAATTCAATAGTGTTTTTTACTTTTGTTATATATAAATTTTCGAAAGATTATTTGTTTGATAAAATATCAACACATAAGAAATAGAACGATTTTTCAAATTTCAACTAAGTACCCAATGTATATCGACAATGAAAAGCTGTAAATATTTTGTTTTGTAACAAATAAATCCCATTACTGTTTCTGTTTCATCAAGCTGCTTCTTTTTTTCAGTTGCATTGAGATTGACATGCAAAAAATCAGTAGAAGAGTTGAGAAACAAATATCTCACTAATTAAGTAAATTAAACATTATTTGATCATTGCATTATTATTATTATGAACCCCTAGAAAGGCTCTAGGGACCCCGAAGGTCCGCTTACCACTAAGAACACAGCTGGTTTAGCTGCATTACACTTAGACAAGCTCTGTTCACAACCAATTTTTTCCCCTTCTCATTTAAAATTTTTAATATCAGATGAACTCAGTTTTTACCGATATTTTCTAAGATACAGTTCATCAAGTCTTAGTTTTACTGCACCAACTTTTCCATCATTTGAATTCGTTACGTGATTTGTATCACGTAGACCAGGGGTAGCCAACCCAAATGACCTTGCGGGCCATTTCGAAAAAACATTATAATCTCACGGGCCGCACATAAAATATGTATCTTATATCAGATTTGGAAACAAAAAAACATTTATTGGAATGAAAATTTAAAACAGAACGAATTATTATTATTATTATTTTCATTATTTTTCATGTATACAGACATAGATAATATAATAATGTAATGATCAAATAATGTTTAAAATATTACACAGTTGCCGTTTTCTTGAAAATTACGGCGTTCCTTTTGAACTGATCTTTCCTTACTCATTATTGAAATTTGATTGTGCTGTCATTCGCAAACGACTAAGTATACACATTGCCCTTTACCTTAACCGTCCTGAATATTTTTTTTAACTTTACTAAACATCTCTGACTGCCTCTTTCCTTTTGGACACTCCAAACAGAAAAGGAGGAGGAGAAATGAAAGTCGCACATACAGAGAATCATGTACCATCCATACTAAAGGATATGCATAATTGAATACGGAATTTATTAAAAAATTAACTTATTATGGTAAAATCAAATGTAACTGTTTGATAAAATATAAATCTACTTTAATATAAAGGACATTTCTATTATCAAAAGGGATTTATTTTAAAACAAGAACAGGTAACAGGCAAATGCATTGTAGATTTATATATATATATATAAATTTCCTCTCAAATAAATTTCAAAATGAAAAAACTTTAAAAACTATATATTAAAATTTTTTTAAAAAAAGAGTCGGTGGGCCACATGTGGCCCGCGTGTTGGCCATCCCTTTTGTAGACTTAGTTAAGTTGTTTACCATATTTTCCTCCCCAGCGTGGATTATAGCAATGCACCTGCAAGAAACCCCTCTGTCGCTTGTTTATCCCCCCCTCTCCGTCTTCTGGAAACCTCTCAAGATCATTCACCCCACCCCTGAGTACTCGCAACTCTAGTACGGCTTTCGTAAGATTTACTGATAGCGTTTGGAAAACGAGGTTATGCATAGATTGTAAAATGTTTTGAGGTCGGTATTGAGATTTCAGAGGAAAATAAATCTTATACAGCCTTTGTTGTATACCATGGTTTATCTCCAAAAAATAAATTTAATTGTGATATTACAATGAAAAATCCGAAGATAATTATCATATCTAAATCTTATTAATGCGAATTTTTTTTATTTGTATTACAGTCGAACCTCTATATTGCGAACTTTTCTATATAGCGAACTTTTTCCAGGAACCTTGAACATTTCACTATTTTCTTCGTAAAATAACTTCTCTATAGCGAAGTGCATTTTCTATTTAACGAACTTTTCCTTTTGAGATTCAATTGTTTTTCTCCCTGTTTTTAAAGTATTTCTGAACATTTCAAGTTATTCTCTCTTTAACACATTTTATGGGGGTCATAAATCTTGAACTGGTTTTATTAGATCCAAACTCGCCGAGAGCAATAGAGTTCTGGACGTTTTATCCAAGAAGTGCAACGTTTACCCCCATTGTCCAGTTCACTAGAAACCTCTTCGATCACCCTCAGTTTAGTTGTCTCATGTCCCCGTGTTCTAGTTATAAAATAATGTCTGTTTAATATTACTTGTTTGCTTTAAATAAGAAAACGTTCTTAAAATTCATTAGTTTTAATATAAAAATATTTTCTTAACATTAAAAATACAAAAAATGATAAAATTATTTTCTTAGTATTAAAAATACTGTGCATTCTTTGACATTCTTTTTTTCTGTGCAATTTTTCTTTTCTAGGTTTTTTTTGTTTTTTTGATGTTATGATATATAAAATAACATACTGTAAAATCCGGCGCATAACACGCACCTGTACTTTCAAGTTGTATTTTTTAATTTTAAGGTATAAATATTCGCTGTATAACGCGCATCGCACCCCCTTTTTTACGAAGGAACCTGCAATGTATCTTAGCAATGCTATTATGCTTTAATGCCATTTGTTCGAGGTATTACCCTAGGATTTTGAAAAAATAGTATATTTCTAGGAAAACAACCCTATAAGTTCATAAGGTATGGCATTTTCTTTAACCCTTTATCTATCGCATTATGATTCACTGCAATTTTTGTCATGCAATATCTTTTTTTGCATCACTACATTAAAAATTAAAGGATACATATACATAAACAAAATACTCAAATTTGGGAAATTTAATTAGTTAGAGCTAATTAATTATGAAAGATATTCAACTGCAAAATTAATTATACCCGATGTTTACTTAAAATAAGTAGTCAAATTGTTTTCTAAGGTCTTCATTAGCATTAAAAAAATAAAAAAAGACACTTTTTGACATTAATTATTTTTTCGGAACAAAAATGACAATCTTCGCAATCCGCTGAAAAAGCCATCAACTAAAAACGCATTTTCTACTCTAAAACTATTCACCTTCCCCTTGAAATACTCATAATAGAACCCGTGCTGCCATATACCTCGGAAGAGCTGATTTAAAAGAATATTCTTGCTATGTATCGTCAGAGTATTCGTAAAAATGGTTATTTTATGTAATTTTAAAGTGAGTGATACTTCTAAGTACCGTCAGTAGATGAAGGGTTAAATAAACAGTATTCCGATCTTTGTAGAAGTCTAGGTTTTTTTTATGTATATGTATCTCCTTTTTCATTTTTTAACCTACCATTTTTATACCCGGCGTATAACGTGCACCTGTAAATTTCGGTCTTATTTTTTTGTGTTAAAAGTGCACGTTATACGCCGGATTTTACGGTATATTAATTTAAAAAAAGATGTGAATGAGAGATTACTTTTTTAATATATAGTGTTTATGAATTTAAAATTTATTTTATGTGGTTTATAAAGTATATTAAAACATGAACCTCTATATAACGAATTCTCCATTATAATGAACTTTTTTTCCGGGGTTTAGCGACTTCGTTATATAAAGGTCCGACTGTATCAAAATCTTTTGGGACAAAACAGTGGCGTAACGGGGAATATTAGCACTCCCTCCCCACCACCGCAAAGTCAGGTTTTGGGCCTGAAGCCGTACTTGTCGTCAGTCAGGCTTAGGCCCTCTAAAACCATGCCCCCGAAGATGCTGTGGTTGGAGGGGGGTACGTAACAACACTGGAGCAAAATTCTTTATAAAAAGCACCAGTTCACCGAACTTGTATTCTTACACGGTAGCACCAACAAGGAAGCTATATTTCTCCAAACGTTTCTCCTAGACAATCAGATACAGGAAGCTATCTCAGAGAACGGTCTGATCCAAAATATAGTTTCTAATCTTTCGAGAGAGGAGAGAGCTGATAAGCGAAGTTAATTGAAAGAGAAAAGGAAAAGAAGCCACCGTAAGGAATAGCCTCTCGCATCTTTAAGTAACTCGTGATCCTACCCTGAGCTGGAGGGTAGTGATGCTTCAGTGAGCACTCCTTGGCAAGCCTTGAACCGCAAAACGGAAATCCGATAAATCCACTGAACCGTAAACAACTTCACTTTTTATTAAATGCATTTATTTGTTTTTGTCCAGAACCGAGAGAGATGTTGTGAAAGTGATTTATATTCACCAATCCACTTCATTCCAGTGCTTGTGAGTTAGTCTGCCACTGCGGTAAATACAAGGAACAGATTATAGATATGCTTACAGTTTGATTGGGAGTAGATTTTTTTGTTTACTTCTAAATCGTTCATTGGTATCTTTCTTCACTAGGCTCCAAATCAATCAGTAATAAAATTAAAGGTTTAATACGAATCATCGTTTCAGAACTCTGACTAGGAACTTCCAAATTTTTATACTTTCCCCCGTCATTGATAAAATACAAATGAAGTGGCTGCAGTATTTATCAGACATGTACATTTGTCCCTCTTGTTCTCGAAAGTATATTTTAGTAAAGGGGTCCGCACCCTGTGGCTCGCGGTACAATTCTCAGTGGCACTATGCACTACTCTACAAATTTGTCAATTTTAGAGAGTGAATCAGGATTATGGATAATATGGAATTAGGAAAATATCTGAAAGATATCTTAAAGTTTTTAAAATTTAAAAATATCGGAAGATAAATTTACAGATATTTTGTAAATATTTGAATGTCATTGCTAGAGAGGTATAAATGTTTTTACTTTTATTGAGAACACTTATAACCCCGTACACCACACGGGGGCTTACATAGAAGTAAGCGTGAAGCAAACATCACAAAAAGAAGGATTACAACACAAATATCCATGTATTACCCACACCCTACGGCATCGCAGTCAGCGTCACTAACCACTATACCGGATGGGTGGCGATGTAAATGTTTGAAGAGAGAAAATTGCATATATTCTGCTTTTGGTTCTACATATCTAACAAGAGGAAGGCATGACTAAGGAAATTCATTTGAGATCGAGACTTGGTGTAATAGTAGTTACTCCTTTAGGGTGTTCACCCCTCAATGTAATTTCACCGAATGGCCAGTCAATTCGGAGAAATCAGCCTTCGAAATTCATGCTTAGCTTTTATACAATTAAATTTTAATTTCCCGCAACGAGTTCGTAGCTTGATTGGTAAATCGTCTGCTTACTATGCGCGAGGTCGGGGTTCGATTCTACGCGATCAACTTTTTTTTTCTTCAATTCATTTAATTATTTTTTTAAATTAAATAAATTTATTTATGACAGGTTTATTAAATATTAAATTATATTTTTTGTAATTATTTTGTATTTTATAAAGTAAAAAAAATTAAAAATATATAACTTAAATTATTTATTAGTAAAATTATTTAAAATAATTATTAATTAAAATATTTAAAATAATTATTATTAATAATTAAAATTAGTATATTAATTATCATTTATTAAAATTAATTAATTACTATTTATTGTAATTAATTATTATTCAACATTAATATTAATAAGAAATATTATTAATTTATTATTAAAATTATTATTAATTTATTATTAAAATTCTTATTAATTTATTATTAAAATTCTTATTAATTTATTATTAAAATTATTATTAACTAGCTGCATGGCCCGGCGTTGCTCGGGCTTTCTCTACTTTTATAAAAATGTTCCCTTTCCTTCATAAAATCTACACTTCTAATACTCTTTTTCAAAATGTTTTTCACCCCACCCCCTTCCTCCGCTTAGCCCGGCGTTGCTCGGCCTTTTTCCGGGTGTATAATTTAAAATTCGCTGTTTCTAAATTTCTTTGCTTCTTTTCTGTCAGACAGGTTTATTTCCCCCCGGCGTTGCTGGAACATTTTTAAATGCATAACACATTGTCATGGAAATTCCCCTTCCCCTCTCGCTATGATATCTCTTGAGTAAGTGAACAGTGGGATCTTAATATTCACTCACTCCCTTTGCAACTTTTTAGGACCCGAAAACGAAAATGTACCTTTTTAAAAATAGTTATATGTTCAGAAAAGTAGAATTTTTTATAATTACAAAATTTCACACAACTGTATTAATTGTTGAATTAAAATAGTAAGCATTTTTTGAAATGTTCGATAAACGGAAAAAAGTTTCATGCAATTGCTTTTATAAATGAAGAAGTTATAAAAACTTTGAATTTGATAAGTAGTTATTAGATGCAACATATTTAAAAAATAAAATACTATAAAGAATTAAAATTTATTTAAGTAATTCTCAATTGAATAAAAATGTTACTTTGTCTTCTATTTTTTTTTAAAAATTAGAACTACCTTTTTTTTTACTAATTATTATAATACTTATTATTACACTTTCTTGAAAGGTTTAGAATTATGCATATTGTTTATTATTAAAATTATGATTTATCATTGAAATTATTATTAATTTATCATTGAAATTATTATTAATTTATCATTGAAATTATTATTAATTTATCATTGAAATTATTATTAATTTATTATAGAAATTATTTAAATAAATTTATTTGAAAAGGACTTATTAAATATTTTATAAAATTATAAAATAATTAAATCAATAATATATAAAAAGGCATATTTTTATTATATTAATTATAAAATAATTAATTTAATAATAATATATTTTATAAATTATTTTATATTATGTATAATATTTTATTTATAGTATATTGTATTTCACATTATAAAACTATTTGTAAAATATCATTTACTATTTGTTATATATTTTATTATATATATTATTTAGTAATATAAAATATATTTATAAAATTTAATATAATTATTTATATAATTACAGTAATTTTTTTACTTTATAAAATACAAAATAATATTATTTAATATTTAATAAACCTTTCATAAATAAATGTATTTAATTTAAAAAAATAATTAAATGAATTGAAGAAAAAATGTTGATCGCGTGAATCGAGCCCTGACCTCGTGCATAGTAAACAGACGATTTACCAATCAAGCTTCGAACTCGTTGCGTAAAACTAAAATTTAACTGTATAAAAGCTAAGCATGAATTCCAAAGGCTGATTTCTCCGAATTGACTGTCCATTCGGCGGAATTACATTGAGGGGTGAGCACCCTAAAAGAGAGAGAGTACTACTATTACACCAAGTCTCGATCTTAAATGAATTTCCTTAGTCGTGCCCTCTCCTTGTAAGTAAAAATATCTTTTCTTGGTATATGCAATGAAATTACTTAACAACTGAATATATATATGCTCGGAGAATCGTGTCTAATTCAAAGTTACAAATTATATTCCTGATTTTGTGATTTGAAAATAGAGCGGTGCAAGGCTCTAGGCTCTCGTTAAAATTTGTATTTGTCTTTTTATTTAACTATAATGGAGGGAAATATATTTTATGTTGTCTATTTCTTATTTTAATATAAATACAATGAAAAATATTACATAATACACATACACTTTTAATTTTTTTTTATTTTGTTGAAGAAAGTTATATTTTATGCTGTTTATTTTTATGTAAGAAATATCTTTAAATGAGATACTAAACTTAATTTAATGGGTGAATGGGATAAATGAGTACCATGTTTGCTTGGGGACTTAAACACTGGGGTGGGGGTCTTGCTTCAGACTAACCACCTAATCGGGACATCTGGTCATGCACCTTAGCGCCCAATGGTCACGTATACTGGGATGGACACAGTAGGCCCTGACCCTCATGGGCTGTTGCACCACTGAGTTTGAGTTTGATACTAATCTAATATACTACTTTAAATCAGTATTATTGACCTGTATTCTCTAACTCTGCTTGTATGATCGCGGTAGCCGAGTTGTTTCAAAAAAGCTAAAATGTTGCCGACCCCTGATGTAAAATATACTTATATATATAAATCCAAAATTAGTCCAAATGTTTAAATATAACATTTTCTTTTTAATTTTTCTTATCAAATCTTTGATAGAAATAAAAATTTCAGACTATGTGCTATTTTTTCAATAAAAAAATTCGAAGTCTGTTAGAAGCTATTATTTATTATTATTATTTTATTTTACAATAGCATTTTTTTGAAAATTACAGGTAGTATAAAATTTTATTTATAACTATATGCGTATATGTAATATATATTTTTTCGAAGAAATCTATGCAACTATATATGCTGAACATTTTTAGCATACAGTTAATTATTGAGTATAATATTACATGTCTACACCAATGAATTAAAATTAATTAATAATTTAATAGTTTATTTATGCTGATTTATAATAATTTCGTACCAATTTTTTTTAAAAAGATTCTAATCTAATCATGCACAAATTAAACTAATGCAGCACTCTACTGAAGTTCGTAGTCCCGCTGGGTGTGACTGAGTCATTCCAATCCTTTTTTTTAATAGTTATTTTTAGTGTACAGGATAAAAATCGTGATTACAGTGAATAATTTAACTAAGAAAAAGTATACTTACCTACTTTTAAGGATTTTTTAATTTTTCTTTGGTAATTTGAGAAAAAATTCAATCAAATCGAACTAAAAATGTTTCAAAGGTGCATATTAATAATGTGTGGGCACAAATCACAGACACTTTTAACTAATGTTACATATTTGCAGGCAAAACTCTCATATTTTATTCAAGTTACTGTAGTTTTATTATAGTTAGATGATGACAAATAGCATTCTTGTATTTTTTTGACAGGGCGTAGTGTGTCTGGTGGTACACTTGGGATTTCATATTTTCTTGATGGAGTTCTTTAGGTAACATTTCAAAATTTTCCTTTCAACCTAAGTTTTATGTTCATCGCTTTTCTCAAATTTACTTCCGCTATCATGATTAATATGCATTATTTCAACAGGTTCTTCCCTTGCTTGATCAGTTTCAACTTCCTTCAATAGAGATCACAAATGCTCATTCTTTTTTTTTTTATGTATTCTGCTCCTATGCATTTATGAACCATAATAAGCTGTATAACACAGCAATCAAAAACGCTAAGTCGTTCACAGGCGAAACATGTAGCCTGTTCATAGAAAGTATTTTGGAAAAAAATTAATCGCGGAGGAAACTCAGCCACCCCAAGTACATTAAGACTAAGAAAATGTTTGCTACTCCCAAAAAAGAGGGAGATATGTGACAAATACATTTTAGTTTCCATGAAAACTGTCATATAGTGAACACTTGTCATGTATTGACTAAAGCAGCGTTTCTCAAACTGTGGGTCGCGCCCCCTCTGGGGGGCGTGACAACCATACAAGGGGGGCCCGAGCATATCAAAAAGTCGAAATTAAAAGATTTGAAAAATTGCAAATCTACTGTAAGGAAGCAAAACAAAATACATTCTGACATAATAAGAAAGTAAAATACACATTTACATTGATATAATATACTTATAAATGCATCTACACTGCATAATGTATTAGATAATTAATTTATCCATACTAAGTTAAGAACAAAATTAATAATTACTGTGACTCCCATGGGCTTGTCATATATAAAAAATTATACACAAAATTGAATACTTATTTTAATAATTTGTACGGTTTATAATTAAAGTCATAGTGTAGCTTTAGCATATAGCTTTTAGTACGTTATTTTTTAAATCAATGCATTGTTATTTTATGGAGCGCGATGAAAATTATGATTGTGAAGATTGGGTCGCAAGTATTGAAAGGTTGAGAAGCCCTGGACTAAAGACCATTGGTAACAAATAAACAGTTCGCGAGTCTGGGGTGACTCTGCGCCCCACGCTAACGCTCCCGGGTCAAATCATATAAACTTTACACGAGGCTTGGAAAATTCCAGAATAATTGATTTCTCTTAAGCCTTCTAATGTTTATAAATAAGATTGTTCAACTGAAGAACAAACAGAGCTGAGGGGGAAAAATGAGCTTTTATGCTAAGTGTTATATTTATAGCCTTTTCTAAGTACCAGTCGTAATGACTAAACAATAACTTCCTTGTTATTTATTCCAAGTTCTTCCATACCCTATCTGTTTTCTAAACGGTTAAGATTGTTCTTAAGATTGATTTCCAGAAATTATCCCATTGGTTTAGCTTGTATTACGTTTAACTTTAGTTAAAAAGTTTCAAACTCGAATGCAAAGAGAAAAATGTCTGTTATTCAGTTCAATTTACCGTATTTACTCGAATCTAAGCCGCACCGCCAATTTTCTACTCGGTTTTGAGAAAAAATTTAAAAAATGTGTAAAAGGTTCATCAATATCCAATACTTAAGAAATTTTTTAAAAAACTCAATGCGAAATAATAAATTAATTATTAATTTATTTGACTAGCATTAAAAGCTTTCAAATACATACATGAACCTATAATTTCTCTGACCATCAGGATCACGTTTCGAAAATGATTCGTTACAGCTGACTTCGGAATTGGTGCTGGCGTCGCCATTTTCCCATACGGTGTCATCTACCGTGCCATCCAATACATTTGTTATGCAACATTTTTTTTTAAAAGAATGCGTTATAGAAGAATGTAAAAGTATTATTAAAGACTGTTGAACATTTACAGGCAATAATTATATTATTTTGCTTACGCCATCGACATATATTTGTTTTATCCCTGATAAATTTTCAGAAGCCTCTACTTTGTCTCCGTTTTTTTCCTGCCTATAAAACTGGCTCCCTTTTCATATTTGGGTTATAGTGAACTCGTCTTAATGCTATTAGTGATATCTTTGATGTTTAAGTGATTAAAAGAAAAAGTATATCAAAAATATTTCTTAAATACGAGTAGACAATGATGTTTAGATAGACTTGGTTCCTGCGGATCAGGGTATTGACGATGTATTAAGATATCCAACTACGTTCGGAACCGGGATTTTTAAAAAGTGCATAAATGGATAATTTTCATGATATTTAGTGTCACGCAGATTAGAATATATGCATAAAATTGTTTTAAGGACATTTTGACAAAAAAATATATTTAAATATAATATTTTGGCAAAAAATTAACATAGAATAATCTTTTTTCCAAATGTTCTCCTTTTGTGAAAAATGGTTCTGTTATAATAATATTTTCAGACCTCTCTACAGAGGCTCAACTAGAATTTTTGAAAAATTCACATTATTTTCAGAGTTACCACCAATCGAAATAATTATTGGCACTTTTTTCTTAAAATTGCTCCCCTTTGTTGTCGTAAAATATGAATAAACCCACTTCTAAGTTATATATTTCAAATATTTTACTTGAGCCTCTGAACAGAGGTCTGAGCTATATACAGGCAAAATATTATTATAATAGAACCATTTTTCACAAAAGGAGAACATTTGGAAAAAAGACTATTCTAAGTTAATTTTTTGCCAAAATATTACATTTAAATAATTTTTTTTTGTCAAAAAAAATGTCCTTAAAACAATTTTATGCATATATTCTTATCTAAGTGACAGTAAATATCATAAAAATTATCCATTTATGCGCTTTTGCAAATCATGGTTCCGAACGTAGTCGGATACCTTAAGGCGACTGCGATCGACCAGTCGACCACCAAGACATTTTGGGGTGACCTCTTGAAGATTAGAAGTTAGTAATTATATTCCGAAACATTCAAGATTGGTTGACAGTGTGCAGACTAAGTCTTTTACTAATTATAACAACGAGAACTAACTTTAGATGAAAATATTTTACTCTTTGTATTTTGAGTTGTTTGATAAATAAATGCATCATTTAGTATTGTTATATTTGTGGCTATTATTATTATGTTTGTGTCTTGAGTTAGCTTTAAACACGATTTTAAAAGTGTGATTTTTTTTTTAAATTTTAGTTATGTAAGTGAGTATATATTCCGTATTTATTATTAGTTATAATGAATGTTGTCGACCTTTATCTTACCTAAACACACCTAACACCACTGGGGGCTGCAACACCTTAAAAAAATCAGAAGTAGCCCGTGCTTTAGAAAAGTCTGCCCACCCCTGCTGTAGATAGATAATGGGATACGTCATCAATACTTGTGGCCAGAATGGATGGTTACATTTTTTCTTTGGAAAGGGGTTGAAACTCAGACTCCCCATGCGACGAATGTTTTGCCTTCGATTCTAAACCATACCAGATTTTCAGTAGCATTAACAATGGAAAATTGGTGATTCCCCGGTAAATATGGTATTAGCTATTCTAATAGAACAGTGATTCTCAACCACTGTGCTGCCAACTCTTTTAAAAAATTATTAATTGTACTCTGGGGAAAAAATTAAATCCAGAACTGAATTATTAGGCTATTCGTGGCTTATTTAACCTATCCTTTCGTGGATAGGTGGATATAAAAAAAAATATTGAATTGGGTCCGCAATCCATACGTATACATTTGTAGATAAATGAACTTTGAATGAAGAGGAAAAACTAGTATCGCTCTCTCTGTAATAATCAAGATTTAATTTCAAAACATTTGGAAGAGTCAATTAATTCATTTTTGGATTAAAATTAGAAGTGGCTATCTCAAAAAAGCCAAAAAAGCTTTAAATTATTGTTACAATTTTCCACCTCTTATTCGTGTGAGTTCGAGTTTTCAGCATTAACAAATATAAAAATGAAAAAAAATCAAGTTTTAATTGTAGATGGCGCAATGACAGTGGCATTATCATCTGTACAACCAAATATAAGCCAAATTATCAAAAAACATTAAGTTTAAATTTCGCATTAAATGTATTCTTATAATTAATTTATAATGAATTACTCAATAAACATTTTGCTGTCTTTGTCGTGTGCATATTATTTTATTTAACATTGAAAATTATTGTTATAAATTATTTTACATTGTGTATTACGGATAAGTAAAATTCTTTTAAACTTATTTTATTGTTGATGTACCGCCAGATTTTGAAATTGTTAATAGTGTACCGCAACAAAAAAAGAGGTTGAGAATCACTGAAAAAAGTTGAAAGTTGACTTGTAAGAAAAACTAAGTTGAAGTTGGTAAAGTGAAGACAATATGACTTATAAATACAATCTAATCAAATTAATGACAATACATAGTGTTATTTATTTTATAGAAGTTAACTTCAAGCCGAACATCAAAAATCTTTAATGTATAATCAAATATTCTATCGCTAACGACTGAAGAAATAGCATAAATATTTTCTCGTTTAGTTTTGGCAAAGTTACAATACGTAAAGAAATAAAAGGCAGTAAAAATTTATTGCAACTCCTCTCGTGTTGTTTTCAAATAAAGAGATACCGAATCCTTCTAATAAAGTGAAAAATCAAACAATTCTAACAACATAATCAAATATTTTAGGAGCGAAAAAGAACAAGAAAAGAAAAACTATAGCAACAACAAATGAATTATCGGCGGCATAAAAAGAAACCGTGGAAGGAGCAGAATAATCAAAATACGATTAACGACTATTTTTAAAGGGAATTACAAGAAAAATTCCTCCCCCTCCCATGCATTTACGTATATGATTTAATACTATTATTTCAAAAACATAGTTAAGACAAAAGACAAGAGGTGGAAGAAATTCCTTTTTTATGAAATAAGACAAAAGGGGTTATAACGTAATTACGACAGGCAAAATGAGTTTGGTACAGATTCGTAATTACATCTCTAGCGATTGTGGAGTGATCTGATTACGGAAGACGGTTATCTCCCTCGCTAATGCATCTTTACACACAATTCCCATTAAGTAATTCGTTAGTTCATCCCTCGAAGAAATTGAGAATATTCTCAAGAGGAGGAGTTATAGCATGGTAAATCGATCGTGACAACCTGACCACGAGCCAACAATCCGCATATATTTCTCAGAGAATCTTAAAAATAATTTTTTTTTTTTGGAACCCAATAGCGGTCGTGTGGTGTGCAGAGTCACCCCAGGCTTACGAAATGTTTAATTCTGGGAAAACTTTTCATTTGTTACAAATGATCTCTAATCTGTATCCTCCTATATGACAGTCCTCATGTAAACTAAAATGTATTTGTCACATATCACCATCTTTTTTGGGAGTGGCAAACGTTTTTTTACAAATCTTAAGGTAACCACTTTTGATCCAAAATATTTTCTATGGACATGCTACCTTTTCCCCCTATGAACAACTTAGTGGTTTTGATTGTTGTGTTGTGCGACTTATTTTGGTTTATAAATGTAAATAAGTAGAATATACATAAAAATAATGAAATGTGAACATCAGCGATCTCTGCTAAAGATAGTTGAAACTGATCAAGCAAGGGAAGAACCGGATGAATTAATGGATATTAATCATGATAGTGAAAGTAAATTTGAGAAAAGCGATGAACATGAAACGTTAGAGTTGAAAAGAAAGTTTTCAAATGCTACTTAAAAAATCCATCCAAAAAGATATGAAGCCACGTGTGCACAAGACACTCTGCTCCCTGTCAAAAAGACACAAGCGAGAGGAAAGTTCAACATGCTATTCAAGGTCAATAAAACTAACTACACAATAACTTGAACAAAATATGACAGTTTTAACTGCAAATATTATTCCTTTAATGTTAACGAAAACTGTCAGCGGTTTGAGTCCTTTATTATGGTCACGCACATTCGAAACCTTTTAGTTCAGTTATATTGGAGTTTTTCTCAAATGATCAGGAGAAAATTGAAAAGTCCTTAAAAGTAGGTAAGTATACTTTCTCTTCGTTAAATTATTCACTGGAATTACGATTTCTATCGTGCAGAATAAAAATAGACTGCAGTTTTTGTAAAAAATGCAACACCAGGAAGGAATCATCAGAATTAAATGAAATTTAATGCACAAACGACTTGTTTTAGTAGAAATAAATGACGAAATTTTCAAAGAAAAAAAAAACAGTATTAAGTGTCCGAAATCAATATTTCATGTAGCCGCCACGCGCTGCAGTAAGTGCCGCTATACGACGTGGCATGGAATCAAACAGATTTTGAATGCCCGCATGTGAAAGAGAATTTCATATTGCTCGTATGCGCAGCAGAAGTTTGTCTTTTGAAGCTGCAGGACGCGGCTGACAAGCGAGATGCCGACCAACCAAATCAAGCACGGGCTCAGTAGGCGACATATCCGGCGAATCAGCAGGCCAAAGAAGAAGTTGCATGTGGTGGGCTGAACAGAAGTCTTGAACAGTCTTTGCAACATGTGGGCGTACATTATCCTGCTAAAAGATAGCTCCAGGGATGCCTTAAAGGAAGGGAACTACTTCGGGCTGTAGCACTTCACGGACGTTCCTGTTGCTATTGAGATTACCCTCAACTCGTAGCAAATTGGATCGTCCATGATACGAAATCGCACCCCAAACCATAACTCCGGGTGTTAGGCCACTATGTCGTTCGATAACGCACTCTGGAAGGCAGCGTTCAGCGGCAGAGCGTCTAACACGAATACGGCCCTCATGGTCCCACAAATTGAAGCGTGATTCATCTGAAAGGACAACTTGGAGCCAATCAGCTTGCCTTGCTCATGAGCCCATTGCAGACGCAGCCATCAATAGTTTACTGTGAGGGTGATCCCGTATAGAGGCACCCTTGCACGCAATCCACGGTGCAGCAGACGTCGACGAATTGACGAAGCCGACATTAGTACACCTGCAGCAGTAGACCAACGTGCTGCCAACTGCCTGGAGGAAAATGTACGGTCATTCACCTCCATGCAGAGTAGGTGTCGATCGTCGCGCGCTGACGTCACCTTCCGTCGTCCACTGCCAGCTTTTCGAGCTGTTCGGTGCTCGTCGGTTCACTGCTTCTAAACTCGCATCACTGTGGAACTGTTCCGCTGCACACGAGCTCCTATTGCGCGATAGAAAAATCCTCCTTCTCGAAGGTCGACAATCCTTCCCCGTTCAAACTCCTTAAGTTGTTGGAATTTCTTATTATTTCGTCTTGGAGGCATACTTAGGTCTCACTAAACGTTTGCCACTAACAACTAATCATTAACTATTTTGAACTCCCTCTACAGCCCTCTATTCATTCGCTTTCAGCATCAGCTGATTCGCTTGCGCACGCCACGCAAGCAAGGTGCCTCTGAAACTTTACTATTTTACATAACATCCTATAATTGATATTTGCTGGAAAGTTCATTTGATTCTGATGATTCCTTCATGGTGTCGCATTTTTTACAAACAGTAGTGTAATTATAAAAAAAGGAATTGGGATGTGTGTGAGTTATTCACCCCGCATGACCATTAACGTTAGTATCGAATGAGCGCCTGCTTCCGGGCAGATTGCACAGTAAAGTCCCCCAAACAAGGCCTAATGTGGACCAAAGGGTGGCCGAGTTTGTGTAAATGCCGGTTTACCAAGAATGGGATGATAGAAGAATAAGTACTACTGTTTCCTCAGAAAATATAATGTGTATAGTTTGATTGAGAATACAACATTAAATAAACTTTCCAAATACCCTTAAACAAAGGAAAAGTACGTACTTTATGGAGGCATAGAGCATTTACTATATGAAAGTGAAAATTAATGAATGCATAGTATACAGTAATTTACCTGATCCGACACACCTCAGAAAAGTATTTTTTGCAGGCATACAGCTGTCTATGATGAAAATTAAGCAGTCGAGACTTTGTAAAAACTGGCTACTTTTCCAAAGAAATCCTTCTGCCTTTTGCTGCGTCATCACGAAGACGGCAAAGGAACAGTAAGTCCATTACCGCCCTTCATTATTGTTCAAAACACTGAAAGGAGCCTTTAGCCTCTCACTATGTTATATTTTGCGAGTTCGTACGGTGTTCTCAACGTTTATGTCTTCATCATATTTTCCAGCATTTTTTCAATAACAGTGACGGCAGCAATAATTTCTACATCGAAAACCCTGCAAATGTGTGGCCGAGTTATTCCAAACTGCTGGTGAGGTGAATTGGATACGAAAACTCATAGTCAGGCTAGAGATATAAATATATAATTTTATTTACAAGAACATCTAAATCGGCATCTTACACTCAGAGCACGTTTTTGCTCTCTGTTTCCAACCGGGACCCTAAAACGGTGTCCTCGCGCATGTCACTTTTAGAGCAGTCTATCTCGGATGTAGGAGGAATGGATTCCAGGAAACCCTTCTCCACTACACTATCTCAGGCAATAACACTATCCGCTCTTGGTCTCTGACGTCATCAACTGGTGTTGGAATAATGTTCGTTACACTGGGTTATTGAGTATCGAGTTTTCGGGACTCTACAGTATTAGTTTGAAAAATAGCTAAGTTTAAAATTAAATTAAATTTTATCACTAAAATTTACCTTTAAAAATCTCTGCTGCGTGTTTTTCCGAACTGAATTCCTTTATAACCATTTCGAATCCGCATTAATTGTGTGTGACCAAATCCTAATTAAAGTTTAATATTGCATTAAAATGGTGAAGAGTAATATTTAATTCGTTTACAAGCACTTTGTGGATAATTACAGTTCAAAAGGAATTGAAGCTTCGCTTTCTTACATTTGAAACTATTGCCATCATACGACAAATGCAACAATTATTTGTATGAATATACCCCGTATTTATTCGAATCTAAACCTCACTTTTTTTCCAATGTTAATGCTACTGAAAATCGGGCGCGGATTAGAATCAAAGGCGAAAAAATTCCTTGGATGGGGGAAACGGAATATAATACTCTGGTGGTTAGAGCAATTACAGATTCATGTAGCATTTAAAAGTTTTTAATGCTGATAAAATTAATGAATTATTCATTTCTTAATAGATCTCATTTTATTATTTTTCAAAAAATTTCTTAAATATCGAATATCCATAAACCTTTCTGTTCTATTTCTTATTTTTCCACAAAAACGTGTTTGAGAATTTGAAGTGCGCCTTAGATTCAAATAAATACTTGAATAAAATATAAGAATGTGACCCACATTTTTATTTAAGTAATTTATATTTACTAGTGTTAGTTTTATTTTTCTTTAAAAGACGTATCGCTTATCATAGCAATGAGATAAATTCGTGGCGGTCACATGATATATGCAATCACTTATTCTCCACTGAATTTCAAACAAACTGACATCAGACTTGTACTTATTATTCTATAATTAAAATTTAATGATTGAGCATAGATGTTCAAGCATTAAAATTTTCAAATTGTTTTCCGAAATTAAAAATATATATATACTCTACATGTACTTTTAAATCCAGTTCTTTTTTTTTCCTATATGCGTTATTATTGTTGATAAATATATACTTTTTAAAGAAAGTTTCCTCAAAAAGCAAAAATTGGCAACAGCGTAGCGCATTAACTGATTGGCTGGAAATATGTAATCGAGTTATCATGGACTATGATGTCACATGAATTTAGCCCATTCTCTAATTGTAATTTTTTCATTCTCAAAGGATATATCAGTAAATGCGTAAAAAGATTGATGTATGGCCTTATCAAGCACGCATGTCTCGAACAACTCGAGTCTCTTTCGAACAACATTTTAGCAAATTTTTTCAAGCAGCTGTGAGGGTGAAGGGTTGCCTTAAACAAAGGGATACACTCTGACGTCCACCGCATTCTATCTTTACATTGAAAAATTACTCACCAATTTTTCTGCTTCGGAAAACGAACATCCAATATTATTTTTTTTATTCTACTCGTGCTTTTGTTGATGGTCGTAAGCAGAAATGGAGTGCCATTTCTGTTACGTCATTTCTGATGCGTTTAACGAAACCGAGGCTGTCATCTTTACCACCACCTTGTTCATGACGTAGGGAGACAAAAAACCTCATTGGGGAAATTTCGAGCACAATTTTAATTTCGAACAATTCTTTCAGCTCACTAGGAAAAGTTATTCGAAGCCGTTACAATGGTAACTGAGTAGAAATTGCTCGAAAGGGTTGCTTGAATAAAAATTGCTCCAAACACTTATACGAGTGATAAGACCTTTAGTATTAGGATTGCTGAAGAAATTTCCTTTTCTTAAAAATAAAAAAAAAAGCATTCCTGTACAGTATTTTGACTGAAAATAAAATAAAAGGAATTAGAGAAAATTAATTTCTAGTGACCTTTTCTGGAATTTAATCTAAGGATTTTTCAAAAGTTAAAGATTAGTCAAAATAATTATATAACTTTAAAACAATTTTGTCACATTTGAATTATCTTGACACAAAAACAGATGTGAACTTTATAATCATTTAAAACTTAAAAATACAATTTAAGGACACTACATCGACATTTCTGATATTTGTTATAAAAGTTTGTTAGGAAAAGTGAGAAGAAGATAAAATAAATAAATAAATAATCATTGAGACCTTTTGAAAGTTAATCAAAATTCATTAAATAACAGTCATGAAAGCGAAGGGGAAAATACACTTATCTAAATATTAAGAAACAAGTAGTATTTTCTAAAAAGGTTTTCTCATATTTGGCTGGCCACAGCTGATTTTCTCTCAATATAAATATAATAAATTATTTACTGGGATCAGAAAGTGGAAAGTTAAAATAAATTTTAAAATGAGGAAAAATTATGCATTCTATACAAAACTTAAAAACAATATTTATACAGAAATATTTACTTACATATTGTTTTGTGATATTCAATTGCTAATATTCGAATTTTAAATTTTTTTTTGTGTTCTACTAGCGAGAACACACACACACTTCTCATTTACATTTACGACTTTTTGATTTATGTATTATTTTATATCACCTTAACTTGAATCATAACTTAAGATTTCCATGACACATTCTTAAGTATTTTTATTGTTTTTTATAGTGATTCTAAATTCAAAACTGATGTTAAATCTCAGATTTTATTCAAAACATAATTTGACTACAATATATATCTTTATAAGGTTGTGAAAAGTACGAGACTCGCCTGATGTAAAAAAGTATAGGATTCAAATTTCAAACATTTTCTAGAAAATTAAATTTTTCTGTATTGATATCAGTGTGAATAATTGAAGCCATAATAGAAGTTTATTCCACGGACACCATTTATTCTTATAATCATTGAAATGATCAAAAAGATATCCAAATAAATGATATCTTGAATATATACAAAAATTAATTACACATTAAGTTTAACAAGCGTCGGTTATGCATTACTCTTATTTTTTCAACTGAGAAAACAAATTCAGAATAATTACAAAAGATGCCAACTAAAGCAACAAAACTTTAACAACAAACGATTATATATCAGAAAATAAATTAAGTAATCAGATAAATTGTAGAATTATATATTGAATTAAAGCAGACGACAATAATACGGAAGAGAATTTTCAACTATAAAACAATATTTATAATTACTGCATGATTTAAATAGTCAATTAATAAATAGTTCAAAATAAAAAAAAATTAGATAGAACTAAATATTTAACAATACGAAACACAATGCTCGAGGAAATGTCTAATACGCTTTTATTCTGATTGTGATTGATTTTACATGATTTTATTCTGTTCTAACAAAGCTATATATTTTTTTTTAAAAAGTTCATGTTTATTTTCTGAAGTTATTTATACAAATATGCTATGCATGGAAGTGAAATACTTTCTAAAGTTTCATATAAAATGCTGTTCATACATACAGTCGGGAGAATAGATATTAACATAACAACACAAAAGATGAGCTGCATTTCCTCTCACAATAGTTGACGTGGATTTAACTATGATAAATTACTCCAACTGGAGAATTTAGTTATAACTTGAATTTTATTATTTGTTCTGTAATTCTTTGTTCTTTGTGTCGTTAATTATTACGCTGTTTGTGCTTAAAGTTGAAGCTTACTTTTGTTACGTTTCTTAAAAGACGGCTAAAATGAAAAGAATTAATAAAGTTTTCATTTAAATCGAATTCTAAAATCTTAAGTCAATAAAATACTAAGCAAGATCTCGCGCACTTTTAATTTGTATATTTTAGTTTATTATAAAGAGTTTTTAAATTTTAATGTATATCAAAAAAGTATAATTTTTCACTTTGATGCAAAATGGATTTTAGATTGAGTATGCTTACGAAATACGAAATAAATAACCATATATTTTCGAATATAAGCCAATCCTTGTATAAGCCAACAGTGCGTTTTACCTTCAAACATTTACCCAAACATATACAAGCTGAGTTGGAAAAAAAGCCTTAGCAATTTTTAATTACGGCACCACGAAGGCGAAAATGTTGCTAAGCGAGTTAAAGAGGTTGAATATTTTCCAGCGGAATTACTGTAAAGTAACAACAATAGTTTTATTTTTAGTAACCTTATTTGAAAACAGCGTATATTCATACTTTCTACTTGAATTTTTTGTTTGGAAAAAGAGAAAGAACAGAAATTTGTATTCGGGATCGCCGAACTTGGCTTCATGGCCAGGAGGCAAAAATCGCCGCGTGATAACATGTATGCATCCAGCCACCCCAAAGAGTAAATGAAAATTTTACGAGCTGTTTGGAAACTTGAATTCTGATACTGACTTTTAAGGATTTATGTGTGATATTTTTCTTCTTTTAGATTTAAAATAAAAGAAAAAAGAAGGGGAGGGCCAATTTTTTCTAAATTACGTTGTTTTTTTTTTCGAGAATAACAGAACAGATATATAAGGTGAACCTTTACTTTATTTAAAAAAATGTTCCAAAAATTCTCGGTTTTTATATACGGAAATATATAGAATGTACTGGTAAGAGCTGCCCAAATAAATATAACAAAATAAAAATTCCTGTACTTTGCACGTTATAGTAAAATCACAATATATAACACATGATTTTAGAAATTTTCTAATTGAAAAAGTTTTTCTATTTTGGGTTTTTGTTCCTATCTTAAAAGTCTTCTTACCATTATAAACTACAACCATGATTCAGTTTGACCCCCAAATCCATAAGAGGTTAATCGGTTGGCCATCCTCAATCAAACCACAAAAATAGAATTCGAAAAGTATATCCCGTTAGACAATGATTCAAGGATAGGCAGGGTTGTTTGACATTAACAGATGTGAGGTGCAGATAGAATAAACAATAGCCTCTGATGTCACAAGCGTTTAGTGTTTATTGTTTTCTCTACTTTGTCGATTTGAAAGCGAGTGTGAACCCCACCAGCAACCGAAACACCAGAAACTCTGTAAATAATGAACGAAGAAACTTTTTGGGATATTATGGTTCTCCAGGGCCATTTTCAAACCAATATGCAGTGAATCATGTCAGGCGGATTGTTGTTTTTTGTTGAAAAGAATTTCAAAAGAAATTTCTCTTGTGAATAAAAGTTGTTGAAGCTTTGATGCGTTGTTGTATTAAAAAGAGAAAAAAAAGAAGATAAAAAGGTTCGAAAAAGAAGAGTTTTCTCCCATATTTGATGAAAAGGCCAAACATGGAACGAGAATAGTTCTTCCCTAAATTTTAATGACGTACAAAGGTTTTGTAATGGAAAGAAAATTCATTGCGAAATCTCAAAATACGATTTATGGAAATATCAGGGAATATTATATATATATAAGCCAGGTTTTTCTCTGAGCAGAGCCAATAAAGGTATGAAACTTTAAAAGAAATACTTTGTATGTTTTTGAAAGACTACGAGAAAATATAGAGGGGTGGATATAAATTCTGATAATAGTTTCCATATTTTAGATAAACATTTTAATATGCTACTTTTGGGCGTTTTTTAGAATTATTCGTACATATTAGAACATATTTTAACCTACTCATAGTATTTTGTGATATCTTTTTGATAATATTTAGGATAAAATTTATATACTATTTCTTGAATTCATCATCAGCAAATTAACTCTAACTAGGGTTATTGGTAAACCAAATGAATTTAGCGGTGTACATTTTTTTTGAAAAATAGTTTATATCGTGTTAGAAAAACATTAAAGCTAATTATTTATAGCATGTGTTTGTTGCTAATTCGTTAACTATATTTTAAAACGCAAAAAGTGAACTAACTCTTTCTGTCTCTATAGGGGCCGTGGTAGCCTAGTGGTCAAGGTCACGGACTTGTGGCTGTCATGTCATGAATTCGAGCCTGGTACCACTGCAGACCCGTCGGTAGATGGCCTCATCGCTCGAATATCTGTAACTGCCAGAAGGATACGTGACATGCAAGGAATCTTCCAGAACGTAAGGAATTCCGTGCAGCACCGCTGCCAGGCCTGTTAGACGACTTCGATTCCAAACGTTTTGGACACCTGTTGTAGTACAATATTTGAAAAAAATGTTTTTTGTCCCAATAATATGTTCCTGTTTTTTGTTCTTTTTCTTTGCTTCTTTGCAACTACGGCATTTGCGACCCTGCATTCCTATATGATTATGAGTCGTCTCTGTACCTCTATAATTAATTATAGGCCCTCCCCTGTCATCTGTAATTAATTATAATGTATGTACATTACATTATAATTAATTATAGACAGCTTTTACATATCTTTGTAGATCATAAGACACCTTCTTTCGGGGGGGGACATCACCCACATTTTATTTTGTAATATTAAATCACTCCTAATCATTTTGACATTAGAAAAAATCCTTCGAAAGAATTTCTGAGAATCCTCCCTCTTAAACAATATCTACTGCTTCTTCAATAACATCCGCAGCTTTAGAGCACAAGGTTCGTAAGGAAGGTGGAAAGGAATTTTCGTCTACAAGCTTCTTTGATAAATGAAACATTCTTTATAAAGGGTGCTTTTTTTAGAGGTATAGAACTTTAAATTGCAAAAAAAAAAAAACGATGTATTATTCGATTGACATGAATTTTTTTTTCGAAAGATAATCTTGTGGCATTACATTTTAAATATGATTTATGGCATAGGACTGCCACGGCTGGCTCGGATGTAGTCCAATGTGGACGTCCAATTTTCGATGACTTTTTCCAACATTTGTGGCCGTATATCGGCAATAACACGGCGAATGTTGTCTTCCAAATGGTCAAGCGTTTGTAGCTTATCCGCATAGACCAATGACTTTACATAGCCTCACAGAAAATAGTCTAGCGGTGTTAAATCACAAGATCTTGGAGGCCAATTCACAGGTCCAAAACGTGAAATTAGGCGCTCACCAAACGTGTCTTTCAATAAATCGATTGTGGCACGAGCTGTGTGACATGTTGCGCCGTCTTGTTGGAACCACAGCTCCTGAACATCATAATTGTTCAATTCAGGAATGAAAAAGTTAGTAATCATGGCTCTATACCGATCACCATTGACTGTAACGTTGTGGCCTTCGTCGTTTTTGAAGAAGGATTCCACCAGCCTATAAAGCGCACCAAACAGTCAGTTTTTCTGGATGTAACGGTGTTTCGACATACACTTGTGGTATAGCTTCACTCCAAATGCGGCAGTTTTGTTTGTTGACGTAGCCATTCAACCAGAAGTGCGCTTCATCGCTAAACAAAATTCGCTTATGAAAATCGGGAACAACGGCAATCTCGTTTTGGGCCCATTCGACGAATTTACGCCTTGCTTGACCATATTTAAAATGTAATGCCACAAGATTATCTTTCGAATAAAAAAAAACTCATGTCAATCGAATAATACATCGTTGTTTTATTGCAATTTAAAGTTCTATGCCTCTAAAAAAACACCCTTTATGAAAAATTTCAAGCATGTACAAGATTTTGAGAAAGGGTATACCGAAAACAGCCAAGTTAACATTGTCAGCATATATATCAAGAGAGGTTTCCAACTCCTCTTAATAAAATACTTATTAACCATTATTTGGTTTAAAGGATAATAGTTGTGGAATATTTTACAGAAGTTTACTTCAAAGTAAGACTTTTCCTTTTAGTTTCGAAACAGGAAATAATTTCTACCAGAATCTTTGGGGGATCTGGTGATTTATTTTCCAAATTCATCATTTCTAATGCGAAGTTAATTCATTTTTAATGATTGCTTATTATACTTGAGAAACCGCTTATTTATTTTAAAAAATGAACAATAATAAAGGTGTATTCAAAGAAAAAGCAATAATACGAACTATTATAAATGCATGTATATATCGTGTTGGAAAACAACACAGGCTGCACAATAGACGCTTCTTTCTTTTTTTTATAAAGAAAATCTCATTCATACTCAAGGTCACAATAAACACGATTTTGCTGGCAAGTGAAACTTGTAAGTCTAACTTTTCAGTAATAATTTCAAAAAAGAGTAATCCAGTACATTTCCTTTCTAAGAATACTATATCTTGTTTTAATACTCGACATTAATATTTTGCTGAAATCACTAGATTTCTTTAAATAGAGTTTTTGAGGAAAACATATTTTGTAAAATAATAGTGGTAATTTTAAAACATAATAGTTAATTTAATAATATACAGTGAAAATCGCTTAACACGAAACTGAGGGGGGACTGAAATATTTTTTCTTGTTAAAAGATATTTCAAAAAAAAAAACACAACATATATTCAACAAAATTAAGTTAATGAGAGCACATTTATTTTCATAAATATGTTTAAGGATTTCTGAAATTTGTCTTCTTTTTCTTTTAATTGTTGTCAATCATGTAGAGTTAGCAATACCAAAATCTTTACAGATTTCCGTTTTCGTCTTCTGTTTTTGATCAACAGCCTTTAGAAGCTCCGTCTTCATTTTAAGCGAAATAGCAATTTGTCTTTTCCCTGGGCCCTTAGCCATTGCGCTCGTAAATTTTTTTTTTCTAAAATAGACAAAAAAAAAAAAAAACCGAACCACTGACTTTTACTCACACTGCTATAGTTTAAAATTACAGTTTTTTGTGGATATGGAGCAACAAAACCATTATCCCTCACACTGCAATGTACTCGTCAACGAATTCCAAAGCCAACTGATGAAAGATGAGATGTTTTTGTGTGGTGTTTGAAGGGGTGGGGTTTAAATAGCCAAAATTTGCTTGCATCACAAGCTATTCCAAGGGTATTTGAAAGGCAAGTTAGCCGCCACCTTTCTTCGAAACATGTGAAACTACCATTCATATCACACACCCCCTCTTACATCTCTCCTAGCTGGTGTGTTCCGTATTTTGTTGTTCATTCTCCAAGAGGAATCTTTTCGTGTTAAGCGAATTTTGTTTCATGAAAAGAGAAACAAAATGCGCGAAAATATATAGTTGTTTGTCGGGACCGATGTTTTATTTCGTGTTAACCGATATTTCGTCTTAAGCGTTTTATCGTTTCTCTTATTTCACTGTATCTAAAAATATGTTGAATAAGTTAAACATGCTTTATAAAGTATTTGGTCTTTTTTGCCCACTTTGTTGATATAATTTTATAATATTGTTTATTTTAATATTAATTGTTGACTAATGAAATTCTGTTTGCAGCTTAGAACGCAGAAATAATTGTAAATTGTGGTAATTACTCTATAAAAAATTTAACCTTTTTCTTTCAGATATTTATATTTTAATTGTTGAGATAAATTGTTTCCACTACAATAATAAAACAAATTTAGATAAAATTTGTCAAGTTGATTTTTTTTTACACGGTTGACGCTGTTTCTGAATTATTGAAATAATAACATACACCTATACCAGGGGTGGCGAACCTTTTTGGGTCAACGTGCCATTTTTTCTAAAAAAAACGTTTAATGAGTTATAGGCGTGCCATCAAATAATTTTGACTTGTGATTATTGAAGAACTAATAAAACTAAATACGAACAAATCAAAATTCTTTATTTAATATGAAAAAATACATTTTGCACTGTAGTAAATGTTTTAGTTATACTTGCAATTTAAATTAAAATAACATTAGTGTGATTTCTGCTGTTGTAGATTCGATGACAAATAACTTATATCAGGATTATGTTACTTTTAGTAGAATGCATGCTGAATTAGAGTTGTCTGTTAAACGGTTTCTAAGCGAGTCTTTGATGTTATTTTCATCTCTGAAAATAATGACTCGCAGGCATAGGTAGATGAAAATATGGTTAAAATAGCATACGCCAACTTCTTCAAACAGTTAAATGCGTCTGGAATCGAATTCCATGTTTCCAAAATTTCGTTACTGGTATTTTTACTTATATTGCTTGTCAATCTTTCTGTTTCAATCAATTCCAACTTTTTCCTTGTTTCAATAAACTTTTGAATCCATATTGAACTAGACTGGAAATCAATCAGTTGCATTTCAAGTTCTTCAATTTCCAACCAATCGAATTGAGAAAGTTCAGTTTATCAAACGAAATCACATCAGGGTACATAATAAATTTGAACGTTTCCCAGAATTCCTTGAACTGAGAAAATCTCGCTGAAAATTCCTTGATTAAAGAATCCATTATGGAAATAAAATCATCAATAACTTTTTCTTCATTTCGTTTCTCTTGGGCATCTAAATCTTTGATATTTTTTTTTCAAGTTTGGGAAGTACTTTTAGTTTTTTGTAATAATATCGTTTCTGAAAACATATAGTTTAGCTTCAAAAGCGCGAATGAGATCCATCATGACGATAACTGTTTTATTCGGGCCTTGAAGCTTTATGTTCAGTTCATTGAAATGTTGGCATATGTCTGTAAAAAACATCAATTTTAAAAGCCACATAATATCCATCAACTGTGGGTATTGTTCAATTTTGCTCTCATTTTGTAGAAACAGTCTGATTTCTTCCAAGCAATCAACAAATCTTTGAAGTACGTTCCCGCGGTCCAACCAGCGAACATTGTTATACATTATTAAGCCATTATACACCGAATTGACTTCATCCAACAAGGCATCAAACTTTCGTTTATTTAAAGCCTGCGACGATATGAGGTTGACTATTTTTGTGACTAAAGTTATAACATTATCAAGAGATGTTAAACCACTCTTTGCAGATAAGACTTGTTGGTGAATAATGCAGTGACATTCAAGAATCGAATGTCCTACGTCTGTTTTAAATAAAGAAATGAAACCATTTTTTTTTTTTTTTTTGCCTGCCATATTTAGCGCACCATTAGTGGTTACTGAAACAATTTACGGCAGCGATAGCCGAGTGGTATAGGTATCGGATCGTGGCTTGCCTGGTCACGAGTTCGAGTCCAGTACCACTAAAGACCCGCCGTGTAGGGCAGCAATGCACGTTAAATCTGTCGAGAGCTGAAACGTTCTCCCATTGGTGCGGTGTGGTAGGTAGGAGAGGTGGTGCCAGCTCAGGTGTCGTCCACGTCACTTGACCATGGCTCAAAATTACGTGGTCCGTCGCCAAAAGCTATCGTGTAGCTGAACAGCGCGACGTTAATATTCAATCAATCAATCAATACTGAAACAATTTTTTTCGAATCAATTTCTTTCTCAGCAAGCGAATTTCTTACTGCCGTACAAATATCTGTGCCCTTTGTAGTTGTTAACAACGATGCCGATTTAGTAATGTCAATACTTTCGTCAAAACATAGCGATATAAAAGGAGCGGAGTTAATGTCATTTTTTTGTTGATCTGTAACATTTTCTGCCAATTTCAAGATTCTATCTTTCATTGTGTTTCTAGATAGAGGAACATCTTTGATGCGCTGAATTATCTTATCTTTATTATCAAAATCATCAAAAAGTGAGTGCGCACATGCCAACCAAGCTTCCTTCAAAAACTCTCCCTCTTGAAAAGGTTTACCATGCCGAGCAATGGCATTTGCAGCCGAGTAACTTGCCGCACTTGTGTGACAATTTTTGCTTACATATTGAAACATAGACGTCGACTGTTTATTTCTGTCTTTATTGCACTTGCAATTAATTCTTTTTGCTCTGGTTCGCTTTTTTCACAAAAGGATTTGTTTCAAAATGCCGTTTTACAGACGATATATGTTCTGCATACCACTGTTCCAGAACATAAAACACACACCGCTTTGTCGCCTTTTTTGATCATGCCATATTTATCAGCCCACCAAGTTTGAAATTCTCTGCTACACTTACTATCTTGCACTTTTTGGTTTTTTTTGTTGAACTAGCCATGTTAAATAGCAGTTAAAAATCGTAAATTTAACACAAAACTTTAAATCTAGAGTTGTGTCGATGAAATTGACTATTCTATGTGCTCTCGCTTGATCCTCCCCCCGCCAAAAACCCCCTTTTTATTGACTGCGCACGACTGCGGGTTCATGGGCAGATTTATTTGTTTTTAGGAAATTGAGTGCTTGTACGAGATTTCTGTAGTGTCTGCTCTTTCGCTTTTGTCTCAGGTCATTAAAATTTTTAAAAATAAAGCAGTGAGAGTTATGTTACCAATTAGACTTACAAGACAAGAATAGATCACATTAATAAATTAGATGTATATATACAAGCTGAACTATTAATGTAAACGTTTAGAGTATGTTTTTTAAACAACTTGAATATATTTAGAAATAGTTACATACACACACTATGCGTAAATAAATTTTGCATCATTAGCAATTTATAATATATGAAGTATTTACACAAGACATAACAAACGAGTCTGCTCACCGATTTGTCGGCGTCGCGACGTATCACTCGCGTTTGTTCATAATACTTCATAGTAAACTTAATTATTTTAGCTAAAATGCAAATCGTTTTTGATCGATGGCGTGCCCAAGATATTCTGTCGCGTGCCATCATTGGCACGCGTGACATTGGTTCGCCATCCCTGTCCTATACTGATTTATGTTCTGAATTAAAGTGAAGCTTTCTTCAGCTCATTTCATGCTTTTATTTTATTTAAATTTATAAAGGGTGTTTTTTTTAGAGGTATAGAACTTTAAATTGCAATAAAACAACGATGTATTATTCGATTGACATGAATTTTTTTTATTCGAAAGATAATCTTGTGGCATTACATTTTAAATATGATTTCTGGCATAGGACTGCCACAGCTGGCTCGGATGTAGTCCAATCTGGACGTCCAATTTTCGACGACTTTTTCCACTATTTGTGGCCGTATATCGGCAATAACACGGCGAATGTTGTCTTCCAAATGGACAAGCGTTTGTAGCTTATCCGCATAGACCAGTGACTTTACATAGCCCCACAAGAAATAGTCTAGCGGTGTTAAATCACAAGATCTTGGAGGCCAATTCACAGGTCCAAAACGTGAAATTAGGCGGTCACCAAACGTGTCTTTCAATAAATCGATTGTGGCACGAGCTGTGTGACATGTTGCGCCGTCTTGTTGGAACCACAGCTCCTGGACATCATGATTGTTCAATGCAGGAATGAAAAAGTTAGTAATCATGGCTCTATACCGATCACCATTGACTGTAACGTTGTGGCATTCATCATTTTTGAAGAAGGATTCCACTAGCCCATAAAGCGCACCAAACAGTCAGTTTTTCTGGATGTAACGGTGTTTCGACATACACTAGTGAATTAGCTTCACTCCAAATGCGGCAGTTTTGTTTGTTGACGTAGCCATTCAACCAGAAGTGCGCTTCATCGCTAAACAAAATTGTTGGAAAAAGTCATCAAAAATTTGACGTCCAGATTGGACTACATCCGAGCCAGTCGTGGCAGTCATATGCCAGAAATCATATTTAAAATGTAATGCCACAAGATTATCTTTCGAATAAAAAAAATTCATGTCAATCGAATAATACATCGTTGTTTTATTGCAATTTAAAGTTCTATACCTCTAAAAAAAACACCCTATAGTATCAAAAAGTGTGAAGTAACTAAAATGTTTAAATTGACTGCGAAAACTTTTAAAAGTGTAAAATTAATAATAATAAAAAAACACAATCAATTGAACTATTTAAATCTATTGTTAGTTATAAATACTTAAGATAAATCATGAAAAAAAAATCCTTTCTAACCATTAAGAAAATCTTCAATTTTTTTTTCAAATTTTTTAGTATACCTCTTTTTTCATTTTAGATTTTGAAAAAAAAAACAATCCCAAAACAAATAAAGTAATGACGAAGGATCGATTGAAATATAGTTTGCCAATGAAATAAAAGTCACCGAAATAAATAATCTATATGTGTAATATATTCACCATTTCAAATTACAGTTTATAAAAATTTAAGAACGTTCAATAACTCAGTAAACTTCTCTTTTCGTGCATATGCACTGGTTATTAGTTAAGGAAAAATCACAAAACTGACGATAATTCAAAAAGTTATGGGAAGAATATTTAATGAAACTTATACACATTATACTAGAGGACCCGACAGACGTTGTCCTGTACGCATATCTTAATTTCAAAAATTCCAAATTTTTATGAACAAGCTTTAACAATCTGGACCGTTTTGAGTAAAATTTGTATTAAAAAGTTATTACAATGTCTAACGTCATTACATGTACGGTTATCACAATTCAATCAATCGATAGCGTGTGAGTATGTGTATACTATGAGCGAAGTTAAAAGTAAAGGCTGTGTGAATAAAAACTTAAACTTGTTTTAATTAAAGGTGAAAAAGTTAAGACTCAAACTATTTTATAACAGGTATATTTATTAAATTGTACATAAAATGTATAGTTTTTTATGCACACTTCAAAACTCTTCAAACACTAATTACATCTGAATGTAATAATTTAATTAACACACGATTTATTTCAACAAAATAATAACACGAAGTGACAAAATATTTTCCTGAAATGATCACAGCACCAACTGTCGGGACTAACTTGAATTATAATAAAAGATTTTTGAATATTCGATACTGCGATCTTAGCGCAGTCTGCCGGATAAAATGTAAAACATTCCAAGATTAACAATTTATACATAAAAAATTAATTAAATAAACATTTCTAAACCGAATTATAAATCTAAACCATTCTCGAGTCCACTGGAACAGACAAAAACTTTCATCAAAATCGGTCCAGCCGTTTAGGAGGAGTTCAGTTACATACACTCGCACAGAAGAATTACATATTTAAAGATTATTTGAAAAGATATTAATTAAAAACGCTAAAAAGCGTGAATCGTCTGCATTTTCGTAACAATAAAGGCCAGTTTGGCTGAAAATCAATTTTTCACGCCAACTTACGTCTTTTTCAATTCCTACTATTATCTCACGATTTCTATACATATTTTATTTGTTTGTTTGTTTATTTATTTATTTATCTTGGTGGAATTTTCAATCGTTAATAAAATACTTTTTAAAGCGCTCAATTGAGCTGAAATGTAATGTACATGATTATTTTGGATGACAATACAATAATTTAATTACAATTAATAAAAATTAATTGATTATAACTAATTATTTAAAAAATTACAAATAGAGACACGTTGGCGACTTAGCGACCCTTTTGGCGACTTAGCGACCCTTTTGGCGACTTATGTCAAAATTTGAAAAAGGTTTTTTCTTACGTGTTAAATAAAGCATTCAGTTGAAAGGAAATTTTATATACACGATTGTTTTGGATGACAATACGATACTTTAATGATAATTAATAAAAATTAATTACCACTTAATGTTGTGATTCAGTCATATGTATATACATATTTATATTAATTGCAACCGTTTAATAAAAAGTAACTAAAATAAATTTTTTCTTGGTTGATCTAAGTAGGAATTGATTAAAAATTTTTTTTATACTACTTGTGTTTATAACAATAGCGTTGTTACAACAATGCAGGTGAATGTTGAGTTGTATTTTTTGAATGTTTTAATTAATATCTTTTTAACTAATTGTGCGATATCGGACCGAATTGTGAATCTAAACCATTCTCGAATTTACTTGAACCCACACAAAAAAATTCATCGAAATCGGTCCAGACGTTTAAGAGGAGTTTAGTGACAAACACACGCACAGAAGATTTTTATATATAAAGATATCATACAGAGAGGTAGTGATTGAGTGAATATTAATGGCGCACTGTTAAACTACACGAGGGCTTTTGGCGACGGACTCGTAATTTTGATCCATGGTCAAGTGATGAGGACGACACCTGAGCTGGCACCTCCCTCTCCTAACTTCCACACCACACCAATGGGAGGACTTTTGATTTTTCGACAGATTTAACGTGCATTACTTCTCTATAAGGCGGATCTATAGTGGTACTGGGCTCGAACTCATGACACGCCAGCCACGATCCGATGCCTTAACCACTAGGCTACCGCGGCCACCATATAGAGAAGTATAAAAAAGCATAAAAAGAAATCGCCTGACAATTATGGTGTTATAGAAATTAGCACATGTATACAATGAACAAAGTGAGTGAATATTAACGTCGCACTATTCAGCTACTTGAAGGCTTTTGGCGACGAACCTCGAAATTTTGAACCATGTTCAAGTGACGAGGACGACACCTGAGCAGGCACTACTTACCCTAACTTCCACATCACACCAACGGGAGGACGTTTGAATATTTTTAAATTATTTTTCCGCTGATGCTGATTCCTTGCAAGTCGTCGTTGAACTCTCGGGGTCGATATAGACCTCTTTGGGATTCACTACATTAAAATGACCAGAAAAATCAGTTGGGTGCAGTAGCGCACACAGGAATTTTTCAAGGGGGTCCAGGGTCGAAAGTTCACTGTTCTTGTATTATGCTCCTTCTGATTTTGTCGATTTTGGGGAACAAAAGTCAGTAAAAAACTAATTATTGAATAAATAATTAGCATTAATTAATAAAATTAATCATTAATAACAAATACTTAAATAAATTTTTTACGTACTATATACTTAGAATTATAATCAATCGGAAAAAATCAAGGGCTTTGGGGGGTCCGGACCCCCCTCTCCTTTTGTGCGCCACTGGTTGAGCGTAATTTCAAAATCATACCAAAAATGATTAGCGTATCGATACCAAATTAGTATCCGTTTGATTTTTTTTTAATTACACACCAAAATTAATTTATATGTAAACAGTGACATTAATTATATCAGTTAAAGAATTTTATTTCCGAAAAATGAAACGTGGATTCTGAAAAATTGAATTTATTCTACAAAAGTTTTAACTTGGAGGGAAAAAACTTTTATTTTGATCCACTTTACTAATCCTTCCAAAACATCTCAAACAAAAAGAAAAGAGAAGAGCGAAAATTTTTCGACCGTAACTAAATTATTCCAATCACGTTAGGCCTAAAAGTTTAGAAGATAATAATCAAATCATTGATGCCTTTTAAAAAAAAACTCGCCCTCACCTAACTAAACACTGAATCCTCGCTAATTGCAAGACAAAAAACCTGTCTTAATCTGACACCGATCGTGACATCTATTACACTTGTTTGGAGCTCTTTATCTAGCCAATCTGTCCGTCGGACTGAGGTAGGAGATCGGGGCGAGCAGGGGTTGATCTGATTTGAACCGGAAATTATCAAAACAAACGACAGGAAGCAGGCGTGCGTTCGAAAGCGAGATCGGACCATGCAAATCTTGGCTTTGTTTGTTATCGCCAAAATCAAATTGGCGAGAAAGAAAAATAAAGGGGATTATCGCCTGATCTAGTTATGGTAATTAAGATGAAAATGAGAATAAAGTAAAAATTAGATCTGTATCCACATCTAAGGGCTCAAAAAGTGTTTAAAATAGCCATAAGATTAAAGGATATACGAGATGAGTCGGCTCTACAAAGCAATATTAAAGTTAAGGATGCATGATCTTTGCCTTTTTTGTGAATTGAGGACGTCCTGAAATTAAACGTTTGTGCTGCTCAATTTCGTAATAAAGGAAAGAAAAATTTGCTGCTTCTTGTTCATATTGAAATAGACAATGAAGAACTGGTTAAGCATGAATTTAAGGTCTAATTTTTGTCGGTTAATGAAGTAGATTTCTTTATACTTGACTTTATTTCTATTGTTGCATCATTTTTTATTTAAAGAGTCTCCTCATTTAAAAAAAAGCTTTTAACATTAAAATTTTTTTTTTTTTTGTCTTAAACATTTTTTGTTTTTTGTATTATTTTATCGACCAATTTCGCCAAACGGAAAGACATGGCCAATTCAAAAAATGACGCAAAATGCTGCTAATGTAAAATTTATGTGTTCGAAAGTGCAAGGGAATGAATGGTTTCCACTATTGGCTGTATATCGCAACATTTGGTGACATCTTTTGATTTGACGAAATTGGTCGACGGCATAATACGTATAAGTACCAAAATTTTTTTATTCAATAAAATTCCCCCAGTTAAAAAAATATGTCCTGACTATATATATATATAAGAATCTCGATTAAGCTCGCCAATTTCCGAATTTCTTTTTGAAACAATTCACGATGTTTGCTCGTTTCGTCCATTCACCAAAATAAAATCCAGCCAATTTTATTAATTCATATTTCAAATATTTAAATGCATTTATTAATCCATATTTATGAATTTCAATACCATTTATAAATTTTGAAGGCATAGAATTAATTTAGCAAATGTAAAGTAGAATACATTTTGAAATAAAAGTCTTATTTGGAATTAATTTCTAGTTCAATTCGCACCTTTGGCGACGGAGAAAAAATAAATAGTGCGGAATTGCGCCAAAAGCTTGATTTTCTGTATTGAACTTCTGTCCAAAATGGTGACAAAGATTATCCAAGTTCGCGCTAAATAAATGTATGTACTAAAATAAGATGAAGTGAAGTTTTAAGAAAAGCAACAAGAATACGAAAACAATATAAAAAATTAATCCAGAAAAAAAATTACAGGTACTTACTTATATATATATACGTATTAATGCAACCGTATTGGCGACATAAAATGAAACGAAGCACATGATTGCCAATTCAGCGCATATGACACATGCGAATTGAGGTTGCCAACTTATCGAGTTATCTTGAACTTTGGCGATTGTTGTGATAATACGTAAGTACCAAATTACGTATATATTGACTAATCCCTTCCATTTAAAATCTTCAAAGATGTAACTAATCATATTTATGGGATATTAAAGTGACACAGAATTGAATAATTGTATTCTTTAAAGAAATCGTAGATTTGTTTTTATTGTTAATTTTCTTTCCATTTTCACGATCTAATTCTTTTTGCATAGACGTTTAATATCATAAAGCAATTTAAAACTCTGTGGTACTTACGTATTATTGCAACCTATTGGCGACATTATATGAAACAAAGCACCTGGTTTCCAGTTCAGCGCGTACGACACATAGGAAATCGGGGTTGACAACTTGGCGAGTTATTAATACAGATTTCGATGTTTCGATAATACGTTAGTACCAACTCTGTTTAATAGCAAGTTCTAATTTCAGGCACTAATTTGACAAAACGGTAGGCCACAGATTTTTTTCTGCCAAATAGTTGCAAAATTTCGTCAAAGGGTGATAACATTACTATACGGTAACTTTATTGTAGTTTCTAAAAATTCATACATTGAATTTGAAATTTATGGATAATCTATTTTTATGCAGTGCGTTAGATTTTAGGCATTAATAAAATCTCTGATTCAAGCATAAAATAAAAGGGCATTAAATGCTATGTTTCTAAATGATAATAAAGTCAGAACATGACATTAATACTGCATTATTTTTCTATTTAAAAAAGTGAAGAAAAATCTTTTTGTACTTGTAAATACAAATTAGAACTGCTGTTCCAACGCAAATTATTTTAGTTTTTAGTGCACAATAACGTCATTTATAGGTATCAGGAATAACAAAGGGACAACTAATTATTGAAATTTCCTTCGACGTGAACACAATGAATTTCTTTTCACGTTAAGTGGGAGAAACGATGTTACAAAATTTCAACTTCCATTCCGCGAATCGTTACAAAATCATTAAACTCGACAAACAAAATGAAGGCGGTAGCGCTGGAAGAAATGAAACTGAAAATTTCCTGCAAAGAATGACATCATAGCACGATTGACCAGACATCAAAAGAGCAAATTGCAGCTACTCCAGCTTTTGTTGCCATTCGCAGTAATGCAAAAAGAATAATGACCGGACGAAAAATGGCAAAGTCATTGAATGACTTTTCCTGCAATGGAGATATCGCAACAATTCAACTCATAACAGCGATGACACAATGCACTTTATTCACAGGCCAAAACTTAACCTTGGCTCTACGCGGGTGGCAACACAATTACGACTTGTGCTGTCTTCCCATAAAAACGTGACATATATACCACCGCTTCTACTGGGTTTTTGTTTCTGCTTAGGCTCGGTTTTATGCAACAACTTTAATGTTCGACACTGAAATCGCTTACCATTCTGAAAAGTACCTGGAATGACAATAAGTTAGGCAATTGCTTTTGTATCGTTTATGAATGCTTAATACACTAGGTACGTTCCATTTTTTATCGACAATAAAGATAAATAATACTGTCTCTAAGTTCTGTTATCTATATCCTACTTGTGTACAGGTTTTACCTCGCTATGAAATAAAAGCTGTACAGTAGATCAATATAATTCCATGATTTAAGCATTTACTATAAAGATGTTCGAATAAATATAGCACAAATGAGATGATTTTAAATTTTAAAATATACCATCATACAATCGTTAAGGTATCCGAATACGTTCGGAACCGGGATTTTAAAAAAAGCGCATGAATGGATAATTTTCATGATATTTAGTGTCACTTAGATTAGAATACATATATAAAATTGTTTTAAGGCTATTTTAACAAAAAAAAATTATTTAAATACAATATTTCGGCCAAAAATTAGCTTAGAATAACCTTTTTTCAAAACATTCTCCTGTGAAAAATTCTTCTATTATAATAATAGTTTGCCTGTATATAGCTCAGACCTCTGTACAGAGGCTCAACTATGATTTTTGAAAAATTCACATTATTTTCAGAGTTACAACCAATTGAAATAACTATCGGAGTTTTTTTCTTAAAACTTCTCTCCTCTGTTGTCGTAAAACATAGTTAAACTCACTTCTAAGTGATATATTTCAAAACTTCTAGTTGAGCCTCTGTACAGAGGTCTGAGCTATATACAGGCAAAATATTATTATTATAGAAGCCTTTTTCACAAAAGGAGATTATTTTGAAAATGGGTCATTCTAAGTTAATTTTTGGCCGAAATATTGTATTTAAATAATTTTTTTTGTCAAAATGCCCTTAAAACAATTTTATACATGTATTCTCTAATCTAAGTGACACTAAATATCATGAAAATTATCCATTCATGCGCTTTTTTTAAAATCCCGGTTCCGAACGTAGTCGGATACCTTAAAAACTTTCTCAAGACATTCCAAATTCGGTACAAATAACAGATATACCTTTTTAAAGCCAAAATTGCTGACATCCATTTCTAAACTTTAATTTAAAATCTTCGTCGATGGCACTATTCCGATAAATTCCTCTTCTAATCTGACATATTATTTTCAATGTGACCATATGAATTCATTGCCTACTGTGGTTACACCATATTCAAAGCATTTTCAAACCAGGTTTCAAAATCAGAATAAAGGGCATTTAAATATTGACGAAGGTTAAAACGTCATTTTCCTGGCAGATTGTCTGTGGTTGATTGAGAAACTGGGGACAAAACCCCGACATCCAAACTTATACTTTACTTAACTCTGTGGCGCTACATCCCATGAGGGATGAGATCTACTGTGCCCAACTCAGTATACACTACCTTAAGCCCAGAAGTGCAAGAGCAGATGTTCCGGTTAGGTGGTCAGTCTGACGCGAAAACCCCCAGTGTTAAGTTCCCAAGCAAGCTTTGTACTCATTTTATCGACCCATTGAAGGGATGAAAGGCTGAGTCAACCTTGCCTAGCCCGGGTTTTGAACCTCGGACCTGTGTTGGGGAAGCGCGATGTGCACTAACCACTCCCAAACTTGTACTTCTTTAGCTTAATTCTGGCGAGAAACAAAGAAATGATGGTCCTTGTTTTAATAAATTTTATGCTGTCGCCTTGAAACTGCAAATTAACTTCATCAAGTTTAGTAAATAAATCTGTTATATATGTAAATCTGGTTTCCACTTGATTGAATTTTCTTTCAAATTTAAAGTCACGTTCTGATTCTATGAGAACCGCTATCATAGACCTCCATTTACAACTCATGGACCCTCAAATTATTTTTTTTGTTGACATAGACGCCTTGCAGATCGTCATATATCCCTGGCGGTCGATATAGACCACTTTGGAAATCACTGCTCTAAACGAATACGCAAAAAGACTTGAAAAAGATAAAAACGGAATAGGTAAATTGAAATCTAAAATAAAATATTTTTGCGGACTTCTCTAGTAAAGTAGTATAATAATTTTTAATATTATAATAAAGATTTAATAATAAATAGTAAATTCATGTGTTTTAAGTATTAGGATGAAAATGATTATTTATAGAATTATTTATTTACAGGATGTGTTATTATCTACATATATTTTAGAAAAGCGGCTCACACTCTCCATCATTATCTCATTACCTCCTTCATCCCGAGATCTCTGGATCTATTAGATCTGCAGACTTGAAATTTGATAAACATGTTTCTTTTGTTAGAGGTCCACTAAAAATGACTAATCGATTTTTCGACTCTAAAAAGGTGTTGTATGGGAGTTATAGACAAAAAGTACCGTTTTTTTAATCTTTTAGACGTACAAACTTGAAATTTGAAAGATATGTTTCTTTTGTCGAATAGAGATTTACTAAGAATAAGTTTTGCGGAAATCTACTCCTTAGAACGGAAAGGGACAGTTGTGGGGTGTTCAGATAGAAATTCCCGTTTTTGAATTATTAGACTTTGTGAGAACCCCCCTGGGTTCCATCCTGGACACTAAGATTAACTTGAGGCAAAGAATGACCAGACGCCATTTGTATAATAATAAATTATATTTATTCACTTAGTTCAAAATATCAAAATTCTAATGACAAATAGCAAACTATATATCAAAAAGGGATTTACCTTTAATATTAAATTAAATTACGAAATATGAAATTAATCAATAACTACACTTATATCAAAAGGGTTTACCGGAATAGGAGGTCTGAGAAATACACGCAACTTGAATTATTAGCTTTCATTAAAATTGAAATAATTTTATTAAACTCACGCTTGTGGTAAGCGGTACGAAGCTAGAATATATCACCTGGTTGTACTTATGATCTCTTCAGGTAGATTATTCCTCCTAAGGCTTCTTCGCTGAATGATAACAGCAATACTCCAATATCTTAATCCAATTGAATCCTGCAAATCTCGTCACTACTTCTGCTGGCTCAATCGCCTTCTTCTACGTTAACCTACAACGCTCTCCTTAAATACCTTATCTGCTTTACATATCCTGTAACGTCGTGTGTAGCTATCCATCAATAAAAAATTCCTTACAGCCTTCTATAGAAATAAAAAAATATTGTTTATTTGATAAACAATTCTTAATGAAGTAATATTGCCAAGCCGGTGTAGTCAGTTCATATTCCCATACTCAACGCCACCGGCGTTCATCGTCTTTTTCACTCCAATTTCCAGACTCAGCCCTTTTCTCCATTCAAGGCGGACTTCACTCTCTCTCTCTCTCCCCCGACTCTCTTTCCGTCTCCTCTCTCTCTTTTCCGTCTCTCCTCCTCCTTTCGTCCGTTCTCTCTCCCCGGACATTCTTGTCCTCTTTTTTCTCTCTTTCTCTTTCCTTTACTTTCCGTCCGTTCTCTCTCCCGGACTCTTCCTTTCGGGTCTCCTCCTGTCTCCTGAAAAAGAACCCTTTTTAACCACCAGGGGTGTGTTCACAACACGCCCCTCGCTTCTTATTGGCAGGTCACAAAAGTCTCGCTTGACCTCCCTCGTCCTATTGGCGCATAACACGCCAAAACACACCCGAGCCGTCTGGCCCAAGGCGCCATAGTTCCTTGTCCACATCAGGACACACTTGTCCAACGCCAAAACACACCCGAGCCGTCTGTCCCAAGGCGCCATAGTTCCTTGTCCACATCTGGACACACTTGTCCATCACGCCACCTGTTTCTAGTATCCCCTTCACAAAACCCTAGAAAAGATGACATGATTATTTTAAGATAGGCTTCACCTATTGTCAATGGGGCGCCGGCTCTACTTTACTATTATGGCGACTCGTCTGTCTCTCTCCACTCCTTGAGTTCAGACAATAAACAATGGCCCCATGGCCACGTGCACTGGCCACTCCACAGCTGGTTGATCATAAAAATGCAGGGACAATCGATGACGTCGAACTTGTCCTTGACCAGCTGGTGAAACCATAAAACCTATTGTGAATCGAAAGATGGGAATTCACACCCATTGACGATGTCACAATCCCATTTTCTTCTTTTAGAGGTGATTAGAAATATACGCGAATTTACAATCCCCCAAAGACGCCTAAGAGTATTAGTGGAAATGTGCCGTAAAGATTCGTCACAACCAACAGACTTGAAATTTGTCAGACATTATTCTTTTATTGAGTAGAGATTAGCTAAGAATGAGTTTTGAGGAAATCGACTCCACGGGGGCATTTACGGGGTTTTAAAGATAAATATTAGCGTTAAAGATAAAGAAGTTCAAATCCCGTCCTTTTTTAATCACGAGGCGAGAGCTTATAACAATGTTTTCGATACAATCGAAAGTTTAAAAAAGATAAAACTAAAACATTAATAACTTAAAAACGATAAAAATAGTCGTACACAGCATCATGAAACTCCCAATGAAGCAGGCAGGTAACAGCTAGTGTATGCATATAAGCTTGAGATATTTTTTTACTATGCAAATTTAAAAATTAAGCATGATTAGTTATAACTATTTTAAGCACATTTACACATACAGCATGTTGGTAAACTCATAGCTGACAAATGTATTTTAATATGGTGGATTTTTCGACAATATTTTTACCAAAAATGTATGTTTGTACACAAATTTGAAAAAATTCCTAAAAATTAGATAAATAATAAATGCAGGATTAACATTTTTTCTAAGAAAGGGCGAATAACCGCATGTTAAATGTGCCATTTGCACAAATCCGTTGTAATCCAATGTTTTACTCGGAATTATTCGATAATAAATTTTGTGAATTAGAGAGGTTTGTATAATATATTTCAAGGATATTTAAAAACGCAAGAATAATTCATAAAAACCTTACAATATTTTAAATTTAAATTTAATTCTGTCAAAATTCTTTTAAAAGCAATTCTGCAAACTTCAAATGTTTTAAATGCAGGAATTTTGAATTGTTTCTTCAATGTATCATTTTAATGAGTGAGTCTTTTCAAGGCAGAAACTACAACTCTGCGTATTTATTGTAGTTAAGCTTAAACTAAGGAAGCATAAAATTGTTATGCATGTAGGAATCCATCCTAAGTCAAAGGCAGAAGCGCACACAGAAGTTTTCCAAGAGGGGGTCCAGGGTCGAAAGTCCACCATTCTTGTAATATGCTCCTTTTGATTTTGTTGATTTTTGGGAACAAAAAACAGTAAAAAACTAATTATTGAATAAATAATTAGTATTAATTAATAAAATTAATCTCATTAAAACAAATATTTAATTAAATTTTACGTATTATATACTTAAAATTATAATTAATAGGGGAAAAAATCAAGTGCTTTGGGAGGGGGGTCCGGACCCTTAGGACCCCCCCTTGTGTGCGCCACTGGTCAAAGTACTTGAATTTAGCGAAAACATAGAATTATATCTATGCAACCGTATATTGTCAATAGATATCCATAACATATTTACATGTGCAACGGATATCTGTTGGAAGTAAATACTATTTGGAGTCAGCAAGTTCACTGCATCGGAGAGAATTGTGAAGTTTTAAACCTAAGAAACTAGCTGCATGGCCAGGAGTTGTACGGATTTTTTTCGAGTAATTTTATGCCATGAAAATTTCTCCTTCCCCTCTTGTCCACACTTCCTGATGTGTGTGTGTGTGCGATTTCCATATTAATGTTACTAAAATTCCCTTTTTCGAAACTTCTTTTCCTTGTCAGACAGGTTTCTTTTCCCTCCGTTTGGCTCGGCGTTGCACCGCCTTTTTCCCGAGTGCAAAACTCTTTATTTCCTCTTTTTTTTTTCGCAGGAATGAGCACTTTCTTCTAATTTAAATTTTCGATTAAGGATTTACAAAAAACCATACTGCTTTAGTTAATAATAAATAGTAATGTATAGCTAAACCTCCAGGTAGGGTGTTGGGCGTGAGGCCACCAATTTCACCTTATAAAAAATTCTCTTGTTACGGAATTAAAGGAAGAATTTTTCAGACTGTCAATATGGAGGCGACTTGGAAAGGAATTTAAGGATTTGAGATTCGGTACAAGGAATTTCAGTTTGCTTTATAGAAGCAAGGTTCTATCTTTTTTAAGTTCGTTGCTGCAAGGAAATCTTTTTGTCAAAGCCCATGGGAAATGGACCTCGGGGCAGACTCCCGTTAAGATGGATTGACTGTTTCGAAAATAACCTAAATGTGTTTAAAAATCAAAAACTGGTAAACAGTTGCCAAAAGTATAGATGCCTGGAGAAAAATTCTGGAGAAGGCCAGGGCCCACCCAGGGCAGAGGAGCCATTGAAGAAGAAACTAAAGTAATAAAAAGAAAATGTGTGTATGATTCTGATATAATATATTAAAACTTTCAATTAATTTTTACTTACACAAATTCGATTTATGTAAATGTTTATAAAGATATTATCGTACCCTTTATTTAGTACTGGCTGGTATACCCATTCTTCGCACGGGTAAATTGAAAAAATAAACAATACAGATTGAAGGATAAAGAAATTTTTAATGAGTTAATTTTACATGAATTGCAAATTAAACAAAAGAGCTTTTTGCATATCACAGCTGAACAAAAAAACAAACATATTTGTTAAATTTTAAGTATGTAGATCTAATAGCTGATAAAAGGGATTTTTTTTTATTTATTTATAAATCCCCATAACTCTCTTGTCAGTCGATTTTTGAAAACACCTTCCTAAACTTATCTCTGCTCAGCAAAAGTAACATATTGTTACAAATTTTGTGTAATGAACGCTTAAAATAGCATAAATAATTTATATATGTACGTGTAATACATTAATAATACTTTTTGTAGTATTTATTTTATGCTAAAATCTTGCCACCACCTCTCCCTTCGAAATCTAATTTTATTATGAAATAAAAAAAATTGTCATTACATTGATCAACGGAATAAATTAAAAGTGAGCGCGCACTGAGACGTGGCGTAGACAAACTAAAAAGGAAAGTTTTGCTTCACACAAAAAAGATAGATATATGCTGTCACGGGCTTTTTAGTAGATGGCATAATTTTTGACAATTATCGTTGTATTTTAGAAACTTCACGCAATATCTTTATAAATTATAACCTATGTGTTATTCTGATGTATAAGCTATATTACTGTAAAGTTTCATTAAAATCCATTCAGTTATTTTTCCGTGAAAGAGTACCAAACATCCATACAAACTTTCGCGTTTATAATATTAGTAAGGATAAACCTATTTACTCTTTTAATTTTAGAAAGATTTACATATTCATTGTAATAGTTTTTAAAGAATACCATAGCGTTTTCCAATGTGATTTCAAGCAATACGCAATAACTTGGAGTCCTTTAAATTTCTTTTCAGCGGAAAAAAACTACTGATTACGGGATAAAAAGAGATAATCCGAAAAAAACAGTATTAAAAAAAATTATATCATTTCCAAAATTTCTCAACAATAGCTTTTCTAAATACCGTATTTTCCTGTATATAATCCGCAGCGGCGTATTATCCGCAGAGCCCTTTTTTCGAGTAAAAAAAAAAAAAACATCGTATAATCCGCAGCGGCGTATAATCCACGGCAGTTTTGGCGGCGAATAATCTTGCTCCTTGAACGTCGACGGTCTGGTTGGTGGAATATCAAATGATAATGGAACTTCGTCCATATATTAAAAATCAAATCCTCTGTAAAATTATTTTCAACAATAATTTGCTTGCAAAATGTCAAAAAGTCGTCCAATTGTTTTTCCCAGTCATCAGGTAATTTCTGTCCGACCGTTGAACGACCATTTCGCGTGCAATAACTCGGGCTTTCATTCTGATGCTAACTGTCGAGACAGCTTTCCCATCGTCCCTTTCTTTAAAAATCCATTTATTTATTTCTGCCTCTAATTCTGGCCAGTGAGGTTTTCCACGACGATCGGCCCTTTTACGTCTATCGCAATTTTCGAAGTTTTGTTCCTTCTCCACAAACGAATATTCGATTCGTCAACGTTGAAAAATCTTGCAGCTTCTCGATTCCGACTTCTCTACAGCGTTTAATTTGAAGTCTGCAGTATAGCTAACACGCTTCATCATGATAAAAAAACTTTCAAAGGATGCAACACCTCTAGTCAAGACAAAGTTGTAAATGACGCCAGCGACTTGTAACTGCTATTTCCTTCCGAGGAACCTAATTCGTTATTGAAAGTAATTGGACAAACACTAATTATGGCCGTAATACGTCAGCCGAGTCGTGAAAGCGCCATCTATTATTTATTTTATAAAACATAAACAGCATTTCTTTCAAAACTTTGTTAACTTTTCTGATGGAGAATGTTTTTTCTCAGATAATCCGCGGCGGCGTATAATCCGCACAACGAAATTTGAAACTTTTTTAACACATAATCCGCGGATTATATACAGGAAAATACGGTAAGTGGTATCTTAAGGCCTCACATGACTTTTAAATTTCAAATCTTTCAATTTCTTGAAAAAAATATATGTTAAAGCCTCACTATTTCTGAGTATTTTGGTACCAAAATTGCGTTGATACTGTGAAAACTTCCGAAGTTATTGAGAAATAAGTAGTGAAATTTAAATGAAAACCCTTTCTCTTTCTTATCTTTAACTTCATTTTCCGCGAAACAAAAAATTTTAGCAAAAAATATATCAAAAGGTCGGATAGACGTATCCTTTCTAGAAAACTACAAGACACACACACGGTATTTGATCAAAATTTACATCAGTAACAGCCATGAAATTAAGTTTCAAATATTTAACTCCACTAATTGAACTGATAATTTGATACATTGTTGATAAATCGACTACCATATAAAGATTCTGCCTCTGTCCATGTCATGTATTATCGAATTTTCATATTATTTTATTCTTGGTAAAATAATATGAAAATCGAATTAGTAGGTCGCCATATCACGTCTTCCTTTCGTCCTAGTCTGTGTATAATATTCAGCAGGGAGGGCCCCCATGGTGCGATTTAAGTAAATTTGATGGAGGTTAGTAGTCGATATGAGAGACAGATTACAGCATTAGTATGATAGAGTTAAACTTTTGGATTTTCACGTACGATCATTAGAATACTATATCAAGAATATCATAAATCCGAAGATATATCAACTCCATGACAGTGGTGCGGGTAGAAGAAACCCTGAAGAAACGGGACTGCTGATGACTGATAGGAATCGTTTCACGAGATAAATATATGCATCACTATCTCAAATTGCTGTCTTATTTCTGACTATTTACACTTATCAAATACATGTGTGCATCTCGACAGATTTGCACAATTCAAACGAAACAAAACAACACATGTCAAAAATTTCTGAGGCTCCAGGAACACCATTCTGATTTCAGGACCTACCATATAAGCCACCTAAATCCCCTGCCACGAACGGTACTTGGCATATCTTAGACAACTTGAAAAATGCACTGTACAAAACATATCTCTATCACTCCGCCTCTCTATGAAATTGTGAACCACCCTGCAAGAATTATGATATGAATACCTTCACACATTAATGGAGTTATTGGCATGTGGAGTTAAAGCAGTTCTGTGATCTCGAGATGGACCTAATTGATGTAAGATGAGTGTGCCAATTTTTCAGCGTAAATGAAATAATTTAGATTTATGAAGGAAAGTAGAAATTCCATAGGGAATAACAGAACCAAATGGTTCCAAGAACTCTCCTCTGATTTCAATGCCTTCCATTTATGGCATCTAAATCAGTGTAAAGAAAATAGTCCAGTCTTGCTAGAAAGAAAGCAAAACCTTATCTAGGATTACCTTAACAAGTGGAACTTATTTTTGACTACAGTAATGGCGTAGCCAAGAATATTAGCCCCCCCAACTGCAAAGTCAGGTTTTCCCTTTAATAATTTATTAACTGTTTAAATACGTACTAGGTGTCTATCAGACTTTGGTCTCCTAGAATCATGGGGCCTCCCGCAATGCGGGGGTGTACGTTACATCACTGGTTTACAGTATCTTCCCCATTGGTTACTTAAATCAGTGTAAATGAAATAATTTAGGTTTGAGAAAGTAAGTAGAAATCACATAGGCTTAACGTTATCAAGTGGCTTCAAGAACAATCTTCTGACTTCAACACCTTCCATTGGCCACTTAAATCTCTGTTAATGAAATAACTTAGGTTTGTGAAAGAAAGAAATTCCATAGAATAAAGATTATGTTCACACAAAATGTACGGCAGGCGAGATGGGAGGATTCAAAAATCAGTTTTCTTCCTAAAAAGAAAATTATATAGATTTAAAATGAAATGTACATGAATATTTCTGTTGTAGTAGTAGTAGCTGTTTCTTATCCCACTTGATTGACAGAATCATCTAGATCAAGTCTATGAACCCGTGCGTTTTTAAACAACGAAGAACTGTAGCAGGGCTTGAGAGCAGCTGGCTCTTACGGCAACCAATACAAGCCAAGATGTGGGCAAGAGTGGTTTGGCTCAAATTGCTATTCGGACAAAGATGGTAAACTTTAAGACCCGCCACATGCCACTGAACTTGAGTAAGTCCACTGCTAAGCCTAGCAAGAATAGTTTCCCAAGCAAAGCAGCTCCAAGACAGTTTTCTTCATACCACTCATGTACGGGGCCTGCTTCCGAGAGGAACTGATATCATCATGAATATTTCTATTATGTATATTGAATATTTTTAAATGTTATGGTGTACTAATACCAATATCCAAGTATTTTTTGTCTGAAACAGTGCCCTGAATTTGTGTTTTATTCTCCAGCATTCAGAAATGACATTTTTAAGAAATAGCCTCAGTTGGTTCATGACATACACATGATTCAAAGTAGCAACTTTTTAAAATTTCGTTTAGGAAAAGAAAAATATCAGAATATATAGACAGAAGTCGATTATATATGTCATGAAATTTTTGAAAAGACTGACTCTAACCAATTTTGATTCCCTTCCCATTTTTAAAGTAATTCGTTTTTCTCTTGCAAGCCGCATAATTTCACACTAGAAGAGTAAATTATGGCTTCATTTTATAAACAATAGAACAATAGAATCTGATAAAAATTGGAAAGCTGGCTTGCGGAATCATAAAATTTTATTCATATATTAGAAGCGTTTTATTAATGTCAATGCAGCACATGATTCAGAGATATTTATAGTAACTAGGTCAGTCAATATATTATATAAGAGCCAAGTAGTTGCATCTACTATTGTAGTATTTCGTTCGAATTCTTGAGAATGTGTCATTTTATCAAGAATTTTTTGAGTGATGCCTATCAGGATAATCAGTTTCTTATGAATTATAGAAAAAGGCAGAAGGCTATTATGTCATAAAAAAGTATTTAGTGTGTGTGAGAAAGATTTTATTTTCGAAGGAATGAAGGATATATTAAAAGAAAAACCTCGCAAATTTTACTCTTCTGCGTTTGAATCAAAATAGACCAACGTCAGTTTTAGGTAATACAAATTTTAATTTTGCGGCTCTAAGTACAGTCGGACATTTAACTAATTAAGTCGCTAAATCTCTAAAAAAAAGTTCATTGCGTGGAAAATTCGTATTTGGAGATTCATCCTTCAATATACTTTATAAGCCACACAAAGCAATTTTTTTAAATACATAAACCCTATAATTAAAATAGAAATTATTTGAACTTTTTTTCTGTTTTTGTATAAATTAATATTTATTTATTTTATATATCTTATCCAAAAAGAAAGGAATCTACAAGGAAAATAAGAAAAAAAGAAAAAGAAAAAAACGTCCCGAAATACGTTGTATTTTCAACTTAAAAAAAATTATGTTAAAATTATTGAATTTAATGACATTTTCTAAATTTAAGAATACAAGTAATTTTAAACGTAACTTTTTTTAATAATCGGTAATTTTATGTGCGTACTTAAATTTAACTACTGTTACAGTTAGTTATTTTTCTTTTAGTTTTCTTTTTTTGAAAAAAATGTATTCTTCCATAATGCACCTCGTATCTTTGTAACGCACCAAAAAACCCTTCATGCGCGTCTTCTCCGCACCTCGTCAATTGTTTCAAATAATTTTACCTTTTCATCACATACGAAGGTCCAGAAATATTTTAAAAATACGGAGAACAAAATCGAATCACGAGTGAAAAAATTCGTAAAATAAAAATGCACTTCGCTGTTTAAAGGTTGTTTTACGAAGAAAATCGTAAAATGTTCGTGGTTCCAGGAAAAAGATTGTAAAATAGAGAAATTCTTAAAATAGAGGTCATACTGTAATTTGTTTGTTGAAAAAAGTCAAGAAGATATTTTTTTCGTTAATGGTTTATAAAATATTAATGTCCGTCAAAATTTTAATTCATATTGTAATGTCTACTCGTTAGTAGAACACTCCCCAACAATACTTGCCAAGATTGACGCACGGGGGACCAAGTTGTCTAGATGGGACATTGTATCTCCCCCAAAAGACCGGCTATTCTTTCGTAACGCTTAGGGTATAACGCATGTGAGCTGATTCGGAAAACGGCTTTGATGTCGCCTCACCCTTTCTTTCGCCGACATCCAGACGATCTTTAGTCTCAACATTCAAAAGGAAGAAGCTTTGAGGAACAGCATCCCTTGTGTTGAGTTCCCCTCACACACCTGGACCGCAAACGACTTGAATGAAGAGTTATGTCAGTCGGTCATGACAAAGACACACCCTCAGTGTTCACGTGACTAGGCGATTTATAGCCCTTCAGATAGTAAACAAGATACCACTTTAGAGTTGGGCCTATTATCTCCAAGCACCAATGGATTAGGACTAAAGTGAGGAGACCCGTGTGCAATTCTGTTACACGCTCCAATGAGAGGTAATTGGGGGCGTGAAAGCGACATGCCCATGGAGTTTAAAGGGTCGTCTTGGAAGTTGGCAGGGGTTACCGATCTCCTTTAATTTACGGAATTATTTCGTTCTTGCGTTTTGTTAGAGTTTGCGGGGGCAGCCGCACCTCGAAGACCAAGAGAGGTGAACTTTGCAGATTTGTGAAAGACGGAATGCCAGAGTCGGCGAAGCAACGGTTAGAGCAATTGAGCTTGGAACCAGAACTTTTCCATAGCGAAAATCTGTGAACTTTGATAAATTAATAATAAATCTATTGTCTTATTTATTTACTCTAGAATAAAATGTCGTTTTAGCAATTAGCTGTGTGATCCCCACGCTACAATGTTACGAAGTAATCTAAAGGGAGCGGGGTCACCGACGCCACACCATCAGTTGCTACCAACCCCTCTTCTGTTTTCCCCAGTTCTAAAAGAGAAAGAAATCACGAATTTCATTAACTGACAGAAATGATGAGAATACACGGAAAATTAGCTATAAAATTACTGGAGAAGACACACAATTTCGTTCCAATAAAAAAAAAAACCACCGAAAGAGTTAATGGATTTCCCGATACTTTCTAAAGCAGTATTCGTAGCGAAACGATTGTGTTGGGGTTTGATGACTCTTCCCCAGAAGAAAAGATTGATGGAAAGAAAAAACCACGGCGGGGTATTTTTCGGAAACTTCCTTGCAAGTTACCGAAAGCATCTCTGTTTTCTGATTTCACTTCCTAAGCTAGCGTAGCGGAATGGACTGGTTGACTTTTTGTGACGTCAGCCTGGATTTTTGGAAGATGGGAGAAAGAGAATACGATGTGTGGGGAGGAGTGGGTGAGTCGGATATGGTTCTAAAAACAGTCGAGAATTCACTTTGAAAAAATGTTGAGGCTTTTCTTCTGGAACTTTTTTGGGTTTCTTTGGAAAGTAGAGTAAAGTTTTTTTTTTTATTCCGTAGAATGAATGAGAAATGGAAAATCCCAGATAACAAAAATGTTTAAGAAATTGATGGAATAGGTGCAGTATATATATTTAAAAACTTATCCTCTACTTCAGCGGTTCTTTAACTTTCGACCACCGCAGACCCCCTTTATGTATCAGTTTGACATCGTGGACCCCGAAGAATTTGAGCACCCCTCCCTGACTTTAAACATATGGTTGAGTGATTTAAGGCGGTTCACCCATGTGGTGGCCTGTTTTTTAAGCATTTTTAGAGAATTTTTTTTTGGCGACTAGTAAAAAGTTAGAGCTTTAAGTTTTTTTTGTCATTTATTTATATGTGTTTTAAGGGGACTTGGCACCCTTTGAGCAAACTTCTTTATTTACGTATTTAAAAATTATATTTTAACATTTTATACAATGTTTCTATTCAAGAAAATGTTACCAGATGAAAATTTTCATATATTATTCACACAATTTTATAAATTTAAATTTTTTTGAAGAAAATTGGGAAAATTTTAAAATCCTACTCCTTTTGTAAAAATTAATGTTTTGACCTGAATTTTTTTTATAATATTCTTATGGATGTTCTTAACAACTTTAGGGATCGATTTTAGAATAACTTCATTCGTTTTTGAGAAGAAAAAAAATAAAATGTTGATATACAGGCTAAAAATCAACGAAAAAGCCAACATGTCTTACATTTTATTTTTTTTAAAAAAAAGTATTCAGTTTATAGCAAAACGGATCCCTAATTTTATTACATGCTTTATTTTTAACACGCAGGAAAAAATTGAAGTGATTGGTAAATAATTGTCGAAGGAGTAGCATTTTGAATGCACTAAGGTTTCGAAAAACACAAACTGAGAAAAACCACTTTAAAGTTTATAATTCTGAAAAAATAATTATTATAAGCTTAATTAAACTTAAAATACCACTTTAAGATATTACTCATACGTTTTTCTTTAAAATAATTGCATTTTCATATGTTTTCAACCCACACATTTTTATACATGGTCAACTTTTAGAGAGTACTAATTGCACAAGAAAACTCAAGAAAAACTTTAAAAAAATTTTTTTTCCTGTCACGACAGAAATTTTAGCTGTTTTTCTTCTTATAATATTAAAGTATTACATTTGTATGAAAAATATATCAGGAATAAGAACTGAAATTATATAAAATTATTAATATAAAATGCCTTAATTTAAAAATTTTACATGCACACATTTCACAAGGAAGAAAAATTACATTATTGTATTGCCTCGGAAATATTCTGCTTTTAATACTACACATTCTTTTTTATAGTTATTATTTCTATTTATAAAATAGATTTTTTTTTTTATCATAACGCATTTTTTAGCTTTTTTTCTAAAAAGGGGTGTGGCTGAATTGCCTAATTTGTTTTCAAATGAAGTTTTATTCAACTTCTAACTTTCCGACATGCACAAGTGATATATCAATCGAAAGATAATTATGCAAAGAATACGATTAAATGAAAATAAAAAAAACGATAGGTTTGTGATTTTTAGGGTACCAAGTCCTCTTAAGAGTACCAAGCTTGTGCTAAAGAATTAAGCGCCGGGGGTTTCGCGGCAGACTGATCACCTGATCGGAACATCTGCTCATGCACCTCAGCGACTTTGGTCACGAAAACTGAGATGGCACAGAGGCCTTGGTACTGAGGGGCAGTTGCACCACTGAGTTTAGTTTAGTTTAGTTTTTAAATGAGAGACCTTTGCGGACCCCTAGAAAGGGTCCTGGGGGTCCGCGGACCACAATTTAGGAACCACTCTGCTCGAATTTATTTATTACTGTTTAAAGTATGACAATAAACTCTTTTGATTTAATTTTTTTCATTATTCTTTTTATTTTTATAGATTTTATTTCATCCTTTCAGTATCCATTTCATCCTTTCAGTATCCTTTTTACTTAAATTGTTTTTAAAATAACACAAGGGCTCACGGGCGATTGACTGAAGATAAGCCTCTAGAGCAGAGCTTCCCAAACTTTTTTTGTCTCATAGATCCCTTGCCTTGTTTTCCAGTTTGGGGTTGACCCCTGCTTACTTAACGAAGTATTGAATTTTTGCAAATTCATCAACTTAAATGTGTTTTTGATAGCTTGTATAGAGCTACTTACTTTAAAAAAATTTAATTTTTAACTTTAGAAAACGAACACCCCTTAATTTTAAACACGTATTAACTAAATTAAAATTTAGTAACTGTTATATAAAATAGCTGATCAACAAGCAAATGGTTTTAATGAAAGGGATGCTTATCAGATGCTTTTAAACAAATTTTCAACATGTGGCATTAATTTTGTTCGGTTATAAATCTTACATCTCTCTCTCTCTCTCCTCAGTTAGTAGGGTCCAACCGTTTTTTCTTTTTGTTATGAAGATTGGCAACCGTGCTGAAAAAAACTTCTTTTCACTAAGAAAAACAATTACAAATTTTCCCTTGATATTCCGTAATTCGTCATAGATAGATAAGTGTATATTATAATGAAATGTTAGGTAAGAAAATAAGTAACAGTCCCTGTGAGTGTGGAATATTTATTCCATTTTTTGAAGGTTAAAATTAAATTTACGGACTATAGTTAAATCAGAGCCACAATCGTAGACCCCCATTTACACCTCAGGAACCCCCAATTTTTGTTCCTTCTGACGTAGACCCCTTAGAGCAATGATCCGCAACCACGGTCCGTGGATCAAATGGTGCCGGACCGCCTAAAGAACCTTAAATTATTGCCATTTTATTTAAAGTGGTGCAGTTCTCTCGGATTTGCACAACTTTCCACGGAAAACACTTTATATTCCACGTTAAATCACTTTTAATTATTTTTGGTGTAACTATATTTATTCTGAAGGCATATTTAAATGTAACTAAATTAAAACTGTTAAATCAAAACAATCTAAAATACAAACAATCAACGTGTCCCACCCTCAGCGGGCCGCTGTAAGATTATCAAACGTTGACCGGTCCGCAGCGATAAAAAGGTTGCGGAGCACTGCCTTAGAGGACGTCATAAATCCATGAGGGTCGATATAGACCACTTCGGGAATCACTGTTCTAGAGTACCAAAAACGAAGTCAATGAACTATATAGACTAAAGATCATAATATAAATATGACGTTCTAATAATTGCTGAAAAAGGTCCCTAAATTGCAATCATTATTTAAACCTCTAAGAGGCGAATACATTTAATTAATTTATGAATGGATAGATTAAATATATGTTTAATCGTTTTAAATGAGTTTTATTTCAATTTACTCAGTATAAAAGAGAGAAAAAAAGGAACATATATTTTTTTAAAAGACTAGCACAAATGTATACTCTTTATAAAAAGCATAATTTTTTTTAAAAATTTCATTCAGTAAATCTCGCTTAAACAAGTTGTTTCTAAAAATACAATAATTTAATTCAATTCGTTTCCTTTTCAATTTCGATACAAATTTATGATAATTACGATTTTGAGATAACTTTTTAAATTGCATTAAACATTATGATAATTTGCATACTATTGAAATGGATCAGCTGCATTTCTTTCTTTCTCTGCGTTGATTTTTTCTTTCATTATATGCCGTTTAAAAACGTTACTGGCATCAGAAATGGTAGAATTAATTTCTCTCGAAGATTAAATTAAAGTATGATCATGATAGAACCAAATAATCGTACATTTTGGGGGTAAAAAAATAATGAACGACAAATCACGTATAAGTGAAAGCATACATGAAGTGAAATGAAATCACGTTCCTGACTTTTGATTCGAAACAAAAGAACTGGGTCATCTTCAAATCACAGAACAATGAATGGATTAGAAGGTCGCAGTTTCATGTTTTTAAATGCATTATTAATTCAATGGGATGAGGTATTAAAATATATTATTTCCTCCTCAAAAGATTTGCACAATATTTTAAAATACTAATTATAAAATAAAAAAGAAAAGTTTTTGCGAAATAAAATTTCTGTTTAATAGGAAAGTTATACTGTAAATAAAAAAAGGATTAGGAGGATGGAAATGAATTTTTTTTTAATAAGCAACTTAAATATTCACGTTCAAAATAAATATTTATCTTCTTAACAAATTACTTTTAGAAAGTAGAGAAGAGTCAGTGTAGTGGCGTAACGTACACCCCCGCAATCCCCGCATTGCGGGGGGAAGGGTTCTGGGGGCCCCGAAGCGTCACTTGCGCCAAGTACCTACCCTTTATAAAATCTAACTTGGGGGCCCAAAACCTGACTTTGAAGGGGTGGACCAAGTGTCCTCCGTTATGCCAATTCCTACTTAGATCAACAAAGAAAAATTTTATTTTAGGTACTTTTTATTAAATAGTTACAATTAATATAAATATGTGTATACAAATGACAGAATCACAACATTAAGTGGTAATTAATTTTTATTAATTATCATTAAAGTGTCGTATTGTCATCCAAAACAATCGTTCAGTTCAACTGAATGCTTTAAAACGTGAGAAAAAAACTCTTTTAAAGTTTTGACACAAGTCGCCAAAAGGGTCAAAATCGCCAAAAATGATGTCAACGTGGCTGTATTTGTAATTCTTTAAATAATTAGTTTTAATCAATTAATTTTTATTAATAATAATTAAATTATTGTATTGTCATCCAAAATAATCATGCATATAAAATTTCAGCTCAATTGATCGCCTTAAAATGTATTTTATTAACGATTGAAAATTCCACCAAGATAAATAAATAAATATAAATTATCTTTATAAGGTTGTGAAAAGTACGAGACTCGCCTGATGTAAAAATATAGGATTCAAATTTCAAACATTTTCTAGAAAAAGAAATTCTTCTATATTGATATAAGTGTGAATAATAGAAGCCATAATAGAAGTTTATTCCACGGACACCATTTATTCTTATAATCATTGAAATGATCAAAAAGATCTCCAAATAAATGATATCTTGAATATATACAAAAATTAATTACACATTAAGTTTAACAAGCGTTGGATATGCTTTACTCTTCTTTTTTCAACTGAGAAAACAAATTCAGAATAATTACAAAAGATGCCAACTAAAGCAACAAAACTTTAACAACAAACGATTGTATATCAGAAAATAAATTAAGTAATCAGATAAATTGTAAAATTATATATTGAATTAAAGCAGACGACAATAATACGGTAGAGAATTTTCAACTATAAAACAATATTTATAATTACTGCATGATTTAAATAGTCAATTAATAAATAGTTCAAAATAAAAAAAATTAGATAGGACTAAATATTTAACAATACGAAACAATGCTCGAGGAAATGTCTAATACGCTTTTATTCTGATTGTGATTGATTTTACATGATTTTATTCTGTTCTAACAAAGCATATATTTTTTCAAAAAAAAGTTCATGTTTATTTTCTGAAGTTATTTATACAAATATATGCCATGTATGGAAGTGAAATACTTTCTAAAGTTTCGTATAAAATGCTGTTCATAAATACAGTCGGGAGAATAGATATTAACATAACATCACAAAAGATTAGCTGCATTTCCTCTCACAATAGTTGATGTGGATTTAACTATGATAAATTACTCCAACTGGAGAATTTAGTTATAACTTAAGAGTGTGAGCTAATAGTAGGAATTGAAAAATAAACTGTCCAAATACCTTCACAAAGGAAAAGTACGTACTTTATGAAGGCACACATCATTTAATACATGAAATTGAAAATTAATGCATACATTGTACAGTAATTTATATAATATAGTACTTACACAGTGTATGTATATAGTCAGGCAGTGTTTGTCTTTATGCATAGGTACTGGATTTCGCCCTCGGTGAGGCCCTCGTTTCGTTCTCGACTCTGTCTTAGTAAGATCTTGATCCGGATAATTTTAATGTGTTCAAACACAATTCTTGTATATATTCTCCGAAAAACAGTTAATTTCAAATTGCTTGTCAACTGACAAGAGAGGTAAGACTGTATTATTAAGTCCACGTCCATTGTCCACGTCTAGGCCTAGACCTAACACCGTAAACAATCATTCAACTCATTTAGTCGAAATGCGGACATCGTTCGAGTCAGTTATGCGTAGGTTTTTGAGATTGTTAGTCGAGCATATTTATTTGTTTCAAATTACTATTTGAACTAATATTTGACAATGCGTGCTATACACTGTCCACTTTTAAATATCTCAGGTAGGGTCTACTTTTGTATAGGGGCCCAGGACCTCAAAAAATCTGGTTTCTCTGAACCCCAGGGTCTCAAAGATTCTTAAGACGTCCCTGTATTCAGTAATTTGTCTATAAGGAAAATTAAATAGTGGACCTTGCAAACACTGTCAACTTTCTTTTAAAAAATGCACAATACCCTGTTGTCTTCCATACTGTGTGTTCTCGGCTTCATCACGAAAACAACGAAGGAACAGTAAGTTTATTATCGGCGCAGCTTGTTTTCCAAAATGCTGGACAGTTTCGACAGCCATTAGTCCCTCACTATGTGATATTTTAGGAGTTTGTATGGTGTTATGACGAAGCCGGTCTCTTCCCCCTAATTACTACGGACCCCTTGACCCTTGCCGATAGATGTTGAGAAAATTCCAGATATTTCCCTAATTGCTGGGAAAGAATTTCGGAACTGGGTGGTCAAAGATTTGAACCCTTTTATCCCAGACTGTACTCGGTGTCAAAAAGAGACGCATTAACATTGTGCTTTCGTTTTCCCACGATTCGGTGACGACAGCACGTCTGAAAACTTACAATGCGCACCTACACATCAGCGCCCTTGGGGCTAGAGATGAAATGGGCGGAGACCGTCAGGGGCGGCAAAAGAACAAGAGTTCAATGGAGTTGAGACCGACAGGGGCGGCAGAAGGACAAGAGATTAAGGGAGCCGAGACCAACAGGGGCGGCAAAAGAACAAAAGATCACAGAAGGATGATTAGGCGGGAGATGGTTAGAGAGAGATATAAGGGGAGCAAGAGCACCCAAGAGAAAAGATTGGGAGCGGTTGCGAAGGCCTCCAGCGAAGAGACTGGATTTTTGAGGGAGCCCTTGTGAGATACCTTCAGCGATAGAGTGAAACAATAGGGAGACCACGAAGTACTGCGGAATCCGAACTGAGGAGAACCGGGAACTGTCTGAGACCCGATCAGCGATAGGAAAGCGATGCTGAGTCCGCTAAGTAAGGCGGATTTGGAGCCAGCGAACTCACCCGACTCGGTGTGGAATTACCGGGAGTGAATTACGTCATTATTGTATGCGAGAGAGATGAGATATTGCAGCGAAAGAGACTCGAAATTTGTGGACCCTTTTGCTAATCAATTGTGCTAAAATATTTTCTGATGATTTGCGTATTGAAATAAATAGTTTATCCCAGAGCTGTGTGAAGTCATTACAGTGTCCTCAACATTAACGTCTACATCATTTTTCGGCATTTTTTCCGTGACGGCAGCAATAATTTCTGCATCGGGTGAGGGATTTTTTCGTACTGTAAGGGTGTGGCCGAGTTATCCGGACTATGTTATCCGAGTTATCCGGTTATGCAGAGTTTTTGGGACTCTACTATATTTTTATGTAAGGAAAACACTCGCTCTTAATTTGAAAACACACAAATGCTATTAGTACACCCAAAGTTTTTATTTGAAATAAAAATGTATCCTCTAAGCTCTTTTAATTTTACGGAACGATTTTTACAACTTTGAAACTTGAAATTGTGAAGTATATGTTTTTGATATTTATAATTTTGGTCAAACAAAGAATTAGAATAGGTATATTTCGAAGATTCCCATCAAAAAGATTTCTAAAAGAAAGAAAAAAATTCGTATTAAACTGTGTTGGAAGTTTTATATATTTCTTTAATTCGAGTCACGAGCTCAAGCCCTGATCCCACCCAAGGTTGTGTGTAAAAGAAAATGCAAGCTTCTCATGCTGTAGTGGGGAAATTAGTTGAAGGGTAGATAGTTAATATATAATCCTCCTCATTGGGGACTGTGGTTTTTAGTTTCGAGTACCATTGGCAATAGTCATCCTATTAATTAAGACTAATTTATAAATAATCCGTTTTGTCTTCTGCTTCCGATTGCTTATTCGGGCAGAGGATTAAGTAAATCTATCAAGGTTCAAAATTCTTACAATGGCGTGGTGTGGAAGTTTAGAAAATTGAATGCCAAATAGATGTCAACCTCGTCATCTTACCTTAAAATTTTTAGGGTTTGGAGCCCCGAGACCCCGGTGTTTTTTCCAGTCCCGAAATCCCGGGATTTAATTTTTGTCTGAATTATATTTTAAAATTTTTTTCTCATCGAATTTTATAAAAACTTAATTCTTAGAAAATTTATATTTTGTTTACGAAATACGTACTTAGAATTTTTGTGTGCAATTGTAAGTGCTATAAGTAAAAAAAAATATATGGAACTCTCATTTCTCGTATGAGAGAACGTCGTACAGATACGTGGCTCACTGCAACACTTACACAATAATATAAGCAATATCTCAGGAATAGATTTTGTCACAGTTCCTTCTTTAGTTAAATGCTGTTAATTAGTAGTGGACCTGCTTTAAAGACCTGATATACTTAAAATCCCATTGCGTTACTAACAGCTCATGCAACTTGATCTATTTCAAGTAAGGTAACACTTGAAATTGATTCATATTCCGATTCAATAACTGGATCAATTTATACACAAAAACCATTAAATGTAGCAGAAGAACTAGATAAAATTATCAAAGAGGTATATGCACCAAAGCAGTCTATTTGATTTGAGACACTGTCATCAAAAATTCAAAAGGAAATGTCTCTTTTTTGAAAATGGAGGGAAACGTGGATATTACATAAAAAGAACATACTCCTATTTAACCCTTTTCCCACTGTTGCATGTCTGCAACATATGATTTATTTTAATTTAACAGACTCAATATTTTTTTAATTACCTACAAATCCCTCATCTGAGAAAAAAAGATCACTGCAACGAAATAAATGCTAATTTTGTCACTAGATGGAAGTACATTTTTTCAAGAAAACACAACAATTATAAAAATCTCTGATGCCTCAAGAACTGTGTTTTTGCTATAAAAAGAGTCCATTATATTTTACTAGCTGCAAGTACCCGGCTTTGCCCGGGTTTAAAATAAGGTTTTCTGTAGAAGCTTACAAAAATGTTTATTTGCATGCAATAAAAGGGTACATTTATCTTAAAGCAATGTGATAGACAACATTTTTGGCAGTTCTATTTGGAGTGTGTACAAAAATAATTTCCTGTCTGCCCACTCTAGAGCAGGCCACATACAACTGTCCATGAGAAAAGCATGGTGTCTGCGTCTCTATACTCTCCCCCTTTTTCTCAGAGGCATGACTATAGCCAAAAATGACAATGCATTCCTATGAATGAAGGAATGGAATGGAATGTAGTAAGTAATGTAATATTTGTTACAGTATTTGCTTGCAGTAAAGTAAATATAACAAAGAAGTATTGCAAATTACTTACCGCTTTTGTTTAGTAAAGTTTTCTCTAAAATGAACCCATGGCCCAGAACATGCACATGGAGCACTCTTTTTGGCTGGAGGAGGCCAGAGTGAGGTTGGGATGGAACGAAACCTGTTTAAGAACCTTCCCCATGTAATTTTGTGAATGTGTACCAAATTTCACGTTATTTGGTTGTCTGGATCTTGAGTTATAATGAAACAGACAGACAAACAAATGAGTCATATGAATATATAGATATAGATGTAGATTTGTTTGAATTTTTGTGTATTACTTTTGTAAGCTTCATGGCATATTTTATGGTGTACCAGTCTTTTAAAGCTGACTGAGCCACAGCAACATTTAGCTAGGTATAGCTAGTTATAACATAAAATTAAATCTTAAAAAGATATCAAAAATAAAAGAAGACTCAATATTTTGATTAAATCAGTATAAAAATTTTCGTACAAACATAATATATGTACTGTAAAATATTTAGTTTGCTATTTCCCTTTCAGACTACGATCAAACAAAATTTTAAAAATTGTCAAAAACAGATAGAAAACATATTTAAGGAAAATACCACTGATTAATTTTGCCAAAGACATCGCAATGTGTAAAAATATATTTGCAGTACATAATCGCCAAAAAAAAAAAAAAAATGTAAGTACTAAAATATAAACAAAAATTATATATTGAATTAATTAAGGATTAGTGGAGGGAAAGATAAAACAGGCTAAGATAATACTCATAATAATGTCATATTGGAAGGCTACTCATTTTTGGCATGATTTTAAAATCCCGCCAAATTGGTGTTGTGGCCAGTCTTATGTTATAGTAATGTACAGAATTAAAGGTACTTATGTATTATCGCAACCTATTGGAGACATTATACAAAATGAAGCACATGTTTGAAAATTTAACGCATACAAAGTTGGAATTAGCAAAGTGGCGAGTTGTCTTGAACGTTGGCGACTGTGCAATAATACCTAAGTAATAAATAAAAAAATTATCCGAAGTATATATATATATCCCAAACATAAAAATAAATTGAAAAATTAAGTACAATACTAACATTAAATGACATAAAAAGAACTGAACTAACTCTATCAATGCAAAAGCATAATTTGAAAAAATATGGTACTTACATATAACCGCAACCTATTGGCGACATTATCTGAAACGAAGCACATCACTCACAATTCAGCAAATATATGACATGCGAAATCGGGGTTGCCAACTTGGCAAGTTATTTTGAACTTTGGAGATTGTTAGGATAGTACATAAGTAACAAAAATACTTTATCTTACGACTACCTGCTTCCTCAACATACTCATTTTTGGCATGATTTTGAAATCACGCCAAATTGGTATGTTGCGGCCCGTATAATGTTATAGTAATGTACAGAATTAAAGGTACTTATGTATTATCGCAACCTATTGGTGACATGATACAAAATGAAGCACATGATTGCCAATTCAACGCATACAAAGTTGGGATTGCCAAAGTGGCAAGTTGTCTTGAACAGAGGCGATTTTGCAATGCGTAAATACTAAATAAAAAATTATCCAAAGAATACATATCCCGAGCATAAAAATAAATTGAATAATTAAGTACAATACTAATATTAACTGACATAAAAAGAACTGAACTAACTCTATTAATGCAAAAGCATAATTTGAAAAAATATGGTACTTGCATATAACCGCAACCTATTGGCGACATCTGAAACGAAGCACATCACTCACAATTCAGCAATATATGACATGCGAAATCGGGGTTTCCAACTTGGCAAGTTATTTTGAACGTTGGAAATTGTTAGAATAGTACATAAGTACCAAAAATAATTTATCTTACGACTACCTGCTTCCTCAACAGGTATTTAAGCCATTTGTCTGTTTTGCTCATTCTCTGATGCCTATTCCAGTTTGATATGTAATTACTACCAACACTGCTTTCTCTTGGGCAGTATAATTACCCAAGTTTGATTTTCTGCAAGGCAATTTTATACACTGAAGCCAATTGTATACCCTTAAAGGTTAAAATAAAGACACATAAAATTGCAAAATATTATTAATTTCATAGTATCTAAAACAGATAACGAAAACGGAAATACTATACTTATGTTAATCACAGTAATAAGAACTGAAATACCATTATCAATAAGAAGTTTTAGTTTGTCAAAATTATAACCTTCGCATTCTAAAGAAATAAATAAATTTTCCGAAAAAATACTGAAAGTTCTAATTTTTAAGCAAAATCACACGCATAAACATCCCGCCATAATACCTAAATGTTGCCAAAACAACAAAACAAAATTTTAGTTGAATCCTTAAAAAAATGATTTATTCGAAAAATAAACCTAATTAAATATCAAAGAATAGAAAAATTGAATAAATATTCCAACCGATTAACATAGCTACAGTAAAAATATGTAATAATCTTGAAAAACTGCATGTAAAGTATAAATTGTACACTTACTGAGAAACGTGACATGATATGACGTCATAACACTGGAAAATCACTTAAAAATTAAATTTTAAAAAATTCGGAAAGAATTAGGAATGTCAAACCTATTTAAGAACCTTCCTCGTGTAATTTTGTGCACGTGTACCAAATTTCTCGTTATTTGGTTGTCTGGATCTTGAGTTATGAGGGAACAGACAAACAGACAACAAATGCGTCTTATATATATATAGATGCTTACTCTTGTTTATTGACGAAATAAATTACCAGGTAAGAAATTTAAACATCTTATGTTCATTTAAAAGTAATTTTGATTTTCTAATGGAAAGATTTTGAAGGAAATTTGATTTTAATTCTATGTTGCAGGTGTGCAACATTGGTCTTTGGTTACCATTTCGACATGGCCAAAAAGCGTATACTAACCCAAGATGAAATTGATAGATTTATGAATAATTCGGACGAATTAAGTGAGGATGGTCTTAAATATTCTGATGATGATGTTGATTTTGACCTGATTGTGTGTCATCTAATGAAGATTCGAATAGCGACTGAGAAAATAGTTATTGGTTCACAAAACGCAATTCAGATTATAAAAAAATCCGATGATGATAATAAATTAGATAGAAATATTTCAGTCAGAGAGCCTTTTTTAATTTTTTTTAAGAATAATAAAATATTGTCGAAGAATTTTTTTATGGAAAAATCGAAACATTTCATTGAATGAAGAAGTAATAAAATTCCATGGAGATGACACGCTCCCAAGAGAAATTATGGATTTGGTGTGGGAATAGTGTAAAGTAGGACTTTATTACAACAAAATTAATCACTGATTTAAAAATTTTCATTCTATGTAAGACAGTTTATAACAATGAATAAAAAAATCCTCATATAAAAAAGTTTTGTAATTTACTGCACTACTGCGCAATGTTGCATTTCTGCAACAAACAAAAAATGACTGAAATTCAATTTAAAATTGCTTAATTTTTTATATATATTTTTCCCTTTTATTATTACTTGAGAACTAGCTGATGTAATTTTTTCATAGAAATTTAAAAAATTGGGAAGTTAAGGATTAATGACGATAACACCTACTAGTATAGAATCCGAGCGAGCATTTTCATTGGCAGGACGATTTGTAGCTAAAATAAAAAGCCGTTTGAACGATGAAGCGCTGTACGAGCTGTATTTTTTTAAAAAACTTATTAACCAAAACACAAGAAATGAAGAAAAATTTTTTTAAAAAATTTCCTTATGTACTATTTTTGTTTGTTTTTTATGGCGAATTAAGTCTCTTTATTTGTTTGAATTAAATTAATATTAAACCAATTTTTAATTATATTTTTAGTTTTATTATGGAGTTTCAAATATGCTACTGTGTAATATTTTTAATAAATAGTGCAATCTTAATCCCGGGGCCAATCCCGAGATTTGGATAATGTAATCTCGAAATCTGGGGATTGAAAATATAACACTGGATTGCAAACCCCAAGCCGTATGAATGATACGGGGCCCCCAAACTCTAGCGGCCCTAAATCGCGTAAGCAAAAAATCACAAAATATTAAAGGGTCGCTAGCAAGGGCCCCCAAGGAACTTTGATATAGGACTCAATGAAGACTTGTTACACCATTGCTTCGATCAGGAAGTTAATTGTATTGTTAAATTAACTTGATTTATATTAAGTCCCTTTTCCTTTATACCTTTTCTTTTTCAAAATAAGAGCAATTCAATTATCCGTTGAGTCAACTCTTAAAAAGAGAAGCAATATGCTTGAAGTAAATGATTTCTTTAATTGAATAATGGTGATAAGATTCTCTCTCCACTGGATTAATTTTATGATTCTCATTATGATTAATTTTCAAATTGAAGATCACGTTTTATGTAATCCTATCAAAAGAGTTTTGAAACGCATCAAATAACGTGCAGGCTATAATAGATTAGATTATTTGAAGAAATATTGATAGAAACTTTTATCCTTTTTAAATCCTAATCCCGGGACCAATGGACTAAATTCATGACAGTCACATGATACAGGCAAATATTCATTGAATTCATTGAGTTCTACATTGAATTCAAAACTGACATTAAACTAACTTGTACTTTTTATTCTTTCGTGAAACTTGAATAAAATATTAAATTTCATAATTTAGTAAAAATGTTCAACTATTATAAAAAGAAACTTCAAAACAATTTTTTTTTTTAATTTTTTTAAAAAAATCTTGTTTTAAATATGTATTTCTATATAAAATGACAAATATTACTTTTTTAAAAAAAAATTTCTGTAAAAAACGTAATTTGGCAGCAACGAAGAGTATTAGCTGAATAAAAATGATTGCATGTATCGTTACTATGACGTCACATGAGTTTTTGAACTGATTGGATAGAAACACAAGTGGTTACCGTTATCATGCGACTATGACGTCGTATGAATTTAGTCCATTCCGGAATTTGGGTAATGTAATCCCGAGATAGAAAATATGACACGGGATAGCAAACCCTATTAAAATTATGAATCGTATTGAATCTGATTAGAAGATTTTTGTATGGGTAAAAAGCAGACTCTCACTCTCTTTCTTTCTGCCGGTAAACGTTCATCAAAGTTTCAAGGGTGTCAAAGAATTTTCGGGAATAGTCATAGGAATTTTGTGAGAACATTTTAATCCAAATCGAAAGTAACGATATCACGAAGCCTGATATAATAATTTAAAAAGTGATGTACCATTTCTGTTGATATCCTCATCAATTGATCCATTTAAAGATCCCAGAAAAATTATTAGGTAAATTTACGTTCTATGCAATTTTTTATAAATCTTTAAATTTAAAACATTTTTAAGCAATATAGTACTCTGAAAATAATTCTAGTTTCCCTTACTTAAATTAAATAAAATATTGGTACTTTTCCATTTCGCCGATGTGGCGGTAATGTCACCAAAAATGATACAGCCGACGCCAAACACAATGTTTCTGCTGGTAACCTTTTACCGTTACATTTTCAAAACAAATTGTAGCTTTTGTTATCAGTAATGTCTTTTTCGTAATGTATCAAAAATGGATCAAAACCAATGAGAACTAATATTTATTAATATTTTTATGTGAATATTGTGTGTTGTCGCCAATAATGCCAACTTGGCGAAATTTCCGCCGGCGAAACGTAAAGGTACTAAAATCTTTTGTATCATCTTTTTGTAAGAATTTTTTTAAGATAAAGGCAATGAAATATACCGAAACTTTTCAAAATGTGCTCACTGAAAAAAAAAATTAAATTCGTGAACTATTGACTTAAAATTTCAATTTAATTTTTGTTATGCTTTGTAATTAAAATCTATTGTTCTTTCTGAAAAAGATCTGTAATTTTCCCTGATTCAAAAAACAAAAAAAGAAAGAAAGAAAGAAAAGAAAAAGAATACACACACATACTCATTACAGTTCGCTCAAATGTATAATAATTTCTAAAAGTGTTGGAACAGGTTAAAATTATTAGGATGCATGTTTACATTTGTTTTGTTGTTATATTAATGTTACAGTTGACCGAACATATAAATTAGCTTTAAAAGTTTCAGAAAAGAATCTAAAGTTCGTGTCTGCTATTGAAAACACAAAATAATGAAAATTGCATACTAATTATAAAGCCCAAATGTATTTCCCATGTTTTATTTAAAGTCATTGATTTTTCTGCATCATATATGTTTAAGTACTATTAAATGCTTCCAAATTATTCCCAATTAATTTCCAAGTGGGACCAGAAATTTTTTTATCCTTTTCTATTGTCAGGAAATAAAGTTCACGCGAACACAATTTTAAAGTATTTTTTTTTTCCTTATCATTCGTATATTGTTTGAGGGTTTTTTTTAAAAAAAAATGCTTTAAGTCTTATAAAAAGTTCAAAATGTTCTTTAGTAATGTTTCAAAATCTTTTTTTTAAATAAACTTTGTGAGTTTTTGAATAAAAGTAATTATTTTACCTTTTTAATCAAATTTTATCAACCGAAAAAAATTAATGGTTTTTAGCCTTCAACCGATTTTACATTTATTTCTATTTAACTACAAACTCATTCAATAAAAATGTCCAGTTTGTTAAATTTCCTTCCGTAAAATTTTATTTATTTATTATCTACACTAATTTACTTAATGTTACACTTTTTACTAAAATGAAAAATATTAAGGTGACTGACTTTATTAGGAACCGTGATTTTGAAAAAGCGTGTGAACGGGGAATTTTTTTTTTAATATTTAGTGTCATTTGAGTTAGAATTTACATATAAAATTGTTTTAAGAACTTTTTTCCAAAAAAAATTATTTAAATGTAATTCTTTATTAAAAAAATAAAGAAAGAATAACATACTTTCAAAACATTCCCCTTTCGTAAAAAAGGCTTCTAAAATAATAATATTTTCCCCATGGATTTCTGTTCCGGGGTTGAACAAAAATTTTTGAAATACAGTCGGACCTCTATATAACGAAGTTGCTAGATCCCGAGAAAAAGTTCGTTGTATGGAAAATTCGTTATATAGAGGTTCATCTTTTAACATACTTTATAAACTACATAAAACAAAATTTTAAATTCTTAAACACTAAAAAAGTAATTATTCACACCTCTTTCTAAATTAATATATGTTTATTTTATATATCTTACCCATCAAAAAACAAACAAAGAAAGAAAAACTGCAAGGGAAACAAGGAAAAGGAATGTCGAAGAATTCACTGTATTTTCAATATTAAGAAAATAATTTTGTACTAAAATTAATGAATTTTAAGGACATTTTATTATTTGTTGTTGTTGTTGTTTTCTAATGCCACCTGTCTGACGTAGTCAGATCGAGGCCCACGAAATTCATCGTGGCATGGGCAAGAGGTACGCCTGTCGTTGACCTTGAGCACCATACAGGTGACAGTACGATTTTAGCTCGGCGAAATTCCCCGAAGGGACGATAGATGGCGACACGACCTCTATCTCCACCTCCACAATTTCTGCATGTAAACTGAAGGGGAGGGAAATATTCTCCAGTCTCTGCGCTCGTGATTAAGCCCACAAGACTACGGACCCACTGATTTAACGAGCACGTACTCCGTGTGTACTCAATTATTATTTATCAATTTATTATTTAACTCAATTTATTATTTAAAGCATTCAAGTAACATTAAACTTACATTGTGTTATAATTAGAACACCAGGACACGGAACACCTCAACTGAGGGTGAAAGAGGGTATCGAAGATGTTTCTAGTTAATTGGACAATAGGGTTTAAAGGTTACACTTCTTGGATGAAACGTCCAGAAGTCTATTGCTCTCGGCGAGTTAGGATCTAATAAAACCAGTTCAAGATTTATGACCTCCCCCCATAAAATGTGTTAAAGAGAAAATAACTTGAAATTTTTTCAGAAATACTTTTTAAAAAAGGGAGAACAAAAATTGAATCACAAAAAAAAAGTTCATTATATAGAAAATTCACTTCGCTATGTAGATGTTATTTTACGAAGATAATCGTGAAATGTTCAAGGTTCCAGGAAAAAGTTCGCTATATAGAAAAATTCGCAATATAAAGGTTCGACAGTATATAACTTAGAAATGGATTTTTTTCGCATTTTATAATATCCGAGTAGATACATTTTAACAAAAAACACCGTTATTACTTCAATTAGTCGTAAATCTGAAAATAATTTGAATGTTTCAAAAATATTTTTCAATCCCCTTATAGAAGTCCTAGCAATACACAAGTGTGGCAGCCAAAGCCAAGCAGTCTTCGCGCGCAGGCGCAGTAAATCAAAACAAAAACTTGGACATTAGAGAGAAAAAGGAGAACGCGAGAGGTGCGCGAGCAGGCGTTACCTTCTGCATATCATTGTCAAACTTATCTACCTTTTTAATTAATTTTTGTTTAATGTTAAATAAACCATAAGAAAAACAAACGTCTTGGACCCCTTGTGTTGTCTCCCACAAATTATGGGGGCTCGGCCGCGATCGATAAAATTTCGATTTTGAACCAAAGTCTGGACAATGAACGGCAGCGTCCGTGAAGGAGACGCTCCGCCATTTTTCGGAAACTTCGTTCAACCTGTGTAGAGGTTGAATTTTTCAACTTCATTCCGCCTGTGTAGAGATCGGAACAAATAACAAAATAACCTGTGTAGAGGTGTATTTTTCAACGAACCCTCAAAATCCCGCCTGTGTAGAGGTTGGAACTAAGTGTGAATAATCCGCCTGTGTAGAGGCTCAATTTCAAGATATAACCTGCGAAGAGGTGTCAATTCGAACAATTTCAACTATATTACCTGCGAAGAGGTGAAATCAGTGGAATCAACGTTTTTATTGGATACATCGTACGTGCGAGCAACAAGGAGCCAGAAAAAAAAGGTAGGATCTTTCCATATTTTTTCTAAATGTATAAAAACGCTCTTAAAGAGGATCTCATAAGAGTTGTTGAGAATCTAGACGGTACTGTGGAGAGTACGGACACTATAGTTAAACTAAAGACTAAAATTGAGAACAGTAGTACATTTGAAAGTGATCCAGATTTCGTTAAAACTTTAATTCAAAACTGTATAGATGAGAGAGTATCGCGAAACGAAAGAGAGGTAACTTTAGAAAACAGAAAATTGAGCTCGAAACTTCAGTTAGCTCAGTTAGAAAAAGAAATCGAACTTCAAACGGCTAAAAATAAAGCATTAAGTTTAAATCCTGCAGCTAAAGTCGAAGAAAACAGTTCGAAACTAACATAGAAAATATGATAAAAAGTATTAAAACTTTATCTCTTCCTGTTCCCACCAGATCTGAAAATTTTAATCTGTTCTTCCAATCATTAGAACGCGCATTTTTAACCAAGAAAATAAATGATGAATATAAATCTGAAATTTTAATACCTCTTCTGGGCGAAAGAGCTCATAACGTCTTACTGTATATTAAAGAAGAGGAATTAAATGACTATGAAAACTAAAATCTATAGTACTCAGAAATTCCAATTAACCCCTCGAGTGTTTAAACTCATTTAAAAATGCTGTAAAATCATCAGGCGAGACATACATCCAATTTGCTGCAAGATCGACAGCAAACTTCCAATATTATTGTTCGTTAAGAAAAGTTAATTCCTTTGAATCTCTATGTGATCTTATAATTTCTGATAATTTATTTGAAACTTTAAATAAGGAAACTGCAACTCATATTGGCATTCGAGAAGCAGAAGATTGGTTTAGGCCTATTGATTTAGCTAAAGAGTGCGATATTTATATTTCATCTAGAAGCGGATCACATAAAGAAATTCCTATTACTTATGGATATACCCAAGACCCCTTTAAAAATAGATCACAAAACTTTAAAACAAAGATTAAAGAGAACTATCCCCAATATCTTGAAAGAGAAAATAAAAATTGCTTTATATGCGGTGATTCATCTCATTGCGCAAGAGACTGTGTGAAGCGTTTTAAACCTAAAGAATCTAACGACCACATCCATAATAGAATAAACGTGAATACTTTGAAAATCGAGAGCGAAAAACAAAATAGCGATGGATTCGAACAATTTCAATACGTAAACATTTTTGTGGAAAATCAACCCGTAACAGCCTTGATCGATTCAGGTTGCCAGATCCCAGTTTTAAATTCCTCACTAATTAGAGTGCAAACACCTTCCGAAGAAATCATAACATTAAGTTCATGTTTTGGCGAACAGCGTATGGTAGAAGTTAAACCCATAAATCTTTCTCTTGATCAACATTCTCCCGGTATAAGTGTGCGAACGGCAATATCACCGACCTTGACCGAAGAAATTATTATACATCCCAGTGTATATTCTGAAATAGAGAAACTAGGCCATGCAAAGAGCGATGTTTTATTAAGTGAAAGTGAATCCTCTTTGAGTGCAGATTATGGTGTTTCTTTTCCAAATGTTTCTGTTTCAAATGTGATAGAAAACTCTAGTTATGATTTGTCACATGTTAAAAACTTTAATACTAGAAATGATTCGAGTTCTCTAATTAAGGATTATAAATGAAATAAAATTAAGAGTACTAAGTTAAAATTGAGTATTGTAAGAGAAAAATGTTCTGATATAGTATTGTGTAAGAAAGCCAATGGTGCCATGAAAACGAGTTCCGTGGAATTTATCTCCCACTTACCTAACCCTTTACCTATGAAGAGTGAACATCGACGGTTTGTGTTGTCGAAAAATTTTCGAGCCTTGGCAGTGGAAGCGAAGGAAAAAGAGAAATCGTTTTGAACAGACGTCCAGAACTCTACAGATATCATGCGTTCAACCAAAGATCAACTTGTTAAAAAGACGTTCTTATGCCTGTGAAACAATGTTTTCCTGTGGAACCTTCCGGATGTCGAAGAGGTGCCTTCACATGATGGAGAAACTGTCTAGTTCAGAAAAATTATGATATGTTTAATCTCTATATATTTGTCGTATAGTCCTTGTCTGTTCCGTTTTTTTTTTGTATGTTTCAGATTCTCCTCTGGTCTCCATGGAAGTACCGCTGCGGACAGCGTACAGTCAGGCTGGCCGATTGTGGCAGCCAAAGCCAAGCAGTCTTCGCGCGCAGGCGCAGTAAATCAAAACAAAAACTCTTGGACATTAGAGAGAAAAAGGAGAACGCGAGAGGTGCGCGAGCAGGCGTTACCTTCTGCATATCATTGTCAAACTTATCTACCTTTTTAATTAATTTTTGTTTAATGTTAAATAAAATAGAAGAAAAACAAACGTCTTGGACCCCTTGTTGTCTCCCACATAAGAAAAATATTATTTTCATAGAAGCATTTTTTATAAAAGGAGGTTTTGAAAATATGTTATTCTTTCTTCCTTTTTTGGCAAAAAATTGCATTTAAATAATTTTCTCTTGTAATAATATTCTTAAAACTATGTTGTATCTATATTCTAATTCAAATAACACTAAATATGACAAAATTATTCCTTTATACGTTTTTTCTAAATCCCGGTTCTAAACACGATACCGTAAGGGTAATAATAAATAGTAATTTGATCGTACTGTTAAATGAACTAAGTAGAGTCACAATCAAAAAAAAAAAAAAAAAAAACTTTTGCGAGTTCTGATATCAATTTTATCGAAGATCGTTACATGAAATAATATCTGTTGAATATTAAATATTCAAATGGGTTTAATATTCACATATAATGACGTATAGAGAAACATACCAACTTATGACCCGTCCCCGCTATCTAACTTAGGTTCTAAATTAAGATACTGGCAGCTTTGTGACTCTTTCGTTGGCTTACTTCGACTTAAAAGCGTTAACTCATATATCAGAAGTACATAATACATTATATACTAGTATATTTCAATCCATGTTTCATATGTTCTTCTTTCGTTTATGATTTACTTCTCATATCGTATTTCACAGATAAATTCATATTTTTCTGCCCATTAATATTGAGGAAAAAAAGGAGAAAGGTTGATATATCAAAGTAGGTTCTAACCCTACTCTTCGGTCCTCAGCCCATTATGCTTTTCAATACAAGAAATCAAACACGTTTTATAAAACACGAAATATCGATCTATATTTATATAATTAGCATGTATATATGAATAATGCATATTATGTTTTCTGTTGTATGATTGTATCCTTTCTTGGAACTTTTTCGAAGTGTAATATTTCCTCAAATTTTTCTTTTTTTAAAAAAAACAAAGAAAATACGTTGAAAAAAGAAAGTAAAGATAGTGTAAACGCATTTTTTTAGCTTTAGATTTCTGTGTTGCTAACGATAGCTCTTTCTCACTTTACAGGTGAAAATGGGAAGGCAAAACAAAACCGAAATCTGATATCCACCTTTCTTTATTTTGGGTTTTCGGTCATTGCTTTGTGAGTGTTTTACGTTGAAGCTTGATTCAGTCGTCCATAAAACTTTTTTTTCTTTATTAGAAGACTATGATTTATTTATTTTATTTTGTTATTTATTAAAAGACTTATTTATTTATTTTGCTTATTTTTTTTTTTTACTTTGTTTCGTTTTCCTCAATTTGTGCAAAATTAATCATAAAGAAAAAATTCCAAAACTATTTTCAAAGATTCGTAGAAAATAGCGAGGAACATTTTTTAAATTCATAAAAAATGGAAGAAATTGAAAAACTGTAATTTGTTTTTAAATTAATTTTAATTGTACCTTTTCTTTTACGTTTTTGGAATTATTTGAAAAATATCACAACTATATATAAAGAATTTATACCAATATAAATTATATATATCATAAGTAGTAATACTACTGATACAAATGTATGTGTATAACTTTGTCCGATTAGATTGAATTTATACTCAATGTGAATGATCATAGCTGTCAGTTACTTGATGCATTTGCTTTTACGTCATACACACAAACTTGCTAAAAAAACTTCTTTAAAAGAATAGGGTTTTTTTTTTTTGCATTAATATATTTTCAATCCTTATCTACACTTTTAAAATTTTTTAAAATGAAAAAATTTTGAAAAAATTGTTTTTGATTGAAAAATTTGATTGCTTAAAATTGACTTATCATTACAAGGAATTTTTCACTATTGGTACCTATAATCCATAATTTTAATCCAATGAATAATGAAATTTAAGATAAAAATATTGATTTTTGAAGACTTTTAACCCCCTCCCCTAAATTAGGATTGTACATCTATTAATACACCATCGAAACATTTATTACTTCAGTATTGAAACATCTATTTTTGCAGCATTTAAAACATTTATCAGTTCAGTATTAAAACATCTATTACAACAGCTACAAAACATATTTTCTCAGCATCAAATAATAAAAAAGCTTTGTTTTTAAGATGAAAAAAATTAATCCTAACTCACATAAGTTTTAACTTTTTTCTATTTGAATATTTATAATTGTGATAATCGTTTCTGATATATTGTTGATAAAGTTGTTATTCTCTTCACACAGATTCTTGTTTTTTTCTTCTTAATTTTATAAAATTCTCTGCTTAGGCGGCTCATGTTAAAGTTGTGGACAGGGATTGAAAATGTTTCAGTTCCACATTTTTGAAACAAAGATATTTCACCCTAATTCACATTCTATAGTATTTTCTTTTGGTTAAGTTTAGTATAAATATTTAAATTACCTTTCAATATAAATTTGCAAACGATAACTCAGCTTTAGAAATTTTCTTTTTAAATAAAGTTCAAAATCCACAGAAAACCAATTATTTATTCATTCTACGAACTTTTTTCAGAAAAATTATAGTTATCTTCCACAAACCAAACTTTGATTATTTTTAGTATACAACTTTTTGAATAATTTATTTCCGCATATTTGAGTTATTTCGTTATGACTAAGAAGACCGAAGAACAAATCTAAGCCTACAAAAAATTCTTTTAACTCGCCCATTTATTTAAAAAATATCTTAACTATACCAACGTTTAATTTTTTTTTCTGGCAATCATTTTCATGCACCACCGCAGAAGATTCTGCATTCTAAAACCATGAAACGAATTTGCTGATAAAAAAAAGCTAAGAATTACGCTAATCTTTCTGTCAGCCAATACTATCAAAACAGCTAAAAACTAGAAGTAAATAAATCGAATGTCATAATAGAACGTAAGGAAGGGGAAAAAAAGAACATGTTGTTTGCCAGATGATAAATGGCAAGGAGAGAGTTTCGCCATTTTTTTAAAAAAAACCGTTCAGTGTCATCGCTTCCAAATTGCTATTGTTCAATTTTGAAAAAAAGCATTTTAAGAAAAAATTTTGAATGCAAAACGAGAACGCCACGTTATCCTGATATAATCATATAATCTATTATTTAAACTACTAAAACTGCGGATTAATATAAAAATAGTCCTGTATATATTAAATTATTAAAAGATTAAAGCTATGCTTGGAATTTCTTAATGGAAATTATCCTATTTGTTTTGATTTTATACGTAGAAATCAGGCTCTTTTAAAATAACTAATAATACTTTTTAAAATATCTAATGTTCGTTATTTTGACCTGGAATTTCTGGCAGCTTGTTTTTTGTAATCGGTCAATTATATCTTACATTCAAACTATTTAGTAGACGGAATTTTATAAATTCGATCCATTCTCTCGTTTTACTTTCTACAATATTATTTTTCTTTTTTACTTCTATATTCTTAAAAGGTCATTGTAAACAATATATGAAACCATTGTTGGTATTAACGTATTATCCGGTATAGTGGTTGGTTACGCTAACTGCGGTTCCCTAGGGCCTGGGTTCGAATCCCTGAGAAGGCATGTACGTCTTTAAATGTATTGTGCCTTCGCGGCATGGGGGTACTCTAAATAGCCGTCGAGCCGCAAGTCCTCTTGTGAGGTTGGGGGAAAGGGAAGAGAGATGGAAGGCTCCTGACCACCCCCAGGGTGTTCTCCTTCAAAATTGGGGGTGGAACCGAACCAAATCATACTATCACCTGTATGGTGCTCAAAGCTAAAGCTAACGACAGGCGTAAGAATCTAGCCCTTAGCCACGATGAATTTCGTGGACCTTGATCCGATGTTACTGTCGATCAGGTGGCATAAGTAACAACAACAACGTATTACAACGTCGACTAATTCGTCAAGTGAAAAGACGTTGTGATATGTAGACAATACGCGAAAACAGTCACCACACATGAATAAACACAATAATCTTGTTCGTGCATACACACACGTAAACTGCATTTGGTGGTATCTTTTGATTTGGCGATGCTTTATGAATTTGTCGAAATTGTGGTCGATGGTATAGTACGTAAGTACCCAATTTTTTATTTCTTCTCTTTTATTCAGCCAACAGTATTGGATATTCTTGTTGAATAAAAATGAAAGAACGATAAAAGAAAAAGAAAATAGTACTAATGTACTATCGCAACAATGCCAACGTTCCAGATAACTCGCTAAGTTGGTAACCCCGATTTCGCATGTGTAATACGCGCTCAATTGGCAACCATGTGCTTCGTTTCATATAACGTCGTCAATACGGTTGCAATAATACGTAAGTAAAACGTCTTTTTTATAATGTAACAAAAACGGATAAAAAAAACCCATGAGAACTAACATTTATAAACTTTTTTTTATGTATACATTGTGTGTTGTCTCCAATAAAGCCTGCTTGGTGAGATTTGGGCTGGCAAGACGAAAAAGTACCAAAAATTCTTTTCTTTCAAGTAAAGGGTGTTTTTTTTAGAGGTATAGAAATTTAAATTGCAATAAAACAACGATGTATTATTCGATTAACATGAATTTTTTATTCGAAAGATAATATTGTGGCATTACATTTTAAATATGATCAAGCAAGGCGTAGATTCGTCGAATGGGCCCAAAACGAGATTGCCGTTGTTCCCGATTTTCATAAGCGAATTTTGTTTAGCGATGAAGCACACTTCTGGTTGAATGGCTACGTCAACAAACAAAACTGCCGCATTTTGAGTGAAGCCAATCCACAAGGGTATGTCGAAACACCGTTACATTCAGAAAAACTGACTGTTTGGTGCGCTTTATGGGCTGGTGGAATCATTGGTCCGTACTTCTTCAAAAACGATGAAGGCCACAACGTTACAGTCAATGGTGATCGGTATAGAGCCATGATTACTAACTTTTCATTCCTGAATTGAACAATCATGATGTCCAGGAGCTGTGGTTCCAACAAGACGGCGCAATATGTCACACAGCTCGTGCCACAATCGATTTATTGAAAGACACGTTTGGTGACCGCCTAATTTCACGTTTTGGACCTGTGAGTTGGCCTCCAAGATCTTGTGATTTAACACCGCTAGACTATTTTCTGTGGGGCTATGTAAAGTCATTGGTCTATGCGGATAAGCCACAAACGCTTGACCATTTGGAAGACAACATTCGCCGTATTATTGCCGATATACGGCCACAACTGTTGGAAAAAGTCATCGAAAATTGGACGTCCAGATTGGACTACATCCGAGCCAGCCATGGCAGTCCTATGCCAGAAATCATATTTAAAATGTAATGCCACAAGATTATCTTTCGAATAAAAAAAATTCATGTCAATCGAATGATACATCGTTGTTTTATTGCAATTTAAAGTTCTATACCTCTAAAAAAACACCCTTTATAAAAAGTAAATAATAACAATAATGTACCTATCCCCTTGCTGTCGTTTTGTTTCTTTTACATGCGTTATTAAACACACACACACGCATATATATATATATATATATATATATATATATATAAGTTTAATAGCGCATGTATATACACTCAGGAACATTGAAAATAGCGGCCCAAGAAGAAAGCATCGGATTGAAATGAAATTTAATACACATAATGACACAGATGAGAGATTCACTTGATCGCAAAAACAAGACAATTAAACGAATACAGGGTGCGCAAAGACACAAATACTGGGCAACTTCAATAGCGCGTTGGACCACCTCCTGCTGCAATACATCCTGCCACACGGTCCGGCATTGAGTTGATTAGACACCTTATGATGTCCTGAGGCCGATGGGCCCACAAATCTTGAACGACCAACTCGAAATCATGTACAGAGTGACACGATGGCATCTGCCGTTTTAGCTGATTCCATATGTGCTCTACAGGGACAAATCGGGGGAGCGGGCCGGCCATGAAAGAGTCTGAAAATGACGTAGGAAGACTTGAGCAACTCTTGCTGTATGTGGACGAGCATTATCTTGCTGGAAAATTGCCCTTGGGAGACCTTTTAGGAAAGGTCCTACATGGGGTCGAAGAATATCATCAACGTAACGTTGGCCTGTTAATGTTCCCCGCATCACAATTAAAGTGGACCGGCTATCATAGGCTATGGCCCCCCAGACCAATACATCAGCTGTGCGGGCAGTGTGACGTAGAACAGTGTGGAGGGAATTGTACCGCTCACCAGGACACCTCCACACCCGTACACGGTTATCATCTGTCCCCAAAACAAACCGGGATTCATCACTAAACACAACCTTTTTCCAATCTGTGACATTCCACATTGATCTGGCTTGGCACTACTGTAGACGCATTTGCCGATGTTCCGGCGTTAAAGGGAGTGCACGGAAAGAGCGATTGGATTTAAGATTTGCTTCTGCAAGATGTCTGGAAATTGTTTGTGGGACAATTGCTACGCCTACGTCTGCTCGTATCGTTGAAGGAGTCACTGTGGGGTCCACAAGTGCTTGCCGCACGATCCTTCGATCATCTCTCCTCGTGGTCTTCCTGGTCGCTCCAGACCCGGTTTTCCGCACGTGGGTACCTTCTCGTGTCCACTGCTCCCAACGGCACACTCCAAACAATCCACCTGGCCAGCAACACGGCGCGTCGACCAGCCTGCAGCTTTCATCCCGATGATCAGGCCTCTCTCAAACTCGCTTAACTGTGAGAAATGTCTTCTAGCACGTTTACCTGGTATGTTTCGCTTCTAAAGTCTTCCTACAATCGGCGGGTAATCGTCATGTTTATGAATCTTCGAGTTTGCGCTGGCTTATATAGCCCCCTCTTCCTGATTGTAGCGCCACCTCAGTGTGTATGAGCATGCGTATTGGCACAAAACTTGGATCATTTGCATATCACATTACGCTGTACTTATTTGCAAAGTTTCGCAATTGTACTTAGCTTCCTTCTTGGGTCGCTATTTTCAATGTTCCTGAGTGTATATACCTTTTTTTACAAGTTTTTACTTCAGAAGCTATTAGATTATATTAAATATAATAAAAATTTTACTTAAAATTTGAATGAAAAATAATAATAAATCACATATGTTTTTATAAAATTTATTGCCCCAACAATATATTTTTTATTCCATGTACGGAAAAAAGACATATTCCTTATCTTAGTACCATTTTTATTCTTAGAAAGTTAAAAAAAAATTATTTTAAGAATTAATTTTCCGCATAGATTTAAAAAAAAACTTTTTTCGAAAGGAATGATAATCTTTTGCAAAACAAATTAATCGCAGTACGGGTTGCCAAATCCTATGTCGACCACGTCGCATGCAGAGGTTTAAATCTGCGTTGTCCACTGGCAAGTAGCCTTCACGTAGCTGCAACAATCAAGTAAGCAAAATAAATCTTATTTTAAAAGAACTCTTTTCTATCTAATTGTAGAAAATATGACTGGTAATAATTCGTATGTTTCTTAACTTGAATGCATTGCTTTCAGCCTAATCCTAAGTGCAAATCTAATTGTAAAATACCATTTATTAAATCCAGAATAGAACAAAAAAAATGTACATATGGCTGAGAGAAGTCCAAACTCAATTTTATAGCGCAAATGCTAATACATTTCAATGACTTCATTCGTGCACATCGTTGCTAGATAAATTTTCTGATGACTCATCTCAATGGTGAAACTTTTCTACTTTTTTTTCTTTTTCAATTTCCCTTTTCTTTCAGATATTTAAATATAAAATGTCTTTTAAAAAGCAAATTCAGATGTAACATGCAATCGACTAGATTTCATTTGATTTACGCTCCAGATAGCAGGACGCTGTTAGGAGAACAATACAAAGAAAACATTCCATTCTATAAAAGTGTTGTAAATAATCAAGGAAATTTTAATTTACAATTCATTCGCATACACCTACATACATTTATTTTGTGTTATTTTTTCCCACCTACTATTTCGTGTAAGAATTGGAACAAGAATTCTTTTGAATGAAAATTTGTTTAATTGTTCTTGCATGGAAGAAATTGCTCTTATTTATTTTGCAATTGTAAAATTTCACACTCCTGTAACAGTTAGAATGCTTTTTTTAAAAAGAAAGTGGAGCACACATAATATATTTTCTTTTTCAAACTTTTATGTTATTAATGTTCGTGAATTTTTATGGCGATCATAATTATTGCGAATAACGTACTATAGCATACAGTGAAATACGTTTAAGGCGAAAACGCTTAAAACGAAATATCGGTTAACACAAAATAACACAATGGTCCCGAAAAACTAATATGTATTTTCATGAATTTTTCTCTTAACACGAAACGAAAATCGCTTAATACGAAAAAATTATCTTTTGGCAATGAATACTTAATGAAATGTTTAAAAAAGTTTCTGTGTTATTGGAATGTCCAACTGTTTCATTGGTAGAATTCATTGCAGTAAATGATGATAATGTGTGTACAGCCCCAATAATGACAAACAGAAACATTTTGGAGTTTGATGAGGGGTCAAAAAAATTCATTGATGCAGATTCCAACAAAAAAAGTTAAATGAATAATGAATGAAGCTAATGCTCCCACGTCATCCGAAATGAAGAACATCATGAAAAGTATGCGTAGTTATTAAGACGCACATTCCAATGGTGAAATGAGTAACAAAATGGACGACATCGAACAATTTGATGCCAAGAAAGACAAAGCAAAAAAAAAAAAAAAAAAAAAAAAAAAAAATCAGATTATTTTCCAAAAACTCAATAAATGTTTTGTTTTTCAAAAAAAGTTAAAAAATTTTGTATTAAATTTCCTTAAAGACTTGTGAATGTTTTTGTTTCATTGATTTTTATCAAACATATGCATATACAGGGTGTCTGGGTTAAAATGATCCAAAAGTAATGGCTTATAATAATAGAACTTCCCATAAGAATGTAACACACTGTTCATCCGTGGATTGGAAAACCCTTCGTGATTTTTTGGGTCTAGTCCGATCGGCCGCAAGAACGTGCATTATTCGGCAATTGCAGACGATAAACTTTTTACACTGACTTCATTAATAAAGATGCGGACGCCACAGTAAAAGGTGCAGTGCGTACTTTGGTTAACGGAATTTAAATCAGTCTCGCGTGTACAGCGACGTGTTCGAACAGAATGGAATGTCGACCCCCCGACATCAAAATCTATCCTCCAATGGGAAAGAACATTAAAGGAGACGGGAACTTTGGTATCTCAAACTTGCAAGAATCCTTTAGTTTTCGTGATAGAAGACACTGTTGATCGTATGCTTGATTCATTTTTCAGCAGCATGGATGTCTCTTCGGCAAGCCAGTGGCGACATTCCATTCTGTTTGAACAAGTCGTTGTACACGCGTGACTGATTTAAATTCCGTTATCCAAAGTGCGCACTGCACCTTTTACTGTGGCGTCCACATCTTCACTAATAAAGTCAGTGGAAAAAGTTTATCGTCTACGATTACCGAATAATGCGCGCACTAGACCCAAAAAATCTCGGAGAGTTTTCCAATCTACGGATAAACAGTTTAATACATTCTGATGGGTAGTTCCGTAATAATAAGCCATTACTTTTGGATACTTTTAGCCCGGGCACCCTGTATGCATATCTATGTAAATAAAATGGGCTGTAATAAACTTAATTTTGTTGATATATGGGGTTTTTTTTTGCAATATCCTTTAACACGAAAAAATATTTTAGTCCGTTCAGCTTCGAGTCAAACGATTATCACTGTATATTTATTTGAACTTTACAAAAACTCAACGAACAAAAATCAACCTGCTAAAGCTATTAAACACATATTTCCGCATGAAGAATCCCAACACGTAGAAGTATCTGTACAAACACCAAATAAAAGGTATTTATCTGAGTAAACTTATGTAAAAATTATTCAGCGAAGAGTATGATTCTTTTTCAATGAATTATTTAACATGCTTTGAGAGGTGTTCGTAAGGAATATAGCGGGGTCAATCAAGTATGTCAAATAACACTTATTGAAAGAATCATAAATATTTAAGATACGCTGTAATTTGAGTCATGTTGTTATTTAGATATTATGCTAGGCTGGCCGGAGGTAATGCTTGGTATTCACAATGCACAATAAGATGTTCGGAACTCCATGTGTTTGTAATATTCGAGGAATCTAACTTCTTTTAGAGGGAAATGTTAACAATTAGGAGACTAGAATAGAAAAAGGATTCTAAAACATAGTACATATTTAAAGAAAGAATTACTTGCTGCTATTTGCCAAGAAAAATTCCTGAAGTTAGTATTTTTACTCGCATTTCGTAAACTTAAAATGAAATTTCAGAATATATTTATTAAGTTTTCTATATATAAAAACGTTCTATTACTTCTCTTTTTCTTTTTTTGTTAAAATTAATTTTTTTCAGGATTGATATTTCAGTAAAATTGACATTCCAGTAATGGCGATCAGAAAAAGAATTCGTGAAGAACAATAATTTCACCTAAATAGTATGAAATATCAAAAGAAATTTACCGAGATAAAATGGAATTGATTCCAAAGGACATTTAACAGCAGAGAAAGGAAGGTCAATTGATTTAACAAGAAATCACTACAAATCTAGATAAACGTATAGTTGTGAAAAGAAAATTCCATATAAAAATGCACCGTTCCAGTTTAAATGAAATATTTTCTCAGATATTTATTGTACCTCATTAAATAAACATATTTATTCTTTTAATTGCGATCATGAAATAAAACTGATAAAAGTCAAGTAAATGCAAACATTCACTTCCACTGCATTCTAGTATTTTTTATGACTTCCAAAGGCTGAAACATTTTTTGAAAAGAACTACATAGGATATTTTTTCTTTTTCCTTTGACCAAAATTATCAAAAGTGAATAATATGACATAAAAAATAGAGAGTATACTTTCATCACATTTATTACCGATAAAATATTTTTTTCATTCTGTTTGTATGACATTAACGAATTTCCCTTTTGTATGATATAAAGGAATTAATTTATTGCGTCATTCTAAAACAAAATTAGGAGAAAATGCAACTAAAATTACTTATTAATAATTTAATTAGAATATTTTATTTTTATAGATATATATTAATATTTAATAAAAATATTTTATTTATTGAGTTTAAAGAAGTTTTATACACACATACATTATTCGAATTTGGAAACTTCTTCAATATTCGAATTCTAATATTTGTCGTTCGTTTCCTTGGAATTTTGACATGCTGATAAGTGATTATTTATTTTCCAATTTCTTGTAATATAATTCTTAAATTTTTCTAGTAATTCCATTTTTAAAATAAAAAAAAGTTGGTTAAATGCACTATTAATAAGAATTTAATGATAAAACATCTGTTTTTATTTGAGATATAATTCTATTATCTCGGTTTAAAGCCGGCTTATTTCACAAATCATTAGCTTATTAGGTCAAGAATAAATAATTATTATCTCTGCATTTTTCAGGTAATTCCATATCAAATAAACAAAACAAAAAAAAGATATTTGAGAAATTGTTGCCAAAGAATTTAATTGATTTTATTTTTATTTAAGTCCCTCTATAAAGCAGCACGAGGGCTGCTGTCGACGGACCTCGTAATTTTGAACCATGGTCAAGTGAGGAGGACAACACCTTGAAAGAATTGAAACATTACGTTTAAAGGAGGAATCACTCTAAACTATTATTGGGTAATACAGTAATTTAAAAAACTCACAAATACTCACTCTAACAATTGCTGAACAAATAAACACGATTTTTTAAGAAAATCCAACTACCAAGAGAATATTCAACCACATTTAAATGTAATTTAATCTGTGGCTTGATTGATTGATTATTTACGTCACGCTTTAAAGCTATTCTATGGTTATTGATGATGGACTTTTTAACTTTGAACTTAACTAGATAGTAAAATGCAGTCGAATAAATTTAAAAGAAAATTATCTTATATAAAGAAACTTACATTCTTAATATCTCCATCATGTACTGTTGTAGAACAATAAAAAGAATGTTTAGTTCCTGCATTTTCACATGTTTTTTTAAACATCTTGCCTTCAATGGATATGAATTTTATAAAATTGCAATCCCTACATATTCTGAGACCTGCTTCAGTGCAGATTTCAAATGCGTTGATTCTAGCTTTTAGATATTTTGAAAGTTGTGGCTTACACTCTGAAAAGCACCGAAATAATCCGATTTGAATCATGCCTAAGTATAAAAATAATTGAGTGATCTTAGTTCTTAGTCTATTAATTAGAAGCATAACTAAAGCCTACAGATTTACTAAAAATAGAGAAATATATAAAATTCTCAAAATTCTACCATTTAAAGCCTATATCCAAAAATTAGCAATAAATTTTTTCGACTATCTCCCTAATATCAATAATGCGAATATCCTAAATTTAGAAAAATACGATCCCAATGTAAATAAAAAGAGGCCCAGAAAAATACTACTGGACTTCTATAATCCCCCTTAACGTTAATTTTTAGTCATTCCCCTGAGGTGAATGACCCTTTTCTTCTAAATTTTATTCATTTCTTTTAAATTTTATTATACTGCGACCCACACAGGCAACCTAACTTTTCAAACTTTAAAATTTCCATGACTCCAGGATAGCCAATTGAGTGCCAGCTCACTGATCCCTAACGACCAATAGCAGATGAGTCTCTCGTCTGCTATGCATGACAGGGAACATATTTTCTTTTGAAGCGCCAGCACGCAGCCTGCGTGCTTTTTCTCCGTGTGAGTTATCTGTAAGAAAAAGAGAAAGAGAGGATCGCCGCCGAAGCGATAGTGAGGGGGGAGTTCGAACTTGAAGCTTGTCTGCGTTGTGACTGAAATTTCTTTGCTATTTTTGATACCGCTGACACCAACCATCTTAGCCACACTCACTTTCTCCTTCCGTGTCCACCCAATCAGGAAACTCCGTATCTATAAAGGCCATTCAACATCAGAGCCCCAATACAGTCAGATATGGGATGGAAGAACGCTTCGCGTTCCATTTCCCAATGATGTTCAGCGTTCAGTACTTAGTCTGAATGTAACTTAGTGTGTAGCAAACATCTTTTCCCGTTAGTGTGAGAGATAACTAAAAGAAGAGATATTACCTAAAAAAACAACAATTTTATTCTATTCAATTCCAAATCTAACATGGTTGCAAAGAACCAAAAGGAGCTAGTTTGTCCTAATTAGTAATAATTATAATTATAATTACTTAATATGAATATATGAAGAATTACAGAAGCATGGGTTATCTTCTCCGGATATACTGATAATTCAATGATTGCTCAAACTAGATTCAGATATTGCTCAAACTAGCACCAACGCGCCCTACTGCTATATTCCTCCTCGAATTCTATTCACTTATCTTTAGATATCAATTATCTTTTACCTAAGTCATGGTTTATTAATAGAAAGAGGGTCTCAAATCAAACAATCTTCTATATATAAAAGTACTTCCCTCTTAGGGTTAATAGAACTCGAAGAGAATCCGTTGCAAGTGTAAATAATTACGAATCGTTCAAAAATTCAATGCTCTATTAAAAATAATAATAAATAATGAGAAATTGTGAATATATATATATATATATATATATATATATATATATATAATAAATTTTGAAAATTTATGAATCTGGAAAAAAAATCCATCATTACCGTTGATGGTATACAAACAAGATGAATTGACAGAAAACATAAGAATAAAATGATTAACGAGAAAATTAGTATCATTGTGGTAAAAGCATGGGGTGCTTTGTACTACATTTTTACACTAATTCAGCATTTAGGAATAGAACTAGTAATAAATTATAATAATTAACATAGAGCACCCCACGCTTTTATCCCAATGACATTAATTTTCTCGTTAATCATTTTATTCTTATATTAAGAATTATTTTTTTTACTTTTTAGTTCGATTCACACTATAAAAGCGTGTTTTTTATAGTTTTTTTTAAAACTATAATTTATTTATTTGAGCCCACACAGTATATCTGTATGCAAGCTATTCTTACTAGAAAATCAATAAGAGTAAATATAGATGAATGTGCCGAAATATTGCACCCACGCGAGGGCGCTGGTGTGCGCACATCTGTATTAAAATTGTAAAGATCGTTAGAGTGTGTGTGTGTAACTTGTATCGTAGGATGTAAGCCGCATCGCGGCAATTCGTATCTAATTAAACATTACTATACCTAAATTATCTCATGGAATTATTGTGGACTGACTAACTAATTCGCCCGGATATACACTCCTTTCGTTTCGAAATACTCATGGACATTGCTTCGTTTATAATTCGCTACAAGGTGCATCGGCCGGGAAGGTCATTCGCTGCGTGATGGGGGGTGAGTACTTTCGTTTTGTCTAACTTTGAATTCGGTATTTGTCTAGTTAAGCTTATTTCTCATCATTTCTGATTTTGGTTTATTCGTAACTGTCGGTATTTGGAAGGTTGCTCTGGTATAGTTTTGTTTATTTGTATGCATATTGTTAAGCTGAATTTTGTTTGAAAGTTGTACTAAGTTGCATTCAGAATTGGTGTTGTCATTTGTATATTTGTTTGCAATTATAGTGGTTTGGTTTAAAATGGATGCAGCAAATAAGGATATATTAGAAAGAGCGAAAAAGACTCGATCTGTTTCGAGATCCCTCGTGACAAAACAAATTAATAAATTAGAATCCGAAATAAGCAATACAGCTGATAAAACAACAGTACATGAGATATATATGCAATTAATTTCTAAATTTGAAGAGCTGAGTACACTCGATAAGGAAATTGAGAATTTAATAGATATTGAGAGTCTAGAAGAAGAAATCGTAACTCGCGAAGAATATCGAGATAAATTTATAATTTGGAAAATCCGTGCTGAACGTTAGATAGAATCAGTTTCGAACATTGCTATTCAAAATTCGGTGGAAAATCAACCACAAAACATAACACTTCCTTTAAATAGTACAGTTAGTTCTGTTTTATCAAATCAACCGCGTTTACCTAAACTCACATTAGAATCTTTTTCGGGCAAGGATATCAGTAGTTTTCCCAGTTTTTGGGCTAGATTTAAATCCGCAGTACATGAAAATTCGAGTTTAAATGATGTGGACAAATTTTCCTATTTGAAATCGGTTGTCACATCTGATGCAGAATTGGCTATACGAGGCTTAACTCTAACATCGGAAAATTATGCAAAAGCAATTAAAATTTTAGAAAATCGGTTCGGACGTAAAGAACTTATTGTTGACTTTCATATGAATCGCTTGTTAAATTTGACCCCTGTCCGTAAATCGTTTGATGTTATTGCGTTAAGAAATTTATATGATCAGTTAGAAATTAATATAAGGGGACTTGAATCTCTTGAAATCTCTCCCGATTCCTATAGTTGTCTCTTGTTTCCGATAATTATGAAAGCTATTCCCCCTGATTTAGCACATTAGAATATAATAAAAAACATAATGAAACACAATCACAAATCACTGATTTAATTGCATATTTGCGAAGCGAAGTAGAAAGTCGCGAACGCACAGAACTTTTAGTAAAACCGCATGACCTAGAATTGAAAAATAAAAATTCCTATTCCAATACTAAGTATTTCGAAAGAACGTCTCATAGCTATCCACAGTCAAATCGAAGGGTTCAAGGTCATTCTCGATTCCACCCATCTCATAAATCGTTTTCCTCTGCAAACGAATTGCTGACGGCTGCAAATTCGAATTGCTTATTTTGTTTCGAGAATACTCATATGTCTGATTTGTGTGAGAATTTATGCGTTCAGAAAAAAAGAGCTAAATTAATTAAAGAAGGGAGATGTTTCATTTGTTGCAACACTGGTTGTTATGTTAAAAAGTACAAGAAAGAGGTTTGTTCGTATTGTAAAGGTCGACATGCACGTGCTATTTGTTTTAAGTTAGAAAAATCTAAGCAAAATTCGCATTGGGATTTGGAGGAAAAGAATGTTGACGTTAAAACTACGTCTTCAAATTCTGTGTTTCATAACAGAGGTGGAGTTTTATTGCAATGTGTGAAGGCCGAAATTATAGGTCGTTCTTCATCGGATAAGATATTTTGCCTTTTTGATAATGGAAGTGAGAAGTCGTTCATCAAAAAAAATGTGTCTCGGAGGTTGGGGTTGAAAATATTGGGTTCGGAAAGGCTAAGTATTTTTTCGTTCGGTTGTAAAACTCCTAAAAAACAAACTTGTAGTAAGGTCGAGGTTAGGCTAAGGAATGTATTAAGCGGAGAAGAGACTGTGATTGAGGCATTGGAAATTGAGGAAATTTCAAAGGCAACACTTAGCCTACCTAATCCAGATGCGTGGGCAGAAATGGAGTCGAAAGGGTTTAGGCTAACATTCAGTTGTAATGAATCTTCTGAGAATTGTGAAATTTCATTGTTAATAGGTTCCGATTTTTATTGGTCTTTAACACATCGGATAAAAAGATTAGATTCATCATTGGTTGCAGTCGAGACTAGGCTAGGATGGTCTCTTCAGGGAAAGTGTGATGAGCGGAGTGATTGTACTTTGGGGGGTACATTTGGTTCACAGTGAAGAGGAATCGATTTCGACTGAGCTAAGGAGATTTTGGGAGATAGAAAGTTTAGGAATACTTGACAAGGGTTCAGTGACTTTAGGTAATGGGGATGAAGAGATACTTAGTGAGTTTGATAAATCAATTAATTTCGTAGATGGTCGATATCGTGTAAATTTGCCATGGAAACCAGGTATGAGAGAGGCTTTACAAAATAATAAAACTGTCGCACGTAAGCGTTTTGAGGGGTTGGTTCGTAGGTTTAAATGTGATCACGAGTTGTTCTGCGAGTATAAGGATGTAATTGATGACTATGTTAGGGAAGGTATTGTTGAGCGTACTTCTTGTGATTCTTTATTGGGTAGTCAGGGATTTTACCTACCCCATCATGCAGTGATACGTAGCGACAAAACCACAAGTCCTATTCGAATAGTATTTGATGGTTCAGCACACGAAAATGGACAGTCATCGTTAAACCAAAGTTTATATACGGGACCAAATTTGCATCCCAACATTTTAGAACTGCTTTTATGTTTTCGAAAAAGTCCTGTAGCATTTACAGCTGATGTGAAATCGGCTTTCCTTCAAATTGAATTAGATTTCCGTGATCGAGATTTTACACGTTTCTTCTGGACTGATAATTTGAATAACGAGCCATACGTTTTGAATTTCACGAGAGTTCTTTTTGGACTTCGACCTAGCCCATACCTTCTCGCAGCAACTTTAAAACATCATTTTAAGAAGTACAGAGAGAAATATCCTCATACATTTGAGTTGCTAAATAGTTCCATTTATGTTGATGACCTCATTTGTGGTCAGAATGATGTTCCGGGCGCTCTACGTACTACCTTAGAGTGCTTGCAAATATTCAGTGACGCAGGCATGTTATTGCGCAAATGGCGAAGTAATTCGAAACAACTTAATTTGTTATGGCAGCAAGAAGGTGTCAAAACGGAATCCTCTGAAACTAGTGCTATTGATCTTAGACCTCCAACTAAGGTTTTAGGACTTGCTTGGGATCCAGAAAATGATTTGATTTATTTCGATCCAAAGGATCTATTGACGTTTATGTCACGTAGAGGAGAATCGAAAAGATTTATTCTAAATGTGGTTGGTCGCATCTTCGACCCCATTGGAATTCTTGGCCCATTCGTTATCAAATTTAAATGTCTACTTCAGGAACTTTGGACTCTAGGAGTAGAATGGAACTCTGAACTTCCCCCAAAGCTACGACACAAGTGGCAGCAGTGGAGTAGCGAAGCTGAGGGCTTGACCGAGATAAAGATACCACGGTTCTATTTAGGTAACATAGATCAAGAAATATCAAAGTGTGAAATACATTGTTTTTCAGACGCGAGTAAATCAGCTTATGGAACAATATTATACTTGCGATTTGTTACTTGTAATAACGAAATCGAAACTAGTTTCATTTGTTCAAAAAGTCGTGTGGCACCTTTGAAATCATTGACGCTTCCTCGTCTTGAACTGACAGCAGCCTTATTGTCAGCTAGGTTGGCCAAACAGGTGTCATCTTGTCTCAAATTTGATGCTAATATATATTATTGGACCGATTCTCTCATTTCGTACTACTGGATACGCGGCGATTCTTCAGCGTTCAAACCATACATTAAAAATCGTGTTCAAGAGATACAATTGCTCTCTGATCCGATGCAGTGGGGACACTGTCCAGGAAAGGACAACCCTGCTGATCTCCTTTCGCGTGGTACATCTGCCGTCAAGTTAGCACAGAATGAGCTGTGGTGGCATGGCCTACCTTGGCTTAAACTAACACCCGATCATTGGCCAAATCGTCACCGAGATATTTTAGATTCGGAGCTCTGCTCGGAAGAATTAGAACATCGTTCTAGTGTGCATGTGGCAGTTACTCAACAGAGGGAAGCTCTTGTTGACATAAATCGATTCAGCAGCCTTAAGAAACTTTTTGAAAACGACTGCTTGGGTTTTCCGATTCGTGAACAATGCTAGAAACATTTGCAAATCGATGGACTTCTACATTACTGCAGATGAAATACAAAATGCTGAATATTTTTGGCTTAAATGTGTTCAATCCGAATTTTATTCAGCTGAGATATTAGCCTTAAAACAAAACGAACAACTTCGATCTAGCTCTGAAATAAAGAGTTTAGTGCCGTATTTGGATGAAAATAATTTATTACGACTTACTGGACGGTTGCTTGAAGCAGACTTATGCTTTGGTGAAAAGCATCCTGTTATTCTTCCTCGACGCTGTAAATTTACAGAATTACTTGTTATTAGGGAACATGAACGAATTGGTCATTGTGGCGTATCTGCAACTTTGACTCAACTTCGGAAAAAATATTGGATACCTAAGGGTCGTCAGTTGGTGAAAACAATGATTCGAATCTGTCTCGTTTGTAAAAAAATACAGTGCCAAACCAGCTGACCAGTTAAGTGGTCAGTTGCCCCGAGATAGAATCACCCAATCTCCTCCTTTCCAAATTGTAGGAATTGATTTTACAGGTGCAATACTTGTTAAGGACAATCAAGGGACTCGCAAGTCTTATGTTTCTTTGTTTACATGTACAGTCACTCATGCCGTACACTTAGAACTTGTGTCGGACATGTCCACAAAGTGTTTTTTACTTGCTTTACGGAGATTCCTCGCTCGTAGAGGTAATTGCAAGGTAATATACTCCGTTAATGCACGTACATTTAAAGCAGCTGAAAGGGAGCTAGCATATTTTGCCAACATCTTGAAAGACAGTGAATTTCAAAATTTTGTCGCAGATAAAGGTATTCACTGGAAGTTCATAGTTGAACGTGCGCCTTGGTGGGGTGGATTTTACGAACGTCTTGTTAAAACTATAAAGGATCCTTTACGTAAAATACTTGGCAGGGCACTTCTAACATTTGAAGAACTTTCAACGATACTTTCAGAAGTTGAAGTCATCGTTAATCATCGACCACTGACATACGTGGAGAAGGATCCAGGAGAGCCGGAACCACTAACACCGGCCCACTTCCTCGAGTTAGGTTATGGTGACTCTAAATATCCTATACATTTCATCGAACTGATCGACGCCACTACGGCAAAGGAGTCGTACAAGAAAAAGAAAGACTTACCGAACTCTTCTTTTAAAACAACTTTGGAGACGCTGGAAAGAACAGTATTTGCTCCAGTTAACAACAGCTAATCATTTTAAAACACCATCTGTTCATAAGAATTTAAAATTAAACGACGTAGTTCTTGTTGAAGGAAATGTAAAATCAAAATTGTTGTGTGAACTTGGAATAATCAAAGAAATATTTATTGGAAGAGACGATAACGTTAGATCTTGTCTTGTAAAAACTTTTAAAGGTCTCTTCAAAAAACCCATTCAATTGCTGTACCCTTTAGAAATTGTATAATATACTTGTACTAATTTGTTTATATTTTTCAGATTAATGGTAGGAGATTACACATTATTAATTAATCTCTGTTAAATTTATTTTTTGTGAAATCTTGAGGTATGTATCCTAGTATTTGTTCGTTTGTAAATTGAAGCTTTGTCATCTTTAAGTTTCATTACATTGTGTACTTTAATGTATATTTACTTTTTCCTTCTAATATGTATAATTTAGATTTGATTAGTAGTATTGTATCAGTATTTTCTTTGTAAGAATTGTATTTCAATAATTGTTTGTATTAATTGTGGTTCGATATTTACTGGGTGAACATTCTGTTCACCGGTGGGGTGTGTGCCGAAATATTGCACCCACGCGAGGGCGCTGGTGTGCGCACATCTGTATTAAAATTGTAAAGATCGTTAGAGTGTGTGTAACTTGTATCGTAGGATGTAAGCCGCATCGCGGCAATTCGTATCTAATTAAACATTACTATACCTAAATTATCTCATGGAATTATTGTGGACTGACTAACTAATTCGCCCGGATACACACTCCTTTCGTTTCGAAATACTCATGGACATTGCTTCGTTTATAATTCGCTACAATGAAAGTTGGTTGATTCTAACTTGAAAGACTGTGATGAGAATTTCAAAATAATTACGGGAAAGTGCATTAGGGTACATTTGTTTCATTTTAAACTTATTTTAAGATTAAATGTGCTTACAGCTATAAATGATTCGAAATGAGCAAATAACGTCTCTTCAAGGTCATTTCCATGACGAAAGTAAGTTATTTTATCAAACCCTGAACTGTTTCAGTGAAATGATGAAATGAACTATAGTCAGGATTTGCATTGGCAAACTGATGTCCGGGGGGGGAGACACCTGGGCGGTCGAGTCCTTGTACTTTCGAACCATACAAGTAGTACTTTCGATCCAATAAATATCAACCCCTATCTTTAAAAAAATGGCACCGTAGGATTAACATAGGGATTGATATTTTAGTGTGTAAGTAACCGAGAGAAAAGATGTTACACATAAAAAAATACCAGCCCAATTTTCTAGTTATTTGTTAACTAGTTTCGAATGAATAATTTGTATTTCATTGACTATTGTTGTACTACTTACTTGTACGTTTAATAACGCACCATATTTGTTAAATAAACACTTATAAACTCTTGACAATATTATTTTATCATTTCACTGAAACATGTCAAGGATTTGTTTAAATCGCACACTTTTATCAGGGAAAGGACCTTCAAGAGACGTCATTTGAACATCTCCCGCCAATTGATCATTTTTCTTAGGGATTTGATGAAATTCCTAATTCTATCATTTTCCTGAGACAGATACATAGATAGATAGCCTTCATATAGTATCTCAGCTAAACCGAAAAGATACTCTGTTACAAAGTCAGTTTTGTACCAGTGGTTAACTCGTATGGTTTGTTCGTTTTTTGATAAATAAAGTAGATGAATTAAACTTGAATAAATAAATAAAAACATATAAATATTTTATGCAGAACATGTGACATTAGAAGACGAATTTCTTATCCCGCTTTTTTTTTTCTTGTAGGCCATTTAATTCATGAGTTTACTATTTCAAAGCTAAATCGAACGAAACATTCTTTATCACTCAAAACGGTTGAATAAAAAATTATTATAATTAATCTCGTTCCCATCCATTCACACGCAATTATAAATGGATTTTTCATGCCAAAATTGATAATTTCCTCGCTTTCTGTCAACTCAAACCCTCATTTATATCAATAAAGCCTATCCAACCTTTCACTTGTCAATCACATCTAGAAAGTTGACCTTTTTATTTTTTAAAAAATTCTAAAACCTTTCTATAAGATTTACGGGTAACGTCCACGAATCCGTGTAGGTGTATAAAAAGCGAGTTCGATTCGAAGTAGGCGTGTAGAAAGTGAAAGCTTTAGATTTTCAAGGCTACATGTCTTGGATGTTCTTTTTCATTACTTTTTTTTCCCACCCATTTTCCCGCCACTCCTGGTACCATTGTTTTCTCGTTCCGTGCTTTTGCAACGTTATTTGTTGAATGTTTACATGGTTTGGGAGAAATGAAACGATGCAGCGAAAGTTTTATTTTTAGATCGTTCTCTCTTTCCGGATGTTTTTCGTTCGAAAGTGCTTCTCATTTTTGGAACTATTACGATTTTCCTTGTTCTAATGAAGGAAGGTATATGTATATTCAGACATATATATATATATATATATATATATATATATATATATTAGTGCTATATAAAATGTTTGTACTTTTGGGGAAATTCAAAGAAAAGTTGATTATCTTCCTAAAAAAAAGAAACATTGCTGATCTGTTTATTTTTCATTGTAAATCCAGCTCCCCCTAAAAAATTGATAAGTCGCACTTGGATGATTTTCGAAAAAAAGTTTGAGTTTAGATTAACTCAGATCTCTCAGAAGCTTTTTGTACTGAACGAGGTCTGAAACAGGGAGATTCTCTTGCTTGTTTGTATATTGTTCAATATGGCTCTTGAAAAAGCTGTTAGAGATTCTAATATAAACACCAGGAATACTTTTTTTAATAGAACACGTTGTGATGGAACTTTACCGGATTTTCTTACTAATCCTCTTGGGGAATCTTTGGGGCCAGAATGGCATTATTTCATATCCGATCCTCTAAAAAAGAAACCACGATATGCGGATTAGTTATTAGATATATATTGGAGCTTAAGTATTCGCGTGTTAGCAGATGGAAGTATAACAGGAGTAGAATAGAAGGAGACACACACACAGAAAGCTGAGAAGCTGATCGCCGTGAGATATTGGTAAGTTATTAATTATACAAGTGTAATTATAGAACGGACTTCAGTGTGTTAAGGAATCTAAGGCAAATAAGAATTCTTAGGATAACTTTTCATAAAGATAATGATTAGGATTCCAGGCGCTATTTACTTAGAATTTAGAATTACGTTATATCACTCCTGATTACATCCCTATTAGTTAAGACTTGTGTTGTGTTGATCAATATATTGGAACAGTAATAAATTAGATTTATTATGACGAATTTGGGTGATCAATCATTTCTTTCTACAAGTCTAGGTCGCGAAAATGAAGAGGTGATACCCCCGGGCCACGGGGTATCACAACATACTCAAAGAACCCTGGAAAAGTGGCAAAGATGCAGCAGATTTTTGCGTTACCCAGTGTGCACCACGAGGAGGTCTACTACAGTACACCCTAAGAATGCTGACTTTCTTGCGAAGAAAGAAACTCGTTTGTTACTATCTTGCCTTAGTTACGTCATGGACTGCAATTGCTTATGATGCAAAGTTAACATAACATAGTCAATTTTATTGACACAACTGTATTTTAAAGTTTATTTCTGTTATATTTACGATTTTTAAGTCTTATTTTTTTTTAACGTGGCTAGTTCAGGGGAAAAGAATAAAAATTTCAAGATAGTAAGTGTAACCAAGCGAGAATTTCAAATTTGATGAATCTAGAAATGTGGCATTATTAGTAAAGGCGACAAAGCGGAGTGGGTTTTATGCTCTGGAATAGTGGTATGCAGAACATCGTCTGAAAAACGGCATTTTGAAACAAATCGCAAGTCCTCTTGTCAAAATAATTAAAAAATAATTAATTCCTTAAAAACCGATTGGCAGATGACTCCAATTCAACATGCATTCTACTAAAAGATACATCTTACAATCCTAATATAAGTTATTTGTCATCCACCTGCAACAACAGAAGTCGCACTCATGTTACTTTAATTTGAATTGCACATGTAACTAAAACATTTACAACTATACAGTGCAATAGGTATTTTTTTCATTGTAAATAAAGAGATTTGTGTTCTTAGTATTTAGTTTTATATTTTCCCAATAATCACGAGTCAAAATTATTTGACCGCACGTCCATACCTCATCAAACACTTCTTTAGAAAAAATGGCACGTTGATCCATTGAGGTTCGCCACCCCTGCTCTACACAATGGATCTTCAGTGGCACGAGGTTTCCAACTATGACTGGACAACGCTGACCACGAGTTCGTGATCATGACAACTCGGCAATTTCTGCCAACTAATTGCCGTATAAACACATTTTTAAAATTAATCATTATTGTGTTCATAATGCTATTTGCATCAAATGTTTCTTTCTCAGCTGGGAATTTAAATTAAAATAAATTCTTATCTTATATTAAAACTTGTACATATCTCATTGTGAACGCAGTAAGGTTACTTTTGCATTTGAAGATTTATTTTCCAAAAACCCTTGCAGTGCTACTGCCTTGTAACAATTACTAACAATTTAATTCTGGTATGATAAATAAATAAAGCAAAAACTGTTATTACAAACAAATTTTCTCAAGAAATTCGCCTAATTTGTTTGCCAAGCAAAACAGAAGTACCTTTTCTTTTTCGAAGTATTTTGCTAGCAAAACAACGATAAAAGCTCGAACAGTCATAAAAAAAAACATTGCAGTTACGGCTTGTGTAAATAAATATTTCAGGTTATTTTTCACGCACAATTACTATAAACAGATATATATATATATATATATATATATAATATATGAATATAAAATAATACTGTTTATGTTTCTTTTAATTCACGGAAAGTCAACACAAAAGTTATATTTTTTCCAGGAATACATCTATTTACATTTTTTTTCATTATTCATTCATGTATTTTATTTTTTCACGATTCCTTGATTGATTACTTGTATTGTAAAGAGAGTATAGCAACACATGCTATTTATTCTGCGCTTAGGATAAAAGCATTAAACGTTCTTTCCTTAAAAAGTTCTGAAAATTTGAACGGGCCCATGCCTTTCAACCACTTTCCATTAGGTCTTTTTGTAATTACTTATTTTATGCTCTTCAAACAATTGATAAATGATTTTATACATATTTTATTACAGAGATATTCTGGCATACTGATTTGCTTTTTATTCAATCTTTTTGGAACGTTTCTACCGAAAGCAAAATTCAACCAAAAAACTTCTTACTTTTGAATAGGGGTGGGCAGACTTTTACATGGCACGGTCTACTTTTAATTTTTTTCAAGGTTATTGCGGTCCACCATGTGACGTCGGTGCGATGAGCAAAAGAAAAAAAGAAAAGAAAGCTCAACTCAATATTTTATTATAACAATAATAAATACAGTGTGTACTTACCAACATAACTACAGCAGAAAAACTTACTCTTTTAAAACTACGTTTTAAGTAAAACGCAAAATGCGAACATAATAATAATAGACATAAATTTAATTTTAAATTATGCGTTTTCAAACCATTCACAATACATCACAAATTAAATAATTTTCACTTAAAATTAGTTCTTATAGCTATAGTCTCAATAGACAACTTAGTCTTCATTTTATCCGCCCCAATCTTGAATACCTTGATATATAATTACTAACTGCTAATCTTACACCGTATTTATTCTATGTGGTCGTCTGTGAAACGGGAATATGTTGTCTTAATTATATTTATTCTTCGTTGAAAATGTAGATTTACACTGGTAGGTAGAGCGAATGAACGATGTTAAATGAATTGCAGCTTTTTTAAATTGGGGATACTTTACTTCGACTAATAGATTCCAAAAGTTATTCTTCACAGATTACGTCCTGTAGAAAGAGAAAAGCTTCGCTTTCCTCGAGAGATAAAGAGAACATGTAACATATATTTAGTTATATTTTTCACATCAACATTACTAAGTGGATGCAACTTTTGTGTGATTCTGGTCTCGTAAATTCTTGAAAACGTCCGTCAAATTTGGGTTGGAGTTTTATTCACGGGTGTTTCTATTACCTTGATAAGTATCTGTTTCTTTTAGTAAGCGCGTCTAAGGCTTTATGTGAAGGTGGTCATCCCTAAATATCCTGGTGGTCCACCGGTAATGCCCTTCCTGGCTTTTGAACCACGATTAGATTACGTCGACACTTTTGCTGGTATCCCACTCCGCATCCACGCTACACACTGGCATAACGGAGGTTGTTAGCGCCCCCTGCAAAGTCAGATTTTGCCTTTAATATTTAATAAATTGGTTAAATACGTACTAAGCGTCAGTCAGGCTTTGGGGGCCCCTAGAACCCTTTCCCCCCTCAATGTGGGAGTGTATATTACGCCACTGACACAACACAAACATAACTTATGCGCGACTTATTCCTGAAGTAGCTCCCTCACCGTCATGCCTACCTATGAGTGTAGGAGGAATAAAAGCAGAACCAGATACTTCCATACTAACAATTATTTATTTATTCAAACACACTAATCAATAACAGTTTAACCTTTAAGTGAATGTCCTAGGAGTGATGGAGAGAAAGCAATAAACCCTAAGTGAACAAGCGCAAGTAACCAATTTAGCTTAACCTACCCTATCGTTGACTACAAACCCCCAATCCACTAATTTAATACAGTGGCACACACACACAAACACCGCTCTTAATCTTAATCTACAAAAATCAACTTGGCTCTATCTCACCTGCGTGGCGAATGTAACAGCTCTTCTCAGCTCCTTCTTCTATAATTACAAAAACTCAAGACTTTATATAGTCGAACTAATATAAATATCAAAGTTTCTGCTTGAGAGGGATAACTGTGAATTAAACGCGAATGCTAGCCCAAAGATTTCCGAAGAGGATTAGTATGAAGATTGCCTAAAGATCCATCACAAACTTTGAATCCCAACAGATTTCAACGCACTTCAGTCCTATTTTATGTTGCTTTGATTGATTGTTTTTAATTTACGTCGGACATTGAATCAACACGAGGGCTATTGGCGGAGGACATCGTAATTTTGAGCCATGGTCAAGTGACGAGTTTGCAGTGGCGTAACGTACACCCCGCAACCCCCGTATTGTAGGGGGTAGGATTCTAGGCGCCCAAAGCCCGATTGGCGCCAATCACCCTTTGTTAGATCCGGCTTGGGGCCCAAAACCTGGCTTTGCAAGGGTGCGGGGGCTAATATTCTTTGTTACGTCACTACGAGTATGACTCATGAGTTGGTATTTCCCTATTCAAATTTCGATACCACGCCAAAGAGGGCTCTGAGCCTCAATAAACTTAACATGCATCAGCCCTTCTACATGGCAGATCTTTTGTGGCACTAAGACTCAAACCCACTATTCGACAACACCGGCTGTCACAGGAAAATGATGAAATTAGGAATTTCATCAAATCCCTAAGGGAGATGATCATTTGATGGTAGATGTTAAAATAACGTCTCTTCAAGGTCATTTCCCTGATAAAAATAAGGGATTTGAAAGAATCCCTGATAAGTTTCAGTGAAATGATGAAATAATATTGTCAAGAGTTTAAAAGTGTTTATTTAACAAATAGGGTGCATTATTAAATGTAGAAGTAAGTAATACAACAATAGTCAATGAAATACAAATTATTTATTCGAAACTAATTAAAAAATAATTAGAAAACTAGGCTGGTATTTTTTATGTGTAACATCTTTTCTTTGGGTTGCTTACACACTAATACACAGTCCAGTCATATTAATGTGACCACTGTAAAAAGCCAGAATAACCATCTTTCGCAGAGAGGAAAATAGTCATTTAGGATCCTCAAGGTATTCACTAGGATGTTGAGCCATGCCGACCCTATTGCTGCACTAGATTACGCGCGTGAGGATCCATGACGTGAACAACCCGATCGAGAGAGTTCCATAGATTATTGATTGGGCTTAAGTCAGGTGAGTTTTCTGGACACGGAAGAACGATAAACTGATCCTGGTGCTCTTTGAACCACGCACGTACGCTGTCAGTTGTATGACACTCCGCAATGTCCTGCTGGTAGATTCCACCATCCTGAGGAAAAACAATGCGCATAAAGGGGTAGACATGGTCTGAAAGGACAGATGCGTACTTCTATTGATCCATCGTGCTTTCCACAATGATGAATAAACACAGAAAATTTAAGGAAAACATTCCCCAGACCATAATGCTCCCGCCTCTAGTCTGAACCTTGCCAGCAATTGTTGCAGGGTGTTTGCTTTTAGACGTTTCATGCCGTATTTGCCACCAACCATCCGTCCGATGGAGTATAAAGCGTGATTAATCAGAAAACTCTACCTGTCGCCTCTCATTGAATGCCCAGTTGCGGTACCTGTATGAAAATTCCAGTCTTCGTTGCTGATGAACAGCAGTCAGCATAGGTGCATGAACTAGGCCCCTGCTTCGGAGAACCAGACGCAACAACGATCGCTGAACAGTAGTTTGGAAGACACTGTTGGTAGCCCCTTGCTTCATCTGGGTGGTATGTTGTTTAACGGTAGCACGTCTATTCTCCCGAACTCACCTCTGCAGCCATCTGTCACCTCTATCACCTATGGCCCGTGGTACACCACATTTGCCACGTCACTGATTTTGGACGGTCCCATTTTGCCATGCACGGTATACTTTAACCACGGTGACACACGAACAGTCCACAAACTTAGCCGTTTCGGAAATGCTTCCAACCTTTTCCCGAAAGCCAAAAATTATGCCGTTTTGGACTTCAGATAACTCTTTACATGTTTGCATTACGCCAACGATTGTAGTGTTTTCCGAAGCCCTCACACACTCTTTATATACGCTCAATAGCACTGCGATGCCAGCATCCTTCTGTGATTGGTTATTTAACGTCAAAGTCGAAAGTACGTGGTGGTCACATTAATGTGACTGGACTGTGTATATCAATTCTTATGTTAATTCTATGGTGCCATTTTTTTAAGATATCGGGTTGATGCTTAGGGGATCGATAGTACTATCTGTATGGTTAGGAAGTACAAGGACTCGACACTCCCTCCAGGTGTCTCCCCGGACAGCATTTTACCAATGCAAATCCTGACTAGTTCATCATTTCACTGAAACAGTTCAAGGATTTGACAAAATGATTTACCTTGAAGAAACGTTATTTTAACATCTACCGTCAAGTGATCATCTCCCTTAGGGATTTGATGAAATTCCTAATTTCGCCATTTCTCTGCGACCTATCCACCATAGTAACAAAAACAACGTGATGAAATAGAAACAGTTACGGGATTTATTTGTTAAAAAAAAACCACTAAAAACAAAAATAATCGAGATTCATTACAAAATAGCTATACTTTGTAATGAATCTTGCGAGTCACAAAATTATTCAAGGCGGGACGCGGGTTGACCACCCCTGGTTTAGTTGTTACCAATTTTACAGAAGCGTTGCTGAAAACTCTTGAAAGAGCGAATTTTATTAATGGAATGATTTTTCAACTTTTAAAAACTTAATATTATTAGTAGATGTATGAATTACAACTTGGCGAATTTTCGTTAAAACTAAGACAATCTTCCGTCTGGCAATTATTTCAGACTCTCTTATATTTGGCGAAGACGTCTCCTTCAGAAATACATTTCATTCAAGATCTTTGTTATGAAAATTGTTTTTATAATAGAAGAATACTTACTCCTATTTTTATGACGGAATAATCATTTTTCACATTCCTCGCTTTTTTTTAAAGGAATTTTTTTTTATTCTTTTAATATTTTAAAAATAATACTCTCTTCAAAGGGATAAAGACCGTGGATAATATTACAGAAGAGTTATAAGGAAATGGATTAATTTTGAAAATGTATGTAATTTTCTATCATTTGCTTTTCACTCCATTTTAAGTTAATATAAATAAGAATTTCCATTATATTTATAATGAGGTAGTGAAAAATTTTAAATAAATTCTGAATATCATTTATTTCTATAAAAGAATCCGTATTAGTGTTAACCTCTTATCTGCAACTTAAGTGGTTCTAGAATAACGCTTTTTTTCCACTAATGCCTCAATTTACGAAAATGATTTCCGCTTTTCCAGACTCCTTTAAGCACTTCATCAGGATGAAAGAGATAAAAAAACAATTTCCGGAACACCCAACAATTACGTTTGTCAAAATAACTTTATAATGGTATTATAATAGTTACCTCAAGGAATCACTGGGACATTTGAGAACAAAATTCGGAACCATTCACATAGCCCCCACCTTCATTGTACCTTTGGCTGATTTCGTGAATAGGAAATTAAACAAAATAATAAGATCAAATAAAAAAAGGGTTTTTTTGGGGGTGGGGGAAATCGATAGACTATATCATATTTTTACTTTCTTCTCAAGGTAGCTCATCTTTTATAACGAACTTGGGGATGGGAAGAGCTAAATAGCTTTGATGCTATCAAGAATGACAGCATATACGAGGTGCGATACACAAAAAACAAGACTGGTCCAATAAATCATTGTACTTACAGAATCAGTTCTCCGTGACAGTATCACCTTCAAAGTAGTTCCCTTCAGCATTCACACACTTCTGCATTTGGTGCTGTTTTTATTGGTAACATTTCTGGAACGAGGGTTTTGGAAGGCCCTTCAGGAGATTTTCCGTTTTTTGCTTAACCGCTTCAACTGAGATTAAAAGGGTTCCTTTTAAGCAAGTTTTAACTGTAGGAAATAAAAAAAAATCGCAAGGGGCCAAATCAGGTGAACAAGGAGGATGCCCCCTCACAGTTATGTTTTTGCTGCTTAGAAACTCCTTGACAGACTGCTTGACTTTTTCTCGATGTGTTTTTAGTACTTCAATGTAGAAGTGTTGATTAACAGTCTGACCACCGATGTTAGTGGGAACCCACTCATATCACGAATTTTGGCTATGTTTTGGTCTGTATTTGCTGACCTTGCGTGCCCAACATGTTCATCATCTTCCACATTGACCCTTCCCCTGAAAGCCTCTTACACCATTCAAATGCATGTGCACAAGACTAAGATTCACCTCCATAAACCTCGGTTAATATTTGAAATGTTTTCGTGGTTGATTTCTTAAGTTTCACAAGAAACTTGATGTTGATTCGATATTTTCCCGGTAGAATGCAGTTGCACGTGTTCACTCAGTGACGCAATACTCCCAACTGGCGTGATCGATTAAGGCGAAACTGGTCACATGGATAAAGGAGGTGTGTGGGATGAAGCCACCAAAACGGTTATTGCTAACTCCACTCCTTTTTCAAGCTACACTTTTAGTCTCGTTTTTTTGTGTGTGTGTCACACCTTGCATTATTATATCTATAAACCATGAGAGACATTTTATATAAGCACACACAAAGCATATATATAATATTTACTATTAAAACAATACTATATAATTAAAATTTATACATAATTTTCATAGCCTTGCTGGTATATAGATCGATCCATTCGGGAGGTTCTAGCTGGAAAACTCTGATCATGTTCTCTCTCTTTCTAGAGATCATGGTAGCCAAGTGGTCATACCCACAAGTCCTTGGCCCATCGTGTAGAGGGGGCCGATGCACGTTAAATATGTCGAGCCTCAAACGTCCTCCCGTCGGCGTGATGTGAAAGTTTGGAGATAGGGGGTGTCGTCTCAGGTGTCATCCTCGTCAGTCGATCGTGGTCCAAAATGACGGATTCTGTCGCCAACAGCCCTCGTGTTGCTTTATAGTTGACATTAATAACCTAAAAAAAGCTTTTTACGAGAAAATATCAAAATCTGTTACTTTATTTACACCAAGTGGGTATCATTATGTGAATTATTCAATTATATATATTTTTTTACAGTTTCAAAGATTCATCGTTAATCAACAAATATTTGTAATGAATGGCCTTGCTTGAAAAAATAATCTATGCTTCTCTCTCTTTCCCCTCCTGTATCATTTAAGTTAACAAACTTATTTTAAAAATCAAGTAATTGTTTATATTCATTATTAACTAAATATTTAATTTTAATACCATATTGAGAGAGAAAAAATACTGTACTTTACTTTTACTGATATTTTTTACTGTACTTCTTATAGCTTTAAAAGTGAATAAAAACTAAATAAAACCATAATCCGACGTCAGAGGAGGGCAAAAGGTTCCTCCTGTCCCTCTAAAGGCGGATATTTGATACTTATTTCAGTCTTTTATCCAATTACCGTTCTAAATTGAAAATTTACAATATTCTACTTATATAATTATACAGGTGATTCTAAAATATTAGGATTAACTTTGAGGGGTGGTAGAGCTCCATGGTTGCCAATTCAATGCCTACGACACCAATGAAATCGCAGTTGCCAATTTGGCAAGTTATCTTAACAGTTGGCGTGGTTGCGATACTATGTAAGTATCGCCATTTCTAAACAAGATGTGTTCTGTAAACAGATTGAAATGATAATCGCTTAGCCAGAAAATAATAACTGAATTTGAGAAAATGCCTCTTCAGAGATTTATTTTCCATTCAGCATAAAATAAACAAACCTTCATGAGATTATTTTTTCGATGGGTTTATTATTAGGACTTAAGAGTTAATTCTCGAAATCTCATTATAAATAACCAAAACAAAAATGTCGTTCATTTAAATCTTTTAACCTGTTTTCTTAAAACGCGTGATCCTCAACCAAACACGTTTCTTCACTTAAATCTCAATCTGAGAAAATAATTTCCGTTGCTTTGGATCGCTTTTTAATGTCTCAACAGTGAGGAAAGAGAAATTGAGAGGCGAAAAGCAATTTCCGGAACACAATGAGTTTAAGTTCTAGAAATAAAAAAAGGAAATGCTTTTAAACGACAGTAAAGTGTAATGTTTGTCCTTTGCACACTGAATAGTAAAAAGAAAGAAAGAAAAATCTAATTCATGTTTTGCTTCGTGACAGGTTTCATCAGACAACAATAAAAAAAATGACCACCTGTTGATAATGTCGCATTGAAATCATTCGTGTAAGGATAACAATACGCTTACGCTAATATACTCAAACCTTGGAGGGATAAATTTTTAAATTGAACGAGCGCATTATAAAAAAATGTACAATCCACCAAAATCTTTTTTTAAATTTTCTACTTTTCTTTTGGGAATATAATAAGGAAGTATAATGTAAATCGCAATGGTTATCATAACAGGAAAAGGAGAATATACTACTAGCGTGCGCTAAGGAATGATTATCACGATTTAAATAAAAAGGAAAAAAGGAAAAGAGAGAGAGTGGAGAGATTCAGAAAAAATATAGCCTTCAAAGTTGAAAAAAAAAGAAAAACAGTGTCGGAAAGTGACAAACACAGTTGTGTATTTACTCCAATAATCGATTTCGTAACTGGCATCATTATCCACAAATTGCCATTTAATATTGAGAATATTGAAGCGTGTGATTACTTTTGTGAAATAAAAAATCGCACTAAAGAGTTACAGGAAACAATATCACATTTCCATGTAATACTTTCATGCAGAAACATGTACATATACTTTCATCATTAATTATGCTAATTTAATTAATTCATTAAGAAGCTATTAGACTGCCGTTAACATAAGGCCATTCTGAAGAAAATGGACAATATCTATTTTATTTTGCTCGTCATAAGCCAATCGCTCTTTATTAGTTTTGAAACAATCTTGCCTGGAGTAATGGTGTTTGATATTAAACGCAATAAATTATAATTTGCAAAAACATCTAATGCCTCATATGTCATGATATGTAAATATAGCTATATTTAAATTGAAAAAAAAGAGGAATTTATAAAAAAATATATATATTGGACACTAGTGGTGTGGTAATTTTGGACATTGTTCAACAGGGATTCTCATCCCTGTTTGTTACTACCTAACACCTGAACTTCTATCACTTTCTTTCCACGCTATAAGATTTTGATGCCCTATTTCATTTAACTTTCAGTAGCTTTCTTACAAATCCCACAAGATAGGTCTTTCTCAGAACCAGGACTCAAAAGGCTATGAACCCACAAACAAGACTCTTCAGTTTTCAGGGCCAATAAAAATCTATCAAGAATTAATATAAAACATTGTATTTTTAGAATATGTTATATTCTTTGATATACTACATACAGTGAAATGCGTTTTACACGAAAACGCTTAAGATGAAATATCGGTTAACACGTAATAATATACAATGTTCCCAACAAACTACTACGCATTTTCTCTCTTAACGCGAAATGATTTCCCTTCTGGGATTCTCAAAAGTATCAGATTCTTTGGCGCCAAAAGAAATGGAGAAGGAGAATATTGACTTAGAGAAAGTTTCTGCATTATTGAACTGTCCTATATTATATCATCGGAAAAATTCATTGTAGTAGATGATGACAATGTGTGTACACACAGTCCCAATTTCGTTAAGTTCTTGTAAATCTTTCATTAATTTTTATAAATACATGCACATCTATGTAAATAAAATGTACTCTAATAAACTTATTTTTGTTGAATATATGTTTTTTTGTACTATTCTTAAACACGAAATTCTTTTAACAAGAAAAAAGGTTTTAGTCTCCTGAGTTTCGTGCTAACCGACTTTCACTGTATATATGTGTATGCATGTATGTAAACTCGATTGATAACAATATTCGTTTTATTGATTAGTTTGATAATTTATGATAAAAGAGAGACCTAACATTATTAAAGTGCCTTTCTGGAATAGTAACATTCACACCTTACTTTTCAGAAAAAATAATTGCGCAGAAAAAAGTAATCATCTCGTGTTTGAACAAATAGAAAAACTCAACAGTTACAAAAGATTTTATAACTATTATTTGGTACATAATTACCTTACTAATTTCTTCACACGTATATTGATGAAAATAATGCAGACAACATATTATAATAATTTTATTTCTTACACTCTTGACGTAATATATTTTTCATTTAGACTTTGTTGTTACTATTTATCTTTTTTTAAAAAAAATGTACTTGAACACTGTTAAAATATTTTTCGACTTTTTACATAAATGGCACCATTAATGGCATCAAGTTAAAGATGTCCATTTAATTTTTGGTTTACATCAATGCTCCAGTCATTCATTTATTTTTTACATAAATTTTCTGCAGAAAGGGAAGTTTGAACCCAGAAGTGGTAGTAGTAGCTCAAATTTATCATTTTAATGCAAAAGTTTATCAATCCTGACATGAATAAATATACAATAGACAAAAATAAATAAATAAAGTGTTTTTTCATCCAGAAAAAAAAGTTGTTACAACAAAAAATATATTTTTCGTTGTAGAAGGCTTTTTTTAAATATAAAATTAGTAATATTGCTTGCTTATGAGCGTTACACAAGATTAATTAAGAAAAGTTAATTAAACGAGGGAGAAATTCTTATGAATCTTTGAAAATCAGTGACATGAATCGATAAGTGACATAGTTTCAGGATGGTACCCATAACAACGTGAATTGCGTCAGAGCCTTTTCTGTGTATCATTTTAATCTTTCGTTCATGAATATGTACGACTATTTTTTTACGGATAAATTAAGCATGAGCTTGCAAAATTTATCGTGGATAAAATATTCATTAGAAATATGTTAAACATTTGGCTTTTAAATATTAAACTAACTATCAATTTTTAAAAGAAACAACATTTTTTTTAAAAATTTCTCTCTTAGAATTTCGATTCGATTCTTTTTATGTTATGAAAGGATTTCACAGATTCTCAGCATGAGAAAAACATAATTTTTTCCTGAACAGAAAAAGCGATATATGGAAGTTGAAATTGAAATTACTCGTAACAGTAGTGCACACAGGAGTTTTTCAAGAGGGGGGGGGTCCGGGGTCGAAAGTTCACCATTTTTGTATCATGTCCCTTTTGATTTTGTCGATTTTCGGGAACAAAACTCAGTAAAAAACTATTTGATGAATAATTAATTAGCATTAATTAATAAAATTAATCATTAATAACAAATACTTAATTAAATTTTACATACTATATACTTACAATTATAATCAATCGGAAAAAAAATCAAGGGCTTTGGGGGGTCCGGACCCCTAGGACCCCCTTGTGTGCGCCACTGACTCATATAACTAATACTAGTTAATATTTCAATAGTATCTTAAGAATAAATCGACGCATTCTTAGTTAAACTCACTTTTCGTGATGAAGGAGGATATTTTTCAAAAAATAATGTAAATCGAGTAATTAAGCTCTCCTCTGGACTGCGTCTAAAAACACAGTTATATAGTCAACAAGAAAATTCAGTTTCTTAGAATTTTTTGCATATTTGCCAGTGGCATAGCGTACACCCTGCATCGTGGGGACAGGATTTTATTGGGCCCGAATGTGTGTGTGTTAAGGTTTTGTAATCCTCTGTAAGATCCGACTTGAGGTCCAAAATCTGACTGGACCCAAAACTGACCCGAAAATTCTCTGTTACGCCACTGATATTCACATAAACGACTTTGAGAAATGTCCTTGGTTTCGTTGGAAGTACGAAAGGAACATGGAAATATAGGTTCGTGCTAGAAGATCAAATACTAAACTAAACGCGGTGGCACAACAGCCCATGTGGGCCAAGGTCTACTGTCCCTATCTCAGTTTTCGTGACCTTAGGCACTGAGGTGCATGTGCAAATGTTTCGGTCAAGTGGTCAGTCTGACGCGAAATCCCCAGCGTTTAGTTCCCAAGCAAGATTGATACTCATTTTATCGACCCATTAAAGGGATGGAAGGCTGAGTTGACCTTGCCCAGCCCGCGGTTTCAACCCCGGACCTGTAGCGCAGATGAGCGGTACGCTACCATTCAGCCTCTAGGCTTCAGAAGATCAAAAGAAGAGAATAAAATCATGAGGTAAAATGAAATACCTACTTGTACTTCTATCCCATATACCAGTGATGTCGAACCAATGGCACGCGACACAATATTTTGGTTTGCAACGCTTGTTAATCAAAATGGTTCGCATTTTAGTTCAAAATAACAAAGTTCGCTATGAAGTATTACGATAGTGATCGGTCGCGGAGTGGAGAGGAGCACGCTCATTTGTTACTGTTATTGTGTTTTTTATTATTATGACAAGAAATTACAAGTACTTTCCTAACTTGAAAAAATATATATTGTGATATCCCCCCTAGAGGGAACATCCCTTTGAGTATGAGCCTGAGCTAGAGGTGTAAGGTTAACGGAAGAACTAGAAGCATACATATTATCTTAATATGGCTTTATTAAGGTTTTGAACTTAATCGTTTAAAAAATTAGATTATAATAATATATGTGAGAGAATCTCTACGGTGGCAAAACACACAATTTATGTAATACCGAATTAACCTAACCCGGACCACTATCAATAACTGACTCGCCTAAACTCAATTCCAATACTATTGCGGATCCTATAATATTAAATATTCAATCCTACCTTACGGCAGTTTGAAGTAACGATCACAACAATCTTAGATGAAGCCTCGTAATTACTCGATGCACGTTGGATTTATTGACACTCACAGTCCTCTCATTGGTGTGATGCGAATGCTTGAAGAGTGAGCTACCAGCACAGGTATCATCCTCATCACTTACTAGAGTTCCAAATTGCAAGGTTCCTTCGGCAGTAGCCCTTGTTAATAAGCAGTGAACATTTTTCTTTTAACACGTGTATTCGTATTAAATCATGGAAATAATTTTTATTAGATATTTTAATATCACGCTTCTATGTATTGAATATTTATTAGATTACATCCCTCCTATTAAAAATATTAAACATGTGTTTGCGTTTTATGAAAATTAATGCCTTATATGAGAATTCTTATTTGTTTATGCATTTTCTTTTTATTTCTTAGCACAGTATTTAAAAAAAAAATTGGTTGATTGGTTTTATATAAGAAAATCCTTTAAAGAAAACTTTGTCACCTGTAAATTCCATTCATGTGTAACGTTATTTATGCATTTTCAACGATGCTCTCCACATATAAAAAAAAAGTATATTTGATATACAGGGTATCCGGGGTTAAAGTATCCAAAAGTTACGGCGGAACTACCCATCAGAATGTGATAAACTTTTGACGGAGCTTTTATCGCTATTTCTATTAATTGTCCTCTTGGGGTTCTTTGGAGCCAAAATAGCAATTCTTTCCAACCAACTCAAGAAGAAGAACGTGTATATGCAAATTAGGAATCATATATATATATATGGGAAGTTTAGCATTCGCGTGGTCGCTAAGTGGAGTCGTTAAGTGAAGTCTCTAGCTGTGGTTGCTAAGTAGAAAGGTAGTCGCAAGGTGATATGAGATATAATCTAGAAGAGGAATCTTAATACTGGAAATTAGACTAACAGTGCCGGTGAAGTTTAACCAAAAGTGGATCCGAGCCAACGGAGTATAGCCTGATTAAAGCCAGAACAGAAGTGATAAGGACCGTAGCTGTTTATCTAGTATATATCTGTAAGATTGTTAAATTAAACTTTAAGTATATAGCCTTTACTAGTAAGATAATATTTAATCAATAAAGTTAGATTCAGTGGTTATTTGCGCCTTCGGTTGGTAACACGTGTTGCGTCTTCTCGTTCTTGATAATACTCCTTAGATTATTCTTGTTGTATTGTGTTTAAATTAAGATCTTAATAAACAGATTTTAGTATGAATGACTTTAGTAGTTCTTCGTTCCTCCCCACAGAGACAGGTCACGTGGATAGTGTAGAACGGAGCTCCCCATCGGCAGGGACCTCACAAACTAATTAGCCATGGATTGGAAAACTCTCCCAGATATTTTGGGTCTAGTCTGATCGGCCGCACGTGAGCGCATTTTTCGGCAATCGCAGACGATGAACTTGTTTCACTAACTTCATTAATAAAGATGTGGACGCCTCAGTAGAAGATGCTGTGCATACTTCGGACCTCGGAATTTAAATCAGTCACGAGTGTTTCAGCGACGTGTTCGAACAGAATGGGATGACATTACTGGCTGGCCTGATTGATTTATCAGAACTCCTACAAAATGAATCAAGCACACGATCAACATTATATGCTATCACAAAAACTTAAGGATACTTGCCGGTTTGAGATACCTAAGTTCTCGTCTCCTTTGAAATTTTTCCCATTGGTGGATAGATTTTGATGTCGGAGGGTCAACATTCCATTCAGTTCGAACACGTCGCTGTACACGCGTGACTGATCTAAAATTCGTTAACCAAAGTACGCACTGCACCTTTTGCTGTGGCGTCCACAACTTTACTAATGAAGTCATTGTAACAAGTGTCTATGATTGACGAATATTGCGCGCACGTGCAGTCAATCGAACTAGACCCTAAAATTCCCGGAGATTTTTCCAATCCATGAATGAACAGTTTATTACATTTTGTTGGGTAGTTCCGTAATAATAAGCCATAACTTTTGGATACTTCAAGCGCGGACACCCTGTATAATTTATATTCATTTATTTTTATTTAAATAAAATTTTGACCTTCATTACGTTGGACTATCTTCCTTCTTAAAAAAGAAGCGCAATCTATGACATATGTCATAGAGTTACATATTCCAATTCCAACATATTATTATTCAGTGACCTATATCGTGGCTAACGTAATCCTAGAGAGCAGATATTCGATGTGTGAAATTAACAGTGATCAGTGATCCGTGACGTGTAATAGATGTATCAGACCAATGAATTCCTCATTTTCGAAGAAGAGTCTTTTACTATTGATACACGCCACACTTCCAGGGCCCCTTTTTTCAGATACGAATCAATTGTTTTTATTACGTAATTGTTTACGTGTTTTAAGTTTAAGAATTTTTTCCTCTCGTAATATTTAAACTGAAACATTAGACCAATAATATGTGTCCTGTGGCGCACACAAAGGGGAAGGGGTCCTCGGGTCCGCCCATTTTTTTCGATTGATTATAATCTTATGCATTTAATACGTTAAATTTAATTATTTGCTATTAATAACTAACTTTATTATTTAATGCTAATTATTTATTCAATAAATAATTTTTTCATTGTTTTTTATTTTGGAAAATTGACAAAATCAAAAGAATAGGTTTGGAGGCGTATTGAAGCATGATACTAGAATGGTGGACTTCAGACCCTGGACCCCCCTTCTTGAAAAATTTCTGTGTGCGCCACTGTATATGTCTCATTCCCCTTTGTCAATGAATTTTATGTGTCGAAAAAAATATAAACACCCAGCTCTTTTTCAATTCCTACTATTAACCCACACTCTATATTTATTTATTTATCTTGGTGGAATTTTCAATCGTTAGTAAAATACATTTTAAGGATCTCAATTGAGCTGAAATTTTATATACATGATTATTTTGGATGACAATACAATAATTTAATTATAATTAATAAAAAATAATTGATTAAAACTAATTATTTAAAGAATTACAAATACAGCCACGTTGGCGACTTATGTCAACACTTGAAAAGGTTTTTTTTTCTCACGTTTTAAAGCATTCAGTTGAACTGAAATTTTATACACACGATTGTTTTGGATGACAATACGATACTTTAATGATAATGAATAAAAATTAACTACCACTTAATGTTGTGATTCTGTCATATGTATGTACATATTTATATTAATTGTAACTATTTGATAAAAAGTAGCTAAAATACAATTTTTCTTTGTTGGTCTAAGTAGGAATTGACTTCAAAAATATTTTTTTTTTATATTATTTGTTTTACACGATTTTGAAGTAACACGGTTCACCTTTATACTTTTCTATACAAATTTTTTACTCTAGCACTCAGGTGCTGTCTTGTCACTTGACTGGGGTTCAAACTTACGAGTCCTAGCTACCCCGCCACGCTAACGGGAAGACTTTAAGCTCGACAGATTTAACGTATATCAACACCTTTACACGGCGAGTCTTCAGTGGCTCTAGGGCTCGAACTCATGACACGCCGGCCACGAGTTCGTTACCTTGACCAATAGGCTACCGCAGATACGTCATCAATTACGCAATCAATCAATCAGTAAGACTAAAGAGTGAAGGTGAAAAATAAGGCAGTATAAATCTGTGTGTATGATTTGATTCCATTCGAAATTGTTACTCAAAGTTTACCTCTCTGATTTTATCGCATAATAATGCGCGTATTTACGAAGATTTAATAAAGTATAAGAAGATAAAATATCGGAATATTTTGTAGAACCTTCTATTAATATTAGTCGAGACAAAAATAGTTCTGCACTGCGTCTAACGTTTAACAGATGAGTGAACAAGTATCTCGAGATCACATAAATAAAAAAGAGCTTCATCATTTATTATTTCTTGCATCGAGCCATCATAATGAGATATTAATATATCCACTACTTTATTAAATGCTTAAAGTCTCCTCTCCATTGTGTTAATCCATTTTTAGCAATGGAGCTCTCTATCATTACATATGCGAACCTAACAAATGCCCGTTTCCACTTCCTCATGCTTGTGCACGAGCATCAATTGTTCGGAAAAAAAAAAACACCACTGCTCTCTGAGATAGTGGGGATATCATAGGAATCCCAACATGTTGTTCCTGACGCTTCGGGGCTGCTATACGGTGGTTCTGCAAGAAAAAAAGAACATTAAATAACGACAGAAAAAAAGAATGAATGAATAAATAAATAAAAATCTTCATTACGGGGTTTAGATGAAACCGGTTTGTGCGGCAAATTTGCTTCTATGTTACTACCACCTTTTGGGGTCTCTTGGCTGGAGTTAGAGCATCTATCTCCTAAGATGATTTTGGAAGTAAAGTGGCGGTGGCAAATAGTTGACGAAGCGTTGACTCGTAACGGGCTTTGTTGTCTGGGGACGTCAACTTGACGTGTCTTCTTTTCAAGTGCGTTTGTTTTGGTTGTCGTCTTGGTGGAGTACAGGTGGTTGTGACGGGACAAATGAACACACTTTTTTGACAATTGCTTTTTTTTAAAGTAATTTATCTAAGGTGGACACATAATGTCAGCAGTTTATTAGCCTTGTTAATGTTTGAGTATGTGTCAAGTTTGGGGTAATGCCTCCAAAACTGATTGGTATTTGAAAAAGCTTGAAAAATACTATTGTTTGAAAATGGAACAAATAACTTACATTTAAATCGCTGTTTTTTGCTAAGCCCTATTCTCTGAATAGAATGGCTTTTAATTTATATGGGAGAAGCCCCGACCGAGTAGGGTATTTTTTTTTTGTTCTTTTTTTTTAATCAGAAGAAAAGAGCTGGTTTTGATCAATCTATTTAACACATTTTTTTTCTTTGTTATCTAAGTTCTGAGCCGTAATTTTGCAAAAGCAAATACCGTAAAATCAGGATATATCTGGATATCCCTTTTTTACGAAGGAACCTGAAATGTACATGTGCAATGCTCTTATGATTTGTAGTATTTTATTCGATGTATTATCCCAGACTTTCGAAAAAAATACAGTATACTTGTGAGGACCTCCCTGGGTTCCACCTTGGACACCAAGATTAATTTGAGGCAAAGAATCACTAAGAGCCATTTTGTATAGTAATAACTTGTATTTATTATAACACTTCAAATATCAGAAACTCTAATAACATATAATATTTCTATGTTACGTCAAACAAAAGGGATTTACCTTTAATATTAAATTAAATTATGAATTATGAAATTAATCAATAATTATGCGCAAGATCAAATAAGGTCTACCGAAATAGGAGGTCCGAGAAATACACGTTTCTCGAATTATTAGCTTCCATTAAATTTAACTAATTTTATTAAACTATCGCTTATTTTAAGCGTAAATAAATTATAGTTACCGCTTGGTATATCAGCTTTCTAGTTCTTTCGTAGAATAACAGCAATAAGGCTTCACTACCGTAATCAAATGGAATCCTCTAAATTTGAGGCTACTGCTGCTGGCTCAATAGCCTTCATACTTACTAGCTTACAACGCTCTACTTAAAAATACCCTATCTAGTTTGCATATCCCGTTCACTTTTTGGAGTTGATTGGAAATATACGCGAATTCATAATCCCCAAAAAGACGCCTAAGAATATTAGTGGAAAGGTTCCGTACAGATTCATCACATACATTTAGAACAACCCTTTAAGTTCTTTAGGTGTGTTATTCCTTTTAAATAAACAATATTCCAATCTATATAGAAGCCTAATTTGTTTTAAGCTGAACGCTTTTTTTTTAATTTTTGACGCTATCATTTTTATATCCGTCATATAACACGCACCCGTAAATTTCCGATTTTTTTTTTGTGCTCAAAGCGTGCGTAATACGCAAGATTTTACGGTAAAAGAATAATTTTTCTTTATATTAAGTGTCAAATGAATTAGAATATACATATAAAATTGTTTTGACTGTTATTACAAGATAAAATTATTTAAATGCAATTTTCAGGCAAGGAATGAAAAAAAAAGAATCACATATTTCCGAAATATTCTCCTCTTATGAAAAATGTTTCAACAATAATAGTTTGTTTATATATTGCTAAGACCTCTGTACAGAGCCTGAACTAGGATTTTTGAAATCAAGAGGCAGAATCCCAGCCTCTTGAGGCAATGGCAACCATTTTCCCATGATAGGTCCGTGAGAATTTACATCGATTCAAATGATAATGATAAAACAGAGGACTTGTTATTTACTGTGACTCTAACGCTGCTCTTGAGGCAATACTGAAACAACATTTAAAACTCACCCAAGATGTACACCAATGCCTGGAAACAATCAACTAGATGGGAAAGACCAGTGGCGTAATGTAAAAAAAAGCACCGCCTGGGGGGCAGAGTTCTAGGGGGTCCCAAAGCTTGACTGCCGCCAAGTACTTATCCTTTGTAAAATCTAACTTAGGGTTCCAAAACCTGACTTTACACGAAGGCCCAAATGTTCTCCGTTACGCCACTGGGAAGATATATACTATGCAATGGATACCAGCGCATGTTGGAATCGATGAAAACGAGACAGCCGATGAACTGGCTGAAAAGGCAAGAAAACTCAACAATTAACCTCCGTCAAACTTAAAGATGCTAATGCTATTGCCAAATATACTAAATCTATTAAGAAAGAGCATCAGATATGTGAAACTGATGCAAACAGAGAAATTACAAAGCCCATTACTAGATTGAGAACCCGCCATTTTGGAGGAATGAAAATTAATAAAGGTGGTACCAGATCATAAAGAACTTGTACAAACTGCCCCGAAACGGAACTTCCTGCAGAACACATCGTCACCTGTTCGCAAAGTTAAGGGAAATTTTCTTTCCAGGGAGAGCTGTATAGTTAAATGATTGTGGAACTGGCAAAAGCTGCGATTTCTCCAAATGGATCCATTTGACTCCTCAAAGGACATGACACCAACCACCCAACATAATACGCTCATTCTACAAGACGAAAAATAGGAAGAGAAAAACAGTTACACAAATAATTAAATTTATTAATCAATTAAAAAAAATTTTCACACACACACACACACACAATTCCTACTATAATAGTTCACACTCTCCCTATATATATTTATTTTGCTCAAATTTTTAACGTTAATAAAATACTTTCTATTCATTCATTCAAGTTCAAATACATTTTTTTAAACTTGTAATGGATGATGTTAATACAGTTTTTCAAATATTAATTCATTAATTAAATTAAAAAGTGAATAGTTACAAACATAATAGTTCAACAGCTTATATAGAAAGGAAACTCGTTCATACACTCCCCGTAGCGCAATAGATAGCGCGCTAGACTTCTAATCCAGAGGTCATGGGTTCGAATACCACCTGGGATGGCCAATTTTATGAGAATGGGATTTCTCTCTCTCTCTCTCTTTTTTTTAATATACTGTTTTATTAGAAAGATCAATTTTTTTAATTTATGAATAAATAGTAACTAACAAACAAAAAATAGTCCAACACCCTACATAGAAAGGGAAACGGAAAATTGCAAGGAAAATCGCTTTCTATTTTGCCACTTAATATGTGATTCTGTCATATGTATAGGCATATTTATATTAATTGTAACTATTTAATAAAAAGTAACTAAAATAAAAATTTTCTTTGTTGACCTAAATTTTTTTTTTTTTTTACATTACTTGTTTTTAAGGTATCCGACTACATTCGGAACCGTGATTTTGCAAAAGCGTATAAATGGATAATATTTATATTTAGTGTCACTTAGATTAGAAAATGGATATAAAATTGTTTTAAGAACAGTTTTACAATAAAAAAATTATTTAGGTACAATATTTTGACAAAAAATGAACATAGAATGACCCATTTTCAATATATTCTCCTTTTGTGAAAAATGCTTCTTTCATAATAATATTTTGCCTGTATATAGCTCAGACCTCTGTACAGAGGCTCAACTAGAATTTTTGAAATATATAACTTAGAAGTGGGTTTATCCATGTTTTACGACAACAGAGGAGAGAAATTTTAAGAAAAAAAAGCCGATAATTATTTCAAAGGGTTGTAACTCTAAAAATAATGCGAATTTTTAAAAATCATAGTTGAGCCTCTGTACATAGGTCTGAGCTATATACAGGGAAAATATTATTACAATAGAAGTATTTTTCACAAAAGGAGAACATTTTGAAAAAAGGTTATTCAAAGTTAATTTTTTGCCGAAATATTGTATTTAAATAATTTTTTTTGTCAAAATGTTCTTAAAACAATTTTATTCATGCGTTCTAATCTAAGTGACACTAAATATCATGAAAATTATCCATTTATGCGCTTTTTTAAAATCACAGTTCCGAACGTAGTCGGAGAGAGATACCTTAATAAACAATACTTTTACAAAAATATATATTCAAATAAATACTTTTTAATACAAGATACTATTTTCTTCCAGAAATTAATCAGAATTAGTATTTTTCCTTCCAAGCAGTGACTGAACTAAGAATAATTAAATAAGCATTAGTGAGATTTTATTATCAGTCTTCTACTTTTTTTTACTGTTTCGTCGTGACACAAACGGTCAAGATTAGAAAGGGAACAGAGAAATAGTACACCTCAGAGAGGACCTTCAGTAATAAAAAAATAATGATAGTAAATCATCGCTGCATATTATCGAGAGGATAGTTAATCCTCGGCGATATTTGCTAGGCACGTCTCTTTCAAAAGTCTCACGCATGGAAATGGAAGTCCAAGAAGGCTTATTCCACTCTTGATGATTTTATAGCCGTGCGTGAGTGCATATTGAACGTGAAGTACAGGCGGAGAATGAGCATTTCATAATGTGGTCCTTCTATCCATTCTTCTTTCAGGCGTGCGAATCAGAGGCCTGAAAATTCTTTTGCCTATGGCTCTTTTTTTTAGGCTCATGACTCATTCTTTTGGAAATACTTCTTAATAAGAATAATAAAGAAACTTTTGAATTATGATTTGGGTTTGAGATGTTAAGAAATGAGAGAATTGTAATTTAAGAGTATATAAATATGCAAAAACTGAAGTAATTTTCGTTTTTTGTTGATGTTGAATTTATTTTCGTAAAACTGAAAACATCAAACAATTTTTCATTCTGCAAATGAGATTTTACTCTTTATCGAGGCTAATTTTTTATTTTCTTTTATGTGTGTTCACCCATGTGACGACATGTTTTTTAAGCATTTTTAGGGGGGTTGACGTCCAGTAAAAAGATAGAACTTTAAGTTTTTTATCATTTATTTATAGGTGTTTTAAGAATGTGTAAAAATGTTTAGCCAAAAATATCCAATAGAACGTGAGTTATAGCGCTCTGAACATACTCGCCTAGAAAAAATTGACGCTCACTTCCTCCACGATTCCGGCTGATTGGCTTATCTGGAGAAAATAAAAAAACTAACGTTCGGAACCGTGATTTTCAAAAATGCATAAATGAATAATTTTCACGATATTTAGTGTCACTTAGATTAGAATGTATGCATAAAATTGTTTTAAGGACATTGTGACAAAAAAAATTTATTTAAATACAATATTTTGGCAAAAAATTAAAATAGAATAAACTTTTTTCCAAATGTTCTCCTTTTGTGAAAAATGCTTCTATTAGAATAATATTTTGCCTGTATATAGCTCAGACCTCTGTTCAGAGGCTCAACTAGAGTTTTTGAAATATATAACTTAGAAGTGGGTTTATTCATATTTTACGACCATAGAGGGGAGCAATTTTAAGAAAAAAACGCGAAATATTATTTCAATTGGTGGTAACTGAAAATAATGTGAATTTTTCAAAATTTCTAGTTGAGCCTCTGTAGAGAGAGGTCTGAGCTACATAAAGGCAAAATATTATTATAATAGAACCATTTTTCACAAAAGGAGAACATTTGAAAAAAGATTATTTTAAGTTAATTTTTTGTCAAAATGTCCTTAAAACAATTTTATCCATGTATTCTCTAATCCCAGTGACACTAAATATCATGAAAATTATCCATTTATGCGCTTATTTAAAATCACGTTTCCGAAAGTAGTCGGATACCTTAAATGCACCAAATGAACTATACTCAATTGAAAATATAAAAAATTGGATTTTTGCTAGACTTCAGAAGAGAAAAAGTTTCGAATTTCATGGGGGGGGTTGTTATGTTTTTGTTATAAAAAATAGAAATATTTTGAATTTTGGAATGATCGTAGTTCATTTGGTGTGTATATATGTGTTGAATATACCCTATAAATTTGAAGTTATTCGGTCAAACCGCTCTTGAGATATGATGGAGGAAAGTTTGAAAAATACAGTTTTTAGAAAAACGCGTTTTATATAAGTTTCAAGTCCGATTAAAACAATGAAAATCTTGACTTAGGGCTACTTACACCTTCTTCTTAAAAACGACTTCGAATTTTAAAAAATCCCTTTACTACCGTATTCTAGACATGTTAAGGAAGCAATTTATATATATATATATAAAATTTTGATATTTTGAAACCATCACATAGGTGAACCCTCTTAATGAATTACATTTTTTTGTGAGTGTAGAAATAGCCCTATGTTTATTATTAAACAATGCAATGAGTTCTTCAATGGACCAAATTCATGCGACGTCATAGTCACATGATAACTGCTATCCCGTGTTTCCAGCCAATCAGTTCATCAATTCATGGGACGTCATTGTCACGTGTTTTTAATTCATGGAATTCATTGTTGCTAGCTTTAGCATTTATACAGCAGAAACCATCTTTTAATAAATATATACTTGAGAACAATTATTACGCATAAACGCACTTGATTTAAAGCTTTGAATTCAATAAAAAATACGCGATTCCATGTGTATCACGTGACCTTTAACAATGTAGCCCATCGATTTCTTATGATTTTTCTTCACTATTCGCTAAAGAGATCATTGTTCTTAAAAATATAAGAATTTTTCTTGGACACAGTATATTCCGAGATGTTGAAAGTACACCACTAGCCTTTTAGGCTTTAATAATCCCCTGGACACTTCTCAAACCGATTCCAGAAATTTCAGCTCCAGTATCTCTTTCTTTGATTAGTGCAGGCCAAAATTTTAAACCTTTGTAAACGGGGAACTATATCTTCCGCAAGTTTGACTAACAACTTCACACATACTTGTTACAAAAAGGATCAATTGTACAATTCTCCAGCACAATTTTTTTTTTGAAAAAATTAGCAGCAAAATTATGTAAATCGCTGTAACCGAACCTAACCGGACTGGTATGTTACTTGCATGTTTATTTCACAGGGCGACATTTTTTATTCTTTGGCAGGTTGTGTATTTATGCTTTTATTACAATTACCTTTTAACACACACACAATATTGAGTTAAGAGTTATATTTACGTCGCACTATAAAATTGCACCAGCGCTATTGGCGACGGACCTCGTAATTTTAAACCATGGACAGTTGAAAAGTACGACAACTGAGCTGGCACACACCTCTCCTAATTTCCACACCACACCAATGGGAGAACGTTTACCCTCGACATATTTAACGTACATGAGCCCCCTCTGCATGGCGGTTCTTCGGCGGTATTAAGCTTGAATTCATGGCATGCCTGCCACGAATCTGTTTTCTTGACAACTAGGATACCACGGTCAAAAAAGTATAGAGGTCTGTAAGCAGCTCGAAACCCTTTGGGTGAGCTCGATTCTCCCAAGTAAAATGATAGTTGTAATCAAACCCCATACTTTTTTCTTTTGTTTTTTTTAAATAAAATTTAAAATATTTTTCCTTGTAAAATGAAAGATAACAGATGATATAAAATTCTTACAATCAACTTTAAAAAAATGACGTTCCTATATTACCTACGAGTGATTTTTTTCAAGTTTCGAAGAAGCAAATAATCATTATATGTTTTGAATGGCAAAAAAATTAATGAAGGTTGCCCGTAATCATAGTGATATTGTTTAACGTGATAAAGTAATTATTATCAAACCCTAAATTCCTATTATTGAAACCACGTGCGGAATGGAGAACGAGAAAGAGAAATTTCAGAAGATTTGTTTCCTGGGCACGCGAAATACCAAAGCTCTTTTCGCTGAAAACATTACATTGATAACAGATAAATAATTTTTAATTCCGTAGAATATGACGTAAGATGTTTATAAAATCTAGGCAACTGATAAGCACGTTCCTGCAAATGTTAGGCATTAGTAATACGGTATTTTTAAACTGATTGATGTAAAGAATGTGAAACAGAGCTTTCAATATCAATTGAAATATTACTACCTTTTAAAGCGGGCAATTTCAAAATTTCCAAACCTCTCGTGATGATAAGGTATTGATACAATCCTATATCGTTCTACATAATTGGAAATATAACTCCTATATATTTACCGGAATAAACTTTTATTATTATTTTTTTCTGTTAACACTCAATACTATTTACAAGCACCCATAACATATAATATGATATTGTTTTACCCCCTTCCTCCTTTAATTACATCGTTTTTCCCGCTCATGAGAAAAACCAGTTCTTTCATGCAACAGCGCCCTCTCTTGATCAATCGGATCATGTTTGCATGCTAATTTTTTACAGTATGTACACCTTTTTATGGTTTGAAGGTTAAATTGAAACCCTAATAATATTCTCCAGCAGTTTCAATAAATTTAACTTAGACTTAAAATTACCAATGAACTTCAAAGAAAGGCAAATAGAAACACCAATTAATTCATTTTTTTTTAGCATACTGGTTTTTACTAACTTTCAAAAAGTTATTTTCGTGAGTAAAATTCCCTATCAAATTTTTTTATTTCTTTTATTAAACATAATAGGCACTATTTAAGCCAATTTTAGGATCAAATTAACCCTAAACTTAAGAAAAAAAAAAACCCCACATTGTTCATTTAACTTCTACTTATTAATTAAATATCGAATGGTGATAATATTGCTTGAACTCTGTTACAGTATTGCAGAAACTATGGAAATAATTATTTAGTTATTACCATTATTAATTATTATCATTATCAATAATTATCATTACTTATTAAATATGCCATAATATTTTCGTTGGGTAATAAGAGAAAAAAAATCACAAATTTTTAATACAGTTTTAAACCAATCAGATGAAAAGGATTAAGATCTACAGAACGCTGAAATGCGAAAGATGAAAAAGTTACTTCTGCGCTCCTCATGTTAAAGCTTACGCCATTTTATATGTCAACGGAAATTTAATATTTTAAGAGAATAGCTCTAACGACACTAAAATCTCGTAAAAATAATTTACAAACTATAAAACGTGTGTGTGTGTAATTCTACTCTACTAGCATAAAACATTTTTTTAAAGAAATATTTCTATATACTGCAGGTATAAATAAATTAGAATTTCTGTGATTTTTTTTTTACTTATTTATTTTCTGATGAGATGTTTATTGTAATAACGTGGTTTAATACAACAATTTCGTTGTGACACTAAGGTTTGGTCCTAGGCATTTTATAAAGTTTGTTCGTATTATACACTGCTGGACAATTGCTAAGGACGGATCACAAATTGCTATGTAGCATAACATTAAGCGAGACATGAGGCCTAGTAGGATAAAATATAGTTGCCACACTGTTCAGACATTAGAATAAAGAATATTTATTGTTCTGGAAAGTACAAAAGCTGTGAAACATCTGAAAGAAAAAAAAAAATGTTCATTTGATCTGCGTACGGAGAAATGGAACAATGCATCTAAAAGTTAGCAGGCACCTTAAAGAAAGGTATCAGTACGGGATATGTTCACCGTGGAGTGTGATGCAACATTCCACACGTCGTACCATACTTTGCACAAAATTATCCAGCAGCTGTTGAGGCAATTTATCCCATTCTTCTGTGAGTGCACGGATGAGGGTTTTCTTGTTTGTCGGAGGATAGTTTCGACCAGCAACTTGCCTCCCCAAAGCATCCCACACACATTCAATTGGGTTTAGATCTGGAGAAAGCGCTGGCCATACGAGACGTTGAATACCCTCGCTGTCTAGACAATCCTGAACAGCGAGTGTTCGATGACATGTTGCGTTGTCGTCCATAAAAACAAATTTATCACCGACAGCACCACGGAAAAGACGAACATGAGGATGTAGAACTTCATCAATGTATCGTTGGCCCGTCATAGTCCCATTCGCAACCACATGTAGGCGCGTGCGGCCATTGATCATGATGCCGGCCCACACCATGATACTGCATGTCGGATATCGGTCCTTTTCCTGGATATTTTCTGGACGATAAGCAGTACCACTCTCGCGCCAGATCAGTTGGCGTCTGCAATCCGATGACAGACTGAACCTACTCTCATCTGAGAATAGTACGCATGCCCAGTCCTGTTCAGTCAATTGTGATGCTCACGACACCATTGCAAACGGGCAGTACGGTGCTGTATGGTCAATGGGACACGCACAACAGGTCTGCGTGCGTATAGTCCTCCTCCCCTCAAACGTCTGGCAACAGTTTTCGGGAGATCTGCTTTCTTGAGGCAGCAAGAAACTGATTTGCCACCTGCTGAGCTGTGGTGCGCCTGTTCCTTTTTGCTGATAGGACGATATATCTGTCTTCTGCAGGCATCGTACTTCTAACACGACCTCCCTCGTGCCGTCTACTACACATTCCAGTAGTTTTAAATGACTTCCACAGCCATGAAACAACGCTGTGAGCGATGTCGAACTCCCTGGCAACATCTGTTATTTTTCGCCCTTCTTCGATCTTTCCAATAATTCGACCACGCATAAAATCATCTATGTAATGTCGGGAAGACATACCAAAAATTTTAAGTTCGTCTATTAAATCTTTCCTGTAAAACTTTGACTTGAAACAACAACTGTCCACACGCGTCAAAACCTTTAAAGCTCTTATGAACGCTATCACGTGATGAACAAACGTGGAAAAAAAATTTGCATACTCATATTTCTTCTTACTAATATCCCGCACTTATTCTAATTTTCCACATTTTGCTTCCTTTCATTTTGTGGTTGCTATGGATGATAGTGTTATCCGTCCTTAGCAATTGTCCAGCAGTGCATATGGGTTTTGGTAGCAACAGCTTATGTATATAATAAATAAGGTTTTCTGACATTTTTCCTTATTTTTTTAAATAACACTGAATAGCCCTTTTCCTTCAAACAAGATATACATTTTCTTAAGAAAAACAACCCCCAGTATGAATAGTTTGAAAAATTAAGTTCCCATGAAATCTTAAAGCATATTATTGGAAATATATGCTATTATCTGAACTTTTTCAGTTTGATAGAGAATATAGCCCCATGCGGCTATCAGGGCAATCTAAAATTTTCCTTTTTCTATTAGTCCAATCATATTAATTAACGATTACCCTATGTAAAAATTTTTAAAAACTTCTGCCACAAAAAAATGTGTATTTAAAGAGAAAAATATACAGAAGGAAGTATCTTTTAAGTTTTTTTTCCTTCTTAAAGAAAAAAAAAGTACCACATCATTCCGTATTGATTCCTTTTTTTCGCGAGATTCACAAACTCTCTAAAAAAATAAACCCCATTCGAAATAATCACACCTAAGAGACCGTAAAAAAAAGAATGTGCGTTTTTTGAAACTTCCTAGTCGCGAAGGGAATGGAAATCTTTTTCATTAGTTCATTCACTTAAACTTATTGAAAACATGGGACTGGACCGATCCATTTGCTGAGCCTAATCACATAAAGGCACAAGAAAAAAAACACAACATCCCTCTTGATATTTCTGTCCTAAAAAATAAAGTCGCCACATTAGTTTCTTTATTGGTTTAAACTCATTGAATCCATTGAAAACAGACCAATCAGCCCATTGTTCCTCATTGTGAAAGGAGTCTATCATTTTCTTTCAGCTATCATAGTGATGCATTTAATTGTGCTTCAAATACTTTCAATGCCTCCCGCGTCATTTGTTCTTTGAGCGAAATTTTGGTGCCAAATGTCTCTTAGTAGGTGATGCATGTTTTAGTTGTGTGTGTTAATATCTCGGAGAAAAAAGTAAAGTGGTATAATTACACCGTTAATGTATTTTTTATCAACTGATGTGTCTCAAACTAAGAGCAGATTTGTTAAAATAACAAATAATACAAAAAAAATTAAGTCAATTCCTACTTAGGTCAACAAAGAAAAATTTTATTTTAATTGATTAAATTTAATTAATGAAAAAAAAATTAAAAAACTATATCAACATTAAGTGTCATCCACTACAAAATTAAAAATATATATATTTAAAGCCAAGAAAAAATTCGTTAGAAAAACTTACTGGCGCCATCTGTTCGTGCTAGCTCTAACTTTATCAGAAATAACACAGAAAAAAATTTAAAATTTAAAAAAAAAAAAGTCTGTGTGTGTACTTATGTACGCACGTAAAAAGTTATACTTCTTTGGCGTAACAAGATTAAAATCTTTCTAAAAATCTTGAGCAGGGCAAGCTAGACCAAGGACGAAAGGCGGTCACGAGCAGAGTTGAACGATACTAACCTTAAGTCAATCGGACCAGCCAAACCCGAAATAATCACGATTTAAATAAATTTAAACACAGGGACAATAGGACCAATAACATGGGGTTTTCGGCAGACTGTATCTGGAGATGAGGTGAACCGAATGTGACACCTGAGACCTCATATTGAATGTCTCGGTGGGAAGAATCGCTCCTGAGAAAATTAAGACATCCGCCCGAAGAGGTCATTTAAAAATAATTAAAACATTTAAAATAATTAAATAAAATAGAAGCAGGGTACCCAGAAACTCGAAACTTGGCCTGGTTGTGAGGAAACAAGAGGAATCCATTCGAACCGGTCCGGAGTCTGTAGTTGCAAATGGGGCGGCGCTAGCACGGGAAAGGAAAACTCCCCGGGAGGGGACAGCTGTGACGTAAATGGTCACGTACATTCCAATGATACACAGAGTAGTAGGTGATCCCAAAGTTTCATCCTTCTATCTATGTAATATCGTGACGTCATCAGAAGATCGAACCCCATAGGCATAACATGGAGACTCTAATTTTAGTGATAACGCCCCCTTAGACCCACTATCTACACACAAATTATAACAGATGAAAGAGCTCAACGAGGAGAACCTATGGTCTGAGTTTCATTAACGAAACTTAAAAATCCTCGGAGCTATGCGGGATTTTAAAAAATTTAAAATTTTAAAATAATTTTAAAATGTTAAATATGGGTGAAGAAATGGGGCTATGATCCTGAAAAAATATATCTAGGATCCTCATAGTGAGAACAATCGAATCCAGCCGGTGCGGTCGACCAAGGTGGCATAGGATTGAAGTTATTACTGGGGAAGCCCTGTATGGAGGAAGCACCGGAGGGGACCAAATCCACATAAATCTTGCGCTAATACGAAAATATGGTGGACCTCCAAAAATCAAGTCCCAATCTCAATTTCATAGGGGGGGGGAATTTTTTCCAATCCCCATACGATTAACATGGGAGCATGATATTTTAGTGCTTAAGCCCTCCCCATGCCTATACAATGGGCATAAAGTAGATGACTGGATGAATCTTGACGAGTGGAACAGTTGGTTCAAATCTCAAGTCCGAGACTCGAATAGGAGCCTAGATATTGTGAATTTAAACAAATTTAAAAAATTTGAAACAATTAAAAACTATGGAATAAATAGCCCTATGAGCACATGAAACTATAATAACTGGAAGAGCAGATAGAGAGGGATCGAATGAGCCAGGTCCGAATGGACTGTCAGGCTCGGGTGCCGAGATATTGGCCAAAAAGCTGTAGAGGAGGCAATGCACCGGGGAGGGGAGGCGTCCCAAGAGATATGGTTTATAACAATAGTTATTACGATCCCCCAAACATCAGTCCCCTAGCACCAAAAAGTGGCATGTTAAAATATTGTCACCAACTGATAAGCTCTGAGTGGCCGAACGATTAGAGCGCTGCTGTATCATGCAGACGCCTCGGGTTCAAGAGAGAGAGCCTCCCAGATACTTGTTTAACTTTAATCGTCACTTTCGTTATTTATTATTCTCGGGTTCGAGTCTTCCCAAAACTTGTTTGTTAACTTTGACTTTCATTAATTATTATTATTATGGACATTTGCAAATTATTTAAATTGAATTTATGTTAATCTTCCCCTGGTGGTCATCTCAACCAGGCACACCAGGTTGAGAGTTCAAGTCTAGAACTCTCAATTAGATGTGGATATAAAAGTACCGCAGCTGGATAAGTCTTCAGTTGAGGTGTTGCCCGTGTAAAATACTCCGACAAAATAAACCTTGTATTGAATAACATCGCCTTGTACGCCTTCTACGTGACCATATTAGACAACGGTGCGCGCGCGCATCGGTGCCGTGACGGTTTTACGTCATATTCATGACGGTGTGCGTGCGCATCGTAAAAATTTACCCTCATCCTTTTTCCAAACGTGCAATAAGTATAACTTCAATAAAATTTAATTAATGAATTAATATTTGGAAAAGCTATTAACATCAAGTGTGATCTACTATATAAATATTTGTAGGATATCCCACGGAACTATTTTTGTAAAAGGTTAGATCATATCCCTTTCCAGAGGACAATAATTTTAATTAAAACAGCATTCCAGATCAACGCCATTTTGCGGGCTTACGAAACGCCGACATAAATAATATTCAAACAGAGGCCTACTAACCACCGTTCGATTAAGACGTATAGCGCTTTTGCGCAACCACGCTCGCTAACCAAGCGGCAAGTTTCAGTCACATAATGCGCTTTTTAGATTTCTAATGTCCTCCTAGAGGGAATTATCTTACTTTATGTTTCTTTAATAATGATGAAGTCTTTTGAATTCGTCTACTTCAAAAAATTGCAATTGTTCTGTGGTACATTTATAAAAAAGTACGATGGCAGAGAGACGTTAAGCGAGATGTGGAGACAAACTCAATGATAATTTTCAAGAACTGTATAATATAGTATACCTAATGTTTCAATCTGGATTGATGAAAATAGTGACAAGTCGGCAATGGAGGACAGTCTTTTGTGGAGCACAAGTTTCTTTTGTGCTTTTAACTAACATCGTTATCTTTAAGTCTTTGAGCCTAATACTTCCGGAGATCTCGTGATGAGTGAGTCGTTCTTCTCCTTTATACAGATAGGGTTCTTTTATATATATAGGGTTGGATATATGCCCTATCACATCCCCTACCCCTGCTACTTAGAGTGAGGCTGTTCACACTAACATCGCACCCATCTAGGAATGTCCGACTAAAGGACACACGGGAAATGACGCAGACAAACGTTAGAGACGTTAAGCTCTAGACGTAGGCGAAAGACGTTCTTCTTTGGTGTTCAATATATTTTAAATATTTCATCCTTCATTTTGTTAAATAAAGCATTTATCGTCCTTAGGTTGTAGTCATTTTCCCATATATATATATATATATATCACACATTTGATACATAGAGCTTTGCTCTCATTTTATAGAAGTTCCTTTCTTGGATTTTTAGCAAGAATTTCTGATACATGATATATTTACGGATAATTAAAATATATATACTGTCGAACCACTATATTGCGAATTTTTCTATATAACGAACTTTTTGCTGGAACCTTGAACATTTCAAGATTTTCTTCATAAAATAACCTCTTTATAGCAAAGTGCATTTTCTATGTAAAGATCTTTTTCTTTTGTGATTCAGTTTTTGTTCTCCCTTTTTTTAAAGTATTTCTGAAAAAAATTTAAGTTATTCTCTCTTTAACATATTTTATGGTGGTCATAAATTTTGGAACTGGTTTTATTAGGTGTCCAACTCACCAAGAACAATGGAGTTCTGAACGTTTCATCCAAGAAGTGCAACCTTCAACCCTCATTGCCTAGTTCACTAGAAACATCTTCGATATCCTCTTTCACCCTCAGTGGAGTTGTCCCGTGTCCTCGTGTTCTAATTATAAAATAATGTATGTTTAATATTACTGGTATGCTTCAAATTTTAGTATAAAATTATTTTCTTAATATTGAAAATAAAGCGAATTCTTCGATATTCTTTTTTCTTGTTTTCCTTGCAGTTTTTCTTTCTTTCTTTCTTTTTTGATGGATAAGATATATAAAATAAACATATTAATTTATAAAAATGTGTGAATAATTACTTTTTTAATATATAGTGTTGATGAGAATTTAAAGTTTGTTTTATGTGGTTTATAAAGTATATCAAAAGATGAACATCGATATAACGAATTTTCCATATAACGAACTTTTTTCCGGAATTTAGCGACTTCGTTATATAGAGTTCCGACTGTATATATTTATTAAGTTCGCATCATTTAACATACTTTACTCGCATTCCAAACTAAATGCATCTAAAAGAAAAGTTCGCACTTAAGGATAAATTATATCATAGTGATCTTTTAACATCAGCAAATACCATTATTCAGCAAATTCTTTATCCAATCGCTTTTATTTTATTTTATCGATTAAATTTCCAGAACTTGAATGTGAATAGACTTTTAATTAGTTTTTTAAAACAGGTGTTAGAGAGAGAGAGATAAATAAAAATTTAAAGTACTTCTCGTATCGTTATTTAAAGCCATAAGTTATGAAACATTCCAATATTTATAATGTACAATTTGGTGTTTCTTTAAGGTATCCGAACACGTTAAAAATGACCAAATTCGGACAAGACTGATATTTTTGTTTCCTATTTTATTGAATACAGCTATATTTTGGCTTTACAAAACATACTTTGTTTTGATTCTATGCTTCTTAGAGGCCAAGTTACAATCAATTTTATTAAGTTAGAAAAACCGGAAGTGGGTCTTTGATCTATCAGAAGTGGGCATTTAAATTGTTCGAAATCTATCATGGTGAGTCTGATTACACAAAATATTACAAATGTATTTCTATAAAACTTTTTGCACCTGATATTTATGCTATTTTCTAGAGAATGTACTAAAATATTTCTTATAGTATGAATATTATTTGAGTTAGGGCATGTTATTTAAATAATGATCTCATAAATGCGTTATTTTTCTTATAACGTTTACTCAATCATCTCTAAAAGTTTCAAATTTTAATAAAACATTAAAATTTTAGTACATTTTCTAGATAAATGCCTCGTTTTGGTAATTCTTTTACTAATATAAGCTTTTTACTTTTTTCTCTAATTGCTTTGAAGTTTTACAAAAATATTGCTAAAATTTCACATATTATTGTGATTTTTATGAAATTCCGGCAATTTATTTTAAATGTTGTTGGTTAAATATTAGTATTTATTGGTACTGGATCCTATAAAAAAGCCTTTATATGTTTAAATATGTTATTTTGTCAAAAACTACTCTGAACGTGTTCGGATACCTTAAATGCGTGCAGCAGACAATTTGCTAGCTTAGATGTTGCCGTTCTTATAACAACACGGAGAGAGAAAAATATAACTTGCACGGAAATTGTATCTCAGTGACATTTAGATCGATCGTTTAAGATATATCGGAACACACACACACAATCCGAACACACAAATAAACTCTTTTAGCAAACCGCATGAAACAATGTTAACAGTCCCGTTAATCGGAAATAAGACACGCAAAACAATAATTGGATGAGAAACTTCAGTCACTTTTTTGTGAGAATTCATCATTTGTTTTGAACTTGAACACGTTTAAGCTTGAATTTGATGGAAAGTTCACGAATTTAAGAATAACCTGACGCACGATTAACGAAGCTTTAAGAAGGAATTCACAGTGAACCTCTTTGTGGTTGCACGCAAAATGATTATTTTTGGGGAGTAAAATTCGAACACTACCCCTATCTATTTCAAGGATATCCCCTCTTATTTTAAGATTAATTTGAATGTCCTCTTTATTTCTCAAAATGTATGTCTCATGTGTTAACATTCACAATACATAACTTCTTATTTCCCACAAGTAGTATTATTTTATGGAATACAATGTGTGACAAAAGAAAAAACGAGACTTAGTGTATAGCTTGAAAAAAGAGTGGAGTTGTCAACAACTGTTTTAGTGACGTCATTCCACACACCTCCTATTTCCATGTAGCCAGTTTCGTTCTAACCGATCACACCATTTGGGAGTACTACGTCATTGAGTGAACACGTGCAACTGCATTCTGCCGGAAAAATGTCGAATCAACATCAAGTTTCTTGTGAAATTTAAGAAATCAGCCACGAAAACCTTTCAAAAATCAACCGATGCTTATGGAGATGAAAGTTTGTTTCGTGCACGTGTATTTGAACGGCATGAGCGGTTTTCAGAGGGAAGGGACAGAGTGGAAGCTGATGAACCTGTTGGGCACCCAAGATCAACGATTACAGACAAAACCTTGTCAAAATTCGTCTTATGAGTAGGTTCCCACTCACATCAGTGGTCAGACTGTTAATCAACACTACTACATTGAAGTATTAAAAGGACTTCGTAAAAAAATTAGGAAAAAGAAGGCCAGAATTGGGAAGCGATTAATCTTTTGCTCCAAGACAATGCACCCGCTCACACAGCCCTATCTCTCAAGCTGTTTCTGAGTAGCAAAAGTATTATTGTGATGGGGTATTCTCTTTATTCACTTGATTTGTCCCCATGCGACTTTTTTTAAAAAAATTTCCTACACTTAAATCTTACTTAAAGGGAACCTATTTCACCTCAGTTGATGTTCAGGCAAAAACGGAGAATCTCCCGAACAACTTTCCAAAAACCTCGTTCCAGAACTGTTACCAGCAATGGCAGCTTCGAATGCAGAAGTGTGTAAATGTTGAAGGGAACTACTTTAAAGGTGATAATATCACGGAGCACTGATTCTTTAATTACAATGATTTATTGCACCGGTCTCGTTTTTTTCTTCCTTAAATTTCATTTCATTTTTTCTCATTTAATGAGTTTCGCGCGAATAAAATTAAATTCCTAGAATTTTGCATTTAGTTTCGATTATAAGCCCTCCCTCATATATTTAAAATATTTTCCTCCATCACAAAGAGATGCGTACCATCGGGATCTTACGCCAATAAAAAAAAAGAAAGCATTTCAAAATACTGGGTTTATAAATCTCTTAGTATGATAGTGATATGAAATTTAAGTTTTTAATACAAAATAGATTAGTTAATGTAAGAAAGGAACAGAAAGGGGGCTGCAGTAATGCAGTGTTAAGGGGGAGAGATTTCCCCTGTTTGTATTACGCATTGTGACGTTTGAGAAAATTAATAGTAGAGTGATATTTATTAATTTAAATATATATATATTTTTTTATTTATATACGTCACTGTTTTTAATTACTTTATATACATTGAGAAGTTATTAAAAATATTGTTTAGATCAGGGGTGTCCAACCCAAATGACCTTGAGGCCCACCTCGGAAAAAACATTATAATCTCGCGGGCCGCACATAAAAATATGTACCTTTATATCAGATTTGGAAACAAAAAAAACATTTATTGGAGAGAAAATTTAAAACAGAATGAATTATTATTATTGTTTTCATTATTTTTCATGTATACAGACATAGATAATACAATAATGTTTATATAATATAATAATGCAATGATCTAATAATGTTTAAAACATTACAGTTGCCATTTTCTTGAAAATTACGGTGTTCCTTTTGAATTGATCTTTCGTTACTCATTGTTGAAATTTGATTGTGTTGTGATTCGCAAACGATTAAGTATACATTGCCCTTTATCTTAACAGACCTGAATATTTTCTTTAAAACTTTAAAAATATCTCTGACTGCCTCTTGCTTTTTGGGCACTCCAAACAGAAAAGGAGAAGGAGAAATGAAAGTCACACACACACAAAGAATCGTTTACTATACATAGAGTAAAGGATATGCATAATGCGATTCGGAATTCATTAACAAAGTCATTTATTAGAGTAAAATCAAATGGAACTGTTTGATAAAATATAAATCTATTTTAATCTAAAGGACATTTCTACTATCAAAAAGGAGATTTATTTTAAAACAAGAACAAGTAACAGGCAAATACATTGTAGATTTATATATATATATATATATATATATATATATATATATATATATATATATATAAATTTCCCCTCAAATAAATTTCAAAATGAAAAAAACTTTAAAAAAACTGATATTTAATTTTTTTAAAAAAAAGTTTGTGGGCCGCAACTTTCGTACCGGCGGGCCGCATGTTGGACACCCCTGGTTTAGATCATTAGAATCCCGAATTGATGTTTGTGAGGGAGGAGATCACATCCATCCGGTTCGAAGTTTTCCAACCGTCTTCTCTCTCTCTCGGATCTCGGGATGGTAGCGGTCGGCTTTTTTATCCTCGAGTTACATCCAGCTCGTGGGGGGTCTAGGGGATTTCTAACGGTGTCAAAGATTACCTGGGCGATGGCCGAAGACAAGACCTCGCGATATTTTAAGGGTACACGTGTACGTGGTTATCCTATGCACAAAAAGAAACCGACTTTCAGTTGTGTGACGGGAAAACGTCACAGTATTGTAACACGATTTTGTACTTCTCGACGCTCGACAGTGAAAGTACAATAAGGTAAAGTGAAAGTCCAGCAACAAGAAGGGAAAGTGAAAGTGCAACATCAAGAAGATGAAGTGAAATGTAGAAAAAGTGTAAATCCTTGGGTAAAGGAAGCTCAGTAAGTTATCTAAATGATTTCAAATGAACAGCTATCTGACAGTTAGAGAGTGTGATATAGGAAAAAGAATCGCAGATTCTGTAAAAGCAGATCCTGAAGACAGATGAATTCACGATCACATTCAAAAGGGTAGTTGACTCCTCCATACAGCCCTCTACACTCCTCGATGGGGAAGATGGAAAAAAAGAATGCGCCACATTTGAGGGGTGCCAATGAGGCCAGAGGAATCACAGTACACGTAGACAGACTCATTCTCTGTAGTTCATTGTCGGCAAGCTGGTGGAGTGTGTTCAGGACATCCTGGATGCTTCCATGTTGATCAGAAGCATTGTCCACCGATTGTTATTCAGCAGCTTGTACTCATCGTACATGTTTAAAAAGACTGTCATTAGCCGAATTGTACTATTGTAATCATGCCACGCTATACCTACATGCAAAACAAAATGTTGCAAAAATTTGTTTATCTGGAAATTCTGCTTCTATTTCACGAATGATAATCATAGCGTGCGAGCTTACCATTGACATGGTAACAAGTTCATTCAAACCATAATTGCGCAATGCCACATTGCGTGACAACGTGATATCATTGTTTGAGGTGCCATCGCCCATGATAGTCGTTCATTACTAGTCGATATCCGGAGCACTATGGATAACGCACTACGGGCAGTACCCCTACCTTTTTCAAGAATCTCTAATGCGATTTTTAAGCATTATAATATCCTGTTGCCCCCGACAAACACCAGCCCACAATATCTGCAAGATACCCAAGGGTTTTCCTAACATCGGACTTGTCCCTTGACTTGTCTCCCATTGAATAAATCTAGTACGTGATAGGTTATTGTTTGCGTGCTCTTCCACTGCCAAACTCAGAAAATGAATTGTGGTTAGTGATTATGGGTGAAAGGCGCTCTTCGACTCTTTTTCACGACGTTTTATTACCTATATCAACTCTTGCGGTAGCTCAAGGTGGCCGCGGTAGCCGATTGGTATAGGCATCGGATCGCGGCGTGCCTTGTCACGAGCTCGAGCTCAGTACCACTAAAGACCCGTCGTGTAGGGCAGCAATGCACGTTAAATCTGTCGAGAGCTGAAACGTCCTCCCGTTGGTGTGGTGTGGTAGTTAGGAGAGGGAGGTGCCAGCTCAGGTGTCGTCCACATCACTTGATCATAGTTCAAAATTATGGGGTCCGTCGCCCAAAGCCCTCGTGTAGCTGAACAGTGCGACTTTAATATTCAATCAATCAATCAAGCGGTAGCTGAAGAACCAATTGATCACCCAAGAACGCTCCCTGTATTATTGTATTGTCTTAAAATAAACATCTTATTATTCAATGCTGTCTGTCTGTGGTGTATTTTCAACAAGTCAGATATTCTCGAAGTTGGTTGATATAGATATATATTACAATTTGGAGTGAACTGCATCCTCTAACTTCAGTATATAATGTTCGTCTCAAAAGTATTCAAAAAGAGATTAAAGGACGAAATTTATAACCTGAGGTTATGTATTGAGCAGGAGATATTATTTCACTTTTTTTTTTGTTAAATAACTCAGATTTAAACTAGGATAAGTCAGAGAGTTTTGATAAGATTTTAGCCATTAGTTCTCGAAAACGTTTATTGCAGTTTTTTGTCACTTCGCTAAATGTTATTTTGTTCCCTCATAAAATAGACTTTAGTTGCATCTCACAGACAAAGAATTTGTGAAACAGTTTGCTTAATATAAATAGTTCACTTTTCTTAGTTAATTCTTAGTCTGTAAAAAGCTTGATATTAGAATTCAGAATATATTTATAGCTAAGCCTCCTCGCAAAAAAAAGTCGAACTCGTCAGGAAGGTACTTTCGAAGTTAAGAGTTTATGTCGTGTTTTAAGTTAGAGTTCTAATTTCATTCAAAATCGTCGTTCGAAATAATTGTCAAGATTGGTTTAGTTGTATGTTAAAAATTTCCATGTGAATGACTTAGGAATTCAGTGATTGAGGTAAAAAAAACTATCAAGTGTGTGAGTTATAATTGTCTTTTAATTGTGTTTCTAAACTACAAAGACTTTTGCCTTAATCCATGCTTGTGTGATACTGATACAGAATAAATAAATGGAAAGTAATATATGTATTTTTCATTTGAAACTATAGGTATTATTATCAATTAATACATTTTTCTCCTCACTCCCTTTAAACTCAATCATTATATCGTTAGTATTAAAAGTCTTTCTAAGAGTATTCCTTAACATTATAAATTTATTTTTTAAAAAATTAAATGTACAGTCAAAATTAGCTAAAAAACAAGCTATTCATAAATTTATAAACTTAAAAGATATGAACAATGCAATAAACAATAATAATTTTCTGAATGAAATGACTTAAGATTTTTTTTTATTGTTATTAATTCGTCATGATTGTAATATATTAATGGCAGGCGTGATGGTAATAGCTATTTAATATTCAAAGTGCATCGGGAAAGTCTATCGACTCCTTTCGCCGAATTGAACTTAAAGGGAAGCTTTTCTTAGAATTGTGAATAATTATTCCTTATTAGCCGCCCTTATTTGAATAATTTGTATTTTTGCAATATTAACGCCTGCTCTTTTGCATTAATATCTTTATAATACGTTGTTGACAGTGAGTCAAAATGAAATTAAACATCGAAAGAATAGAAATTTCACTCATTTGCAAAAACAATAGAGCACTCCTTAAAAAAAATAAAACATCGAAATTTTGCATGCAAATTCTTTTATATCAAATTATTAAATTTTAAAGATAAAGGAATGTGTTAACGTAAAATGGTAATGATTGTCTTTTCTTATTGTTGGCATTGCACACAACCTCAAGACGAAACTAATAATGCAGTTACGACATTGTTGAAAATCTTAGAACTGGATGACTTCGAATGTAGTTGCATAGTCAAGGTGCATGATGCTGACCGGTCTTATCGAGTAATACACTGCCACCTACATCACATGAACAAGACAGTACAAAGGTGCACAGTGCAATGCGAGAAACTCAATAGCTAAATATAGAGGAAGACAAGGCGCACGCGCGAATATGAGACTAAATCGGATGGCTGAGGATAGACTCAAACTCTCCAATGTGTGCAGCTTTCTCAATTGAGCGTGTACAGCTTTCCACTGTCTCATTATGCATCGTTGTCACAGATACCAAGGACCTTAGCTTTTAAGATAGTTGTATTTAATCTCACACCATAGATAAGCTCATCTAAAGTACTGTCGAACTCAATCATAGTGCCTATACGAGCAGAGTGACATATGGTGTTTGACGATGAATCCTGTTTCAGTCGTGGAGCAGATGACCTTCAGATTCGCGAGAAGGGGGTGAAGCTAGTTGTTGCAAACAGCCTTTGATTTACTGACATATACAACAATAGTTATAGTCTCAGGTTTTGTGGGATATGGAGCAACAAAGGATATACAGCAATTATCCTTGTTGTGATTGTGTGCTATCTCTTACGACAACAAGTTACATGTATTTATTACGCGTGTAGCTGTAACAGCTCAAAATATGTTGACATCCTAATCGATTGATTGCTTTACTTAAGTCGAATTTTAAAGCTATATGAGAGCTATTGATGATGGAATTCAGAATTCTGAACCTCTCTTTAGTAAGGATGATGACATCTAAACTTGCACCTCCTTCTCCAAACTTTCACCCCATACCAATGTGAAAATTTTGAACCTCAGCAGATTGAATGTGCGTCAGTTCCTCTACACAGATGATCTTTAGTTGCACCAGGATCCGAATCCACGATTCGACTGAAGCAACGCCGACCATAAAATCGCTACCATGACAACTCCACTACCGTGGCCGGATGACATACTGTAACCGCGTTACCCTTCATAGCACTATTTTTAACACGACAATGCAAGGACCCAAACGACTCTCAAATCTCTAGATTGCTTCTGAGCTAATAAAAATTTTCCTTGGGGAGCAAGGAAATAGACCCTTCGCCAATCGAAATGTATGGGTCATGATAGGCCACCAGATTCAAGAACTCCAGAACAGTAGCGCAGGAATTTTTCAAGGGGAGGGGGTCCGGGGTCGAAAGTTCACCATTCTTGTATCATGCTCCTTTTGATTTTGTCAATTTTCGGGAGCAAAACACGGTAAAAAACTAATTTTTGAATTAATAATTAGCATTAATTAATAAAAGTAATCATTAATAACAAGTAATTAATTAAATTTTACGTACTATATACTTAGAATTACAATCAATCGGAAAAAAAATCAATGGCTTTGGGGGGTCGGACCCCCAGGACGTCCCCCCTTGTGTGCGCCACTGCTCCAGAATATTGCCGAACCGCAATACCAGTCGATGTTTAATGACCTGGTAGAACGTACCCCAATGAAATTAGGGATCGCTATTACACTTTAGACCCAGTGGTAGCGTATCGCGCTTCTACACTATAGGTTCGAGGTTCTATCCTCGGGCTGGGCAAGGTCGACTTCTTCCTGCAGTGGTTCGGTAAATGAGTAAGTACCAAGCTTGCTTGGGACTTAAACACTCGCTTCAGACTGACCACCTGATTTGGACATCTGTTCATGCACTTCAGCGCCTAGTGGTCACGTACACTGAGATGGGCACAGTAGGCCTAGGCCCTCATTGGCTGTTGCGCCACTGAGTTTGAGTTTATTACACTTTACGACGACGGATAGAAGGATACATCCCAACCATGAGGAGATTCTGCCAATTACTGTTTTTAGCATTCAAAATGCAGTTATCAGCTATCAATGGACCTACGTTTTTCAATAATGATTCCCCTTTGCATATGTTTAATTTCCTTAAAAAACAATTTTATATCATAGTGTTTTTTTAAGAATGTTTTACAATTTTGAGTTGTTCTGAGGTGCATCAGTGCCTCTCAAATCTTTTATCAGAGTACCCCAGAGTCATGATCGTAAGTGTATTGTTCTTAGTCATATAGTGGCCGCGGTAGCTTATTGGTCATAGTCACGGAATTGTGGATGACGTGTCATGAGTTGGAACCCTAGTGCAACTTAAGACTCACTTTGTATTGGAAGTGATACACATTAAATCTGTCGAGGCTCAAAGATTCTTCCGTTGGTTTGGTGTCGAAGTTAGGAGAGGGGGTGCCATCTCAAATATCATCCACGTCACTTGACCATGGTTAAAAATTTTTGATGTCTATCACTCAAAGCCCTTTTGTTACTTTATGCAGGGGCGTAGCTACCGCTGTGTCAATGATACGAGGCCCCCAAGCTACAGGGGCCCCAAGGAATTTTGATACAGGGCCCACTCAAGACTAGCTACGCCAGTGTTTTATAGTGCAATAGTAAGGCTCTTTTCGCCGTATGTACCACAGTGTGGACTTAACGCGAAGCTGTGACATTGTAGCTCAGGCATTTGTTTAAAATATGGTGTTTTTAAAATTTCAAAATATTTCATAAATATTTAGCTTTTCTTTTTAACATGTAAAGGGTTAGCTTATTTAGCATTGCGGTATGGGAAAAAATCCGAAACACATTTTATAAAAGAAAAAATATGTGAACTCGGATAAAAATGCGTAGTATGATAAAATAAGTGATTCTTTACAGGATAGTGAAGCCAGAATATAATATTAATGTTTGAGTACTTTTTTATCTTAAAAAATATTCCGAATTCGGGTCCTATTCTTTAACATTAGCCGAAGACAGCCTTAATAAACATTCACTCCCTAACTCACCCATATATAAATGTATAATGTACCCCTGAAATACTACGTATCTTTCAGAAATTAAATTATATAGATGAGAGATATACTAGTATTTGAAGTGAAAATTCTCGCGCCATTTCTTCTCAAAGCACACACACACATTTCACATACCCCGAAGAATTCTTTTATGGTGGATACGTTAACAATAGTTTCTGAATTAGTGACATATATAAAAGCTTCCTACTCTAGTTGAAGTTCACAGCAGGGGTTATTCAAGTCGAGATTGAGTTGGAGTACTAATTAAAACACAAAGATCGTCTTCAGGAATAATAATGTTTCCGCTGGTTAAATATAACTAAGGTTTGAATTGTTATTTTAATTTAGTGAATGATGTCATGACTCATACGCTGTCCTTGACACTTGATCGTAATTCAGAATTGCAATATCCGTGTTCTCAGTAACCCTTACGTGACTCTTAAAAGATTGTTATTCCAGATCAATCAATTACATATATGATTTTTTCAAATGACTGGAATCAATCGATGTACAAAGAATAACACCTAAAAGTTTTGTTTGCGAATGCATTTATTTAAATATGGAATTGTTTTATTTTATTTTGATTCTCTATGATCAAATGGTGTGAGGTTTATTTTTGTTGCTCCATTTAGTATGACTGAACAATCGATTCGACTTCTAGAGAGAGCCAGCGTTCGTTCACTTCCTGAAGTTAATGTATTTATGTAAGCGAATAAGAATTTAAATGAATTGCGTCTTCCGGTTTTTGTACGTAAGATTAGGATGAACACACAAGGAATAAAAAAAAAATTTTTTTTAAGTCAATTCCTACTTAAGTCCACAAATTTTTTTTTATTTTAGTTACTTTTTATCAAATAGAGAGTCGAACCTGTTGTTGTGCAGTCTTTTTTTTATGCGATTTTCTTTTTGTGCGAATTTTTATGTGCGATATTTTTTATGCGGTGTATGAACTTCAATGGCTTTGGCGTCACTGAAATATTTTCTATCTATTTACTAGTGGCGTAACGAAGAATGCTATGACTCCCTCCCCCCTGAAAGTCAGATTGCGCCTTTAATATTTTATAAATTGGGTAAATACGTATTTAGCATAAATCAGGCCTCGGGCCCCTAGAGTCCTGCCCCCGCCCCGTGAAGCGGAGGTGTACGTTACACCACTGAGAAATGTAGACACTTCAAGACGCTCTGTTCATTTGTTATAAACAGTCTGCCGACAATGCGCATTCAGTTGCTTTATCTCAACGCTTGTCATTGAAGACGAAACTTTCAATGACAGTGACATCAATAATTTCATAAATTATGAAGACGGACAAGAAGCCAGATTCTTTGAGCGTGGATAAAAATATGCAGGGATCCAGCTTTCCAACAAATTAGAAAAGCATTTTCTTGAAATAGATACCAGTTAAGAAAGGAGTATAAAATTCCAAAAAGGGCTTCAATAATGTATAGCTGGTTATCGTGACATTTACAAGCAACTGACCACCCAACCTTCGCGACCAAAAGCTTATCTCTTACTTTATGTTGCCAAAAAGTAAATCAATTGAATTTTTGTACCTTCAAGTGACGAAAGCGATTTTTTGAACTTATTCATTACAGGGCTTTGGATTACGATGAGTAGCAATGAATTATGTATGTGCGTTTTGAAAACTTATACGTGTATACAATGAGAAACTATATGTTTTTAAAATGTTTCCATGCGTAATATTTAGTTATTTATTTTGTTATGGAAGTATTCTTACATAAATTTTGTAAATAATTGGCATATTTTATAAATGCGACTTTTTTTATGCAGTCCCTATCCACTGCATAAAAAAAGTTTTTTGTAATATCTCCACGAATTAGTTCATTATATGTAAGAATTTATGATATTTTTGAATTTATTTTTTTTTGTGCGTTTTTTTTTATGCGGTCCCTATATACCGCAAAAACAGATTTAACTATAATTACAATTAATATAAATATATATATACATATAACTGAATCACAATATTAAGTGGCAATTAATTTTTATTAATTATTATTAAAGTATCCTATTGTCATCCAAAATAATTGTGTATATATTCAGTTCAACTGAATGCTTTAAAACGTGAGAAAGAAAATCTTTTAGAGTTTTAACCCAAGTCGCTAAAAATGAAACCAACTTGACTGTATCTGTGATTCTTTTTTTTCTTAGTTTCACACAATTAATTTTAATTAATTATAATTAAATTATCATATTGTCACCCAAAACAATCGTGTATAGAAAATTTTAGCTCAAATGAGAACTTTAAAATGTGAGAAAAAAACCTCTTAAGGTTTTGCCACAAATCGCCAAAAATGATGCCAACATGGCTGTATCTGTAATTCTTTGATTAACTAGTTTTAATCAATTAATTTTTATTAATTTTAACTAAATTACCGTATTGTCATTTAAAAAAAATCGTGTATATAAAATTTCAGCTCAATTGAGCGCTTTAAAATGTATTTTATTAGCGATTGAAAGTTTGAGCAAGATATATATATATATATATATATATATATATAGGAGAGTGTGAACTATAAAAGAAAGAATTGAAAAAAAGGGAGTAGATGTTTTAAAAAACTAGAATCTATTTTTATCATGTTGAAGAAAAGTTGCTGAATTTCATTTCTACGAATATAATAGCAAACGGTGAATTGAAATTGAGATATTCTGTGTATTTGGGTTTAAGGATAGACATTAATTAAATTAAAGTAGTAATTTGAATTTTATTTTCCTTATTATGCAATCGGACCTTGATTGAACAACGTCGCTAACTCCTGAAAAAAAGTTCATTATGTTATGTGGAAAATTCGTTAAATAGAGATTCATCTTTCAATATACTTTATAAGCCCCATAAAACAAATTTAAAATTCATAAGCCCTATGTATTATTAAAAATGCAATTATTCCCATTTTCGTGTTTGTAAATTAATATCTATTTATTTCATATATCTTACCCACCCAAAAGAAAATTGCAAGGAAAACAAGAAAAAAAAACATTGTCCTGGGATATACAGTACTTTCAACTTTAAAAAAATAACTTTGAAATAAAATTAATGAATTTTAATGATATTTTTTAATTTTAAGCCAACAAGTAATCTGAAACATACACTATCACATTCGTCCTTAAATTTAACTTCTGATAAAACCTGTTAATTTCGTTTGAATTTTTTGTTTGAAAAATTAAGGAAATTTTTTTGCTCTCGGTGTGTTAAGCACCTAGTAAAGCCAGTTCAAGGTCATTCATCAACCATAAAATGTGTTAAAAAAAGAGGATAATTTGAAATGTCCAGAATTATATATTTTAAAAATAAGGAGGGGAAAAAATAGAATTATAAGAAAAAAAGTTGGTTAAATAGAAAATGGACTTCACTATTTCGAGGCTTTACGAAGAAAATAGGAAAAAGTTCACAAAATAGAGGTTCGATAAATGGAGGTTCGACTGAATATACTTGCCTCCCGTTTTCTTCAAGTAGGAATCTGCTGTTTTTATATCCCTCAAGCTGAGAGCGGGAAATAATTTCGTTGAATAAAAAGAACTAGATGCCTCTTATTGTTTTCCAAAATTCATTTGAATCTTTGTGAGCCTCAGGGAAAACTATCCGAAGGAACTCCATCGGAACTCAATGATATTCATTAAAAAATGGGAAGGAAGTATGAAGTCATAATTAATTCTGATGTGAAACTTACACAAAAACTGTGTCTTTCTCTAAAGTTAAAAAGTAGGACACAAAATCGAAGTACTTTTTCATGCAAATATTTCCCAATATAATTCATAGAATTTATTTTAGTTTTCCACAAATAGTTCTTTATCATCGAACCCTAAATTTTAAAAACAAGACCCTTTTTTTAACTATGAAGTTCAGCATACAAAAGTAACATGTAAACCTCTTTTCCTTTTAAGGTATCCGACTACGTTCGGAACCGTGATTTTAAAAAAGCGCATAAATGGATAATTTTCATGATATTTAGTGTCACTCAGATTAGAATACATGCATAAAATTGCTTTAAGGACATTTTGACAAAAAAAGTTTATTTAAATGTAATATTTTGGCAAAAAATTAACTTAGAATAATCTTTTTTCCAAATGTTCTCCTTTTGTGAAAAATGCTTCTATTATAATAATATTTTGCCTGTATATAGCTCAGACCTCTCTACAGAGGCTCGACTAGAATTTTTGAAAAATTCACATTATTTTCAGAGTTACCACCAATTGAAATAATTATTCGCGTTTTTTTCTTAAAATTTCACCCCTCTGTTGTCGTAAAATATAAATAAACCCACTTCTAAGTTATATATTTCAAAAATTTTACTTGAGCCTCTAAACAGAGGTCTGAGCTATATACAGGTAAAATGATATTCTAATTGAAGCATTTTTCACAAAAGGAGAACATTTGGAAAAAAGATTATTCTAAGTTAATTTTTTGCCAAAATATTGCATTTAAATAAATTTTTTTTTTCAAAATGTCCTTAAAACAATTTTATGCATATATTCTTATCTAAGTGACACTAAATATCATAAAAATTATCCATTTCTGCGCTTTTGAAAATCATGGTTCCGAACGCAGTCCGACACCTTAATACATTTTTTAATCTATTAACGTAAAACACATTATTCTAAAAAAGAATAACTAAGTGTCCTCTTTTTTTAAAGCATTAATCAGTATTTATCAATAAATTAAAGAGGGGGAATATGGGAAATACCTTATATACACTTTAAAAATGAAAATAATCTAATAGAAATTTGCAATGTGTTGAATGGCACGATCAAGGGCGTTGTAAAGCATGGGGCTAATGGGACTGAGCCTAGGGCCTTATCTCGTTCTTGACTTGAACTCAATAAGATCAAGATCCGAATAATGCTAATCGTCAAATGTTATTCCAGGACATATCTTGGAATTCAAGCTAAGTGCTTACTGGCAACACAGCATTTTTAAGCCATGTTCGTGTCTAGGCCTAGACCTATTACTGTACACCATCGATTAGTCGAAAGGCAGCAGACAGTGGAGTTGGTTTGTGTCTAGGTCTATGAGAGTTTTAGTCACGCATCTTTATTTGCTGCACTTTACCATCAGTATGCATAAGTGACAACGTATGCTGAAAACCAGCAGTTCTTAAACTGTGGTCCGCAGAGCCCTGGGGCTCCACAGTGCCTTTCTAAGGGGTCCTCGGAGTCTCGAATGTAACGTTGAGGTTTCCCTCTTTTGCAGACATTGAAAGGCCTCGTGGAAAAATTAAAAGATGTGCCGTACTAGACTATATCACTAGTGTCTCCAATGAAAAAACTCTAGAAGAACTTGTATTTTGATGAAGAGTATTAAGTCAGGGTATATAGGATGTTCAAAATCTTGGGGTTCGCGATGTCACGCTGATGCATAAAGAGGGGAGAGCGGCGATCAAAAGTAAAAGAACCGATGCTATATACCATCTACTTAAAAGGGTTCAGGCCGGACCTACTTTTGCACAGGAGCTTTTGGTCTCAAAAAACCTTAAGACGTCACTGGGTATGATTTTATCAGAAATGAACAATCCTGGAACGATTTGGTCGAAAATTGTTTGTATATTTACCAATGGCGTAAATAAGGTTGAGGTTCAGGTGTTCAAATCCCTCCCATACACCAACAGATTTTTAATTCTTCTAAAGATTACGTCTCGGTGCTTTCGCCTACACTTTTGAAAAAAATATAATCATCCTAGTGGTCTGAGTACGCCATTCAGTGGCGTACACATACCTCTTTTATGAAGGAGGGGGTTACATTCTAAAAAGCACATCGATGAAAACGCCGAATTGGTAATCTCTATGGTAAAAATTAAAAATCTGTTGGTCTATGGGGCAGGATTTGAGCCCCCTAACTCACCCTCGTGTTTGCAACTGACGCCCCTCGTATTAAATGTTTTAGTGAAATCAAAATACAATAATTAGTACCAAGTATTCTCGGGGTGGGGATGGGGATATTAACAACCTTTTGGCGCGCGCTTAGGACCACAAAAAATGAATGTGAAAATTGTGAAGGGAAATATAACTACATATATAGATAGGACAAGTATGCAAGTCTTCTTAACATATTATGTATTTTGCGTATTATGTACATTATTTATACGCATATAGATCAAATTTTCAGGTTTATGTATTATTTGAATGAAAATAGTCTTGAAAAACATAAAACCTATTTACGACTAGTTTGCGTTACGACCTGGTAGTCAGAACGGAACTCTTTCGATAAGTTGAAAAAACCATGTACAAAAATAACACAAGTGCCCCAAACTTGATCCTTCTCCGTTTCATAATGCTAAAATAACCTTAACTAAATCGAAATTTTCCCAACTGGAACCATCATCATGAACAAGATCTTCTCTAACTACTTACAAAAAAACTCTTCGCATAATCTACTTTACTACCGTGCACATTCCAGCCAGATCCTCATTACCAGGAAAAGAAGAAAAGAATATGATGAGCTGAAGTGCTCATCTTCTGCGAAGCGGAAAACATTGGAACAAATCCGATGTTCTCTGATGGTCAAGGCCGCATCTCGAGAGAAAACCATAAATTGGTCCATTCCGCCCCTTCTTCCCTCTTGAACGCGTCAAAAGCCGATTTCCTCCACTCCAAATTGCAGTTCTTCATGCCCCACTTAAGTGCTCCTGGACCCGAAGGCCATTGACGAGATGATGCAGGTTGTCGGGTAGGTGAAGGCCAAATTGGCTGTTTTACTTTTCTACCCTGCACTGATTACCAACCCCTCTTTTGAAGTATGATCGGTGAGCGTAAATAAAATTTCAAAAAAGTTCAACATTTGTACTGGTCGATGTTGTTTGATAATTTGTTTTTGACAATTTTGATGTTGCAATTAGATTTTTCTTCTTGTATATTTACTTCACTTTGTAGTAAACCTCCATTTGGGTTGGTGGGATGTAAAGAACCATTATTAAAAAGACATCTTTTATTTCTTAGTCTTTCAATTATTATCAACTTTTAATGAAGCTAGTAGCCACGGTAGCCAAGTGCCACGAGTTCGTGGTAGATGTGTTATGAATTCGAGCCTTGTGCCTCTAAAACCCCACCGCTTACAGGCACTGGCGTAGCTAGTTCTGAGTGGGCCTTCAATGAAAGTTCTTTGGAGTACCTTTTTGGGTTCACCTCTCCATTTCACAATATTTTGCTTACACATGTTGGGCCCTTGTAGCTTGGGGGACCTGTATCATTAATACGGCTGATACAACGCTAGCTACACCACCTGCTAACAGGGAACCGATGCACGTTAGACCTGTCAAGCCTCAGTGTCCTCCTGTTGGAGTGATGTGGTAGAAAGGAGAGGGAGGTGCCAGCAAAGGTTTCGTCTTCGCCACTTGAGCGAGGCTCAAAATTACGAGGTCCGTCGTCAATAGCCCTCATGTTGCTTTGAAGTGCGAAGTTTACATTACTCTCTCGCATTCACTTTGTAGTGATTTTCCGTTTGCGTTAGTGTGAGGGCTGGTGGAATGAAGAACTATACATTATAAAAAACATCTTTTATTTCTGGGCTTTTCAATTACTATCAACTTTCATTGATGCTAATGGGGAGCCAGTCAGTTTCGGCCTACTCTAAATATTATGTAAAAAGATACTCATTAAATGCAGATATTCTGCTGGATTCCTTGATTTTACGCCATAAATCCTATTTCTATATGAACTTTAATTGATTTAAATTATCGTAAATCCGACGTATAACGCGCGCCTATACTTTCAAGCTGCAATTTTTAATATTTAGGCACATTCACGCGCACTCTCTTTTTTTACGAAGAAAACTGAAATGTACGTACGCAATGTTCTTATGTTTCGATGTCCTTTATTCGAGGTATTACTCCAAGCTTTAGGAAAAAAGTAGCATTCTTCTAGAACTACAGCCCTTTAAGTCGATAAAGCAGTGCTTCTCAAATTTTTAATACTCGCGACCCAATATTCAATCATAATTTTCATCGCCCCCCCCCATTCAATAACAATGTATTAAATTAAATAATAATGTACTTTGACGCTAAAACTACGATACGATTTAACCTCTTAAGCGTACCCTAGAGTACATAAATGTTTCGCTAAACCAAAGCGTTTATTTCCCCGGGCGTATATATACGTCTTACCGAAGTATTTTTTTTTCTGTGCACTGCTATCCATAAAATTATTCCAAAGACTTTGGTATGACATAAAAGGACCTTAACAGTGCTTGCGAAGGATTTACTTATTTCAAAGGGTGGTTTGCTCTTCTGTGTAGTCGTTTTCTTCCTTCCCCTCTTAATGCATCACAAACGCGTGGCTACATGAAAAACGGTGGCACTGGGGAGAGAATCGTGCAACTTTTAATCAACAGTTAAGGGATTAATTATAAACCGCACTAATTATCAAGATAAGTGTTAATTTTTGTTTTTAATTATATATATGATAACAATGGCGTAACGGAGAACACTTGGGCCCCCTGCAAAGTCAGGTTTTTGGCCCCCAAGTTGGATTTTACAAAGGGTAGGTACTTGCGATAGTCAGGCTGTGGGCCCTCTAGAGCCCTGCCCCTCCCCCGCGATGCGGGGGTGTACGTTACGCTACTGTATGATAAGCCCATGGGGTCACTGATGATTAATAAACTTTGCTAAATTAATTATAAAAGTATAAATCATAAATATAAAATAATAATAATAATAATAAAAGTTTAAATCATAAAATATAAGAGTAGCACTGATACATTTATAAGTGTAATATAGTAGGGTAAAGGTGTATTTTTATTTTTTATTGTATTAGAATGTATTGTGTTTGTTTACTTTCAGTAAATTAATAATTATTTAAATAGTTTCTTTTTTTTCGACTTTTCAATATGCTCGCGCCCCCTCGCACAGTTGTTACGCCCCACAAAGGGGGCACGCCCTACAGTTTGAGAAACGCTGCCATAAGGTATGTCACACATTTCTATTAAAAATAAACAATATTTACATACATATACAAAAGTCTAATTTTTTTTTCTGCGTTCATCTTTTTTATTTTTTAAGTTCTTATTGTTATGCCAAGCGTATAATGCGCATCCCTAAATTTCTAACTTATTTTTTTTGTTAAAAGTACGCGTTATGCGTTGGATTTTACTGTACTTAAAAATACCTATTAGAGGAATTAATATGTATCTCTAATCACTGGCATAGCTAGTTCTGAGGGGGTCCTGTATCAAAATTCCTTCGAGGCCCTTTTTTAGAGTCCTGTTAGTGGGACTGTAGTTACACATGTTAGGGCCCCTGTAGCTTGGGGGCCCCGTATCATCGATAAAGTGGTAGCTACGCCCTTGTCTCTAATCATTGAACAATACTTGTATGGCTATAACGGGATTAGTGCGGATATAAATTTTTCCATTTGATTGTGTGGCATTACATCCCCTAAAGTTGATAAAGAACTGAGGAATTCTAAAATTAATATTTATGTATAAGGTTAAAGATTTTCTAAATTTATTTTATTAATTCTGTTAAACAAATTGCACCATTTGATGCAATATTAATCAACACCACAAACGAGATAACAAATAACGAAAGGGGACCTTTAAGCAAAAGAAAAAGTTCAAGAATAGCTTTCAAAAAAGAGGAAAATACGAAAACAAAAAATTTAAGTCATCACCCACTTAGGAAGAAAAAATGAACACGCAGAAGTAAACACCCGATTCATAAATCACCGCCTGAAAGTCAAATCATCATTAATAACTCCTGACACTGATGACTCGACGATAACGAACCCCATCGAAAGTTTCCCAAATCAGCAGAATGCCAAAAATGCGTCCACCCCGTAGCCCACTTCGAGAGCCAATTGACCCTTCCTACTGTTTACGGAAGATACTTTTCTTCAAGGTGAGGAATTCTGTTTGCGTTCGAAAAAGAACGCACGCACAACTGGCTTTTCGCGAACAACCGATGACGCAAAGAAGATAACTTGCTCGGTCGTTTTGCCCTTTAACGATGAGCAGCACTCGACCACAAACGATTTTGTTACAAGTTTAGAAGGTGGCGCATCCTTCAGTGGGCACGCTCACCATGCTTTGGTGAGTTCTGGACCCTAAATGAATCAATCGCCAGTAGCTTTTTTTGGCAGTTAAGAGACATGTTTTCTAAACGTGACCGTTCGAGGGATTGATTAGTTAAGACTCTAAGGTATCCGACTACGTTCGGAACCATGATTTAAAAAAAGCGCAAAAATGGATAGTATTTATGATATTTAGTGTCACTTAGATTAGAATACGTGTATAAAATGGTTGTAAGAACATAATGACAAAAAAAAAATTATAACTTAAATACAATATTTTGTCAAAAAATTAAATTAGAATAATCTTTTTTCAAAACGTTCTCTTTATAAAAAGTGCTTTTATATTAATAATATTTTGCTAATATAAAGTAAAGACTTCTCCAGAGAGTCTGAACTAGGATTTTTGAAAAATTCACATTATTTTCAGTGAGTGAGTGAGGGAATATTAACGTCGCACTGTTCAACTACACGAGAGCTTTTGGCGACGGACCACGTAATTTCACATTATTTTCAGAGTTACTACCAATTGAAATAATTATAGCCATTTTTTTTCTTAAATTTCTCTCCTCTGTTGTAGTAAAATGTGAATAAATCCACTTTTAAGCTGCATATTTCAAAAATTGTAGTTCAGCCTCTGTACAGAGGTCTGAAGGCTGCAGTAGCCCAGTGGTCAAGGTATCGGATTATGGCAGGCATGTCATGAGTTCAAGCCCAGTACCACTAAAGACCCGCCTTGTTGGGCAGCGATGCACGTTAAATCTGTCGAGAGCTAAGACGTCCTCCCGTTGGTGTGGTTTGGTAGTTATGAGAGGGGGTGCCAGCTCAGGTGTCGTCCACGTCACTTGACCATAGTTCAAAATTACGTGGTCCGTCGCCAAAAGCCCTCATGTAGGTGAACAGTGCGACGTTAATATTCACTCACTCTGTACAGAGGTCTGAGCTATATACAGGCAAAATATTATTATAATAGAGGCATTTTTCATAAAAGTAGAATGTTTTGAAAATAGGTTATTCTATGTTAATTTTTTGTCAAAATATTGTGCTCAAATAATTTTTTATTGTAAGAATGTTCTTAAAACAATTTTATATACATTTTCTAATCTAAGTGACACTAAATATCATAAATATTATCAATTTATACGCTTTTGCAAAATCACGGTTCCGAACGTTGTCGGATACCTTAAATTATGCATACGGAAATGTTTATGAACTGAGACACATTTGAGTGCGAGGAAATAATTATAACAGAACCAAATGAACAGAGTTACATTTTTTGTGCATTATTACGTGTATTCAATCTTTACTGAACATTATAATGTACTGTAACGTTTGAAAGAATAACGGTAGCGTATTCTTGGTTAATTAAAAATATGGAATTTATTTACGTCACAACTATTGTATATTATTTACTAAATGATACATTAGAGTTATTAAAGTTAATTATAGATTGTTATAGAGTCCAATATTTTGTGAGAGGAGGATTCGTTCGCCACCGCTCCCGTGCAAGTTCAAAGCATCTCTCCCCTCATCTTCCGGTCGACGGGGCTAGATTCCTCGGGGGTCAAAAAGGGGTTGCGTTGCAGGTGCAAGATGCACGTGTGGGTGTCGGGTCCACAAAGAAGCCGACTAGATGTTGATGTTTGGAGAAGCGACGTTACAGTACATTTGACGTTTGGTACGTCAAATGTACATTATAGTGTTCAGGAATTTTTCAAAGAAGGGTCGAAAGTCCATCATTATCGTGTTATACCTCAACACGCCACCAAATACATCCTTTTGATTTTGTCGATTGTTGGGTAAGACCTGAGCTGACACCCATCTCTTCTAATTACAACACCACACAAACGCTAGGACGCTCGAACATTTCAATTTTGCTCACAGTTTTAATTCAACATTTAATATAGTTGTGGAATTTTTTGTAATTATAAAAATGTCTACTTTTTTGTCTTTTTTCAACATACAACTATTTTTAAAAAAAGGTGCATGTTTGTTTCTGAGGGCTAAAAATTTGCAAAGTGAGTGAGTGAATATTGAAGTCACACTGTAAACCTTACTCGAGAGCTTTTAGTGACGGACTTCGAAATTTTGAACCATGGTCAAGTGACGAGGATGAGACTTCAGCTGGCACCCATCTCTTCTAAATACTATACCACACCAACGCTAGGACGCTTAAGCTCTCGACAGATTCAACGTGCATCGCTCCTCTTAACAGCGGGTCTTCAGTGGCAGCCAAAATTTTAAAAGGGCAGTAATAATTAATTGCGGGAAATTACCACAAGAATTTTGTAATGACGTTAATATAGAAATCACACACACCAGGAAGGGCTGATAGCGAGAGGGGAAGGGGAATTTCCATGACAATATGTTATGCATTCAAAATTGTTTGTGCAACGCCGGGGGGGAGGGAGAGAAGGGATAAACCTGTCTGACAAAGAACAGAAGCGAAAAAATTTTGAAACAGAGAAGTTATACACTCGGTAAAAGCCCGAGCAACGTCGGGGTAAGCGGAGAAGAGAAAAAAAAAAAAAAACAAAGTCATTTTGAAAAAGAATATTGGAAGTGCTGATTTTGTGAAGGGAAGGGAAAATGTATAAAAGTAGAGAAAGCCTGTGCAACGCCGGGCCAAGCAGCTAGTAGGATTATAAACTAAGATAAACTAAACTCAGTGACACAATAGCACATGAGGGCCAAAGCCCACTGTTCCCAACTCGGTATTCGTGACCTTGGGTGCTGAGGTGCTTGAGCAGATGTTCCGGCCAAGTGGTCAGTCTGACGCGAAACCCCCAGCGTTTAGTTCTCAAGCAAACTTGGTACTCATTTATTGACCCACTGAAGGGGTGGAAGGCTGAGTCGACCTTGCCCAGCTCGGTATTTCAACCCCGGACCTGTGGCGTAAAAGAGCGATACGCTACTACTCAACCACTGGGTTTCACATAGAATTATAAACAGAAAAAAAAAAAATCATCAAGGGCGATGGGGGTTAGGGGCTGGACCCGGGGACCCCCTCCCCCTCTTGTGAGTATCACTGGTGGACCTACCTTATGAAAACCAAACAGAAACATAATCGAAAATCTGAATATCTAATATATATTATAAATGCGAAAGTTTGTGAGTATCTTTGTGGGTCTTTCACGCAAAAACAATTGAAATGATTTTAATGAAACTTTACAGTAATATAGCTTATACATCAGAATAGTACATAGGCTATAATTTATAGCATAGACTATAATTTATAAAGATATTGTATGAAGTGCCCAAAATATAACGATATTTGTCAAGTAAGTAGGAAAAAATTCCGCCATCTGCGAGCAATTCTAGCTTGCGCTGCAAAAAAGCCCACGTCAGCATATATCTATCTTTTGTTTGTGAAAGAACTTTTTTTTGTTTTGGCTACGCAAGGTGCTCGCTTTTAATTAATTCCACTGATCAGCATAATGCCTATTTTTTTTATTTCAGAATAAAATTAAGTTTTGAAGGGAGAGGTTGTTATAAATCTCTCTTTATTTTAATGGTTTTTTTATGATTTTATTATGCACACATATTTGGTAGTAAGAAATTGATATTTTTTCCAAATAAATGCTTTTATCACTTCTGATACTTAAAGTGAATAAACTTTCTCTTTCGCACTGCATCATTTGGACAAATTTTAAAATTTTTTGTGGTTAGTAGTTAATTATAACGCTATAATTTTAATTGAATAGGCAGATATAATTATTTTTATACTTAAAAACGCAGTAACTACTGTACTGTATTTTTTGGAGTGTGAGAGTGAGTGAATATTATTGTCGCACTGTTCAGCTACACGAGGGCTTTTGGCAACGGATCACGTAATTTTGAACCATGGTCAAGTGACGTGGACGACACCTGAGCTGGCCCCCTCTTCTCCTAACTACCACACCACACCAACTTAGAAGGAATATTCTACCAATACTTAGCAGGAATATTCTTTGAAATCCACTCTTCCAAGATATATGGCAGCACGGGTTCCATGATGAGTATTTTAGCGGAAAAAATAGTTTGTCAAAATTTAAGTGTCTTATGTTTTTGTATGTTAATGAAGACCTTAGAAAATGATTTGACTACTTATTTTAAGTGAATGGTATATATAATTAATTTTACAGTGGAATATCTTTAATTAATTTATTGCAACGGATTAAATTTTCCAAAGTGAAGTATTTTGTTTATGTATATATCCCTTAATTTGTAAATGTAGTGATCCAAAAAAAAATATTGTATGAAAAAAACTGCAGTAAATCATAATGCGGTGGATAAAGTATTAACGTGCATCGCCCCCCTTACACGGCGGGTTTTACAAAGCTCTAATAAAGCTCGAGCTACGAAAGTAGCTAGGCATTTGCCAACTTGACTCTATCGTTAATATTTCTCGCTATGTTTTTCATTGAATCACCATTATAATTTAAGAAACGGCGTTGCTTGCGAATATTACAATTTTAAAATAAAATAAATACAACAGAAAGTAATATTAATGTATTACACTTTCAGATATAAATTATTTACACTACTTTAAGCGTTCATTACGCAAAACTTTTAACAATGTGTTACTTTTGGTGAGCAGAGATCAGCTTAGGAAGGTATTTTGAAAAATCGACCCTCAAGAGTGTTACGAGGAATTATAAATTAAAAAAATCCTTTTTATCGGCTATCAGATTTACATAGTTAAAGTTTAACAAAGGTGTTTTTTTTTTCTTTCTTTTTTTGTTTAGCTGAGATATGCAAAAAGCTTTTTTTGTTTAATTTTCAATTCACATAAAATTAACTCATTAAAAAAACTTCTTTTTCCTTCAATCTGTGTTGTTTAATTTTTCAGTTCACCCGTGCGAAGAACGGGTATACCAGCTAGTAAATATATAAATGAGGGAAAAGCGATTCACTCACTCGTTCATTCTACACTATATCTTCGGAGTGAGTGAGTGAATATTAACGTCGCACTGTTCAGCTACACAAGGGCTTTTTAATATATCTCCGGAGCTATTAAACTTACATGCCCGAAATTTGTCAGTCATATTTCTTTTATTGGGTAGAAATCTGCCAAGAATGGGTTTTGAAAAAATTGTACCTCAAGTGGGATTACAGGGGCGTTTCAGACTCTTAAACCAGAATATTTGGAATTTCGGTCTAAGCGTGCTTCGTTTGTTGAGTAGAGATACCCTAAAAATGGGTTTAGGGGAAATCGATTCACAAGGGAGAGTGCGGAGTCGTGGATTTTTATCAATAACACCCCTTTAACCCTTTACAAGCTTCCTTGGAGTCGGTACCCTCAGACCTGTTCTTAGCGGATCTCTACTCAAAACATAGAAACATATGTATTAAATTCCAAGTCTGTAAGCCTAATAGTTTCGGAGATCTCGTGTCGAGTGAATAACTTCTCTCCTAATATATATGTTTAGATTATCGACTTACTAATTTTAAAATTTTCGACAATAATTTTAACTTACATCATTGATTACAAAACTACTAGAGCAAACCATACCTTTAAAGAATAAATTTAAATACCATGTTTTGTTTGAAAATACTTTTAAAAAAAAAGGGGGGGGGGAGGGAAAAGAAAAATTTTGATTGTGATTGTTAAATTCTGAAGCATGAATTTTAATACGTGTTATACATATATGCATGAACGATGTATGCGAATCATGTTCAAATTATTGATATTTTTTATATATTTTTTAACAAACTATACCTATTATCTCTTATCTTTTGTTTCAGCAACTCAACCCTACGGTTCATCTCTTTTAGGGACCAGATAGCCTAAAACTCCAAAATCGATGAGAATGAAAAGGTCGGTGATAAATGTTGATAGCACCCGAAGCGAATAACCTAAAATGGAAAAATCAATGCAGTGAATGTACACAGATTCCCTCTACTGTAGAAAACAGCAATTTGTCTTTGGAGTCGCCATAGGAACTGCTGGTGAGGGTTGAATCCTTACATCATACAAGGAAAACACAAAATTTCATCTAAATTAGAAGGAAATTATTATTATTAGTTGTATTCCGTCATTTCAAAAGGAATGGATTCTGTTTATTATTATTATTATTATTATTATTATGTTATATGCACAAATAAATAGAAAAAAAATCATTTTTTAAAAAATTTCTGTTTTATAGTATTTCTGTTATCTTAGACCGTTGACACTTTTGTGTGCCGTCAAATTCTTGAAATGTGGCGTCAATTTTTTTTTAAATTATTCATTATATTCTGAGAATGAAAACAAAAAATTAAAAAAATCCGGCGCTCTGTAATAATCGAGAATTAATTTCAAAATATTCGGAAGAGTTAATTAATTCATTTTGGATTAAGATTAAAAACGATTATCCCATAATAGCCAAAAAAACTTTTAAAATATTGTTGCAATTGTCTGCCTTATTTGTGTGTGTGTGATTTCGGATTTTCATTATTAACAAATATAAAAGGAGATATATATTTAAAAAAGAGATCGGAATTTTTATGAATTATCATTATCATTTTTAAGCGATCAAATATAAATGAAATTATCAAAAATCATCATGATGAAATTTCGCATTAGATGTATTCCTGTTATTAAATACTCAATAAAAATTTTGTTGTATTTGTTATACATATTATTTTATTTATTATTGAAAACTATTATCGTGTATACAATTTTACATATTGTATTACAAAGAATTAAAATTCTTTTAAACTTATTTTGTTAGAGTGCCGCAAATTTTGAAATTGTTAAATGTGTACCACAACAACAAATAAAAAAGGTTGAGAATCACTGTCTTAGACGCTATCCATTAAACTAGACTACTGAATAAGATGGGTAGTTTAAGTAGAATCAGTGGCGTACACAAGGGGAGGATTTAGAGGTTCACCCCCCTTACAAGAGAGCTCTGTGTATGCCACTGAGTAGAATTATATAAACTACAGTAAAAAGCATTTCTTTAACAGGGGTGAGGGGAAAAAATGCTTAAACTAACATTGTTATATTTCTAACTTCTGTATTACCTTTTTTTTTTCAAAAGAAATTAGCAGAATGGCTAAGTTTGTGTGTGTGACATCATAATCACAAGATAACTGCAACCACGTGTTTCCAAACAATCACTTCAGAAAGTCATGTGACGTCACAGTCACATGATGAGTGCAATCACATGTTGTGGGAACCCCTGGGTTCCACCTTGGACACCAAGATTGAATTGAGGCAAAGAATTACCAGACGACATTTTTACAATAACAAATAATATTTATTCACTTGAATCAATTATCAACCTTCTAAATACAAAGATGAATCAATATGTCTACGCCAATGGGATTGAACTTTACTATTAAATTAAATCACGCGAAATATGATACTAATCAATTATTAAACTCAATATCGAACGGGTTTACCGGAATAAGAGGACCGAGAGATATACGCAATTTGGATTACTAGCAATCATTAACTTTCCACTAACTCTATTATTTATTTACTCTTATTATCCGATAATTGAAGTTTAAATATCACCTGACTTTTACTACTTCACTCCTTTCCAGTCGGCTCAAACTTTCCGAATGTAGATCGCTGTCTGATAATCAGCCAGAAACTAATCACACAATCAACTTGAATCTTCTTAGCGCTCCGTCTACGTATCTCTTGGCTCAATAGCCTTCTCCGCTAACCTACAACACTCTCCTTATATACTTTGATTCATTTGCATATCCCGTTTCCTCCTTTTAGAGCTGGTTGGAAATATACGCGAATTTACAATCCCCAAATACGCCCAAGAGTATTAGTGATAAAGTGCCGTATAGATTCGTCACAATGTTTCTAGCCAATCAGTTCATGCGATTCGCTGCAAGCAACTTTTGCTTTATGCAATAATTTTCTTTTTAAAAGTATATATCTTACAAGAATAATAACGTGTTTAGGTGAAAGATATGCACTTGGATTAAAAAAAAAAGTATACGTATAATACAAAAAAAAATTAATTTTGAAAAATTATCTAAAATATTTTCAAATTTGAACATCTTTACCTGATTATCACTTTTGAAATTTTATCTAAATTTTGTAATTGAACAATAAGTATAAGTCAAATGTCCGTTTTGAATTCAAAAATGAAGATCTAATTGCATTTATCATGTGGTCAGCATAAATTAAGCCCATTGGATATCAAAATAAAATTTTCTCGAGATTAATTCGGAATCTTTTCAACTAACATCTTCTGTACACATATCCCATCCGAGAGCATAAGGAAGACCTGATTTTTCTTGCCATTTTAACCCATAAAACTTATTATTCAGTAAAGAGTACGTTTATTGTTTTGAAAAAGATTAATTTGAATAATTATAAAGTGAATAATGCAACGAGTAACAAAAGTATATTTTTTACGTAGAGACTATAAATATGCATGTTATTTTTAACATGCATATTTAGAAGAATAAAAGAAAATTCGAAGAATAAAAATATATTTTTATGAATAATGATTGAGCTAATTTCGCTCTCTAGTTTATCATACAATAGAAATTAGCTTTGTCTAAATCCTAAAAATATAAATAAATAAAGGAAATAGCAAAAACTAATTAAAGCATGCGTTGAATGCAAACGAGTTAAAATTATGTTACTGCGTGCAAAAGTATCAAAACAAATTAAAATTCGAGATATAGGACATTCCTTTCTCCTAAATAAAAATTTAGGAGATCAATTTTTATCAATTTTTCAGATTAATAGTATTTATCAAAAAAAAATTCGTTTTTATAGATAAACAATATGAATAAATACGGTTTTATAGATAAATACTACTTTTTGGAATCAAAACTATGTTTTATATTTAAAAAATAGAAAACAGATATTTTGTTTATATTCAGAAAACCATAAAATTTGAATTTGGAAAAATTCATCTCCTACTTAAAAAATTGGAAAATAAATTCCCATTTTTATTTCTTAGTCAGAACTATAATAAGAAATGGCCAGATTGTTTACATGCATTTCGTGTCTGTTACAATACATTGCAATCAAACTGAGGAAAAAAATTAAAAAATGATGGCCTCTTTATTTTTTAATACCTAACGAAGTGGTCCCCAATCCCCAGGCCGCGGACCGGTACCGATCCGTGGATCAAGTGCTACCATGCCTTCCAAGGAGCACACACATTAAACTATTTCCATTTTATTTATTGTGTGACTTTCCATGGAAATCACTTTATATTCATTTCTTGGCGTAACTGTATCTTATTCTGAAGGCATAAAAATAACCTAAAGTTACTATTCTTTAATAAAATTATTAAAATGTGTATTATATCTATTAATTTAAAATAACCTAAAATATAAACTATCAACGTAGACCCAGTAAAATTATCAAACGTTAACCGGTCCGTAGCGATAAAAAGGTCGGGAAGCACTGACTTAACGGGCGTACATATTAAAACCCTAAAACGGGAATCAGTGTAAAAAAATATTTTGTGTTTCAATGTATTATATTTATAAAATTTCACATTTTTTTTCTTAAGACGGTACGTAATAAAGGAATTAGACGTCAATGTTTTACTTGTTTCCAAGTTTAAATGATCACAACTAACAAAATATAAAATCTTATTTTAATAGATTTAAATGTCTACAAAAATTAAAATTTAATTTTATTGTTATATTTTTTTTTAAAAAATTAATAATAGATTCTTTATTTTATAATTGTATTGATAGACTCAAAATTGTTAAGGAATTTCGAAATGTCCGTAAAATATCACACAACACGTTAAAGTACGACTCTAAAAATAATTAGACACACATTTTTTTTTTCAAAACATTCTAATAATCATCGAACCAATCAATGATACTTGTAACATAGAAACAGCAATTAAATCAGCCAAGAAAAAACGTTTAGAACATTTGGGAAGTTAGAATGAGAAACAATGAAAAGAGGCGATTTGAATATTGATGACATGTGTGCTGCCAACAGGTGCAACAACACATCCAACTGCAGGGCAAACGATTTAATTTGCTAATGAAATCTTCCCACACACCCAAACTCAATCTGAATTAGTTCTCAAACCAAAAAAGATTCAGACGCCCTAGATTCATATTAATGATCTTCAAAGAAGACAGTTAATTTCAGCATCAAACGCACGATAACTCTTTTTGCCCCGTGTTTGATCGCCAATTGATCTTTTAACATACGCCGCCGGCTAGGTGCTTTGTTATTGTTGTTATTTTTTATTCCAGTGAGCGGATACTGCAAAAAGAGACGGACATACACCTGTATGGATTACTCCACACTTGACATGCAGACTGTAATGATGATATATAAAAAAAGGTGGTGCACATTTACAATTGAAAGCAGGAAACTGCATTGAGTGATGCCACCGAACAATGGGTAAAAAGATATTTAGAATGTATTCCACGGAAAAGCTATCATCCTGCGTTTTCTGAAACGGTGGATGGGGGAATAAAAAAAAAGGCTAATAAATGCACCCTAGCGTATCGAAATCCACGATTCGCGTGACACCCCTGAGGTCTCACGCGACACGTGAATCTTCACGTTCACGCACGACCGGGTCGCTTTGAGTTACATGATAAGTTCTGGAATCGGTTTCGTGTTGGTATTGGGAAGGAGTGTAATTTTTTCCCTCTTATCTTCTCATTTGACAAAACGAATAGGATAGGGGGTGGAGGTTTGATCCAATTAGAAAGGGAAGAGGGAAAAACGTGGAGGAATAAGAATGACCGGGGATTCGACAATTGATATAAATCATATTTATGTTGTCGCTCATTATATAATTGTGATTGAATAGCTTTTGTTTTCTATGATAACAATATTAATGGAAAGAAATTGGGGATTTTTTGATAATTAAGAAGAAAATTGGACCAAGCACACACAGATAATAAGAATAGATTATTTGACTTGAATGTGTATGATAAGAATATAAAATAAACCATATTTTAAGCATTGACAGATTCAATTAAAACAAGTAATATATATACAAAAAAAATTTTAAGTCAATTCCTACTTAGGTCAACAAAGAACAATTTTATTTTAGTTACTTTTTATTAAATAGTTACAATTTTTATAAATACATATTACAATATACATATTACAGACTCACAATATTAAGTGACAAAATTGTGTGTGAAAACGATTTTCCTTGTAATTTTCCATTTTCCTTTCAATATAGGGTGTTGGAATATTTATTTTTGTTTGTTACTATTTATTCCTTTTTTAAATTTAATTAATGAATTAATATTCGAAAAAAGTTGTATATTAACATTGAGTGTCAACCACTACAATTTTTAAAAAAATGTATTTGAACTTGAATGGATGAATAGAATGTATTTTATTAACGATTAAAAATTTGAACAGGATATATATATATATATATATATAGGGAGAGAGTGAAATAATAGTATAAATTGAAAAATATGTATGTCTTAATACTTGATAGTAATTTTAAAGGAGTCCATCTAAACAAAGGAATTAATTGAAAAATCAATTTAAAGGAGGTTAAGATGTTTTAACATTTCAAAAAATGTATAAATCAATAAATTTATCAAAGAATTATTTTAAAAAAATCTACCCACCTATTTTGTTAAGTTCTTTCAAAAACATAAGGTAAAACTTTAAAAAAAAAAATTCATAAATCAATAAATTCTTTCTGATATTTTTTAATACTCGGCTTATCTTGAGCCAAATCATGGAATGAAAAAAAGGCCATTTTTCAAATGTGTATTTGAAAAAGTTTTAAAAACCAATACTTGAAGGATAAAAAAAAACTTTTTTTTTTTTTACTGGAAAGAAAAATGGTGAAAAATGGACTCGGCTTTTTCGCTTTCACTATTCTTTTTTCATTCATTGCAATTTTTTAAAAATGCTGTTGAATAAAATTTATTGATCACAGTCCCTTTTCAGGTTTATCATTTCATTTTAACAAGAGTTCTGTATTATCTTGAGGGTCTGCTTTAAAAAATTTCTACCCACTTAAGAATAGACTATTCATAATATTAATTGTTTAAAAAGGAATCTTACAAAATATATGCTATAAAATAGTCCATACATGATTTGGAATTATTAACATATTTTTCGATTCATTCATATATATAATATTTTCTAACGTTTACACAAACAAAAATATAGTAAAATAAATCGTATTATATATCACACATGAGAGAGATGCATATATATACTGCTCAAAATAAGTAAAGGATATTGCGGTTTTAGGTGGATCTTGTGGCTGGGAAACTTTTTACCTGGATTGATACATGGTCGACAGACGTAGTAGGTTATATGAGAATAAATTACACATGTTTGGCAGAAAAAATGCATTTTATTGCGCATTTGTGTACAAAAGGAAAAAAACACAATTTGTGCATATGAGAAAAAAAGAATAAGAAAAGGTGTTTTCTTCAAAGGAAATCATTTTCAGTAAGGGGTATGGTTTCCACAACCGCCAGCAATGTTGAGCACCTTTGAGGGATGGAGTCAATGAGGCTATTAATCACGAGTTGGGGTATTCTGTCCCACTCTTCCAGAAGAGCCCTTTCCAGTTCTTGGAGAGTTTGTGGGGGTGGTTGGCGACCAGCAACTCGTCTTCCTAGAGCGTCCCAAACGTGCTCTATTGTATTCATGTCTGGAGAACACGCTGGCCATTCCATTCGTACGATTCCTTCCTCGAAAAGGAAATCCTCCACCAGGTTAGCACGATGTGGCCTGCAGTTATCGTCCATTAAAATGAAGTCATCTCCGATTGCTGCAGCATAAGGGACTACAATAGGTCTGAGGATCTCATCCCTATATCGGTGAGCAGTCAGAGGTCCATCTCGAGTGATGTAGAGGTCTGTGCGCCCGTCAATGGAGATGCCACCATACACCAACACTCCCCCACCGCCAAATCTGACACTTTCTTGCACAAACGCAGAATTATTCCTACTGCCACGGTCCCTCCAGATGAAAATACGCCTATTATCCGGATGAACAGACAGAAAAACGAGACTCGTCAGAAAAAGGAACATTGCTCCATTCATTTCTCCTCTAGTTCACGTGCTCTGTTGTCCACTCCCTGCGGTCGCAACGATGCCTTGATGTTAGTCTAACACATACCATCGGTCGGCGAGCATACAGACCTACACCATGGAGCCGGTTTCGGACAGTCTGAGTTGAAACCGTGGTGCCAGTAGCCGAGCGAAGGTGTTGTTGGAGAAGAGTAGCGTTCATATTTCGGTGTCTTGGAGCCTTTAACACTAAATAACGATCTTCATTGGGCGTTGTTGCTCGTCTACAACCTTGTCCTGGTCTTCGGCCAGCACTTCCAGTCTCCAAAAAAAAAAAGAGTCCAGATCCTGAAAATCACACTTTGTGACACTCCAATGGCTTGCGCTACTTCGGCTTGAGTTTGGTCCCCTTCTAACCTACCAACAACTCTCCAAGCTTCTGATTCTGTTAAATGACTTCGCTGAGACATCGTACTCATCGAAACAAAGCCGTCACTGAATGCCGATCATCTTTGTATTCATTTCAGTTGAAAGTCAAATTTCATTCGCTGCCGCTGAAGTGACGTTTTTGACGTCGAACTCAAAATTAGTATATTCCACAATTTGAAAATCAGAAAAATTTGCATTTGTGATTCTCTTCTTCCATTTTCGGCAAAAAAAAATTTCGCTTATATCTTTATTTTACATAAAACTTACAATATCCTTTAATTGTTTTGAGCACTGTATATGACATGTCTTGAGTCAGAATCAGACTTAGTTTTAAAAAAGGTCTTTATTCTAGAATTAGTACATCTCTTCTGACGCTAAAAGCAGGGAGGAAAAAATACGCCACGGTGTGTTTTAAGTGGGGGTTAGCACTTAAAATACCCCGATGGCGTAAGTATCGCGGATTTTAGAATTGTACTTGAAAGTTAATGCTGGCATATAGGACTACTAAATATAACGATCTGGAATTAGGCATGTTAATTAGCTAGGCCATATGTTCGGAAGAAATAAATGAGTGGTTAGTTTGATACTTGAAGATGAAATGAAAAATATCTGTTAAGTGCTAGATAGGGAATTTAATTATCCTTATATATATATAAATGAAGTATCTGTTTGTAATTTGAAATCAAAAGCTTTTTACTAAATGCATTTAAAAGTATATACGGTACTTATATGAAAAAATCAATTTTTTAAATTTTTGTCTGTCTTTCTGTCAGTCTGTTTGTTCCGGCTAATCTCTGAAACGGCTGGACCAATTTTGACGAAACTTTCACTGGCAGATAGTTAATATTATACGGAACAACTTAGGCTACTTTAATTATAGAGAAAAAAATTAGGGTTCCGCGAAAATAAAACTAAAACGAATGAAATGGTGGACAATATCCGTTTCAAATAGGGATTATTTCTTTCAATAGGGATTATTTTTAGTCAATAGGGATTGTTTTATTTCGCGAGCCTTCTGTTTCAACATTCCTAGCAGTTACATCAAACTTTTTTGTTTAATTCGGTTACTGACACTCGCGATTTTTCCCGTTCATGTCTGATACTAATGAATTTGACAGTCTTCACACCATCGACACTGTCAAAGGCCATGTATCTTTTTTACTCCTTGCTTGCGGCTTCGTTTGTGTTCGTTTCACAGTACCCAGTCCTCACCCCATCGACAGTGTCAAAGGTCACGCGACCCTCTTCCCTCCCCCTGCTTGCAGATTTATTTCCCCCTACTGCTACTTAGACCTGTTTTGAACTGTTGCATTCAATGCTTATAATCATTCCAAAAAATGATTTCATTCTCTCTCAAGAACACTGAGCAACATCTATTTTTCCATAACATAGACAGCATTTAAACTTAAATTAGGAAGTTTTTGGGTTTTAAGTCATTTGACTTCTCACAAGGCTCCGCTTTTAAATAGAGGTAAGCCAATTTCATACCTCTATTGTTTATTTCATTTCCAAACACTGCACACAAACACTGCAATGATTTTACATTCCTCACCCCATCGACAGTATCAAAGGTCATGCGTCCCTCTCACACTTTGCTCACCAAAAACAAAGGAAACAAAAGTAAAACAAAAAAAGAAACATTGATTCACAAAGTAGAAGAATGACATCATACTTATAGCATAGGTATTTCTTTTACGTGGAATATATAATTATTAAGTTTTCGTAAACTGCGAATTGAATAAACACTTTTTTGTTAAATTCCACGTGGACGAAGTCGCGGGTAACAGCTATTTAACATACAATAAATGCATCAGAAAGTAATATTAACGTATTACACATCCAGATACAAATTATTTACATTATTTTAATGTGTTTATTACACAAAATTTGTAACAATGTGTTAATTTTGCTGAGCAGAAGGAAGGTGTTTTCAAAAATCGATCTTTAAGAGAGTTACGGGGCGTTATAAGTAAAAAAACTTTTTTTTATCAACTATTATATCCACAGACTTAAAATTTAGCAAACATGGTTTTTTTTGTTCAGCTGAGATATGCAAAAAGCTTTTTTCTTTTTGTTTAATTTACAATTCACGTAAAATTAACTCATTAAAAACTTCTTTATCCTTCAGTCTGTATCGCTTAAATTTTAGTTAAATGTGTTGACCCCTGGCGCGCACAGGAATTTTTCATGGAGGGGGCCCAGGTTTGAAAGTCCACCATTCTCGTATCATGCTCCAATACGCCACCCAACATATTCTTCTGATTATGTCTATTTTCGGGGACAAAAAAATAAAAAATTAATTATTGAAGAAATAATTAGCTTTGATTAATGAATTTAATTATTGAAACATATGCTTAATTAAATTTTACGTACTATATACGGGATTATAATCAATGGGAAAAAAATCAAGGGCTTTGTGGGGGGTCAGGAACCCAGACCTCCCCGCCCTCTTGTGTGCACCACTGGTGTTGACACGTTTATGAGTATCATAAAATAATTAGTTTTAAAAAAATGCTTTAAATTTATTTTTTCTTAAAATTTCTGAAGAATTGAAATAAAAATATTTTTTAAAAATCAATATAATTAAATCGAGACTATTGTTGCACTATTTTAATATCCTAATTAACATTAAGGAATAGAGAAATTGGCAAAAATCTATTTGTATAGAAGAAAAGTGACTCACTCGTTTCAAGATCTCCGAAACTATTAAACACACAGGCATGAAATTCGGCAGACATATTTCTTTTGATCAGAAGTGATTCACTAAGAAAGTTTTTTGAGAAAATTGACTCCCAAGGGGGAATGCGAGGGCATTATAGACAAAAAAATCCTTTTTTTAAACTATTACACCAACAGACATAAGATTTGGCAAATATGTTTCTTTTCTTGAGTGCAGATCCTCTTCCAATAGATTTTGCTGAAATCTACGTCGAGGAAATGGGTTGTGGGGAATGAAAGATATAAAAATATATTTCCGTTTCAGAAATTCAAGTTCTATCTGTTTTAAATTAACAGACGAGGGCTATATGTATGTTTTTCAAAACGATCGAAAGCTTAATCCTAGAATTTAGATTACAATAACATAAAAGAAAAATAAAGTCTTACAATATCATCAATACCACGAGTGAAGTGGGCTGGGAACGGGTAGAAACGTCCTACGTGTTTAAAAAGAGAGTGACCTTTTTTAATTCACACAAAAATAAAAATAAAAACGTATCAATGAATTTCTAAAATTACAATTTATTACTTATCACATTTCTCCGATTTTTAAAAAAATTTTTATTTTTACCGCAGAATTTTTATATATATGATATTAAATTTGTAGAAAGTGCTCTTTTTTGAACAAAATCTTTCCATCAAAAATTTGATGCTATTATTTAAAAATAAGTTGCAAAACGAACAATAATTCTGGGTTTTTCTTCAGATGTTGATTGTTCTTTATGTTAAATATGTGAGTAGTTGCATTTTTTAAATTTTTTTATCTGCAATAAGTTAACGAATAAATAAATTCTGGATTCACCATTGCATAAAGCTGCCAATGACGTATACATATTTATTTATTTATTCGACACAACCAACTTGTCACTAAATCAAAATCTTTTGTTTTATTTGGCAGAATAACTATGAAGCATTGTATTAAAACTCTTCGTATTTTCAATGCTCCAATGATCTTGAAGCGTTGATGACATCTCACAATTGAAGGTTTGTCATTGACTAACAAAAAAGCCCTCCAGCGAAATATGTGTCACATTTCAAAACCAGATATCTACCCACCATTTTTATGTAAATTTCTTCTCTTCTATTTACATTAAGGTGTACACAACGTTTTGCTCTGAATATCCACAAAGAAAATTTTGCAACAACAAATTAAAAAGCGCTAGTAAAAGAAAGTGAAAATAAACCAAAATCTATTAACATAAGAAAAATAAATAGAAGATGGCATTTTTTCAACCATGTCTCGAACAAACTATTGAAAATTTTAGATTTTTCTTCCAGTGCTGCCAACGCTCCAATTGTTCGTAATAATAGACATTCCAAACTTTTCCAGAATCCTCGTTATATCGACACGTTTCGTTGATTCCGAGGCTGCAATGTTAAATATAGAAAGCTGTCATCAACTCGGACAGGCCTTTGGAGTGGATGTAGAAATGCGGAAATCATGGAAGAGCTTTTTTTCCGACTAAAATATACCATGGATTGAATCTTCTGCCGTTCGCGTTTGACGATTCCATCACATCCACTTCCTCTCAAGCGGAAATAAGTCATTTCCGAATTTAACGACCTGACTTGATTGGTTTTCGATTTGATTTCGAAAAGCTCAACCTTAGCAGTACTTTTTTTTTATTATTATTATTATTACTCTTTGGCATGTTTTGGGAAAATAGAATTTTCTTCGCCAGACTTTCTCGAGGTTTTCGTGTTTCGATTTAGAAGCTTTGGTTATGTAATAAATGAGGCAAATAAAAAAAGAATCAGGACTGGTTTCGATGAGAATATCGACAGCTAAGATTGGGTTTTACTAGAATTACTGGTTTTCGATTTTCGGTAGCTGATGATACATTTCTAAATGTGGGAAAATTTTTACTTTTTAGGAAAAAGGAAAAGAACCTTCGAACTTTTCGACAATGTATCATAAAGTATCTGGAGATGATGTGTAAGAAATTTACAGCAAACGTGAGATTTTTTTAAAAAATTTGGATTTCTATGTGCATGCTAGCATCACATTTAATATGTAAAAAAAATTCTTTATAAAATGATATTTTTTTCTAAATATGTACAGAAAAGGCCATTCGCACTGTATGGAAACGATTTTGTAATTAATTTTCTTGTTTGAATTTTGGGATAAAACTTTGGCATCTTCAGAATAAGTGTCTACCAATGTTTTTTTTATTGGAATGTAAAATAAAAAATTTATTTAAGAAATGGCAAGTAAAATTGATGCATAGTTCGAAGGTTACGTAACTGCACTTTTCGAGGTGAAATATTCGTATCAAAACAAATTATAAAGCGGTGTAAAAGTCTCGGTTATTGCATTTCAATTAAAAGTATTTATATTATATTAAATCTGAAAGGGAAAAAAAGGTCTACCTGAAAGTAAAAGTCACGAAACTTTTCATCCTAAGACTGTTTAAATGCAGACAACTGTACAAGAAAATGAAGACTGATCCTTAAGGAAAATCCACCGACTCAAAGATTCATTACATCAAACTACGAATGTCTTCTTGCGCAGTAATTAAAATCATTCATACAGATCTAAAGTTAAAAAAGATGTTTAAACCTAAAGTTCGTCTCCTTTTTCAATTCCTACTATTAACTTACACTCTCTCTATGTTTATTTATCTTGGTGGAATTTTAAATCGTTAATAAAATACATTTTAAAGCGCTCAATTGAAATGAAATTTTATATACATGATTATTTTGGATAATACAATAATTTAACTATAATTAATAAAAATTAATTGATTAAAACTAATTATTTAAAGAATAACAAGTACAGCCACGTTGGCATCACTTTTTGGTGACTTATGTCAAAACTTGAAAAGGTTTTTTTCTGACATTTTAAAGCATTCATTTGAACTGAAATTTTATATACCCGATTGTTTTGGATGACAATACGATACTTTAATTATAATTAATAAAAAGTAATTGCCACTTAATGTTGGGACTCTGTCATATGTATATACATATTTATATTAATTGTAACTATTTAATAAAAAGTAGCTAAAATAAAAATTTTCTTTGTTGATCTAAGTAGGAATTGACTTAAAATTTTTTTTATATTACTTGTGTGTGTGTGTGTGTTTAAAACATATTGCTGAGAGAAAAACACGAATTGTATAAAATTACATAAAAAATACCTAGCTGCAGAAAAATGAAAATTTGTGGTAACACTCAATGAAGTATGGGTATATTTAAGTAACTGTAGAAAAAGATCTATTTTCTATTGCTCAACTGGCGGGAATGACTGTTCGAAATGGCTTAGTACGTGTACAGTAAAGTTCCCAAAGGGATTCATGAGAATTAATTCTCTAACAAGGGCAAATTAAAAATCAAAATTGTCTCAAGTAAAGCCGAAATTAATTCACTCTACTATCAACAGAATATTTTAGAACCAATTTTTGAAGAAGAAATTCCAGCCTAATATGGAAAGGACATTGATAAAGTTGAGCTTCATATGGACAAAGCCTGTAGTCACACGTCTAAATCAACTGCCGCTTAATTAGTAAAGAAAGAATCAGAAAAAGGAATAAAGTGAATCCCATTTGATAAAATACGTGTAAAATTACTCTACGCTTTTGCAATGGTACTTTCGGTTTATTAAGACGAGCCCTAAGAAAACGACATCCAAGAACACTGAACGGACTTTAGAAAACGGTTCAATAAGAATGGAGTAAAATTTCCATGACAGTACTATGGAAAGTTTACCTACTTTCATGAAAAATTCGAGCTAGAGCTATTGTCAAGAATCATGGCTATCACATAAAAGCAAATTTCCACAAAAAATACGGTATTTATTGATAAAAATTAACTATATCGTTTCCATAAAGTGTAAACGATTTTCTGTATACTTTAAACTTCCCATGTATTTAATTTATATATTTAATGCTCATATATTTATTATGTTAAAATAATTGCAAAATAAAATAAATAAGATTTTCCTTTTGAAGACTGTTAGATAGTAATATGAATAGAGCTGATATATATATATATATATATGTGGCAGCCAAAGCCAAGCAGTCTTCGCGCGCAGGCGCAGCAAATCAAAACTAAAACTCTTGGACATTAGAGCAGAATTAGAGAGAAGAGAGAACGCGAGAGGTGCGCGAGCAGGCGTTACCTTCTGAATATCATCGTCAAACTTATCTGTAAAAATATCTACCTTTTTAATTAATTTTTGTTAAAGTTTTAAAATAAATGTGAAGTAAGACAAACACGTCTTGGACCCCTTGTTGTCTCCCACAAATTATGGGGGCTCGGCCGGGATCGATAAAATTTCGATTTTGAACCAAAATCTGGACAATGAACAAAAGCGTCCGTGAGGAGACGCTCCGCCATTTTTCGGAAACTTCGTTCAACCTGTGTAGAGGTTTGAACTCAGCATGAAAATTCCGCCTGTGTAGAGGCCGGGATTGAAAAAAATTTCGATTTTGATCAAAATTTGGAACGTGAAAAAAAAAAGCCGTCCGTGGAGGAGACGCGCCGCCATTTTTCGGAAACTTCGTTCAACCTGTGTAGAGGTTGAATTTTTCAACTTCATTCCGCCTGTGTAGAGGTCGGAACAAATAACAAAATAACCTGTGTAGAGGTGTATTTTTCAACGAACCCTCAAAATCCCGCCTGTGTAGAGGTTGGAACTAACTCAGTGTGAACAATCCGCCTGTGTAGAGGCCGGAACTACAATTTCAAGATATAACCTGCGAAGAGGTGTCAATTCGAACAATTTCAACTATATTACCTGCGAAGAGGTGAAATCAGTGGAATCAACGTTTTTATTGGATACATCGTACGTGCGAGCAACAAGGGAGCCAGAAAAAAAAGGTAGGATCTTTCCATATTTTTCTAAAATGTATAAAAACGCTCTTAAAGAGGATCTCATAAGAGTTGTTGAGAATCTAGACGGTACTGTGGAGAGTACGGACACTATAGTTAAACTAAAGACTAAAATTGAGAACAGTAGTACATTTGAAAATGATCCAAATTTCGTTAAAACTTTAATTCAAAACTGTATAGATGAGAGAGTATCGCGAAACGAAAGAGAGGTAACTTTAGAAAAACAGAAAATTGAGCTCGCGAAACTTCAGTTAGCAAAATTAGAAAAAGAAATCGAACTTCAAACGGCTAAAAATAAAGCATTAAGTTTAAATCCTGCAGCTAAAGTCGAAGAAAAACAGTTCGAAACTAACATAGAAAATATGATAAACAGTATTAAAACTTTATCTCTTCCTGTTCCCACCAGATCTGAAAATTTTAATCTGTTCTTCCAATCATTAGAACGCGCATTTTTAACCAAGAAAATAAATGACGAATATAAATCTGAAATTTTAATAAATCTTCTGGGCGAAAGAGCTCATAACGTCTTACTGTATATTAAAGAAGAGGAATTAAATGACTATGAAAAACTAAAATCTATAGTACTCAGAGAATTCCAATTAACCCCTCGCGAGTGTTTAAACTCATTTAAAAATGCTGTAAAATCATCAGGCGAGACATACATCCAATTTGCTGAAGATTGACGGCAAACTTCCAATATTATTGTTCGTTAAGAAAAGTTAATTCCTTTGAATCTCTATGTGATCTTATAATTTCTGATAAATTATTTGAAACTTTAATAAGGAAACTGCAACCCATATTGGCATTCGAGAAGCAGAAGATTGGTTTAGGCCTATTGATTTAGCTAAAGAGTGTGATATTTATATTTCATCTAGAAGCGGATCACATAAGGAAATTCCTATTACTTATGGATATACCCAAGATCCCTTTAAAAATAGATCACAAAACTTTAAAACAAAGATTAAAGAGAACTATCCCCAATATCATGAAAGAGAAAATAAAAATTGCTATATATGCGGTGATTCATCTCATTACACAAGAGACTGTGAGAAGCGTTTTAAACCTAAAGAATCTAACGACCACATCCATAATAGAATAAACGTGAATACTTTGAAAATCGAGAGCGAAAAACAAAATAGCGATGAATGCGCAAATCTTCAATATGTAAACATTTTTGTGGAAAATCAACCCGTAACAGCCTTGATCGATTCAGGTTGCCAGATCCCAGTTTTAAATTCCTCACTAATTAGAGTGCAAACACCTTCCGAAGAAATCATAACATTAAGTTCATGTTTTGGCGAACAGCGTATGGTAGAAGTTAAACCCATAAATATTTCTCTTGATCAACATTCTCCCGGTATAAGTGTTCGAACGGCGATATCACCGACCTTGACCGAAGAAATTATTATACATCCCAGTGTATATGCTGAAATAAAGAAAGTAGGCCACGCAAAGAGCGATGTTTTATTGAATGAAAGTGAATCCTCTTTGAGTGCAGATTATGGTGTTTCTTTTCCAAATGTTTCTGTTTCAAATGTGATAGAAAACTCTAGTTATGATTTGCCATATGTTAAAAACTTTAATACTAGAAATGATTTGAGTTCTCTAATTAAGGATTATAAATGTAATAAAATTAAGAGTACGAAGTTAAAAATGTGTATTAAATTGAAAAATGATATTCCTGTGTGTCAGAGAGCCAGACGTTTATTTTGTTCTGAGAAATTACAGGTAAACAATCAAATTGATGATTGGTTACGACAAGGTATTATAAAAGAGAGTGTTTTTGATTATTGTTCACCTATAGTATTGTGTAAGAAAGCCAATGGCGCCATGAAAACGAGTTCCGTGGAATTTATCTCCCAATCTCCTACCCCTTCACCTATGAAGAGTAAACATCACGGTTTGTGTTGCTCCGAAGGATCTTTGAGCCTTGGCAGTGGAAACGAAGGAAAAAAGAGAAATCGTTTTGAACAGACGTCAGAACTCTACAGAGGAAAATATCGATGCGTTCAACCAAAGATCAACTTGTTAAAAAGACGTTCTTATGCCTGGTGAAACACAATGTTTTCCTGTGGAACCTTCCGGATGTCGAAGAGATGCCTTCACATGATGGAGAAACTGCCTAGTTCAGCAGAATTATGATATGTTAAATCTTTGTGTATTTGTCGTATAGTCCTTGTCTGTTCCGTCTTTTTTGTATGTTTCAGATTCTCCTTTGGTCTCTATGGACATACCGCTGCGGACAGCGTACAGTCAGGCTGGCCGATTGTGGCAGCCAAAGCCAAGCAGTCTTCGCGCGCAGGCGCAGCAAATCAAAACTAAAACTCTTGGACATTAGAGCAGAATTAGAGAGAAGAGAGAACGCGAGAGGTGCGCGAGCAGGCGTTACCTTCTGAATATCATCGTCAAACTTATCTGTAAAAATATCTACCTTTTTAATTAATTTTTGTTAAAGTTTTAAAATAAATGTGAAGTAAGACAAACACGTCTTGGACCCCTTGTTGTCTCCCACATATATATATATATATATATATATATATATATATATATAGATATAGATATAAAGAGTGTTTTTTTTTCAGGTAGAGGAGTTTAAGTTGGCATTACTTTCCAAGATGGCGACCGATTTAACAGCTGTCAAGTGATTTATTCTCAGTTTGGTTTGGCAATCCATCAAAACGATCATCTAGCAAGGCGTACATTCGTCGAATGGGCCCAAAACGAGATTGCCGTTGTTCCCGATTTTCATAAGCGAATTTTGTTTAGCGATGAGGCACACTTCTGGTTGAATGGCTACGTCAACAAACAAAACTGCCGCATTTGGAGTGAAGCTAATCCACAAGTGTATGTCGAAACACCGTTACATCCAGAAAAACTGACTGTTTGGTGCGCTTTATGGGCTGGTGGAATCATTGGTCCGTACTTCTTCAAAAACGATGAAGGCCACAACGTTACAGTCAATGGTGATCGGTATAGAGCCATGATTACTAACTTTTTCATTCCTGAATTGAACAATCATGATGTCCAGGAGCTGTGGTTCCAACAAGACGGCTCAACATGTCACACAGCTCTGCCACAATCGATTTATTGAAAGACACGTTTGGTGAGCGCCTAATTTCACGTTTTGGACCTGTGAATTGGCCTCCAAGATCTTGTGATTTAACACCGCTAGACTATTTTCTGAGGGGCTATGTAAAGTCATTGGTCTATGCGGATAAGCCACAAACGCTTGACCATTTGGAAGACAACATTCGCCGTGTTATTGCCGATATACGGCCGCAAATGTTGGAAAAAGTCATCGAAAATTGGACGTCCAGATTGGACTACATCCGAGCCAGCCGTGGCAGTCCTATGCCAGAAATCATATTTAAAATGTAATGCCACAAGATTATCTTTCGAATAAAAAAAATTCATGTCAATCGAATAATACATCGTTGTTTTATTGCAATTTAAAGTTCTATACCTCTAAAAAAACTCCCTTTATATATATATAATATATATATATATATAGTGACATGAAGATGATAATATGAATTATGGTTGACGATTATTAGACCATTGTAACACGAATATCATATACGATTTTTTGAACTCTACTTCTATCCATGAGATACTTAAATGGAAGTCTTGTGTCACACATGCATTTTGAAATAAATCTGACGGGAAAACATGGCGTTGTTGCTACTCTATGCATTTGTCATGACTCACAGATATTATTTCGCCCCGTTATACTTTCTAAGGTTAGCGAGCATCGCACTACAATGCAACATAAAGGATACTAGATACGGGTCTCGTACTTTTCTGAACCATAGTCAAGTGACGAAGATGTCACCTGAGCTGATACCACCTCTCTAACATTTACACCAGGGGTCGGCAACCTTCAGCTGTAGTGTGCCAAACCAATCCAGCAACATGACACAGGGTGCCCCACACAGGGATGTCTTAAGACTCTTTGAGGCCCTGGGCCCCTATGCGAAAGTAGGCCCTACCTGAGAACTTTAAAAGTAGATAGTATCTAGCATGCATTGTCAAATTAGCATCCAAACGGTAATTTGAAACAAATAAATGTGCACGACTTACAGTCTCAAAAACCTAGACACAAATCGGCTCGACTGATGACCGGATTTCGACTAAATGAGTTGAATGGTAGTTTATAGTTAGGCCTAAGCCTAGGTATGGAGAAGGTCATCATATAATAATACAGCCTTTGCCAGTTGACATGCAGTTTGAAATTCCCTGTTTTTCGGAGAATACGTACGGGAATTGTAATGACTCTCAATTATACTCATGCCCATAAATTAAGGATAATGAAGGTTAGGCAAAGAAAGAGACAGAAGCAAAACAAATTTGACTTATTTGTAAAGTCTATTTATTAAACAAAAGGTAAAGAGCAAAAAAAAAAAGATGCTGTATGTTTGACATAATTAATAAAATTGCGATTTTTACTCCCAGGAGCAATTTTCAAAAAAGAACCTATTTACAAAAAACAGTATAACATGGTTAGTATGATGGTTAATACGGAGTATGTCTCCCGGACGATGCAATACAGGCCTTACAATGACTAGGCATGCTGAGTATAAAATTATCAATCTGATCTTGGGGAATATTACACCACTCATCAAGCAATGCCCTCCGAAGTTCCGGTAGACAGGTGGGAGGGGCTGACGGGCTGCAATTCGTCGGCCAAGCATATTCCACACATGCTCTATTAGATTCAAGTCCGGTGAGTATGCTGACCAATCCATACGGGTGATATCCTCCGATTGAAGGCATTCGTCTACAATGTTTGCACGGTAAAGACGGGCGTTGTCATCCATAAACAGAAATTCAGCACCCATGGCGTCCCGAAACCAAATTACTTGTTCCAGAATGACATCCCGATAGATGTGGACTGGCATCGTTACACTCTGAACATGCAGATCAGTTTTGGAACCAAGAATAATTCCTCCCCAAACGAGCTATCCTGCACCAACGTAACGGTGTTCTCTTGGTGGTAACGGTTACCTGGCGCTTTCCATACTAAAGTCCGAAGAAAATCAGACTGCAAACTAAACCTAGACTCGTCGGAAAACATCATACAAGACCACTGATGTGGTGTCCAAAATGCTTGCTCTCTACTCCAGGTTAATCGCAGGCGGCAGTCAGTTGCGGTAAGTGGAACACATGTGACAGACCTACGAGCATATAGACCAATGTGCCCTAAGCGTCTGTACACGGTCTGCCTTGAAACTGTCGTACCGGTAGCTGAAGAGAGCTGACGAGACAGGTCTGATGTTGTGCTCTGTCTGTTTCTTTCGGCAGTTACTGCCAAATATACCGGTCCTCATGAGGCGTTGTAACTCGGGGGCGACCTGTGCTGTAACATCTACTCACATTACCATCATCTTGGAATCGTTGTCAAAGCCTGGAGATGGCACTCTGGGCGATTCCAAGTTCCTCTGATACTTCCAGCTGGGTACGTCCACATTCCCCAGTCGTCCAATAATTCTACCACGTAAAAAATCCTCCAAATACTTCCTTTGTGCCATAACTATGCAATTATTGCACTGAAAGGCTTTTAATGCGCTTGTGAACAATTTTACTTCTTTGCCACCATTCCTTACATACTCCTCTCTTACACTCTCGTCATTGTGACGTACTATCCGCGCTATCCGGTGGTTTCCTGTAATTTGCATATTCTTCTTCAAGATGTGTGTGATAATTCTACAGGTGAAATTTTTATTTTAGAGTTCAATTTCTGTGTGATTCTGAATTATCCTTAATTTAAGGACATGAGTGTACTTTCCTAATATGCTTCTCCACGCCGTGCTTGGCGTTAACAACCAACAGAATTATCTCGCTTCTCAATAGAATAAAACCAAACATAGGCCTACATGTTAAAAACTCTCCCAAGAACCTATCTCTTGGTACCGCAAACCAAGCCCTGTTCGCCGGACTAAAAACAAAAGAACTCGCTTTCCTTAACAGCAAACTCAGTCCAGTGCTCCGCTCTCCTAAAACAAGGGACTCTGGTGGCGGCTCACCACCTTTTCTTGAACCCACCCCGAGGTCAGCCACCTTTCTCTAAAAAATAATATTTGTTAAATTATCCCATGATCTTACTAAGACCGAGACGCGATGAATTGCGCCAACCATTCCATAATCTACTGCCAATAGTAATAAATTTTCTATAAATAATTAAATCACTCCAGTAGTGACACACAGCAATTTAAAATAATTGTCTATTTATCAATAGAGTTATCTTCCGGATATTTTCATAGTTTCATACATTTTGCTTTGACACATAATTCTAAATGTTCAATTATTAAACAATTTCCTTCTGGACTCAAAATAAATTTTATGTGAATGTCACACTGTAGATTTTTTTTTGCAATTTTCTTAAAGCAATTAAATCACTCAGCAGTGACTGATGTTTCATTTTACAAGTATATATTTTCACAGTCTTTAATTTTCTGTAGATTTTTTTTTTTCACTACGAGCATGAATATTTAACACTAGAAATGAGTCCCATTTAAACAGAGGATGATTTTTTTCTTTTTTATATATATAAAGCACACAAACTATATGCAAGCAGATTCAGCAGAATCATTTTATGACCAAGAATTTATGGTAAGAAATAGCCTTCATTGTACAAATGCGTGAGACGTAGAAAGGAGAGACAGGGCGATTTAATTTTATCCCATAACTTTGTAGAGGGGTGTAGAGTGTTAATGTGAGAATTGCTCCGCAGGCCACAAATGGCGCTCGTGCCGTAGGTTGCCGACCCTTGATCTACAACAAAGGTGTCCAACACGCAGCCCCTCCAGTACGTAAGTTGTGGCCCACCGACTCTTTTTAAAAATTTTTAAATATCAGATTTTTTAAGTTTTTCATTTTGAAATTTATTTGAGGGGAAATTTATATATGTATGTATTTAAAATAAATCCTTTTGGATAGTAGAAATGTATGTCCTTTAGAATAAAATAGATTTTTTTTTTTACCAAACGGTTTACATTTGATTTTACTGTAGTAAATTACTTTTTTAATAAATTTCAAATTGCATTATGCCTATAGTTTACTATGGATGGTATATGAATCTCTGTGTGTGCGACTTTCGTTTTTCCTCCTCCTTTTCTGTTTGGAGTGCCCAAAAAGCAAGAGACAGTCAGAGATGTTTTTTAAAGTTTTAAAAAAAATTATTCAGGACGATTAAGATAAAGGGCAATGTATACTTAATCGTTTGCGAATGACAGCACTATCAAATTTCAACGAGTAACGATAGATCAATTCAATAGAAACACCGTAATTTTCATGAAAACGGCAACTATAACATTTTAAACATTATTTTGATCATCGCATTATTATATTATGCAAACATTATTATATTATCTACACTGGTGTGCAAAAATTAAGGACGAAGTCGAAAAATTAGCATATCAGCTGAACGAAGAGGCAGAGCGGACAGAAAGACCAATCAGGAGATTAAGTAAGGTGATGTACGGTAGCACATGCGCAGATATGCAGGTAGACGTAATGGGAGAGTGTCTGAGTAGTATAAAGCATGTTGTCGGTGTAAGATCAGTATTTCTGGCAAAGAGATTGCACGCCGTATAGCAGTTAAAATCACACCGATTTGCTGCCTCAGCGAGAAATGGCGAATAATCAATCTGTTAGACGACATCTGGATGCTTTTACCCGAGGTCGAATCATTGGGAAGTTGGAGGAAGGCCGCAGTGTGACAAGTGTGACTGCAGAGTTCGGAATTGCCCACAGCATCGTTTCACGACTTTGGAGACAATTTCAAACTACAGGAACAGCTATCCGGGGGTTCAGTAGTGGTCGTCCACGAGGAACCACACCCGCAGATGACCGGTACATTTTCTTACAGGCCAGAAGAAACAGGCGGCAGACAGCGGAAGAAATTGCTAGACACACGACACAGGCGACTGGACGACCGATATCGCGTTTTACCGTGGCCAGAAGACTGCACGGTGGTGGTCTGTTTGCACGACGCCCTGTACGGTGTGTACCTTTAACGCCTGCCCATCGGAGAAGGCGTTCTCTGTGGTGCCGGGAACACCGGAATTGGAGAGTCAATGAATGGGGACGAGTACTCTTTACAGATGAGAGCAGATTCAGTTTGAGTAGCGATTCTCATCGCATGCTCATCTGGAGAGAGCGGGGAAGCCGCAATCATCCCTCGAACATCATTGAAAGGGACAGGTATGGAGGTCGCGGTGTTCTCGTTTGGGGAGGCATCATGCTTGGTAGTCGTATAGACCTTCACATCTTCGACGCAGGTTCAGTCAACGGGACACGTTATTGTAACGAGATTCTTCTTCCATATGTGCGTCTTTTTAGAGGCGCTATGGATCTGCAGTTCCTTTTCATGGACGACAATGCACCATGTCATCGCACAGTAGCTGCCGAACAGCTCTTAGAGAGTGAGGATATTGAACGTATGGATTGGCCGGCAGGATCTTCGGATCTCAATCCCATCAAGCATGTATGGGATTTTCTAGGCAGAAGCTTGGCAGCTCGTACCTTACCACCAGTAACGATTCGGGAGCTTCGATTGGCGCTGCAAGACGAATGGGCAGCAATGCCTCAACAACTCATTAACACCCTCATTCACAGCATGGGCAGACGCTGTGAAACCTGCCTAGCAGTCAGGGGAGATCATATCCCCTACTAAAGACCGGATGTTTATTGCTGGACACCCATCACAGGGATGTTTCGGCCTTCAGTCGCATTGCGCTCCATGCTACTTTTTCAATCAAGCTTCTTTTTATCCCTCTGATTTCTCTTTTAGTAAGTGTTGCTTACATTGCACATGTCCTTACGTATTGGGGATCTTACGGTATTAAATGTGTTGATTTGGAAAGCTTTTGTACAAAGTTATATTAAAAAAACCATCTCGTCCTTAATTTTTGCACACCAGTGTATGTCTGTATACATGAAAATAATGAAAACAATAATAATAATTCATTCTGTTTTAAATTTTTACTCCAATAAATGTTTTTTTTGTTTCCAAATCTAATATAAATGTACATATTTTTATGTGCGGCCCGCGGGATTATAGTGTTTTTTCGAAGTGGCCTGCAAGGTCATTTGGGTTGGACACCCCTGATCTACACCATGTCAGAGGGAGGACATTGAGCCTGGACAAATTCAACGTGCATCAGCCTTTTTATACGGCGAATCTTCAATGGCAGTAGGCAAGAACTTGTGACAATTTGTCCGTGATTTCGTGTCCATAACCACTAGACTACCACGGCCTCAATACTTTCTGAAAATATTTAAATAATATAATAATGATACTATTATTATTTACATAAAGAGTGAGTGAGTCTTTCATCGTGTTGTAAAAATATAGAATAAATATTGAGTGAAAAAAAAAGTAATTGAGCAAGCGCTTGCCTAAGCGCAAAGAGTGTATTTTCACAGCATAGTTGAAAGCTGAACTGTTTTCAATAAAAAAATAAATTATAATTTTGAAACATAAGAATAAATAAATTTTTCCGATATAAAATTATTCAAATTGTCTAATTGGTTTATAATAAACGATTATATTGCTGTTAAGGATCATTAGCACATTGCACTGTTGTTCATTTATACACATCTATTTGTTCTTATTTTAAAAATATACTAAATGTGAAATATTTCATTGCTGACTGTTTCCACGGCAAATTAATAGTTTATAATGCTACAAGCGATTTTTAACTCCCTGCAAACCAACATCAGGTACTTATTTTTAACGCTTGGAAACAAAAATCGCCTGTGCATCAGTAAATTAGAATGAGAAAAACACGTATTTCAAGTTGCAGATTTCAATTTCAGCGTTGCAATAAAACAAAACTAATTCGACCGGCCGCCGGTTCATTTTAAATATCTGATGAACTGGCTCTGTAGATTTCTTGGCGTCTCGCTTCGGTTCACATATCAAGAGCATTACGCCCATTTTCTGAATAGAAAAGTAATTTTTTAAAAATTCAATGCCATCTTCAAATGGAAAAATTAGTTATTTGATATAGACTTTCAATTATCTTTTTTTAAAAAAAAGAATTGAGTAGTAAATTTATTATTAAATATATTAAAAAACTCGTTTGTGTGTCACGTTTAAAAAATACAATCAAATGGACTAACAGATTTAACGTGCATCGACTGCTCTACACGGTGGATCTTCGGTGACATCAGAACTCAAACCCGAGGTTTGGCAACCCCGGTTATAAATAGCCCGCTTGGTTATTGCTGTTCCATGGTTTTAGGATTAAAGGACTTGTGTAATATTGAGAAGATTAAGTTCTGTGAAGTGTATTGCGCATGGTTATTAGGTTATATAATAAATTAATTTCAGTATTCAAGATGCTACTATATTCTAAATAATTTTGCACAATTGTTATATATATATATAAAACTACTAAACTATTCTCAAATGTCTTGAATATGACTGAAAAAAACTCCAGTTGAAAAATGATCGAAATACAAAGGAAAACAAATCATGCGAAATAGTTTTAAAAATTAAGAATTTGAGTGTGATTATAAGGATTTCTGTGCATTTAAGCGGTGACTAGGACGCATCACACACACAAATTGAAAATATGATTTTGTTACTAAAATCCACGCTCTGATTATCAACACAACTTTATAAACAACACAAAAAACTGATAGTTTTTAATATTTTTTCCAGACACACGAGCGCACATGTCTAGGAACAAAACAAAACGATCTTTATCGTTTTATAATTTAACTAAGTTATTTTTAACGCTATTTAACAGGAACAACATTATCGATCTCTTTCAGCGAAATCAAGATAACATATTATTCTCATGTTCTTATTAAACTAGTTTTATGGCCATTATTCATTGTTCATTCCACATCTTACAGACTAGTTAAAATCAGTCTAATACGATAAATAGGTCATGATTGGGTGTTAAGGCTTTAATTGCAAAGATTGACTTCGAGAACAATATAATCAAATTATGTTGTGAATAAAAAATATGCATTACAACGTTTCATTTTTAGGAGCACAATTCTACAAGGTCGTTTTTTAGGCTTATGGAGTTTTTGACAATTATCGTTGCCAAATATTCATTATAAGATTATGTGTGCACTATTAATGATAGTTAATGTATTAAGCATATTCTGTTTGGCCTAGATTTAATAAAGAACCTTCAATATTGTACTTTGATGCATGGTTGCATTGAAAATATCTCATTTCCTTCCTCATGGAATGAAATTTAAGACTTTATTTGTAACTAAATCACATAAAACGAGGCTTGTAACTTTCACAGGAAACTGTTGTTCGTTTTTCTTATTTAGGAATCATTATACATAGAGCAGAATCACTTTATAAATGGACCAACTCATTGAAACTATCATTTCAAAATACTCTCGCTGAAACTTTCAATATTTCAGTTGTATAAAATTCGCTAAAATTTTCCATCACAATAGAAGAATTGATTGAAGTCAGTAGCGTCCAAAAAAAGTTTTCATGGGGGGGGGCAGGGTATCATGCTCCAATACGCCGCCCAACATATTCTTTTAAATTTTGTCAATTTTCGGAAATAAAAACAATACAAAATTAATTATTGTACTAATTAGCATTAGTTAATGAAACTAATTATTAAAACAAATACATAATTACATTTTGCGTAATATATACATAGGATTATAATCAATCGAAAAAAGATCAAGGGCTTTGGGATCGGGTCCGGACCCCTAGCCCCCCCTTTGTGTACGCGACTGATTAAAGTAAATATATAACTTAAATATTTTCAGAATTTTATCAACAAAAAAAACAAACTCTAGCGCTTACTTTTATTGCAATTAAATGTATTTCTTATACACTGCTGGACAATTGCTAAGGACGGATAACACTATCATCCATAGCAACCACAAAATGAAAGGAAGCAAAATGTGGAAAATTAGAATAAGTGCGGGATATTAGTAAGAAGAAGTATAAGTATGCAAATTTTTTTTCCACGTTTGTTCATCACGTGATAGCGTTCATAAGAGCTTTAAAGGTTTTGACGCGTGTGGACAGTTGTTGTTTCAAGTCAAAGTTTTACAGGAAAGATTTAATAGACGAACTTAAAATTTTTAGCATGTCTTCCCGACATCACATAGATGATTTTATGCGTGACCGAATTATTGGAAAGATCGAAGAAGGGCGAAAAATAACAGATGTTGCCAGGGAGTTCGATATCGCTCACAGCGTTGTTTCACGGCTGTGGAAGTCATTTAAAACTACTGGAATGTGTAGTAGACGGCACGGGGGAGGTCGTGTGTTAGAAGTACGACGCCTGCAGAAGACAGATATATCGTCCTATCAGCAAAAAGGAACAGGCGCACCACAGCTCAGCAGGTGGCAAATCAGTTTCTTGCTGCCTCAGGAAAGCAGATCTTTCGAAAAACTGTTGCCAGACGTTTGAGGGGAGGAGGACTATACGCACGCAGACCTGTTGTGTGTGTCCCATTGACCAGACAGCACCGTACTGCCCGTTTGCAATGGTGTCGTGAGCATCACAATTGGACTGAACAGGACTGGGCATGCGTACTATTCTCAGATGAGAGTAGGTTCAGTATGTCATCGGATTGTAGACGCCAACTGATCTGGCGCGAGAGTGGTATTGCTTATCGTCCAGAAAATATCCAGGAAAAAGACCGATATCCGACATGCAGTACATGGTGTGGGCCGGCATCATGATCAATGGCCGCACGCGCCTACATGTGGTTGCGAATGGGACTATGACGGGCCAACGAAACATTGATGAAGTTCTACTTCCTCATGTTCGTCTTTTCCGTGGTGCTGTCAGTGATAAATTTGTTTTTATGGACGACAACGCAACATGTCATCGAACACTCGCTGTTCAGGATTGTCTAGACAGCGAGGGTATTCAACGTCTCGTATGGCCAGCGCGTTCTCCAGATCTAAACCCCATTGAAAATGTGTGGGATGCTTTGGGGAGGCAAGTTGCTGGTCGAAACTATCCTCCGACAAACAAGAACACCCTCATCCGTGCACTCACAGAGGAATGGGATAAATTGCCTCAACAGCTGCTGGATAATGTTGTGCAAAGTATGGTACGACGTGTGGAATGTTGCATCACACTCCACGGTGGAGATATCCCGTACTGATAGCTTTCTTTAAGGTGCCTGCTGACTTTTAGATGCATTGTTCCATTTCTCCGTACGCAGATCAAATGAACATTTTTTTTTCTTTCAGATGTTTCACAGCTTTTGTACTTTCCAGAACAATAAATATTCTTTATTCTAATGTCTGAACAGTGTGGCAACTATATTTTATCCTACTAGGCCTCATGTCTCGCTCAATGTTATGCTACATAGCAATTTGTGATCCGTCCTTAGCAATTGTCCAGCAGTATACTTCTCTTTGAAATAGATTTAAACCATTTTTAATTTTAAAGTAGCTGTTAACCGTTTAGATACCAGTCGCTAATATGGGAATTGACTTTTAAAAAGACCAACTATATATTAATAAGGAGTTTCAATTCACATAATCACATTATTTAAAAATCATACTACTTTTTTAACACCTTTTTATGAGAATGGACAAAACAATTTCACCATTTTTAAAAATATAATTTAGTACATTTTAACTTCTATTCAACAAACATTTTTATATAATTTTTTTTTGAACTTTCAGATCTTAATAGCGCTATCATTTCTAATGGATTCAGGATTACATATTTAAATTTTAATAATTGCTTTTAACGCTATCCTAAGTGTTAGAAAATGTTGGCTATGGTGGCTTGCTTAGAGGTAACGTACGCGCTTCGTAAAATTTGTTAATAACACTTTTTGATTTTTTTTCCTTTGCCATGTTCAAGGTTTCTACATTTCACCTTACTTATTCAGAATTCAATTAGGTTCATAAGCGGTATATATTAAAGCTTTTTCTTGTTGCAGCTATTTTGCATTTTTGAGTTCAATATTAAAATAAGTAATTCCAAATAAAATACACAAAGAGTCAAGAAGAGAATTTAACAATATGACTTTTAAAAACACCAAACACAGAACTAACCGATTTGGTCTGTGTGTGAACGGTTTATACATGACAATATTAAACAAGAACTTTTTAAAAAAATTTCATTTTAATTTCATCTATTTTTCTTGAATGATTTGGTTTTTGAGACACCCTTTTTTTTTTAATTGACATCTTGTGAAAAATCACAAAGTTCCAATTAATAAATGCAATTATTTTTTGTCTCGGATGCTCATATTTCAAAAATTTTACAATACATTTTATTTTATTATCTCAAATATCCTAGATTCAAAATTTTAGAAAAAATATAAATATATGTGTCCGTAATTAAATGCATATTTTTATTTATGCGTGTGTGTGAAATATTTCGTTTTGTAAGTTTTAGATAAAAATTTTCTCTACTAAATTGTGTAAAATACCTATTGTCTTATAACTTGCTCAACAGTTAATTTTTTTATTAGTGTTGCAATCAGTTTGTTCTTTTTCCTCCTCTTGGGTAAAAGGGACTTAAAAAAACCATCCAAAGAATAATTGAATTAGTTTTCGTAATACTTTTCTAAATGATTAATTGCACTGTCAAATTGAAAAAATGCTAGTTGCTCCAGAAACCACGGTTTGATTCCGATGCATACGTTTTGTTTTTTTCCTCCAGTGCTGCAAAAGGTCGCCCGCGCTTAACGGAAATGATTTTGATAGTTAATTTTTATCAATAAATACCGTACTTTTTGTGGCAATTTGCTTCTATCTGACAGCCCTAATTCTTGACAATAACTCTAACTCGAATTTCTCATGAAATTAAACTTTTTCTTAGTGCTGTCACGCAAATTTTACTCCAATCCTCTTGAACCGTTTTCCCAAGTCCGTTCAATGATCTTTGATGCCGTTTTCCTAAGGTTAGCTTTACCAAACTAAATGCCTAAAAGTCCATTGGAGTAGCGTAGGGTGATTTTTCACGCATTTCATCAGATGGGATACACTTTATTCTTGTTTCTGATTCTTTCTTTGGTAAATAAACGGCAATTGACTTAGACATGTGACTAGAGCAGTGGTCGCCAAAGTGGTAGTCCGCGAGAAAATTTTGCTGGTTCCCAGAAAAATGTGGAATATACTTACCCAGATCGTGTTAAGTTTTAAGATGCCTTGAATCATAATTCAATTCATAACAATATGGGAAATACGTGGTAACATGTGGATAATAGACCCGTTTGCAGCGAAAATTCAGGATAATAATTTCAGTATGCATCTAAAAGAAAGCCTCATCGTTCTATCATCCGACGAAACTCTCACAAATTTAAATTTCATTTATCCTTATCAATATCTCAGTTTTGGCTTTCCGTAAAAAGTGAATACCCTTTTTTTAGTGAACGTGATGAAATTTCTGATTCAATTCTCCACAACTTATTTATGTGAAAAGACCTTTTCATCTGTCATAGACATCAAAACACGGTACCGATCTCAGCTTGAAATAAATGCTTGCAGTAACAACATTGGATTCAAATATCCATAATCTTATTTCCAGTAAGCAGGGACATCCACCACACTAGGAATGTATAATGCTAAAAGTTGGATATACTTAAACTATTGTTTAATTGTTCTGTTTTTACAGTTTTTGTTTATTTTATTATGGTTTTTTTAATAAAGCATTCATAATTTGGTTACAATTAATAGTTTCATTTTATTAACTAGGTACATTTTATGTGTTCTTAAGTCACAATTTTTTTTATAAATATATTTAATACTTTAAAAAAAATCCTATTAGTGGTCCGCCAGATTTAAATTATGAATTTACTAGTCCGTGAGGTCAAAAAGTTTGGCGACCGTTGGACTAGAGGCTTCATCCATTTGAAGCTCATCTTTATCAATGTCCTTTCAAGGTTAGAATATCTTCCTCAAAAATTGGTTCTAAAATATTCTGCCAATAACAGAGTGAATTAATTTTGGCTTTACTAGAGACTTATTTTTATTTTTAATTTGAATTTTTTTAAAAATCCTGTAACGATCATGGGTCCCTTTGGGAATTTTACTGTGCACTGACAAACCCATTTGAACGGTCATTCCAGCTGGTTGAGTAATAGAAAAACAATCCTGTTTTATTTCATTCACTTAAATATACCCATGCCTCATCGAGTGTTAACACAAATTTCCATTTTTCAGCAGCTAGGTGTTTTTTATGCAATTTTCTACAATTCGTGTTTTTCTCTCAGCAATATGTTTTAAAAAAGGAGATAAACTTTAGATTTAAACATCTTTTTTAACTTTAAATCCTTATGAAGGATTTTAATTACAGAGCTGGAAGACATTCCTTGTTTAGATGAAATGAATCCTTCAGTCGGCGGATTTTCTCTTAGGATCAGAGACTTCACTTCCTTGATGATTGCCTGCGTTAGAATAGTCTCAGGATAAGGTTTCGCGGTCGTGTTTTCATTTTGACGTTTTTTCCGTTTCAAAAATTTATTATATGATAAATACCTTTCATTGAAATGCAATAACCGAGATTTTTACACCGCTTTATAATTTGTTTCAATTCCTACTATTAGCTCACACTCTCTCTATATTTATTTATTTATCTTTGGGAAATTTTCAATCGTTAATAAAATACATTTTAAAGCGCTCAATTGAGCTGAAAGTTTATATACATGATTATTTGGGATGACAATACAGTAATTTAATTATACTTAATAAAAATTAAATGATTAAAACTAATTATTCCAAGAATTACAAATACAGCTACGTTGGCATCGTTTTTGGCGATTTAGCGACCTTTTTGGCGACTTGTGTCGAAACTTGAAAAGGTTTTTCCTCACATTTTAAAGCCCCCATTTGAGCTGAAGTTTTCTATACACTATTGTTTTGGGTAAAAATACTATAATTTAATTATAATTAATTAAAATTAATTGACCGGAACTAATTATTTAAAGAATTACAGATACAACCACATTGATTTCATTTTTAGCGACTTGAGTCAAAATTTAAAAGATTCTTACATTTTAAAGCATGCAGTTGAAATGAAATTTTATATACACGACTGTTTTGGATGACAATACGATATTTTAACGATAATTAATAAAAATTATTTACCACTTAATGCTGTGATTCTGTCCTATGTATATACATATTTACATTAATTGTAACTATTTAATAAAAAAAGTAGCTAAAATAAAAAATTTTCTTTGTTGATTTAAGTACGAATTGACTTAAATGTTTTATATTACTTTGTTGGCGCATGCACGCCAACGTCATGCGCACAAATGCAAATATTCTTCCTTGCCGCGCTGTGCCGGCAGTTGAGAACTTTCTTTGGAACGATATAGACGAGAAAAAAAATTTCTCTTTAATACTCAGACGTAAGCATTAATATAGGACTCTAATACTCGAAGCTCACAATAAAATTTAATTAAAATTTGCTGCGCTTGTAAGTATCATATATATGTTGTGTGGTTAAATAAAAAAAGTAAAAAAGAAATAAGCGTGGCTGGTCCGTTGATGAAACAAAAACAAACTAAAAATAAACATACTTGTTGATATGAATATTTTCCACGAAAAGCGCAGTTACGCAACCTTCGAGCCATATATCAATTTTAGCAGCCATTTTTAAAATCAATCAAACAATTTACATTCCAATCAAAAGAAAACATTATCAGACGATTATTCTGAAGTTGTGAAAGTTTTATCTCAAAATGTAAACGAGAAAAGGAATTTCAGAATAAAGTGCGCTAATATCCTTCTGTACAATACATAATTAAAGTTTTACATTTTCTTTTTTAAATGAATTCGTGTCTAGACTCTAAAAAATGGAATGTTAAAAAAAGTCACATTGAAAAGTTCTTAATAAAAACAGTTTGTTGCTAGCGATGTTATTTCACTACAATAATATTTATTTCTCATATAATGTAATAACAAAATTTTCATTTGTTTCTACGTAAATTTTTGCTTGAGTGCTCCATTTAGATGGGTCGATAAGCAGGTCCAGTACTAAAGAAATGCCATTTCTGTGGGACGAAGATCACAGCCCACTTGTACACCTACGGTAATTATTGGTGATTAAGGTTCAATGACTTAAAGATTTTATCAGCATTATTCGAAATATTAAATCCATTTACCACATGGAGAAAGGTATCATAACTTAATATGTACAACAACGATTCTTGTTTTGTAATATTTGAAGCAATACAGCAATTTACAGCTACAGTTGGACAAATGATTCAGCATAATTAATGAATTCAAATGAGAAAGATATTATTTGGTTTACTTAAAAGGTAATAAATAACGCGACAGAACCCTTTCTGTTCAGCATATACCAGGGATGACGAACCTGTTTGGATCAACGCGCCATTTTTTCTTTAAGATATGGTTAATGACGTATAGACGTGCCGCCAAATTATTTTGACTTAATTTTGATTTTAATGTAATTTTGAAAATAATAAAACTAAATACCCACATCACAAAATTCTTTATTTCCTACGAAAATATACAGTTTGTAAATGTTTCAGCTATACGTGTAATTAAATTTGAGTAACATTAGTGTGACTTCTGTTGTTGCAGATTATAGGTATAGATGACAAATAACTTATATTAGGATTGTAAAATGTTACTTTTAGCAGAATGCATGTTGAATTGAAGTCATCTGCCAAACGGTTTCTAGCGAGTCTTTAATGTTATTCATCTTTGAAAATAATCACTCGCAAGCATAGTATGGTTACCATAGAAAACATGGTTAAAATAGCACAAGCTAGCTTCTTAAAACAGTTAAATGTGTCTGGAATCGAATTCCCTGTTTCCAAATTTCGCTAATGGCATTTTTACTTATATTGCTTGTTAATCTTTCTGTTTCAATCAATTGCAACTTTTCCCTTGTTTCAATAAATTTTTGAATCTATATTGAACTAGACTATAGAAATCAATAAGTTGCATATCAAAATTTTCAATTTCCAACTAATCGAATTGAAGCAAATTCAGTTTACCAAATAATGTCTTATCAGGGGGTACATGATAAACTTGAGCGTTTCTAACAATTCTTTGAACTGAGAAAATCTCACTGAAAACTCCTTGATTGAAGAATCAATTATGAAGATAAATTATTCAATAACTATATCTTTCTTTAGTTTCTCATGCACATTTTTATCTTTGAAATTGTTTTTCAAGTTTGGGGTTACTTGCAATAATATATTGTTGCGTTTTCGGGGGTTCGAAATGATTGAAGCCGAAGAGCGGGATCCAAAACAATTTTATTCTTGGTCAAAACAGTCCTCCACAAATTGTAGAACAGTTCGAGAAAGTCACGTACAATCGATGAAAATACTGATACCACAGATGTAATACACTAACAAAAGCAATAGTAAACACTCAGCACAAAAATAATAACTCAATAAAAGCAATAACACACGCACTATGCAATCGTCTCTCTCTCAAGCTCAGAGAGGTATCACTTGCATGAAAGCTGAGATCTGGCTGACTGACTAGCCGGCCCGGGCCCTTTTATACCTTTCGGTCAGAAACCTCTTGCACTTGCCAGAATAATCGAGAAATAGAAAGGTCTAGCAAAATCCGGAACGTACGAGAAAAGCTCAATACAGTAATACATTCAGTACAATAGTGTTACAATACCGCGATAGGGTTGCCAGACAGGGTTATTAGGAGCAGGGTTGCCATGGTCGCCAAGCTTATCGCCCACATTTGGCGATATATCGCCAAATTTGGCGCCAAAAATTAAGTCGCCAAATCCGTCGCCAACTTGGCGCTAGCTGCAATATTTGGCGAGTTTACCATTTAAACCAATGTTAAAGCATGGGGGCCGTGCAATGCAGTGGAAATGATATTACAGGTAAACAGGGTTGAAATCACATTAGATACGACAAATTAAACTGTAGAAATGAACACAAATGAGTAGAAACAATTAGAATAAGACTAAATTCGTAACATTGCCCCCTCTCAAGAACTGCACGTCCCGGGCAGTACAACCCTTCATCAGACGTTAACATAATAATAAAGCAATTGATTAAAAACAATTAAATGAATATGCAATAATAAACATGTAATACATAGTACAAAATAAACACGTAATGCATAGTAGAAAATAAACACTTACAAAACAATAAACAAAATTATTTACAAGATTATTTACACACTAACTTATTTATACAAGACCATGGTCAAAATAAATTACACGATAATTGACACACTAAGAATTATGGCCATAATATGGAGCGAGCCTGTCGTAATGAACGACTCTAGGCTTCGAATTCGTTGACTTACGGATCCGGATTACGACGTCGTTTATTATCTTTAAAATTGTATAAGGACCGTCCCAATGCGATTGTAGCTTAGGAGAAAGTCCTTTGCGTCGAGTCGGGTTGTAGAACCACACCTTGTCACCTTCCTTGAATTGATGTCCTGTGGCTTTTGTGTCGTACCGAGTCTTCATCTTCTCCGTCCTCAGGTTGATCCGTTCTCGAGCCAAATTGTGTACATCTTCAAAACGTGCCTGGAGATTCTGCACGTACTCCTCAGGCGATGAAGGTGTATCCGGAGGGCGACCAAACAGCAGGTCACAAAGGGAGACGAAGATCTCGGCCAAAAAGCATCTGGGATGGTGAATATCCGGTAGTCTCGTGAACGGCGCTGCGGTACGCTAGCAGAAAGAGAGGAACTTTCTGGTCCCAGTCTTGTTGGTTCTTGGAGACCATCAGTGAGAGGTTATTCAGGATGGTACGATTAAACCTCTCCACCATGCCATCTGACTGTGGGTGCAAAGGTGTGGTCTTGGTCTTGTCAATTCCGAGTAGTTCACAGACCCCCTTCAATACCGCAGAGACGAAATTTCTTCCCTGATCGGAATGAAGTTGAAGAGGTACCCCATATCTCGATATCCAGTGCTGCACTACAGCCTCCGCTACGGTGGGGGCTTCCTGATCCGGAATGGGGTACACTTCGGGCCATTTCGTGAAGTAGTCCATGACAACAAGTAGGTACTTATTACCAGACACAGTCCTTGGCAGAGGTCCCAGGATATCGAAAGCGATACGTTCGAAGGGTGCTCCAACATTGTAGCGATGCAGCTTCCCTCGGCTACGTATCTTTGGCCCCTTCCGAGCTGAACAGGCATCACAGGACTTGCACCACTGTTCCACGTCAGCTCTCACTTTACCCCAGAAGAATCGCTCTCGAACTCGGTGCAAAGTTTTCATGACGCCGAAATGACCTCCTGTTGGGCTGCCATGCAATTCTTTGAGTACCTCTGGGATACGAGATCGAGGAAGTACTAATTGCCACCTGAATGTCTTTCCATCCTCTGATTCGAATTTTCGGTACAGAACACCATTCCTGAGATGTAGAGAATTCCAGAGGGCCCAATACTGCTTAGTTGTAGGACTATAAGCCGAGATGTCCTGCCAACTTGGTTTATTGCTGGAAGACTCCATAAACTCTATAAGGGGTTTAATATCAGGATCCGCCATCTGGTCTTCTCGAACTTTCTCGTCACTCCAGGGATCGGGTGGCGTCGCTGTTGAAGTTGTTATCTGGCGTATAGCATAGTCATATTTGGTCTCTACTCTGGAACAATGACGACAATTTTCTGGGCATGGTCTTCTTGAAAGGGCATCAGTATTTCCATGCGAGGAGCCTTTACGATGTCTGATGTCAAAGTAATACTCGTTGAGCCGTTGTATCCATCTGGCTACCTGGCCTTCAGTATTTCTAAAATTCATTAGCCAGGTTAAAGAGGCATGATCGGTACGTAGAAGAAATTTTTGGCCATAGAGATAGTGATGGAAATGCTCGATGGCTTTCACAATAGCCAGTAGCTCTTTTTCGAGTGACACAATAATTTCTTTCCGGTTTCGATAAACACTTACTCCAATAAGCTACGACTCGTTCCTGGCCATCTATTTCCTGAGATAATACTGCTCCGACACTCTCATTACTGGCATCAGTGTGCAAGATAAATGGCTTGTCCGGTTGTGGATATATTAAGATCGGTGAAGACGTCAAAGCTTCTTTAAGCTGGAGGAAGGAATCTTCACATTCTTTTGTCCACTGAAACTTTTGTTTACTTTCTGTTAGCTTGTGCAAGGGTCTTGCGATGTTAGAGAACCCTTTCACAAACTTTTGGTAATAAGTACATAGTCCCAGGAAGCTTCGCAGCTCACGGAGGTTTTCAGGGCGTTTCCAATTCTTTACGGCGGACACTTTTTCGGGGTCCGTACGAACACCTTCTGCAGAGATGATGTGTCCCAGATAATTGACTTCTTTCTGGAAGAACTTGCATTTCGAAGGGTTTAGCTTCAAGTTAGCGTCGCTTAATTTTGATAACACCTTCCGGATATTTTGAAGATGTTCTTCAAACGTACGCCCTCCTATTATGACGTCATCCAGGTAAATTAGGCAAGCTTCAAAAGTCAGACCCTTTAGCACGGTCTCCATCAGGCGCTCGAAAGTAGCTGGCGCATTGCAGAGCCCGAACGGCATGACTTTGAACTGCCATAGTCCTTGGCCGGAAGTGAATGCTGTTTTTTCTCTATCTTCGGGATGGATCTCCACTTGCCAGTATCCGCTCTTTAAATCTAAAGTCGAGAACCATTTATGACCGGAAAGGGTATCCAGGGTGTCATCTATCCTTGGAAGAGGGTAGCTGTCCTTCTTGGTGACGTCGTTAAGTTTTCGATAGTCCACGCAAAATCTTGTGGAGCCATCTTTCTTACGAACCAAGACGATTGGAGATGCCCACGGACTCGAAGACGGTTCTATGATGTCATTTTCCTGCATCTCTCGTAGTAGTGTTCCGACCTCTTCCTGTTTAGCAAACGGCAAGCGTCTTGGGTGCTGTTTAATCGGCGGATGGTCTGCTGTATCAATTCTGTGTTGTGTCACTGTCGTAATGGCCAATATCGCTACTGTTTCTAGAAAACACGTCTTCAAATTCTTGGAACAGTCTTTCTGCGGAGCTTTTCTGTTCGGGGACAATTCAGCATTTTCTAGAAGGTCGGGAGTCAACTGTTGAGGCGAGTTGGATAGGAGCAAGCTCGAACTTTTGCAGACACACGTTACTGGACTGCAGGTTGCCAACACTTCACCTTTCTGGAACACTCTAGGTTTTTCAGTTACGTTGCAAATTCTTACCGGGATAGTTTTTCTGGAAAGGTCCACTAGCGTCGAAGCTATTAGCAATCCATTCGCTTTATTTTCCGCAGTTCCAATTAGGCCAGAGTTGAAACTCACATCGTTACCGATGTATCCAGGTACTATGATTTCAGTCCTTGGGGGAATGGTAATATTCTCGTTAGCGGTTACCTGTCGAATAGATTCTGTCCTGTGTTTAATTTTGAATATAGTGACTTCTTCGTGTATGGAACGTAATTCGTTCTTGTTGAAGTCTAGAGTGAAACCATGCTCCTTTAGAAAGTCCAGTCCAAGAATGAAAGGGTCTGCAATATCTGCGACATACACAGCATGTTGGTAGGTAGTGTCTCCAAACTTGATCTTGACTTTTAATTTTCCGTGAATATCAATCTTTTCCCCGTCACGGTCTGTAGCACCACGCGGGGCGGGGTCCAGATAAGTTTCTCTTGTAACTTTTGAGCCAGATCGTTCCGAATGATAGACACATTGGCTCCTGTATCGATGATCATGTTGCAGGGAAGCTCGTTAACATGTCCCATTATAAAAATTCCATTCTCACCGGTACTCTTTGTCGAAATTTGACACACTTGAAAGTGAGGCTTTCCAAAATCTGGCAACCTCCGCCCCACGAGATGGCCATTAATTAGTTTTTCCGACACCTCCTTCCGGGAGGCGCTATTAGTTTCAGCGCCTTGGCGTGCCCGGCAGCTTCTCTGCAGATGCCCTTCTCGACCACAGGTCCAGCATTTAAGGGTCTTCTTCCCGTCTGCTTTCTGGGACATCAAAGACTCAACTCTATTCATGAAGCTTCTCATCTGTCGCTCTAACCGCTCCACACTTGAGTTCGACGTGTCCGATTCGTTGACGGCTCGTATGGGGTGTCTGTCCTTTCGTGTTGCTTGCTGGGCTGCCTCGAGTTTCATAGCAAACACTAGGGCCCCCTTTAAGTCCTTGAGATCCGCCATTCGGAGAGCTTTCTGGATTTCCAGATCACGCACCCCGTCGATGAAGTGTTGCAGCGCCAGGACTTCTCTTACTTCAGTCGGACAGTCAGAAAACGCCAAGTGAGAAAGCCTCTCGACGTCCGTCGCCAGTTCTTGAGCGTTTCGGACACTTTCTGCTGCCGTGACTTCAGCTGGAGTCTGCTGTAATCCTTCACACATTTCTCTCCGAAGCGTAACTCCAGAGCATTAACGAGAGCGTCGAAATCCAGCCACTGTGTTTCCGGCAAAGTTTGCAAAATGTCAGCAGCGTCGGCTCGAAGAGAAGCAGCTAACTGGCAGGCCTTGGTCTGGGAGTCCCACTGGTTTGCATCCGCCACTATGGAGAATTGGGTCTTATACACCTGCCAAGAGGACTTTCCGTCATATGTAGAAAGCTTGATGGAAGGCTTGGAATAAGGAGCTTGAAACTTAAATTCATCCCCTTGACCAGTCATGACTTTCTGCTTCAATTTCTCTAGGTCACTCCTGAACGAGATGGAAACTTCTTCTACCTTTTCGAAAATTTTCGCCTCTAGTTTGCTCTCCATATCTTCGAATTTATTTTCAACCGACTCGATTCTTCCTTCCATTTCTTCAAATTTCTTGTCCATAGTCGTCAATTTGTCGCCAATGCCCTTCAGATCACTTTTCAACTCTTCCTTGTTGGCGCTGATCTGCTCGTTTACGTTAGTAAGCTTGGTATTCACTTCTGCGATATTGGTGGTCAACTCCGATTTCATTTCAGTCATATTGGCATTCATGCTGGCGGTCAACTCCGATTTCATTTCGCCCATATTGGTATTCATGCTGGTCAAGTCCGATTTCATTTCGCCCATATTGGCATTCATTTCAGTCAATTTTTCTAGAAGAGTCTGGAACTGGGCCTCCATCGCTCTTGTTGTTGGCATTCAACCCCACTTCTGACACCAATTGTTGCGTTTTCGGGGGTTCGAAATGATTGAAGCCGAAGAGCGGGATCCAAAACAATTTTATTCTTGGTCAAAACAGTCCTCCACAAATTGTAGAACAGTTCGAGAAAGTCACGTACAATCGATGAAAATACTGATACCACAGATGTAATACACTAACAAAAGCAATAGTAAACACTCAGCACAAAAATAATAACTCAATAAAAGCAATAACACACGCACTATGCAATCGTCTCTCTCTCAAGCTCAGAGAGGTATCACTTGCATGAAAGCTGAGATCTGACTGACTGACTAGCCGGCCCGGGCCCTTTTATACCTTTCGGTCAGAAACCTCTTGCACTTGCCAGAATAATCGAGAAATAGAAAGGTCTAGCAAAATCCGGAACGTACGAGAAAAGCTCAATACAGTAATACATTCAATACAATAGTGTTACAATACCGCGATAGGGTTGCCAGACAGGGTTATTAGGAGCAGGGTTGCCATGGTCGCCAAGCTTATCGCCCACATTTGGCGATATATCGCCAAATTTGGCGCCAAAAATTAAGTCGCCAAATCCGTCGCCAACTTGGCGCTAGCTGCAATATTTGGCGAGTTTACCATTTAAACCAATGTTAAAGCATGGGGGCCGTGCAATGCAGTGGAAATGATATTACAGGTAAACAGGGTTGAAATCACATTAGATACGACAAATTAAACTGTAGAAATGAACACAAATGAGTAGAAACAATTAGAATAAGACTAAATTCGTAACAATATTTTCTGAAGTAAAATGCAAACGGTTTGGATCGGTGGTGTGCCCAAAATATTGTGCCGCGTGCCACCAATGGCACGCGTGCCAATGGTTCGCCATCCCTGGCACATACATAAAATCCGGCGTATAAAGCGCACCTTAATTTTTTAATTTTTTGGTATATTCATCGTATAACCCTTTTTTAAAAAGAAATCTGAAATATTACTTGTGGGCTGGCCTACTCGGAGATCACCTGCTTGGACCATATCTGTTGCCTAAACGGCTCTCGGGACAGTCGTACTTGGTGTTTCTCAATGAGGTCTTAACCGAGGTCCTCGATGACATGCTATTAGCGGCAATACAGGGACTTTGGTTCCAGCATGAGATGGGTCCCCGGTGCATTTTTGTGCTCCTGCACGTGATTGGCTGGATGTCGCAAACCCCGGCCGTTGTCGGCCGTCAGAGTCCTGTTCTATGGCCGCCACGTTTGCTAGATCTTACACCGTTGGATTTTTTTCTCATGGGGCTATCTCAAGGAACTGGTGTATCGGGACGTAGTGACAACACAAATGGACTTAGTTGCTCGTATGCATGTTGCTTGTACTTCGGTGGACCCCACGGTACTGCGATGTGTGATGACAGCCATTCCACGGTGTGCTCAAGCCTGCCTCGACATGCACGGCGGACACTTTGAACACCTGCCTTAAATTGTGCATATACTGCTGTTGATATGTTCACTTAAGTGTTTTTTTCTTGCATCGAAAGTGACATCATACTTTGTTTTTCGTATTTTTCTCGTAAACTATGAATCGTACAGGAACGCTTCTTTGGGCAGTTTTTATGTACTCCCAACGAGGAATGTAGCTGTGCAGAGTTTATGCGGTCGTTTTGGCACACTATGTATTTCAAGAGAATTCATCGAAAATAAAATATATTCATTTTCATATATTTTGAAAACAATAAATTTTATTAGTTTATAATTATTATTTTCACAATCTTTAAAAACACATTTGACTGTGTTCTTAAAACTTCGAAACAATTTGAAAGCACATTTTCGTTTTAACATCATGTACGGTTGATTCATGAATAGTGTGACCAATTTAAGAGGATCATAAATTTTTATTGAATAAAGCTATTTGCATAGAATTTTCAATGAGGTTTCCTCTAGAACAGTACACTTTTAGTAAGTTTTTCGACTAAGCTAAAAGAGTTTTTTCTTCTTAAATTGCTTTTTGAAGCCTTTGAAACGCTCTTACTTTACGTCTTTTAATTGTTCTTTTAAGTATCCCTATAAAAAATAATTGCAAGGAACACTGACAGGGGATAGTGATAGTCATTTATTCTAAGGCGGAAAATTTATTTTTTAATCTTTCAGCAATTTTATAGTTGATTTTGCTGTATGACTTAGTGCACAATCTTGACGAAAAACAAAGTTTCCTTGAGGGCGAAGACGATTACTTTTTTTTTAATCAAGTGTTTCAAAACTTTATTCTGATAGTATTTAGCATCAATTTTAAAGTTTGGTTCTGCAAAAAAAATGGTTTTGTTAAGCCTTGAGAGGACATTTCCGTCCATACCATAACACCTGACGGCCAAATTGTATTATTATTTTTTTTTGCTTGAAATATATTGTGAATGACATGAAACAGTGCTTCATCAGAAGTTATCGATGCTTTGTATCTACCTTTGCGTAACATTAAATACAGAGGTAAAAAACGTTTTCGTTTTTCTACGATTTTAACAGAAATTTGATGAAAGACTGGAAAATTTACTTTTTTTATAGCCAATTTTCTTTATCTGACGATAAACTGTCGATTGTTGTACCTATAATTTCTGTGCCATAGGTTTTTGAAGCAAAGGATTTTCTACAGCGATAATTCTTTTCAACTTCTTTTTTACTTTTTCATTAAGAACTTCCTTTCGTTCACATTTTTTCTCTGGTGCTCTTGATTGCGAGCTAAATTTTATTTCTTTTTGAAGTTTAGATAGTAATACAATAGAAAAATGTCTTTTTTTATTTTTAAATTATTTATTATTTACAGAATTTGAACAACCATCCTTCATAGGCTGAAAAATTTCGTTCCGGCTTTAAGGATCTAATTTTAGTATTGTAATTTAAAAATAATTAAATTAGTATAATTTAAATATTTCATTTTTCAAATAAAACCAGTAGTAAAACCATGGAAATTCATCATAAATAGTTATATGTTTTTAAAATTGGTCACACTAATTTTGAATCAACCGGTAACATTAGAAATTCATCAAAAATTACAGTAAAATAAATAGAATATATTCTAACGTGTAGAAATAGATTCCAAAAGAGATTTTTACTATCTCAAAAAAAAAACTTATATTATTCTTTAATACTATCCTAAGGTAGAATTACTATTAAATACGTTTTTTGAATAATTACACGAGAAAAATATGTGAGCATTTATTTAAAGTAAACTATTTAAAAGCTATTTTCATTCGCCGCTGTGACCTCCAAATCCAGGATTTCCTAAATCCGTTCTGCTTGGCTCACGTAATTCAGAATTTCTTCTCATTTCCTTCCCAATTTAAAAGTGAACAATTAAAGTTTTATAAAAGCCAGCATTATAATTTACTTTGGAAGGTCATTCAGAGCTTGCAAGTTCACAAAGCAACGCGAAAAGAAGGAAAATCCCTAAAGCTGGTCGAAAACAAACACCTTTTTTTTTCTGTCACATTTAAGAACATTGACATTTGAGTTCATCTTAAAACGAACAATCTTTTTTGTCTCCAAAAACCCAAAACTTATGACCTTAATGTATGATCCGTCATTCCTAGCACGTTTAGAAACTGAGAAGAAATTCGTCTTCTTTTTCTTTTACAGCAAACGATAATATTCAAGACCTTGAGGCAAGCCGAAAGCTGACCCTTTACTTCCGAAACTACTTTTTTTTTATTATTATAATTTTGTTTTTGTTGTTCGTTATCTTCGCGACTTGCAGTGTTTTCTAAAGAGCTAGACAAAAATATTGTAGTTCGTTGGTACGAGTCAATGCAATAAAAGTTCGAAACGAATCGTGAAAAAGAATGTTCGAGTTCTTATTCAACCTCTGAGTTTCGAATGTAATTATGGGTTAAAATGTTTTCGGAAAGAAAAATGGCTCACACGAACTATTTCTGAATTGATAAAAAAAGTCGTCTGCTTTTTTAGAAGTTTTTTGTCAACATTATTTAGAGCAAAGCTAAAATGCATAAAATAATATTTATCAATTCCATATCCATTGCAAAAGTGTTCAATAAAATTTATTTTAAATTTTTATCGATATTTGAGTGATGCATTAAACCATTTATAAAATTAATTTAATAAAATGAGATTCATTATCCACAACAGTGCAAAAAAAGATTCTAATTTAAGAAAAGCACTTTAATTTCGTTTGGGAAAAAAATATGAGCTGAAGAAATCGCAATTTTTTTTTCAAATGATAAATACATAAAATTAAGAAAATAATACAAAATTTTAAAAATATTTACTGCTACTTGGGCGCAAAATTTAAAATTTTCCTAATTCTTAAGCCACGTGAATTTTTTTTGTCCTCTTTATTTTATTTTTCGTGTTTCAACGTGTAGAATAAAACTCAAATTAAATTTTTTTAAAAAATAAAATTAAAAAAAATAATTTTTAATTAATTTTTTTTTTACTAAATTTGAAAGTAAATTTGATATATAACACAATATTGTCAAAATAATATCTTCATTATAAAAAAATATTCTTAATGTTAAAAGAAATTAAATACACAATAAAAAAAAGTTCGATAGAATACTTTGCAAGTCGACACAAATAAAAGATTTAATCGATTTAGAAAATGGAAAAGAAGCAAGAATAATAATTGAATTTAAAAACGAGTTTAGAACTTTCCTAAAAATGTTTAAAGGGAAAACATTTAAGGTGAAAAGGGTAATTGAATCTGAAACATGAATTACAAATTTTATAAAATAAGGTGGGAGACAAAGAATATAAGTATGATTATTGAAATTATTCTTTCAATAGAAATTGTATTGTTCTTCGTAGGAATTTAATGACAGTCTTTTACTTCCCCTTGCGATTTTCAGTCTATTTCATAACCGGATTTTAAAAAGGAAAAATACCCGTATATCTCGAAGAAAATATAAAAGCATTGTTTTTTGTCAAATTAAGTTAATGTAAAGAGTACATATGATTTTTTCCCTTGACCTACGCGTTTTTAAAAGATTAATTTAAAAGTAAAATTGTGTTATGAATATTTTTTTTAATTTGAAAGTATAATATATTTGTTATATTATTGATTGCGCATATATATTTAAAATTAAAAAGTTCAAAGGTACAATTTTCTTAGAACTTAATGTATATTATAATTTATTGAAATTTTTAAAAAATCAATTTTTAAAACTTTGATGTTTGTACTTAAAGTTTCCTTTCATATCCGCACACTTATAATAGAAAAATAACCAATCACACAAAAACAAATTTAAAATCATATACCTTTCAGAACGTCATATAAATATAGATATATATGTTTATACTAAATACATTCCTGTTTTAGAAGCTATCCTAGTGACCTTGCGAGAAAATTCAAAACAGCCTCTGATAACCTAAATGTGTAAAAGCTGTTCTTGACTCATATTGTTTTGAAAAAGGTTTATAGAATGATAGCACTACTTACAAAATAAAATTCATGCCTAAATAGTAATATTTCATACATTCTTGTTAAAATATGAAGCATAAAAAAAAGAACAAAAAATGAGAAAAAGTTCTAAAAATAACAAATTTCGCTTTTATATTTCAGAACAGTGGTTTTATAATACACTATCTAACAGTCAAAGTATGTGACTGTATAAGATAAGTAACTTTTTACAAAATTCCGCGGTGCACAGTTTGGAAGCCCCTTCACTATACTATAATCAGTATTCCAGTAGCGCACACAGGAATTTTTCAAAGGGGGGTGCGGGGTCGAAAGTTCACCATTCTTGTATCATGCTCATTTTGATTTTGTCGATTTTCGGGAACAAAACACAGTAAAAAACTAATTATTGAATAAATAATTAGCATTAATTAATAAAATTAATCATTAATAACAAATACTTAATTAAATTTTACGTACTATGTACTTAGAATTATAATCAATCGGAAAAAAATCAAGGGCTTTAGGGGGTCCGGACCCTCCTCCCCCCTTGTGTGCGCCACTGCAGTATTCTAATTTTTAATCTTTTGAAAATTAATTTGCTAATAATCTAGAAAATGTGTTTTGCATACATTAATTTTCAATATATACTAATAAGTAGAGTGCTAATATTTCTCCCGTTGAATAATTTTTAATGTATGATTTTACATATTAAAAAAGCGCTTTTTTTAATAATGTATCGTCACTTTTCGAAAACATCAACATCTAGTCGGCTTTCTTTGTGGACCCGACACCCACACGTGCATCTGCAGGTGCAGCGCAACCCCTGTTTGACCCCCCGAGGATTCTAGCTCGTCGACCGGAAGATGAGGAGAGAGATGCTTTGAACTTGCACGAGAGCGGTGACCAACGGATCCTCCTCTCACAAAATAGTGGACTCTAACAATCTATAATTAACTTTAATAACTGTAATGTATCATTTAGTAAATAATTTTCAATAGTTGTGACGTAAATAAATTCCATATTTTAATTAACCAAGAATACGCTACCGTTATTCTTTCAAACGTTACAATAATAATACACAAGGAAGGGGTTTGAAGGTTCCCTCTCCCATTGAACAACAGATTTATAATTTTTGCCATAAAGATTACCTCTCGGCGCTTTCTCGTGTACGTGATTTTTAGAATGTGACCTCTCCCCTCTCCATAAAAAATTCTGTACACGCTACTGTTTCTAAGCATAATAAATTAGAATTAGGATAAAAAGAAATCTACGATGCAATAAAGTAAATTGAAAAAAAAACTGAAATAAATTAACTATATGTATGTGGAATTTTAAAACATAAATTGTAGAGAATTAGAAATCTTTCAAAGAAATCATTGTGTAACGTATCAAATATATACCGTGCACCTGTTTTAAGAACGCAAATATTAATTCGAATTAAAAGCGTAATCAATTATTCTCACAGAAATAAGCCTTTCACACATAAGCTAAAAGCAGGAAAAAAAAAACTTTAGTTGAATAACAACAGAGCGAAAATTCTCAAGGTATCAGATTTAATACATTGTGCATCGAAGGGTTAAAAATCTATTCATGCGAATAGATTTTTTTAAGCAAACGATAAAATTTCCCCCAAAATTGTCAGCTGCATTTTTTCTTCTTTTTCCATTTACCTTGACCCACGGGAAGAAAAAATATTGTACGAATCGAAATTTTATTTTTAGAGAAGTATTAATTACACACGAGATGTTTTAATTTTTTTTATAAAAAAATTCATTAATAAAAAAATATTTTATATAAAAAAAAACAAATATTCTGTATTTTTTAAAGCTTAATTATTAAAATTGTATTTAACTCATGAATAAAGAAAATATTTTTAATAAATAAATGGAATTGTGCATACCTGGTGCGAATATTTTACATTTTTTTTAATGCAATATAAATTAAAGTGGAAATATCATGATGAAAAAAAAACGAACGTCAACCACGAATATTTCACGAAAATTCAATTTTACATTTTCATTGAAATAATCAAATAAATTAATGACTTTGGTTGAAGGACAACAGGATTTATTCACGGTTCTTAATTTGAAAATAATGATACGATCAACTGGAAAGAACCATTAGCTGCGTTTAGTAATTGTCAGCGCAAGATGTACTGAACATTGAGTTGCTTAAGGATTAGAAGTTTATCGAAGTAACTTGCAAAAAAGAAGTGCTTTACGTTCAACAATTAATGTTTCGAACGCTACTGTGAGTGTGTGTGTGAACATCGTTAATTTTCTAAAACTTAATTATTGTTTGTGTGTTTGAAAAAGTATCATGCATTGTTTTATGAGAAGAGGTATAACTTGAATGACGTGTGAAAAGAAATTAGTCCTCAAAAGATGAATTGTTTTGTCCTACTTTCGAAAGAAAGAACAAAACATCTCAATTACGCCCATAACGAATAATTATAATAACTAAATATTATTTTTTTACTATAAGCTGAGTGGAACTTTTAATGGCAGAAAGAATATATATGAATCCAGTAAATATTTCGAAAAATATCATGCTAACAAAAATAAGAAAACATTTCTGATAGAAATATGAAAAATATTTTGTGTAAAAAATTTTAAATCTTCCTATTACGTTAGTATTGAAAATTTTTAGTAATTATAGCTTCCTAGCTAATGGATTTTGCCATTTTTTTTAAAATCAAAGTTGTCTTGGATTCACAATGATTTTAATCAAAGGATGCTAGACTTTTTCCGACATCTTTTTTAAAAATAATTTCCTCCACAGATTCCCCTTACTTTTTTGTACATATAACAGAGTACGGCAATTTATGGCACGTGTGCCATGCGGTAACATTCTCAGTGGCACACTGCACTACTCTACAAATTTGTCAATTCTTGAGTGGATGGAAGAAGAATATATATAGAATCTTATTTGACAAATATTTTCAGAATTTCGAACATTTACGGAATTACGAAAAAAAATCTGAAACATACGATAAATTTACTAAATAAACTAAAGATAAATTTACAGTTATTTTGTAAATTATTGAATGTCATGCTGGAGAGATTTAATTGTTTGAAGAGAGAAAATTTCATGTTACTCTGCTTTCCGCTTTGTGTGTGGCTCTAGATCAGTGATCCGCAGCCCCCGGTCCCTGGACCAGTACCGGTCCGTAGATCAAATGGTGCCGGGCCGCCTAAAGAACATTAAACTATTGTCATTTTGTTTAAAGTGGTGCATTTCTCTCGGATTTGTGCAACTTTCCACGGAAATCACTTTATATTCCACATTAAATCACTTTTATTCATTTTTGGTGTAACTATATTTTATTCTGAAGGCATGTTTAAATGTAACTAAATTAAAATTGTTAAATCAAAACAATCAACGAGTCTCGCCATTAAACGGGCCGCGGTAAAATTATGAAACGTTGACCGGTCCGCGGCGGTAAAAAGGTTGCGGAGCACTGTTCTAGATATCTAAGTAAAAAATATTTCATCAAATAAAAAATATTTCAAGTACTCCAAGAAATTGTTTAACTGAATGTCGGAATCGTGTCAAATTGAAAGTCACACATTATACCCCTGATTTTGTGATATGAAAGTAGAGCGTTGTAAGCATTAGGTTAGCATTAAAATTTTTATTTATCTTTTTTTTTTAATTCTAATGAAGGGAAATACTTATATTTTGTGTTGTTTATTACTAATTTTAATATAATATGCTTAAAAATACATAATAGATGTACAATTTTAATTTTTTATTATTATTGAAGAAATAATTATATTTTATGCTATTTATTTATGTTGAGAAAATCTTTAAATGTTGCAAAAAATTAATGTGTATAATAAAACTGCAAAATCTCTCCTTTTTTATTGACCTCTATTCTCTAACTCTGCATGCATTATCACGGGAATCAAATTGCTCCAAAAATGTCTTACTGTGTAGCACGCTGAATCAGATTGGTTTGGCACGCCACAACTAAAGATTTGCCGACATGTAATGTATAATTACAATACAAATAATTTTTCTTTAAAATAGATTTTTAATTTAATAATTTAACTAAGAGTATGTGAAGAGAATATATATATATAAAAAAGAGGTTCATTTTTTAGATGTATGTTTTATTTTTTATACCATGGCATTCCACTTTAGATGTGTAGCTCACACCTCCTTATGCATATCTGTACATTTTAAAAAAAGAAATTATTATCTAATAACAATCCAAAAAATTAAATAAAATTTTTAAACAGGAAAATTTGTCATCGACTTTTGGATTAATAAGACCGGGGAAGGACAATTGTTTTGGCTCGAATGCCACATTGTTGAAGCGGAGGATACTAAAGGGCTGCACCTTTTTACAATCTCGTTGGAGAACGACAGGGAACCAGTGGCACACACAAGGAGGGGGCTTCTAGGGGTCCGGACACCCCCCATAGCCTTTGATTTTTTTTCGATTGGTTATAATCCTATGTATATATTACGTAAAAATTAATTATGTATTTGTTTTTAATAATTAATTTCATTAATTAATGCTAATTATTTATTCAATAATTAATTTTGTATTGTTTTTGTTCCCGAAAATCGACAAAATCAAAAGAATATGTTGGGCGGCGTATTGGAACATGGCACCAAAATGGTGGACTTTCGACCCTGGACCCCCTCCCCCCCCTTGAAAAATTTTTACGTGCGCCACTGCAGGGAACCTAGCCCATCCTCCAATCTTTGAAGTTAGAATGACTGTGATCAGTGGCGCACAAAGGGGGGTCCTAGGCGTCCGGACCCCCCTCAAAAGCCCTTGATTTTTTTCCCTATTGATTAAGTTATAAGTTTATAGTACACAAATTTTAATTATGTATTTGTTATTAATGATTAATTTTATTAATTAATGCTGTTTTTTACTGTGTTTTGTTCCCGAATATCGACAAAATCAAAAGGAGCATGTTACAAGAATGGTGAACTTTTGACCCCGGAGGCCCCCTTGAAAAATTCCCGTGTGCACTACTGACTGCGATGCTGTCCATTAATACATAAAAATACATTAACGTGAAAATATGAGAGCTAAATTTTAAGAATTACTTGGAGTTATTTAAGATAAATTACTTTTAGTTATCAAAATAATGTTAAAATCGGTGAAACACCGAGGAAAAGTTAATATTTTCAGATCAGGAACTTTTTTAAATGATTGCATGCATTAACTTTGCATCTCAGAAAAGATATGAATTGAACCGTAAAAATCAATAAATATGTTAATAAAATATATAGAGGCAGTTTTATTCCGTACATTTACTGTGCTAATTTTTTTTGCTGAAAGCACATTTAATTTTAGAATCAGTTCAATGAGAAATCAGGAGTGAAATTGTTAGCTGAAATTCTCATCACAGCATGCAAGTTAAAGTCACAGCTATCTTGCATCCCTTGTAGATCTTTCTGCAAGAAACACTTTGCTCATAATACATATGTTGACCCGAAAAAGAGAACATTTTTTTTTTTGTCTTTTTCGGTTTTCCAACTGTCTCGGCGGGCTGTAAAAAACTCTTTGCGGCCAGCAGGTCACTATTTTCCCATCCCTGATAGCCTTTGAAAACTTCGATAGACCCCCACCCCCTAGGAATCCGCAATTTAAATCAATCAATTTTGTAACGAAAAAATTTATATTTTCAAGGAAAAATAATATATATATATATATATATATATATATATATATATATATATATATTCACGGAAAAGTAATTATATATATATATATATATATATATATATATATATAATATATTCAAGGAAAAGTAATAATATATATATATATTAAATAAATACATTTTAATAAATCGATATATATGATAAAAGCATACATTGTTTTGATCCCATGACTTTTTTCTCTTCAGTTATTTTGATATTGAATGGCGTTTGTTCAAAGTGAAGAGAATTTGCATATTGCGCATTTGGAAGAAAATGCTTTGTAAGCGCACGTGTTTATTCTGCTTTTCGTGTACTCTCGACACTTAAGAGTTTTTTTTCTTTTTCTGCATTAGGTAAGAAAAATTCAAAAACAGTTAAAATGAGTCTTAACCAATGTTTGGATTATGAAAATGAGACTGAGTTGTCAGTAGAGTTGAGGCAAGTAAGTTTCAATTGCAGATAGTGTAATTTATGGAAACAGAAACTGTAAAAGGCCTGGAAAAGGTCATAAAAAGGATACGATGACCAATGAAAACCAACATTTATCATTACAGCAAACAGAAATGCAGCGCTAAGCATGGTGTAGAAAACATAATGAATAGAGCAGGAATCAGTGAGAGACCCGTTCTCTTTTATGATGAACCTTATTCAGATGTACTTCCATCTGAGGGTAACCAGGTTTTCCAGCATCCAAGAAACTGATATCGGACTGCAGAAACGATGGTCTAGTGCAGGGGTGTCCAACCCAAATGACCTTGAGGGCCACTTCGGAAAAACATTATAATCTCGCGGGCCGCACATAAAAATATGTACCTTTATATCAAATTTGAAAACAAAAAAACATTTATTGGAATGAAAATTTAAAACAAAATGAATTATTGTTTTCATTATTTTACATGTATACAGACATAGATAATATAATAATGTTTATATAATATAATAATGCAATGATCAAATAATGTTTGAAATATTACAGTGTTGCCATTTTCTTGAAAATTACGGTGTTCCTATTGAATTGATCTTTCGTTAATCATTGTTGAAATTTGATAGTGCTGTCATTCGCAAACGATTAAGTATACATTGTCCTTTATCTTAACCATCCTGAATATTTTTTTAAACTTTAAAAAACATCTCTGACTGACTCTTACTTTTTGGGCACTCCAAACAGAAAAGGAGGAGAAGATATGAAAGTCATACAGAGAGAATCATGTACCATCCATACATAGTAAAGGATATGCATAATGCAACTCGAAATTTATTGAAAAAGTAATTTACCATAGTAAAATCAAATGTAACTCTGTTTGATAAAATATAAATAAATCTATTTTAATCTAAAGGACATTTCTATTATCAAAAAGGATTTAGTTTAAAACAAGAACAGGTAACAGGCACAAATGCATATATATATTAAATTTCACTTCAGATAAATTTCAAAATGAAAAACTTTAAAAACCTAATATTTAAAAAAATTTAAAATAGAGTCTGTGGGCAGCAACTTACGTACTGGTGAGCCACATGCGGTCCTCGTGTTGGACACCCCTGGTCTAGTTAATTGAATGATTAAAAGACATAAGAATTACGGTACATAAAATAATCAACAGACCCGTACTTACCTATGGATTCGAAACTTTTGACTAAATCACAGACTGAACAGCGAACCCATCTTTGAGCGTAAAGTTCTGAGATATCTCTTTCATTCTGTGAATGAGAATGGATTGGGAAGACGACATAATTTTGAATGATATAAGTCATTTAAGAAAGTAAAGGGCATTAAATCCATCAAGATTGGTCATTTGAGGTTTGCTGGCCACATATTGAGACGAGATGATTGTGTAGAGGACGATTTTAAAAGTTTTAAGAGTGACTAATCCTAGAACTGTTGCTAAGTGGATCGGAATAGAAGAGGATTCTTGAGAAGGCGTTGGCCCGTCGAGGGCTGTTGTGTCAATAGAAGAAACTGATATCACAGGAGCAATGATGATCTGGGCATTATATTGAACGACAGCACATACCTCTTTGTCTATGACAGAGGTTATGTCATTATTGATGTGTAATCTTGGAATATTTGCTTTTTCAGAATTGAATTTGGCCCGGATCTCATGTTTTAAAATTAAAAGAAAGTGCTTATCCACACAGGGCTCACCTGGAAAAGCAAATTTGTTGTTGATATTCGTCCAGTACCGAAGTAAGCTAATTTCGGGCCCTGGACACAGAAGATCTGCAGGCCCCCTTGGCACTGGTGGATCGAAATTTATTACCAGAAAACCTGATTTAAGTCCAGCTTATCTGGGCCCTTTACGAGTGCTTTCGGGCCCCTAGGAGTCCAATGGATAAACTGGCACTGTGTTCGTAGGATGGATTTACCAGCCAAATCTCCAGATCTTAACCCTAGAGCAGGGATGGCGAACCAGTGGCAAGCGTGCCATCAAATATTTTGGGCACACCACCGATCAAAATAGTTTGCACACATTTTAGTCAAAATAACAAAGTTGACTTTAAAGTAATCCTCATGAGGGATCTCATTTGCACTTTTGCCGCAAAACTTACGTGTTTTCATAAACAATATTTTTAAAAGAAACCACAAGTACTTCCCAGATTTGAAAAAAATATCAATGATTTGGATATATACGTGAGAAAACAGACGAAGAAAGAGTTCAAAAAGAATTTATTTCCGCAATAGATTTTTCAATCAAGGAATTTTCAGCGAGACGTTCTCAGCTCTAATAATAATCGGACACGTTCAAGTTTGTTATGTACCCTGATGAGACTTTATTTGATAAACAAAACTTGTTCAAGTTCTACTGGTTGGAAATTGAAGAATTTGATATACAACTAATTAATTGATTTTCAGTATAGTTCAATATGAATTCAAAAATTTATTGAAACAAGGGAAAGGTTGGATTTGATATTTAGTAAAAATGCCAGTAAAGATTTGGAGAAACTTGGAATTCGATTCCAAATACATTTTTATGTTTGAAGAAGCTGACTCATGCTATCATAACCACATTTTCATCTACCTATGCCTACGAGTCATTATTTTCAGAAATGAATATCATTAAAACTACGCTTAGAAACCGTCCAATTCAGCATGCATTCGACGAAAAGTAACACCTTACACTCGTATTATAAGTTATTTGCCATCCAATCTGCAACATCAAAAGTCACACTGTTACCTTATAACTTGAATTACTCATATAACTGAAAAATTTACTACTGTACATTTAAAAAAATGCATTTTTTTGTAGTGAATAAAGAGTTTCGAGTTTTTAGTATTTAGTTTTATAATTTTCCCAATAATCACAAATTAAAATTATTTGACGGCACGTCTATATCTCATTAAACATTTCGTTAGAAAAAAATGGCACGCTGATACCTGCCCTAGAGCGTAAATTTTGGATGATTTCGGGAGGGTAATAACAATTCTACTGTTTTCTTTTAACACCATTCCGGATTTAGAAAACACCGTTGAGGAACGAAGGGAACCGACAGGCTCAAGGATATAAATTGTCTCATTTACAACATGAATTCATATTGAGAAAGCAAAATAACTGTAAAATATTTTTACTAATAAAAATGTTTTTTACGTAACAGCAATTCGAAAAGAAAGATAATAAAAGCCAATGTCTGTGCAAGAATGTAATATTCGACTCTCTCTCTTATTTGCACAATGTGGATTAAAATTTGAAATTAAAATTTTGATCGATGTTGTATTTATATTAATTTTTTACCAAAACAAGGTTCTAAAACGAGTCTTCATAAGAAATTTTTTTTCAAAAAATGTGTACGTTAAGATTTTTGCTTCATGAATTTATTAACGGGAGTTGCACTTAAGACAGAAAACAATTTTTCATTATTTTAAAATTTTACAGAATTTACATCTCTGAGTGAGTGAATATTTATATCGCACTATTCAGCTACTCGAGGGCTTTCAGCGACGGACCTTGTAATTTTGAACCATGGTCAAATGACGAGGACGGACGACACTTTTGTGTGTGTTGTGTTTGAGCTCACCTTTTCAAAAAATATATAGTAGAAACACACACACACACACGTGCAAAGATTAAGAACTGAATTCACACAGCGCGCCAAATGCGATAACGATTGCATTTAACCCGATTTCTTAATCGAATTTTTTCTTGTATTATTTATTTGAAACTAGTATTTTGTACTATTTCGATATGCATATATAATTAGATATTTACTGTTTTCTTAAAGGGGGGGGGGAAAGAAGTATCAAAATTGTCTGTATTAGGTTTATTGAGGAACCTTTAAACACTCAATCATTTGTTAGCAGTCAGGGAAGGGTGTTTGAAATTTCAGATGTCCGCAATGTCAGGGTGATACATAAAGGGGGCCACAGAGATCGAAAATTTAAGAACCGCTGCATTAATTGATTAATTCTGACATCACTATCATATGTAAAGGGCACCATACTTAATCCATACCAAAACTGGCATTAATTTTTTTAAACTTACCTAAAACTGCTTTATGAAAAACTAATCCATTTCCGCACACACACAAAATACATTTCCTACTTCCTAATCTATATTATAATACATTGGCACAATATTAAGTTAGCTTGAAGTAAAAAAATGACATGTATATAAACATTTCAAAATTTTATACGAGATATTGCTTTAATCACACGAACATATTTCATTTCAATATTGGAACTTATTTTCTTATCAGCAAAGACAAACTTATTTCAACGAAGCGAACTTATTATATCCATCTAAATCGGAAATGCAAACACAGAAACTCAACATTTATTCTGTTATCGCCTGTATCAAGAGGGGAAAAAATGTCACGTGATTGGAGTATTTCTGTCAAGTCTCGGTGCTACTAATGAACCCGTAGGGTAGAGAAGCGAAAAAATGATATATCTTTCGAAGGTCCAAGTCCTTACGTGGACGTGGTTTGAAAAGTGGGGGATCCTAGTTTAAGTTTTCATCATCGTCACTTGACAGAGGTTTAAAATTAAACAGGTCCGTAGTCTATAATTTATGCGTAACTTCGAAAATCAACAATCAACTAAAAAATTACCGAAAGAAAATTTTTTAAACAAAAATGTATTAAAGTGTGCAGTAAAATACACGTCAAACTGAGCCGCACAGAAACGATCAAAAATGTTGCAATGTGTGCGTGTGCTATCTGCATAGTTCAGAAATAATTTCAAAATATGTATGAGGTGATAAAAGCTAGAGCATTTTTTTTTTTGATTTTAAAATTTATATCAAAACATTTAACATCAACAAAATATTATTATTCTGATAACAAAATTATTTTAGATATTTTTTTAATTGAAATATTTTTTTTGAAGTCATTCATACATGAATCAAGCATAGCAATATCTTATTCTAATGCTTCAGTTTTCATTATTTATAAAGCAGACAAAATATCCACAAGATAAAAAAATTGTAAGACTTTTTACTCAAATAAAAAAAAACATAACATTATACTTAAAACAGTTTTTACCTAAATTATTTCTGTGTAATAATTCAATGTTCAATAACAAAGTAAATTAACCTGTCAAGGAAAATTCTATTTTTAGGATTTTTACATAATTTAAGTCACACAAAATGGAACACTCTTCATGTTACCTAATATTTTAGTTATAGAACAAAAATATATTGTTTTATTTCCCAAATCAATTGCAAATAAAGACTAAACATTTGTACTTTCAAAAATATGTGTTCAATTTCTGTTCCATGTTTTCAATTTCAAATAAATACCCAAATGAAGAACAAATGTAATAAAAAATTATTTATTTTGCATTTTTCATTTGGCAACACAAACTAAACTCACTACACAAAGTTTATTTATAAAATAAATAACATTCAGTAAAATGCATTTCAAATAAAACACTCATATAATTTTACTCAGTTGGACATTTGTTTAAAATAAATTAAAATTGTTAATAAGAGAAAATTTGTGAGTAAAAAAGAAATGATAAAATCTTCTGTACATAACTGACACAATCAGATGAGATTATATGATTTTGAAATTAATAAACAAAGGAGGATAATTATTTAATATAAAAAATTTTATAAATAAAAATTACATGAAACATTTGCTGAATTATTTAACTGCATAAGAAAATCAACTGTGAAAAATTTTAACTTCGTTTTTAAAAAAAAAATACAATTTGTGTATTATCTCTCATTTCAATATATTACTTGTTAACTCTGATACTTCCTAAAAATGTTTCAAAATTAAAACTAAATAAATACCAACTTTGTATAAATATTTAGAAAGCATTTTAAGTGATTAATTACTACATCACAGTAAGAATTAAAAATTAATATCTGTACAGTTAACAATACAAGAAGAAGGCATATACATAAACAGAAGTACAAACATGTTTCAAACAAAATAAAAATTAAATCAGTATCTTTAGTTTAGTTTTTAATCTGTTACAAATAAAGTTGTTAAAAAATATGTAAATTGTTAAGAAGGTTAAGCAACACATTAGTTCAATAACACTCTCAATAAATAACTATTATATTACTCAATATTAAACAAAGCAAAATGAATTTGTTCAAATTACTACACATATAACAGCATCCCCCCCTTTTATAAACATTTGTTGATATTTAAAAAATAAAGTGATATTCGAATGTTTTACATCTTAAAAACATCAATATGACTAAAATAATCTACCTGACTATATATAACATCACACATCAAATTTGTTTAGAATTTATAAAATAAAATTGAAAATAAAAACATGTTTAAATTAATCTTGAGCTCAAAAATGAATTTAAAAAAAAATGTCTATATTGTATTCTTATTTCAGATTGTTTTAAAACAAAATTATAAAATAAATGCAGAAATACCTCTGAAAATGAATTTGTAATATTTGGTAGATCATCAATATACATTTAATACAACTTACACATAATTTGTTTCAATTTAAATGTTATATTATTTACTTTTCATATTTCACAAATAATAATACTAAATCACTTCAATAAAAACATTTCTAATTTTTAGATCAACTGGTAGCATTTTTTTTCACAGTATTAGAAATGTAAAAATATAAAATTAAAAATACTTTTTTGCAAAACAACAATGTTAATTTTAAAGCATCTCTGTACAGGTTTATCAACATTCTTGTTACATAGAAGTATCTAATAAGCCATATCAATGACATTTGATACACTGAAATGTAATTATCTTGCAAATTTTAACAATTAATTTATCTTTCCATTTTTTAAAAGTTTTTAACTATTTAAGACATTTATCAGGATTAATAACTCCAGTGTAACAATTTTTTGAACACTGAAATTTCCTTTCAATTTATGAAATAACTGTTTTGATAAATTCATAAAATTTAGCAACTATAAAATATATTCTCTTTTAAGAATTTTAAGCAAAAACCTCTACATAATTCAAAATTACTTATTTGAAAAATTAGTAAAATCACATTACTTAGGTGCTAATAATTCTAAGAATATTTCAGTAATAAATTATTGCCAAAATAATAAAGAAATTTTAATAATATTATGCCTAATACTTGGACTATTACAATTCCTTACAATTCCTAAAAAAAAAAAAATTGTTCACATAAATTTCAATTACAGTGAGCAAAAAAAAAAAACAGAAGGAGGTAGTTTTATAAGGACAAACTTATATACAATTCCAGATATTTCTCAACAATTCTCTTTTTTTTTCCAAAAAATATATATTACACATATTATATTTTTCAATAAATAAATATATATTCATTTTAGTATAATAATGCATTTTCAACATAGAATATTATTTTCCAATATTATTTCTTTTCATCTTCTGTATCAATCATCTATGTGAAGAAAATCTATAAAAATAAACTTACATCAAAATATAACATGAAACTCAAGTGTATATTTTAATTTTTTGTTATAAATAAATAATTGTTCTTTTATATCACTTTAGTTGATTGTATCAATAAAGCTCATGTATTGTTGAGAAATTATAAAAACTCTCTTATAAGTATATAAACATATAAATACATTCTACTTGGTATGAAATATTTCTGCAGGAATTTTACTTAAAATTGAGCTATATGCCAATATGATTTTCTCATGAAATACAAACAAATGCACAAATACAAAAAATGTAAATCATACGCTAAATTTAAATATCACCTATTTATCTAAACAAATTTATAAATAAACAATACAACTAAGAAAATTAAGTATAGTTTTACCTTCCTTTCTTTTTGGCTAATTTGGCTAACCTTTTACGCTTCAATATCATTTCGTACAGTGCTTCAATGCCTTCGTCCAAACCTTCGCCAATTATAGCACAAGCAGGTTGAACGTGCCATAGAACATTTGGTCCTAATTCATGAAGTCCTAAAATTTTTTCTACTTCGTGGGGTTCCTTAGCATTTGGTAAATCTTGTTTATTTGCTAAGACTAGAATGGGAACTCCTGAATTTTCAGGACATCGCACAGTTTTTAATAGTTCCATCCGAGCTTCATCCATGCGCTCTTGATCAACACTGTCCAATACAAACACGATTCCATCTGTACATCTTGTGTATGATCTCCACAAAGGCCTTAATTTGTCTTGACCACCAACGTCCCATACTAGAAAGCTAGTTCCTTTCGCTTTACCCGTAGTCCCTTTAATTTTTTCACAATTAAATCCTATTGTAGGTACAGTATTCATGTACTGATCGAATTTCAGTCTGTACAAGGCAGTAGTTTTTCCGGCTGAGTCCAACCCAATCATGACTACATGTAACGGTTGGTTTGGGGGTAAACTGTCGAGGATAGAGCCACCTTTGACCATGCCAGCACCCATATCCTTATAAACACATCTAAAATTCAGCACACAATTTCGACTGTTGCACTGAAAGTCCAAATTTGCCAAGTGAACACATTTCACATATACCGCATCAATCGCCCGATATAATTAAACGATAGCATCAATACCCACATAAAAAAAGTTCAAGTATTTACATTTCAGATCACACTCATGTTTTCCGCACAAATTCCACAGACGATATAAACGTTCAGTAAACAATCACCGAAGATGAAGGTCTGTAAACACGAGAATTGAGTAAGCAATCACCAGAAGCCGAACTTCGGGATTTAAACTTGTTCCACCGAGGTCTGCAGTTCTTGAGGTCAATCAATAAGTAAAGGTTTAGCCCACGTAGAGCAGTACAAAAAGTTATTATCTTACCCGTCGGTTCAAACAACGAAACACGAGAAGAATTTTTGCTGAACTTCACGAATATAGAAACTTAGAATGGAAATCCTTTGTTTTCACGAACACACAAGCACGAATATTATTTCATCTTGCAAGGTCTTTTTTCTTTATCAAAAGAAATAATTAGTTTGTGATAATCTATGCATAAAAATGTCTAGAGTTGACAGTTCGGGTTTGTAGTATGTAATTGCGTAAGTTTCCAATAAGTATTACCCTCCTACCGCCGAAGACCAGTTTGAGATGAGAGCCTCCGGGTAAGTCCAGGTAGAAAACCACGGTGTCACACCCTTTTTTTACGGTATTATTCACAATCAGCTTGAAGTATGGTTGCCTAAAATCAATTAACATAAGTACCCAATGGTTACTTTTGCCTAAACGCAGTGAAATATTATTTCCCAGAAGTCAAATGCAACTGACAGTTCGCTTCCATTCTTTCGTTCATCACTTCCCAACAGCGTTTCAACTTTCCGCTCTGTCGGTGTTTTCTTTTGACACTAGCCAGCAAGATCACAGCGTGCGTGTTTGGGTTGCCGTGTTTACAATACAGCTCGCCAAAGTTGGCTTCTAAAATAGTCGCCAAAGGTATATTCTAATTTTTTTAAATAAAGGATGTCTGAGCTGAGATAATGTTCTGTGGTTTTTTTAATCAAGTGGATGAGAAATTCACTACCTGAATAATTAATCTTACGTGATCAGAAAAATACGATTTGAAAAACAAAATAAAAATAAAACTACGCAAGTAGTTAAGTCGGATAAAAAACGAAACAAACTAGTTTGTTACGTGTAGATAAAGGATGTATCATCGGACGCTCACCTTCCCTTTGTATTATTATAAGTCAAATCATGTCGAATTTTATAGAATTTTTCCAACTTTTGAAAAAGAAAAATGATCCGAGTTCTTTTGAGATTTTTTTTTTTGCGAGAAATGTAGCAGTAATATAAAAGATATATATATTTAAAAAAATGTAATGAATATTATAAGAGTTGAAAAGAAAACTATAAATCAATTTATTTCAAAATGAACTCGTACTTCAGAATTTTCAAAAATAGTTTCTGACATTGGAAGCGAAACTTGTACCGTTTCATTTCTTTTATTTTAATAGACTTATAAATTTTAGCTTTTGTATAACAATATTAAAAGTACTTAAAAATTCTTTTTTGCAATATATCCATATTCGAAAACTATGAATGGGGAAGAAATTTTTTTTCAAGAACTGAACTTCACTTTGTTAAAAAAAAAAAAATAACTATTTTTAAAACATTATAAAATCGTTTGCTCTTATTTTATGGTAAATTATATTCGTGAAATATTAATGTGAAAAAAATAAAAAGAGTTAAAAATTCATTAGAAAGATGAACAATATTTCGAATTAAAAAATTGCATATTTGAAATATATTTAATATTGTAAATGTGTTTTTTTTTACTGTCAAAGACATTTCTTTTGTGCAAATTTTTCAATGCAAAATATGCTGCACGCTCAAAAAAATTGCACGCTTTTTGATAAAATTACAAAACAAAAAGTTAACGTAAGATTTTTAAAAAATTAGAGTTGTGTGAATATATGTTAATATTTTTTAATTATTTTGTGATTATGTATTTTTTAAAAATAATTCTTAAAAAAGAAGAAAGACATTGTGAGAAATGACAGTTAAATTAAAATTAATTGAATTGAGAAAAAATAATAAAAGTTTATCTTTTCCGGAAGGTTAAAAAAATTTTCAAATTTTATAAAAAAGAAAAAAAAATTGTTTTATTACATGAGAAACTATCTCAGTTGATTCATTTGTAAAATGCCTTCTTCGGAAGTTGACTCCCTTGTAAAATGCCTCCTTCCAAGTTAAATTCCATTCTGTCAAGGTCAGCATTTGAAATCCAACCCTGCTTTACCTGGAAGAAGTTTTAAAACCTTTTTGCGTTCCTCAATCGTTCATGGTTGAATTCCGTTGACTTGATTGTGCTTAGAACCATACCTGGACGATTCCAGGAAACATTTCAAAGCATTGAATACAAATATCTAACGCTCCCACTGTGGTGTTTGGGAGGTCGAAGGTCAAACCAGATAAGAGAAAGTGTTGATGGAAAAAGAACACATTCCACACTCTGTTCAAGGTTCCTACTAGAGAATATTCTGGACATTTAAATAAATTAAATGTCTCTAGTGATATTTGACGACTAATGCAGTTTATTTGTAAGATGAGTAATTAGTCAGGATTGCTCACTCATTCACTTTTTTATAATGGAGTGTTTTTAATAGATTAATTTTATAGTGAGATACTTCATGAACTTTTGTGAGTCATCGCAAAAGGAATAAAAATGGCGAAAGATTCATTTATATATTTTGAAGACATATTTTTTTTCATACACTTAACTAGTTCACAAAATCGTTTGCCCATAAACATATAAAGTTGAATAAATCACATTTAAAAAATATTAAACAAAGCAATTTATGTTTTTTATATCGCTAATTCATTGTTTTCCTTCTCTTATTGTCCTATTTTTTCCCCTTTTATCTGCACAGAAATTTAAATTTTCAATTTATAGAGAGACTTCCACAATATTGCAATTTGCATTTCCTAAATATTTCCAATGCTGGGAGATTCGTGAGGATTTTTTAAAAATTACTTCTTAGATCCTGAAATCACTGACACACACAATTCTTCACGTTGGAACGAAGTGAAAAAAATTGTTTTTGAATGATTATATAGATGTCATTTGTGTTATTGAATCTGACAATCTCTTTGTATATCGTATAACAGAACTTCTGAAGATTTTATGCGTTTATGGGATCTAAACATTCTTTTTTTTTTGTGAACAATTCTTTTCCTATCCCAATCCTTAATTGATGGCTTGATGTTATGAAACTAAATTTATGAAGAGATATTTTGAATTTTAAATAAAACTTTTTTAAAAGGCTTCAAACCACGGAACCAACTGCAATTTTTTCTTAAGATTCATCTCAGCATCCTTGTACAGTTTTATTTCCTTACACTCACCATCTCTATAAGATGATCACTTTGCTTCAGTTTTCCTGGAATGTGATTATCTATAATAAAGATTTTGTTACATGCAGCTAAATCTTTTTTTTTTTCTTTTCTTTCTTTTACTCTACACACACGTTTCTCGAAAAAATCGTGTAAAAAACTAAGCAAAAAGATACTACAGTGAAATAGGTTTTTGGCGAAAACGCTTAAGACGAAATATCGGTTAACACGAAATAAAACAACTATATAATTTCCTAACAAACTACCATAAATTTTGATGAAGTTTTTTCTTTTAACTCGAAACGAAAATCGCTTAACACGAAGAGATTTCCCTTCTGGGGATGAACAAAATTTGGAAAACACCAGCCGGATTGGAGTCCTATTGTATTATCGGAAGAATTCATCGCAGTAGAAGACGATAATGTGGGTATAGCCTCAATTATAGTAGACAAAGACATTTTTTTAGTTTGGTCAAAGCTGAAAAAATATCATTGACGCAGATTCCGACGATGAAAATGAAATGAATAATGCAGCTCCTGTTCCCACGTCATCCGAAATGAGGAACGTCATGAAAAGTAAGCCCAGTTATTTAAACAGACATTCCAATAGTGAAATGAATAACAAAAATGGACGATATCGAGCAATCTTTTGACAATTTGATGCTAAAAAAGACAATGCAAAGAAAAATCCAATGGTATAGTAGGACACAATCCAATAACACATAAACTTCAAGCATTTCATTAACTGTCAGCTAAGTTTCAATATCCTCCTTCGTGAAAAGGAAAATCATTTCGTGTTAAGCGATTTTCGTTTCGTGTTAAGAGGGGAAAAATACAAGAAAATACTTAGTAGTTTGTTGGCACTGTTGCATTACTTCGTGTCAACCGATATTTCGTTTTAGGTATCCGACTACGTTCGGAACCGTGATTTAAAAAAAAGTGCATAAATGGATAATTTTCATGATATTTAGTGTCACTTAGATTAGAATACATGTATAAAACTTTTTTAAGAACATTTTGGTAAAAAAAAAAATTATTTAAATACAATATTTAGGCAAAAAATTAATTTAGAATAACCTTTTTTTCAAACTGTTCTCCTTTTATGAAAAATGCTTCTATTAAAAAATATTTTTCCTGTATATAGCTCAGACCTCTGTACAGAGGCTCAATTATGATTTTTGAAAAATTCTCATTATTTTCAGAGTTACAGCCATTTGAAATAATTATCAGCGTTTTTTTCCCTTAAAATTTCGCCCCTCTGTTGTCATGAAACATGGATAAACCCACTTCTAAGTTATATATTTCAAAAATTCTAGTTGAGCCTCTGTACAGAGGTCTGATCTATATACAGGCAAAATATTATTGTAATAGAAGTATTTTTCACAAAAGGAAGAATATTTTGAAAATGGATCATTCTATATTCATTTTTTGTTAAAATATTGTACTTAAATAATTTTTTATTGTAATACTATTCTTAAAACAATTTTATATACATTTTCTAATCTAAGTGACACGAAATATCATAAATATTATCCATTTATACGCTTTTGCAAAATCACGGTTCCGAATGTAGTCGGATACCTTAAGTGTTTTCGAGTTGAACATATTTCACTGTATGTGAAAAATATTTGGGTGTATCTGTGGAATCTAGGTATTTATTTAAAAAACAAATAATAATAATGATAATAATAATAATAATAATAATAATACGCGTAACGCTTCAATGTAGTGGTTTCTACTTTATGATATACTAAATGCTTTAGAGTGAAATTATGGGAAAATTTTAATGCTTCAACGGAAGCACAATATGTAGTATATCTTGAAGTGACACAAATACTTTTACTCTTTAATATGCAGCTCACGCACGTATTACAGTTTATTAAAGGAATGATATCCTATTTTTATTAAGAAATCATTTGATACAGGCTCAGCATGAGGAATTGCCATCAGCATCAGGAAGAAAAATGAAGTCTAAGATTTATTCTGTCGAAGAATGTACAAATAAATGAAAGGAAATCAATGCAATACATACCTAAATGGAATATAAACCATTCTATTCAAAGAATAACTTACTTAATAATAAGATTTTTTCTCCCTTAGAGTAGTATTATATGAAATGGTTTTATATAACATTATTCAAGAATATATTTTACTTTGTATCTTTTTACAGTTATTACAAAGGAGTTTAAAAACTCTTATAAAATGGATATCTTATTCGCGTGAATTATTTCTTTCGTGCATAATTTGTTTACTTTATTGCTTTTATTCCATGAGAATTTTAAAATGAATGTAGCAGCTTCAACTAAAGAACTTAATAAATGGAATGATTTAAATTCTAGAAAAACCAGCGTGACATTTATTCTTTTTCAAATATACCTGTTCTAAATTTTGGGAATTAATGCTGTTGCAATTTTAAAAGTTATCATTAATTATTTATACAAATAAGTTTATTTGAAATTTATAAACAGACAAATTGATAAGAATATCAATAATATATTAAAGCTAATAAATATCAGTCTATTTCAGCTAGATTAATTTTTTTTCAAAATTATTTCTCGCTTTCTTTTTTTTCTATTGCTAAGATCTTAAATTTAAATAATAATATATTTATTAATTTATTTTTTACAATAATGTTCAAATTTAATGTCCATTTTTTGGAAAGTAACACATGCACAAATAATAAAACATTTTAATATTTCTTAAGTATTTTACATTTTATTCAATACATTTTATAAATTTTTTTTTGCAGAAAAATAATTTTAGTTGAATTTTATATTTTTATTCTAGATTTTTGAAATAATGTCGAAAAAAAGAAATATTTTTAATCAATTACATGATACCCGAGTAATTTATTTTTATCTTATCAAAATAGTGTTTAATTTCAAAAAAAATTTAAAATATTCTTCAGTAAATTTATTTTCAAAGAAAAACCTAGAAAACAGGATTCAGTAAATTTACTTTTAAAGAAAAACCTAGAAAACATGATTCGTGTAATTCCATCTTCATCAGAACATTCAACTTTTCAAATCCGAAAAGAATACTTTTCATCATTCAAAATATTAAAACTACCTCTAGAGCGAGCAAGGGCCAAATACAGCAACCCACTTAAATCTGCCTCTCACCTGCTGCTGAAGTGGAAGAGTCCGAACTACTTAGTTCTGGGATTTGCAATTACCGTAAGAAGTTTTAGCTTGAGGGTGCGCGAATTGTAATACTTGCTTGTATTTTTATTATTTCTGTTTTTATTTCTTTTGTATCTCCCCATCCTTTAGAGCTTAGTCACTTTAATTATCTCTGAATTCCGTTATATTTATCGGTTATGGTAAGTTTTTCTAAAGGCCTCACTAAACAAAAGACTGAGGTTTATCTTTTTATGTTCTGATGAACTTGACAGATAAAACATTATAATACCGTTGAAATGAGAACTTTTATTGCAGCAACTGATGACTAAAAATATTGATCTTTTTGTAAATCCTTTTTTATTATTTGTTTGTTCTCTTTTTAAAATTCTTCCCGAATAATAAAAAGTTATCACCTACTGAAGCAATTAATCCATTTATCAAGGCAAACGTTCGTATTCAAAGGATGTTCTTTCGACAGTAAAGCTCAGATAAACACCTGTATATGAAATAAATTGTTTATCAGAATATATGTATCTTGGAAGAAAAATTCTTGGAAAAATGCTTGTTAAGTGATTAAAAAATACGTTATTCCTTACATAATACTTACAACGATCAAGAACTAGAATTCCATTATTCGTTTTGGAAAATATCGTCCCGAAAAAAGTGATGCATCCAAAAAATAATCAAAAAATATATTTTTAAAAAAAATTATTACTATTATTTTTTTTGTCAGATGATATATGTTTGATATGTTTATAACATATATGTTATACATGTTTTATATATAATATATATGTTATATATATTTTGCGAACTGGCATTATGAAAGAATTTATGAAAATATGGGATTAAATTGAAAAATGCCTGAAATAAGTTAGAAACATTTGGAATTAATTTTTATCGGGGTTTTATTCAAATATGTACCTAAAAATTAAATTTACTTCTTTAATGTAACAAATTGTATAGAAAAAATCAAAAATCCTCCCTTCCCCCGAGAAAAAGTTATTTCCAAAAGAAGAGTTCAATTTTAAGCCAACCAAATGGAACTAAAATTTTTATTATTTAAAAAGACTTCAAAAAGTGTGATATCTACTGCATTTATTCATGGACACGAGAACAACAACATTTCAAGAAGTCTTGAGAAAACCACGTATTTCTCAATATTTCTCATGGGATTTTTTTTTAACGAATTCTGAGAATATTTAGAAACACAGAATTCTTTATCAAAGAAAAATATTGCGGGAAAAACGAAATTCAAGTATAAAAGTGAAGAGTGTCGTAATGGACCACACTATGGTGTGGGAAAAAACTTGTTTCAATATAATTTCGATGCATGTATTAAATTATATTGCTCGAATACAAATGTTTATAACTAGCATTTCAAGCGGCAATAAAAATTTATTTTGATAATAAAAATAACGATATCCAGTATATATATATATATATATATATATATAGCCTTAATTCTCTACACAAACAAGAGATAAACATCCATTAATCACATTCGAAAAACGCATAGACAGTAGGAAAATCACACAATGAAGGACACATGAGCAACCGAGATTAATAATTATAAAATAGATGCTGCAGTATTATAAACATTGCTGACTTAGGACAGCTAATATATAAAATAATTTATATAAAAGTGGGGTTGAACATGTTTTTTGGCCAGCCAACCTTCCCCCTTTATGTAAATAATACTGAGCGAAAACCTATTGAAAGTAATGGATAGGAATATCTAAATCCATTACAAGATAGAGGTAACTTACCTAAAAATTGCACTTAAAAATACAGAGCCCCCGCTAAATCTGAGTTCAATAAATAAGTTATTGCCAGATTCTGGACCCTAATGCAGATTCATAGCATGTGAATGGCTGAAATGTAGCACTTAACAAAAGTATAAAAAGAATAGAACAAAAATTAAAAAGAGAGTTACAAATTATCTATATATACCATAACTTTAGTGACACTAGAGTATATATGAATTAAATAATAATAAGTAATTTTATCTAATATTAGAATATGGAGGTAACTGTAACTAGGAAATATGTAAATTTATAGTAATAAACTATTAATAATCTAAGAATTTTTAATCCTTACTATTTCGAATAGCGCTTTATTCATATAACTATTAATAAAATTAATTGGATATTTCTGATTTAAGCAATATTTAGTAAAATGTTTATAGTTATTTATTATTTCTGATTTTTTTTGACACTAGAAATTTATTGCGTTGTATACAATTAAAAACAATATTTCTGAATATATATATAGATAGATAGATATAGAAGCATTTACATTACTCTCCCAATGAGGAGAGAGAGAATTTTTATATATATAATATTGAAATTAAATTCTTCTCTTATATATACTTGTAGTTTTTGTAATTTTTTCGTAATCCGTAAATACGATTTTTGTAATATATTGTGAATGAATGTTGGAAAATTAGTTAAAATCAAAGTATGGATGTTTAATCCCGCCCTATTTTTAATAAATTAAATATTTATTTTATATAAATTGTTATTAACAATATGTTTCTGCATCTACACATAAATATCCTCTCCCCCCTCTTTTCCATTTAACTTTTAATCTTTCTGTTATAAAAGTCCCCGAAATATTTCTTCTCCAAACTATTTCAATTGCAGTTGTTAGTTGTGAATATTTACAAACAAATGAAAGGCAATTGTTTGGATGTTGGTATTATTTTAATTGTCAAAGACTCTGCCTTTTCCTATGTGATTATAAATATGTATATGTAGAATTTATAATGCTGTGTGCTAATGTATTGCCAAACATAATTTCAAAGAGCCAAATGCAGACTCTTATATTTTTTTTCTTAAATTCACATAGAATAGTTTCCTGTTTCAAGGCGATTAAAAGGAGTATTAGTTTTTATTTTTTACTAGCTGCATGGCCCGGCGTTGCACGTGCTATCTATCTCTCTACTTTTATAAATTTTCCCTTTCTTTCACAAAATCAGAACTTCTAATACTCATTTTCAAAATGACTTCCCCCTCCACCTTTTATAATTACATATATAAATGATTTGTAAAAAAAAATCATAAATAAATTTTTTTTGAAAATGATGCCTTAAATAAATAAATTATAGTTTTAAAAAACTAAAAAACAGTCTTTTATAGCTAATCGAACTAAAAAGCAAAAAAATAATTCTTAATAATAAGAATAAAATGTTTTTAACAAGAAAATTAATGTCGTTGTGGTAAAAGCGTGGGGTGCTTGATATCAATTGTTATAATTTCTTACTAGTTCTATTCCGAAATGCAGAATTAGTGTACAAATGTAATACAAAGCACCTCACGCATTTACCACAATGACTTTATAATTCTCGTTAATCATTTTATTCTTATATTTACAATTGTTTTTTTTTACTTTTTAGTTTGATTTACTATAAAAGTGTGTTTTTTTAAACTATAATTTATTTTGCACTTTTTTAGTTCGATCTACAATAAAAGCGTGTTTGTTTAGTTTTTTAAAAATTCATTTATTCATTGATGGATTAATCTTAAGTGCGTCGTATTCTTAGAATCTGGTGTAACGTTTGAAAGAATAACGGTAGCGTATTCTTGGTTAATTAAAATATGGAATTTATTTACGTCACAACTATTGAAAATTATTTACAAAATGATACATTAAAGTTATTAAAATTAATTATAGATTGTTAGAGTACAATGTTTTGTAAGAGGAGGATTCGTTGGTTACCGCTCCCGTGCAAGTTCAAAGCATCTCTCCCCTCATCTTCCGGTCGGGTCGCTAGATTCCTCGGGGGGGTCAAACAGGGGTTGCGCTGCATCGGAAGCTGCACGTGTGGGCGTCGAATCTACAAAGAAACCGACACCAGATGTTGTTGTTGTTTTCGAGACGTGACGTTACAGCTCTCGCCCTCTCTTATGGAACTTTTCCGTTGAGAAAAGTTTAATGGGATGACGATGAGCCAACTGACAGATTACCAACACATCCCTTCATCGAGCACCACTATATTTCCGAGCTGCAATTTTAATTACTAAAGAAAACGCTGAACTAAATTTGGAATTACTTATTTCTAGTGAGTGAGTGTTCTTGCTAGGGAACTTACACAAATCCATATTACGAAATAGCAATGTAATCAATGTAAGAAAACATACTATACATTAAATAAAAATACAAACACTCTATCACAATGCCTAGTATCAATTATACTAACAACATGTTATATCAAATGCTAGTGTAAGACCTTGCACATAAAATATTCTTCGCCACAATACTTAAATAAAATTATACTAACGACATGTGTTGATATGATATGCGAAGTGTACAACCTTACACACAAAATATTTTTCACAATATGCCTCTTGCGTAAACTAAATACTCATGTATATTTTAAAACCCTGTACACAAAATTAAGCATATTAATACATTTGCTTTTCATGGCTTTATCTTTTGACACGCATCTCCATTCGATATGATATACAGTACTAGTAAATAAATAAAATTTAATACAATTATTAACCTTTAACTAAAAAACATAAGCAACAATTATTATTCATGAGCAAGAGTACATTGTTAACAATCCCTAATTATCTATCACCGATCTGCTGAGACTATCTGCATTTTTGTGACTTTTACCCGACCGATGTACAATTCTAAAATTATATGGTTGCAAAGCCAAAGCCCATCGCATCAATCTAGGGTTAGAACTAACATTTCTATTCAACCACACCAACGGGTTGTGATCGGTCATAACTAAAAATGAATTTCCATCTAAGTAATAATGTAACCTTTTAATTGCGAAAACAATACTAGCACATTCCTTCTCCGTCGTACAATAACGCTTCTCTACCTCTGAAAATTTCTTACTCAGGTAAAGGATTGGATGCTCCTCACCTTGTTCAGTTAATTGGGTTAAAACTGCTCCCATACCTGCGTTCGAAGCGTCCGTTTGAACAATGAATTCTCGTTCAAAATTTGGCGCGTACAAGATGGGCTTATCAATTAGTTTCCCTTTTAGTTCTCTCGAAATGCGTTTTCACACTCGGTCGTCCACTTAATTTCTCCCTTCTTTGCTCTTCCCTTCAACGCATCCGTCAACGGAGCAGCGATTACCGAGAACAGATTTATATATTTTTGGTAATAACCCGCTATACCTAAGAAAGCACGTATTTGGGTTTTCGTGCGAGGTGTAGGGAACTCTAGAACAGCCTGAACTTTGATCTCGGAAGGAGTGCGAAAACCCTGACCCACAATGTGACCCAAAAATTTGACATTTTGTTGCGCAAACTTACACTTTGAAGGTTTTATCGTTAACTTAGCTCTCTTTATTCTCTGCAGAACCGTTTCCATATGTTTAATATGCGACTCCCAAGTATCTGAGAAAATTGCGATATCGTCTAGATACGGGACAACGAAATCCTCTAGTCCGTTAAGTAATTCAGCCATGAGTTTACTAAAGAAATATGGAGCATTCTTTAATCCGAAACTCATCCTTAGGGGTCGGTATGTACCAAAGCTAGTACAGAAGGCTGCGTATCGCTGTGCTGTTTTACTCAAAGGTATTTGCCAATATCCCTTAGATAAGTCAAAGACGGTAATAAATTTAGCCGCCGATACTTTTTCTACGCGTTCTTCGATATTCGGAAGAGGAAAATATTCCGTTCTAATGATCCCGTTTAATTTCCTGTAATCTATACATGGACGAGGTTCTTTCCCAGCTACCTCAACTAAAATCATAGGGGACATGTAATCCGATTCTCCTACCTCAATGATTCCTAATTTTAACATTCGGTTAATTTCGTTTTTTAAGATTTCATTTTGTCGGTGCGACATTCGATAGGGCTTCGTCCTAACTGGTTGATCACTAACTAACTGGATTTCGTGTTCAACCAGATTAGTTAAACCGGGATTGTTTGAAAACATTTAGAGTATTTATTTAATAATTCGCGCAGTCGATCCATTTGTTTGTCGTGAAGGTGTTTGTTCAACTCGCTAGCCTGGATTACGTCCTCTAAATCATAAATGAGAGAATTGTTTTCTAAGTATGGGATTTCTAACTCCTGGTCTGCGAGAGAGTTTTTGTTTCATCATTAATAATTACGTTAACGTGTTCTGGCCTTTTGTAATATGGTTTTAGCATATTTATATGATAGATTTGAGATGTTTCGCGTCTGCCGGGGATTTCGACTAAATAGTTCGTTTCCGAAATTTTATTTAAAATTGTCCCAGGACCTATCCACTGCACTGCTAATTTATTTGCTCTGGATGTAGCTAACACTAGGACTAAATCTCCATCCTTAAATTCACGTTTTACTGCGTTTTTGTCATACCAAGTTTTCCGCTTAACTTGCATTTCCTCCATTTATTTATAGCTACTTCTTGACATCTTTTTAATCTATTTATTAACTTAAACATATATTCAGTGACGAGATCACCCTCTTCTTCCGGTTCCATCCAATGTTCCATTACTAACGTCTCTGGGGTTCGCAAATTTTTCCCATACACCAACTCTGACGGTGTATACCCTGTACTTTCGTGCGATACAGTTCGTAACGCTAAAAGAATTGACGGAAGATGTTTGTCCCATTCGGAGCCTGCATCTAAACATAAGACTCGTAAGAGTCGTTTCAACGTTCGATGAAATCGCTCAACAGGGTTACTCTGTGGATGATACACAGAACTATGCCTGACAAGTATTCCGAATCTTTCAAAAAACTTGGTAGTCAGAGCACTAGTAAAAGAAGTACCCTGGTCACATTGTATTTCACGGGGAAACCCCATCCGACTAAAGATGTTTAACAGCGCATCTGTGACACTAACGGAACTAATATCAGACACCGGAATAGCTTCAGGGAATTTTGATGACATGCAAATGGCCGTGATAAGATATCGATTCCCTTTAGATGTGATCGGGAGAGGCCCACATGCATCAATATTTAGCTTAGTAAAAACCTCCTGAATAACAGGGACCAATTTTAGTGGAGCTTTCTTTTTTATCATTGGGCTTCCCAGCCCTCTGACACTGATCGCAAGTTTTTACAAACTGTTCCATATCTCTATAGCAATTCGGCCAGTAAAAATATCGGTTTAATTTGTCTTTGGATTTCGTAATTCCCAGATGTGCAGATGTTCCCTCATGACACAATGATTTAATAGGGTCGCGCAACCCTTCCGGCACTACTATTAACTTCACCACGTTACCTAACTTATCTTCACGATTTTTGACCAATAATTCCTTCTCTAGCGAATAAACCTGATTGGTAACCTGCACTTGACTGGCTGCCTGTTCGTATAAGGGTTTAATCTCCTCGCTATTTTTTTGAGCATTGATTAAATTTTCTCGCGTAACCCTTAGCAGCGCTAATTCCGGAACATATTCCTGGAGTGCAGGTATTAAAATTTCGTCCTCTGCATCCGAAGAAACAATTATAACCTCATCTTCCCCTTTTTAGCATCACCACTATCTATTCCCCTTTCTTCTCTAGCCGCTTTGACTTGAGACCTTGTTTGGACAGCATTCAATATTTCGACTGGCAGGAAATTATAGCCTAAATTTCCTTTTATTAGCTCGGCCGTTTTATTTCCAAGCAAATATCGACCGTGTTGATTTAAGTGATTTCCACAAACCGCTGCCTTAGTCTGCACCGTTCCAAAATTTCCGGAAATTTCCACGACCGCCAAAGGTAAACAAACTAATTCTGGGCTTAACGGTTGTTTTACCCAAACATTTTCACCAGAGAAAGAAGAAGGATTTATGTATTTTGCACATACTAAATCTATTGTCGCTCCCCGTATCTCTAAGAATGTCTATCTCGTGACCATTCACAGAGCCCTTTGTTGTATATGAATTAAGAAAATCCGGGTTTTCATTTCCTTCAATATTATTGAGAGTTTCCGTCGTTTTGTTTTTTATTAATTTAGGGCAACCGGCTTTTATATGTCCAGGCATATTGCAATGATAACATCTTTGTATCACGCGTTTTTCAAAAGTTCTCTCTCTAGTACTCTCCGGAACAGAAGCTCCTAATCTGGGGGAAGTTTTCCCAAATCTATTTTCTTTTTCCTTGATCCCTGAGTATGTCAAAATTTTATCATTTCTGCCCCACCTATCCATGGGTTTCGAATTTACCTTTCGGACGTCCTCATAATTATCAAAGAGTTCTGCTATTTGAGTAGCTGATTTAAGGTTTGCCCAATTATCTAAAAATGATCTTTCATACTAGCATTGGCGCGTTTTTTTAATTGATCTACCACCATTAGATCTTTAAGATCTTGAAAGGTATTTATTTCTAAGCCAATCAGCCACTCATCTAGATAATTCGTAATTTCAAAAGTGAAATCCTTCCAGGTGCTATCGGATTTTTCTGGTGTTGGACAAATTTTTGCCGAAAGACCTCCGGACTTAACTTGAATCTTTTAAGTAATAATTTCTTTACATAATCGTAATTTTCGGCTTGTTCCTCCGGTTCGCGAGCAATAAATTGCACGATCTCTAGGGGTAACAAACCCAATAATTGCCCCACCCACTCTTTCTTTTCTATTGACGCCCTTTTAGCCTGGCGTTCAAAGATCACTAGATATAAACTAATATCTGACTGCTTAGGATCGAAATCTGGGATCAATTTTTTTTAAGTTTAAATTAGAGGTTACAGAACATGCATTTGTAGAATCGTTTGATTCATCGTTTACCCTAAATCCGGATTCTATTTTAAACCTTTCTAAATCAAATTTCAGCTGTAATTCTTTCTCTTTTAATGCCTGCTCCTTTACTAACTCATCCAATCTCATTTTTTCAGCCCTTTCTAACTCTTCCAATCTCATTTTTTCAGCCCTTTCTAACTCTTCCAATCTTTTTCCGTTTGCAATGATAGTCTCATACAGATTTTTAACAAATTCCTCTTCATAACCTTCACTGTTAGTGATTGCAATTTTTATGCTAGGGACAGTCATATTTAAAAGTGGCATTTATTCCTAATTCCTCAGCAAGTTGCAACATGTCTTGCTTTTTCCCTTTACCAAGGAAAGCCATTTTTTAAACAATATCAAATAAATGTCACGCTAAATTTTGCACTATTGTTACTATTCTCTATTAATACAATAACACTGGTCCCATGCATACACAGAAATACACAAAGAAAAACTTAACACTAAAAATAATCAAAATCATTCAAGAGACTTAAAACACAATAAATCTTAAGCTAAAATTGCACACAATGCTTGAAATACAATTACAATTCTCTAGAAACAAAATAACACTGTTCCCATGCAAGAAAAAACACTAAGTATTTCCAAAATTTCTAAAGAACACTTTAACCAAAATTCCTAATACAATATGCAGTTTGCAACTCAAAAAATATAACAGTACTCACCCATTTGAAGTACTCAGCTTGCTGTCAGAAGCAAATTATGTGCACTAGTGGTACGGCTTCCGAAAATCGCTTTCCTTCGGACACTCTCGCCGTTAACACTGTAGATCAGTTTGATCTTCTATGAGCAGGCCGCTCCCTTTCTCCGAAGCTGAATTTAATTGCAGCACGGCTTCCGAAAATCGCTTTCCTTCGGACACTCTCGCCGTTAACGCTACAGATCAGTTTGATCTTTGAGCAGGACGCTCTTTTTCTCCGAAGCTGAATTGAATCGCAGCACGGCTTCCGAAAATCGCTTTCCCTTCGGACACTAGCCGTTAACACTATAGATCAGTTTGATCTTCTATGAGCAGGACGCTCTCTTTCTCCGAAGCTGAATTGAATCGCAGCACGGCTCTTCCGAAGATCTCTTTTTCTCCCTGCGTTGCGGTCCGTCCGTAAAAATCCAAAATTTTCCTCCTCTCACGGGTCCTGAATGCTAACTTTTTATCCCAAAGCGCTACCACCAAAACTCTAAGCTGTAACGTTTGAAAGAATAACGGTAGCGTATTCTTGGTTAATTAAAATATGGAATTTATTTACGTCATCACTATTGAAAATTATTTACAAAATGATACATTAAAGTTATTAAAATTAATTATAGATTGTTAGAGTACAATGTTTTGTAAGAGGAGGATTCGTTGGTTACCGCTCCCGTGCAAGTTCAAAGCATCTCTCCCCTCATCTTCCGGTCGGGTCGCTAGATTCCTCGGGGTCAAACAGGGGTTGCGCTGCATCGGAAGCTGCACGTGTGGGCGTCGAATCTACAAAGAAACCGACACCAGATGTTGTTGTTGTTTTCGAGACGTGACGTTACACTGGAATACACATTGGCATCCAATCAGTTCATCGATACGGCCTGGTTTGCAAAATGTAGGATCAACAAACTGAAGGAAATCTGAAAGAGCTAAGTTTGAAATGTTTAATGAAGAAAAAAGGTGTAAATTCAATGATATTTTTCACTAAAAAGATCACTATTTGTATTAACCATGATCGTTTTCGCCTTAGGATTGTAATCACTGACGTAGCTAGTTCTGAGTGGGCCCTGTATCAAAATTCCTTCGAGGCAGCCGTTTTTTAGGTATGCGAGCCCTGTCAGTGGGATTGTAGTCACACATGTTGGGGCCCCTGTAGCTCGGGGGCCCCATATCATTGATACGGCGCTAGCTACGCCCCTCGTTGTAACTTTTATCTTTTAGTCACCGAATCTGGAAATGGGAAATCGTTAATCCTGATGATCCTAATCAGGACAATGAAACTAAATTATTGTATTGTCAGCGGTCCTTGACAAGTGTACAAAATTTCGAATTAATCTAACCTTTCAAGATGCGTAAAAATCGAGTTCAGATTCCGTTACACACAAGTGAAGCTAATAAAAGCGTGTAAATATGAGCCGTGCCGTGGGTAGCCTAGTGGGTAGAGCATCGGACTCCTGACCGGAAGAACTGCGTTCGATGCTCGATGCCGCCAAATATCCTCCGAGTACACACGGAGTACGTGCTCGTTAAATCAGTGGGTCCGAAAGTCTTGCGGGCTGAATCACGAGTGCGGGGGACTGAAAAATATTTCCCTCCCATTCAGTTCTATGCCTAAATTGTGGAGGTGGAGATAGGTGGTGTCGCCATCTATCGTCCTTTCGGAGAATTTCGCCGAGCTAATTCGTACTGTCACCTGTATGGTGGCCAAGGTCAACGACAGGAGTACTTCTAGCCCCTTGCCACGATGATTTCGTGGACCTCGATCTGACTACGTCAGACAGGTGGCATTAGCCTCAACAACAAAAATGAGCTTCTTATTACTGTAAAAAAAAAATCAGGAGCGTTTACCTCATTTCGGGTTTTTCACCTGTGGTTACAAACATTAGCGGCTGACCACATTCATAAAAAAGCAGAAATAAGCTAAGAAAATTAGACTGTCAATGATTACATCCCATTGTAAACCTATAACATCCTGCTTCGTGTTGGTATAGGGTTTAGTTATTCATTTAACTAGAAATGTTCAATCATATTTGAAAATTTAACGCAAGGGAGGGGGAAAAAAGGATTTTAACGGAAATGAGTAAGTTAGAGAGGTGACGTAGTACTGGTAAAATGTATTGATGTATGACCCCAACCTTGTAGCTGTGCGTTTTGGTCTGCGGGGTGCTACGCAAGGGTATTCAAGAGTAAACTCTAGTTTTTAAAATAAATAATTCATTTCTATTATGTAATGTGAAAACAAACACTTTTCATGTCTTTTCCAGCGCTCCCATTTCAGTTTCGGCTTTTTTTTTTAAATCTTATTTTCATGGACGTCTCAAGACTGTTTCAGACCCTGGGCTCAGAGAAATCTTAAGAGTTTTTGAGGCCCTGGCCCTGCGCAAAAGCAGGCCCTGCCAGAAATTTTTAAAAGTAGATAGTATACAGCAGGGGTGTTCAACCGTTTTTTCGGACGGGCCACATTATGACTATTTTACGCGGGCCGCAATATGAGGATTGAGGATTAATGGGTGAAGGGGATGCTATAAGATCAAGGACATTTAAAATATGGGAAATTATTTAAATGCGGAATCGAACCAGCACGACATCGATAGCCAAATTTATATGTTTGATTCCTTGACAGATAGAATTTTTTGCTAAATTTTTAATGCATTGTTCTTAAATAATACAATTTGTTGGTGCAATGGACCATCACTGGGCCACCCAGAGCGGTTCGGTAGGCCACATGCGGGCCGCAGTTTGAGTATCTCTAGTATATAGCATGCATTGTCAAATACTCGTTCAAACGGTAATTTGAAACGAATAAATTAGCAAGACACACAATCTCAAAAACCTAGGCATAAACCAGCTCGACTGATGGCCACATTTCGATTAAATGAGTTGAAAGATTGCTTATGGTATTAGGCCTAGCCATGGACGACGGTCATCACATAATACAGTTTTACTACTTTTGCGTTGATATGCAGTTGGAAATTCCCTGTTTTTCGGAGAATATGCCCGGGAATAATATTTGACCATTAAAATTATCCGGATCATGGGTTTTTAAGACAGAGTCGAGAACGAAACGAGGCCCCTACTGAGACCGAGGCCCTTGTCCCAGTCGGCCTATGCTTTCAGACGTCCCTGCTTATTATATGGACAAATAAAATTACAATGAAGGATTAACAGGGGCGTTTTAAGGCACAGATCAAATAGGCTAAGTTCCGAAGTCTCGGCATTGATAGGGGGTGGGGGTGGGGACTCAGTAAGATCATGACCCGAATATTTTAAATCGTTAAATATTATTCCCAGGCATATATTCTCCGAAAAACTGAGGAGTCGTATGAATCAATCAAGTTTGAATAGCTCAAGCTTGAAGACATAATTAGTTGTTTTGCAAATTTAATGTAGAGTGTTGTTATAGATTCATCGAATAGACGTATTATTTAAGGACAACACGTTTTTTCCAATTCCTGTTATTAGTTTACTCCCTATATAAATATATATCTTGCTCAAATTTTCAATCGTTAATAAAATACTTTCTATTCATCCATTCAAGTCCAAATACATTCTTTTAAACTTGCAGTGGATGGCACTTGTTGTTAATACAGTTTTTTCAAATATTAATCCATTAATTTAATTTAATTTTTTTAATTTTAAATTTATTCTGCGTTATTTCTGTTGGAGTTACAATTAGCTGCAAGAGATGGCGCCAGTACGTTTTTCTAACGAAGTAGGAGTTGCCAGCTCAGGTGTCGTCCTCGTCAGTCGACAATAGTTCAAAATTACGAGGTCAGTTGCCAAAAATCCTCGTGTAACTGAACAGTGCGACTTTAATATTCATTCATTTATTCATGGAATTCTTCTTTATTGTTGTCTTGAGGAGCTTGATCTAAGTTAAGTTCGTCCATGCTCAATATCACTTCATACCTTAAAAAAGCATATTTTTGCGCAACTGTTGGAATGTTTCTCGAATTTCAGCAATTACTCTGTCTTTGAAGAAGCATTGTTCTCCTCAAGACATCTTCGTACGGTAACTGAACATCTTTACTTCCGTCGCCAAATATATACTTCTTCTTGATTCGTCTTGGGGTTCAAAAGAAATTTCAAGCTCTTCACATAAACTTTTAGCATACATTAAAGAGTCATTCACGAATTCCTCTCGTTTTGCTTCTAATTTGGTCTGTAAAGCACGTATTTTTTTAGCACATTGATGGACATTTAGTCCCTCTGTTTGCAAAAAATTTTGAGCATCATTGATTGCACACAGTACCCGTTGCCAGAAGCCTAAGTAACATAAAAACAAATGCGATTGCATAGCGACTAACAAACTTCCTGCATCTGTTCGTGTATTAAAGCTTTCACTCGTTTCCGTCAGTTTTGTAGGGCGGGCGCGATTTGGAGTTTAAAATGTATTTTGAATTTAAATATCACGATGCTTTCTGCCACCGCTTTTCGTATGCCACCCGGGACCATGGCACCCTCTGCTTCCCGCCCGCACGCTACGCCACTGGTTTAACATAAAAAATATGACAAGCAGAAAGGACCAAAAGGATTTTTTTTAAAATGTACTCTTGTTTTTACAAAATATCGGCCTAGTTATCAGAATGCGCAACTCCACAAAATATAAAAAATACTTTTAATGTCATCTAGGGGAGTTTTTTGAAGCCTAAATGTCTAAAAATATACTGTAAAATTAAATTCCTTGATCATTTTTACTACTAGAATCATAATTGCATTGAAATAACTCCCGTGCATAGTGAAAATAAACAGTTTTTACTTGGTCCTGTAAAGTTCATCCAGAAGGAGTTACGCATTCTGATAATTAGGCCGATGATATAGTATTAAAGCAAAATGATATGAAGTTATATACAAAAAAATATACCTAAATATTTCATTAAGACAGGGTAAAAAAAAACACGATGATTTATTTATATACATTTACGTGGAATTAAAATTTCAGTGTTCTTTATAAAAACAGCTGAGGCGTAATCGGCAACAGGAGATTGCTTGTTGAAATCGCCTGAAGAACCAAGAACTACCTTCAGCTGTAAAAACATCAAATAAAAATGTGCTGAATTATTTAATCTTGTGAATTAAATTTGATATAAGCGCATGTGTTAGCATACGTAGAATTAATTATAGTCTGTAATATTAGAAATATTCGCAGAAATATAATAATTTTGTCTTTGTTTACTAAACTCCTAATGTTAGTTGAAAATTCGTTCACACCTTTAACATGTAACAATTTTTAAAGCTTTAAATTCTCGTTAATGCAGTGCTTCTCAAACTTCCGATATTTGCGACTCAATATTCAATCGCAATTTTCATCGCGCCCCAAACCCCGCCATACAAATAATGCATTGAATTCAATAACCACTATACGTCGACGTTAAAACTACAATACGACTTCAACCACCAGCCACCGGCGTATATATACATCTCGCTCAACAGTGCGTTAAATGCTCCAGACGTACATATACTTCTTAACGAAGTACGATTTTTTCTGTGCACTGCTATCCATAAAATTATTCCGAGGGCTTTGAAATGCAATAAAGGACCTTGCGAAAGATTTACTTATATCAGAGGATTTCCTTACTTTTATTCCCCCAGTATCTGTTTACTCATTGGGCGCTTGGGGCGAGCACCCAGGGGCCTGGAGTGGTTCAGAAGGGCCCGGATAAGATGAACATAACCAGCTTTTCTGGTTATAAATTTCGATCCTCCAGTGCCAAAGGGGCCTGTAGATCTTCTGCACCCAGGGCCCGAAATGAGCTTAAAGCGGAACTGCCACCCCAATACATAATATATGAGCGCCTACGTGGAAAACGGAGGCATTAGGGTGTGAATCGCATAACTTTTAATCGGTAGTTAAGGGATTATTTACAAACCGTACAAATTATCAAGGTAAGTGTTATAAATTTTGTATATAATTTTATATACGACAAGTCCATGGGGCCACTGGTAATTATTAAACGTGTTCTTAGTGTTGTTAAATTAATTATGAAATACATTTCGAAGTACTGATACATTTATAAGTGTATAATGTAAATGTTCAATGTAATTCAATGTAAATGTTTATTTTTTTTAATATGTCAGAATGTATTTTGTTTGTTTACTTTTATATAAGTAAATAAATATTTTTTTTAAAATAAACTTTTTGTTTCCGACTTTTCAATATGTTCGTGCCCCCTCGTAGAGTTATCATGCCTCCCTCCCAAGGGGGCCCCACAGTTTGAGAAACGCTACGTTAATGAATTCCAACTCTAAAGTAATTATGTAACTTGAGTTTATACTAATCGCTATTAATGTCCTTTTATTTACAGATCAAACAATTCTGTACATTTCAAACGTTCTAAATTTTTCGAATTCTTACACGTTAAAAAAAAGATAATGCCTAAGCTAGACATTCCAGTCGAAATTACGCTTTTACCTTCTGAGTAAGCAAATTTTATAGTTCAAAACAATACATATTTTTCTTCGTGCAGTTCTACTGTAGATCAAAATTCACATAGCCAAAATACCATCACGTTGGCGCAATAACCGCTAGTTTGGCGTTCTTATTTCTCATGGTTGAACAGCAGCCACTATAACCAAAAGAAACTCTTTTCATGCACAGTTGAGCAAGAATTGGAAAGTAAAATTCAAGATGTCGGAAAGGACAAAATACTCTTTATTAGAAGGATTTCCGCGGAAATAATAAGGCATTCACTTTTACTAGAAGTCTGGAATAGCATTAAGGGAATAAAGTTTTTCGAGCGATTTTGGATCGAGATAAATATTGGTATTATTACGTCAAAGTTGTAGGAAGCATTGGTGTAATGATTTGAACGCTTTGTTGATTTTGGAGCGTTGCGGCGTTTTTCGCCTTTGATTTCGTGTCGGTACCCTCAGAACTTTTAAGGCATGCTACAAATTTTGGTTGTTTTGTTTTTCGTTTCAACAAAAATGAGATTATTTTTAAGGGAATATAAATATTTTCGATTCTTCTTGATTGAGAATGTTTGAAAAAAATTGTTTCTTGGCTAAAATAGAAAATGGTTGAAATAAGAATTCGTAAACATAATTCTCATTCTTGAACTTTAAAAAAAATGTTATACACTTGTTTGTGAAAGTCTGCGTACAGGCAATCATCTTACGTGTTTATGCTATAATTACTATTAAAATCTCGCTTTAAAAAATCAAAATACTTGTCAGGGATTCTTCATAATTCCCTTTTTGAAACAATAGCAACAAAATTCATCTTAACAAGAAAAAACAAGAATGTCCACCAAATAATCACCAATCATCCACGCAAAAATAGAGTTTTAAAGACCTTTTATTGTAAAATAATTGCACTAAATCATGTTTTTAAGTAATTATAAGCTTCTTTTATATGATTTATTTAGGATTTGAGATTTGAAAGCTTTTGTGGTTCCATGGCAGGCAACAGAAGAGATCGATATATTATTGAAAGAAAAATCGTCATAGATCTTCAGAAAAGATTCTTCAGATTTTTAAAGCAATTGTTGAAACTCTTAATGGGAAATATTCATCGATTCAAAAAGTGTTCATAAACTGCAAATCAACTAAAACTTTAACGTCTAAGCGAAGATCCGGCCGCCCGTCTGCAGTGTCACCTCGAGAATCTTGCTTTGTAATACGGTCTATAAAAATAAATCTAAGATTATAAGCTTCAAAAATGGCTAAAAGTGGGGCTGAGATCTTGCAAAAAGTGTGAATTTAACCACAATTCGCAGAAAACTGAAAAAGGATGACTATCATGTCCGAGTTGCACTCGAGAAACCATTCATCTCTCGGGTGAACAGAGCGAAGAGAATGACCTTTGCCAAAAAAACATCTAAATATGACACATAATGTAATATATTCAATTTTGAAAGTAATATTTGTAATTTGGCATCAAACAGAACGAAAATATGCCTGTAAAAATTTCTGGACAGAGCATAAGAGAATCCTTTTTCAACTATCAAACATGGAGGAGGAGCCATAATGTTTGGGGGTCCATTGGAAGCTTTCCGGCTTTTAATCTGAAATTTATTAATGAACAATGTACAAAATTGGTTATTTGAATTTTTGAAGTAAAATATCAGGGTATATGCCGAGAAACTTGCGGTGAGTAATAATTTTTACTTTCAGGGGCACAAAACCAAGCAAACGGCTCCCATTGTGAAGCCATTGCTATTTCTGACACGACCGAAACCAATTACGTAAGCCATCCTAGTCCCCAAATCTAAGCACAATATGGCATTTGTGGGATTTACTCGAGTGAATAATCTGAGAGAACGTAATAACATCCAAAGGAAATGCTCAAATCTGTCATAGTAGAAGAATGAAACAAAATATACCACAGATGAAACAACTAAACGAGTTAAATCCCTGCCAAATATGTTGAGAGAGTTAGAGAAAGAAAGGAATAGTTCATAAAGTATTAACTTTTAGTTAAAAAAAATTCATTATTGTAAATGTTTTCTTCCAGTGTAAGCAGACTTTTGACGTAAATGATTTGTGTCGTTCTCAAGTTATAAATATTTGTATTATTTTATGTAACATTCAGGTGATTGTTGCTTATAGTATTTGAATTTACAAAGTTAGAGGAATCAATAAAAATAGTATTGATTCAGAAAGACTTCATTTAATTGGCGATCTTCGCATGAATATGAAAGATGATCACCCAGTGGCGCACACAAGGGGAGGGGGTCCGGACCCCCCAAAGCCCTTTATTTTTTTTAAGATTGATTATAATTCTAAGTATATATAGTACGTAAAATTTAATTAATTACTTGTTAATGATTAATTTTATTAATTAATGCTAATCATTTATTCAAAAATTAGTTTTTTACTGTGCTTTGTTCCCGAAAATCGACAAAATCAAAAGGAGCATGTACAAGAATGGTGAATTTTCAACCCCGGACCCCCTTGAAAATTCCTGTGTGCGCCACTGTGATCACCTATACACAGACTTTTGGAGGCAAGTGTATATGCTTTCAATGAGGATCATCAAAGTTTATTTATCTTTGAATCTGCTCGCTTGTTTGTGGGGAAATCATCTATACCAGTGGTTTCCAAAGTGGCCCCTATGGACCCCCAGGGCGCCCCGGTATTATTCAATGGGTCCATGGAAAATTAAATTTGATTTGGGTGTGTGTGTCCCTGAACAATATCAAAGGGTGCGCGCAAAATTTAATATAAAATTTAAAAAATTGATCCATTTTTATTTTTATGGAAATTTAAATAAATAACAATAAATCATTTGGATCATCCCGCCTGAGTGTAGAACCCTTTTATGCACGTGGACGAACTCAGATTCCGAACATAGATGAATTCATACTAATATAGGAACATTTTATTGAAATATCCGCAAATGAGGGACTTAAACCAAAATATTTGAACAAAGATACTACAAATTCTGGTAACAAAAACAGATCTCAATTTTATGTCGTGCATTATGGAGTATTGTAAGTTATTGACTACTTTCCCATCTTCCAGTTTGGTAGAACGTTGATTCAGTGCCGTAAAAAAAACCTCATCATATGAAAAAAGAAACCAACTAAAAACTAGTGCTCGTGGGGATTCGCGATTGCTACTCACAAACATTGAGACGGACATAAATACATTCATATAACATCTCATTAAGTTCATCCAAGTCATTAATTTTTTTAAAATTTTATTTTAAACAAAAGTTATAATTTCAATAGATAATTCTTCAACAAAATGTTTCTTTTTATTTATAATTTTTATATTATGCATTTATGTAGCTTTTTCACTTGGGAAAGTTTTGAGTTTAAAAAGGGGTTCGTGGTTAAGTTTTGACTATAAAAGGGGATCCGTGGGCAAGTTTTGACTATAAAAAGGGGGTGTATGGGTTAAAAGAGTTTGGGAACCACTGAGATTGATCTATGCAGTCAAATATACTGCTCAAAATAATTAAAGGATATTGCGGTTTTAGGTGGATCTTGTGGCTGGGAAACATTTTAGCTGATTGATACATGGTGGACAGACGTAGTAGGTTATATGAGAATAAATTACTTATGTTTGGCAGAAAAAAATGCTTTTTATTGCGCATTTGTGCACAAAAGGAAAAAAAACACAATTTGTGCATATGAGAAAAAAAGAATAAGAAAATGTGTTTTCTTCAAAGGAAATCATTTTCAGTACGGAGTATGGTTTCCACGGACGGCCAGCAACGTTGAGCACCTTTGAGGCATGGAGTCAATGAGGCTATTAATCACGAGTTGGGGTATTTTGTCCCACTCTTCCAGAAGAGCTCTTTCCAGTTCTTGGAGAGTTTGTGGGGGTGGTTGGCGGCCAGCAACTCGTCTTCCTAGAGAGTCCCAAACGTACTCTATTGGATTCATGTCTGGAGAACACGTTGGCCATTCCATTCGTACGATTCCTTCCTCGAAAAAGAAATCCTCTACTAGGTTAGCACGATGTGGCCTGCAATAATCGTCCATTAAAATGAAGTCATCTCCGATTGCTGCAGCGTAAGGGACTACAATAGGTCTGAGGATTCCATTCCTGTATCGGCGAGCAGTCAGAGGTCCATCTCGAATGATGTAGAGGTCTGTGTGCCCTTCAATGGAGATGCCACCATACACCAACACTCCCCCACAGCCAAATCTGACACTTTTGTGCACGAACGCAGGATTTTATTCCTACTTCCACGGTCCCTCCAGATGAAAATACGCCTATTATCCGGATGAACAGAAAAACGGGACTTGTCAGAAAAAAGAACATTGCTCCATTCATTTTTCCTCCAGTTCACATGCTCTGTTGCCCACTCCCCCTGCGGTCGCGACGATGTCTTGATGTTAGTCTAACACATACCATCGGTTGGCGAGGATACAGACCTACACCATGGAGCCGGTTTCGGACATTCTGAGTTGAAACCGTGGTGCCAGTAGCCGAGCGAAGGTGTTGTTGGAGAAGAGTAGCGTTCATATTTCGGTGTCTTGGAGCCTTTAACACTAAATAACGATCTTCATTGGGCGTTGTTGCCCGTCTACGACCTTGTCCTGGTCTTCGGCCTGCACTTCCAGTCTCCAAAAAACGGTTCCATATCCTGGAAATCACACTTTGTGACACTCCAATGGCTTGCGCTACTTCGGCTTGAGTTTGGCCCCCTTCTAACCTACCAACAACTCTCCAAGCTTCTGAATCGGTTAAATGACTTAGCTGAGACATCGTACTCATCGAAACAAAGCAGTCACTGAATGGTGATCATCCTTGTCTCCATTTCAGTTGAACGTCAAATTTCATTCGCTGCCGCTGAAGTGACGTTTTTGACGTCGAACTCAAAATTAGTATATTCCACAATTTGAAAATCAGAAAAATGTGCATCTGTGATTCTCTTCTTCCATTTTCGGCAAAAAAAATTCGCTTATATCTTTATTTTCACCAGCCGTTACCTGCCTGCTGCGTTGGGTATTGCATGACATTGCAAATCCTTTCAAAGTCCTAGCACATTAAGCTTTCCATTGTATTGAAAAACACTCTTACAGCCCTCATTCCTTGATTTAAAAAGGGCAGAAATTGAATTTTTGAAATAGAAGTATATATATATTCTTAAAATTTACGCTTCTGTTCCCCCACCCCCTTCTGAGCTGATTTTCGAAAACCCCATTTTTATTTAATCTTTTCTCAGCATATGAAACATATCTGACAAGATTTCAAGCTTAAAGGTCTATGTTATATTCGTAGGTTCGATGTTTTCAAATGATTTCCTTTACTTGTCTGTGCAAATAAAATCCAGACATTTTATAGTGGCCAACTTTTATTGTGAGAATGTCAAAACCACGCACACAAACATAAAACTGAATGAATATATGCATTCACTTTTAGTTTCAAACCGTTTTTGTCTTAGTCCCACCGTTCGTTACCATTTTTCCGCCTCTTCCCTTTCTTGAAAAGTTCCTTTATATGTATATATATATATATGGCAGCGGACATTTTTTTAAAACTATAACGCCCCCATAACTCCCTGCAACCTCCCCTTGGTAGTCAGTTTCCGTGAAATTGGTTCTTAGTGGATCTCTAATGAACAAAAAAAAAAAAAATGTTTGGTAAGTTTCAAGTCTGTGGATGTATTAGTACAAAAACGGGAATTTTTGTCCATAATACCCCAGTAACTGCCTTTGGTATACAATTTCTACAAAACCTGTGCTTAGTTGATCTGTACTGAACAGAAGAAATATGTTTGTCTGATTTTTCAAATTCAAAAGTCTCATAAGTCAAAAACAGGAAAATTTTACCTTCTACGTCCCGCAATCCCTCCTCAGGGGCCACTTTCTACGAAACCCATTTTTAGCGATTTCTACTCAACAAAAGAAACATGCTTACCAAATTGCAAGTCTGTATATCCAGCAGCTCAAAAAAGGGAATTTTTTTTATCGATAACGATCGCGTGGTGAGTGAGTCACTTTTCTCTATTATATGTAAGTTCCACATTGTTGTCACACTTCGGCATGTTACCTTTAAAAGATTCCTTAACTAAAAATCGATGACCTTTTTTTGTAGTTACAGTGAATATATCGAAAGGAAGTATGTAATTGCAAAGATAGGGCCTTCGATTACGCAGCTAAATCACAAGTAGATTTTTTTGGTGTGTAAATGAGGGTCGAGTATTATGGAATAGTCGGGTAATATGGAATACCAAGGTTTTGGCTCTGTTTGTAGCTGCTAATGTGTGGGGGAAAACCTTGAACTTGAAGAAAGACTCTCTTGATGCATTGCGATGACAGTTGACCACTTGTTATTGCCATAGCACTCGCTACAGAACAAAGTGTGCTTTGCGATTTTCAGTTTTCAAACATTTTAACCCACTAGTACACATGTGGCTTGAACATAAAAACTAAACATAATGTGCACTAAAAGAATTGTAGTTTGTAATAGTGTGGTCATTTTTTTTAGCTGATAATGTTTTGTCCTTCAGTTTAACGGTTAATTTTCCAGAATGACGTGTAGGCAGTGTCGCACACAAGGGGTGGGGGGTCCTGAGGGTCTGGACCACCCCAAAGCCCTTGATTTTTTTTCTGATTGATTATAATTCTAAGTATATAGTACGTAAAATTTAATTAAGTATTTGTTATTAATGATTGATTTTATTAATTAATGCTAATTATTTATTCAATAATCAGCTTTTTACTGTGTTTTGTTCCCGAAAATCGACAAAATCAAAAGGAGCATAGTACAAGAATGGTGAACTTTCGACCCCGGACCCCCCTTGAAAAATTCCTGTGTGCGCTACTGCGTGTAGGGTATTATGGAATACTAGTATACCATAATACCCGACATTAAGCAATGAATCGTTCTATTCTGATGTATCATTTGTAATAGACTTCATGCCATCAACTAAAGAACCATAGAATAAAGACACTGAATGTTTCTTCTGAAACGAAAAATTCCCCGGAGACTAACGAGGGGGATTTGGATTCAATACTTCAACTGTTTTCTGTGGGCTCACCTTGATTGTACTGGAGGAGAGATTTGTGATTTTTTTTTTTTTTTTTTTTTTTTTTTGTAAATAGAGTCAAAACAGAAATGACTATCGTGTATTTAAAAAAATATGGCTTTTATAGCTGAAAATAACTACGTTTTATGAAGTCTTAATTAGTTTTCCAACAATTTAAACTACTTATTCCATGTTACCCGACTATTCCATTATACCCTCCATTTATCACTTTTCTTTAAAATAAATTTTTTTATAACAACAAAATAAATATTATTTCTTTTGACAAGTTCCTTACAATCGTTCATACCTCCATATAACGAAGGAGGTATCCATATTGAGTCGAACCTTCATATAATGAACCTCTATTTAGGAATTTCGCTGTTTTGCGAACTTTTTCTTGGAACCAAGAACATTTTATAATTTTCTTCGTTATTTGACCTTCAAATAGTGAAGTGCATTTTCTATTTAACGAACTTTTTCTCTTATGATGCGTTCCCCCCCCCTCTATTTTGAAAAAACTTCATGATATTTTTCAAATTATTCTCTCTTTTAGCATATTTTATGGTGATCAATGACTTTGAACTGGTTTTACCAGGTGCCTGACTCGCCTAGAGCAAATAAATGACCATAATTTTCAAACAAAAAACAAATATTCGTAACAGATTTTTTCAGTAATTAAATGTAAGGACGCATGTGGTTGTGTATGCTAAAAATTACTGGTTATAAAATAATGTACATTTAAGATTACTCGTAGGCTTCAAATTAGAGAATATCGTCAAAAAATTGATTAATTTTAATATAAAATTAGCTTTCAAAGTTGAAAGTACAGTGCATTCCTGGACAATGCCCCCCCCCTGTTTTCCTCACAGATTTCGTTTTGATGGGTAAGATATATAAGATGAATGGATGTTAATTTTCAAAAAAAGATGAATAATTACTTTTTTTAAGTAATATATAGTGTTTATGAATTTAAAATTTATTTTATGAGGTTTTTGTGGTATATTAAAAGATGAATCTCTATTTAACGAATTTTCCAAAAAGTGAACTTTTTTCGGGCATTAACGACATCGTTAAGTAGAGGTCCGACTGTATATCCATAATGATTTTGCAGATTTCTATCAAAAACCAGTTAAGTTATTTTAAAAAATGTATATAAATAGTATTCCATAATACCCCCGACTCTCATCTACCTATATAAATTTCTATCTTACAAAAAAAGTTGACTAATTCCCTGAATATTTGTCGACTCTCGAAATAATAATAATGGATTTCATATTGATTGATTGCTAATATATATATATATATTAACAGTGCATTCTAAAGGATTTAATAATATTCTTTTAAAATTCTACTGCAAATTCTATTGCATTTTTTAAAAATCAGTGCAATCTGTAATAAATGCTTAGTGGGAAATGTGATGCATACGTAAAAGGTGGACTTGGAAGTCCTCTGAATGCTGCACTTTTACCTCTGATATGTGTTTTGTATCCTGTATTTTCTTCCTTATTTTGTCATGAAACCTCCATCTCACATAAAAACATACACTTCCTTTCCAAAGTAAAAGAAGAGAGGGTTTTTAAGAGTCAGCTGTAAAGACAGACAAAATGTAAACATCAAGATTAGTTCAGGCGCAGATGATACAATAATTTGTTGTATTTTCTACAGGTTTATTCTCAGCTCTTATCTTTATTATTTCTACAATTTTTTATTCACAGAAAAAAAATTACTAAGCGTTATTTTTATTTATTTTTTTTTTGCAAAAGAAAAAAAAACTTTTTAAGCTCCTTTTACCAGCCATTTTGATTATTTGCTTCATTATTTCAAATTGCTCTCTTTCGTTTAAATCAATATGTCATTCTAAACTTGATAAACTTGTATTTCTACAAGCAGGGTCGTCGACTTGTTGAGACCCTGAGTCCCTACGTAAAAGTAAGCCCTGGAACTCCTATACAAATGTAGGCCCCACTGGCGTAGCTAGCTCTGAGGGGGCCCTGCATCAAAATTCCTTTAGGGCCCTTTTTAGATAAGGGAGCCCTGTTAGAGGGATACACATGTTGGGGCCCATGTAGCTTGGAGGCCCCATATCATTGATACGGTGGTAGCTACGCCCCTGGTAGGCCCCATGTATGACCCTTTAAAGTAGACAGCACATAGCATACGTTGTCAAATACTCGTACAAACAGTAACCCGAAACAAATAAATGTACATGACTTACCAGTGGCGTAACGGAGTATATTAGGCCTCCCTGCAAAGTCAGGTTTTGGGCCCCCTAGAATCCTGGGCGCCCCCTCATAATGCTTGAGTTGCGGGGTGTACGTTACGCCACTGAGACTTGCAATCGCCAAACCGGCTCAACCTCTACTGCTTTTCAACTTAATGAGTAATGATGGTGTATGGTGGTAAGCCTAAGTCTATACATGGATGATGGTCATCACATAATAATAGTCTTACCACTGTTGCCAATCGACATATACCGTACAATCCGCCGCATAACGCGCACCCAAGATACAGTTTTTAATTTTTAGGTATATTCGCCGTATAACGTGCAACCCCTTTTTTTTTCTAAGAAATCTTAAATATTTGTATACATTGCTCTTATGTTTTGAAGTCATTTATTCGAGGTATTACTCCAAATTTTTGAAAAAATAGAGTATACTTCTTGTACTACATCTCTTTTAGTTCATAAAACAAGTCATTTCTTTTAAACCAACAGTATTTTGATACAAATAGAAGTCAATGTGTTTTTATGCTCATCTCTTTTGTTATTTTTAAAGCTATCGTTTTTATACGTTTTTTTTACCCGGCGTATAACGCACGCCCTTAAATTTCCATCTTATTTTTTGTGTTAAAAGTGCGCGCTATACGCCGGATTTTACGGAAGTCCGAAATTCCTAGTTTTTCGGGGAATACAACCGGAAATAACAGTTGACCGTTAAAATTATTCGAATCACGATCTTTTAAAGGCTCAGTCGAGAACGAGACAAGGCCCATACTGAGGCCGAGGACCTGGGCCCAGTTGGTTTGTGCCTTAAGACGTTCCTGTCTACCAGGATAAAACATTACATTCATAAATATAAAACGACCAAGTTTAAATGTTAAAAAGAATTTTTTCCCGCGCCTAATTGATTGGTTTTTAATAACATTACTTCAAAAAGAACCCGAGAGCAATTGACAATGAACCTGGTAATTTCAAACAACGGTCGGGTAACAAAGAAGATGCTTAAACTGGTATCTCACTGAGAGAGACATCACATTTTCTTGAGGTTCTGGACCCCTATGCTTAAGTATCCCCCCTCCTGGAGACTCTTTTTCAGTCGACAGTATATAGCAGAGGTGGCGGACTTTTCCAGTGTGCGGGCTACTTCTAAAGTTTTTAGGGTGTTGCGTTCCACCCAATGGCGTAGGTGTGTCCATTCTGTATTAAAACTGTACATTTCTTTTCTTAGCATTTGTTTTCGACATTGTACCTTTCTTTTAAAATATGCCAGATTACTACTTTTATTACAAAAACACAAAATTGTCAAGTTGAATGCTTGAATAACTGTAAGCGACTGTTAGACCTTGAACGCATTCAATGCAGCGAGCAGTTAACATACGTGAACCGATGAATCTGAAGCAGACGTAAGTACTTAATTTATTTGCTACCGAGTCCCTCGCCATTGCAAGGCATAACAACAGCACGAGAACCCAATCCTGTAGAAGCGTAGGGTGTGGGATGATGTCTCAATCGCCAATCATGTGTTATCGGGGGAAGAGCCAGCTGATCATCAACATTTATATTCTCTCTTTCAGTCGGCATGTGGGGAAAAATTCATTTATACGGCAGGCATTGCAGTGATCGCTTTTTTCCCCTTGTAATGTAGTGATCCCTTAAAATTACTTAATTACTTAGTACCGAGAGGGATAACACAGCTATTAGCTCAAAAGGCATTTTATTCCAAATTCTCTCATTAAACAATACATTAAATCCAGTAGTAAATTTTTGTTCTTCACAGCCTTCCGCTGTAGAAAAGTTGTTGTCCCGTGTAAAGTTAAAAGGTTTTGAAATGATCGACTCCTCAGTGTGGTTGTCCTCGCAATCCTTTCATTGGTAAGATCCAAAGTCAATTCATTCTAATGGTTGCTCCACTACTTTTGGCACTCCGTCTTTTTAAGGTCATAGATGTTCCTCTTCATTAGTCCTTGAGGTGCTGCTCCCGCAACCTTTATCGTCTTCTAAGTAAGAAAGAAATGCCGAAGGAAATGCAGAAGATTGAAGGAGCTCTAGAAGGGTAGTCGTCAACTTGTGAGCCGACCCTTTAAACCTCCTGGTTGGGCCTTTTCACGCCCCAATCATATCTAATTGGGAAAAGTAGTGGATTTGCACATGGTCCTCCTTGCTTTTGTCCCAACTCCATTAGTGTTTGAAGAAAATAGACTGACGCGTCTGAAACCACAACTCCAAAGCCGTACCTAGTAAACCATTTGGAGGGCTATAAATTGGTCTGTTACTTTGACGCTGAGGGAATATCTTTATCACGAGAGGCTGACATTCCCTTTCCTTCAAATAGTTCGTGGCTCACATGTGCGAGGATGACTCAACAATTGATACTGTTCACAGGATCGTTTTTTCTATATATCACTGAGACTAAAATCGTCTGAGTGTCAGAGAAAGAAAAGGTGTGACAACATCAAAGCCGTTTTCAGAATCGATTTACGTCTGTTTTCCCCAAGGCAGAAAAGAACACCCGGTCTTTCTGTTTCGAAAATACAATGTCACAACTGGGCATCCTGGCCACCCTGTTCATCAAACTTGACAAGTATTGTCGGGGAGTGCAGTGAACGTGTTCAGCGTTATAGTATGCTTCAAATGAAGGCATATGTGTCACATCTACACATTTATCGAATCATTTGCTTTGGTAAACAAAGTCACATCGATTGGGAAAAGCCAATTCTTCAGCTTAGCCGGCATCGGTGTTTCATAAATATGTTTCCTTTAGTTTCCTTATGTTTCATAAATATGTTTAGGTCTTCGTAAAGGCAGTCAACCCCAAAATGTCCCGAAGTTCCACAGGTTGATCGGGATCGACTTAATGCCTATCCTTGGTATATGGCAGTGCTGCTCAACCTTTTCATCACCAAAGACCCGTCAACGTTTGAGATAATTTTACCGTGGCTCACTGAGAGGGTGGATGTTGATTTTTTTGTTTTAGATTGTTTTCATTCAATAGTTTTAATTTTATCGTATTTAAACATGCCTTCAGAATCAAATACAGTTACACCAAAAAATGAATATAAAGTGATTTGATATGAAATATAAAAGGATTTAACATAGAATATATAAAGTTATTTCCTTAGATATTCGTATAAACCCGAGAGAAATACACCACAGCAAATAAAATAGAAATAACTTAATGTTCCTCGGGCGCAGTGCTGATTTGAGCTTATTTTGGACCCTGGGTACATAAGCTAGGGGGCCCGAAGTCTGACTAACGCCAAATACGTATTTGGGCTTGGGGCCCAAAACCTGACTTTGCAGGGAGCCCCCTAAAATTCTCCTTTACGCCACTGGTTGCGTCCATTTCTGTGATAAATGTGAGTTTTCGGTAAAGATGGCTTGATTTTTTAAAGCATTAATTATATAATTTCAGGCAACATTACAATCTTTAAAAAATTAATTTTTTTCTAATTACGATACATTATTTAATACTGTTGCACAATTGCTTTACAACAGGCTATTTAGCAACATCCTGGTAACATGAGGAGTACAACACATAAGCACGCATGTACTTAATTCCTTATGGATAATATTTATGATATTTAGTGTCATTTAGATTAGAAAATGTATGTAAAATTTTTTAAGAATAGTATTAAAATAAAAAAATTGCTCAAGTACAACATTTTGACAAAAAATGAACATAGAATGACCCATTTTCAAAATATTATCTTTTTGTAAAAAATGCTTATATTGTAATAATATTTAGCCTGTACATAACTTAGACCTCTGCACAGAGGTTCAACTAGAATTTTTGAAATATATAACTTAGAAGTGGGTTATCCATGTTTAACGACAACAGAGGGGAGAAATTTTAATAAAAAAACTCTGATAATTATTTCAATTGGTTGTAACTCTGAAAATAATGTGAATTTTTCAAAAATCATAGTTGAGCCTCTGTACAGAGGTCTGAGCTATATACAGGCAAAATACACGCGGTTGAATCGAAAATATCTTGTTTTGACCCACCTCCACCTCTCCCCGTGCAGTTCTTACCGAAATAATTTTTTTCCTTCATTTGACTTCCAAGCAATTGTAATAACCAGTGTTGATGGATGAAGGAAAGCAGATGAGCGTGGGTATGTTATTCCTCTTTCAACGAGAACTTCGTTGAGAGTGAGTAGTGTATTTAGTTCTATTTGTCAGAGAAATAATTTATGCCTATATTTTTAAGTTCAGATTAGTAGTCTTATTCTTGTTTTATTTGGTAATGAAAGAATCTGATGATGTATTCAATGAGTTGCCTCAGAACTGTAAGAAAGAGAAGTAGAAATGTAAGATAATTACGGGAGCAGATTAAAAATGTTTAATATTTTAACCTTCTGAAATTATGTAACTTATTCATTTTATGATATATTTTAATCACGGTGCAATAATTAATATCATACAATAAGAAACTAAACATTTGGCTATCGGGCAGAAAAAAACTTTTTTTTTTGTCAGACAGTGTGTAATAATTACAATGCTGTTCTTCTTTGCTTAATTGCCTTTTTGCTTTTGAAATAAAAATATTGAAAATCTAAATCAATTTTATGCAAACATACTGTAACACAAGTATAAAATGTGAAGCTGTTACACACATAGTCGTTATATTACGTAATTTCAGATGCCTGCATAAATCTACTGTAGATAAGAACCTTGTATGTTAAGAGCTATTCTTCCACCACCAAGTGAAATCAGTCGACTTTCAACTTTGTTGTGATTGTGATCCAGTAAAAAGTAAACTTGCTGTTTTTTAATCATACCAATAACTATTGAATAAATTTGTATTATATATTTATCTCAAGTAAAATACAAAAACAAGTGTCACATTAATTGTAAGGTAGTAAAATGTTTTGAATGTTGTACGATAATATAAAATATTTTGAATAATTTGTTTTATTTTGATATGTGCGGTCCACCTCAGTTTAGTAAATTTTTACTTGGCCCACCAACCGATTTGGGTTGAGCCCCCCTGCTCTAAGTTAATTTTTTGCCGAAATATTGTATTTAAATAATTTTTTTTGTCAAAATGTCCTTAAAACAATTTTATACATGTATTCTAATCTAAGTGACACTAAATATCATGAAAATTATCCATTTATGAGCTTTTTTTAAAACACGGTTCCGAACGTAGTCGGATACCTTAATGTGAAATCTATTTGAAGGTGAATCACAGTGGCGTACACAAGGATGGGATTTAAGGGCTCAACCCCTCCCCATATACCAAGAGATTTTTAATTTTTTGCATCAAGATTATATATATATATATATATATATATATATATATATATATATATATATATATATACTTGGCGCTTTCATTTACCTTCTTTTCAAATATAACTCCCATGAAAGTATGTGTACCAGTAATGTGCACAGACCAATTTCATGGAGGAGTTATACCTTTAAAAGAGCGTAGACGGAAGCACAATTTAAAAATTAAAAAATTGTTAGTCTATGGTAGGGGTTTGAGCCCTCAAACCCCACCCTTGTGTGCGCCACTGCTGAGTCATTAAGCATTTATCCAGGGGCGTAGCTAACGCTGTATCAATGATACGCCCCCAGCTACATAGGTCCCAACATGTTAACTACAATCCCTCTAATAGGGCTCCCATACCTAAAAGAGTGCTCCGAATGGCTTTTGATACCGGGCCCACTCAGAACTTGCTACCGTAATGCATATATCCAACATATCCCAGTCCCCATTGTTCAACTCGTTGGTTTGAGGGTACAATCGTGTCTTGTGACCCATAAAATATAAAACTTTAAATTGAACTAATCAGGTTGCTCTGGCCTTTACTGTATAGGGTGTTGCCAAATTCGACCGACAAATTCAAAGGCGTGATAGTAGGCAGCATGGGGGGCACTGTTATAATTCCTAGACCGTTAAATCCATTGGTCAGTTGGGCGATTATATCCATTATATTTTTATGTTATTCCAATGATTCAGTACATCCTTTTAGATATTTTGGTTGATTAGACGACACACACAGAGTACATGTATACAGCAAAAAAACATTACATAACTGATTCTATGTTAAAAAAAGTATAACACTCAGATGACTTGCAGCGCCATCTATTCATTTTACATTTAATTTACAACAATGACGAATCAACATAGGGCATGTAGTCGCAAATCACGTTTACCAGTGTAATTCGCACGAACAGTTATAAAGGCTGTGATGAAAAGGGGCAATAAGAGATAAGAAATACGTTTATTAGACGCAAAGCATGCTTACAATACTAACAATGTGTCCAAGCTCGACGTCAGAAATGTAACGACAAGTGATTGTCACAAGAAAAGTTTGAAGTTGCGGCCGCGCTGAACATAGCACAGCCGACACTGATGGACAAAGAATTGTCGAATGCGTTCAAATAAATCCAGTTGTATTTGTGACGTCGAGTCGTGATGCGTTGTTAGTATTGTAAACATGTTCTACATCTAATAAATGTATTTTTTACCTCTTATTGTCTTTTTCATTTCACTATACATTACCCCCTTCATAACTGTTTTTGTATACACCATCTAAACGTGGTTAACGCCCCCATTTCCTGTGTTGATTTGTCGTCCCCAAGCTGCCTACTATCAATCCTTTGGTCGATTCGGCAACGCCCTGTATATTGAAAACATTCTATCACCTTCCATAAGAGCTGATTTTAAAGGTATTTTTTTTTAAATCTACCAGAGGGGAAAAGGAATAAACAGAAATAAATTGAGCTATTAAGTATATTATTCCCTTACTTTGAATTTGAATATCTTACAAACATGACATCTCATCAATATTTCAGATAACACTTCGAAACTCTTGAAATTTTCATGCAACCATTTATTACATCATCTTTCAGAAACACGGATTTCAGTGAACAAGAGGAAGACTTAAATGACTCAAAACTCAGTTACTTTCGAAAATCTACCATTCTTCATCAAGCTTCATCCTAGAGTCCAACTTTTAAAGTACACTAATACCCGAAATTAACTTTCGTCTTGCAGTTTTGAGAAGTATTTCTCGAATGTTTCTGGCGTAATAAACGAACGTTTCTGCTCGAGTTATTTGAATTGCTGATTACATTCGTTTCCCTGGCGCGCGCGAACACGGTAGTATGAAAATATATGAAACCTAATAAATTACTCACTTTAATGGAACTTGTCCCTCCCAGATGCGCTCCTGTTAATGACGCTATTCATTTACATTCTGGAAATCAAATGGAATTTATAGCCCCGCACAGAGAAGCAAATAAACAGTGAATCGTAGAGGGTAAAGGGTGCTAATTATCGTTTAAGACGAGATGAGGTTTGCTTGCTAATGGTCGTAAACATTTTTATTGGTCTTTTTTTCAAGTCAGTGGTGTCCATGTGTCTTATTATGGAGTTTTAAAGTAATGATTATTACAGTTACATAAAGATAAAGAAGAAATATTAGCAATGCTTATTTGAAACAATGAGAGTCATTGTCCAACCACGTGGGTTAGGAACCGGTGAATCTTAACGAGAAAGGAAATATACGTAAAAATAAGTTATTAATTTTAATGAAATAAGGTAATTTACATGGGATATATTTTAGTCAAGAGTTATCACATTATACTAGAAATTTACTCCATCATGGTATCATTAAAGTTTTTGAATCAAACGACTATAGAACTATATTCTTCTAAACCTGTGGTCTTCAAACTGTGTTCCATGAAACCCTGGGGTTCCACCTGGCATACCCAGGGATTCCACGAGTTACAGTGAAAAAAACTAGAGGAAATAAACACGTATGCAAAATGGATTCACGTTCTCTACGAAGTTTGTATAGTTACAAGTCTTTAAAGCCCCCTATTCAATAAAACTGATAATTTTATTTGTATATGATAACTTTTCTTATTTTACAACACTTTTTAAACTTTTACTATAATATAATAAAAGAATGTTAAAATGCGCGCGCGCGTTTTATCTATTCTATGTGTACTTCCCTTCTAGATTGTGAATATTCTATTGTTTACTCTTTCGGGTTCCACGAGATAATTTTATACTCGTCAGTTAGGCCAATGTCTTGAAAAACTAAATAGTTTTCTTATGCATCTTTTTTTCATTTGTGGAAAAAACACCTATAATGAAGGAGTGGAAACAACATATCAACAGATTCGATGTTAAAATCTAAATTTAACATCAAAACCTAAAAATTGCAGCTTGAAATTACAGGCGCGTGTGATACGCCGAATTTTACGGTATGTGAAGATGCTAGAGTATTTTCTCAGAACAATAATTTATCTAATTAAAATTTTACATAAAATTCTTATGTAATATTCAGAATTTTCATCCTCCTAAACGTAATTATTAATATCTTATTTTGCATCTTGTAAAATAATAGATACGGCGAAAACATGTTTTATTATTTTTTTAAGCTTATGGCTCATAGCCCTTTTTTGATACTTTTGTTTTTTATAAAATCATTTTTGTGATTAATTTTGCTAATTAACCATATAATGTATTCACGTAGAATATGATGCAAGTAGTTGTTAGTTTGGTCACGCGCGCGAGATAATGCTGTTTTTGACCATTCATTTGTTATTTAATTCATTGCAAAATTGGAAAAGTCGTAAGTAATTTTACTTCCGATAAATCTTTCTCCAAAATTGAGGGAGTCTTATTAGCCCAGTAGTTATTATCCTGAGTTTATCCCGATAATGTTCAAGAAGAAATGGCGTACACCAGGGGTGTGTTCGTGGGGTTCAAACTCTTCCAATAAATCAACTGAATTTTAACATACAAATTAAGCCTCGGTGTTTCGGTCGTCGTGTTTTTTTTAAATGTACCCCTCCCCCCTTTTTTTTTCAAAAGAAGACGCTTTTATCGATTTGAATACAGTTTATTGCATTTAAATCGATACCTAAATTTGAAACCGATCTAACCTAAATTTGAAAATAAAAATAATTTCCACGAATTAAAAGAGACCGGTATAGACGGAAACCTTAATCACTCTGGAAAGTATATATAATTTCTTTATAACCTATTTTAACCTAGTAATTTTAATAAGTGTTTTACCTTTTCATTACTTATTCCGACAGATTTAAAAAAATAAAATAATAATAATAATATTTTTTCGGAATATTTTCATCAACGAATAATTACGAATAATTATGCTTGTATCTTCCTTCCAAACTGCAATTTAGGTAACCAATCGTTTTTTTTTGTTTTGTTTTTTTGCCTGAAATTCAATAACTGTTATTTTTAAATTAGGCTGTCTTACTTCGGAATCGGCATGACTTAAAAAAATATCTCGTGACTTCCAGTCACATGTTTCTTTCTTCTTTTCTGTCCTTTTGTTTTTGTTTACTCTGCTGCATTTATTTATTTGCTGCCATATTCTGACATCCTGTTATGGAAGTTATTTTGAAGGTCGCATTGAAGTTTCCTATAAGAAAAAAGTTAAACATAACAAGTTACCTACGTATAGAACTATTTCCAGATTGCTTTAAAGAGGAATATTTTATACATGCTTATATAATACCGAATACTATTTCGAATTATATATTGAGCTCGCACATTTTCCAGTTTCGCTTCGAAATTATTATCGGGTTGAGTTGTTGACTATAAACTTGCTTATCGTTTGCTATAATGAACTGTAAAGTTTTGCTGATTTGATGCATCACTTGTTTTAAAATAATTTTTTTAAAAATAACCTTGAAGTAATAAAATTATTTTTGCCTGTAAGTTGTTTAATAAATCAATAGCAGTAATCCCATGAATAAATTTGCAGACCTCTTTTCAGCAAAACACACAAAAATTCTCTGTTTTCATGAAGAAAATTGAATTTGTATTTTCTTTCTATTATAACGATGTGAGAGAAATGCGTTTTTTTAAAAATTGCTCTACATAAAATTGTGTTGTTTACTTGTGAAATGATCTAAAACAGCGATACTACTCAACCTGCGGCCCACCGAGCTTTTTTAAGTGGCCCGGTCAGTGCCTATTGCTCTGAAAAATTCATTTATTTAAGAATAATATATAAAAAAATTTGGTGTCAAGAAATCAAATATATCAATTTTGCTTTTAGCTGCCGATGTACGAGTGAGAATTGATATACTTTTTCTATTTGTAAGGGTAACGGTTAGTAATAACAGACAACAGTGGAGTAGTGACAGTTTTATGGAGAAACCAATTTTTAACTAACTTTCATTTCTTGCAAGCGAAAAATATTCGAAGAAAATATATCGTTTCAAGACGATTGGGAGGTTGACTATTTTGGAATGAAAAACAGACATGGATCAGTAATTGTTTGATTTGTCACGAAAGTGTTGTATTTAAAAACACCAATAAACAGGAACAGTAGCGCACACAAAAATTTTTCAAGGGGGTCTGGGGTCGAAAGTTCACCATTCTTGCATCATGCTGCTAATGATTTTGTCGATTTTCAGGAACAAAATACAGTAAAAAACTAATTATTGAATAAATAATTAGCATTAATTAATAAAATTAATCATTAATAACAAATACTTAATCAAATTTTACGTATTATATACATAGAATTATAATCAATCGGAAAAAAACAAGGGCTTTGCCCCCGGTGTGCGCCACTGAACAGGAATCGTTCTATGACACTATTCCTCGACGATCTTTTTCGTGAGATGATAAAGAGGCTTTCTTGAATAATCTTTGCGACAGAGCGACAGTGGTAATGTCACAGTGGTAACAAAGATTTCTTATGAAATTTGTTACATTATTGCTAATCATTTGAAACCGTTTACTGATACAGAAATAGTGCAGGAGAGTTTCTTAAATGCTTCTAATTCAGTGTTAGTGTGACAGAAATAAAAAATGGTAATTAAAAAAAATGCAAAAACGGGGCTAAAATATTTTGATGAATTTTCCACACTTAAACCCCCCACCCCCTCCCTCTCTATCCTCATGATGCGGTCTGCGTGAAATTGCTAAAATATGTTTGCGGCCCCCGTGAAGCAGCTGATATATGAATGTGGCCCAGCAGAAAAAAAGGTTGAGTACCCCTGATCTAAAACATGCTTTCAAAAAAAAAAAAAAAAAAGAAAAGAAAGCGAGAAAAGCATGCAATTTTGAGATTTTTAATATATGAAACGGTTTTAATTGTGTATCTAATTGAAGCTTTTTTAATGCATAATAAGCCTCATTATAAATAGATTACAAATTGATAACAATTAATCTTATTAGACCAGTGCATCTCAAAGTTTCAATATTTGCGACCCAATATTCAATCACAATTTTCATCGCGCCCCCTTCTCCAATCAGTAACAATGTATTGAACTCAATATATTATACTTTGACGCTGAAGCCACAATACGACTTTTCCCTCTTAAGTGTGACTGGCGTATATAAACGTCTAGCTCAGCCAAAGCATTAATTGCCTGAACGTATTACGTCTTTCCGAAGAACGATCTTTTCTGTGCACTACTATTCACACAATTATTTCAATGGCTTTGGAATGTAATACAATAACTTTGACAGTGTTTGCAAAAGATTTATTTATTTCAGATAATTTTCTTATTTTTTTACGCCCCCCAATACAACGCATACGTGAAAAACTGTAGCATTGGGGAGCTAATCGTGTAACTTTTAATTGGCAGCTAAGGGCTTAATTGTAAACCGTACAAATTATCAAGATAAGTGGTAATTTTTGTATATAATTTTATATATGGCAAGCCCATAGAATCACTGGTACTTATTAAACTTGTTCTCAACTTACCGTAAAATCCAGTGTATAAGGAGCACTTTATACTTTCAAGCTGCATTTTTTTAATTTTTATGTATATTCGCCGTATAACGCGCATCTTCTTTTTCACGAAGAAATCCGAAACCTACGTGTACAATGCGCTTTTTACTTAAAATCATTTTAATTCGAGATGTTATTCCAAACTTAAGAAAAAAAAATAGTATACTTTTTAAGCTACAAACCTTTAAGTTCATAAGGAATTTCATTTCTTTTAAATAAACAGTATTTTGATACATATAAAAGTCTAATTTTTTTTTCTATGCTCGTCTTCTCTTTGTTTTTAAGGCTCTCATTTTTATACCCGGCGTATAACGCGCATCCGTAAATTTCGATCTTATTTTTTGCGTTAAAAGTGCGCGTTATACGCCGCATTTTACGGCAATATTGTTACATTAATTATAAAATACATTGTGCAGAACTGATACATGTATAAGTGTATTAAATCAGTGTAAAAGTGTATTTTAATTATTATTACGTCGGAATGTATTTAGTTTGTTTACTTTCAGAAAATTCATAATTTTTTAAATAATCTTCTGTCTTCGACTTTTCAGTATGCTTACACCCCCTCGCAGAGTTATCACGCTCCTTCCTCTAGGGGGCTTCCCACAGTATGAGAAACGCTGTATAAGACGAAATGAAAATAAACGTGAGCATCCTTATCAAGTTAGAGATAATGTGATTTCAGGATTTGAAAATTTCCTTATCCTTTGATCTTTTTACCAAATTTTTTCACAACTATTTATTGCTTGCTTTACTTGACGTCTAACAAGGCCCAACAAAAATTCTCGTAAATTACCATTCATTTGTTTGAAAAACGGGTTGAATCTTGGGCTTATTGCTCATCGCTTACATTATTCATGATCGTTTCCCTAAGCGATGAGAGCAAGCATTATGAATTATGGGGATACGAATTACACCGCGGAAGTTGTTTATAAAATGTATTCAAACTCATCAATCAACAGTAAAAAACCAAATGCGTAACCTTGACTTGATGTAATTTTCATCCATTTTCACACAACTTGCATTTTTCTGCATTTATTCAAAGCGAATAGAGGTGGATCAACAATAACCGTAGGAACTAATTAATTCAAGGGAAGAGGCACAAACGCCGAGGTGCCTATGTTGTCCTGCATTCCATGTGTCGTTTTGAAAAATTGGGTTGCATTTTTCGGGTCGGGGGAAAGCTAGTCTTTTCTATTTGTGTGGTGTGTCTTTTTTGGTGTGTTGATCTACTTTCTTTTCGTGGGACTCAATCTGGGGCCAACTTGTAATTCTGGCTTTCGACCGGGAATGTTGATTATGACCTTTTGTTCCCTTATCGACGCTGCGGCACTTTTTATTCTTCGTCCAGCGAACCTGTCAACCTTGACTTTGACTCGGTTGCGACACAAGTCGAGAGGTTATCGAGAAAGAGATTCGACAAGTAGGTAAACAGGACCTAGGCCTTAAACATTACGATAAAGAATGTATTGCATTGCTGTGTTTCCATTTTCAATCGATACATCTTCAGAATTTGAATGAAATGGTTTGATTCAAACAAAGCTGACCGATTCTGTAGGTTAGTAGTATAGTAAACAGATCAGATTTAGATAATTTTTAGCCTATGAATTTCGTTAGAAAAGACGTCCAAAATAAAATTAAGGTATCCGACTACCCTAAAATTGTGAAGTTTGTCAAAAATTGACGCTTTTTTTAAATTTTCATTGTGTTTTATAGGTTATATTTTATTAGTTTTATAAAAATACTAAGTTTATTATTTTCCATTCACTAGAACAAAAACTACGTGTTTTAGTGAATGAAGATGCCACTACTTTAAGCAAGATGTCTTACTTTGAAATGCGTTTTGCTAGAAATGTGTTTTTTAGAAAATGCTCAAACGGGGAGAGCGATTTCTCAAAAAGTTTTGAAAATAATTAACTGAAATTTTTTGTGGTATGTTCTGTTTAACAGTAGAAGTGTTTTAACCTTCAGATTTATCGATCACTACTTTATTACAAAATTTGCAGTTCCTTACGTGAATATAATCACTGTGTTTTTAAGCAATTTCATGTAATAACTAGTATAAAGAGTGCTCTAGTTTTTGTAAAAATTAAAATATCTCTTGAAGATCATTTCAAAAATGAAATGCAAAGCAACGCATCAAAACTGAAAATTTGTTCATAAACTTTTTGTGCAAAATGAGCCCCGTTTATGTAATTTTTTTATGTACCCATTTTAGCAATAATAATTTCTTTTTCTCATCGTAATTTTGGCATATTTTTCTTAAAATGTACTAAAAAAATCTAAAAACCACGAAAAATTCCCACATCTCCCATTTTTTTTCTAAATAAAGGTTGTCGATAGTAGTCGCATACCTTAAGGTTGTCATCGTGTAGTGTTTAAAAATATGACTTAACCCTTTATCTACCGACGGTACTTATAAGTACCACTCACTTTAAAACTACATAAAATAAACATTTGTTCGAATATTCTGATGATACTTAGCAGGAATATTCTTTGAAATCCACTCTTCCAAGATATATGGAAGCACGGGTTCTATGATGAGTATTTTAGCAGGGAAGGCGAATAGTTTTATAGCAGAAATTGCGTTTTCAGCGGATTGCGAAGATTATCATTTTTGTCCCGAAAAAATAATGTCAAAATTTAAGTGTCTTTTTTTTGTATGTTAATGAATACCTTAGAAAACGATTTAACTATTTATTTTAAGTGAACAGTGTACATAATTAATTTTACAGTTGAATATCTTTAATTAATTAATTAGCTCTAATGAATTAAATTTCCCAAATTTGAGTATTTTGTTTATTTATATCCCTTAATTTTCAATGTAGTGATCCAAAAAAAATATTGCATGAAAAAAACTGCAGTAAATCATAATGCGGTAGATAAAGGGTTAAACCCAGGAAACTTTTTCAGATTGAAAATTATTTTTAAAATTGACCTGAGTCTTACATTCCATTGAGCGTCACTTGAATACGGTTCAAAATTACGAGGTCCGTCGCCAATAGCTTTCGTGTCACTTTATAGAGCGACATTAATAAGCATTCACTCATCCCGTTGAGAGTAATTACTATAAAACCTCATTTTTTTACTGTTAGTCAATCCATTTTTTTTCTAGAATAGATAAAAAGTGTCTCATACTTCCCGTCTTCTATATAATATGTCTATTTTTCCCGCGAAGAAATATGTATTAACGGATTGCTTCTGAATTTTAAAAAGACTCGGTGCAGTTAATAGATATTTTTATACTACTTTACAATTTTACATATTTATTTAATATCAGGGTACTTTTCTGTTGGAAAATTTGTTCCGAGTTGAATTAGAGCTCTTTGATAGAAGCGAATACAGCCTTTAGATGTAAACACAAATATTTCGCTAGAATTAGTGATCTTGTAGTGGCAGTGAAAAAACTTATGTTTTGTAACAGATTTTTTTATATACAGCAGAACACCGTTCGGATGCGCGATTGTTCGGATAACCGAAAACTGAATGCGATCCATGCAGTATATGAAACCGGACACTATGCGAATATTGAAAATCATCACATACGGGAAACGTGATTGAAGAAGCAAAATAGGTGCAAAAAGTCACAATTTTACCTTTATTGTGGAAAATAATCACTTATTTTTCGCTGGAAGGTCTCTGATTCTCTTGAACAGCAGTAGTTGAGTGACAGCACTCTGATTGTTGTTCGTACCACTCTCCATAGCTGTCTCTAACGCAGAAAACGCGTCAGCATTTGATGGTCCCTTGAAAATTTCGCGAGACGGTTCAATACTTCTTGTCTCAATGTTCAAGACATTGCGCTTCCGTTTTGAATTCGAAACCATAGCAGTTCACAACTCAACAAAAAAGCTCGTACACACCCCCTCACCGGGAAACAAACCGACCTAATATTCCGCGCAGATGTTTACGAAATCACGCAACTGAAATTCCCCAAATATCTCTAACCTTGGGTTTTCCCGTCACTTTTGGACTCACGTGAAACAACTGTTGGGCATTGCACTGTTTGGAAACGTATTCATATACAGTACATGTAGTTGACACACACAAAAAAAACTGGTTCGTATATTTGACGCTCCGGATAATAAACATTAGGATAAAAGACGTTCTACTGTATGCTCAAAGCTACACCTTTTCTTATCATCAAGGGGCCGAGTGGTCATGGTCACGAACTTGCTGCGGGCTTGATTCCTAGTACCGCTGAATACTCATCGCTTAAAGGGGCTGATGCACGTTAATTCTGTCAAGGTTCAAAGTCTTCTCTCTCTCTATCTCTATCTCACACACATTTATATAGTATGAAAGTTCGGCGAGTGTTGGGGGGGGGCAGCTCAGGTGATCATCCCTTGACCGTGTCTCAAAATTACGAGGTCCATTTCAAATAGCCTTTCTGTTGCTTCAGAGTGATGTAAATAAATCTCGCCAGCTAATTTGTCCAGGATTATGCGGAAGACAAGTCATATTGTCTGTCTTTGCTCATTTATTCCAGGCAGTGCAGTATTTCCAGGTAATATTTTAATGATATGTCATGGTAGACAACAATTTTTGCAATATAAATGCAGAAGATATGAATTGTTGCATTTGAGTTAGCTGAATATTTCTTCTTCGTGATTCAGTACGATAGATGTGTTCTATCGAACTGAATCACGAAGAAGAAAATTACAAAAAATTTTATGTTGCTTACTATCAACTCCCCTCAACAATCTCAAAGTCACACGGACTAACTTAACAGCAACGTAGGTCACGATTATCCACCGATATCTACAGGGACGTGTTAAGGCATGGACCCGGGGCCTCGTTTTCGTTCAGGACTCAGCCTCAATAAGATCATGATTCGAATACTTTCAACGGTCAAATGGTTCTTCCGGTTGTATTCTCCGAAAAACTGGGAATTTCGGACAATACGTCTACTGGCTACATGTGTTGACCGTGGTCTATGAAGAGGCGTAGGCCTACCACCATACATCATCATTACTTATTCAGTCAAAAGGCGACAGTCGGTCAAGACCGTTTGTGCCATTGTTAGACATGCACATTTGTTTCGGGTTATTGTTTGTATGAGTATTTGAGAATGTATGCTATCAACTGTCTTCTTTAAGGGTCATGGGTGGGGCCTACATTTGTGTAAGGCCCAGGGCCTACTTTTGCGTGTAAGGGCCCAGGACCTCAAGAAGTCTTAAGACGTCCCTGGATAACTGCGGCTGGCATGAAACTCAATTTATAATAAAGTTTATGTTTCGCTCAGACCTCACAGTTTCACTTTTCAGTTAGTCACACACACAATTCCAGCAAATTTTTAATAAAATTTCTTCTTTTTTTTTCTCAAGGTGGTCCTGTATTTATTAAAAAAAATTTTTTAACGCAGAATCACATATTTTTTGTGCATGCCATTTTTTAAAATAAGTAATATAATAATAAACTAAACTTTGTCTGAATGAAATGGTTTAATTATTAACTAAACAATTATTTTCATGAGGATTTCGGATTCTTAAATGTATTAGACATGTACTGAAAAAAAATAATCAGAAAAAAAAGCTTAAATCAATATAGTGGCACAATACTTTATTGGAAACAAAAGAAATATGTTCAGAATAAAAATGTAACGAAGTTATACCTTATCATTTTGAGATACAAGAGAACCATTATTTTGCCAGATGACATTTTTATCCACGGCATTTCCCAGAATATCTTCTTTGATTGTCACGAATAACTTATGGGATTGCGATTACGGTTATTCTCAGCGATATGCTCGTCAGAATTGATTGTTGCCATTGTGCACATCTGTAATAAATAACTCGACTATAAAGAATATCGTTTACTTGCGATGTGAAAAGAGAATTCTTTTTTATTTTGTTTTCTTGCCGGTGAATTATTAACGGAACAGTTTTATTTCACCCCATTATAAAAACTAAAATAGAATACAATGCAAGTTTACAAAAGATTTTTAAAAAATTGTTTGCTTGTAATTTCCATCGACAATGTGAATTCTAAAATTTCATTTTAACCTTAAATAACCTATGAAGATTAAATATTCAAAGATGTTTTGTTAAATTTAAATATTTTTAAAGCAAATGTAAGTTATAAAAGTTTAATTGGAATAACAGAAAAATTCGTTTTTGAAATTATATTAAAGATTAATTTTTATTCATTTGCAATTCTGCATCAGTTTTATCTTACATATCTTTTTCCATTTATTGTTCACAATTAAAAATAACTCTAGTACTCAGTATTAAAATACAAATCAATTACGCAAAAGAAATTAAAGATTTATTATGATTGTGTATTGGCATACTTATTATTTAATTCTAATTTACAGAAAATAAAACAATATTTATGGACAATAACAGCATTTATACAGTGCTACTGTTTCTAATATGCATGATTTATTATTAAAAACAAAAGATTTATTATATAAATCTTTAATATAATAATACTTCTCACAAGATTTTAATAACTGCATTTTAATAAACAAAATTACAGTAATCATTATTAAATTCATAATGTTAACTTAAAGCCCCTAATGTATAATTTGTATTACTGAATGTATTGCATCAGTGAAAATAAGCGCAACAAAGTCATATAATTTCAACATGAATTTTTATAATTCTAACTAATCGTTTTTATATTCTAAAATCATTCTCGGGTTCCATAAATCAGTTCTAAATCGTTCATTTACTGCTTATTATTGGGTTATTAAAAAAACCATTCTGGTTTATTTTTAACAATTCATTAAGTATTCAACACAAAAATGGCACTGGGAGAATAAATACCCCAATATGGAACTAAATCGAGTTTTGCCCCCAAGTTATCGAAAAACGTGTTTTACCAAACGATAAATATCCAGCAGATTCGCCCACTCAACACAGTGTATGAATCACCCGAGAAATAACCGACTGCGGTTAAAAAAACAAGCTTCAATGACGATATCTTTCTTGCCTAAAATATAACATCATGTATTAAATCGCTCACTGCAACCGCCACACCCAAATGTGCCCCAGATAGAAGAAAGTAGATTATTGTAACTATACTTCTATAACTGGGACCATTCCAGATATAGATTAAGCGCGCTCATCACCAGTTATGCTGAAAGTGACCAACTGAAGGAATTGCAGGTTTAGTTGCCAAAAGGCTGTAAAAGATGTAATTTATTTTCGAGATTGTATTGGTGATAAGCTATGCCAAAAAATTAAAAGTGGGCTAAACGGGATAAATTTGGGTAAAATGTAATTTGCATTGGAGTGTTTTTTTTATAACTTGTATTTAAATTGATTTTTTTCTTTGGATGATTGGATAAGTTTTTATATAGAGCATTATTGCCAGTAGACTATTTTCTGGTATTTTCAAAAAGAATTATTTTCAAAAAAGATTCCCATGTACTTTAGATAAGGGGAACAAAGAATTTTAATTTTTCAAAATGTCACACACAACCAGTACATTATCGTTTGCATAAAATTGCTTTTATTTTGTAATTTGTACAAAAATAGCTTTTCAATAAATTATGCTTAGTTATATTAGAAAAACTAAATCCTAGAACAGAATTTTAGAGAATGATATAATTTTTTTTTCTAATAACGAACTCAAAATATTTAAAAGAAATTAAAAATCTGCATTATTTTCCCCCGAACCTAAATCACAAAGAAGAAATTAAAATACCGTGGAACAAAAAAAAAAAAAAATATTTTAATGGAATATTTTTTTCTTAAAATAACAAATTAATGGTTAGTGATAAATCTTCCCGCTAAAATTTTTCAAGCAGTTAAAGCATAAACAGCATTAAATCTCACCTGATTTAAATATTTGCCTAAACCATTTGGCTCGTGTTCAATACCAACGAAACTTGGTTCCATTAGTCGTAATAGCACAATTGGCCAATTTCCATGACCGAAGTTAAACTTAAATGACTTCATTAAGTTAGTTTATGTCTGAGATTAACTTTAAAAGAAAGAAAATTCGGCGAAAAGTTAAGATAAAAAGATATAATTGAATCCTAGAGATAAAATAAAATAGGCCGAGAGAAGAAGGTTTTTAAAATGAGTTCTTATAATCAAAAAATGTAGTTGGCAAAAAAAAAAAAAAAAAAAAAAATTAAGTAAAAAATTTTCGTTTAAAAGTTAATTGGACAATTTTACTGCACAGAATACATTTAAATCAATTTATATTTAATAAAATTAATTAATTTAAATATAATTATTAAATTAGTTTTATAAATATATCCCACCTATGTTTTATCTCCCTACCCTGCAGAAAAAAGAATGTTTTTTCTTTTTTATGTATATCATTTATTCCATTTTAAATTATTATCATAATAGTTATAATAATGTACTTATAATATTTATCATCATATATTTCTCTTTTTAATAAAGAATAAAAATGCTAGAAAAAATATCTTCGTATTTTAAGAACTTTTTTTTTTTTTTTTTTTTTTCGAAAATTTGAGTTTAGTTTGATACTTAACTGTAAATGTTTATCAGTTAATAGAATTTCTTCACTTACAAGCATATGTAATGAAATTTCCCTGGATGATTACAACTATCTGTTTTTTTCTCTATAACTTCTTTCTAATATAATTTTTTACGTTTCTCTCTATATAAGTTTCATAAAAATTCGAATAAAATGAGTCTATAAGCAATTTATATCGAAGTATATAATTTATGTTGAGGTACATAATGAATAATTTATATCACAAGCATTGATAATATTTTTGTCGATTATATTTTTATTTCGATTAAAATTATATTAGAATATCAGACTTCTATAAAAGCACAATGATGCAATTTACATTAAGAAAATCACATCTAATAACATGAAATAGTACAACCATTATTTTTATTTATCTCTATAATAAGATCATAATTTGTTTTCTTCTTTTAAAACACGTCTAAATAATAAGAAAAAGCACAACTATTAAATTTTCAACGATATCTAATGTAATTTTACAGTATTTTGATGAATTAGGATTTCGTATATTATCTGTTGTTCTTACTTATGCCACCTGATCGACAGTAACATCAGATCAAGGCCCACGAAATTCATCGGGACAAAGTGCTAGATTTCTACGCCTATCGTTAGGTTGCGTGACGACAGCGGACGTAGTTAGAGCGAACACATAACATTTCGTGGTCTGAGCGGACACTTTGAAACTCATCGTGGATAGAGCGGACACATTTTTTTCCAATCTTGAAAAAAATTCGAATTACAAAGATAAATACATTTCTGCGAATAAAATTTAATTATTTATATTGAATTGTTAAAATTTTATGGTGTGAATACATTTTAAATATAGCGAAATGTAATAAAATTAAAAACTTCAGAGAATTATTTAAAAATTAATAGTAAGTAACAATATATAATGAAGGGTATGAACGAATTTCTGGAATTTTGTGGAAAATTGTTTTTTAGAGTCAAATATATAAATATTATAACAGGTTCATTAGCTATAAAATTATTAATGTAAGTAAAAATAAATACTCGAAGTAAAATACAAGATACAAGTAAATAAAAGAAAAATAAACACAAGCTAATAAATATTAATCACCTTTATTATAAAGCCATTAATAAGCCCATTTTTTAAGTCTTAATAATAACCTTTACATTTATTACCTTTATTATTAACCTTTATTTATAATATTTATTTGACTTTAAAATACAAAATCCCTGAAATTTGTTCATACTCTTCATTATATATACTGTTGCTTAATATTAATTTTTTATAGGCTTAGACAAGGACGGCGGACATGACATGATAAGTAGTCACAATTGCGAATTGGCATGTAGTTCGACATTCCTAGTTTTTCCTGAAATTGCATTTGACAATAGGGGTTAATCTTCGGGCTGTATACCCCAAAAGCAAGAGAGCCTGAACTAAACGTGTGTGGAGCACATTTTCAAACAAAAAAAAAATGTCTCAATTTTCATGAAAATTTATAATATTATGTTTCATACATTTGTTTATAACATAGCATTTGTAAAATTTCAATAGATAATTAATTTTCCAACTTAACGTGTAAAGCAGCAGTTTTTAAACTGAAATCCGTGGACCCCCGGGGATCCTCAGCGTTTCCATAGAGGGTCCACGATGTCTCCCATTTAATGTTCCCTCTTTTAAAAACTCAAAGATTACACGTGATGTAACAACACTCGTAAAAGAAATGCACAGCACCACCCTTCTCATTAACATTTTTTATATAGTTAAATACATCATTCATTTAAAATTAGTATTTTGTAAAATTTTAATAAGATGTTTACTGTTAAAGGGAAAAAAGTGTTTAAAAAGTCTGTAAAAACAGCAGAGGCAGTTTTAATATTATCGAGGAACTTTTAAACCACACACTTAACTGTACATAGAGTGTCAGGGGAGGAGGAGTGTTCAAAATCTTGGAGGGTCCGCGATCAGGGACGTCTTAAGACTCTTTAAGGCCCTACACAAATATAGGCCCCACGTATGACCCCTAAAAGTAGGCAGTACATAACATCGTTGTCACACAATACCCGAAACAAATGAATGAGCATACCTTACAATTGTACAAGCTGGCTCGACCGACTGCCGCTATATGACTGAATGAGTAATGATGGTGTATGGAGGTAGACCTAAACCTATACATGGACGACGGTCATCACATGTATTTAGGTGACATATCGTTCGAAATTCCCTGTTTTTCGGAGAATAACCCCGAAAAAATCATTTGAAGGCTAAAATTATTCGAAACAAGATCTTATTAAGGTTGAGTTGAGAACGAGTCGAGGTCCCCATTGTGGCCGAGGCCCTGGGCTGCGCCCAGATGGCCCATAAAGGGGGGGGGGCAATCGAAAGTTTAAGAACTGCTGGTGTAAGGGGATGCCCTATTTAACGTTACAGTACAGGAGAAAAATTGTGAAAAAATTTTTACCAGAACATATGAGTCAACTAGGGTAAAAATGAGTAGTATGATAAAATACGCTACCTTCTATAAGATAGCGAGAACAAAATTTATTAATAATATTAGAGTAGTTTTATATCTGAAAAAATATTCCAAATTCAGGGGGGTTTCTTTGACATTAAGCGAAAATAGCTTGTGACGGGGCTTTATCGCGCCTTCTAGCTAATCCTCTTGGGGAAATTTTAGGGCCAGAAGGGCATTTCAATCCAACCTTCTCAAAAAGAAAACATGATATGCAGATTAGTGAATAGATAAGGGAGCTTTAGCGTTCGCGTCGGAGTCATATGGGAGTCATATCGAAGTCGGTTAGAAGCCGGAAAGTTCAATAGAGGTTGGATAAAGTCGGATAATAATACATATAGAAGATTAATATTAAAAGAATAGAATACAAGAGGAAGACATAAAACTTGGGTGCTGATCGCCGTGTGATAGAAGATTAATTGTTAAAGTTTAATTATAGAACGAACCCTAGCTTGTTAAGGAATCATCTACAAGGAATCAATCTACTGTAGATAAAGAGATTCGGAGGTTAATTTCTCATAAAGATAGTGAGTAGGATTTCAGGTGCTATTTTAACTTAGAATTGATAATTACGTACTATCACTACAGATCTGATTCCCCTAGTAAGACTTGTGTTGCATTGATTAATATATATTGAGACAAATAAATTAAATTTATTATGGAGAGTTTGAGTGGTCAATCATTTATTCCTGCAAATCCAGGTTGCGTGGATGAAGAGATGATACCCCAGGGCAGGGGGTATCACAAGCTTTGATGAGGCCAAGTGGAGAACGAGACGAGACCCTGAACCCGATGACAGTTGGCCCATGTCTTAAGATGTTCCTATTTATGTTTATTACCATTTTCAGCTATCCTACAAGAGGACTTTCTGATACACGCACTTATATAACGTTCTTTTTCTTTTTATTTATATTTTTCGAATTTTTTATGTAACAGTGTTATTATAAGGGAAAGGAAAATTTCAATTATATAGATGATTTTGACTTTTTTTGGGGGAGCTATAAAAATTTCTAAGTTGAATGATATCGATTTTTGCATAAAACTGCTCACCTTTCAACGTTTTTGGTTTTCATTTTACTAAAAAAAACATAAATTGAGCAACTTAGATTACTTAATCTCACATGTGTAATTTTACTTTCGGTTAAACGCATTTCTCTATGCATAAATTTCAAAGGATTACTTCAAAACTTAAGGTGTTTACTTACTGCTTCTCACCAAACCAAACATATTAAAATCAAAGGTCTTTTAAACAAACTTCAGATTAAGTGAGTCACAAAGAAATAGAACAAAATAATAGAAACGTAGGTTTGCTTCGAAAAGAACAAAAACAACGGTAAAATTAATGTTTTCTTTCTTGACACTTGGCATCTCTTCTTTGCTACTGCTTTTTCCACTTTGAGTAAATTCTTCGCAGTGATAATTTACTAAACTGATCAAAGATTAATGGCAGCTGTTTTGGATTTAACAGGAGATGCGTTTTCTTTTTCAAAGGAAATAACAACTGGCCGCATCTATAAATATCCAAACATGGCAGCGATTTCGTATGAAGAGTTTCCGAGTTTTTTCAAAAGCCAGCAATTATTTGTAAAATTCGAATACATCAATTTGCTGAGTTTTGCATTTCAATTCGAAATGATCATTAGTAAATTCTTTAGCAATTTTTTTTTCAAAAATGATTGTGAGTAATTGAAGTTTTTTTAAAAATTATCTGTCAGATTATAATAGAAACGCTTTTAAATATCACTATATTGTTTGAGCCGTATGATGGAGAAATCCTATTTTGACCCACACCTTTGGCAAAGAAGGAAAATAAATTGTGTGTGTGTGTTCCGAATTATGCCAGCAGCTCATTTTCTGTCTTGTCTGCTATCCAATATAAGGGCCAAGTTGGCGATAAATGAAATTTTGGGCTAAAATAGGATCCTACCCTCAGAGACGTTTTAAGATTTCTTAAGTCCTTGGGGCTCTACACAAATGTAAGCCCCATCTATGACCCTTAAAAGTAGGCAGTACATAGTATACTTTCTCAAACACTTGTTCAAACAATAACCCGAAACAAAAAATGTGCTTGACTCTTACAATCACACAAAAACCTATACATAGTGTAACATTCTAGCCATATAAGTGATGACACTTGGTTGGTATTTTTGAAGATTTATTTTCAAGCACACACACAGGACAGTTCACAGACATTAAATATTTACACTATATATAGAATTTTGAAGTAAAAATCAATTTTCTTCCAAGTTTATGACATTCGTAAAGAGATAATTCCTTACGCTCGTTGATGGAGCTAAAAATATATCCTTTTGTGTCGAGAGGATTTCTCTTTCTCTTTCCAAATTTCCACACCATGCTCACGGATGGAGCACACAAAATCTTGACCTCTCTTGTCGAGAGGTAATCACACTTCGAATCTCTACACTGCGCTCACTGGCGGAGCCCACAAAATCGTCCGTTCTCGTCGAGAGGTAAACACTGACTGACGCTGGCTTGGCACTCGCGCATGCGCAGTGCTTCGAATCAGTCCGCGTTGCAACCTAGAGTTTTAGAAGGGATCTAGAGTTCGTTACAATAGACGACGGTCATCAAATGTAGCCAGTTGACATATCGTCGGAAATTCTATGTTTTTCCGAATACAAATTGCATTGAAATAACGTTGAAATTATTCAATTCCTGATATTTTTAAGACTGAGTCGAGAACGAGACGAGGCCCCCCTTAATCCCCGGACCCAGTTGGCTCATGTCTTAAGACGTCCCTGCCTGCCATGTATGATAATCGCAGTTTGTGAGCTTGATGTGTGCTTGATTTTAGCATTACTTGCTTGATGTCTTCGATTTATTTTCTTTCATGCTTTCAGGTACTATGTTGCGTGGTATCATACAAGTGAAATTTGCAAAACATGTGACGGGCTCATAGCACTTTCTTTTATTGTCCTCTTGGGTTCTTTGGGACCAAAAAAGGCAAATTCTTTCGAACCAAATCCAGAAACGAAGCGTGATTATGCAAATTAAGAACCTTTTAAATAGCAGAAGTTTAGCATAAGCAGTATGGCTTTTGGGAAGTGATTATGCTAGTCTGCGGTTAGGAGTGTTAAAGTTAGAAGTGAGAAGTTATCCCATATTCAAATGCTCAGCTATTCGTACCATTGTATTCAGGTCAAGGTGGATACCATTCCACACGAGAGAAACCATAACTTCATTGAGGATTCGAGTGACTTACTGCTTACCTAGGATATAGAGGTAGGATCGTTCAAATTAATACTAGGAACTGTGTACATACTGAGATTAGGAATAGGCGGTAAATTTAAATATAGTGATTAGGACGCGCTTATTTGGTAATACGTATTGTGTGTTTCTTCACCTCAGATCCGCAAATTTAAAATATAAATATTATCATTGTATAGTGTTTAAGTTAAGATCTTAGTAAAGAGATATTAAGATTATGGCAACGCCTGGTTCTTCATTCACTCCCACACCCCTAGGTCACGAGGATAACTTAGAAGTAAGGCATCACCCCCACGGGCGAATGCCTTACAAACATAATACTTAAAAAAGAATCCTCAGTGGGACTAGCGGGAATCTAGTTCCACAAGGATCTTTCATGTGTGAGTAAGAAATCGGATATCCCTAAACATTTAAAGCACACACAATTGGTTCTAGAAATAATAAATAATATTCCTGAACATGCTATTCAAATTTACGATGGAAGTGAAAACGAACGGGACTTTTCCAGTAGTGGAATTTATATTAAATCCAAAAGTTTTTATTCCATCTTCCGAAGCGAAATGATTGCCTTTGTTGTGGAACTCAACACGATTATAAATCCTCCTGGTTCATTTGACATCTGGATCTTTTCGGAACCACCGCAGCTCTATACATAATCTTTGTAAATGACACAGGATGAGGCGTAACACAGGCCTGGAAATTCTTAACAAACTGAAACTTCTATCTTCTTTTCGGAAGGCTCACTTTCTATGGATTCCGTCTCATGTAGACATCCATGGTAATGAAACGGCTGACATTTTAGCCAAAGAAGGATCTAGTGAGCCATTGGTTGTTCCTCACTCACTGACTCCTCTGGAATTATGGAATTATTTTCGAGGGCTAAAAATCTAATAGTATCATTTGGATCATCTCACCTATGCGCCACAGGTATCAAGGAAGACTCCGGGTGGAGCTCTGTCTCTTCGATACATGAGCAAACATTTTTCAGTAGGCTAATCAGTAGTCACCTTAGATCACTGCAGTAGCGTGACTTACACCCCGCATTGCGGGGGGACGGGCAAGATTCTAGAGGGCCCAAAATCTGACTTTGCAGGGGGCCCTAATAGTCACTGTTACGCCACTAGATCACTATCTTACTCCAACGGTGGCAAAATCTTCCCAACCCGCATCAAGTGGTGCACTACCCAAGCTTTTCTCAATCATATCATTGATAGTCTGGGACCAGACAAGCAAGATCTTTATTCTTCGCCGATATTCGTCGTGGACTTTTTACGAGCGAACAAGATCATGGACCTAATTTAGCTCTTCTAAATGTTGGAGATTGGGAACAACAACAAAAGAATCTGATAACATAATTATATACTTTCTCTAATTAATTTGTAACATTTCTTGACTTTCTCTTATTTTGTTTTCGGAATAGAAGTTCTTCCCTTTTGCGCGTCCTTATGTATATTTTATAAGAACCATTGTCATTTTTATCCGATAATACAACTCAAATATTAGCACGAGAGCTAAAATTATAATTCAGATGAAACACCAGTTGCAAGTCAGCTATTTCAGTTCACACCCGTCAAACATGATCTTCCAGCGGAAGAACGTCAAAACTTAAAAAGAGTTTTGAAATTTTTTGAAAAATGTCTTTAAATTTACCCTCGTTATCTTCAAATATTTTAACAGTGAATAAAAATTGCGTAACCAGTAGAAAAGTAGTGAAGCCCAGCATATCTGTAATATTATTCATAAAAATAAAGGAATTGTTTATCTCGTCTTATAAGAAAGGAAAAATGAAAAATATCACATTGCAAAATCGGAAAATTATAACCATTCAGAATGTGAAGGAAAAATAAAATGCATGCAACCGAAAATGATAAATAGTTCAGCACAAGCGTAAAAGGTGGGGATTTCCAACTAAACTAAAATAATGTCGCACTGCCTTTTGGGTAATAAAATAAATTATGTCCCATGAATATTTGAAGAAACGAAAAGCTTATTGCTTCTCTCTTCAAAAGCCTTTTTTAGTTGATCGCTTCATCAGAATAATTGAAAAAGAAAAATTTAAATCTTTTGAAAAATAAAACATGTGACGAATCTTTACGGAACCTTTCCACTAATATTCTTAGGCGTCTTTGGGGATTGTAAATTCGCGTATATTTCCAATCAATTCTAAAAGGAGAAAACGAGATATGTAAAGTAGATAGGGTACTTAAGTAGAGCATTGTAAGTTAGCGGAGATGAAGGCTATTGAGCCAGCAGCAGTAATGACAAAGCTTATAGGATTCAATTGGATTATGACAGTGGAGCATTACTGTTAGTACTCAGCGAAGGAACCTTAGGAAGTTAATATACCTGAAGAGATCAAAGTACTACCAGGTGATATATTCTAGTTTAATACCGCTTACCACAAGCGTGAGTTTAATAAAATTAGTTTAATTAATGAAAGCTAATAAGTCAAGTTGCGTGTATTTCTCAGACCTCCTATTCCGGTAAACCTTATTGATATTGCGCGTAATTATTGATTATTTCCTATTTCATAATTTAAGTTAATATTAAAGGTAAATCCCTTTTTGACGTAGACATTGTTATTAGATTTTTGATATTTGAACAAAGTGAATAAATATAAGTTATTATTATACAAATGTCGTCCGGTCATTCTTTGCCTCAAATTAATCTTAGTATTCAGGGTGGAACCCAGGGAGGTTCCCACAAACAGACTGTAAAAGAGATTTTTGAGCATTTTCCAGTTTCAATAAATATCTCCTCAAGAAAGAATAATTTAGTCACTTGCGTCTATAGAAAAAAATTTACACTTGTTAATCATTTTTTTTTGTTTTAACCGTTTGAGTCCCAGGGGGCATTGAAAAAACATTGTCGCGAAGAATCCCAAATAGCGCAACCGCGCTTTCTCAGAATCAGTACGATAAGACCCAAGCAGCGCGATAGCGCTTGTTTTATTTTATGTCTAGAAATACCAAGCGGCGCAATAGTTTTGAAGTTATTTATTCGAGGTATTATCCCAGACTTTTGAAAAAATTGTATACTTCTAGAACTACAACGCTTTTAATTCATAAGGCATGTCATGCGGTTAGTGACGCTGACTGCTGTGCCGTTGGGACTGGGTTCGAATCCCGGAGAAGACATGGATGTTTGTAAATGTACAGTGCCTTCGCGGCATGGGGGTACTTTAAATAGCCGTCGAGCCGCAAGTCCTCTCGTGAGGTTGGTGGAAGGCCCCTGACCACTCACCAGGGTGTTCTCCCTCTAAATTGGGGTGAAACCGAGCAAAATCTTTCTGTCACCTGTATGGTGCTCAAAGCTACGCCTAACGATAGGTGTCATTTATCCCATTGCCATAATGAATTTCGTGGGCCTTTGCCGATCAGGTGGCATGAGTAACAAGGCATGCCATTTCTTTTAAATCAGGGGTGGGCAGAGTTTTCCAGGGTACGAGCTACTTCTAATTTTTTCAAGGTGTTGCGGTCGACCCAATGTCAGTGTCGCACTCAAGGGTGGAGGGGTCCACGGGTCCGGACCCTCCCACATAGCCATTGATTTTTCCCCCGATTGATTATAATCCCATGTAAAAAGAACGTAAAATGTAATTAAGTATTTGTTATTATTATTTTTTTATTAATTAATGTTAATTACATATATTTTTTGATGTTTTTTTGGTCCCTGCAATCGACAAAATCAAAAAAATATATTTGGCTACGTATCGAAGTATGATATGAGAATGGTAGACCTTCAACCCTCCACCCCCCTGCCTTCTCGAAAACTTTTTGTGTGCGTCACTGCCCGATGTCATAGGTGCGGTGAGGTGAGGAAAAGGTTATTACTATAACTTAATAATAAATGCGGAATATGTACTCACCTTTTGCAACAATTCTTTTAAAACCGCGTTTAAACCAAAACGCAACATACAAACGTAATAATAATAGCCACAAAAATAATAATATCAAATGACGCATGTATTATGAAACAATTTAAAATACATTAAAAAGTAAAACATTTTTTATCATAAGTTAGTTTTCGTTGTTATAGTCAGTAGAAAACTTATAGTCTGCGTACTGTCAGCCAATCTTGAATTTTCCGTATATAACTACTACGTGCTAAAATCTTCAGGCGGTCACCCTAAATTACCATGGCGGTCCACCGGTCGATCGCGATCGACGTAACGTCCACCCCGGTTTTAAATAAACAGTATTTCGATGTGTGTGGAAGTAAAATTTTCTTATGCTCATCTCTTTTGTTATTTTTAAAGCTCTTATTTTTATACTCGGCGTAGCGTAGATACTGGTATGAGGGTGTTCTGGAAAATAATACTGAAGTCCAGTAGCGCCCACAGGAATTTTTCAAGGGGGTTCGGGGTCGAAAGTTCACCATTCTTGTATCATGCTCATTTTGATTTTGTCGATTTTCGGGAACAAAACACAGTAAAAAACTAATTATTGCATAAATAATTAACATTAATTAATAAAATTAATCATTAAAAACAAATACTTAATTAAATTTTACGTATTATATACTTAGAATTATAATCAATTGGAAAAAAATCAAGGGCTTTAGGGGGGTCCTAACCCCCAGGACCCTCCCCTTGTGCGCGCCACTGCTGGAGTCCAAGCTTGTCTTTTCCTGGATTTATTCATAACATTTCGATAAACTTCAATAAAACAAAACTTAATAATTTTACAAAAATTAAATCCTCAAGTTAACTATTAGACTGAAAATATTCTAGAAAACAACGCCACTCCTAGAAGCCGAAGCTAGGATCAAGATTCTTAAATAGAAAACATCCGCGATAAACAACAGCAGTGACTAAACGCGCTGAAGCCAGGTTCCGAATTCGTTGGATCAGCTACACATCGTTTTCGTCGAGATACACACCCCACGTGGGTCTGAGCGCAGTGACCGATATGCTGCGCCCACGCAGGGGACGATAATTCACAACATCCTGCCCCCGGATGAACCAAAGGGGGTTCATAACATTTCCATGTATATATATATATATATATTCAAGCAATTAAATTTTAAAGGATCTATTTTTTGTGTGTTAAAGTGTGCGTTATAATGCCAGATTTTACGGTACATTAAAAAAAAGCTGTGTAACGTACTTGCTTCACTAAATCTGAGCGCGACTTCAACAATGGGTAAGGCACCGTCAATTGTCCATAATGTTCGAAATGCACTGGGTTTTCTCGACATAAAATCTCAACAGTGCGATCGAGCTGCTTGGGACCTAAATGGTTAAATAAATATAATATATATATATATATATATATATATATATATATATATGAAGTAATAATTGTATTATATTCAGTAAACGAAATTTTTGACTAAAGCAGTGCTTTCTCTATTTCTAGGTCTCCAAAGAAGGTTGGCCTTAATTACGAGGAAGATTATCGAAGAAGTAAAAAAAAGAGCAGTCGCAGAAAAGAATCATAATTAATAAAATGAACGAAAATCAATGTAACAGGAAAATACCTTAAGTTCTTATAAACAAAATTGAGAAAAAAATGATTATGTACATACAAAAAAAAATACTTAATAAACGAAAATGTGATAGGTAGGGTCAGAAAAACAGGTTATTCTTTGATGCATATGGGATAGTATAGTAAACAAGTAATATAGAAACAAAATTTTTAAAAGTCAATTCCTACTTAGGTCAGCAAAGAAAAATTTTACTTTTTATTAAATAATGACAATTCATATAACTATGTATATACATGTAACAGAATCACAATATTAAGTGGCGCAAAACACCTTTTAAATTAACATTAAAAGCTTTTCAACAACATTAAATTTGTAATTACATTTTAAAAAAAAGTTAAATATCACAGGTAAGAAATTATTTTAAAACCAGTGAAAAAAAATTCTGACGCATAACTAGTATATAATTATTTAGGTTAAGTTAAACCTTCATCACAAATTTAACAAAAGCTGTTTTATCCAATGGTGCTGCCATCTAGAGAAATAATATCAACTGAAATATATCTCAACCTATAATTAAATGTAGTTTAATTAATGAATCAATATTTGAAATATCTGTGTTAAAATCAAGGGCCATCCACTACAAGTTTAAAAAAGTGTATTTGAACTTGAGTGGTTGAATAAAAAGCATTTTATTAACGAGAGAAAATTTGAACAAGATAAATATATAAATATATATAGGGAGAATGTGAAATAGTAGTAGGAATTGAAAAAATAATTATATAAAACATTGCAAAAAAAAAAAGGCAAAAGATAAAAATATCTTTTCATAAGAATATACAAAAGAAAAATCAAATGGGAAATTGATTTAATATGACTGTAACGTTTGAAAGAATAACGGTAGCGTATTCTTGGTTAATTAAAATATGGAATTTATTTACGTCACAACTATTGAAAACTGTTTACTAAATGATACATTAAAGTTATTAAATTTAATTATAGATTGTTAGAGTCCAATATTTTGTGAGAGGAGGATTCGTTGGTCACCGCTCTCGTGCAAGTTCAAAGCATCTCTCCCCTCATCTTCCGGTCGACGAGCTAGATTCCTCGGGGGTCAAAAAGGGGTTGCGTTGCAGCTGCAAGATGCACGTCTGGGTGTCGGGTCCACAAAGAAGCCGACTAGATGTTGATGTTTCGGAGAAGTGACGTTACAATGACACATACAGTTTTTATATTTTACGTAAATTTATAAAATAATTCAGATTAAAAATTATCAAAGCATTTATTTTTTTTCTGACCAGAGTAAAAATTAAATTGTATATTTTTTTATAAAACGTGTAAGCATAATATATTTTTATATAATTATACGTACCGTAAAATACGGCGTATAATGTGTACTTTTTAAACAAAAAAATAAAACTAAAATTTAAAGGTGCGTGTTATACGCCGGGTATAAAGATGAGAACTTTAAAAATAGATAAAGAGATGAGCATAATAAAGAATTAGACTTCTTCATACATCGAGATTTTGTTTATTGAAACGAAATGATATTCCTTGTGTGAACTTAAAGGATTGTAGGTGTACAAGTACACTATTTTTTTTTCAATGCTTGTGATAATACCTTGAATAAATGAATTCAAACCATATCAGTATTGCTCACGTACGTTTCAGATTTCTTCGTAAAAAACAGAGGATTCGCGTTATACGGTGAATATACCTAAAAATTAAAAATTGCAACTTGAAAGCATAAGTGCACGTTATGCGCCGGTGAGTGTACTTCGGATTTTACAGTAATTATTATTTAGAATTTTAAATTTGAGAATAATTAATTAATTTTATGTATATGTATCAATCATATGTAATTGTTCTTAAGAACAATAGTTTTTAGAATTCTCTATCAATATGCGTTTTAAATTTTACTACACCTAGCTTGTCTAATTCGCGGCCCAACATAGAATCGTAAGCTTATGAATGAGAATGGAAATGCTATTAACCATTTACCAAATAAAAATACGAGTTAAAATGCAGATAGTCAATGAGTTTTTTTAAAATTATCATGTATTAGCCAATGAAACACAGATAAAATAATTATCAAACTATTTTGTATACCCCCGCAAAGCGGGGAGTGGGGGCAGGATTCTAGGGGGCCCAAAGCCTCATTGACGCCAAGTACCTACCCTTTGTAAGATCCTGCTTGGGGCCCGAAACCTGACTTTGCAGGGGGTTCCTAATATTCTCCGTTACGCCACTGCTAAACCAATAATTGTTACTGTAATTACAGACACGCTGCTTATCTACTTGTTCAAAAACAGCATCGATACGAATATCTATTTCTTGATTTCATAAATCTTATGCTAATTTTTGGGAAGTAAAAGGGCGAGACCGAAATAAAATGTTAAAAAGTTTTTATGATGTGAATTAAATCAATTCGCTTGCAAAATCAAGTATAAAATTTATGCCAGACTTGGATGATTCTAATGCCTTATAGATTTGGCTATTTTAGTTGATATCCAGTAGTGAGATCCCCAGCATAATTTAATTTCATCCGAATTTATAAACATCCAATCTTTCTTCAATATTTATTGTTCAAGGAAATTAAAAGATTTAACGCCCTGCTGTCTCTTTTTATACGAATAACTTTCTAAAATATATTTCTTCAATTTTTATTGCTGTTATATTTCTGACATTATCGGTTGTCTACATTTTCCCACTAACCCAATCCAGTTCATAATTTTGAGTCTCGATTAGATGACAAGGTCGACACCTGAAATGGTTCCCCATTTTCAATATACATGTCAACGTGACTTTTAGAAACGATATATTTAATATCCATCAATCTCTTTGCTTGACAGATTCTTAATGGAAATGAATGTAGAAAAACGGTTCAATTGATGTATCTCAAGGCACATTCTCTAAGCTCGGCTAATATTATTCAGGTATTTTACACATTTTTTAGACCTTACTAAGTATTCACAGTTAATACAAGTTAACACACGCTGTAAGTCTGTTCTAAATTCAGTATCATTATTTTTTCCGGGTGATTTATTGATCCATATCGCTAAGTTAAAAAAACATTCTCAAGGTCAAATCGTTTTTTTTTTTTTTTTTTTTTTGCGGCACGTCAGAAGTGTTTTATTTTTAGAGTGCTTTATTTCGGTCCCAAACTTTTTATGCTAAGTATATCAAATGTAATTATTCCAATGGGGTATTATGAATGTACACGAAATAATCTAGGTAATTCACGGTAATTTAAGTTCGGCTTCGAACATGGTGAATTGATCCATTCGTTTCTATTAATGTCCTACTTTGTTATATTTAGCATTGTTATTTCGAGATTATAGGAACGAAAAAAATGGCTTACATATTTAAAGGTTTGTATGATATGATATCTTACGAATTTTCAGATATTTTTCATTAAAATCGAACGGAAAAACATTTTTGCTACCGTTTTTTCGAGCTCTCTCGAGCCAGTTCATAACCTTTTAAAGTTTTTACAAGCTTTTATTTACTCTTATGTATGATCACAGATAGAGTATTTTATACTGGATTTTTCTCTCACTTTCCTAATTGTTATTCCGATGGCACAATGTAATATTTTTAAAACTTAATTAGCAATTATCGTAAAATCCACCGTATAACGCGCATTTTTAACACAAAAAAATAGGATCTAGAATTACGAGCGCGCGTTATACGCCAGGTATAATAAAATGATAGTTTTGAAAATAAAAAAAGAGACACACACACACACATCGTTCGGAATACTGTTTATTCAAAAGAAATGGCGTTTTTAATGAACTTAAGAGGACTTGGTACTCTTTGAACTACTTTCTTTATGTATTTAAAAATTACATTTTAACATTTTATATATTCAAGAAAATGATACGAGATGAAATTTTCCACATATTATTTACACAATTTTAAAAATTAAAATTTTTTGAAGAAAATTTAAAAATCCTTCTCGTTCTGTAATTATTAATTTTTCGACATGAAATTTTTGTATAAAATTCTTGTAGATGTTATAAAAAACTTTAGGGATCGATTTTACAATAACTTAATTCTTTTTTGAGAAAAAAAAAATAAAATGTTGATATGCATGCTAAAAATGAACGAAAAAAAAAGCCAATATCTCTTATATTTTAATTTTTTAAAAAAAAAAGTATTCAGTTTACAGCAAATTGGATCACCAAATTTTATTACATGCTTTATATGCAACACACAGGAAAAAAATGGAAGTGATTGGTAAATAGTTGTGGAAGGATTAGCATTTTGAATACACTAATGTTTCAAAAACCACAAACTGAGAAAAACCACTTTAAAGTTTATAATTCTGAAACAAAAAATTATAAGCTTAAATAAATTTAAAATACCACTTTAAGATATTAGTTATGTATTTTTCTTTAAAATAATTGCCTTTTCGTACTTTTTCAACCCATATATTTTTATAAAGGATCAATTTTAAGAAGGTATTAATTGCAAAAGAAAATTCAAGAAAAATTTAGTTTTTTTCTTCACATAATATTGAAGTATTACATTTGTATGAAAAACATTCATGAATAAGAACTGAAATTATGAAATTATCAATATAAAATGCCTTAATTCAAAAATTTTACATACACATATTTCACAAAGAAGAAAAATTACATTACTGTATTGCCTTAGAAATATTCTGCTTTATATATTACACATTCTTTTTTTATTGTTATATCTCTTTATAAAATAGATTTTTTTATCATAACGCTTTCTTCAGCTTTTTTTTCTAAAAAGGAAGCCTGGCCGAATTTGTTTTAAAATGAAGTTTTTTTCAACTTCTAACTTTTCGACTTGCACAAATGATATAAGTAAGTTGATGGATTTATAGGAGAACCTGCTTCCCGCAGGGAAGCTCAATCTCCAATCATGATGAAATGAATGAGTTGCATGAGTTCAGCTTTCACTTAGCCCTTTGCTGCTTAATTATAAAATATTGTGTTGATAATTAAAGTAATAACATGAGAGAAAATTAAATAATTTACTTGGGTGTAGGAATAAATGAGAATTTAAGTGTGTGGTGTTATTGAGAAAATGCATTTGTGTTGTTTTGTTACGTGTGTGTAATTAAATTAAAGCATAGTCCACTAGAGCGGACTTTAAGAAAAAGGAGGTCGGAGATTCTTTTGGCACAGGGTTACCCGCACCGTCGGAAAAACCGCCTCGTCTGAATTTCGCCCAAAATGAGCGAGTATTTGGGTGCATTTGCTTGAGGATGTGTGGTCCAAGTTTGGGTGCCGAGGCGATCCCAGAGCTCGCTTCGCTATTGGCCGGCTTACTCTGTTCCTATTGGTCGAGAGTAAGTTTGGTAGAAGTTTTGAGATTTTAACGGAAGAATTTTACGAATGAAAGAGATTAAATTAAAATATTGCGAGGTCTATTAAAAGAAGGATTAATATCATATTTTTCTATCCGAGCAATTGCTCGGTTAGTATGATTGTCTATATTATTAAAAAATTTAGTAGCTATTTTTTTGAAAAAACATTTTAAGGTTTTTAGTTTGAGTGCGAATCTTATGTCTTCGTTCCTAACATACCACGGAGAGTCCGTGATAATTTTAATAATTTTATTTTGCGCTGATTCCAGCATCTTGATATTAGAATAGGCTGCGTGGCCCCAGATTGGACTTGCATATTGGAGAATTGGTCTGAGAACGAGTTTATAAATAAGCATTTTATTTCTTAAAGATAAACATGATTTCCGTGCAATTAAGGCGAAAACTTTAGCGACGGAAATATTGAATTTTCTACGTATTTGTATAATGTGTTGTTTAAAAGTGAGTCTTTTATCTAGGATTACTCCTAGGTATTTGGTGCTTTTGGACCAGGGTACGTGCGTGTTGTGTAAATATAATTTTGCTGGTTCTTTTCTAATGTGGTGTGAAAAGAAGACGGCCTCTGTTTTTGCTACATTTAAAGCAATTTTCCAAGTAGAGAACCAGTCTTCTAGTTTGGCTATGTGTTTGTGTAAAAAGTGAGTAACGAGTTGTAGTTCGTTACTTTGTGCCAGGATCGCCGTGTCATCGGCAAACATGCAAATCGTGGATTGGCTGGTTCTAGGGATATCATTTACATATATATTGAACAATATTGGAGAGATGGAACTGCCCTGAGGCGTTCCAGCGTTAATTTTCCTGTTAGTTGAATGGATATTATTAACTTTGACCGCGAAGGATCTGTTAGTAAGGAAAGAAGAAATTAATTTAATTAAGTGGGGAGGGGTGTTAATTTTGATTAATTTGTAGAGTAGCTCCACATGCCATACTCTATCAAACGCTTTCTGAATATCTAGGAAAACAGCTCCGGTTGATTTCCGGTCGCGAAATCCTGTCTTTATATACTCCACCCGCAGAAGCTGGTGTGATGTGGAGAGTCCGGCTCGGAAGCCGTGTTGTTGAGGAATTAATATGTCGTTATCGTGCACAAATGATATATAAATCGAAAGATAATAATGCAAATAATAAGATTAAATAAAAATAAAAAAACGATAATTCGGTCATTTTGGGGGTACCAAGTTCCCTTAAAAGGTCGTAGTTCTCTCTCTCTCTCTCTCTAGAAGTATACTATTGTTTCACAATCCAGGGATAATACCTCGAATAAATGACTTCAAAACATAATAACATTGTAACTGTACACACACACATTTCAGGTTCCTTCTTAAAAGGGGGGTGGGCGCGTTACACGAAGGATTTTACGATTATCAACTCATTTCAATTAAAGTTTGTTTAATTAATATGATTTCTATATAACTATGAAATTCAACCTTTTGAAAAATATTTACTTTTTTAACATATTGTATTTTTTAAAAATAATATTTGTCAGCAATAAAGTGTTATTTGGAAATATGAATATTGACCTCAATAAAAATTTTAATTGAATATTAAATTTAATGATGCATAATGATTATAATCGCGAGCTTTGTGGTGCACAACACTCAAATCGATCCGCCAGTTCTAAGCCTGATTCCATCGAAGACTTGTAATACGTAATGAGCTGCTTAACGCTAAATAGAATGAGTCACAATCCTTTCACATAGGGCTTTTTGTTTATGGGGTTGATATACGCAAAAAAGTAACCATTCAGCAGTTAAAATACACATGCACGATCGTGAGCAACACTCATCAAAATCGTAAGGTATGAAACAGCAATTGCAGAATATAATTTTTAAGAAATTTGTTAATTGGGGGTTCGGTCCCCTCTTTCAGATCATCAGACCTCATATCGGGATTTTATACCGGAAATAAAGAAATTAGTGACTTCATGTGGCAACTAATCCCACTCGTTCAGCAGCTCTGTTTTCAAGCTTTGGATGGTTCTCAGAGGGGAGTTGCAAGTTCCAATCCACTCGGCGAATATCCTCATTTTCCAGAAATTATTGACCAGATGAGTTCCATATGACTCGCATTGTCATTAATTAAAATAAGATCAGGCCAAATGCAACCGTGAAAAGGTGAAAATAGAACTCCAAGACTTCATATCTATGCCTTACAGCTGTCACAGCGTCTCTTTCAAAGACATAGCGGTGTGTTCGGCCATCCAACGTGATGCTGCCCAGACCATCAATCGTTATGGGCGATTTCTCAGACATTGGAGGGCAGGTAGCGGGTCCCTGGTTCTCTCCATATGAAAGTACAGTGAGAATATATACTCTATGCCAGCAGTTCTTAAGTTTTCGATCATCGAGGCCTCCTTTTATGCATCAGCATGACATTGCGGATCTCAAAAATTTTGAACACTTTCCCCGACTCCCAACCAGTGGCGTATAACGTACACCTCCGAATTGTGGTGGGGGGAGTTCCAGGACTCTAGGAGACCCAAAGCCTGACAGACGCCAAATACGTCTTGTTACCCCAAAATCTGACTTTGCAGGGAGCCCTAATATTTTCCGTTACGCCACTGCTCCCAACACGTGGCTGAGGGATTAAAAGGTTCCTCAATAATCTTAAAATAGCCTCTGTTATTTATATAGACTTCTTTATCACTTCTTTTTTTTCATGAAGAAACCAGCAAACATCTATATAATCTTTGTAGTCGTAAACAATAAAAAAACTGAATTAATATTCTTGATCGAAATACATGTTCTGGTCAAGTTTTTTTTCATTTGCTGTAATTTAGTGATCTAGTTTAGGATGGCTCAATTTTCTATTTTTCAAGAGGCCTGTCAGAGTCTGTAAATAAGGGAAATCTTAACATTAAATGAGAGACTTTTGCAGACCCCTCAGAAAAAAACGCTGGGGATCCCAGGGGATCTGTGAACCACAGTTTAAGAACAACTGCTCTTTGCAATTATAAAATTGTGATAAAGTAGCGTATGATTTTAGCATGTATTATTAAAGATTCTTGAATACGACCTTATGCGATTAAACATGTGTCATTCGAATTTAAAAAGGTTATCTAGTTCGAACTAAAATATTTAAATTTTCCAGAACTTTGCATGAAATGCGAATTAAAACCCAAAGATCCACGTATGGCTTGTGAACCTATGTTTGGTCACTCCAGGCCCAGCATATTGCACAAATTTCTTACTTTTAATTTCGGTCACACACACCTTTCTCAGAAGCAAAGACATTTACGAAACAACGTTATCGTTTTCCTCTAAGGTCTCTCAACTCCCACCTACTCAAAAACTTTTATATATCTCTCCCCCTTTCTTTTTAAATCCAATCTTGGTTTCATTGAAGAACTTGAACCTGGGAACCCACAATAAACAAAAATAATCTGAGTCACGTGGTAAAAAAGAATTCATCCATCTCGAAAACCCACTCTTTTTTTTTTTTTTTTTTTTCATGTTGCTAGGTCCATTGACTGCTGGTGGGTGAAAAACTAGATCCGTTTGTTTATTGGTTCGCTTAACAGAAGAACATTATGTCGAGAAAATGAAAGGAACTTCGACTATAAATCATTTCCCTATCGAAATGGACGCACTTTCACCAGACGTTCATCATCTGTGTCGAGGAGACGAGACAGTTTTTTCCTTATTCCATTGTTCTTTGATGCCATTTGGGTTCGAATGCATTTTGTAGGTTAAGTAAATGATTGGGCTTTGTGAAATGGAATTATTAGTTGATTTCAGAGGAAAGAGTTTTGTTTCGTTTGATGTAAGCAGCAATTGAATGGATGCTTAAATAACGTAAACGTAGTGGACAGATATTTATAACTTTTCATTTTTGGAGTGATATGTTCAAGTTTTTTTGACCGGACATCGTGGAAACAAATTCTTCACTAGATTAACTGTTAACCTAGGGATAATCAACTTTTTTTTCTGCGGGGCCGCATACTTGATTTCACGCGGGCCGCAACATGAGGGTAAATGGGGTAGGGGATGGAGAAATTCTTTAAGACCAGATAAAAAAAAACATTGCAAATTTAAAATGTGGAAAATTGATTCTAATTATGAATATTTTTTGTGTAGTTGCTTGTTGTAGAATTTCCAAAAGTTAAATGCAAAAAATTTGTATTTTTTTGGACCCCGATTTAACGAATTCATCGGAACCAAAAACTTTGTTCGTTAAATCGGGGTCCAACTGTATATATGTAACGTTAGACCTTTTCATAAAAAATGCATTAAAAACTTTGTATTTAATTTTATTAAATTTAACTTTTATACATTTGACTCAGTGGCGCACACTAGGGGGGTGGCCTAGGGGTCCGAACCCCCCCCAAAGCCCTTAATAATTTTTCCGATTGATTAAAATTCTAAGTATATAGTACGTAAAATTTAATTAAGCATTTGGTATTAATGATTAATTTTATTAATTAATGATAATTATTTATTCAATAGTTAGATTTTTACTGTTTTTGTTTCCGAAAACCGACAAAATCAAAAGGAGCATGATACAAGGATGGTGGACTTGAGACTCTGGACACCCACCTTGAAACATTTCTGTGTGCGCTACTGTATGTACTATATGAACATGATTATGTCATTTCCGAGGTAATTTGTGAATAAAATTTTAAAAAATCTAAGAAATTTGAATCACAAAATTTGAATCACAAAAAAGATAACTTAAAAAAAATCAGTTTAATTTTTTTTGAAGAAAATAAATCATTTTTAAAGTCATTTTAAAATTGAGCATTGCAACAAATGAAAAAAAAATTAGCCGCACTGTCGAAGTGTGTATTTGTGAATAATTTATTCCAAATAAGTATTATCTTATAAATATTTGTGATACAAAGACTTTGCAGCTCGGAACTGCATTTTTAAAAAGTATATAATCAATAGTTTTGGTTTCGGTGTGGTCAGTCAAGTTTCTAGAGGGGAAAAAAAGGTTTATTTTTAAAGAAGACATGTGTAATTTTCCAAGACGTGCTCATAAATGAAAATTATACCTTTGAAATATAATTAAAGGTTGAATAAATATACTGGAGATGAGACGCGCACGCGGGAAAAACCAAGCAATGAATGCCATTGACACAGTTTCGAAAAAAAACCACAAAATGAAGTAAGAATGGCTTGATCAAGAAATAACATATGTCTTAATAGTTTTGATGTTTTTTAACTCATTTAAAATCTAAACTCTTGGTTTGTTAAAATAAAGAAAAAAAAACAAAAAAAAAACCAAGTAATAATAAAAAAAAAGTCAATTCCTACTAAGATGAACAAAGAAAAATTTTAATTTATCTGCTTTTTTTAAAAATAGTTACAATAATATACATATATATTACATAGCATAGAATTACAACATTAAATGCTAATTAATTTTTATTCATTATCATTAAAGTATCGTATTCTCATCCAAAACAATCGTGAAAAAAATTTCAGTTCAACTGAATGCTTTAAAACGTGAGCAAAAAAACTTTTCAAGTGTTGACACAAGTTGCCAAAAATGATGCCAACGTGGCGGTATGTGTAATTCTTTAACAAATTAGGTTTAATCAATCAATTTTTATTAATTATAACTAAATTATTGTATTGACATCCAAAATAATCATGTATATAAAATTTCAGCTCAATGGAGCGCTTTAAAATGTATTTTATTAACTATTGAAAATTCCACCAAGATAAATCTATATTAATAAAGTAGACTTTAAGCGTGTGTGTTTCACCTCTACAGCCCAAACTAAGCAACCCAGAAGTATGAAACTTGGCACATAATTATTCTAGATCCTGATGATGTGCACTACAAAGAGCTTTTTTCGAAATTCGCTTTAGATTTTTTTTAAATTAAATTTTTACACGATTTTTCCATTTTTTTTTCAACAACTGGATTTTAAGTTTCTTCGTTTGGCAACACAGTGCATTGCTTTAGAATTCTTTGCGCTCGAAAATTTCGATTACTGGCTTTTAGATGTAACATTTTTTTTCTAGCATTATAATCGGCTACATATTCTTTTCGAATTAAATTTTTTTTTTCGATTTATGTATTTTAAGTATTTATAATTTATACAGTACTGTATATATAAGTAACTGTATATATAAGTATTATACATACAGTTGGAAGATGCATCGCTCTTCAAGCTAAGCCTACTTTTTATTTTTCCATTAACTAAATCAAATTAGTTTGAGATATACATTTTTGTTTCGCGCATTGATCTAATTTTGTCATTTCTTTTTCAGTTTAAAAATTTCTTATTTATTTTTTGTGTAGTCACAATGGTATTCGTATTGTAATTTCTATTTTGGTTTAAGGCAGCGTAATGTTTATTATTTTTTCATGCTCACCTATAAATGTTTACAGTTGATTTTTGTGTATTGTTTCTGGTTTTAGATTTAATTAGGTCTTCAATTTTTTAAAATGAAGAATGTGAAATTTTTGAAAGCAACATTAAAGTTATCAGAAATTCTTAACCTGGAAAAGAAATGAGACAATTTTAATTCTAAAACTCAAAACAGTACGGAAGTATCAAGTGTATACAAATAAAGGTTTAAAATGAAAAAAAAAGCTTAATAAACGTGACACGAGCCTTAAATCTAAGTTAGAAATTTTTAAACTGAAAAGGGAACCACAGGATTGAATCTAAACCAAGAAATGATTCGGAATAATCAAATAAAATATAAGCAAAACAGAAATGTATATTAAACTAATTTAATTCAGTTATTGAAAAAATATAAAATACGCTTAGGTGGAGGACCAATGCCTCTTCCTACCAGAAAAATACGTAAATCAAAAAACTTATAACGAAAAAAAAAATGTTATAACGGATTGCTGAAATAAAATTGCTTTTTACAAGAATTCATTGACGCAGTAAAAAAGAAAGAAATTTTCACTTAAAAATCAAGCCCTCTTAAAAAAATTAAAACTTGAATGCAAACGTAAGTCTATTCTAAGTGAAGGGATTGGCGTCAAAAACAGATTTTCGAGTAATGGCTTATAGAAAACAAACATTTCCTTAATATTTGTGAAAAATTTAATTGCTCTTATTCCATTAGCATTATTTTATATAAGTAAACTTATAATATAAATTATTTGCAATACATTTAAATAGCTGCATTTTTTAATGTTTGTTATGTTCGCCGTATAATGCACACCCTCTTTTTTACGAAGAAACCTGAAATGTACATATGCAATGCTCTCATGTTTTGACGTCATTATTCCAAGGTATAGAAAAAAATAGTATACTTCTATATAGAATTACAACCCTTTAAGTTCATAACGAGTGTCATTTCCCATAGCAGAAACATATTACTGCTATTACTTTTCTGTTATAATTTTTATTTATATTTTCATTCTTTCATTTCTATTTATCTTTTTTTAGCATGTTAATTTTCTCTTACATTCAAATATATATTTTTATGAAAGCATTTTCTGGGAAGCGAAGTTTCAATGTTGACGCTCATTAAAAAATTATTTTTAAATTTTGGGTACATTGTTCTGCACAATGGCTCTACCCTCTTTGAATTATATTATGCTTGCAAAAAAAAAACCGAATTTTATTTATTTTAATATTTAAACCTTGATACCAAAAACACAAAAATTCTTAACATATTATGCGTAAAAAACAAATCGGTCAGATTTTGGTGTAAAATGGCTTCAATTTGGCTGCGGTGACGCTAATACGCAAGTACTGATAATAATTACTTATTCTTCAACGCACATATCAGTGGATTTTTTAGACAGTTTTCACTTCTTACCTGCTTTTAATCTTATGTTCAATAATAATAATAATCTGTTACACAAAGTTCCTTTCTGTTAGAAAAAACTTTATTTTGCTTTTCTTTGTTCAACGACAAATTCTAAATCCCGCTTATTGTAACAATAAAGTAGAAAATCCTAGCTAGCAGTATAACAAGGAGAAAATAGTACTAAATTAAACTAATTGCTATTAACGGATTGGCAATATTTGTAAACTACCTTCCATTTATGTCAACAATTGTTATTAACCAGATTTCTACATGTTGCTTTTCGGTTTGAATTAATGTTATAATTTCTACTATAAACTAGGTTACTTCGTATTTATTCATGTTTAAATTTTTTATACTTAAGAATTTCCGTGAGAGTTTGTTTGTTCAGCACTGGTTGTGGTAATTTCATCAAAATAAGGGCTTAATTTTTCTGTTTTAGATAACCTTTTAGTTTAAATTAATGCTGTAATTTCTATTTTAGTGTCGCACATTTTTATGTATGTTTATTTTCTGAACTGTGATTTTCTTGCTCATTGTACTTTCAATTATGTGATACCGTGACTCAAAAGTTAGTTTTTAAGCCAAAAAAAATGATTTAAGCTTTCTGTAAACAGAAGCTAAATTAAGCTAATTGCTATTAATGGTTTGGCAATATTTGAAAAAAAAAAACCAAACTTCAATTTATGTTAACAATTGTTATTAACCAGATTTTAGCATTGTTGCTTTTTTTTACCTCATAGTTTTTAAACCAATAAATACTCATCAAGAAGATCTACACAGAAACTATGTGCTTTGGGGTACGTCCTCCCTCCCCGTTTTTTGTGGGAGTTTTCGTGATTTGTTAAATTTTCATAGCATGGTCTATCTTTTTCTCCCATCCTTCTGGGAATAGGTGCCTTCGGCGCCGGCGCCCGCGCCCGCGATCATCTAATTTTATTTTAGATTCATAAACGTGACGATTACCCGCCGATTGTAGGAAAACTTTGGTAAACGAAACATGCCAGGTAAACGTGCTAAAAAACATTTCTCACAGTTAAGCGAGTTTGAGAGGGCCTGATCATCGGGATGAAAACTGCAGGCTGGTCGACGTGCCGTGTTGCTGGCCAGGTGGATCGTTCGGAGTGTGCCGTTAGAAATTGTTGGGAGCAGTAGACACGAGAAGGCATCCACGCGCGGAAAACCGGGTCTGGAGCGACCAGGAAGTCCCCGAGGAGAGAGGATCGAAGGCTCGTGCGGCAAGCACTTGTGGACCCCACAGTGACTCCTTCAACGATACGAGCAGACGTAGGTGTAGCAATTGTTCCACAAACAATTTCCAAACACCTTGCAGAATCAAATCTTAATCCAAGCGCCCTTTCCGTGCACTCCCTTTAACACCGGAACATTGGCAACCGCGTCTACAGTGGTGCCAAGCCAGATCAATGTGGTGGAATGTCACAGATTGGCAAAAGGTTGTGTTTAGTGATGAATCCCTTTTTTTGGGGGGATAGAGGATAACCGCGTACGGGTGTGGAGGCGCCCTGGTGAGCGGTACAATTCCCCCCACACTGTTCTACGTCACACTGCCCACACAGCTGGTGTAATGGACTGGGGGGGCCATAGCCTATGATAGCCGGTCCACTTTAATTGTGATGCGTGGAACCTTAACGGGCCAACGTTACGTTGAGGATATTCTTCGACCCCATGTAGGACCTTTCCTAGATGGTCTCCCAGGGGCAGTTTTCCAGCAAGATAATGCTCATCCGCATACAGCAAGAGTTGCTCAAGACTTCCTACGTCATTTTCAGACTCTTCCATGGCCGGCCCTCTCCCCTGATTTGTCCCCTGTAAAGCACGTGTGGGATCAGCTAAAACAGCAGATGACATCGTGTCACTCTGTACATGATTTAGAGTTGGTTGTTCAAGATTTGTGGGCCCATCTGCCTCAGGACAACATAAGGGGTCTAATCAACTCAATGCCGGACCGTGTGGTGGCATGTATTGCAGCTGAAGGTGGTCTAACGCGCTATTGAAGTTGCCCAGTATTTGTGTCGTTGCACACCCTGTATTCGTTTAATTGTCTTGTTTTTGAGATCAAGTGAATCTCTCATCTGTGTCATTATGTGTATTAAATTTCATTTCAATCCGATGCTTTCTTCTTGGGTCGCTATTTTCAATGTTCCTGAGTGTATGTAAATATATTTATACCATTTGTGATCCAAAAGTTTTTGAGGGAGAAAGATGCAGCTTGATACAATTTTTTCATATTTCTCTTTGGATTTCCTTAAAATTCAGTGTTGATGTGATTTTACGTCTCATGCATCATGGTTTAACTTTGCTTCTGATAATATGTTCCTCGTTTAGTTTTATGAAGATCATATACTTTGTATATATACTGTTCATATATGATATATATATTTCAATTATCACTATAATTATCATTGTATTTCCTCATTTGTTTGTTCTTTGCAACAGAATATCAAATATTTTTTTAACTAAAATTTTGCAAAAAAGTATTGTTTAAAAAATTAATTTTTTATCAAGAGTGTTTATTATTTCTCTCATTAGGTTCATTATGGTTTTTTTTTCAACGTAGGCCTGTTTTAGGTAGTTCATTTTAGTTCTTACTAATTTAATTTTTTCCCTATTGTATTACATCTGAAATTTATATCAAATGTAATATAGATGTTAGATAGTATTACTTCCATTCCTCATGTGGTATTAATTTAATGCTACAGAAAATTTAATTTATTGCTTTATTACAATGTAGGCTTATTTTATCTATTTTTTACAATTTTAGTTTGTACTAATTTTAATTTTTTTCCAGTTGAAGGCTTCCTAACGTATCTTATTTATGTTAATATTTTAAGGAAATAGTTTGTGACATAATTTTTTCTTTTATTTATATTTTCATCCTTTCATTTCTATTTACCTTTTTAGCAAGTTAATTTTCTCTCTTATATTCAAATATGCATTTTTATGAAATCATTCTTATCTGTGAAGCGAAATTGCAATGAGAACACTCATTAAAAAATTATTTTTTACTTTTGGACACACTGCTCTGCAATGGTCATTTTTTAATTTAATAAATGAATTTACATTTGAAAAACTGTATATTACCCACTGTCATCCACTACAAGTTAAAAAATAAATAAAAGCAATAAAAAATAAATAAAAGTAATGTCCACATATATTATGGTTCATTATTAATTGCCATCCTTATTTTCTATGCCTTTTATGATACTTCAAGCATTCTCTAAAGTTACAAAAGTAATTTTAATTTCAAAATATTTTTTCATTGTTTTACTAAACATAACATAACTTTGTATTATATTTTTTCATTTACATACCAGTTATGAAATTCATTTTACACACATATGAAAATAATAAACAAAACATAATTAGCCATATATTACTTTTGAAAAATATAATAAAACTGATAATTTTTAATTTTTTTTAAAAAAAGGATAGTTTAAAATGTTAAACAAAAATAAAATAGACACTTTTATCAATTTTATTTGTCATGTTTTACGTTAATTTTATCGCTGCACACATATGAGTGTTAGCATCTTTTAATTCTGAAAAATATATACTATTTCTTAAAACTGCAATAGCCTGTGCAACACAAAGAAATTTCGAAAAAGTATATTTTACTGAAGCTTTTGCTTATATAAGTACAGAAAGACCGTGCAACGCCGGGCCATACAGCTAGTAAATAAATAAATATACAGAGAGTGTGAGTTAATAGTAGGGATTGAAAAAGCTTTCGCTGTGTGCAATGTATGTGTAATGAATAATTTTATGTAATTTTTCCTTGATTTTCCTAATCTTGTTATTTTTATTGTTTTCCTAAGCAATTAAACGACATGACGCAATACATTTTTATTTGAATTCATAGCTCCTTAACATGTTGAATTGATTTAACTTACGTTGCTCTCCGAAGCTACACGAAGACAATTGCCCGCGGAATTCGTAATTTCGAAATTGCCGTAAAATCCGGCGTATAACGCGTACTTTTAACACTTAAAATAAGATCGAAATTTACGGGTGAGCATTATACGCCGAGTATAAAAATTGGAGCTTTAGAAATGAAAAAAAAATGAGCATAGAACAAAAATTGGACTTCTACATATATCAAAATACTGTTTTTTTCTAAAAGAAATGGCATTCCTTATGAACTTAATGGGTTGTATTTCTAGAAGTATACTATTTTTTCAAAATCTTGGAATAATACCTCGAATAAATGACTTCAAAACATAAGAACATTGCATACTTATATTTCAGGTTTCTTCGTAAAAAAGGGGGTGAGTGTTATACGGCGAATATACCTAAAAATTAAAAATTGCAGCTCTAAAGTATAGGTGCGCGTTATACGCCGGATTTTACGGTAGGTAGTTCAAATGACGCTTACCATGTTGAAACTCTCTCGTTGGTTTGTGGGGTTACAAAAAATGGGACTTGGGTAGTATCGATCACGTAGTTTCACCCTTTTGATGTTACCTACATGAATGTAATTAAAAGATTCATTAAAAATTCAATGAAATTAGTAAAATGAAAAAGTTTGTTCTCTTCTTAACTTTAATAAACATATTAATTTCAACGAAAAATGTATTTTTTAATATCATTTGTATTATTTATACATTGTACATTACTTATAATGCTCCCTACATACCTTTGAAATTAAAAATTTTATTTTATGGAATTTTCTAATTAAGTTCTTTTTGAATTTTTAAATTTAAAACAGTTGACAAATATTTATTGTTACTCTATTATCATATTTTATTCATTTGTTTTTAAAGTTTTTTGCAGTATAAATACGTGTGTATATATTTGCTCTTATCTTAACTTGTAAATATATATATATACACCATGTCCGATAAATATTGTCCGAACGCGTTTTGCCTTTGCATAAGCAACCTATCTCCATTAGTTGTGTATGCCAACGTTTGATTGAGTTCTTGTCCGGTGGACGACTCCAAACTGTCGCCGAAAGCTGCGTTTAATTGAGATAACAGACATTGCTTTTTCGTATTCCACAGCACAAATTGCCTCTGTATTTTGGTGGGCGCCATGTTTGCAATTTTGTGCACACAGGAAAGGAGGATATTTCAAAACTTGGAGTATCTAGTAGCTTTTTATTATTATTAAGAACATTTGTAAACCCGTGACCCACAAAGTATCACACGGGGGCTTACATAGAAGAAAATGTGAAGCACACATCGCAAAGAAGAGAACGATTATAACACAAACATCCATGTCTTACCCGGGATTCGAACCCAGACCCTACGGCACCACAGTCAGCGTCACCAATCTAGGAGCTTTCAGGCCAATTTTCACCATTCTCTACACGCTGGGTATCTAGAATAAAATAAAGAAAAATGGTACATTCTTTTTCGGACACGATGTATATTATATTAACTGTAGTTCTAAAATTTTTCAGGAAGAGAGATTCGTACAAGATGAAAACGTATGAAATTAATTACACATTAGAAAAAAAATGTATGATAAGCTCGTTTCAATTGAATAATTCAAGAAGGTAGTCATTGGTCTAAATTTAAATCTACATGAAAAGTCAAATCCACGTAACATCTGCAATTGTCGTTGACATCCTTTTGAAACTTCACTCAAAAGCGACAATGAACACTAAGGGAGAAAATGCAGTCCCCACTTCAACATATTTACATAAGCAAACTCTAGAAAATTAAAGTGAAATAGAAATAATATAGAATATAAAAAATAAATAGAACATAAAAAAAGCAGATTTACTACATGAAATAACAAGAAGGAATAGATAAACTCACTCAAATAAAACACATTGCTACGAATTTTGTGTAAAACAGTGTAAATAATTTGAATTTGGATGTGTAATGCATTTATATTACTCAATGTTATATTTATTTTATGTTAAAATTGTAATATTCGCAACCAACTCCGTCCGTTACGTTATAATGGCGATTCAATGGGAACTTGCGAGAATCTTGGAGATAGAGTCAAGTTGACATCATTTTTAGCGACCATTTTTGGTGAGTTCGGGACCCTGTAGATTCTTCTAGATATTGTGGAGAAATACACTAAATTTACGATCTATGACGCAAGAGGATCTTTCTCGAAGGATCCGCGAGGCCTATAAATACGGAGACGGTCGCCGGGTCTGCGTCAGTCTGGTTTTGACTAGCGATAAGTAACTCTTATTCTGACTAGCGATAAGTCAGTATTGCTTTGACTAGCGATAAGTTAGTATTGTTTTGATTAGCGATTAGTAGTCTTGCCTTGACCGTGAAGAATCTCGTGATTAGCTGGGCTGTTGAATAGGACGAGCGGTGCTTGTGAATAATCTTTTACATGCTTGTATTTTAGACACTGATAGTTGCGTCTGAGCGCGGTAGAAGGTGTGAGGACCTTCTGATATTTATTCAGCGAATTTTGCTGCGGAATCCTGTATTTCAAGGATTTTTTTTCTTGACAATAAATTCTCATCGCTCCTAAAGAACTATCTTGTTGTTTGCGACTGATTTGTTTAAAATCCTCGAACCCCAATCAACGTAACAATATTTATGGAAAAATTTTCTAGCTTGGTCATCTTGGTCAAATAAACATCATATTGCGTGCCTTCTTTACAAATACAAGTTTCATCCATTGTATTCAATAAGAGGTTTTATTTTCATTCAAATAAGAGGTTTTATTTTCATTAAGTATTCAATATTTATTACTGAAAAAGTTAAAATATAACTCAAGAATTCGTCGCTTAGTGTGGTTTCATTCAGTGTTGACCCCTGTGATAGCCCCCTACCTGGGGAAAACATCTCTTCATCTACTCGACCTAGATTTGCAGGAGGTAAGGATTGGTGACCCAAGCTAACCATAATAAAATCAATTTATTATTATTAAATATAATAATCAAAGGCAATCTTACTCTAGAGAGAAAATCAAGAGTGATATATCGTAGCCCTAAATCTTATGTAAATAAGCGCCTGAAATCCTAAACACCTAACTTTAAGTAAAGTAATCCTATGAGTCCTAACTTCCTTACTTTATTTGAATAGCTAAAGCTCGCTCTATAATTACGCGTCTAAGTTCAGATCCTTACCATAACCTCACGGCGTTCAGCAACTCAGCTTCCTTTCCTCCTTCTTCTTCACGATTACTAAACCTCCACTATATATCTACTAACTAATCTGCATATCAAGGTTTCTTCTTGAGAGGGTTGGCTGTGAAATAACTCAATTGATGGCCCCAAAGATTCCCCAAGAGGATTAGTAGGAAAAACTGAGTAAAGCCCCGTCACACCCCTCAATAGCACAGTTAATAAATTTCGGTGACAAGTACGAATTAGTACGCACTGATTGCTATACCGTACTCTTATGAAAGGGGTTACATTCTAAAAGACACGCTGACTTTAGTACCTAGGCGTAATCTTCATGATTAAAATTAAAAATCGGTTGATCTATAGGGGGAGTGGGGTTGAACTACTAATCCACATCTTTGTGAATGCCACTGACTGAATCACTATTATGCGGTTTAGAATGATTTTGGCCCAAAGTATTCTCGTCAAAATATTCCCTCTTAATAATATAATACTATTAAACTGAAAGGAATTGATTGGTCAAGGCCAAGTGTGAAATGATAAGTGTACATGCACATGTTTTCAGCTTTTAATATTGCTTTTTTCTGACATGCTGGAATACCCAGCGTAATGCAAAAGTCAACATAGAGAACGTAATCCGCAAAAACTTAATACATAAAACTGAAAGAATAATTTTAAAAAATTCACACACACGAAAAATTCACACACAGTCATTCACTGCAATACAAAAATCATTTAACTCGCCAAAAAAATCAGAAATAAAAGAATTCGGAAATCTCCAGACAGAAATAGCGACTTTACCAATTAAATTACTGTATTTATTCATATAATTGAATTTATTCCTCAGACATTTCTTGGAGCCCTGGTTAGATATAAATAAAAATAATACATCAATCGATAGTTTTAAAAAAAAGTAGTTAAATTTTTCTAATTTTGTTTGAACTCAAAAAGTACTTCACGATAAATTTCTCATTGTAAAAATATATATTTTTGAAAATTAATTCATTATTGGTGAAAGCAGGCAAGAACGATAACAAATACATACAATATTTGTTTTCAATTTATGTACCAAAAGATTTACACAGACCAGCTCTTAAAGAAATTTAAAAAAAACGTGCTATTTTGATCCTCTCTTAAGTATTAGAAGGTCTGAGTTTACTTTTAGCAAACAATTCAACACTTGCGACAAGACAAATTTCATTTCCTTTATCTAGCAAGTTAAATTTAATCAGATGGCGAAAAACCGTCTGCGTCCTTTCGTCTGTATATTAGAATTTTTATTATTCCACAAGTTTTGTGCCAATAGAGGAAGTTTAATGGGATTCGGTGTGGCGCCTTTGAATACATAAAAAGAAGTCTACGATAAAAAAATATTAAAATATTTTGATGTGTACCTTTTTTAAAATTGAAATATTCAAATTGATTCTGTTTAAGAGAAGTTCTTTTGAAACGAAGCAGAGTTTTTCTAAATACATGGCAATGTTTTGGATAGATATAAATCCCATCTTTTTTATTATTTGATAACTGTTTTTCTTTTGTATGCAAAATTTGAATATCGTTATTTTCCCATTTATAAAAATATTCACATCTATATATATAAAGGAGAAAAAAAAAGCGACTGACTCACTGACTAATCACGATATCTCCGGAACTATTAAACCTACAGACTTGAAATTTGGTAGGTACGTTCCCTTCATGGAGTAGACGTCAACTAACAACGGATTTTGCAAAGTTCGAACCCCAAGGGGCGTTACGGGGGTTTAAGGGGCGTTATAGATAAATATTTCCGTTACTAAACTATTAGATGTACAGTCGTGAAACTTGGTACACAGATTTCTTTCATAAAGTAGAGATTCCCTACATAATGATTTTTACGAAAATCGACCTGCAAGGGGCGTTGAGGGCGCTTAAGGGGCGTTATACATAATTATTTCCATTTTTAACCTATTAGACGTACAGTCTTGAAATTTGGTAAGCGGATTCCTTTCATAGAGTACAGATCCCCTACAGAATGGGGTTTGTGAAATTTGACTCCCAAGTGGCGTTGTAGAGAATTAAGTGGCGTTATAGGAAATTAACTCCTTTTTTTAAACTATTAGACGTAAAATCCTGAAATTGAGTAAGCAGATTCCATTCACTGAGTAGAGATCTGTCATAAGATGGGCTTTGTAAAAATCGCTTCCTAAGTGGCGTTGCGGGGGCTTAAGGGGCGTTATAGATAATTATTTCCATTTTTAAACTATTAGACGTACAGTCTTAAAATTTGGTAAGCGGATTCCTTTCATAGAATACAGATCCCCTACAGAATGGGTTTTGTCAAAATCGACTCCCAAGTGGCGTTGTGGTGAATTAAGGGGCGTTATAGGCAATTAACTCCTTTTTTAAACTATTAGACGTAAAATCCTGAAATTGAGTAAGCAGATTCCATTCACTGAGTAGAGATCTGTCATAAGATGGGCTTTGTGAAAATCGTTTCCTAAGTGGCGTTGCGGGGGGCTTAAGGTGCGTTATAGATAATTATTTCCGTTTTTAAACTATTAGACGTACAGTCTTAAAATTTGGTAAGCGAATTTCCTTTCATGGTGTAGAGATCCGCTACAAAATAGTTTTGGGGGAAATTGATCTCCAAGGGTCACTGAGGGGGATTAAGGGGCGTATTAGATAAATATTTCCACTTTTCAACTAATAGAACCAACTGCTTGAAAAATAGAAGGTATGTTCCGTTCATGGAATAAAGTTCCTTTTACAAAGATTTATGCGAAAACGGACCCCCAAAGGAGTGGGGTTGTGAGGGATTAAGGCATGTTATAGAAAAATTCCTGTTTTTGAATTTAACTCATTTACTTGAAATTTGTTGAGCACTTTTCTTTAGTTGAATAGAGTTCCACTAAGAATGGATTTTACGGAAATTAACTCCAGGGGCAAGCGGGGAGAGTTATTGGGGCGTATTGATAGACAAAATTCCCGTTTCCGAACTGCTAAGACTACAATAATAAAATTTGGTTTGCATGCTTCTTTTGTTGAATTGGAATCCGCTAAGAATGTTGTCAACGAGGTATTGATGATAAAAATTCCGTTTTTGCTCTGTTAGATTTAAACTTAAAATTTAGCACGCATGTTTATTTTATGGAGTAGAGATCCACTGAAAGTTGCTTTGGTGGAAATCTACTTGAATATTAGGTTAAGTGAGCGAAAAAAATCTTTCTACTTCTATTTTAGATATAAATAGAAATATTAGACATTATAATTTATGTTTTTTTATATCAAGGGGTGAGAGTGTAACAGCTATAAATATATTTTTCAATACAATCGAATTCTTAATGCTAGATATCTATAATTAATCTATATGTAAACAGTATACATATATACAACATCGTGAAATACCCAGTGAAGCGGGTGGGTTACGGCTAGTAATATATATATAAAAATAAAGAAAACAAATTCAACAGTTTTGCATGCATGTTCATTTATAAGAATAATACTCCTTCATGTAAATATTTTTAATGAAGTCTGCATACAAAATTAAAGAAAAAATAGTATACATGAATCTTTAAACATTTTACAATATATATATAATAACATGAGATTTATTTATTTATATTTACTTAGGATCTATTTTTAAAAAAATTGCAAAGTTTATACCTTTACTGCACTGCCGAATTTTAGAAAACATGCTTTATAAAACTTTATAAAAATGCCAATAGAAAAATTCGATTTTTAGAAATATTTTGTTACATCTCACCGCTGTCAAGAAATTTCCTGCTCTGTCAAACATGATATTCAGTTTCTTAGAAATGAAATTCAAACAATATTAAATCACATTTAAAAACCTAAACTGCAGTTTAAAAGATTATTAATTCTTTCTCCAGCTGAAATTCTAGGAATCGTCATTTGTGTGTGAATGAAAGAGTTAAGTGATAGTGTTTAGTCAGAGACAGCATTGAACATCTGGTCAAATAAATGTGAAGCACGCTCTGTTTAAATAGCGATTCTATGCAAGCAACTCCGAAAGCAATCTCGTTTTCTTTTAAATATGAATAAGAATTTAAAACTTGGAACAATGAATTATTATAATGTGAACGCTGTTCATTTAAACTAGGACAGATGTTAATTCGCAAAGAAATGTTTCATTGTCTGCATAGCTGTAGGTTCATACAGACTTTTCTTTTTCAGAAATTAATTAATAAGTACACATCTAGTTATACACAATGCAAAAGTAAAATAAAATAATTTTAAAATGCTACGTTATTCAATTACCAAGGTTTTTTTCAAAGCTGTGAGAAGAATAACATTAATTAGCTTATAGAAATGTTGCGCAACAGATAACGAATTAAAATTGCTTCAGACTATTTTTTGTATTCATTGAGCATTAAGATAATACTTATGAAGGCTAAACAAAGAAATGGAAATTATGGAGGGTACCTGAGTACCTCCCGCGTTTTCTCCATATTCTTAATTATTCAATTAAATTTATTTTAAAAAAAAGCTATTGTTCAATAATTATACTTAACATCTGAAAATTCTGAATATTTTGTAATTTAAGGGTTCAGGCAGGGGTTCATCCAGGAAAAATTTTTAAAAAGCGCAGAAATTATCGAAAAAATAGTAAAGGAAAATGCTAAAGCTCGAACTTTTATTTATACTTGGGGAAATACATAAAGGGTGTTTTTTTTAGAGGTATAGAACTTTAAATTGCAATAAAACAACGATGTATTATTCGATTGACATGAATTTTTTTTTATTCCAAAGATAATCTTGTGGCATTACATTTTAAATATGATTTCTGGCATAGAACTACCACGGCTGGCTCGGATGTAGTCCAATCTAGACGTCCCATTTTCGATGACATTTTCCAACCTTTGTGGCCGTATATCGGCAATAACACGGCGAATGTTGTCTTCCAAATGGTCAAGCGTTTGTGGCTTATCCGCATAGACCAATGACTTTACATAGCCCCACAGAAAATAGTCTAGCGGTGTTAAATCACAAGATCTTGGAGGCCAATTCACAGGTCCAAAACGTGAAATTAGGCGCTCACCAAACGTGTCTTTCAATAAATCGATTGTGGCACGAGCTGTGTGACATGTTGCGCCGTCTTGTTGGAACCACAGCTCCTGGACATCATGATTGCTAAATTCAGGAATGAAAAAGTTAGTAATCATGGCTCTATACCGCGATCACAATTGACTAAAACGTTGTGGCCTTCATCGTTTTTGAAGAAGTACGGACCAATGATTCCACCAGCCCATAAAGCGCACCAAACAGTCAGTTTTTCTGGATGTAAAGGTGTTTCGACATACACTTGGGGATTAGCTTCACTTCAAATGCGGCAGTTTTGTTTGTTGACGTAGTCATTCAACCAGAAGTGCGCTTCATCGCTAAACAAAATTCGCTTATGAAAATCGGGAACAACTGCAATCTCGTTTTGGGCCCATTCGACGAATCTACGCCTTGCTTGATGATCGTTTTGATGAATTGCCAAACCAAACTGAGAATAAATCACTTGACAGCTGTTAAATCGGTCGCCATCTTGGAAAGTAATGCCAACTTAAACTTCTATACCTGGAAAAAAAAACACTCTTTACTAGTGATCAAAGAAGATTTTCACTTTCGGATAATTACCATCAGAACTAAAAGAATTAATTAAGAAATTGTAATGAAATTAGGTATGTAAACTACATTTCTTTAATTTAAGGCCCGTGTTGTTTAATTCCAAACACACACACACCACACACATATGGCAAAATTTTCTTCCATTATTTTATTAAAAAATCAAACCATGCAACATGTAGAACCTTCGGCTTAACGTACACCCCCGCATTGCGGGGAGGGGGCAGGGACTCTAAGAGGCGCAATAATTGATTGACGCTAAGTACGTATTTCGGCTTGGGGCCCTAAACTTGGGTTTGCAGGGGGCCCCCAAATATATATATGTTTTCTCCATTACGCCACTGTGTACAACATCTACTAGAATAAAAATATAAAATTAAACGATAACGTTACATACAGCAATCGATTAAATAACAATAAATCGGAAGGAAAATTATCTTTGCCACAGTCCCAAACGAAATGATTAATTATTTCTTTTTTAGAAATTTAAATTTCCCTATGAGATAGCGAAGAGGCGCTTAAAATTCCCTTTCGTAGGGATTACCAAAAAACTGTGGTATAAGTTGCCACAAGGTACATAGCTTGATACCATAGAATAAAAAAGAATACCAAGAGTTATGATACACACGAAATATCACATGAACGGTCAATTTGTGCAGGAAATTCTAAAAAATAGGTTGTCAAGTGGAAAGTGTGACGTCGGCTCATTAGCAGAACACTCCCCGACAATACTTGTCAAAATTGATGTACGGGGTGAGCAAGATGTTCAGATGGGACATTGTATCTTCCAAAAAAACCCGGCTGTTCTTCTCTCATGCCTGGGGGATAAAAGATGTGAGCTGATTTAAAAAATGGCTTTGATGTCACCCCACCTTTTTTTTTCTTCAACATCCAGATGATTTTAGTTTTAGCTATCTATAGAAAGAACGCTCCTGTGAATAGTCTCTTGTTGGGTCACCCTCGCGCATGTGGGCCGCGAACGATTTGAATGAAGAGGAATGTCGGTCTGTCGTGATAAAGACAAATCCTCAGTGTCGATGTACGAGGGCGATTTGTAGCCTTCCAGATGGTAAACTATATACGGCGTCGGAGTTGGCTTCAAACGCGTCGACCTGTTGTCTCCTAGCATACTGGAATGTGACTAAGTGAGGAGAGATGTGTGCACAAATCTGGTACACTCGCCAATCAGAGATGATTGGGGGCGTGAAAGAGGCCCGCCCAGGCAGTTTGAAGGGTCGGCTCGCAAGTTGACGCGACCTTCTCTATCTTCTTCAGTTTTCGGCATTACCTTCTAATTCAGTTTTTTTCTTCCTCGAAGGAAGTCAATTGAGAAGCTTGAGGTTACGGGTGCAGCCGCATCTCAAGCAGCAAGGGAGACGAACATCACAGACTTTAGAAAGATGGGAGTGCCGGAGACGGTGGAGCAACGGTTGGAATGAATTGACGTTGAACTGGAACTTTTCTACAGCGAAAGGCTATGAACATCATCAAGTTACTAATGAATATACTGTTATGTTTATTTAATCTGGAATCAAATGCCTTTTAGGCTAATAGCTGTGCGAGCTTCACGCTACCCAGTAAGAAAGTAATCTTATTGGCTCACTTCGCTACAGAAGAAAAACATATATTGGGAAATGTGGTCACCTCTTATAGTTATACTGCTTTCTCAATGTGTTAGAAATGGGACAGCTCATTGTAGCACTCGGTTTCCCTTTTCCAAGAAAACAGTTTTTAGGTCTAATAGAGGGGGAGGGCAAATTGTAATTGTTCTAGAAAAAAACATCTCAAAAACGCTCTATAGGGTTAAATTTTTTAGATCTGGATGGCCAATAAATCCAATGAATATTCTCGCTTTCTAGAAATTCGTGGTCCTGATGAGCCCTGGGTGAACGTGCATTGTTATCCATAAAAAATTAAATTAGGACTAATGCATTCCTGAAAAGGCAAACATTGAACTATTTTATCCCTATACGTTGTATCCCATGATCAAATGTCGTGGGTTTCTTAGCGATGAGGCTCCAATGATGGTTTAGTGGTATATTTAATCACGATCACAAATATCACACACAACATCAAGTTAAGTTACACTTTGTACAAATTTTAGATGAAAAATAATAAATCTCCCAAATTTTTGACATTTTTAGAAAAAACAAAAATGGGCTAGGGTGGCATCCATCACATCTACTTTCGGTACATACAAAATCTCGTGTAATGACTTCACACAGCTCTGGGATAAACTATTTATTTCTCAGTAAGAAAATCATCAAAAAAATATTCTATCACAGTTAATTAGCAAAAGGGTCCACAGATTTTAAGTCTCTTTCGCTGCAATGTCTCATATCTCTCGCATAAAATAATGTCCTAAATTGACACTCTAGAGGAAAGTTCTATACAAAGGATACGTAAAAAGGGTTCACTTTCGGTAATTTCACACCGAGTCTGAGTGAGTTCGCTGGCTCCAAATCAAACGTGCTCCTTCGAAATTTCCACCGTTCCAAAATCCGACTTACTTCGCGGACTCAGGTATAGCTGTATCACCAGTCTTTAGCTACAGGGGTCTCCAGTCCGGTTCCCTCACGTAAAGTTTCTCCGGTTCAGAATCCGCCGTACTTCGCGGATTCACTATCGTTTTCTCTACCGCTGAAGGGACCTCACCGGCTCCTTGATCAATTCTCTCGCTGGAGGGGCCTCCAAAAACGGTTCCCTCAAATCCAGTCCTCTTCGTGCTCTCTCGCTCTCCCCATATACCTCTCGTCTCTCACCTCCTAATTTCTTCTTTGATCTCTTGTTCTTATGCCGCCCTTGTCGGTCTCGGCCCATTTGATCTCTTGCCCGTTGGGCGTCGATGGCTCAATGCACATTGTAAGTTTTCAGACACGCTGTCGTCACCGAATCGTGAGAAAACGAAAGCACAATGTTACGGTGTCTCTTTTTGACGGTCGGGACAGCCTGGGAAAGAGGGTCCAAATCTTTGACCACCCAGTTACGAAATTCTTTCCCAGCAATTAAGGAAATGTTTTCAATTTTCCCACGTCAGTCGGCCCCTACTCTTGGCAATTAGGGGGAAGAAACCTGCTTCATCACACTCGCAACTTAGCTCGCTGGCGGAGCTTAACAACATCTCTCTTTTGAGGTACAATCACAGAATTCTCAAATCTCCACACTAAGCTCGCTGGTGGAGCTCAACCTCTCTCTTCGAGGTACAATTACCGAATCTTCTCTGGTGTGGCACTCGCGCAGGTGCGGTCCTTAGGATCAGTCCTCGTTGCCACCTAGCGTTCTGAATGTTGTCTAGAGTTCGCCTTTGTCTAAGACAGCGATGCTCAACCTGCGGCCCACCGGGCCTTTTTGAGTGGCCCGGTCAGGGCCCATTGCTCTGAGAAATTCATTTATTTATGAAAATTTGGTGGGAAATTCTTTGTGAAAAAATCAAATGTATACATTTTGCTTTTTGCTGTCGATGACGTATGGGTGTGAATTGATACATTTTTTTTTTTCTGATTTGTGATAATAGACAACAATGAAGTAGCAACCATTTTATCAGTGGAACTAATTTTTATTTATCTTTCATATCGTACAAACGAAAAATATTCGAAGAAAATATTTTGTTTCAAGGCGAGTGGGAAGTTGACTACTTTGTAGGGAAAAACAAGCAGGGTTCAGAAATTGTTTGATTTGTCACGAAAGCGTATTCAAAAAATACCAATAAACTGAAATCCTTCAATGACATTTTTCCTCGAAGATCTCTTCCAAGAGACGATAGATAAGCTTTCTTGAATAATTTTTACAACAGCAAAAAGTGTTTTGTCGGTGGTAATGTCACAGCGATAACAAAGGCACCCAATGAAAATTGTTATATTATAGGTAACAGTGGCGCACACAAGAAGGGGTCCTCCCAAAGCCTTTGATTTTTTTTCCGATTGATTATAATTCTAAGAGTATAGTACGTAAAATTTAATTAGTTACTTGTTATTAATGATTAATTTTATTAATTAATGCTAATTATATATATATTAAAAAATTAGTTTTTACTGTGTTTTGTTCCCGAAAATCGACAAAATCAAAAGGAGCATGATACAAGAATGGTGAATTTTCAACCCTGGACCCCCCTGAAAAATTCCTGTGTGTGCTACTCATTGGTAATCATAAATGAAACCGTTTACTGATGCAGATATTGTGATTCTTAAATGCTTCCAATTTAGAAAAATTCAATGACAAAAATAAAAAATAATAATTAAAAAAAGCAAAATAAGAGTTTTAATATTTTGATCCATTTCCACATTTTAAATTGTCCATGTTATCTTGGTCTTTCAGCATTCCCCCCTTCCCTCCATTAATCCTCAAGTTGTCGCCCATCCGGTATAGTGGTTAGCGATGCTGATTGCTGTACCACTGGAACTGGTTTCGAATCCCGGAGAAGACATGGATGTTTGTAAATGTATATATAGTGCCTTCATGGCATGGGGGTACATTAAATAGCCATCGAGCCACAAGTCATCTCGTGAGGTTGGTGGAAGGGGAAGAGAGGTGGGAGTCCCCTGACCACCCCCAGGGTGTTCTCCCTCAAAATTGGGGTGAAACCGAGCTAAATCGTTCTGTCACCTGTATGGTGCTCAAAGCTGCGGTTAACGACATGCGTCACTTAGCCCTTTGCCATGATGAATTTCGTGGGCCTGGCCTTTGCCGATCAGGTGGCATTTGTAACAACAATCCTCACGTTGCGGCCTGCGTGAAATAACTAACATATGTATGCGGACCGGCAGAAAAAAAGGTTGAGTACCCCTGGTCTAAGACATTATCCTGTCCAACATGATGACTGCCAAAATCTCTCAATAAAATTTCGATTGCTCTTTCTGGGATGTTGCAGGACATGTAAAAGATTCCTGGTTTTCCTTGTGTAATATTGCTGTACTATATATATATATATATTTTTAAGTTATATTAAATATTTCTATAAAAAATATTTCACAATTACTTTAAAACTTTATATAATTTTTGCTCTTTTTTAAACTAATTTATTGAGTCATTATTGACATATAATATCAGTAGCTTAATTTTTAAGAAAATATTTTAATTTTTTATATGAATTGTATTTATTGAAAGAAATTAAATTTATCTTATAAAGCAATTTTATTTAAAAATCAATGTTTTTCTCACACACAGTCTTACATTTGAACGCCTTTCTGATAAATATAATTTGCGTGTGTAGTAAAAAATTTTAATTGAAAAAGAAAAATATATGATCGAGGGTGAATTATTTTAGAATATCTTCAATAGTTTTTCATTGAGCACAAGATTAATATTAAATAACTTGTTTTTGTTGAATACACTAGCACAGTATAAATTACGTAAAATAGCAGAAAATAAATTTAAGATCGTTGTTAGAGGAGTTTTTGATATTATACTTAAAATTCCTCATACTTTTCAAATAATCTTTTTTTTTGTTGTTGTTGTTGCGTATCTCTCTCTTCAGTTTCAATTTTTTCCCCGGTAAAATTACTATTTATGTAAACAGGGGCATAGAATTTCAAAACTTCTTCAATATTTTTTCTCAATTTAAGTTTAACTTCGGTATAAAAAAATTCTGTTCTTTTAGTATGCTTATATATACTCAAAACTTTTTTTTCTATAAAAACACTTAAGAAATAAATGCATAATTCCATTTCCTTGTGGAGTAAAAATATTTTAAATTATAATATACCGTATACATCAACATAAAAGTTAATAATTTAATGCTCTCTGCTCATTCGTTAATGTTAGACTAAAAATAATAAAATTTAAAAAACTTAAATAACAGTCTTTTTGTATTTCACATACATTGGATGATACAGATATGCATAAGGATAATTTGAATCTAACAGCAGTTGAACAAAAAATACATATAATCATGAAAAAGGGCAAACTTAATGTGTGTTATGATGCTCATATGAACTGATCCTCCGAAATTTCAAATTAAAATTTGAAAAGAAAGAATATTTTGATTATATACTGTGCTTTTCTTGTTTTCTTACAAAAGTAGTTTCCTGTAAAATGCATTTTTTACGAGCGGTGAAATAAGGTACATAACATCTCAATATATGAAAATTTAAAGAGATTTATTACAAATTCCAAGAATTTAAACCACAGAATTGTTCCTTTTTTAACAATTTGCTGTATTTAATCAATTACAGAAATAGTGTTATCAGTTAAAAATATTGCAAACGTATTTATACATTCAAATAAATCTAATATTATATTATAATGATTCAACTACCAAACGATTTATAAGAAAGCACATAAAATTAACCAGCCAAACGATATTTTAATGGTGCGTTCTTTTAACTTATATAACAAAATTCTACAAGAGACTTCGTAAGAAATCGAAATATTGTGTTCGTAAGGATTGCGAAATATTCCAATACGGCATTCTAAAATCAATACACCAAATTTAGACTCCTGTATTGAAGAAACTTGAGTAGTTGGAATATGACGCTGTGTATTTTCGCAGATTTGTCAGCTGTGATACTGTTAGTAGTTACAGCTGTGCTTCATAAAATAGCAAATATGTGCTCAAGTGTAATGGATTAAGTGGTTAGAAATCTTTTCTTTTTTTCTGTTCTAATAAAGTTATTGTATCTGCTTTTTTCTCTTTTACCGATTAATATCAGTTCTTTTGAGATTGAATGTGTGTAGAATATAGTTACAATTAAATATAAATTTAATTTAATTTAATTCTGTCTTATAAAAGTTTGTTGTATCCAGCTAAAATAAAATAAATATAGTATTATAGTACATATAATAAATGAATAATATTATAGTAGAGATTAAGTAAAAAAAATTATATTGTTAATATAAATTAATTTTCATCTATTTATTTTTTAAAAAATCTATTAATAATTTTTAAAAGAAACAATTAAAAAGGTTTTGTTGCAAATTCCTTTTACATTGTTAGAATTACTCTTAACTCGTGTTGCAAAATATATACATTTGTTTATTTAGGTAGCATAAAACCTAATGAAAAAGAATGATTTAAAAATTGAGCGGAAAAGTACAATTTGAAAATTGAAGGTCAATAATAATTAGTTTTTTAAAAATTAGAATATATTCGAGTAAAAATCCAGTATAATAAATGATTTATAGAATTTAATTTTTCTTTTAAAATTATAACAATTGTTATAGCTCGAAAATTAATTTTAGTTTTAGCTTAATATTAGATTTTTTTTTTTAAATATTTCTCGAATAATTTAAAGCATTTTTATTCTTTAATAGAACGATAAATTCGTAATAAAAAATCCTCACTAATTATTTTAAAACTTGTAATAATGAGAGAAAAGTTCGAAAACCTGAAATTGTATTCTGAAAGACAATGTATATGTGATGAATGTATTCAAACATAATATTCTGAATTCAGACAAATATTATGTTCATGTAAATGTTCATTTTCGAATCTATATTAAATTTATGTATCGCGTTAAAAGTCGAATAGTGAAATGTAACAACTTCTTTTTTATTTTGAATTAATGTGAGTTTTTGGTATTAATTACTTTCAATTCTCCCCTCTTCAAGATTAAAATTTACACATAATTTTGTTTCTGGTTTTACACTTAAATTCACTAGATGTTTGCTATTTTACATTTCTGATTGTAACACGTTGATGTATCTTAAATAGTTATGAAACACATTTTTATTTTAAATAACAATAATAATAATTCAGGATTATCGTTCATGATCCTTCTTAAAATTTAATAAATTGTAGGTATTTTTATTTACTTCAAAAATGAAAAAGTAATGCAAACTACTTCATAGTTTCCAACTTTTGACTGTGCTTAGTTTGATTTACAGGGTACTTACATATTATACCATCGACAAATTGCGCCAAATTATTCGAAAAATGTCGCCAAATGCGGTCATTGTTATTATTTGTGTGTTCGAACATGAGCTGTAACGCTTTCAAGTTGCCCATCCGGTATAGTGGTTAGCGACGCTGACTGCGGTGCCGTAGGGTCTGGGTTCGAATCCCGGAAAAGACATGGATGTTTGTATGTATAGTGCCTTTGCGTCATGGGGGTACTTTAAATAGCCTTCGAGCCGCAAGTCCTCTCGTGAGGTTGGTGGAACGGAAGAAAGGTGGGAGGTCCCTGGCCACCTCAGGGTTTCCTCCCTCGAAATTGGAGTGGAGCTGAGAAAAATCGTACTGTCATCTGCATGGTGCTCAAAGCAAAGGCTAACGTAAAAAGCTAGCCCTTAGCCGTGATGGATTTCCCGGGCCTCCATCTGACATGGTCAGACAGGTGGCATTAGTAACAACAACACTATTATCTGTATATCACAGCTTTCAGCAACGTCTTTTGATTTGAGGAACTTGGGCAATGGTATAATACATAAATACCGTTTTTTCCTAGTCCACACCAATATCAAAATTTTTGGCGATTTTCTCTAAATAAACAACACCAAAAAAACTAAGCCACAACAAGCACAAATTTTGATTTTATAAATGATTTAAGAATCCGTATAATTTGATCCTATTTACATTATTTATTTCTGATTCTTTACATATGAAATAATACATCGAAATGAAAATGAAATATATTTTCCACTAGAAAAAAAATGGACTATTATGAAATAGATTGCGATATTTCAACCGCCGCATTATACAATTCTATCTCCAACAGATGAGGAGTGTAATGTGTAAGACATGAAAGACAGAGTATCAGGCTGTATGGAGAATATAATTAAAGAGTGCTTTTTTTCCAGGTATAGAAGTTTAAGTTGGCATTACTTTCCAAGATGGTTGACCCATTTAACAGCTGTCAAGTGATTTATTCTCAGTTTGGTTTGGCAATTCATCAAAACGATCATCAAGCAAGGCGTAGATTCGTCGAATGGGCCCAAAACGAGATTGCCGTTGTTCCCGATTTTCATAAGCGAATTTTGTTTAGCGATGAAGCGCACTTCTGGTTGAATGGCTACGTCAACAAACAAAACTGCCGCATTTGGAGTGAAGCTAATCCCCAAGTGTATGTCGAAACACCGTTACATCCAGAAAAACTAAACTGTTTGGTGCGCTTTATGGGCTGGTGGAATCCTTCTTCAAAAACGATGAAGGCCACAACGTTACAGTCAATGGTGATCGGTATAGAGCCATGATTACTCGATTTAAAAGACTTTTTCATTCCTGAATCGAACAATCATGATGTAAGCCAGGAGCTGTGGTTCCAACAAGACGGCGCAACATGTCACACAGCTCGTGCCACAATCGATTTATTGAAAGACACTTTTGTTGACTGCCTAATTTCACGTTTTGGACCTGTGAATTGGCCTCCAAGATCTTGTGATTTAACACCGCTAGACTGTTTTCTGTGGGGCTATGTAAAGTCATTGGTCTATGCGGATAAGCCACAAACGCTTGACCATTTGGAACGACAACATTCTCCGTGTTATTGCCGATATACGGCCACAAATACCTTGATCCTTGGCTAAATGTTGGAAAAAGTCATCGAAAATTGGACGTCCAGATTGGACTACATCCGAGCCGGCCGTGGCAGTCCTATGCCAGAAATCATATTTAAAATGTAATGCCACAAGATTATCTTTGGAATAAATAAAAAATCATGTCAATCGACAGGTTCTATTGTATAAAATACGAAAAATATATGTCTTTTAAGACCAGTATTAATTTATGAAACGTGAAACCTGGTTCATGTCTGGGACAGATGAGAACATAAGTATCTACTAAAGGAAGATTTTAAGATTTATTTTTGGAGGAATTGAGGAAAATGGAACGTGGCGAAGGAGATCAAATTTCGATCTCTATCAATCACATAATGAATCTGATATTGTTACCTTCATCAAAACACAACGAATTAAATGAACAAGTCACGTTGTCATTATGAACGAAGACCGCAACACTATAAAAAAGTCTTCAATGCTCAACCAATTGGCCCACGAAGAAAGGACAGATCAAATCTTAGATGGATTGATGGTCTAGAAAAAGATATCATAGTTTTGAGAAATAAGAATTGGAGAACACTGGAAGGAAGAAGGCTGGCCTGTGGAAAAGGCTTTTTGAGAAGGCCAAAGCCCACCCTGAGCTGTCGAGTCACTGAGGAAGGAAATGTTCATTAGTTGAATTCTATTCTATTATATGCAAGCGAAAAAACACACAGAAAAATCCAAGGGAATTTACGTTTTATTTCTCAGAAAAAAATATCCAGTTATTTTTCTAGAAATCCAATGGCTCCATTTATTGTGCAGTATTCAAGTAATAAAAACTGCCATAACTTAATTCAGTGTCAATGTCAAGTATTATAAAAGTTAGCATTAGATGGGAGAAAGATAATAGAGAGAGTGTAGTTCACTTGATTCAGCTGGTTGTATTACGTGCGAGGAAATTATTGACACAACAAGCTTCGAAGAATGCCATTCTCAAGGTTGCGAAATGGATCGAAAAAGATATAAATTACAGTAATGAAACTACGAACGCATTGTCATTCGTAATACAGCAATCAGGATATAGTAATATAAATCAAAAAAAAATTTCCCCTTTTTCCTTGATTTAGAGTATATGCTTTAACAAGTAATATACAAAAAAATTTTTAAGTCAATTCCAAATTAGATCAACAAAGAAATTTTTTTAATTTTAATTACTTTTTATGAAATAGTTACAATTAACATAAATATGTATATACATATGACAGAATAACTATATTAAGTGGCAAAATAGAAAGCGATTTTCCTTTCTATATACGCTGTTGGATTATATTTTTTGTTACTATTTATTCATTCATTAAATTTAATTTTTCTAGTAAAATAGTATAGTAAAAGAGAAATCACATTCTCAAAAATTAGGCTATCCCACGAAAGCACGACCTTTGGATTAGAAGTCCAACGCGCGCGCTACGGGGACACAACAGACGACATTCCTTTCTATATAAGTTGTTGGACTATTATTTTTGTGTGTTACTATTTACTCATTTTTTAAATTTAATTAATGGATTAATATTTAAAAAAACTGTATTAACATCAAGTGTCATCCATTACAAATTTTAAAAAATGTATTTCAACTTGAATGGATGAATAAAAAGTATTTTATTAATGATTGAAAATTTGAACAAGATAAATGGTAGATTAAGAAAATGCTTATTTTTATAATACAATTAATTTTCATTCAATAATCGGTGCTATTTTCTATATGTAAGGACAACTTAATTGCATTAAATACAAAATATGGACGAACATATGGGTTTTAAGCTTTAAAAACATTTGTGTACAGTATTTTTAAAAAAAATATATGCATTATTAAATGTTTAATTTTGCTAAAAAATTGCTTTTTTAAAACATGTTATTTCTCTATAAGATTGAATCCCATTAATGAAATCGAGAGCTTTATTGAATAACAATTAATGGTTACCCGCCTGCTTCTCTGAGTATTTTATGATGTTGTTTACATACTAATCATTGATGTCTTAGTCCTAGGCATAAGCTTTCGATTCAGTGGCGTAACGGAGAATATTAAGTCCTCCTGCTAAGTCAGATTTTGTGCCCCAAGCCGGATTTTGCAAAGGGTACGTACTTTGCGTCAGTCAGATTTTGGGCCCCTTAGAGTCTGGCTCCCCCCCGGCAATGTGGGGATGTACGTTACGCCACTCGTTCGATTGTATTGGAAATTATTCTTATAACTCTTACAGCTCTTGATTTAAATAGGACAGGACTTGTGTGAATTTCTAAAGTTGAAGTAGAATGATCATTTGCGCCCCCCCCCCCGGCAATGTGTGGGTGTACGTTACGCCACTCGATCGATTGTATTGGAAATTATACTTATAACTCATACAGCTCTTGATTTAAATAGGACAGGTCTTGTGTGAATTTCTAAAGTTGAAGTAGAATGATCATTTGCGCCCCCCGGCAATATGGGGGTGTACGTTACGCCACTCGTTCAATTGTATTGGAAATTATTCTTATAACTCTTACAGCTCTTGATTTAAATAGGACAGGTCTTGTGTGAATTTCTAAAGTTGAAGTAGAATGATCATTTGCGCCCCCCCCAATATGGGGGTGTACGTTACGCCACTCGTTCAATTGTATTGGAAATTATTCTTATAACTCTTACAGCTCTTGATTTAAATAGGACAGGACTTGTGTGAATTTCTAAAGTTGAAGTAGAATGATCATTTGCGCCCCCCCCGGCAATGTGAGGGTGTACGTTACGCCACTCGATCGATTGTATTGGAAATTATACTTATAACTCATACAGCTCTTGATTTAAATAGGACAGGTCTTGTGTGAATTTCTAAAGTTGAAGTAGAATGATCCTTAATGAAGTAGAACATCCCTTAAAAAGGATTTTCGCAAAACCCCTTTTTAGTGGATCTCTACTTGACAAAGCATGCATACTTCCAAATTTCAAGTCTAAATCTCATACTTCAAAAAAGAAAAATTCTTTTTATCAATAAATCTCGTATTCCTTTGAGAGTCGATTTCCGTAAGACCCGTTCTTTTATAGCGGATCTCTATTTAACAAAAGAACATCCTTACCGCATTTTAAGTATTTGCGTCCAATAGTTCAGAAAGGAGAATATTTGTCTGTAATGTTTTAACCCTCTCAACCCTTCTTGGGAAGTTGATTTTTCCAAAACCCTTTTTGTGTGTAGCGGATCTTTGCTCCATGAAAGGAACATGCCTGCCAAATTTTGAGTATGTAGAAAAAGTAAGAAAAACGGAGATATTTATCTATAACGCCTCTTAAGCCATCGCTACGCCCCTTGGGGGTCGATTTTCGTAAAATTTGTTCTTAGTGGATCTTTACTCCAGGGAAGGAACATACCTACCAAATTTCAAGTCTGTTGGTCTAATAGTTACGGAGGAATCGTGATTAGTTAGTGAGTTTTCTCTCTTTGATATTTATAGATAAATCCATAAATTCTTGCTAGAAGTTTTTTATGGATCAAAAGTAATTGCTTAGAAATTTTTTTTTTTGGTGGAAAGAATTGAAAGTTGCTGATTAAAACTGAAATATGTGACAGTTATTTCTTTTCTTTTTCGAAAAAACTAGTCGTTAGTTGATAGTAATGTTTAATTAATTAGAGTAGAAATTAATTCCAGTAAGTTCCTGTAACTATCAGATGCAATCTTTTTAATAGTTCATGGGAACTAAGGAAGTAAGAAATCATTTTCCAGAAAACAGAAGAAAAGAAATATTGTGATGCACTGTACAGAAAACTGTGTCACATCCTGTACGTAGTCAAAACAAGGATTTGAGTGTTTAGTTCTTCCTGTTTGAGGGGAAAAAACCCAAAGTTACATTTTTACATTGTTTTATATAACTATATAGACTGAAAACAAATATGCGTATTCTTTTTTCCCTTCTTTCTCCTGAAAAATATTGCACACGATATTTTTGTTATCTTTTTCTGCCACTATTATAGAGAAAGAAAAAATAGAATAATACTACTAATAAAAGAATGAGATGAATTCATTCTCTTACTTCCCCCTAAATTGTTAAAAACTTCCAATCCTGTTCTTACTTTTCGACATTAACTTGTTCTAAAATATGGAAGTGCATTTGACACTTAACTTAATATATTTCTCATTAAAATTTTATTCTTACTGTATTAGTGGAACTTTTTCAAATAATTTTCATTAAAGTGAAAAAAAAAAAAAAAGCTCATATGAATTGTTTCTTATTTACTCTGTATAATGCATATTGGAGATTAAGCTTAATAAAAAATAATGACAAATATTGGAAGAAAACAACTAGAAGGAATGGAACATTTCCGCAAAAAATTGACCGAGTATTTACAGAAATTCTACGAATCAAGAACATTTATGCTGATACTAAATTGATTTCGTCTAAATCTAGATATATATTATAAATGTGAAAGTTTGTGTGGATGTTTGGGGGTCTTTCACGTAAAAAAACAACTGAATGGATTTTAATGAAACTTTACAGTAATATAGCTTATACATCAGAATAACACATAGGCTATAATTTATAGCATAGGCTATAATTTATAAAGATATTGTGTGAAGTGTCCAAAATATAACGACATTTGTCAAGTAAGTAGGAAAAAATTCTGCCATCTGCAAGCAATTCTGGCGTGCGCTGCAAAAAACACCAGCGACTGCATATATCTATCTTTTATTTGTGAAGAACCTTTTTTTGTTTTGGCTACGCAAGGCGCTCGCTTCTAATTAATTCCTGTGATCAGCATAATCCCTAATTTTTTTTGATTTCAGAATAAAACTAAGTTTTGAAGGGAGAGGTTGTTACAAATCTCTCTTTATTTGAATGGTTTTTTTTATGATTTTATTATGAATATTTGGTAGTAAGAAATTGATCTTTTTTCAAAATAAATGCTTTTATCGGTTCTGGTACTTAAAAATAAATAAACTTTCTCATTCACACTACATCATTTGGACAAACTTTCAAAATTTGTTTGTGTGGTTAGTAGTTAATTATAACGCCATAATTTTAATTGAATTGGCAGATATTGCATTTTTAAGTATAAAAATAATTATAACTACTGTACAGTATTTTTTGGAGTGAGTGATTATTAACGTCGCACTGTTCAGCTACACGAGGGCTTTTGGCGACGGACCACGTAATTTTGAACCATGGTCAAGTGACGTGGACGACACCTGAGCTGGCACCCCCTTCTCCTAACTACCACACCACACCAATTTAGCAGGAATATTCTACCAATACTTAGCTGGAATATTCTTTGAAATCCACTCTTCCAAGATATATGGCAGCACGGGTTCTATGATGAGTATTTTAGCGGGGAAGGCGAATAGTTTTGCAGTAGATATGCGTTTTCAGCTGACGGCGTTTTCAGCGGATTGCAAGGATTATTATTTTTGTCCCGAAAAAATAGTTTGTCAAAATTTTAGTGTCTTATGTTTTTGTATGTTAATGAAGACCTTAGAAAACGATTTGACTATTTATTTTAAGTGAACGGTGTATATAATTAATTTTACAGAGGAATATCTTTAATTAATTTATTAGCTCTAACGGATTAAATTTCCCAAAGTGGAGTATTCTGTTTATGCATATCCCTTAATTTTCAATGTAGTGATCCAAAAAGAAAATATTGTATGAAAAAAACTGCAGTAAATCATAATGCGTTGGATAAAGTATTAACGTGCATCGCTTCCCTACACGGCGGGTCTTACAAAGCTCTAATAAAGCTGGAGCTATGAAAGTAGCTAGACATTTGCCAACTTGACTCTATCGTTATCATTTCGCTGTGTTTTTTTATTGAATCGCCATTATAGCCATTATAATTTAAGAAACGGCGTTGCTTGCGAATATTACAATTTTAACATAAAATAAATACAACAGAAAGTAATATTAATGTATTACACTTTCAGATATAAATTATTTACACTATTTTAAGCGTTCATTACACAAAACTTTTAACAATGTGTTACTTTTGCTGAGCAGAGATCAGCTTAGGGAGGTATTTATTTTCAAAAATCGACCCTCAAGAATGTTACGGGGAGTTATAATTAAAAAAAAATCCTTTTTATCTGCTATTACATCTACATACTTAAAATTTAAAAAAGGTGTGTTTTCTTTCTTTCTTTTTTTGTTTAGCTGAGATATGCAAAAAGCTTTTTTTATTGAATTTGCAATTCACGTAAAATTAACTCATTAAGAACTTCTTCATCCTCCAATCTGTGCTGTTTAATTTTTCAGTTCACCCTTGCGAAGAACGGGTATACCAGCTAGTAATTAATATTTCGTTTGCTTTTTATTTTTATCTCTAACATCGTTTGATAAAGTTTTTCTGTGATTTAATTTTCTTTACAAAAAATTAATCAAACATTAAAAAACAAAAACAACCGAATCTTTTTTTTTTGCGCGCGAATAGTAAGAACACGTTTTTTTAGAATTATAACATTAAGAGTGTTGATAACTCCAACACTCTTAAGCAGTGGGCTTACGGGTCTCTAGCACAATAACACTTTATTTTTGCAACCACTGTTCACACACACACACATTCGTTTCTAAAAACACAATACAACACACACTCAACATTTTTAATTACACAGATGGCGCTTCGTATGCCGTGAACTGACAAAGAGTAAGCGATTTTTAAATTGCCAATGACTTTTTTTTTCTTTTTGTTATTTACAGACTTTATTTGCTATAAATAAACATTACGTACTTAATTTTCTAGATCTTAAGCAAACCAATATTTTCCTTTTCATCCATAATGAATATTCATGTCAAACAATAAAAATTTAAGCATTTATGTATACAAATTTTGTGTTAGAAGTCACAATTTTAATAAATATTTATTTTTAATTATTTATATGTTTCTAAATTATTGTATTGCTTTTATTTCATTTATTTTGTTTTACATTAATTCTTTCTTCAATTCTTGTTCTTGCACGTTCTGTAACATACATTGAAAAATTACTAAAATTTCCCATAACTTATTTTCTGCCTTATTGTTTTCAAATTAATCTGCATTATTGTTTGCTTTATTCTGTAATTTAAAATCCCACTTACCACAAATATTCAGTATTTTCATTATTAATAGTTTTTTCTATCTCTTATAAATGAGAAAAGCGACTCATTCATCATCACGATATCTCCGGAGCTATTAAACCTACAGACTTGAAATTTGGTAGGCATGTTCCTTTCATGGAATAGAAATCCGCTATGAACGGGATTTTGTGAAAATCGACCTCCAAATGGAGTTGCGGGGGATTAAGTGGCGTTAGCCCTTTCATCGAGTAAAGGGTTACAAAAGGGTTATTGAGAAAATAGAACTCAAAGGGGCGTTGCGAGGGGTTAAGGGGAATTGGAGATAAATAAACACCGCTGGTTACCGTAAATGCAACACCAAGAAAGACAAGAGATAGCACAACAAAATTTATTTTGTAGATACCATGTTGACCAAGTATCAAATGATTAAATTTATAGACTTCTGTGAAGTGTGTTTCCTGCCAGAATCAGTAGCCAGAGTAGCCGCCATTGTTGGAGATCACCGCTGCCACACGCCTCGGCATTAATTCAAAGAGACTTTGGATGTGTTCTTGGGGTACAGCACGTTGCCAAAGTTGATCTGGGGTGGCAGCTGGGGGTGTAATCTGGGTCAATCGTTGAGCAACCATGGACCACATGTTTTTTATCGGTGAAAAATCCGAAGAGCGAGCCGGCCAGGGAAGCAATTCAATATGGTGATTGACGAAGAACCTTTGGACAATGCGTGCCACGTGTGGTCGCGCATTATTCTGTTGAAATATGGCTGTGGCCAAGTCCTGAAGGTAAGGAAGGACAACTGGCTTCAACACCTCGGAGATGTAGCGCTGGCTGTTTAAAGTACCAGCAATTCGTACTAGAGGAGTGCGAGCGTTATATCCAATACCGCCTAATACCATAATACTCGGTGCAGGACCAGTGTGTCGGTGCATAACGCAGCTGCTCAGTATCCTCTCTCCATGGTGTCTCCAGACTCGAATCTGATAATCGTGGTGTTGAAGACAGATGCGTGACTCATCAGTAAAGACAACTTCATTCCATTCTGCCGCCCACATCCTTCTTTCATCGCACCACTGCCGGCGGAGACGTCTGTGATTCTGCTTCACGAGTAGACCAAGCAATGGACGTCTTGCGGACAGACCACTCTGCTGTAAACGGCGTCGAATGGTACACGCAGACACTGAATGATACGTTACAGACTCAATATGCTGTGCTACGGTTCGTGATGTGACTGGGCGATTCGTCACTATCATGCGCACAATTTGTCTGCCCTCACGTGAAGTGGTGCACTGAGGTGGATGCGATCGACCACGTCGATCCTGCATCCAATGGTCACATATCCGCATTACAGTTGTTTGGTTTCGTCCAACACGGCTACCGATTTCCCTGAAAGATAATCCACAATCTCGGTAGGTCACTATCCTTCCTCTGTCGAACTCGGATACTTGATCAAAAGCTGATCGCTGTTTTCTACGAGACATAAATGATCATTTTTTGAAAAAACCACAAGAAAAACACAATTTCCGAACTTGAAATCGTCGAAATCTCCAAGCCTTAAATAGCGCTTTGAGGTGGTTCTACAGGCGCGCGTGATGTGTGTCTGCGCTGAAATTCTAATCATTTGCATATCTCACCTCCGCTAATGCATGTTGTAAATTTCATGTTAATTGCATGCTTCCTTCAGGATGTTGCATTTACGGTGGCCATCAGTGTATTTCTGTTATTGAATTTTTATTCCTACAGACTTGAAATTCGGCCGACAGGTGAAGTGAAGCGAAGATCCGCTACATAAGAGGTTTTGCAAAAATCAACCCCTAATGGGATGGGGGTTCGAGGGGTTAAGAGACTTTGTAGAAAAATATATTACGTTTCTGAACTATAAGATCTACAGACGTGAAATTTGTCAGGCATTTTTTTTTCTTTTCATGGAATAGAGAATCGCTACAAAAAGAGTTTTAGGTAAATGGATTCTCAAGGGAATGCGAGGGATGAGGGGCATGATAGATAAATATTCCTAATTTTGAACTATGAAAACTACAGACTTGAAATTTGGCAGACAGGTTCTTTTCATTATGTAAAGATTTACTACATAACGGGTTTTGCGGAAATGGAACCATAAAGGAGGTTGAGAGGAGTTAAGGGGCAGTGGAGATAAATAAAGAGTGTTTTTTTCCAGGTATAGAAGTTTAAGTTGGCATTACTTTCCAAGATGGCGACCGATTTAACAGCTGTCAAGTGATTTATTCTCAGTTTGGTTTGGCAATTCATCAAAACGATCATCAGGCAAGGCGTAGATTCGTCGAATGGGCCCAAAACGACATTGCCGTTGTTCCCGATTTTCATAAGCGAATTTTGTTTAGCGATGAAGCGTACTTCTGGTTGAATGGCTACGTCAACAAACAAAACTGCCGCATTTGGAGTGAAGCTAATCCACAAGTGTATGTCGAAACACCGTTACATCCAGAAAAACTGACTGTTTGGTGCGCTTTATGGGCTGGTGGAATCATTGGTCCGTACTTCTTCAAAAACGATGAAGGCCACAACGTTACAGTCAATGGTGATCGGTATAGAGCCATGATTACTAACTTTTTCATTCCTGAATTGAACAATCATGATGTCCAGGAGCTGTGGTTCCAACAAGACGGCGCAACATGTCACACAGCTCGTGCTACAATCGATTTATTGAAAGACACGTTTGGTGACCGCCTAATTTCACGTTTTGGACCTGTGCATTGGCCTCCAAGATCTTGTGATTTAACACCGCTAGACTATTTTCTGTGGGGCTATGTAAAGTCATTGGTCTATGCGGATAAGCCACAAACGCTGGACCATTTGGAAGACAACATTCGCCGTGTTATTGCCGATATACGGCCACAAATGTTGGAAAAAGTCATCGAAAATTGGACGTCCAGATTGGACTACATCCGAGCCGGCCGTGGCAGTCCTATGCCAGAAATCATATTTAAAATGTAATGCCACAAGATTATCTTTCGAATAAAAAAAATTCATGTCAATCGAATAATACATCGTTGTTTTATTGCAATTTAAAGTTCTATACCTCTAAAAAAAACACCCTTTATATTCCCGTTTTTGAATTAGTAGACCTACAATTTTGAAATTTGGTAGGCATGTTCCGCTCATGGACAGGAGTTCCTATAAAAACGGGTTTTACGAAAATGATCCACCAAAGAGGGTTGAAGGGCGTTGTAGATAAAAATTCATGCTTTTGAACTGTTAGACGCATGCATGTATCTTTTGCTGAATAGAGATCGGCTAAGAACGAATTTTACAAAAATATGTTTCTATGGGGGCAGTGGAGAACTAATGGGGTTTATTGATAAAAAAAATATTTCTTTTTTTGAACTACTAAACCTGCAATACGGAAATTTTGTATGCATGTTTCGTTTATTGAATTAAAATCTGCTAAGAACGGGTCCGGAAATGGTCTTTTAAAAGGGGTTTCGGTGCCTGTTAATCAAAAAAATTTCCGTTTTTGAGCTATTAGATTTAGACTTTAAATTTGACAAGCAAGGGGGAGGGTTACGGGAGCGTGAAAGATAATTGTACATCAGTTTTGGATATTATTATTTAGAAGTCATGTCCTTTTCTTTAAATCAAGAAGTTAGAGTTATAATAATTTTTTTAATAGAATCAAACGGTTAATGATAGGACTTAGATATCATCCATTTACATTATCAACCATTTACATACAACATTATGAAATACTCAGCGAAGAGGACGCGTAACGGCTAGTAATCATATAAATGGCGGTCAAGCAAATTATTATTATTTTGTGTATGAGTGCGTGAGCAAAACTTTTGGTAGAATCACAATGTTTTTACTCCCCCCTCCTTTCTCTTAATGGTTTATTTTTTTTAATGCATATTCTAAAAAAAATTTACAAAGTCAAAAGAAAAGAAAGTTAACTGTTTTTTCAGCTATGGAACAGCTAATCCTACTTCCTAATCTTTTAAAATCCAATCCAATAATTATCGTACAAAAAGGTAAATTTATTAATTTTTTTTTGTACTTTAACGTACAAGATGTTGTATAATACTTGTAATTAATTTAAATATTAACACTGGCGTTTCGTCCAGAGCAAATTCTCAGATCCGTCCATGTTTCAAAAGCATATTGCGATTGTGACCTTGAGTATCTTGAGAAAATCGCCGAATTAACTTTACATTTTTGCATATTTACTCCCCTAGGCAAATAAAAACTTCTAAAGCATTTTAAACCCACAGCCTTCATGTAGAATTTAATCGATTTGTCAATTCTAATGAGTTTTTATTCTTCCCTTTGTCTTGACAGCATAACCCTACGGCAATCAAATGATACATACACCATTGAAATCAATAATTACTGTTAAACAGAAACAGATTACAAAGAAAAAAAATGGCGTAACAGCTATGTTATGTCGAATACATTTGCGTGGGCCTTCAAGCCCGGAAACGACCGGGAACGGACTCGGATACCCTGAGCCACGTGACATAACTTACCTTGCAGCATCTCGCACGTACGTCTAACAGGTCAATGTTATTTGAAAAGCTTTCCGCATTAAAAAACTAAATTAATGCAGAAACAGAGATAGATCCGAGGCCTTCACCAGTCACAAAGAGATTAATGCATAACTACATATTATCGAAAGCCAACGCCTATCTTTCACACAGCTTGTCGGTTTGCAAGAGAAGTAAATCTATAAAAAGGATCGCATTTGCCACGGAATGCTATCTGGGGTATATCTGAAACGGGAAGAGATCCAATCAAGAATTAAGATCAGCCACTGTGGCCTAAGCGATGTTCAAGATCTGGAGGATGATAGTGGGGCTTTGAATTGAATTGCAGACCTAATGAAAAAAGAATCTGAACTGACGGAAAGGTAGTTTGTGTTTTGATAGGTGGTGAAAGCCGTGTTCTTTTGCTTTTTGCCAATTCTTTTATCGAAGCTTTTCAGACATTGTAATTAGGCTGTTATCGCTTCACAGCATTTGAAGCACATCGACTTCCTGATCGCTTCAAGTTGACTCATGCATCGATTTTAAAATCGATTCCTTAAAAAGTGAACGATACGCACTTTAAAATCGATTTTTATTTTTGTGATGAATGATTGCTTTTTTTGTTTAAATTTTTCCACTAGGCATTAAAAAGAAGAAAAAGTGCCTGTTGTTTTTGTGGATGAAAAAAAAGTAGTATTGATTTTCTTATGGAATATAAAATCATGAAAATTTAATATAAAATCTTATTAGTGAGTTGATATTTGAACGAGCATTTTTTTAAAAATATTTTTTATTTTATTACCAATTTTTATTTTTTTTATTTCTTTTTCTCAAATAAAATTTTGAAATTAGTAAAATGTTTTTCAAGATATCTTTTTGTGTTTGATTATTTTAGGGTACAGGTCTTCGACTCGTGACCCGCTGAAGTCATTCTAGTGGCTTCACTTGAATCTGCGGCTATTTCTGGAAAAATTGCCGTGTCTGTTTTTTTCCGTAGAAAATGCTATTTTTTCTGTAATTCTTGATAGTTAAAACATTTTATTGATATGCTTAATATCCATTGGAGACAAAAAATTTCTCAAAATGGTGAATTTCTCAAAAATTTCATTATATCTTAAATAACTTTAAATATAAAAAATCTGACCACGCATCAAATCTCTGAAGTTTTCAGAAGAAAAGGTGAATTTTTATCTTTAAAACCCAAAGAATTTTTATGGGCTCAATTCATGAAGTCACGTGATAAAAACAAACACGTGTTTTCCATTGAATTCAAAACAAACATTAAACTAATTGTACTTGTTCTAATTTTTGTAAAACTCTGATAAAATTTCATATGTGGATAAAGATGTTTAAATGTTAAGCAAAAAATTTCTTCAAAATGATTTTTTTAAATTAAAAAAAATCATATTTTATGTTTATACTTTTAAATAAAATGCATTTTGTATACATATGTACTTTTTAAGAGAAAGTTTCTGCAAAGACCAAAGCTTGGCAACACCGAAGCACGTGAACTTGATTAGCTGGAAACACTAGATAGTTTTTATCGTGAAACTATGACGTCGCATGTGTTTTTAAATTGATTGGCTAGAATAACGTGGCTTTCACTATCATGTGACTGTGACGTTACATTAATTGAATCAATTTGACTTCCATTTAACGTTTTTTTTAAACCGATATATATATATACAAATTTGTAACACCTTTTCTTTCCTTAGAAGCAGTTGTAGTCTTGTGAAAATTAAATTATTTTATAATTCTTTCTTTCAATCTTTGTAATCAACAAACTAAAGAACTTCGAGAATAAATAAAACTCTCGCCAATGAACAGGAAATTTTTTTCAGACATGTACATCAATTTATGCGTATAAATTTCATTTATTCAGACGATTTGTTCCCGACAAAGAGTTTAAGGTATTCGACTACGTTCGAAACCGTGATTTTAAAAAAGCGCATAAATGGATAATTTTCGTGATATTTAGTGTCACTTAGATTAGAATACATGTATAAAAATGTTTTAAGGACATTTTGACGAAAAAAATTATTTAAATGCAATAGTTCGGCAAAAAATTAACTGAGGATAACCTTATTTCAAAATGTTCTCCTTTTCTGAAAAATGCTTCTATTAGAATAATATTTTGCCTGTATATAGCTCAGACCTCTTTACAGAGGCTCAGCCATGATTTTTGAAAAATTCACATTATTTCAGAGTTACAACCAATTGAAATAATTATCGGAGTTTTTTTCTTAAAATTTCTTCCCTCTGTTGCCGTAAAACATGGATAAACCCACTTCTGAGTTATATATGTATTTCAAAAATTCTAGTTGAGCCTCTGTACAGAGGTCTGTTCGGAACCGTGATTTTGTAAAAGCTATATATAGGCAAACTATTATTATAATTGAAGCATTTTTATTCACATGAGCCTGTAAGATTTTGAAAAAATGTTATTCTAAACTAATTTTTGCCAGTTATTTATTCAATATTTTTTACTGTATTTAAAAATAATTTTTTTCGATATTTAAATAATTTTTTTGTCAAAATGTGTCTTTAAAACAATTTTATACATGTATTCTAATATAAGTGACACTAAATATCATGAAAATTATCTATATATGCGCCTTTTTAAATCACGGTTCCGAACGTAGTCGGATACCTTAAAATGGGTCATTCTATGTTCATTTTGTCTCAAAATATTGTACATAAATCATTTTTATTGTAATACTATTCTTAAAACAATTTTAAGTACATTTTCTAATCTAAGTGACACTAAATATCATAAATATTATCCATTTATGCGCTTTTGCAAAATCACGGTTCCGAACGTAGTCGGATACCCTAACGTGAAAAAAAAAATATCAAAAACAAAAGCTGAATAATTCATTCAAAAGAACAAGCTGTAACTATGATCGAATTTTATTTTCACATCTGTTTTTTAAACACCTTTATAAAATCTAAAGATTAATTTCTTCATTCGTTCTTTTTTGTGCCTTTTTTTTATTAAAACCGTGATGATATAGATTTAAAAAAGCAGTCTTTGATCTTTCTATCACTGAATGACGCATCACACCAGATGGTGAGTCAAATGTCTGAGTTTTTATACACCCCCCCCTCCTCTGTCTTTCGGAGGTGGACAAGCCATTTGTTGAGAATATTATTTAAGGGAATAGGGGAACTTTTTTCTGAGGAACAGTATAAACGTGTTCTTTCGCCTCCGCATCTTTTTTTAGCGTTAACCATTGCCTAAGAGATACATGTCCCCCTCTTCTATTGTTATCTAAAACAGTTTTTTTAAACAATCTTTTGTTGTGGTTTTTCAAGTTTTTGTTATATTTACATTGGATGAAGAACGGCTGACTCATAGTTCTTTTTTTTCTTAGGGGAATTGGAGCCATTATTTATGTGTATCACTTAAATTTTTATTAAAAAAAGATGTAAATTTTTCTTTAAACTGACGTTGTTGCTCTCTTATTTTGAATTTTAATTTCTCTGGACAGTTACAGCGCAAATTTATTTGGTGTTGTTTACTATAGAGATAACGGTTGGTAAATATTTCATGATTTTGATAATGAGTAGATTAAAGCGTGTTAAATAAAACATGTTATACAGCGATCGAACAAAGTGGTAAGACGACGATGTATGTTGAAGTGAAATTCGAAGTCTTTCTTAAGAAAAGGAAAAAAAAAAAACCTCGTGATTGTGTGTGTGTGTGTGAAATTGATCTATAGATTGTTTTAAAAATTCTTTCCAAACAGGTCAAATTTGTTGAGATTTCTGCTTCTAATAGCTCACGTTGTGGCGCACACGGGAATTTTTCAAGAGGGGGATGCAGGGTCAAAAGTTCACCATTCTTGTATCATGCTCCAATACACCGCCCAAAATATTCTTTTGATTTTGTCGATTTTTGGAAACAAAAACAATAAGAATTAATTATAGAATAAATAACTGGCATTAATTAATAAAATTAATTATTAATATCAAATACTTAATTAAATTTTACGTACTGTATACTTAGTATCATAATCAATCGAAAAAAGAAATCAAGGGCTATGGGGTATTCGGAACCAGGGACTCCCCTCCCCCTTGTGTGCACCACTGAACTCACGGTATAAATTCAAAAAAAATTATTTGTATAACACGTTTCAATTGACAAAATTCGGTAAAAAATTCAAATTTAATTTTTTTAACTTAAATTATCCTTTATATACTTTTCTATACTCCCACAAAATCTGAAAGCTCTAAGTTTAAGAAACGTACGAGTTATGATATAATTTTAAGTTGGTTTTTATTTACATCCTAATGGCAAATCTAAACTTTAAACTGGCTTAACTGAGAAAGATAAAATAACTACTATAGTGTTAATCATCATTTAAAACGCTAAGGCTTTTTTTTATATTGTGCCAAATGCTTCAATACTTTTTTGAACTACTTTTTTATAATACATGTAACAAAAGTTGGTATGCATTTCTGAATCCTTATTTTTTAAAAAAATAATTGAATTTAGAATTTACGCACTTTTTAAGGTATTTCAGAAAAAAAAAGTATTTTACGTACATCAATCATGCTAGCAGTAAACCCATATCAAATTTTGCTATGCATAGTTTGACGTACATGTAAATCAAATTTCATGAGTGTACGTCAATTTTTCTAGGAAGAGTAACATTTTAAAATCAATTCATAATTTTTTTTCCCCTAAGAAGTCTCAGGGATGTGAATTTTTTCTCTAGGGGTGAAAATTTAAACAATTTTCAAACAGATATAATTCTTTTAAAATTAAATTAAATAATTCGAATCTCTTACACATTATTTACAAGAGATTGTGGCTTCAAAAAAGTACAAAACGTTTGAAATATAATCATAATTTTAAAAATTATAAGCATATGAAAATTCTGTAATAAATATTAAGTAATTTATGCGTTGCGCATGTTATTTTCAAAAATAGTAGCCTCTGATGTATAAAACTTTATAGCATTATAAAATGCATTATACTCTTTAAACTGTACATCATTTAAGAATAATATATCTTTTGTATTTCAAAATATTTGAAAAATATTGAAATTTTTTCAAAAATTTTTTAAAATGTAATTTTTTTATTTTTTAAAAAGTATAATTCATTATTCTACTAATATAATATTACTGCAGTGTAATAAGGGTACATTTAACTTTATAAATCAACTTATAGCTAGTAATTAAAACTACTATTTCAGAAAATAGCATTTATTAAGTTTTAGCAACGTAAAACTTAATAAATATTTCATATAGAAAAGTTTCTTATTTTCATATGCTTATAATTTTATAAATTATGATTATATTTTAAACATTTTATACTTTTCTGAAGACCCATTTCTTTATAAATAATGTGTGAAAGATTCGAATTATTTAATTTAAATTTAAAAGAATTATACCTGTTTGAAAATTGTTTATATTTTCAGCCCTCTAGAGAAATTTAACACCCCTGAAACCTCTTAAAAATTCAATGGTTAGTTTTTTAAGGCATTTTGAGCACGCACAAAAAAACACTGGTTTACATAATAAATACTCATAAGGAGTAACCAAAAAATTTTCAAAATCATTAAATAAAATTTTTTGTGTAAATCGTACCATGTGCCCTTAATATTAGGTTGGGGGAAAAGAAATCCATTATTTTTTTCGGTAGATGGCTGTAGTGTCGATATCTCGTGAAGTATCGATCAAGCAATTTCAAATTTATGCTCGTTGTCAAGTGACATTTCAAACTATAAAAATTATTTTGTTGTTTTTGGTTTGGTGCATTTAGTTGTGAGTTACAGGGTGATAAAAATGGAAGTCAACAAAGAGAAAATTCGGTACATTTTACAGTTTTTCTTTGATAAAGACGAAAATGCAAGCCAGGTGGCTGAAATTGTGAATGGTGTTTATGGTGCCGATACTGTAACAGCTAATTACTTGCAACTTTGGTTTCGTCGATTCCGTTCTGGCATTTTTGATGGTAAAGTTGCCCCTCGCAGATGCAGGCCAGTCATCTAAAATTTCGATAAAATAACAGAAATAATTGAAGCTGACCGATATGTTAGAAGTCGTAGCATCGCCCAAGAGCTAAAGATCGACCGTAAAACCGTTTCAAGCTATTTGAGCAAAGTTGGATCCAAAAAGGAGCTCGATGTTTGAGTATCACAAACATGATGGATAGAATTTCCATCTGCGAAGCCCTGGCCAAACGGAATGAAATCGATCCATTTCTTAAATAGATGGTAGCTGGGGATGAGAAATGGGTCACATACGACAATATTGTGCGAAAGCGATAGTGGGCAAAGCGCGGTGAAGCAGCTCAAACGGTGGCCAAACCAAAGCTAACATCCAGGAAAGTTCTACTGTGTATTTGGCGGGACTGGAAAGGAATTATTTATTTTGAGTTGTCTCCGTAGGGGCCAAACACTAAATTCAGATCTCTACTGTCAACAACTGGACCGTTTGAAGCTGGCGACTGATCAGAAACGGCCAGAATTGGCCAACAGAAGAAGTGTTGTGTTCCATCAGGACAACGCCCCACCACACAAGTCTGTAGTGACTCGCAAGAAACTCTAGGAGCTTGGTTGGGAAGTTTTAATGCATCCACCATATAGTCCGGACCTGTCATCAAACGATTACCACCTTTTGCTCGCATTGAAAAGTTTCCTGAGTGATAAGAAATTGGGATCAAGAGAAGAGTGTGAAAATCGATTACTAGAATTTTTCGCCAATAAAGGCCAAGACTTCTATAAGAGAGGCAATATGAAGCTACCTTTAAAATGGCAACAAATTATACAACAAACGGTACATATTTGACCCAAATCGGAGAATCCGAAATATGTTAAATAAAGTTTTGAATTTCATGCAAAAATAGTGGATTTCTTTTTCCCCAACGCTGAAAATGGCTATACAAAGGCGGTTAATGCCCTCATAAAATAGGGGCATTATAATTTTTATCCTATAGCTAATAATACTAACTTTGTGTAACTTTAGTGACAAATATTTAATGTGTACTGTAACTACTATAATCGCTTGAATTTTGAATGAAGTTACCAAAATTAATACATGCTCTTAACGGTTTACCGTATGTAGGAGTGGAAAGGTCCATTAACACCTGCTAAAGGGGATGGGTAGTTCCCCTCCCCCTTGGAATGTGGAATGTGAAGTTTCACCATTCGGTCTTTGGGTACGACGGAGTGAAGTCATGTCCGAGTGTTTGCTAACTGTATAATAACTGTTTTCTTTAAATGTTTTTTTTTAATAAACCTTAATATTTAAAATTTAGACGCCATGTTCTTAATTTGTTTCCGTGCCCATTGATTAGAAACAAACTTTAGTTCGTATAATGTAATTGTGGTGGTATCCAAATAAGTCAGTAACAGCCTCCGGATAGGAGTGGTCACTTTGGTCTAGTGGTATGTTATGTGCTAATGAATCCATAGATCGTGGGTTCTAATCTCCGAAATTGGTGAGCTTGGCTGAAAAAAAAAAGCACAAAACCTTCTGATGTGTCGTGGCGCCATCTACTCGCAAGAAGAGCAAGCGAAGTCGTCAGACTCACTAGAAGCAGCAAAAAGTCAAACTCTCACTTGACGCAACAGTAACAGCTAAGACGCGCTCGCCATAACAACAAATATCTCGTTCGTTCGCCTATCCAACGACTCACTAGTGGGAGAGTACTGTGGCGGTATCTAAATAAGCCAATAAGAGCCTCCGGACAGGGGTGATCACTTTTATCTAGTGGTATGATACGTGCTTATGAATCCATAAGTCGTGGGTTCTAATCTCCGACAGTAATATATGTAGTTAAATTATATAAGCAATCGCGTTTTTAGCATAATTTCATGTTGATATGACTTTGTTATTATTATGAATTAATAAACTCAGATATATGAATTCGAGCATATTCATCCTTTTTTTTTAGATGGGGAAGAGCGATATATGAGTACTAACATAATTTTAATAAAAACAGCAGATTTTGTTAGTTTTTTCTGTTTGAAACTAAAATCATTAATCTATCTATCCATAAGTATATCAACTTTATTTAATAAACCTTTACAAATCTAATATTTGAATCCAATTGTTGTATCATCAGCGAAAGGAAATTATAAAGTTTATATATATTGTTCTAAAAAAATGCAAGCTTAGCAATAAGAAATTTAAGCAACTTTATTATTCCTTGAATTTTTATATGTTGTTTTTAAATTGATGTATCACATGTACATATATTGTTACTTAGACCGGGATTCAAGAACTTTATGTTATCAATCTCAAAGTGCAAAGCAATTCTTTGAGTGGTGAAAATTTGTTATCGAAAAACAATCCTTAAAAATACAGGATATAGAAGCTAATTCGCAAAATAAATCTCAGAAAGTCTTCATATCTTCTTTAGCGCTCTGACACAACTATCGGCATCTGAAAATATAAGTACGTAAAGTTTATTTACAAGCAATTAATCGCGTGGACTCTTCAACAGTCAAAGTACTATTAACTCGGTTTCGTAGAGCGACTCCTTTTTCTAACGGATCTTTCTCGAATGATTCGTTTCGTCATGTATCGTGATATTAGTATATTTCTCCAGTAATTTCTAGAAGCATCTAAGTCACCAAAAATGATCACTAACCCGCCGAATTGGACGCCAACTCGCCAAATTTGGTCGCAAAAAGGATGCCAACTGGGCTGTATCGCCAATATTTCGCCAAGTTTCGATTGAAACACCATTATAAAAGTAAGGGTCAGCGTTGCTTGAAAACAAACAACGTTGTAAGCAACGTTGCTTACAACTTTTATCATAAAATAAATACAACAGAAAGTAATATTAACGTATTAAACATCCAGATATAAATTATTTACACTATTTTAAGCATTAATTACACAACATTCGCTACAATATTATCTTACTATTAAATTCTCATCATAGATATCTCTCTAATATAAAAACACTTTATCATGATATTACTACTTATATATTAATGCCATTTTTTTAAATTTTTTATTTTATTCAAATTGAGCATTCAACAATTTGAAATTTTAAGAATTATTCTTGATTTTTTCAGAATTTTTATTTTGGAATCTTAAAAGACTTTTGTTTTTCTTGAATATCTAGGTCGAATGTACGCAGTTGCGTTTTTCATTTGGCAGTTGTTTGCATCCAAAAACTGTTGTTGAATCATCTTGACACTTTTTACCTGTTGAGAACTGGCAGTTGAAAATAATCAAATTATCAGTTAAGATAACTGGTTTCAAATATAATGCTACTGTAAAATAATTTTAAAGATTCTTAAAATAATTTTCCAAGTTTTTGAATTCATTTTTAAGGATACTTTTAACAAATTAATCTTTAATACAGAGAACTGCGTTTAACGCCAAAACGCTTACGACGAAGTATCAGTTAACATGAAATAATACAACGGTCCCGACAAACTACTATACATTCGTTTGTTTTTCTCTTAACACGAAACGGAAATCGCTTATCACGAAATAATACAACGGTCCCGACAAACTACTAAGCTTTTTCATGCATGTTTTTCTCTTAACACGAAATGGAAATCGCTTATCATGAAATAATACAACGGTCCCGACGAACTACTAAGTATTTTTATGCATTTGTTTTTCTCTTGACACTAAACGAAAATCGTTTAACACGAAAAGATTTTCCTTCTGGGAATGAACAAAATACGGTAAACATCAGACATTTAATGAAATGCTTAAGAATATTTCGGTATTAGTGGAATGTCCTACTGTATCATCGGAAGAATCCATTGCAATATGTGATGATCAAGTGTGTATAGCCCCATTTTTTTATGACAAAAAGATATTTTGGTGTTTTTTTAAAGCTTAAAAGATAGCATTGATGCAGATTCCGACGACGAAAATGAAATGAACAATGCAACTCCTGTTTCCACGCCATCGGAAATGAAGAACATCGTGAAAAATATGCGCGGTTATTTAGACACACATTCCAATGGTGAAATAAATAACAAAATGGACGATATCAAACAATTTGTGTTGACAATTTGATGCTAAAAACAATGCAGAGAAAAATATCAGATTATTTTCCAAAAACTCAATAAATGTTTTGCTTTTCAAAAAACTTGAAAAATTTACATTAAATTTCATTAAGTTATTGTAAATGTTTTTGTTTCATTGATTTTTCAGTTCCTACTATTAGTTTACTCTCTCCCCATATATATTAATTTATATATATATATCTTGTTCAAATTTTCAATCGTTAATAAAATACATTTTAATTCATCCACCGAAGTTCAAATTCATTTTTTAAACTTGTAGTGGATGACACTTGATGTTAATACAGTATTTTCAAATATTAATTCATTAATCAAATTTTAATTTTTAATTTTAAATTTATTCTGCGTTTTTTTTGGCCGACGTTTGATTTATCTGCAACAGATGACGCTAGTAAGTTTTTCTTGCGAAGTAGGAATCGACTTAAATTTTTTTTTCTATATTACTTGTTGTTAAATACGTGCATTTTTACATATCTATATAAGTAAAATGTACTCTAATAAATTTAATTTTTTAATATACAGTCGGACCTCTATATAACGAAGTCGCTAAATTACGGAAAAAGTTCGTTTTTAGGAAAATTCGTTATATAGAGGTTCAACTTTTGATATACTTTATAAACCACATAAAACAAATTTTAAATTCATAAACACTATATATTAAAATAGTAATTATTCACACCTTTTTAAAAATTAATATGTGTTTATTTTAGACATCTTACCCAGCAAAAAAGAAAGAAAGAAAGAAAAACTACAAGTAAAACAAGAAAAAAGAATGTCGAAGAATTCACTGTATTTTCAACAATAAAAAAATAATTTTGTACTAAAATTAATGAATTTTAAGGATATTTTACTATTTAAAGCACATAAGTAAAATTAAACATACATTATTTTATTGTTAGAACACGGGGACACGGGAGAACTCCACTGAGGGTGAAAGAGGATATCGAAGACGCTTCTAGTGAACTGGGCAATGGGGGTTAAAGGTTGCATTTCTTGAATGAAACGTCCAGAACTCTAATGCTCTCGGCGATTTAGGATCTAATAAAACCAGTTCAAGATTTATGACCACCATAAAATGTTTTAAAGAGAGAATAACTTGATTTTTTTTCAGAAATACTTTAAAAAAGGGGAGAACAAAAATTCAATCACAAACCAAAAAGTTCGTTATATAGAAAATGCACTTCGCTATAGAGAGGTTATTTTACGATGAAAATCGTACAATGTTCAAGGTTCCAGGAAAAAGTTCGCTATATAGAAAAATTCGCAAAAAAGAGGTTCGTTATATAGAGGTTCGACTGTATATATACTGCAATATCCTTTAAGATGGAAGAATATTTCAGACCTTAAGTTTCTTGTTAAACGATTTTCATTGAACATTCATCCCAGCTATTCTCCCAAAATGCGTGAAACATCGATTTTACGAAGTGAACAACACAATCGATTCTTAATAAATCGATACCAGATGCTGATTCTTTAATAAACGGAAGAATAAAACGATTCTCAGCGGTTTCATTTCGACAACCCTTTGGTGACACTAAAGATGCATTCATTCACCTGCCACACACAGAGACCTTGAGCGTTCAAAAACAACAGCCAAATAAATATTGCGGAAATGTTTCTATGACAACGGATGTAGACTAAAGGAACCGTATGGCACCGTTAACCTTGGCACGTACAAAGGTTCTGTCTGCGCTGCATTGGCGAATACACAAAGAGAACGAAAAACGGGGTCAAAAAGCCACTGAATGTTTAATCTCGGGTGATTTTCGGTGCCCGTACAAAAGGGGAAAGTGATTTTTCTAAGATTTACGGTGTATTTGGATGTTTGCAGCCCATTTTATTTGTGTTATTATTATTTTAATCTTTTTTTAAAGACTTCGGTTGACCCCCTTTTTTTTCTGTGAAAAAAGTGTCGAGGTCTGTAGAGGTTAGTGGGCTTTTCTTCCCCTTCAGCAAAATCGTTGTCTTAAACTCTTTCGAATATTTTTTACGTGTGAATAAATTTTAACAACAGGAAGAAGTCTGAAGCAGAGAATAGTTTTAAACGTAGATAAATTTTTGAATTCATTTATTAGTGAAACTAAGAAAAATTCGTGTTTTAAAACATGGAGTTTTTTAGAAAACTCAAGAGAATTCTTAAGCCGAATTGTTCTGAATCATTATGTAGAATTTTATTCCAATCATTATAGTGATTTTATAGAAATCTGACCAGACACCCACGAGCGCATACATGCAAGTGCGTGAATAAATTTAATGCATACACACTTATAAGATTTAAAGTCGGAGAAAGGGCGTAGCTACCACTGTGTCAGCCGTATCAATGATACGGGGCCCAACATGTGTAAGCAAAACAAGCCTAAAACGTTAAGGGAAAGAAAGAGGGCCAAAAGGACTCCTTGAGAATTCTGATACGGGACCCACTCAGGACTAGCTACGCCAGTGAGTCGAACCCCGATTTAACGAATTCTTCAGGAACGAACATTATATTCTCTAATTCTGGGTTGTTCGTAATATTGGGGTTCAAAATTACAATTTTTTTGCACTTACCTTTTGGAAACTCTATAATAATCAACTTCTCTCTCACAAAAAATATTACACATTTTTTATTCAGCAGCTAAAAGTACTAAAGGGTGTTTTTTTTAGAGGTATAGAACTTTAAATTGCAATAAAACAACGATGTATTATACGATTGACATGAATTTTTTTTTATTCCAAAGATAATCTTGTGGCATTACATTTTAAATATGATTTCTGGCATAGGACTGCCACGGCCGGCTCGGATGTAGTCCAATCTGGACGTCCAATTTTCGATGACTTTTTCCAACATTTGTGGCCGTATATCGGCAATAACACGGCGAATGTTGTCTTCCAAATGGTCAAGCGTTTGTGGCTTATCCGCATAGACCAATGACTTTACATAGCCCCACAGAAAATAGTCTAGCGGTGTTAAATCACAAGATCTTGGAGGCCAATTCACAGGTCCAAAACGTGAAATTAGGCGCTCACCAAACGTGTCTTTCAATAAATCGATTGTGGCACGAGCTGTGTGACATGTTGCGCCATTTTGTTGGAACCACAGCTCCTGGACATCATGATTGTTCAATTCAGGAATGAAAAAGTTAGTAATCATGGCTCTAAACCGATCACCATTGACTGTAACGTTGTGGCCTTCATCGTTTTTGAAGAAGGATTCCACCAGCCCATAAAGCGCACCAAACAGTCAGTTTTTCTGGATGTAACGGTGTTTCGACATACACTTGGGGATTAGCTTCACTCCAAATGCGGCAGTTTTGTTTGTTGACGTATCCATTCAACCAGAAGTGCGCTTCATCGCTAAACAAAATTCGCTTATGAAAATCGGGAACAACGGCAATCTCGTTTTGGGCCCATTCGCCGAATCTACGCCTTGCTTGATGATCGTTTTGATGAATTGCCAAACCAAACTGAGAATAAATCACTTGACAGCTGTTAAATCGGTTGCTATCTTGGAAAGTAATGCCAACTTAAACTTCTATACCTGGAAAAAAAACACTCTTTATTAGTGAATTATTACTCAACAGCTATTAATTGGAAATTTTTAGATACTAACTGATACATATGCTTGACAATCTTTTTGATTCCCGACTCGAAAGAGTTCTTTTTTGACGTTATGTTGACCTCGTCACTTGACCATGACTCAAAATTACGAGGTCCATCGCCAATAGCTTTCGCGCAGCTTTATCGAGCGAAATTAATAGAACTCTCGCTCGTTCTTTTGACTATGCAGTGAAGAAAATATTGCGTCATTGACATCCTTCTGCATGAGGTAAGTTTTCACAGTTTACACAGACAATTAAACATTGTTTCTAATTCTAACTTTTTTTAAAAAAAAAATTGGTTGTCTAAATAATTCATTGATTTGGGATTAATAATTCGTTAAATAGGGTTTCTTTGCTTTCATTTTAATCGGAGGGGAAAAAAATCGTTAAATATGGGTTCGGTAAATCGATGTCTGACTGTATTTATTATTGCTATTATTAGAATCTGTACAATAGCATACGTTCTTTTTGTAACGGGCTACCTAACGAGATTTTCTTCTGAAAATTAACTTTTTTTTTCTACAGTGTTATTAAAAGTTACTAAGTACATTTTTCTACATAGTAAACGTGATATGCAGATGTTAATTGCTGTATAAAGTGATTTGAAGTAGAACAAGATGTAATATTATTGGAGTGTATTGATGCCAATTAGATAATATTGCTGACTGCTAATTCCTGGCCACATTAAAATTATGCGGATTATGATCTGTTATTAAGAAAAAGTTGAGAACAAAACGAGAACCCACCAAGAGTGAGGCCCTTGGCCCAGTTGGCCTATGCCTTAAATCTTGTGGTCGAGGATTATCGTCCATAAAAACGAACTGGTCTCCCATAACTTCTCGCACTAAGGTTCGAAATCTCATCCTTATAGCGTTCTGCTGTTATTCTGTCAGCAGGGATTCTGTCAGCAAATAGTTATTCTGTCAGCAAATAGTGTACGCTCATCCAACATTATCCCTCCCTATACAAGGGTGCCAGTATCATCAAAGCGATCAATTTCTCTGGTGTTTGTTGGATGATAGAGTTTTCTAGGTTCTCTCTGGGTGGAAACAAGTCAAGTGCTGAATCGGAATTTGTCGTTGATAAGGAGCCGGCGCCAACTTGCTCCATCCAAGAGTGCGTTCGCGGTTCCAAGATAGATGGCCTTTCTTGTAAAATTGTGAAAGGGGAACACACACCACTGGTTTCCGAGAATATAAAGACCATCTAAGCTAGACGTCTATGCACGGTTTTGTCTCCATACCATTGTTCCAGAAGAAGTAGCGATGACTTGAGGCAGCTGTCTAGCAGCCATAAAATAGTTTTTAGAGTTACCTACCTCTCCACAGGTGTTGCGATTTCAAAGCAAACTTGCCATACTTGCCCAGTCTTCTTAGTGATCGTACCCATTCTCAGAAATTTTTACAATGAACACCATACGGGATACTTGTAGCTAACGAGCGACAACTGCCTGCAACTGTCTAGCTTCTAGCTTACCAACGATTCTCCATCGTAATTCATCATTTAAACGATGCTGCTTAGTCATTTTAACTGCAATCTGTGCGGCTGGTGTTGTTTTCTTTAAAATCAATGGAATCCCACGTAATTTAGTAGTTTCAGAGAACTTCCCTTTTCAACTTTAAATTCTTTTTTTTAAAAAAAAAATAACAAAAACAACTCTTTTTTGTACTATTAAACAGACGTTAGACGTATATATTAAAATCGCTTCTTAAATTACTTTATGCAGCATCTTTTTAAAAAATGATAGTGATGTAGATATTTGCAAATGTGTGTTTCTAACTTTAATTTTGGACGCCAATGCTTATTTTAAAACAAGGAATAAAAAATTAATGTCAATTCCTGCTTGAAAAACAAATTGAGCTTTTCATACAGGATAGTTAGATAATTAATGTATAGTGTCGCCATCTATTACCTTCATTCGGAATGAATTTAACTTTTTTCTCCCATATAAAACTGAAATTAATTAATTAAATTTAATTAAAATGAATTAATATTTGAAAAAACTATTTACATCAAGAGAAATCCATTTGAAGTTTTAAAAAAATGCATTTGAATTTGAGTCGATGAATAAGAAATGTTTTAGTAACGATTGAAAATTGAATAAGATATATAGTATTGGAAGAGAGTGAACTATAATAGTAGAAATTGTGAAAAAATGGCAGCACTTTCTTTGAAAGAAAGAAAAGTTTCAGGAATGTTTGAATTTTTGCCTTTATTAATAATTTTGGATTAATTAATTAATTATTATTGAGATTACATTGTACATTACATTACAAGGGTCCTGGGGGGCCGGACCCCCCAAAGCCCTTGATTTTTTTTCCGATTGATTATAATTCTAAGTATATAGTACGTAAAATTTAATCAAGTATTTGTTATTAATGATTAAGTTTATTAATTAATGTTAATTATTTATTCAATAATTAGTTTTTTACTGTGTTTTGTTCCCGAAAATCGTCAAAATCAAAAGGAGCATGATACAAGAATGGTGAACTTTCGACCCCGGACCCTCCCCCCCCCTTGAAAAATTCCTGTGTGCGCTACTGCATTGAACAATGCATTAAAGTAATATATCATTAGCATATTAGGTAAATATATTAATATTAGAGAAAGATTATTGAGAGCTATCTATGTTTTATGATAATTGCTTTCTTGTTTATTTTCAGAGCTGGAAGATCTGTGAAAAATAATACATATTTCTGGAGTCAAAAGAATGCATCGCTTCACTTGTCTTTGATTTTTTATTTCGTGAAGAATGCTGTTAGTTTTTCAACTTAGTAGTACAACAATTTAATTCTTAGAATAGAGCTAGCTAGAAACTAATTTGTAAGATAAGTTCTTCATATTTTAAAAATTATTATTTTATGTAACAGCAAAAATATTGTTTTCATTCTTGAAATTTTCTTGAAAAAAAAATTCTTTATAGTTTGCATCTCTTTTCAAATGAAATGAATTCGAACATTTTCCTGGGTTATATTTTTACTTACGTTTTTGCAAACGAGTTGCACAGTTCAAGTTTCATATTTTCGTTTGCTTTATTATTTGTTTTTAGAGATATTTCCCTGTGCTGAATAACTTTTACTCTTATAAAAAATGGTTTATATTTTTTATTTATCTGCCATTTTGAATTTTTAAACGTAATTAAAAACTTTTATACACAAACTCGAAAACTGTAGTGGAATCCTGTTTTAGCCCACACCTTTATTTATCGCCAACTTGGCGAATTAAATCCTCATATTGGATAGAAATCGAATACAGAAAATGAGTAACATACGCAATTTAACGCATTTTTGTTTGGCAAAGGTGAGTATTAAAATGGGGTTTTCATCGAAAATAATTAATATTTTCTTCATTTAGAATATTTTTTTAAGTTGTTTGAAATTTTAATAACAATTATTTGGAGATGGAAGTAAACACGCTTCGTTTTCTAATTGCCAGTTTACATATTATTAAGAAATAATTTATGTGAATTAAAGTTTTATGCACACACACACACTTTTAAATTTCAAATTCTCAGAGAACTTATGCCATAATAGTTGAATATGCATGAACTAGTTTATGCAAATTTCACGCAGTTTTCCATTTTTGATGATTAAAATTTTCTGACTTTCAGAAAGGCCGGGTATCAAATGTACTTGATTCTTCAGCAGACTTAGTATCATGAATAAGTTTTTCAATGAAAAAAAAAGTAGGGATAATTAAAGAAAAAGTTTTTTTTTTAAAAAATTGTCATTCAAGTTGCACGAAGTGAGCTAGGAATGGCGATCTGAGATCGATTAATCGAAAAATCGTTTTCTCGGACAAAAAAAATCGATTTTTTAAATCGATATGTTCTTTCTCTCTCTCTCTGAATCGATATTTCATCTCAGAAAATCGACTTTCAATTTTTTTCCCCGTTTTGGTAAAAACCATAAAAACGAAGAATTTAAACACTATTTATCGCAGGCAGTCGGGCACCTGAAGTATGATCTTATACTTTACTGGCATGAACAAAAAAACGGTATGATAACGTTCACTCGATAGCCATGATCTTCATGAGTATCGTGGGACCATCTGTTCCTTGTGAGCGCCTTTTTTCGATTGCCGGCAACATCGCAAGTGATGAGCGGAACCGCTTGGATCCCAGTAGACTTGACACAGATTGTTGATTTTACAAAGGTTATATATTAAGCATTGTGGGAACTATAAGCTATATTATCTATTTTCTTAACTTTGTAATGCAACAAATACATTTAGAAAATAAATGTCTTCTTTTATACCTGATACTTTTATATGGTAATAAAAATAATTGTAATTGTCGAATTCCCTGAACTAAAAAAATTTCCCTTGATTTTACTGATAAGAGATCGTTTATTACGGTATCTTTCTTGTTTTTCATAAAATGGATTTATATTTACATTGCAAATGACGACTTGAAAAAAAAATCCGATTTTCTAGAAATCGATATCTTAGACGTCGATTTTTTTGAGAATCAATTCATCTGGTTATGATTCGAATCGATTTAAAAATCGATCTTTTACGAAAAGAATCACCATCACTAAAGTGAGCTAGTAGGGGTTGAGAGAAATACAAAGTAGGTTCAAGGTAATATCCGATCCTTCTTGTTCTTCTTCTGCTCGAAGGCGGCCACAGTAGAGTGGTTATGGTCATGAATTCATAGTTGGTGCTATTGATTCGTGGGTTCTAGTCTTAAGAGGACTTGGTACCCCCAAAATCACAAACCTATCGTTTTTTTTTATTTTCATTTAATCTTATTCTTTGCATTATTATCTTTCGATTGATATATCACTCGTGCATGTCGGAAAGTTAAAAGTTGAATAAAACTTCATTTGAAAACAAATTAGGCAATTCAGCCACGCCCCTTTTTAGAAAAAAAAAAAAAAAAGCTAAAAAAGTGTTTTGATAAAAAAATTTAATTTATAAAGATAAATAATAACATTAAAAAAAGAATGTGCAATATGTAAAGCAGAATATTTCCGAGGCAATACATACAATCATTTTTTTTTCTTTGTGAAATGTGTGCATGTAAATTTTTTAAATTAAGGCATTTTATATTAATAATTTTATAATTTCAGTTTTTATTCTGATATATTTTTTCATACAAATGTAATACTTTAATATTATAAGAAGAAAAACAGCTAAAATTTCTGTCGTGACAGAAAAAATTTTTAACGTTTTTCTTGAATTTTCTTGTGCAATTAGTATTTTCTAAAAGTTGATCATTTATAAAAATGTGTGGGTTGAAAAAATATGAAAATGCAATTATTTTAAAGAAAAATGCATAACTAATATCTTAAAGCGGTATTTTAAGTTTAATTAAGCTTATAATAATTATTTTTTCAGAATTATAAACTTTAAACTGGTTTTTCTCAGTTTGTGTTTTTCGAAACCTTAGTGCATTCAAAATGCTACTCCTTCTACAATTATTTACCAATCACTTCCATTTTTTTCCTGCGTGTTAAAAATAAAGCATGTAATAAAATTAGGGATCCGTTTTGCTACTTACTAAACTGAATATTTTTTTTTTTAAAAAAAATGTAAGACATGTTGGCTTTTTCGTTGATTTTTAGCCTGTATATCAACATTTTATTTCTTTTTCTCAAAAACGAATGAAGTTATTCTAAAATGGATCCCTAAAGTTGTTTAGAACATCCATAAGAATTTTATAAAAAAATTTCAGGTCAAAAAATTAATTTTTACAAAAGGAGTGAAATTTTAAAATTTTCCCAATTTTCTTCAAAAAATTTAAATTTTTAAAATTGTGTGAATAATGTATGAAAATTTTCATCTAGTATCATTTTCTTGAATAGAAACATTGTATAAAATGTTAAAATATAATTTTTAAATACGTAAATAAAGAAATTTGCTCAAAGGGTACCAAGTCTGCTTAATGCCTTGAAGATTCCCCAATGTGGCTCTTTCGGGTCACGTAGCTGAAAAATCAGCTTCTTTTTGAGGGTAGAATAACACCGATCCTATGCACACGTGCACCCCTAAATATTGCGAGGTCCTGTCATCCGACATCGCTCCGGCAACCTATAACCATGGGAAAACCCCACGAGCCGAAACCCCGGAGTGTAATTCGAAGATAAAAGGGCGACTCTTCACCCCGGACGGTGAAGAGAGTCCGTTGAAAATAGAGATGTCGATCTGAGATCGATTAATCGAAAAATCGACTTCTCGGGGAAAAAATCGATTTTTTAAATCGATATGTAACACTGAATCGATATTTCATCCTAGAAAATCGACATTCGATTTCTTCTGTTTGGGTGAAAACCATAAAATTATTTACAATTAGTTGAATGTACTATCTTTAAAACCCGTAATATTACGGTATTGGCGGTTAAAGGGTTAATTTGCTGGCAAGAACAAAAAAACTCTATTTATCATCAAGTTCACTCAATAGCCATGATGTATATGAGTATCGTGGGATCATCTGTTCCTTGTGAGCGCCTTTTTTTCGATTGCTGGCAACATCGCAAGTGATGAGCGGAACCGCTTGGATCCCAGTAGACTTGACACAGATTGTTGATTTTACAAAGGTTATATATTAAGCATTGGGAACTATAAGCTATATTATCTATTTTCTAAACTTTTTAATGTAACAAATGCATTTAGAAAAAATAAATGTCTTCTTTTTTATACCTGATACTCTTTGATGTGGTAATAAAAATAATTGTAATTGTCAAATACCCTCAAACTAAAAAATTCGCTGATTTTACTCATAAGCGATCGTTTATTATGGTATCTTTCTTGTTTTTCATGAAATGGATTTATATTTACATTGTAAATGCAGATTTGAAAAAAAAAAAAATCGGTTTTTTAGAAATCGATCTTTTAGACCTCGATTTTTTTTGTGAATCGATTCATCAGGTTATGATTCGAATCGATTTAAAAATCGATATTTTTCGGAAAGAATCGCCATCCCTAGCTCCTTCACCATTGACCTTCATGTTACTTTACAGTGTGAAGTCAATAAACTTTCACTCACTACGAGTTCCAAAGATCAGTGTTTTTAAACTGTAGTCCGCAGACCCCCAGGGTCCCCATCATTTTTCTAGGAGTCCGCGAAAGTCTTTCATTTAATGCTAAAATTTCCTTCTTTTGCTGATTCAGAAAGACCTCGTAGAATAATTGAAAGATGTAACATCCCAGACTAGATCACTAAATCGTCGCCAATGAAAAACAACTAGAACACAGGGACGCTTTTCCACTTAGGCACGCTAGACACGTGCCTAGGGTGCCAAAGTATTGGAAGGTGAAACGAGAGAAACAACTAAAATTGCAGCGTACACATCACCATTTAGTGAGTTATGAGAAAAGCATTTTTACCTTCAAGAAAGTGAAGATTGAAATGAAATTTACTGTGGAAAAAGAAAAGCTTAACAGCTTGATGTTGATGCACTTAAAATGATATTGGAATGGAAATTGATTACAGTGATACCATTAATGATTTTGCAATGATCAAAGCTCGAAGAAAACCTTGGTTGTAGAAGTACAATGACAGTGACTCAACAAAGAATAAAGATGTCTGAAAGTAAAAGATAGCAAAGCAATAAGCGATGATAAAGATGATAATTAACAAGTTGAAAATAGTTCATTCAGCAAAGAGTACTCTAAACTTTAATTGCAAACTATTTTATTAATTTATTGTACTAATTTACAAAAAGGTGGCTGGGGATCCGTTAATACCACAAGGTTAGAAATGATAGTAAGGAAAGGATAATGGCCAAACAATGCCATTATTCTTTCCTTGCGTCTGCCAGGACACGGCGACTCCACAGGTGGTGGATAATGGAAGGACTCTCCAATGAGCAAAAACAAAAACAAAACAAAAGTGAAAAGAGAAAGAGATCTTATGAAAATTCTTCTTGAACCAAAACTGGCAAGGTAAGAACTGAAGGAGAAGGGTGCTCTGGAAATAGGAGGGGGAGGGGGGACGTAACTATTTGTAGTGCCTAGGAAGTTAGGAACTTCCTAGGACTTAGGAAGTTAAAAACGGCCCTGCTAGAACACGTATGTTTCGATTAAGAATATTAATTCAGGGAGGAGTGTCCGAAATCTTGGGGGGTCCACGACGTCAGGCTAATAATTAAAGGGGAGCCGTGGTGATCGAAAGTTTAAGAACTGCTGCCTTAGATGCTTTGCTTCGAAGTCTGTTGTCAAAAGTCCCGTGTTGCTTCTGAATTCGACGTAAATTCAAATCAAATGAAATACTTTGGAAAATTTCTGAATTTTTTGTCAATTAAGATTATTTGTCGTTTAAAAGCCCAACAAAATACAGTCGGACCCCTACATAATGAAGTCACTAAACCCCGAAAAAAATTGGTTATAGGGAAAATTCGTTATATAGAGGTTCATCTTTCAATTTATTTTATAAACCACATAAAACAAATTTTCAATTCATAAACACTATATATTAAATAAAGTAATTATTCACACCTTTTTGTAAAAATTAATATCTCTCTCTATTTGTTTTATATATCTTACTCATAAAAAAAAAAAAAGGAAAACAAGAAAAAGAATGTCAAGGTGAATTGTATTTTCAACATTAAGAAAATAATTTCATATTAAAATTAATGAATTTTATGAACATTTTCTAATTTAAAGTATACAAGTAATTTTAAGCATACATTATTTTATAACTAGAAATCACAAACATACATTACCACATGCGTCCTTAAATTTAATTACTCATAAAAAAAAATCTGTTAATTTTATTTGAATTTCTTATTTAAAAAATTACGGCATTTTTTTTGCTCTAGATGAGTCAGCACCCTGGTAGAACCAGTTCAAGATTTATGACCACCATAAGGTGTGTTAAAAGAGATAGAGTAACTTAAAATGTCCAGAAATACTTTAAAAATAGGGAGTAAAAAAAATTGAATCATAAAAGAAAAAGTTCGTTATAGAGAAAATGCACTTCGCTATTGAGAGGTTATTTTAGAAAAGAAAATCGTGAAATGTTCTTGGTTCCACGAAAAAGTTCGCTAAATAGAAAAATTCGCAGTATAGAGGTTCATTATATGGAGGTTCGACTGTACATAATTTTTGCTTGAATTTTATTTTAACCAATCAAAAATCACGAGAAAAATTCAATTTTGTAAGCAAACGCTGTAAAAAAAATAGCTACAATAAATAGTAGATGTTTTATCCAATTGGAATACTTTCCATGCCACAAAGCTAGTACGTTATAAACCACGTAAAACTGGAAACATCTTCAACGAAACAATGGTGAAGAGAAACACATCCGGAGACGCACTCGCCAAAACATATGCCAGATTCCTCTTCAGCTGTCGATCTTTTCCTCTGATATTGAAAATAAAAGTGGAGAAAAAAAAGATACTTTAAAACTTTGTGCCCCCCTATTTCGGGATTCATTTTCCAGACGCCTCCAAATCTGTTCGGATGGATGGTTACAATGAAGCTAACCCTCCGTTTCCGCTCTTTGTTGTGCTTTTCCGTCACGCTCCCGACGTTTCCTGGTTCTTTGCGTTTTGTAAAGGGAGACCTCGAGGGGGAGGGAGGCGTAAAAATAATAAAAAAAAGAACAAGCATTTTGAAAACGTGAAAGTGAAGTTTTGAAATTTTATGTTTGCGATCGATTCGTGGATGAAAATTTGAAAGCTATTTTTACCCCACTTTAACATTCCCATCGAATCATTTATTTATTTAAAAATCTCAAAATGTTCGAAAGATTCTTTTAAGGATAAAAATATGAGTTTTTATAAAATGTAGGATTGTGGAGGGGAAAAAATTATTAATAATAGGAACTTACCGATCTAAAAAAGATATTCTAGTATGGAGATTGTGACGTTTGAGAAAAATATTGGTAGTGTGATATTTATTAATTTAGATATTTGGTTTGTTTACGTCACAGCTATTAATTACAGTATATACATGGAAATCATTAAAAAGATTGGTTAGTTCATTAGAGTTCAGAATTTGATGTTTGTGAGGGAGGAGATCGCATCCATCCTGTTCGATGTTTTCTAACGGATTTCTCTCTGCCCTCTCTAGGCTCTCGAGATCGTAGCAGTCGGCCTCTTTATCCTCGAATTACATCCGGTTCGTGGGAGGAGGAGGGGTTTCTCACGGTGTTAAAGGCTGCTGGGGTGATGACCAAAGACAAGACTTCGCAATATTTTAAGGGTGCACGTGCACATAGAAACACGGTTATCCTATCCACAAAAAGAAGCCGACTTTTCAGCTGTGTGACAGGAAAACGCCACAAGATTAGATGAAAAAAATAATTTTAAAATTTAATATTGCCAGAAAGGGGTTGAATTTTGGTGAAAATGAAAAAAAGATTCAATTGAGCTTAGATGGGTTTTTAAGACTCAAAATAAAATTATTTTTCTTCAATGTAAATAACCAAAAATGATGATTATTGATGAATGAGTACTGAGAACTGAATAGTGCAATGCACATTGTAAAGTTTCATAACCCAAATCTATCTCTTCGCACCATCAAATCAGTAAGATCTAAGTTTTTTGCACTGCAATTTTAACAGTAATTTTTAAAAATTTACTACCAAAAGATGCTGTTGAAATTTATCTGGTGTTCTTTAACTTGTAATTATTTAGTAAGTAACCTTTCATCGTAATAAATATTAAAAAGTACCGAATTTTTTTTTTTCACTTTAACAAAAGTTACTTTGACTTTTTACCATAAAAAAGCTTAAATGCCTGAACTTCCTTCTCTCTTTATTTTATTTTACCCTATATCTATAGTGAAAATCGTTTAATACGAAATTGAGGGGTTTGAAATAATTTTGTGATAAAGGATATTAAGAAAAACCCCACTATATATGTTCAACAATTATCTTTATTAGAGTATATTTTATTTATATAGATATGTATATATGCATGCATTTAATAAATATTAATGAAAAAAAAACATTCACAAGAACTTGATGAAATTTAATACGAAACTTTCAAGTTTTTGGAAAACAAAACCTTTATTGAGTTTTTGGAAAAAATCTGATATTTTTCTCTGCATTGATTTTCTTAGCATCAAATTGTCAACAAATAAGTCGATGTCGTCCATTTTGTTATTCATTTCGACATTGAAATGTGCGTCTAAATTGCGCATACTTTTCATTATGTTCCTCATTTTGGATGACTTAAGAACAGGAGCTGCATTATTCATAAAAAATAATTGGGACTGTACACACATTATCATCATCTACTGCAACGAATTCTTCCGATGATACAGAAGGACTGTCCAATAGTACAGAAACTTTCTCAAACATTTCATTAAGTAATTGATGATTTCCGTATTTTGTTCATTCCCAGAAGGAAATTCTTTTCTCGTTAAGCGATTTTCGTTTCGTGTTAAGAGAAAAACAGATGCATGAAAATACATAGTAGTTTGTCGCGGGCCATTGTAATTTATTCGTGTCGAGCGATATTCCGTCTTAAACGTTTTCGCGTTGAACGTATTTCACTGTATATACCAGAGAACATTTTTTTTCTGCACAGATAGAATTTAAAATTCTAAAAAAAATTTCCCATCCACCTTAACTTGCAATACTTAGAATGAAAATTTTCATGGTGCAATTGTTTCATTTCTTTTACACTGTGGAAATTTTGACCGCAAAAGGGTTTTGATGCTTAATTTTTTAAAAAAATTTCGACCGTTGAAATGTTTAAATCACATTTCATGCGTATTGCTCTACAGGGTATCTATCATTAGTTCGTTATAAATTTCCCCTTCAAATGATATTTTTTAAATGGAATTTTTGTTCTTCAAGTGTATAAATTACACGAAAATATTTAATGATTTCGTATTCCTCGCGGATTTCGTACTTATGTTGTTTGAGTTTATGCTGCCTCCAGTTTAGAATATTCACAGGTATGGTCTCATTTTTTCTTCAAGCCATTACGGTACTGTACGCACTACTCTTTTTATTTATAAGAAAATGTTTACACCTGCCATATTTGAACATACATTTCGGAAGAAAAACACCTTTCTCAAACAAATGGATGTTTTAAATTAAAAGAAAAAATATTACGATATTTTAACTACTACTTGAACAAATTTTAATATTTTCGAGCAATTTTTTTTCTTAATTCTCTGTGCATGAGATTGGTATTACAAGTGATACATTAATTTTTTTTTTTTTTTTTTTCGAATCGGACATTATAGAAACAAGGGGAAAAAATACATGTCAAACTTTTTCGGGAAAAAAAAACTGCTCGTAAATCTATATTCTATGCACAGGGAAAAAAAACCGAGTAAACATATTATAAAAAACAACCAGAAAAATTTTACTTTTGTTTAAAAAAAATTATATGAATTCACGGAATGTATAATATTAAAATGCAATAAATAAGGGTACAAAAAATTCTACGTTACAAAAAAATTTTTTTTTTTCTGTTTTCTGAAAACATAAATTAAACACGAAAAAATGATATTTTACAATTTCAAAGCAAACTGTTTACATTTTTTAAAATAATTACAATGCATAAAAGTTTCAGGTATAGCAGTCTTACATAATTTTATTTTATTAATAAATCTCTTTAGTATGATGTGCCGAAATAGCTCAGTTGGGAGAGCGTTAGACTGAAGATCTAAAGGTCCCTGGTTCGATCCCGGGTTTCGGCAGAATGAACTTTTTAAAAATTTCATTCTTAAAATAAATTATTTCCAAAACTCCTTTTTCTCCCCAGTGCAAAAACATTTTTCGTATTTATCCGAAAATTGTAATATAAATTTTTAACAAGCAATTTTATGTTTTGTCACTTTTATTCATAATTTTTTTGTGTCATCCTCAATGACTTACAGTGAGGTAACTATTGTGGAGTCCTAGAAATCTAAACTATAAACTTAATTTTAAAATCCAATTTATTTTAATTTTTAATATTACTTCGAAATTTTTTCTTTGAGAAATATTGTAATTTCACGAAAGTAGAAGTACAATGAAAACCTTAAAAGTTCTTGATGTATTAAAATTCTTACGTTATTTTTTTTAAGAAAAGCATTTATTTTTTACAATATTGCTAATTTTTTTCCCTCTATTGTTTGTGTTAATTAAGAAAATTGCATTTTTTAAAAATGAAAATCTCTCTCTCTCTCTCTCTCTATATATATTATCAAATGACGTTTTGTGGCTCATCGAAACTTTGTTGTAAAAGGGGTCTTCGGAAGAAAAGAAGAGTTTTCTGCACTATGATTCTTAAAATCTTTTTTTTAAATGTTTAAAAAATATAATCCATCGATTATATAATCATGGCTAAAAAAAATCCGATCCTGCTGCCATCTATGGACAGAAAGTCAAAAGCTAACAGCTTTGTTTCGTTCTCAAGAAACATTTTTAATCGTGCTGCCATCTAGAAGTGTGTATTGAATTTCTTGAGAATATATTGTAATGTTATTGTAAAAGGAAAAAAAAAAGTGTGTTAAAAGAAATTAGTGCGCTTAAATACAATTATTCTCATGTAAAATTTAAATACAGCTGATTTTCTCAGAAACTCAATAAAATTTTATCAATTTTAATGTGTTTAAATTTGCAAATAATATTTATGTGTAATTTTCAGTAAATATTAAAATACTTTGAAATCAGTGAAATTATGAAGATAAATCAATATAATTTGAACTTAACCATCTAGGTAAAATGTCATATAACGTAAAATACGACGTATAACTTGTACCGAATTTTTTTATTTTAAGGTAAATTCGCTGTATAACGCTCACTCCCTTCTTTACGAAGAAATCAGAAATGTTAGTATAAAATGTTCTTATGTTTTGAAGTCATTTATTCGAGTTATTATCCCAGACTTTATTTTTGTGCTAAAAGTGCGCGTTATATGCCGGATTTTACGGTATGTACTCTGCATATATGAATCTACTTTGTGTTTAGATCATTTAAATACTTCTCTTTTATAAGATATTTTACAGGAATGTAAATACATTTATGTAATTTACACATCCTTCAAATATATTAACAGAATAATGCATCAAAAACAGATTAATACATATTTTCTTTTTACAAGTTCTCATGTTAGTAGTTTAGTTTGTTTGATTTAACGAGAACTTTCACATACAGTTTTTGTTACGTTTTAAAGATGTAAAACTATTTAATACTTACTTTTTTTTTTTTTATCATCTTGATGATATAAATTAGATCATAACACATTTAAATGATTTTTCTTTGTTTTATTTTTAAAATAAGTACATTATTAGAACTATTCATTCATTTGAATGTTTTTTATTTGAACTGAGTGTATGTAATAAACAATGGTTATACTATTCATTGTCTTTAAAACTGTTATGTGCAAGAAAAAAGAAACCATTTTTTTTTTACTTTTTTATTTATTGCTCACAACAAAAACACAGCAGAATTAAATCGAAATCGATAAGTTATTTCATAGCTGAATCAGTTGAGTTATTGGTCTGATAAATACATAAACGAAAAAAAAAAATTTACAATGGAAATTGGGAAACAAGGTTTTACACTTTTCCTATGTATGGACCAGCCGAGCACTCGCAAAAGGTACCAGAACAAAACCCTGTATTGTGGCCATTCATTACACATTGGTTCACACAGCCTGCTTCATTGAGAGGACAAAGGTTGATTCCAAGTCCAAGTCCCAGCTGACCATTTGTCTCAACTAAAAATAAAAAAAAAATAAAAATAAAAATATGAGACATATTCTATATATCTATTATTAAAGTAAATGAACAGCAATAATACTGTTGTTAAATTAAGTGAATTTAATTATTTTGGGATTCAGCTATGATATATATTAATCTCGTTCTCGTTCTAATATAATTTCGTTCTCGGGTAGTAAATTTTAATTTTCAATAGCCTTTGATTAAACTACAACATCAGCTCGGCTTGGTATTAATATAACTTCCTGCCTCTTTTTAATACGCTTCTAATAAATTTGTTGAGGAATGGAAAGTGAGATGGCAATAGTATATAATAAAATTATACCGCCCAATAAATTAAAATGCAATAAATAGAAAAAAGTCAGATGAAACTATAATCGTTAAATGTTTCCAAAAAAATTAATAAAAAGTTGGTTCTTTTTTAAATAGAGTACTTTAGATATATAAGAGAATTATAATGCTAACTGTAAAAATGTTTAAAATTTAAATTTTAATGCTGATGTCTAAGAACTTATATAGCAGAGTTTTTATCCATTTTCACACGCTTTTCTTAAAAACTATTTAAAATTTATGCTGTCTTAACGGTTTTTATTTAATGGGGAAAACAACTCCTTTTATACAATTCAAATTGAATTTTATTTTGTACGATTTTTCAGGAACGTTTTACGGAATAAAAAAAAGTTCGAAATTTATGGTTTTTACCCTTTTCCCCTTTATACCACTATAGATGGTAGAAATACATTTTCTTTCCCCTTTTCGTTTGAATTTTCAATACATTTTCATGTATGAATTTCTTCTCGTGTACATTTTATAATTTATATCAAAACGCTTTTTTTTAAAAGTAAGTTACACTGATTATGTACTTACGAACCACTGCGCTCATAACAAAAACCATCATGAGAAAAACTGCAATTTTCTGCATTTTGTCTGAGTCCACAAAAATTACTTCTTGTCTAAAAAAGAAAAAAAAGGTGAGATTTCCATGTTAAGTAGTGTTTTATTTCAATGACGAAAAACAAGTAACCTTAAGAATAAGTAGATTAAGAAGCAAAGTAAGACAGATTTTATTTCAGTAGTGCACGCAAAATATTTTCGGGGATCAAAATAATTATGTAAAATTAAATTGCAGGTATGCAAAATCATTTAAAACGTGCAAAAGAAACTTTCTATTTCCACAAATAGGAAAGTTCGATTGTCTGGAGCCCCATACGACGGATCTTATCACTTAATGTAACGATGAAGTAATGAGGAGGATACCTGAGTTCAGGGATGTCTTAAGGCATGGGCCGACTGGGTCCCGGGCCTTGACCACGATGGGGATCTCGTCTCGTTCTTGATTCAGCCTTAACAAGGTAATGATTCGAATGATTTCAACGGGTAAATGTTTCTTCCGGTTGTTTCTCCGAAAAACTAGGAATTTCGAACGATATGTCAACTGGCTACATGTCATGAACTTCATCCATGTATAGGCCACTAAAAATCGTAGGTTCTTTTCTCTTCAAAATGAAGAAATCATCAGTAATCCAGGTACAATAAAGTCACTACTTCTTTAATGGCTGAAGACTTTTATTCCAAAGACAGACACACACAACACAAAACAACATAAAAAGAAAAACTAACTATATACATTTAATTTTAATTTGTTAACGCCATTTTGTTTCTATCCTCGCCAACATAATCACTATCCCGCTCAATCTGCCATGTTCTCTCGCTCCGCCATCTTGTTGACTTCCTTCCTCCTTCTCTCCGTTTTTCTTCCCCCTTCGATGGCCGCGCCACCTATAAAGATTTTTAAACTTCCGGGTGAATCTTACAAAGTAAGCTAACCACCGCACACCATCATTACTCCTTCTGTCAAAAGGTGACTATTGGTTGAGCCGGTTTGTGTGATTGTAAGTCACGCGCATTTATTTGTTTCGGGTTATTGTACGAGTATTTGACAACGTATGTAATGTACTGTCCTTTTTTAAGGGTCATGGGGGGGGCTATATTTGTGAAGAGGCCCAGGGCCTACTTTTGCGTAGGGGCCCAGGGCCTCAAGAAGACTTAAGGCGTCCCCGCCTGAGTTGATGCCCCAATCAGGACTTTGAGTCTCAACAGATTCATCGAGCATTAGTGCATTCACATGGTGGTCTAAGTGGCAGCAGGACTCGGATCCATAACTGGACAGATAAAGCACCAACTTTAAGTTAGCGATCATGATTTTCCCTTAGTGTGATCACCGAAAGGAATTAAGAAGAAAATTCTTAGAGAGACACAATAAAGTTAAGGAATTTAAATTGTATGCAATAGAATGCTCAAAAGTGACATAGAAAATGTACGGAATTTTAATTCATTCATCGAAATTTTATAAATTTTTTTAATTAATTACATTTTTATAAAACTCCTCAAAGGATGCTTTCCTAAACTTTTTAAAGAAATTTGAAAAAGATTTGCTTTGTTCATTATTTTCTATTTATAAGATACTGTTACTTATTTTATCCGACTGGACGATTGTTGTTGCAAAATACCTTAATAAACGCGAATGAATTTCGATTCCACAGTTTTTTAAGTTTATTTCTTGAGAGAGGTATTTAAACATTACAGTTTCACAAATGTGGCAGAACTGCCACAACTATAAATTGAGTTTCCCTTACAGTATACACTTTTAAATGATATTTTTTCCCTCTAATTTTTAGCAATATTATTTTAGTGCTTGAGTTTAATAATAAAAAATGGGTTTAAAAATGATTTTGAAATATGATAGGATATAAAAAGTGTCAGGTATAAATGAAATATACAGTGGGTGATCGGTTAACGAACATAATCCGTTCCAAGACTATGTTCGCTATCCGAATTGTTCGTTACCCGATCATCGATTCATGTGAAATCGATTCTTCTATGTGAAATCGATTAATTCGTTCTGGAGACCTAAAAATTAAATTTTAAAAAATGTATAATTTCTTAGTAAGTTTTTTAAAAAATAATACATACATATAGTCTTGCATATTAATCAGTCTTTTTCAGTTTTTGCTTATGGGGCGTTGAAGAACATGTGCAATGTCGATTGCTTTTCTCCCTTTTTCATGATTTTCTGGAAGTAATTAATAGCATTATTGTTGTAAAGATCCCCAAACCTACTGACATCAGCTTGGTATGGGTGCCATTCTAAGACCATTGCTCTGACATCCTCCCACTTTTTCAAAAGAGCTTTAATGGCAGATGTCGGCATTGGTCCTCCTTCGTCTTCCTTTTGTTCAGAAGGAGACACATTTCGCTGTTTCTTGGTGTTCTTCATTCAAAATTTCTTGGAGTTCTTCTGTCGTCAGTTCATCTTCATGTCCCATTATGAGCTCTTCTATGTCATCCTCGTTCACCTCCAATTCCAGATCTCTAGTAGTTGCCAAAATTTAATCCATAATTTCAGGGGTGTCTCCCTGAACACCTCCGAATATGTGTTCGTTATCCGAACACAAAAATCTTTCTTGAAAGTATTCGTTAACCGATTTGTTCGCTAACCAATCACCCACTGTATATGTTTTACTCAATAGGATTTTCGTTCTGTTTGAGAATCAAAACAAAGAAGACAGAAAATTGTATCATATACTCTTAAGAGTACCAGTTTATCCACTGGGCGTTTGGGTCGGGCGCCTAGGGTACCGGGTCCTGGAAGTGCTCGGATAACCTGGACCTAACCAGATTTTCTGATTATAAATTTCGTTCCGCCGCTGCTAATGGGGCCTGTAGATCTACTAAGCCCAGGGCCCGAAATGAGCTTAAATCGACCCTGACTTTCAAGAATTCAAAGTACTAAGAGTAGTTTTTTTTAAAATGTTAATGTTTCTCACCAGAATTATCCAATTGTAAAATAATGAAGAACATTTAGGTGTAAAAAAAAGTTTTGATTGCTTAAAACAGGAATGGTCAAATAGAGGCTCGCCAAGACAGTCAGAAAACCCAATACACAGAAAATATTCTCTTTTGGGTCAATATATATTTGTGAGCAAAATTTTTCTTGCATGGAGATCAGCAAGAGTAAAGAAAATACAAATTGCGGAACATTAACTTGCAGGCTGTGATGAAAATTTCAACCAGCAATCTCACACCTGAATTTTAAAAAAATGTAGAAAATTGCATATATTATTCTCATTAAGCTGATTCTAAAATTACATGTGCTTGCTGCTGTAGTTAATATGAAATTAGCACAAGAAAAACATTGAAAAAAACTGTCCATATTTTATTTAATTATATTTATTAATTTTTGGGGTGGGTCATGGGTAGCCTAGTGGTTGGAGCATCGGACTCCAGATCGGAAGGCCTGGATTCGATGCCCGATGCCACCAAATTCCCTCCGAGTACACACGGAGTACGTGCTCGTTAAATCAGTGGGTCCTGAAAGTCTTGTGGGCGGTCGCAGCTGAAGCCAAGGATGCAGGGGGCTGGAGAATATTTCCCTCCCTTCTAGTACCATGCTTAAATTGTGTAGGGGGAGATAGGTGGTGTCACCATCTATCGTAAAAAAGTCCAACCTGACTCACTGGCTCTGGCAACATTCATTCCTTCCCTTCGGGAAGGACACGACAACAATAGCAACATATTTTAGGGTAAAAGTCTTTTTTTAAGATCAGTATTAACTTATGCACGTGAAACTTGGTCCATGTCTCGAACAGATGAGGACATGAAAAGTATCTACTAAAGCAGGGGTGTCCAACCCAAATGACCTTCTGGGCCACTTCAGAAAAACATTATAATCTCGCGGGCCGCACATAAAAATATGTTCATTTATATCAGATTTGGAAACAAAAAAACATTTATTGGAGTGAAAATTTAAAACAAAATGAATTATTATTATTGCTTTCATTATTTTTCATGTTTACAGATATAGATAATATAATACTGTTTGTATAATAAAGTAATAAAATGATCAAATAATGTTTAAAATATTACAGTTGCCATTTTCTTGAAAATTACGGAGTTCCTTTTGAATTGATCTTTCGTTAATCATTGTTGAAATTTGATTATGCTGTCATTCTCAAACGATTCAGTATACATTGCCTTTTATCTTAACCGTCCTGAATACTTTTTTGAAGCTTTAAAAAAACATCTCTGACTGTTTCTTGTTTTTTGGGCACTCCAAACAGAAAAAGAGGTGGAGATATGAAAGTCTCACACACAGAGAATCATGTACCATCCATAGTAAATGATACGCATAATGCAATTCGGGGAATTTATTATAAAAGTAATTTATTATAGTAAAATCAAACGTAACTGTTTGATAAAACATAAATGTATTTTAATCTAAAGGACGTTTCTATTACCAAAAAGGATTTATTTTAAAACAAGAACAGTTAACAGGCAAATACATTGTAGAATTATATTTATAAATTTCCCCTTAAATAAATTTCAAGATGAAAAAACTTTAAGAACCTGATATTTAAATTTTGTTTAAAAAGAGTCGGTGGGCCGCAACTTACGTACTGGTAGGCCACACGCGGGCTGCGTGTTGGACACCACTGTACTAAAGGAAGATTTTAAGATTTTTTTAGAGGAATTCAAGACAATGGAATGTGGCGAAGAAGATCATATTTTGAGCTCTATTGCTCATATAAAGAACCTGACATCGTTCACTTCATCAAATTACAATGAATTAAATGGGTAGGCCACGTTGTCAGAATGGACGAAGACCGCACTACTAAAAAAGTCTTCAATACCCAACCAATCGGCACACGGAGAAAAGGCAGTTCAAATCTTAGATGGATTGATAACTTAGAAAAATATCTCCTTGTTTTGAGAAATAAAAGTTGGAGAACACTAGCAGGAAGAAGGCTTCTTGAGAAGGCCAAGGCCCACCCTGGGCTGCCGAGCCACTGAGGAAGGGAGGAATTTTTAGGGTGCAATTTGTACCTTTTCTGTGATACAATCATTTTAAAAAGGCGCGGCAGTTCATTATCCCTGCACTTCCACAAAATGGCCTTTGTGCCAAAAAAATTATCTACCCTGACCCAAAAACTTACCTCAAACTTTCAAACTTTCTGTGATCTAAAATGACCTTTATTAAATGATTTGTGATCAATTTTAATCACTATCAATATTTTGTATAATTTTTATCGGAAAATACGAAAATGTACGACTAACTCAATGACGATCTGTAAATGATTCTCATCATTTTTCATATTGCATTTTGTTTCACTTGTACATTTTAATCGAAATTTTTGTCTAAACCTCATTTATCAATCTTTCTCACATAAGCCGGCCTGACTGTAACGACGGTGACCTTGCAAATAAACATGTATACAATCGTCATACGTACAATTATGTGTTATACTTTAACGTAAATCTGACTGTATTATTCGTAAGCATAAAAACGCTACTGTTAAATGTCAGCTTAAAATTGAATCGTGGCTAGAAAAATGGTGTAATCAAAATTGAACACTCATACTTGAAAAATGGCATAGTCAGCATGGGTAATATCCAATATTAGAGGTATAGTACATTTACATTTCTTTTCAAACGGCAGAAACGTAAGATGAAGATACTGTCAAGGCTATGACTTGGAAAACAATTGGCAGTAATATCTTTTTGGGTCTTAAGGTAAGAATATAGAGCTTCTTTATTTTTCAATCTTTCTAAAATGCTGTTTTCTATCAGTATTGTATTTATTAGTTTTGCCTTTAAGTAAAAATAAATTATTATCTCGAAAAGAAATCATAACGATTCCTTCTCATTTTCAGTTCGTAAATCTAAAGATAATTGTAAGAATTTTGCAGGGATTCAAGCAAGAAATTGCAAGGAATTTTTAAGGACTCAAAGTTAGTTAGTTAATATTAACGTCGCACTGTTCAGCTGCACGAGGGCTTTTGGCGACGGACCACGTAATTTTGAACCATGGTCAAGTGACGTGGACGACACCTGAGCTGGCACCCCCCTCTCCTAACTACCACACCACACCAATTTAAGGACTCAAAAGAAAATATTTAAAAAATAGAGCCATTTCTACCAGTTAACGATAATTCTCTTCATTTTTGAGAAATAATTTTTTTTCATCTATCAAAATAGCCAAAGGATTAACTACCTCTCTGGATATAAAGAAATTATAACGATTCCCATTTGGAGTTCGTGAACTTAAAGATATTTGTAAGAATTTTATAAAATTCTCTTTATAAAGTTATTGTATGTATTAGAAGGCAATATTTTAGATCCAAAGGAAATATTTAAAAAATAGAGGTTTCTACCAGTTAACGATAATTATCTTCATTTTTGAGAAAGAATTTTTTTATTAGTCGGAGTAGAGCTCAAACGATTAACCATCTCGATATAAAAAAATTATAACGAACCCCATTTTGAGTTCGTGAACCTAAAGTTATTTACTAGGATTTTGTATAAACTTTTAAATTGGATGTTTAGAGAGTACAATACCAATTCAGTTCAATTGTGAAAGAATTTCAAAATTATGAATTTCGTTTCAGCAAGCAAGTAAACTTTGAAATCGAGTTTTGTATTCGATAAAGTAGATATATATAAAGGATAAATATTCGTATTAACACATGGTAAACCTCTTTTTTTTAAAGCATAATACCTCTTGATTGAGCTTGGCAAAATAAGCCCTCTTTGAGAAAGATAAACCTTAAACATTTTTGCAACACAATTTGTAATTTTTCTTTATTTTCCATCCTTTTCTATTTCCCTTTCTTTAATATAAAAACTAACATTAATTCAAATAGAATGTTTCTGGAAGTTTGTATAAGGTTTGTGAATCGTGATAGCTTTTTTTTATTGTCAATTCACTGTCCATTGCACGACGTTGCAATTTCGGATGAAAAAATTATATAAGATATTTTGATGTGTGTGTGTGTGTTTTTTTGTAGGATTCTTTGACACAATGAATCTGATGAATCAAAAAATTTTGTCATATTTTCTTTTTAAATAACTAAAAATTCAAATCGATATTGTAAATCCGATGTTTTGCCTAATACTTTCAGTACAACATAATTATAAGCATAAATAAATCTGTTACTATCCAAGAACAATTTTACAATCTGATAAACGAGATATCGTGACTATGTATGAGCCTAAAAAAGATGTTTTTTTTTTAATTTCAAACTCATCTCACATAAAACAGGAAAAAAAATATTTCAATCTCTATAAAATAAGTTTCATAAAAAAGCTCTTAATTACTATTTATGCTACATCTTTGAAAAACACGTTACAGAAACTGGAACAGTATGAATCACTTCAACTAGGACAGTGGTCGGCAAAGTGTGGCTCCAGAGCCACATCTGGCTCTTTGGCTCCGTAAGTGCGGCTCTGGCACAAATATCCACGGAAGGTGCAATAATATTTTTATTTTAAATAAAACTTGGTAAGAAAAAAATTACATCTTATTTTGATAAATTAAAATTCTTTTATAAATCAAGAACATATATAATTTTTTGTTTAAGTTAAAAGATAGATAGGTAATTAAAGTTTTATATTGTTGTAAAAATACGTCGAGCTTAATTTTATTGGTTTTCGTAAACGTAAACACAAACCATGTACAAGCTATCGGCTGAAATTGTTCGTTCGGCGTACTCCGGTGTGATACAAAGGTACCGCAAGCATGCGCGCATACTTTTTCTGAAGTAGGGGGGTATAAATTTGCATCACAGGCCAGCAGTTGCAGTGTGAACAGTTTTGTCTTATCTACCGTGTCTGCCGTTGCCCTGTCTTATTAAAAAGTTAATATATTTTTCAATCTAGCTGCACATCTTACAGGTATTTTTGTACGATTTTATTACACCTGCTATATATGTTTGTGGTTCCGGGGCAAAATTTGTAATCGATTTTTCGATAACTTCTATTTGTCGAAATGTTGGAAATTTTCTTCCATTTTTGGTCATATTAAAAGTTTTGTTATTCTGATGATGGAAATTTTTTTTTCTTCTTTTTAGTGCAGTTACATATATTAATGAAATTGTATTTTTAAAAGATTTTTTTTTTAAATTTTTATTTTCATCTATTTAATAATGGTAATAATTTTGTACTGGTGGCTTTAGAAAAAAATGTTAAGAGAGGGAAACCGTACACAGACGGCTAATAAATAAAGAATTGTTTTATAAATGCATCCGAAGAGCTATTTCGGGATTTTAAGAATAAAGCAGATATTCTGAAAATAATTAAAGAGTCTGCCGAAACCATTAAAGATAGAGCAATTAAAATGTGTTCGAATATAACCACCCAGCATATCGAAGATCTGAAATTGGTTTCGGTTTTGTCAATAGCAGTTGACGAGACATGTGACATAAATGATACAGTGCAAGTTTCACTTTTTGTAAGATTTATGTCTCATTCAGGCCCTAAAGAAAAACTTTTAGGATTATTGTCAATCAAAGATCAGACGCGTGGAGAAGATATCGCAATTGCTGTAATTGAGTGTATGGATAAACATCACATTCCCCTCGATAAAATTGTGTCGATTTCAACAGATGGGGCCAAAAGTATGACCGGCGTAAGAAAAGGCTTTGTCGCTATTTTGAAAGAAAAAATAAATCACGAGATACTTGTTTACCATTGTATCATTCACCAAGAAGCGCTTTGTAGGCAAACATTTCCGGATAAAATTTGTAAAGTTATGGAATTAGTGATTACCATCAGTGGCGTACACAAGGGGGTGTCTGGGGTCCCGGACCCCCAAAGCCCTTGATTTTTTTTCCCCAATTGATTATAATTCCAAGTATAAAGTACGTAAAATTTAATTAATTACTTGTTATTAATGATTAATTTTATTAATTAATGCTAATTATTTATTCAAAAATTAGTTTTTTACTGTGTTTTGTTCCCGAAAATTGACAAAATCAAAAGGTGTATGATACAAGATTGGTGAACTTTCAACCCCGGACCCTCTCCCCCTTTGAAAAATTCCTGCGTGAGCTGCTGAAAACCATTATCAACTCCATTTTAGCTAAAGCTCTTAATCATCGCCAATTCAAAGAATTTTTATTTGAAATGCAGAGTGAGTACAGCATTTTAAAACGTCTCGCGTCCCTTTTTCCGGAAATTGAAGCATTTCTTCTTGAGAAGGGCCTTCACTATCCAGAACTAACAGATGATCAGTGGATCTAAAACTTTTATTTCATGGAAGACGTTACATCTCATCTAAATCTGCTTAATCGTAAACTACAAGGGAAAGGAAACTTAATTTTTTCGATATTAGAAGAAGTAATAACATTCGAAAACAAATTATCCATTTTTGCTCAGGATTTTGAAAGGGAAACATTGTATCACTTTCCGAGGCTGCTGAAGCATCGCCAAGAAAATAATTCCTCTATTAATAAACACAATTTTAAAACAATAATTTTAAATATGAGGGAAGCATTTCTCAGCAGGTTTCAGGAATTTAAAAACAGCAGAGCAACTTTAGTATGTCAAAAATCCTCTTAATGCTACGATAACCGAGTTGAAATTTTCTCCTTTTGAAATTGACATTGGTAGCTTTGAAATATAATTGCTGGATTTAAAAAACAAGGTGATATGGCGCTCTAAATTCGAACGTCTTTGTGTTGAACTGGAAATATTGGAGAAGAAAAAATATGATCTTTTTTTTTTTTAGCTCACAACACAAGTGGTCTGCTTTGAATGACCCGGAGAAGGACGACATGATCATTTTCAACGCTTGGAATAGTATTCCTGACTCTTACGATCAGCTGAAAAAGCTCGCGTTTGCTGTTCTTTCCCTTTTCGGTTCTACATATATATGCGAACAATCTTTTTCAAGCATGAACAATATCAAGAGTAAACTGAGAAGTCGTCTTATTGATGAGAACTTGGAATCATGCCTAACATTAAGAACAACATAAAAACCTGACTTACTCAAAGTTTCCAAGGAGATGCAAGCACATTGTTCGCATTAATAAATATTTATCAAGTATGAAATTTAGTTTTATTTAGTGTACTACATTTTTAGTGTAATAAAAAAGTTTACTAAACAAGCAGATTTGGCTCCCAATTTTTTAAAAAATTGTTGAAATGTTCATATTTGGCTCTTTGGCTAATAAGTTTGCTTACCACTGTACTAGGAGATCGGTTAAATTTTATACCGGGGTTGAAGCGAAATTTATAATCAGGAAGTTATTTATTTCAGAAGATTTTTTAATTATGAAATACGAATGAAGTGTTTTGCATAAGTATAATTATTTAAAATTTTAGAAAAATAACTTAAATAATCATGATGGTAAGATATGTTTTCAATAAAATGCCACTCTGTGTATTTTCGCTGACTAAAATTGCAGGTTTTCAAAAGTTTAATGTCTTATTTTTGTTTATGAATTATACGGTGAGAAATCAAATCTATTTTTTTGCAAATAAATCAGTAATTTGAATAATATTACATTTTTTTTGTAAATAAATATGTATACAGCGATATTTTCCCTTATAAATAACTATGCATTCACTTAAAATGAAATCGTTTAAACTTAAAATAAAATAAACTTTTTGTTTTTTCCTGCCTGTTAATATAATTGTTAGCATGCAGACATCGATATATTTTTTTTTTCTGGAAAAAATCTTCTACGGAATTTGAGAAAATTATAATGAATTTTTGAGGAGGTACCTTTAAATATGATTATACGTTATCAGATTTGTATTAATAAGAATTGTGTAAAGCGAGAGATGTAATGTTATCAAAATGTTTTGATACCTGAAATATTATCCCTATAATTTTTAAATACAATTGTATAACAATATTCCGTTTGCTAGACTAATCGTGGTTTATAAAAATCGTATAACTGATTTCAAAATTATAAAACTCCGTTTTTAAACTATAAAACTTTTTCTTCAGATTCTTTTAAAGAGATTCTGATGGGGAAAAAAATGCGTTTAATTTTGATTATTATAATAAGGTATTCTAGTAAGTTCAATAGTGTGATATAAATACAAAAACTACTTATATAATACCATCGAGTTCTATGTTATCTAGTTTTAAGCAATTCCGAAGTTATAATCGTTTGGAATAGAAAAAAAAGAAAATAAAAAGCAAAGACACATAAAATTAATCTTAAATTTATGCGTAATGAATTAAAACTGTTAATTTTGAATAAAATTTATTAAAAAATATAATTATAATACTAGTTATTACTTATGAAATGAAGTGAATATCAATATCTATCTTACCTCTGATACAAGATCGTTTTGTTTAGAAAGTTCTCTTTTATGAATATTCCATTCTGAAGGCTTATTTATATAAGATTTATTCATTCGTAAAAGCTGGTGAAAATACGCCTTTTTTCCAATTTTGTATTTGTTTCATAATAAGAAACTATGAAACATTTGTCATGTCAGAAAAAACACCTGCTTCTGAATATTAATTAAGGCTTGTGACAAGAATTATTTTCTTTTTCGTCAATAGTTTGATGATTATCACTATAAACAATGTAACATATACAAATATTTATTTACAGCGCGTATTTTTTCTTAAAACGAATTAAATACAAACGCATATTTAGTATAATGATCTGGCTGTTGTATTTCGTAACAGCATCTGTTTTGTATAATCACATATTTTTTGCGTTTCGGTATTAATTAATTCCACACAGACCATATTTCTTTTTCATGGTTTACCTAAATGTATTTTATATGTATATTCTTGCTTATATTCTTCTTATGAACCTTGCTTTTTTAAATAGACAGTCACTCGAAGAGCGCGAACAATTTAAGATGTAAAAATGTACTTTAAAAAATGATTAAAAACTTATTGAATTGATAAATTAGATTATAAACTGATTTTTTGACGATCTTCAACTAATATAATATCTTTATACTACAAGAAGCAACCTAGTCCAACACACACATCGTTGACTATTTTTAACACCAATGAACAAATTTTAAAAAAAATCAAGGAAGCACTTGTGTAAAATTAAATATTTAATAAAATTAGATACACATATCCATATTCTTTAGGTACTAATAAGTAAATAGAGAATATTCCCTTTCATTGTTTCCTTAAAATAATTATCATTTTATTTGGTTATGAAACAAATAGATGTCTATTAATAGTTTAATACCATAATTTATAATTATAATTATTTTTATTTTTGAGCACCCATTTACATATTTTCCATTCCACGTGAGGCGGTATCAGTAAAAGATGTGTATTGGTTTTCTAGATTTCACCAAAATGGGATGGATAATTTTGATAGTAATGTTTGCTACTTTTGGTGAAAACATTCAGTTAATACAACTTCCGAATATGAGAAAGTATAAAAAAATTTGAAGTTTAGATAATATAATTTTAGAAAAAATAAATATTTTTTTATCAACAACTAAGCATTCTTTATTCTTATTAATGTAAAGAAAGGTCCTTTCTATTTTAAAATAATTCTCAGCGCAAAACATTTTAAATGTTAAAATGATTTATTTTTTATTTAAATATTAAATAAGCTGCATATTTTGATAGTAGAACAGATTTATTGAAACAATATTGAAATGAAATATATTATTATTTTTTCTTTTTTTGTTAATTTATCCTTGTTATTATCATAAACGTTAACTAATTAGTTGCTTTGACTCATACATCATTGACTTAAACAATAAAAGAAAATATAGGTTATGTAAATTTTATTATTATATTTACTTCCACCTTTCTCTTGATTTATAATGCAAACACACGTGATTTGGTTGTGGTAACTAATATATAGAGAAATATTTTTTTAAGTATCTTTAACAGAATGAAAATACAAAAGGTATATTTACGTATAAGCATCCGTAGAACATAGAAGCAGATTTAATGGATGTGCTGTTCAGATTGTTTTTAATTATAAGTTTTTTCTATGTATTTTTTATTGTCTCACACTCAACAAAATTTCATTGCTGAAAATTCTATGTCTGAAGGAGTATTGTTGGAATTGCTTAGAAAATGTATCGAAAATAAATTTTAAAAAAAAATTGAATAACTTAAATTATATCAAAGTCCCCATTGAAAAAAATTTTCAGGAATTTACATATTATCAGATATAATGTTACGAATTCGATAATATACATTATAAAAGTCATTTATGTACAGTAAAAACTAAGAGATTATTTTTCTATCTTTTTCGTAAAAAGAATAAACGAGCCAAATTAAATATTTTTTAGAAGACAAAAATATTTTAATTTTTTAAAAATAGCAAATATTTTATTGTTGAGTAATATTATCCGAGAAAGTGTGTGTGTTATTTCTGTTTTCTCATGAATGATTCCATTCATTTTCTAGAACAGTGGTCTTTAAACTGTGTTCCACGGAGCCCTGGGGTTCCCCGAGGCATACCCAGGGGTTCTCCAAATCACAATAAAAAAATCGAAAAGAAATTGATAAATATGTATGCGAAATGGATTTACGTTCTCTATGAAGTTTGAATACCCACGAAAATTTAAGGTATCAGACTACCCTAAAATCATGATATTTTTCAAAAACTGACAAAAAAATTTTTATGATTTTATTTTATAGAGCATTTTATTAGCTTAATAAAAAATACCAGGATTTTTATTTTCCATTCACTAGAACAAAAACGACAATTATTTTAATGAAAAAAGATGCCAAAACTTTACACAAGATATCAAATTTTAAAATGCGTTTTACTCGAAATGTGTTTTTATCGAAAAGCTCAAACGGGTACAGTGATTGCTCAAAAAGTTTTGAAAATAATTTACTGAAATTTTGTGTATATGTTCTGTATAACAGTGGAAGAGTTTTGACCTTCAGATTTATCAATCACTGTTTTATTTCAAAATTCACAGTTCTTTATGTGAATATAATCACTGTCTTTTTAAGCAATTTCATACAGTCACTGAGATAGAGTGCTCTAGTTTTTGTAAAAATTAAAATATCTATTATCCTGAAGGTCATTACAAACATGAATAACGAAGTAATACACAAAAATTGAAAAAGGGAAAATTTGTTCAAAAACTTTTTGTACGGAGCGGGCCCCGTTTATGTAGCTTTTGTATATTTTCACCAGTTTTTTCCCCTTTTAGAAATAATAAATTTTTTTTCTGTTTTCAGTTTTGAGATTTGTCCGTAAAATATACTAAATAAATCTAAAAATTACAAAAAATCCCCATAGCTCCATTTCTTGAAAAAAGTAGTCGGATTACCTTAAAGCTCATATCTGTCATTAAGAAACTGAAAATTGTGTATTCATACATAAAAACTTTATTTTGCAATACTTTCTAAACTTAAAGAAAAGTATATTAAAACGTTTTATCTTTATGTATATATTACCTATTAGATTGTAAATATTTTCTTGCTTACTATACCTCGGGTTCCACGAGATAATTCTTGCACCATAAAACACCACATTCCCTCACTCACTCACTACACGAAATAACGGTGTACTTGTGTTCAATTCCTACTATTAACTCACACTCTCTCTGTATTTACTTATTTATTTATCTTGGTGGAATTTTCAATCGCTTATAAAATACATTTTAAAGCACTCAATTAAGCTGAAATTTAATATACATGATTATTTTGGATGACAATACAATAATTTAATTATAATTAATAAAAATTAATTGATTAAAACTAATTATTTAAAGAATTACAAATAAGCCACGTTAGAGACTTGTGTCAAAACTTGAAAAGGTTTTTTTTCTTACGTTTTAAAGCATTCAGTTGAACTGAAATTTTATAGACATGATGGTTTCGGATGACAATACGATACTTCAATGATAATTAATAAAAATTAATTACCACTTAATGTTGTGATTCTGTCCTATGTATATACATATTTATATTAATTGTAACTATTTAATAAAAAGTAGCTAAAATAAAATTTTCTTTGTTGATCTAAGTAGGAATTAGACTTAATTTTTTTTACATTACTTGTTAGTTAATTGTCTTGCAAAACTAAATAGTTTTCCAATGGAATATGCACTTTTTAGCGCTTGTTGAAAAAAGTACCTTCAATAAAGGAGAGGGAACTACTTATCGACATATCAACAAATTCGGTGTTAAAACTCTAAATTTGAGCAAGAGCACCTCCAAAATCTTATGTTGCAAATTAATGTAAAAATCTCTCTAAACATTTTAGTGCTATTCAGAACAATGTGTGTAAGAGAAAAGTATTTTCCAACGTGAGTGGTTACAAAAACAAAGTATAGAAAGAAATTAAGCTTAGAATATGTAATGCTATAGCAGTTAACTTCAATAAACAGTTAGTGTGAAAAAATGCAAGCACATATCCCAATTAATAAACGTTATGTATGGATAGGTGATACTTGCATCCCAGATTAATATTATTAATGAGTAAATTATATTAAAAGTAGATAAAATTTTTTACTAAAATATGCAATACTTTTTTTAATTTCCTGTACATAAAGTATGCCTATAACATGTTGATCTACTCTTTAAATTTTATTTAAAGATGTATACTTCTGAGCGTTGAATGTGGAATAGGGCTCCACGAAAATACTTTCTAGTTTTAGGGGTTCTACGGAAACACCTTCTAGTTTTAGGGGTCCCGTGAGTTGAAAAAGTTTGAAGAACACTGCTCTAGAACTACAAGAAAAAAAATACATGAATTTATGAATCAGAAAAAAAAGGCGTAGTTCTGTTGTGTTCCCATGGTAGCCAGTGTGCAAAAGTTTTATTGAACGATATCAAAATCAGATGAAAACGTTACATTTCTGTGCTGCAAAAAAATTTGCAATCGGAATATTAAGTAGTTAGAATTATTAGAATATTAGCGAGAAAAAAGTAGTGTATAACACAATTGTGAAGTAATCTGAACAATTATCTGCAATTTGGATTACTCAGATTGATAGGAAGGATTATTCATTCTTGGACGATTATTCTTCGCTAAAAGATAGAATTTTTTTATTCATCGATAAAAACAACAAGTTTTCAGAAAATAAACCAAAACTTAAGATACTTTATTGATATTCAAATGAAAAAATCAAAATACAGTTGAAAAATGCTACTGAAAACTGAGCGCAGCATTAGAATCGAAGGCGGAAAAATTTGTTGGATAGGAGAAATTAAACATGAGAGAGATGCTGACGGTTATAGCAATTACAGGTTCGTGCACGTAAACGTTTCTAATTCTAATAAAATAAATGATTTTTTCACTTATTAGTTTTCAAATTAGTTTTTTTAAAAAAAATTTCGTAAATATTGGATATCGATAAACCATTTTACACTATTTTTTTTATATTTTTTCACAAAAATTTGTTGATAATCTATGATGGCTTAGATTCGAATAAATACGGCAAATACTATACTTATTTCTCTGTATGGATCTTTTTGAAACACATCTTACTTACTTTTGACGAATTTGGAATTTTACACAACAATAAACTATCAAAGAAAGGGAAACTTCTTTTGAAGTTTAAATGTTTTGCTCTATACAAAACGAAATTACTGCTCTCAATTAAAGAACAGGAAACATTTCTCTAATTCATCACTTTTTAGAATTTTGTTTCGCAATATTTCGAGTTTTTCCGCTGCGCTTAATATTTCTCTTATCACAAAATTGGACACATCAAAAAGACCAAATCATTTCCTTTTTATTATGTGAGGAAGTAAACAAAACAACGGAACTGATGAAAAATTTCATTACTGACCCAGTAAGCCTATTTTAGTCTATATTCATCCTTTTTTATGTTTGTTTTTGCTGAAAAACCACAGAAAGTTAAAAAAAAAAAGTGTTTTTTTTAATTGTATATTTTTATTTTAACTACTTTTTTACTTAAATATTTCGATTAAATTCATAGTTCTTCAGCTTTTTAAACATAATTTCAATTATATTTTGGCATTTTCTAATGAGTTACACCAAAATTTGTTTTCATTTAAAGAACTGCATTAAAAAAAGTAACAATCAATCAAGCATAAAAACTTAAGGTATATATATATATATCTTAAGTTTTTATGCTTGATTGATTGTTATATATATATATCCGACTACGTTCGGAACCGTGATTTTGCAAAAGCGTATAAATGGATAATATTTATGATATTTAGTGTCACTTAGATTAGAAAATGTATATAAAATTGTTTTAAGAATAGTATTACAATAAAAAGTTATTAAGTACAATATTTTGACAAAAAATGAACATAGAATGACCCATTTTCAAAATATTCTCCTTTTGAGAAATATGTTTTTATTATAATAATATTTTGCCTGTGTGTATATAGCTCAGATCTCTCTGCAGAGGATCAACTAGAATTTTTGAAACAAATAACTTAGAAGTGGGTTTATCCATATTTTAAGACAACAGAGGAGAGCAATTTTAAGAAAAAAACGCCGATAGTTATCTCAATTTGCGGTAACTCTGAAAATAATGTGAATTTTTCAAAATTCCTAGTTCAGACTCTCTGGAGAAGTCTTTACTATATATAAACGCAATATTATTGTTTTAGAAGCATTTTTATAAAAGGAGAGCATTTTGAAAAAAAGATTATTCTAAATTAATTTTTTGCCAAAATATTGTATTTAAATAATTTTTTTTATCAAAATGTCCTTAAAACAATTTTCTACTTGTATTCTAATCTAAGTGACACCAATTATAATAAAAATGATCCATTTTTGCACTTTTTTAAAATCACGGTTCCGAACGTTGTTAACTGGAATTCAAAATAATGTAAATAAGAAACAAAAGTTGTTAAAAATCTAAATATTAAAAAAAAATTCAAAAATTAGCGTTTGTAAATCAATGTACAGGCACCATTTTATTTTGTGAATTCACATGTGCACAATAATAAAAATAGCAATTTTTTTAAAAAATAACTGATACATTTTTAATATTTATTGAAAAAAGGCAATTATAATATTACATAGATGCAGGAATTTTACTTTTATTTATTTTTATTTCAGATCACATTCAGAAGAACAATGAGCTGAAATTCTAAACGAAATATTTATTTATAAAATTTACTAAACACTCCTCTTGAACTTTGTTGAGCAGTTCTTTTTCGCTATGCTTTAAGTTCTTCAATGCAACGAAAAGTTAATTAATTAAATAATCCTTGTAAAAATTCGGAATTATACGAAAATCAATTGAAAAAATTCTGAAAATAACAATAAAGCAAATAAAAAAAATACAATATTAATATAATAAATAAAGTAAAACAAACGAAATAAAACACAGCATATTTGGAGGAATGCCAAGTGGTCTTTTGTATTACAAGAATAGAGGAAAACGAAGTACAGAAAAGTCTTGGAAACTCGGCACTCGATAACCCGACAGTCCGGATAACTCGGACTTGCTATTTCTTCCTCGTCTTCGTGCTGAAGTATCAAATAATAAATCAGAAATCAGTGTTTGTCCCTTTTTCGAGTATTTATTTCTAGTCATCTCTCTATGTAGAAATTATTATTGATGATTTTTTTTCAATTCCTACTATTAGTTCACACTCTCTATATTTTTATCTTGTTAGAATTTTCAATCGTTAATAAAATACATTTTAAAGCACTTAATGGAGCTGAAACTTCATATACATGATTATTTTGGATGACAATACAGTAATTTAATTATAATTAATAAAAACTAATTGATTAAAACTAATTATTCAAAGAATTACAAATACAGCCACGTTGGTATAATTTTTAACGACTTAGCAACCCTTTTGGCGATTTGTGACAAAACTTGAAAATGTTTTTTTTCTCACATTTTAAAGCGCTCATTAGAGCTGAAATTTTCTATACACTATTGTTTTGGGTAAAAATACGATAACTTAATTATAATTAATTAAAATTAACTGACTTAAACTGATTATTTAAAGATACAGCCACGTTGGTTTCATTTTTAGCGATTTGGGTCTCATGTTTTAAAGCATTTAGTTGAACTGAAATTCTATATACACGATTGTTTTGGATGGCAATACGATATTTAATGATAAATAATAGAAATAAATTACCATTTAGTGTTGTGATTCTGTCATACGTATATACATATTTATACTAATTGTAACTATTTAATAAAAAGTAGCTAAAATAAAATTTTTCTTTGTTGATCTAAGTAGGAATTGACTTAAAAATTTTTTTTTATTACTTGTTCGAATATTTATTTCTAGTCATCTCTCTATCCAGAAATTATTATTGATGACTTTTCTCCTTTCAAAATAATAATATTGCTCATTTTATACCTTTCTTTTTGCAATCTTTTTTCAAATAATGGAATAAGAATACTTGTGTTTTTCCTTCTGAAAGTGCAAAGATATATCCCCTTTTATTTACTGTTTACTTTTGCCATTTTGAAAGAGTAAATTTGAAAGTATTAGATTATAATTTTGATTTCGAATAGTAAGCTGTTGTCGCAGGAATTTGCCCCCTTCCCCCAACAAAAATACTTGCTTTTTTGAAAGTCTTCATCAAAATCGTTCTAAAAATGTTTAAAAATATTTGTACCTCAGTGAATGAAACATTTTTAGCGCAATGTATAAATATTAATAACGTAAAATTCGGTGTATAAAGCTCACCAAAACTTTCAAGCAGCATTTTTTAATTTTTAGGTATATTCACCGTACAACGTACATCCCCTTTTCTACGAAAGAATCTGAATTGTACGTGCGCAAAGCGATTATGTTTTGATGTCATTTATTCGAGGTATATATTACCCCAGGATTTTGAAAAAATAATATACTTCTAGAACTAGGACCCTTTAGTTCATAAGGTACGTCATTTCTTTTAAATAAACAATATTTCGGTTTATGCAGAAGTCTTATTTCTTTTTTATGCTCATCACTTCTTTTTTTTTTTGAAGCTGTCAATTTTATACCCAGCGTATAACGCGCACCTGTAAATTTCGATCTTATTTTTAGAGCTGAAAGTGCGCGTTATACGCCGGATTTTACGGTACTTTTTGCCGATGACCAATTTTTCTTTTGTTTGTTTTCATTTTATAATTGCTTTTTATATTATGAATGCAATTGTAATTTAAGTACAAAGCACATTAAAAAAGCTATAAAATCAAGTGCCAGTTAGCGATGCATACTAAACAAACAAAAGGAAGTTATCTTTCAGAGAGTAAATATTAATCTGTACATTAAATCTCGTATAATTCATTGGTTCTCGGAAAATTGACAATAAATGATAATGTTTGAATTTCAAATTGCTTTTTTGTAATTATGTTTAATCCAATAAAATCCAAAAATTATCTTAATTCATTTTAATTTGTACAATAAAATAATGTAACCTTTTACGTATTAAAAATGTTTCCATTCCATTTCTTGTTTCGGATAAGCACTACATTTCTCCCCCTTATTTAAGCTACATAACCATAGAAATATGTTTGTACAGAGAATAATTTGGCGACTAAGCGAAATTTTAAATGATGTGTTAAAAATTATTATGAATTCGTTATAAATATGAAATTTATTCATGTAAAATTTTAATACCTTACCATAAGTTACCCTTAAATAAGGCAATACATAGTAAAAAAACTTTGAAACAGTCTTAAAAAGATATTTTCTTTAATTTTGCGTCTTATTTATATCTGATACTATCAGACCTTTTAATGCATTTAACGTAACATTCTTTGAGAAAATTAAATGTCTCATTAACATTTAATTTTCTGGTATTTTTAGGTAGATGTATTTTTATCCATGCATCTCTAATTTAAAAATTGGGTATTTTTCTCATAATCTCTTTAGAATATTCCAGTTGAATTATCTTTTCAGAAAGGAAATATATATTAAATAGCCATTACCCACTTACTTCTTTGGGTATTCCATGATGTTGTACGAAGATATATTGTTTACCTTTTCGAATGTATTGAAAAACGTTCTTAGAACTATCATTTCTTGATTTAAAAATAATAGGACTTGAATTTCTAAAATTGAATTAGAATTATCTTTAACGCTCCCTTAATTCCCTTCCCCAAAGCGGATTTCCGCAAAACTGATTTTTAAGGGATCACTACTCAAAATAAATCTGTATGTCGAATTAAAAGTTTAAATCTAATAGTTGAAAACGGTATTTTTTTTATCTGTAAGCCCTGTCACTCCTTTTGTGAGTCGATTTCTCAAAGAAACGTTCTTAGCGGATTTCAATTCAAACACACACAACAACAATAAGAACAAGTAATAAAAAAATATTTTTTAAGTCAATTTCTATTGAGATCAACTAAGAAAAATTTTATGTTAGCTACTTTTTATTAAATAGTTACAAAAAATATAAATATGTATATACATATGACAGAATCACAACATTAAGTGGCATTTAATTTTAATTAATTATCATTAAAGTATCGTATTGTCATCCAAAACAATCGTGTCTATAAAATTTCAGTTCAACTGAATGCTTTAAAACGTGAGAAAAAAAAAACCTTTTCAAAATTTGACGCAAGTCGCCAAAAAGGATGCCAACGTGGCTGTATTTGTAATTCTTTGAATAATTAATTTTAATCAATTAATTTTTATTAATTATAATTGAGTTATTGTATTGTCATCCAAAATAATCATGCACATAAAATTTCAGCTCAATTGAGCGCGTTAAAATGTATTTTATTAGCGATTGAAAATTCCACCAAGATAAATAAATAAATAGAGATTATGAGCTAATAGTAGGAATTGAAAAAGAAGAAGAAAAAGGGGTAAACAAAGAAGAAGAAAAGAAAGAAAGAAGAAAAACATTCATATATTATACACCAAATTTGTACTTGTAGTTCGAAAACGGAATTTTTTTTGTCTATACTTCCCAGTAACTCCTCGCTCCACCCATAGAAGTCGATTTCCGTAAAATCAGTGTTAAGGGAATCTGTTTTCATCAAAAGAAACATGCTTACCAAACTTCAAGTATATGAAGCTAACAGTTCAAAAACCTTTTTTTTTATCTATGACAATCCCTCCTTAATCCTCCGCAATTCCCCCTGAGGGTCGATTTTTGCAAAACCTATTTTTAGAGGAATTCTACTCCATAAAAGGAACATGTCTATCAAATTTCAAGTCTGTAGATCTCATAATTCAAAAAAGAGAATATTTATCTATAACCCCTCTTAAGTCCTCGCAACGCCCGTTGGGGTTCGATTTTCGCAAAATCCATTCTTAGCGGATCTCTACTCCATGAAAGGAGAGTGTCTATACAGAAAAATTTAAAGTCTGTAGGTCTAAGAATTCCGGAGATATCGTGGCGACTAATTCCAGATAGGGCGACTAAAAGACCCTACCCCTTAAAAAGAGCAACCCTAAAAATGAAAACGCTTGTTATTATGGTAAGAATAAAAGAAACAAAAAAAGTGCTCTTTATGTGAGAAAGGGGGAAAAAATGACTCGTGCATGTGAATAAAAATAATTTATGTTCCAACTGCTAAATATTTTTTATTTCTATAAAGCAATACGTTTAGAAGTGATGATACGAATTAACATTATCACAATGCATTTAAAAGGTGATAATACGATTGACATTTAATATTTCTTCTTACACACTTTTATTAGTTAGATAAATTCAACAAAGAATAAATGATAGTTTTAAAGACTAAAAAACAAGCTTTTATTGTAGATCGAACTAAAAAATGAAAAATAAATTATAGTTTTAAAAAAACCCTAAAAAACGACGCTTTTAGAGTGAATCGAACTAAAAAGTGAAAAAATAATTAATATAAGAATAAAATGATTAACCGGAAAATTAATGTCATTGTGATAAATGCGCGTGGTGCTTTGTGTGTACTACATTTTTACACTAACTCAGCATTTCTGAATAGAACTAGTAAGAAATTATAACAATTAATACAGAGAGCACCCCACGCTTTTATCTCAATGACATTATAGATTTCTAGTTAATCATTTTATTCTTATATTAAGAGTTATTTTCTTATGTTAAAGCTTTTTAGTTCGATTCACTCTAAAAGCGTGTTTTTTAGCTTTTTTTAAAAACTATATTTCATTTAATTTCTACTCATCTTTTTTCTCTTCTGAAATAAAATAAGAAATTGTAAACAATAAACAAGAATTATAAGTTTTTAGTTTGATATAAAATGTGTAAATAAATTATTGGACTCAACAGTTATTAGAAAAATATTTTACAAATGGAGTTTTAAAAAGAATAAAAAACATTTTTCTTGAATTGTCTTTGTACAATAATTATAATATTAATTTTAATTCTATTTCCATAAATATAGCGATGATACCGTTATGTTCTTATTTTTTGAAATCATTCATCATATTAGAAACATAGTTTTAAGATTTTTTTAAAACAATCGTAGAACATTACTACTCTTTGTAAATAAGTTTATTAATTTTAGATTATACTGCGAAATGAAAAATTAAAAACTCTTAGATTGAAGCTTAATTTATCATTCTTTAGTGTCAGCGTCATAAAGAAAGAATTGTTTTGCCTTTTTTAGTATATTGTCCGATATTTCAAAATTTTATTTTATTTTTGTATTCTATTGTTTCCTAGTGAAAACTAGTAATGTTGCAGTTGCAGTTCATTGTGTAATAATTATTTTCTCTATTGTCAAGGATTACCATTTTCTTTGTAGAAATAACAGGAATTTTAATTTTTCTAATTACCAGAATTAAAAAAAACTTTATTGGAAATCAATGGTTTATTTTTACAGCTTAATCTGTCTAACAGAATAACGCAAAATAGAAGGCTCTGTTGTTTTTATAGGTTTAACAAGACGAGACTATTTTGCTTGCCCCTTGGATCGAAAATAGAATATTTTTAAAATTCTACTATTAGGTCACACTCTCTATTTATTTATTTATTTAATTATTTATTTTGCTTGAATTTTCAATCGTTAATAAAATACATTTTAAAGCGCTCAATTGAGCTGAAATTTTATATACGTGATTATTTTGGATGCCAATACAATAATTTAATTTTAATTAATAAAAATTAATTGATTAAAACTAATTATTTAAAGAATTACAAATATAGCCAGGTTGGCATTATTTTTGGCTACTTAGCGACCCTTTTGGCGTTTTGTGTGTCAAAACTTGAAAAGGTTTTTTTCTCACGTTTTAAAGTATTCAGTTGAACTGAAATTTTATATACACGATTGTTTTGAATGACAATACGATACTTTAATGATAATGAATAAAAAAAATTAATTACCACTTAATGTTGGGATTCTGTCATATGTATATACATATTTATATTAATTGTAACTATTTAATAGAAAGTAGCCAAAATAAAATTTTTCTTTGTTGATCTAAGTAGGAATTGACTTAAATTTTTTTATATTGCTTGTTTATATTCATCTTATCGCTACCCTGTTGTTGCTGGTTAAGTTTGGGATGCCAAATGATTAGCCATTGTTGTAAAAATAACAAAGTTTATTGATTTAGGATTTACTATCAAACAATGTAGGGAGCAGTCAAATTAAATTGTTATCCTAAATCCCTAAGAATAGTAATTATGCATTTAACTGCGTGTTATCCGATGTAACTGCACTCTTCAGGTCTCGCCCGGATCAACTGGATATCCTTGACTAAAGCTTCCTTTCAAGAAATCCAGACCTCTGATAGTCGTCTCTTTGCTAATCTCACTATAATAACAACTTAACGATTTACCCTAACACTCACTTTGCTAGAGCTTAAATAACACTCAAATTAGCATAAAATTAAGTTATCTCTTCGGAAGGGGGTTCTAAACTCAAACTACAGGTAAAGAAGTATTTTCCCCCAAGAGGATTAGTAAAAGAGCTCGAATAGAACCCATCACAATCTGTGTTGTTATTTATCGCAGAATGATTAAAATATGATTAAAATATATCATATTTTACTTGCGATCAAGTCTTTTTTAAGGTTTCTTTTATCTCTAGTTTTTCAATCTGCTATGAAAAATCACACCTTTTCAAATCTTTGTTCACCGAGATAAAGAAGAAAAAAAACAAAACAATTTTTTTATTATTTTTAAGCTGATTGAACCCAAATAAATAATTATTAAGTTGCAAATTCAGTACGTTTTCTTTATCTCTTTTCTTTTCTTTTTTTAAGCGCGTGAAACTTTTTTCTGAAGTAATCAAAAATGTTAACTTTTTTGATTGGTAACTTTATTCCAAATAAATAAATCTGCAATTTGTCACGTTTATCGATACATTTAACTTCATTAATCTTAAGCGACGAACATTCACCCGTTCAAGACTGGGTGATTTTTCCTGTTAAGCATAACTTCATTTAAAAAAATTCATAGAAAATCATCACTGTAATAAGATACGCCGAAGTTTATATAGTTTAAAACCATTCCAAATTCAGATCACACCAGTGGGCCTCAGAACGGGGAAAGGGAGAAATGCGTGATCACATATATGTGATCATGGTCCTGAACCAGTGGAGCACATAAGGGGTGTCCTAGGGGTCCGGTCCCCCCAAAGCCCTTGATTTTTATTTTTTTCCGATTGATTATAATTCTAAGTATATTATGCGTAAAATTTAATTAAGTATTTGTTATTAATGATTAATTTTATTAATTAATGCTTACTATTTATTCAATAATTAGTTTTTACTGTTTTTTTGTTCCCGAAAATCGACAAAATCAAAAAAGAACATGATACAAGAACGGTAGACTTTCGACCCTGGAGCCCCCCACACCTGCAAAATTCCTGTGTGCACTACTGTTCTGAACTAGTTGATATTAAGTCTTGAGTTATATTTTGAATTTTGAGTGCGAGATCATTAATATATAATATACATATTAATTCGTTTGTGTTATGTTCATTCAATGACTGACTATGCGCATGCGTCAAGTTGTATGTTTTGCGAAATATAAAGAACGAATCATTTACACCCTAATTACACATTAGTGAATAGAGCTGTTAAACGAAAATAACATTGAATTCTTCGACAACTTACCAAATTTTATTAATGACGTCAAAGAGTAAAAATTCAGTTTGAAGGACTGACAAAATTAATATTTTTTTCATATTTAAAAGAATGAGACACACACACACACACTTGTTTTTTTTCCTCCTCCAATGAAATTGCGAAATTTTTCGGTTTGAAAAAAATTACGTGAAAACTCTTGAGAAGATATGATCAAATGACACGAGTAAATATATTGCTAAGCATTTACTCTTATTTAAGGTATCCGACTACCCTAAAATTGTGAATTTTGCCAAAAATTGACAAATTTTTTTTATGATTTTATTTTATTGGCCATCTTATTAGTTTAAAAAAAAATACCACGTTTTTTATTTTCCATTCCCTAGAAGAAAAACTACAAGTGTTTTAGTAAAAGCAGATGCCTTTATTTAAGCAAGATATCCTACTTTAAAAAGCGTTTTACTCGAAATGGATTTTTTTTTGAAAATGCTCAAAAGGGGACAGCGATTTCTCAAAAAGTTTTCAAAACAATTAACTGAAATTTTTTGTGTATGTTCTGTATAATAGTAGAAGTGTTTTAAACTCTTCATATTTATCAATCACTGTTTTATTACGAAATTTTCAGTCCCTTATGTGAATATAATCACTGTTTTTTAAGCAGTTTTATATAATAACTAAGATAAAGTGTTCTAGTTTTTGTAAAAATTAAAATATCTCTTATCCTGAAGGTTATTTTAAAAATGAATAGCAAAGCAACACATCAAAATTGAAAAATTGAAAATTTGCTCATCAACTTTTTGTACATAACTTTTATACTGTTTATGTAATTTTTTGTAAATTGTTATCAAGTTTTTCCATTTTCGTAATAATATTTCCTTTTCTCTTTTTAATTTTAGCACATTTTTCTTAAAATGTGTACTAAGCAAATCTAAAAAACTCGCAATAGTCTCACATGCCTTTATATATATAATACTCAGGTATTCCAAATTGTAATATATTTAAGATTTTGAGGAGAGAACGGTTAATTCTCAACATTCCAAACATTACATATACAGAATAACTGATGGTTATTGCCAATAAAGTCGCTGATTTAATATAAGTGATTGTGATGTTTTACTTTCTTATTTCTCCATTTCTTTAACTGAAAAGAATATGTATACAAATTCCCCCATTAGTCTTAATATGATTTTTAGGTACAGTGAGAAACATAAAGCTTCAAGTTTTTTTGTGCTTTCAAAAACGGTTTTTCAAAAATTTAAAATTATTATACATTATGATCAATAAATTTCTGCTTATTTCATTTTATTCGTCTATAAAGTATTGTTAAAGTATTGTAAACTTCAGTTGAAACAGGATTCAGTTATCCTTGTCAAACACTTGTATTCTTGTTAAAGTTCTAAAACAATTACATTAATTTCTCAAATTGAGAATAGGAAGAATTATAGATTTTCATAATTAGCACCTTACATACAAAATAATTTAAGTTTAAAAAAACTATATGAATTTATATAAGTTGTTAATTATTAGCAATATACAGCAGAACGTCATTTATCCGAACGTTTATTAACCGTTGTGTCAAATATCCGAGCCAGTTTTTTTTTTTTTTTTTTTTTTGTCAAGTACATGTAATGTATATGAATATGTTTTCGAACAGTGCAATGCTCAACAGTTGCTTAGCGTGAGGCCAAAAGTGACGGGAAAACCTAAGGTCAGGAATATCTGGGGAATTTCGGTTGTGTGATTTCATAAACATCTGCGTAAAATATTAGATCAGTTTATTTTCAAGTGATGGAGTGTATACGAGCTCTTTTGTTGAGTTGTAATCTGCTATGGCTTCGAATTCAAAACGGATGCTCAATGTCTTAAACAAAGAGACAAAACTTGAAATATTGAGCCGTCTCGCGAAGGGAGAAAGTGGAGCGTCTCTAGCAGTTTTATAATGTTAGAAAATCAGCAATTTCTTACATAAAAAAACGTTGAGAAACCATTTTAAATTTTGTGACAAAACTTGACTCAGAAGATGGCTCGAAGAAAAGGAAAACCACGAGGGAAGCAAACGATGTTCTGATCGTGCACTCTACTTGTGGTTTTCACAAAGAAGGAGCAAAGGGGACCTGATATCGGGCCGAAAGACGACATTGTGACTTTCGTGCAAGAAGAATCCGACCCTGTTGACGATGAAACGGAAGTAGACGAGGACAACAATAACAACGAAAGTAGCGAGGGTCCATCAAATGCTAACGCGTTTTCTGCGTTAGAGACAGCTATGAAGTGGTGCGAACAACAATCAGAGTGCTGTCCTACTCAACCACTGCTGCTCAAGAGAATCAGAGACCTTAAAGCGAAAAAAGGAAGGTGTACAATAGTACAGCGAAAAATAAGTGATTATTTTCCACAAAAAAGGTGAAATTGCGACATTTTGCAACTATCTTGCTTTTTCTTCAAGCACGTTTCCCGCATGTGAAGATTTTCAATATTTGTATAGTGCCCGGTTTCATATACTGCATGGATCGCATTAGGTTTTCGGTTATCCGAACAATCGAGGATCCGAATGGTCTACGTGCTTTTAAATTGAAAGGCTACATTAAATTGTTTTTAAATTTTTAATAAAAACTCAATATTTTTTTATTATCTAATTAGGCTACAGTGAAGAAAGTTTAGCGAAATATATACCTAAATATGCATACGATTTCCAAATTTCATTATTATTATTTATTCTGATTTCAAAATTTTCAATAATTACTCCTTAAATGCCGAAAATGATACCGTTGTAAATTATTATTTTCTCTATAACTTTAAAATGATTGCCGTAAAAAGTCTCTCAGGAAGTTTTATATGCGTGTAACAACAAAATAAACTTATGGATTCTATTATTAATACTTTTGCATAGATATATAAATCAACATTATTTTTTGCTTACATACATAGATTGACATTTTCGCCATTTATGCATTGATAAGCAGTATCTCACGGATTCCCAAAGCATGCGCATATATATGTAGACTATCACTTTGTCTAGTTATACATGGTAGGATTCAAAAGTTCTCTGACTGAACCTGTAACGTTAAAAATTTTTGCAGTAGAGGGGCAACGATAACATTTCTGTGTCACTGCGTTCTTCCCCTTTTCTCAAAAAGTTTGTCCCAAATCACGTGGTCGGTGGCTTGCCACGGCGTCGTATTTTGTAGGTGAATGCATTTAGTAGCCAAAGATTGATAGAAATTGTGTTTGTTGAGCAGAGAATAATATGAAATTTTGTGTTGGCTTGGAAAAGAGTGCTACAAAGACTTACGAAATGCTGAAGCATGTTTAAACACGTGTTACATTAGTGCGAATGCAAGACTTTGAGTGGTGTCGACGTTTCAGAGAAGGCAGGGAAAGTGTCAAAGATGACGAACGCTCTGGGTGTCCATAGACTTCTAGCACCACTGGAAGCATTGGCAAGATTTCTGCGGTGATACGTAAAAACAGGCTTCAAACAATGATGGGGTGAAAATGAAAACAACTGTTTTCCCACATCCTTCTCTGACTCCCTTGATTTCGCTCCCTGAAAATTCAGAATATTTCTTGAGCTGGTACGTCACTTGTAAGGTACTCAATTTCAATCTGCAGATGAAGTTATAAGTGCATCGCAGGCTGAATTAAAGGACATGGCTAAAAATGGATTCCAGAAATGTTTCGATGAACATTACAAGCTATGACAAAAGTGTGCTGTTGCTCAAGGGTCTTATTTCGATGTAGGATGTGTTTTAGCAACTTAACTGATAATATTTTTTAAGTTATAGACTTAGTCCGAGAACTTTTGAATTCTATACTACGTATATACATTTAAATTACTATATTTATAGATAAAATGGATTAGCATTTTTGCATGAATACAGAAACAAAACGAATCCATCGGTTAATATTTTAGTGCTTTTCATTTGTTCCTCTAAATCAGTGATATTCAACCTGCGGCCCGCATGTGGCCCACCGGACCTTTCTTATTGGCCCGGTCTAGAACTGACAAATTCAATTATCTGAGAACAATGTATGAAAAATTTAGCAAGAAATTCTATCAATCAAGCAATCCCATATATCAATTTTGCTATCGGTGTCGTGCTGGTAGGAATCGAGGGGATCAACAACTTTTTGATTCGTCGTTGTTTAAAAAATGTAATTTTGTACCATGGTTAAGTCTTCTTTGCTAACAAATATTTGGACATAAGTGGAATAGCGACCATTTTATGAGTGAAACTAATTTTTAGTTAACCCTCATGTCTTCCAAGTGAAAAATATATGTTGTTTCAAGACGATTGGGATCTTGACTATTTCGTAGAAAAAAATAAACATTGGATCAACAACTTGTTTGCGGACGCTTTGGAGTCGCCAGAAGTGTTGTTGCAAGGGTGTAAAATGCGAAATATTTAAAAATGTAATATACAGTTAACAGCCCGTCGTCACCATATCATTAACATGACAAAATTTTTCGATGGAAGGCTCACGTTGGTCTTTCCGTTTTTGGACTGTTGAACATCGATCTGATTGGAGCCAAGTGCTGTTTACAGAGATGAATCGACTTTCTTACAAAAATAACCCCGCATTCGTTCGTGAAAGGTCAACAAAATATTTGGAGAAGGGTTCAGAATAGGCGGACGTACGGACCTGATAATTCGTAATGAAAGGAAATCGAAATTACCCCTATAATAGAGTAAAAAATGCATAAAAACAATTTTTTGTGAGGAGTTTGATGAAATTTAATATAGTTTGAAAATAAAATAATCCAAAATAATTAATATTTCGATCAATTTTCAATTTTTTGAATGTCCTTGGACTTATAGCGTCTCCCCTCCCCAATTAATTCTCATGTTGCCCCTGCCCCTGCGTAAAATAGTCGACATTTGCACGTGGCCCGGCGGAAAAAAAGGTTGAACACTACTGTTCTAAATTCGACATTGGTTGAAGAAAGTGTATTAAAATCAATCTTCTTTTTTTAAAGTTAACCTTGTTACCCTTTTCTGCTCAAAAGAGATAAAAGATGGTGGAAGATTACTGTAGAAGTACCAATACCACGTTTACCAATCCAAAATCAATCATCTAAATTCGTTATTGACCCAGGACATACTAAGCATACAAATAATATAACTCTAAATTCATAGCGAATATCTTTTTGTTATCTTTCTTTTACTATAAAGAGGACATTAAATAAATGTATTAAATGTATGAGAAAATGCGACAGAGATAGAAGTGGTATAAAAAGAGTAAAATCGATTTTCAGTTCTTTATCGAATACCTTTCCTTCTTTTTCCTTATGACACACAGGGACTTAAACAGATTATCATAATCCCCTTTATCCAAACAGAAAGTTTTCGAAATATTTTCCTTATCTAAATCCTCTGTTTGATGGAGATCTAGTACAGCAGCCATTGTACTAACAGAAAATTTCAAAATTTCGTTACTGCTGCTTCATCTCAAGGCTAATTATATTTTTTCCAAAATCGATCATAATCCCATGGTAATATTAGAAAGGGATTCTTTTTGACGTCATTCCCCCTTCCCCGAATGAGGGGTTCAATTCTCTAGGGGGTTTTCAATCCCTCCATACGCTTTTTTCATTTATTTGGAAATTTACGTCGTCATCGTCAAGTACTAACACATGAGTCGAGAAAACGCTGTCGGAAACAACTCAGAAAATTTCGCTTGAAATACTGGTAAAATTACACATTTTTTTTAGAATTTCTTTAATTTTGAATTTCTCTACTTGTTCAGTTTTATAATAATGAGATGTTATTGTATTGTGATTATGTTCTTTTTTTTTATTTGATGAGTCATATTTAGAAACAGGTTTTATAAAACCTTGAAAGCAATGACATTATTGGTTTCAGTTGTTTTAGAAAATGCTTATTGGTACTATTATGTAGATGTATATTTTTAGTCTTTTTCCATGCATCTGCTTGCTATAAAATCAAATTCATAGCTTTTATTTATGAATAATTTGTATATGAAAATCTGATAAAATAAATGTAGACAATTTAATGAGATTTTTTCTAATAATAATTCTTGAATCTTTTTCCGAAATTAGGAACTTTGTAAGCAATCTGTACATAAAAAGGGGCAATATATAACAGAGAAAAAAAATCTTTCAATGTATTTCATTATTCGCTACGTTTGGAGCCATGATTTTGCAAAAGCGTATAAAGGATTTTTTAAAAAATTTTGCGTCTCTTGATTTAGAACATGCATATAAAATTTTTTTAAAAATATTAATACAATAAAACGATATTTAAATACAATTTTTTGGAACAAAAACGAAGAAAAAAAGGACATTTTCCAAAATATTCTCCTATAACTATTATTATTACTATATCTATATCTATCTAATATCTATATCCCACAACAATTAGCTTACATTCTCTATTTATTTATTTATTTATCTTCGTGGAATTTTCAGTTGTTAATAAAATACATTTATAGCGTTCAATTGAGCTGAAATTTTATATACACGATTATTTTGGATGACAATATAATAATTTAATTATAATTAATAAAAATTAATTGATTAAAACTAATTATTTGAAGAATTACAAATACAGCCATATTGGCATAATTTTTGGTGACTTGTGTCAAAACTTGAAAAGGTTTTTTTCTCACGTTTTAAAGAATTCAGTTGAACTGGAATTTTATATACACGGTTGTTTTGGATGACAATACGATACTTAAATGATAATTAATAAAAATTAATTACCATTTAATGTTGTGATTCTGGCATATGTATATACATAGTTATATTAATTGTAACTATTTAATAAAAAGTAGTGAAAATAAAATTTTTCTTTGTTGATCTAAGTAGGAATTGACTTAATTTTTTTTTTACATTACTTGTGTGTGTGTGTGTGTTTTATGAAAAATTCTTCTGCAATATTAAGACTTAGCCTGTTCACACACATAGATAAGATTTTTGCCAAGAGCATCAGGTTGTATTTTTGAAATATATAATTATTTAAGAGTGGATTGATTCATATTTTAATATATCAGAGTAGAGAAATTTGAACAAAAAACTGATTATTATCGTAACTCTAAAAATATGGTGAATTTATCAAAAATCCTATTTCTGGCTCCGAAGAGAAGTCTAAGCTATTTATAGGCAAACTATTTTTATGAGAGAAGACTTTTCAATAAATGGAGAATGTTTTAAAAATATGTCATTTTTTCATTTTTTGCCAAAAAATTGAATTTAATTAATTTTTTCTTGTAATAATATATTCTTAAAACAATTTCATATGTATATTCTGAATCAGCTGACATTAAATATAAAGAAAATTATATTTTTTTTTTGGTAAAAAAACGAAAAAAAATTACATTTTTCAAAATATTCTCTTTTTTTTTGAAAAATGCTTCTATAATAGTAAGATTTAGCCTGTACATACGTAGGACTTTTGCATAGAGCCTGAGCTAGTATTTTTGAAATATATAATTTAGAAGTGGGTTAATTTATATTTTAATATATATCAGAGTAAATAAATTTTAACAAAAAACACTGATTATTATTTCAGTTGATCGTAAGTCTAAAAATATTGTGAATTTTTCAAAAATCCTAGATCAGGCTCTGAAGTGAAGTCTTAGTTTTTTATAGGCAAACTAATCTTATGAGAGATAATAAAAGGAGAATGTTTTGAAAATATGTCATTCTTTTTTTGCCAAAAAATTCGATTTAATTAATTATTTCTTGTAATAATATTTTTAAAAAACTTCACAAGCATATTCTGATTCAGCTAACACTTGATACACTTCTTCAAAATCATGGTTCCAAAAGTAGTCAGTTTCCTTAAATGTATTATGATAACAAAAAAAAAGACTTGATTACATTTTTTTTTGCATGTTAAACAGAAACGTAAGATAAATAAATAAATAAATGCAATCAATGGAATTTTTTTACTTTTATTTTAAATTTAAATTTTGTTTCACAAATGCATTATTAACATAGACTTATGGCAAGAAAAAGGAAGAATGATACTATACTACTACTACTCTGTAGAGTATATTGCATTGTAAGACGTCTTTTATTTTATAGGGTCTTCTCAGCTTACGATCAAGCTTCGTTCCGACTACCAGGTCGTAAGTCGAACTGGAGGTATGTAGGATTTGTCTTTTATCTACACTATTTTCATCAAATGGGTTATAAAAATTGCATATAAATGACAAAAATTTATTGTGTCCGTGTAACGATTGTGTAACGCAATATGTTCGTGTAACCCAATGTAAAAAATTCATAATTATGCATAATAAGAGTAATTAACTTAACTCAGTGGCACAACAGGCCATGAGGGTCAAGGACTACTGTGCCCAACTCAGTATACATTGACCTTAAGACCTGAGGGGCATGAGCAGATGTTCCGGTCAGGGGATCAGTCTGACGCGAAAACCCCCAGTGTCTCAGGGGTGTTAAATTTCTCCAGGTCTGAAAATATAAACTATTTTCAAACAGGTATAATTCTTTTAAATTTAAATTAAATAATTCGAATTTTTTACACATTATTTATAAAGAAAAGCATAAAATGTTCAAAATATAATCATAATTTTAAAAATTATAAGCATACGAAAATAAGAAACTTTTCTATAAGAAGTATTGATTAAGTTTTACGTTGCGCATGCTATTTTCTAACATGGTAGCTTTAATTACTAGCTATAAGTTGATTTATAAAGTTAAATGTATTCTTATTACACTGTTGCTATTTTTATATAAATAGAATAATATAACTTGCATATTTTAATAAATAAAAAAATACATTTTTAAAAAATGTTTAAAAAATTGCAATATTTTACAAATATTTTGAAATACAAAAGATATATAATACTAAAATTAGGTAGTGTTTAAAGAGTATATGTGATGCATTTTATATAATTCTATAAAGTTTTTTACATCAGAGGGGCTACTAATTTAGATAATAGCGTGCGCAACGCAAAAAATACGTAATATTTATTATAGAATTTTCATATGCTTATGATTTTTAAAATTATTATTATATTTTAAATATTTTATACTTTTCTCTCTCTCTGAAGCTCCATTCATTTATAAATAATGTGTAAGAGATTCGTATAATTTAAATTTAAAAATTGTTTATATGTTGAAAATTGTTTATATTTTCAGACCTTCTAGAGAAATTTAACACCCTGAGACTTCTTAAGTTCCCAAGAAAGCTTGGTACTCATTTATCGACCCACTGTAGGGATGAAAGGCTGAGTCAACCTTGGGCAGCCCGGGGTCTGAACCTTGTACCTGTGATGTGGGAGAGCGATTCACTAACCACTCAGCCACTGGGCTTCAATGAGAGTAATTCGTACAAGTATAATGTGAGTTCTGAGTTCATTGGAGAACACGTAATTGGTATGCCAAGATTTGAAGCAGCCCACTCTTCAGTGTTCCACATGAAATGAGGATTTTGAGGAATAATTATATCAAATGAGCAGCTTCATTATTCCTCCCAATGGGTTTCGACCGAGGGGGGGGACGATATAATTGTATTTTATGTAAATAACAGAGATGTATCATTATTTTGCAAGCATTTTTAGAATCTTTCTTTATTTCTTTTCTTTTAGAATCCTTCTTCTTTCTTTATCTAGACAAATTTATCTAGTGGATAGTTATCGGTTTCATTTTGGAGACTTTTTATTAATCAATACTTGTACTTCCTTTTAGTTAAGGTATCCGACTACGTTCGGAACCGTGATTTTAAAAAAGCACAAAAATGGATAATTTTCATGATATTTAGTATCAATTCGATTAGAATACATGTATAAAATTGTTTTAAGGGGAGTTGGAAACCTCTCTCGTTCTCTATACTGACAATGTTAAATTAGCTGTTTTCGATGTACCTTTTCTCAAATTCTGTTTTATGTACATACTTGAAATTTTTCATACTATTAAAGTACACCTCTCTCATTATACCAAAATGAGCTTTTAGCTAATTTTGAATTTTTTAATAAATTATGAAATATTTTATCAAACATTGCGAAATTTGACCCATTTGTTACTTAAAAGTTTGTAAAAATTAAATTTTTGAGTTTTTTACAAAAAGCTCATTTTAGTATATATTAGACATCATTATAAATAATTCATAAAAAATTTACAAACCTGTGAACAGTAGTTTCTCAGAAAAAGTACATCGCACATTAAAATTTACATTTTGAGATAAATTGATTTTAATGTATACAGTGAGACTTCTAATCGACTAGAAATAAAAAAAAAATAAAAGGCTCAATTTAAAATAAAAGATACATGTTTTGGTTTATATCAGTCGTTACACTTTTTAAGCAAAAACAAAGTAATTTGTTTACAATTTTCGCCATTAAAATGGGCGTGACCCAAATTCAATGATTATTTAAAAATACGTTTTAAGGGCTTCTAAAATACCCTAGAGGTTAAAATAAGGTATTTTTAGAAAGGTTAAAATCTATACAGTTTGAAAATGTAAAAATCTCAGATTGTCAAGAAAATAAGATTTTAGCTTTCCAACACCCCTTAAGGACATTTTGCCAAAAATTATTTAAATACAATATTTCGGCAAAAAAATAAACTTAGAATAACATTTTTTTTCAAAATGTTTTCCTTTTGTGAAAAAAAACTTCTATTATAATAATATTTTGCCTGTGTATAGCTCAGACCTCTGTACAGAGGCTCAACAATGATTTTTGAAAAATTCACAATATTTTCAGAGTTACAACCCATTGAAATCATTATCGGCGTTTTTTTCTTAAAATTTCTCCCCTCTGTTGTCGTAAAACATGGATATAAACCCACTCTTCTAAGTTATATATTTCAAAAATTCTAATTGAGCCTCTGTACAGAGGTCTGAGCTATATACAGGCAAAATATTATTATAATAGAAGCATTTTTCACAAAAAGAGAATATGTTGAAAATTGGTCATTCTATCTTCATTTTTTGTCAAAATATTTAACTTAAATAATTTTTTATTGTAATATTATTCTTAAAACAATTTTATATACATTTTCTAATCTAAGTGACACTAAATATCATAAATATTATCCATTTATACGCTTTTGCAAAATCACGGTTCCGAACGTAGTCGGATACCTTAATCTTTCTATACTGGGTTAAGAAATAAACTCTTTAAATGCACTATGAATCAGGAACGATGTAAGATTTTATATGTCACCAGTAACAGGAGTGCTAGGAACTATCTTAAGTTTTGTTAGAGACAGTCAAAGATGTTCTGTGTGTAAACTCTAGTCACACGACATCAAGCCATTACTTCATTTCTGCCGAAACGCGTGTGTCCATTGATAGTGGCTGAGATGCACTCTTTCAATTTCATTCTAGACTTTTATTTTTGCACAAATAGCTCGTAGTTTTAAATCTTTCATACTAGTGTTAAGGCCGCATCACACGTATATTTTTCATGCAATGTTTTCGTCCAATTTTTGGCCGAATCTGAGGGGGAAGGGTTGCCGTAAACAAAACGATATGCTCTGACGTTAGCCGCGCTCTATCTCCACATTGGAAAAATTACTCGCCGATTTTTCTGCTTCAGAAAACGAACATCCAGAATTATTTCTCTTGAGCTTTTGTTGATGGGTGTAAACAGAAATAGAACACCATTCTATTTAAAATATTATACGCCGTTAAAATATTATACACCAGTAAAATATTATACGGCATATCTGAAGTGTTAGATGAAACCGAAAAACCGCCATCTTTTGTTTATGACGTAGGGTGCCGAAGAATCCCATTGGCTGGAATTTCAGGCAATTTTTATTTGGACCAACTTTCTGAGCTCGCTAGCAAAAAATTGTTCTAAAGCGGTTGCTATGGCAACTGAGTAAATATTGCACGAATGGGACGAAAAATTGCTTGAATCGTGTACGTGTGATACGGCCTTTAGATAGATTTTCTAGTTGGAGGTCCTTCTCCGAATCGTGATCGAAAATGCCGTTGTACAGCAGTTGCAGATTCCATTCAATAACACAAAAATTCTTTTCGACTGACTAACCACGGGACACATCTTTTATTACTTACGTCACTCCCATCAGGGCCTAGATCTAACTTACGGCTAGCTGAGGTGATACCTGTCCTTAACCAGAGCCGGCTATAGCAGTTTTGAAACCCAGGACAAAAATGGAAAATGCCGTCCCTCTCTCTAAAGCAAAAAATTATAAATTAAAAAGATAAATTGTTCACATAGATGCACACATAAAACTTGAATAATTCTTGTGAACAGAAAGGTAGCATAACAATATATATATATATATATGTGTGTGTGTGTGTGTGTGTGATGAATCCCCAGCCCCTCAAGTGTCAGTTGGGGTAAAACTTCCTACCAGGACAACTCAACTGACCTCCCGCATAGGAACTTTGACTTCTACTTTCGGCGGACTTAAAGAATACACGTGTACTAAGGACTCACTCGCTGCTAATCAACGCTGAAAGAGCTCTCGTTTTTATCATGGCTTGGAGTGCAGACTTCTTTACTGAATATTGAAATAAAATATAATAGGACAAACGGCTTCCCGTTGCATTTCTCCTGTCAATCCAAGAATTTCTCCAAAACATGATATATATATATATATATATATATATATATATATTATATATATTATTTCTATTTATAATTAAGTCTTAAGAAGTACAAAATTCGAAATTAAGAACATAATTACCGGCTGTTATTACTTTAAATGAATAAAATGAAAGAGAAGAAATCACCCATTTCTACAGTCTAATCTCTTCGAAAAATAGTCTACTGATGGTAGGGATCACAAGCGTTTATTTTAACTGTTCGTAACTACACTCAAGACTAAAATAAAACATCTCCTGTGGCTCTCTATCTACCAAAAATTCTTATACCCCTATCATCTTTTGGATAGCTGACACCGAACATCGTATTGGTGAAAGGAATGTCCGTTATAATTCATGAATTTCATAATATATTAAGTTAAGTTTTAAATATATTAAGTTTCATGATTTAACATATACTCCCGCCTCGAGCCCTTCAAGTTTCAACATAAAAGAAAACTGACGTTATGCATATAGAGTAAAAAATAAGGAAATAAGACACGTTGAATGAAATACCAAATTCACACCCAATATAATATTTCAGAAAATATATCAAATTCGATCCAAATGGCGCCCTTAAAATTTGCCACCCCGTGTAGGGGTCCGGTGCTAGAACCGACCCTGCCGTAATGGTTACTGTTTTTCAGCACCTAGAAAGTGTTATACTTCTTCATATATATCCTTCTGTATTTCATAATTGTGAATAAAAAACTACAAGATGAAGTGGGTATACATTTTGCTCTCACATAATTTATAGTGGAAAACAAGATCTTTTGAAAAAAACTTTTGCATAGATAAAAAAAAAAAAAAAAAAATTTAATTTTGATTTATGGATACTAATTTGATAACATCACTTTTTTATGTAGTTGCAAAAAAAATTAAATAAGAGTTGAGTGTTTGAGATACACAGTAACAAATTATTGCTTCGTAATTTATCTTAATATCTTTTTAAAACGTGACGGAATGAGATGATGTATTTTGTCAGTTCATTTGCCCTTGATTTACTATGAATTAATTGTAAATGTACATTTCACAAAAAGAAATACTTTTATGTCGTAAGAAATACGTTTATCTTATGGAATATATATGAGAAGATTTTGCATAGTAAAACCACACATGGATATTCCGAATATTTTTTTTAATTCCTAAGGAATATCTTGAAATGATTTTTACATTTTATTCCTTAGGTAATAATATAGGATGTGACTTGGAATTTTTCCTAATGTATTCTAGAAGTTAACATAAATGCACCAATAATTGTATGAAAGTATGGTTCGTAATACAAAAATTACTACACCGAAAAAATATTTTTCTTTCAAAAAATACAAAAAACTTAGCCTTTAATTTTACTTGTACGCAAAATCTATAGCCTAAAAGTGTAATATCACCTTCAAATGAAAAAAAAATACAAGCTGTATGTTACCATTTAAACATTAAATTATCATTATTATTTCTTTGAATTATTTTTCTTATTATAATTTCTAAAAATAAATCCTGTACTAAACTATTTATAAATTTTAATAAAAGCTAATTTAATTTGAAGCCAAGCAATAAATAGAAGTATTACAAAACAGTACAGGTCAAAGTTAAATGGCCACAGTAATACATTAGCATACTTTTAATCATAGGAACTAAAAGTGTGGGGTATATATATATACAGTCGACTCTCGATAATTTAAAGTTGAAGGGACCAATGAAAGAGTTCGAATTATCAAGAGGGTAGGAAAAAACTCCCAAAATGTGCACCGAGAGAAATTTTTTCTGACACATTTAAATTTAAAACTATGTAATAAAACAACAATTGTACATAAGTATAAAATTATTATTAAGAGGTCTCAGGGATGTTAAATTTCTTTAGAGGTCTGAAAATATAAACAGTTTTCAAACAGGTATTATTCTTTTAAATTTGAATTAAATGATTCGAATCTTTTACACATTATTTATAAAAGAATGGAGCTTCAAAAAAGTATAAAATGTTTAAAATATAATAATAATTTTTAAAATAATAAGCATATAAAAATTCTATAATAAATATTAAGCATTTTTTGCGCTGCGCACGCTATTATCTAAATTAGTAGCCCCTCTGATGTAAAAAACTTTATAGAATTATATAAAATTCATCATACTCTTTAAACCCTACCTAATTTTAGTATTATATATCTTTTGTATTTCAAAATATTTGTAAAATATTGCAATTTTTTAAACATTTTTTAAAGATGTATTTTTTATTTATTAAAATATGTAAGTTATTATTCTATTTATATAAAAATAGCTACAGTGTAATAAGAATACATTTAACTTTATAAATCATTCTATAGCTAGTAATTAAAGTTACTATTTGAGAAAATAGCACGTGCGAGTTAAACTTTAAAAAAATTTTTTTATAGAAAAGTTTCTTATTTTCATATGCTTATAATTTTTAAAATTCTAATTATATTTTAAACATTTTATACTTTTCTGAAGCCCCATTCCTTTATAAATAATGTGTAAAAGATTCAAATTATTTAATTTAAATTTAAAAGAATTATACCTGCTTGAAAATTGTTTATATTTTCAGACCTCTAGAGAAATTTAACACCCCTGAGACCTCTTAAGTATTTTTTTAAAAAGTACATATTATACAGTATAAATATTATACAGAAATAAAAAGTTTTGTATTAAAAGAATACATTTACGTATTAAAGACAATTATTAAAAGAAAAAAACACAGTTTCAGACTCAGCTACGGGATATACTTAAAGTATCGACGTTGGGTAGGCTCTTCACGCCTAATTGGTCCGCTAAAAAATTCGACCAATTTTTTCTTCTTTTTACCGCTTTCCTCTATCGCTCTCTTCTCCTTTAACTTTCCACTCCAAATTTCTTAATGTCTTGAACCTGACTCTTTCCAGATATCTTCTATTCCTCGTTGGAAATAAAATTGTTTCTCACCAAGTTTCTTCAAACACTGTCCCCAACACCATTGGTTCTCCAAGGCAGGGTCCAGTCCGGCCCATGCACTATTGGTGCCTAATGATATAAGTCACACAGATGAGCCATAAGGCGTCATGTCAGTCCGACGCAAAATACACAATCCTATGCATCTCTTCTTCACGATAGCAGATTATCCTTTCTGAACGCATGTGTAACACGGTCACGGGTTAAACGAAAGATATGCATTTCTTACAGCAGGTGTGGCTGGTCTATTGTCCACTTGAAGACGGAAAGTAAAAAAAGTATCTTTTACCCTGAGGAACCGGGATACACAAAGAAGGGATAGCAGGCAGATGGTCATCAAAGGGGCTCGTTCAGGATAGAAACGCAGAGAAAATACAACACAAAACATATAAGCTCCAACTTCTTTGCTACAGGACTCTACATGATAGTCAGTGTTCGAATTGTCGAGAGTTTTATGAGATAACTTCGAATTATCGCCTGTTGTACTCTGGTCAGCAACAGATTTTACTTCGAAATATTGAGTGTACCAAAACGTATTGTTTTAGTTCGAAATATCGAGAGTTTTTCTAGAGGCTGAGCATGTACTTCGAATTAACGAGAGGTTCGTATTTTCGAAGGTTTGAATTAGCGAGAGTTGACTGTATATAATTTTAACCAATCTTTTCCTAAATTTGCCAATATCAGTGGTCTGAAAAGAAAAAAAAGTAGTACATAAAAAATTTAAATAGTTTTAATACATAGACATATAGCATTGAATTTATGGTGTTTTGTAAGAATAGATAACACCGAATTGATTGTGCTTTGAAAAAATAAAATTCCTCACCATGAAAAGCATTTTATTGCAAACTGCAAATCATTTCCAAATTGTTATATTTTACATTATTTTTTAAGATGCGTCATAAAAATTGGCGTACTTCGTATTATATGCATATGGTAGAGATGATGTGTTTTAAATAAAAGGAAAATTCACAAGAAATTATTTAGTTTTTGATACATGGATGCAAGAAGGTCCTAAAATCAAGAAATTACACAATGCGGTACTTAAAAAAAATCATAATCCGCATATTTCAAAATTTGATATAGTTGATGAAACTTTTTTGATTTATGATCCGTATAAAACCTATCAAGGAAATTTGCATGAAATGATACAGTGTCTGTTACGTACACATTAGCGGACATGAGTACAATGAGTTGGGACTTTTTTTTCTCCTCACGTTTTTTATTTACCTGTTCTTTGTTATTCGGTGACATTGTTCTCCTTCTCAGAAAATGTGTGCACACTGATGATTTTTCTCTTGCAGATTGAAAGATGAGGTGTAAGAAGTATCATCTAATAATTGTCCAATTGTTTATACTGTGGATAGTTTTCAATTCTTTTAATTGCGGTAAGTAACCGTTTTTTTTAAAAATCTGTACTGAAAATTCCGTTTTAGTTTAAAACCAACAACGAAAATAACCCCTAAAGATCGATACAATTTAAATTATATGTAAAAAACAATAAGCAATGAATATAAATTTTAGATTTTTTTTAACAATTTTTTCCCGAGTGTTTAGCGGCATCTTCATAGTGTAACTAAAATTTGATATATATATCTCACTGCAATATTTCCTAAATTGAAGAAAAAAATTTTTTTTTGATTAGAAATCATGAAAACTCACTTCATTAATCATGATTTATGAAACATTTTATTTTCTGCAGGAAAAAAAGTAAACTATTAGTTATTTCAATTTTTGTGCTTCAACTCTTCAATATTCGTAAATTGAAGTTGGCAATTGGAACGATTCCAATGAACAGTCTCAGAATGTAAAAAAAATGTCTTTTAAATGAATTAATTGGTTGCCAAAGACACTTAAAATATCTTATATACTTTAGATCTTGCATTAGAGTACAGTTCTTGATAAGTGAATGAAATGATATAGTAGCCGTTTCATTCTCATCTCTTCATCTCTTCTCTTCATCTCTTTGACCAGTATATCTCTCATCGATATCATTACCTCTAACGTTAACATGTGATGGAATCCACTGGAGGTGGACACCATGAAGTGTTTAAGTAGAAGTGTAGTTGATGAAAAAGGGAAAGTTCAGAGGACAGATAGGTGAAAGGATAGACGAGAGATGGAAGGAATAGTAAGCGTTATATATAAGTATTACCGAAGTCAAAACATTCTCATCAGATGAGATTCAGTGTGCATATCCTAGAATTCCGTTATTAAAAAACTACTGCTTAGAGATTTTCTCGATAAGGAAGTCTTATTATAATACACTCTGTCGCAAAAAATATATGCACCCAGAAGAAATTGAGCTACATTCACGAAATTTGGTATGCATGTAGTGTATATGAAAATAAACAAATGATTAAAAATTCAGAACAAAATATCATTTTATTAAGCGGTTACAGCTTGCAAAAGGTTAAAAATCAGTAAGTAGTAAAGCCACCTCTGGCAGCTATACAAGCCGAAATTCGGCGTGGCATCGATTCAATTAGATCACTTATGACCCCCTGTGGAAGATCCTGCCATAGTCTTTGCATCTGCGCAGTTAATTCTCCTGTATCTCGACGGCTGCAGTTGCCTTCCCAGCGCGTCCAGACATACTCTATTGGCGAAAGATCTGGTGACCTGGCAGGCCATGGTAGGACGTCATATCTTTGAAGACATTGTTGGGAGAGTCGCGCAGTATGTGGACGAGCATTATCCTGTTGATAAATGGCACCTAGGCGACTTGATAGCATGGGTAGCACAATCGGCGTTAAAATATCGTCCACGTATCTGCGAGCTGTCAAAGTGCCTTGAAGGACCACTAAAGATGATCGTGTGTCCTGGGCGGAATTGCTCCCCACACTGTCACACCTTTGAAATTGCTGTATGCCGCTCGACAATAAATGCCGGATCGGACCGCTGGCCGGTGCGCCTCCAGACACGTGTGCGGTGGTCATCATCACTGAGACTGAATCGGGATTCATCACTGAAGATGACACGTCTCCAGTCTGTCACACTCCAAGTTGCCCGAGGTCGGCAAAAATCCAGTCGACACTGCCTATGATGTGGGGTCAGTGGTAAGCGTCTTAGCGGACGTCGGCTTCTCAAGCCAACTTCGGTCAGTCGTCTCCTATGGTTTATCTTGATGGCACTGGATGTCTGGAAGGAGGTAAGTGGCGTTGAATCGATGCTAGCGACGTTGTTGGTGCCGAAGTGGCCACTCTTCTGATTGCACGATCCTCGCGATCATTTGTGTTCCTGGGACGTCCTGACCCTCTGCGACGGTACACTCTACCTTCTGTGATCCACTGTTGCCAACACCGAGCAACTACCATATCGCTCCGACCGAGGTGGCGGCCGATACGTCTATTCGACCAACCTGCTTCTCTGAGGCCTATTATACGGCCCTATCAAAGTCCGTCAGCTGCTCGTACTGCCGCCGGTTACGTCTTAGAGGCATCCTAAGTCTCAATATCGTCTATCAAAGTCATCAGATTCGTTTGATAGCCGTACGGCGCTCGTACTCATGCTTTTAAACTCTCCCAGTTGCGCAACTAATATGCGCGTAGCACACTTAGCCTTGTCTCATTGGCTTCGAAATTTTAATCATTTGCATATCTCTTACCAGACTACATTCTTGCCGAGTTTCGTGATTGTAGCTTGATTTCTTCTGGGTGCATATATTTTTTGCGACAGAGTGTATTTATTTGATAGAGTCAGGTTAAGAGTTAAATTGTTCCCCATATTTAATAATTTTTTATATTGATGACTCAATGGTTGAATAAACTAGCTAAAGATTATATATATACGTATATATAGCTCTGATATTTATCGAATATCTATTGTATTGCAGCATTTGTCCTTATCAAGCAATTTTCACATTTCGTTTTCTGGACGCAGCGTTGGCAGGACATGCAAACGACATCCAGTCGACGTTCGATTGCAGTGAAATCAAGCGAAAATGGTGTCCAAAGCAGCCTCTGCACAGCTTGCAGAGCACGTTGCTGATGCGTTCAGTGTCTAGTTAGGCGTTATCCCATTAGAGTAAAAGCCAATGGGTACCCTCTGAAAGGGAAAATTGCTGGCAGCCGCATTCATCCACATACTGTTGGCCTTCACAGTGCCTTGAATAACGCCCAGATTACATGCTATCGTATGCGATAGAACCACAAACCATGATGACATATTGTAATGTGGTGAGGCGTTCCACATACTGCCGGATTGATGTGCCCCCATATTGACACTACAATCGGACACGGTGATTATCATTGAACAAACAGAAGCGTGACTTGTCTGAGAACACGAACTTGTGCCATTCGTTCGTCCACATCACTCTACTTCGAAATCAATGTTAACAGATGCACCCAGTGGCGTGACGGAGAATATTAGGGCCCCCTGCAATGTCAGGTTTTGGGTCCCAAGACAAATCTTACAAAGGGTACGTACTTGGTGCCAGTCAGGCTTCGGGTTCCCTAGAATCCTGCCCACCCCTCACAATGCGGGGGTTGTTAGATTGTACGGTAAGCCTAAGATTTCTGATTTCCCGGGTTTTTCCCTTCCCGGAAATGTAATTGTCGTTCCCGAAATTCCCGGAAATACATAAATTTCAAAAAATTATATGATGATAATGATAATTTATTTACATAATGAGCTAAAATACAAAAAATAAACAGTCCGTCTTCTATATAACGAAGTCGCTAAAGGGAAAAAGTTCGTTATATGGAAAATTCATTATATGGAGGCTCATCTTTTAATATACTTTACTAGCTGCAAAGCCCGGCGTTGCACGGGCTTTCTCTACTTTTATAAATTTTCCCTTTCCTTCACAAAATCAGCACTTCTAATACTCTTTTTCAAAATGACTTCCACCCCACCTCAGCTCCTCCTCTTAGCCCGGAGTTGCTCGGGAAACAAAAAATTAAAAAATAATAATGCTTAAATATTACTCGCAAAAAGAGGAAAAAACTAAAAATACAATTTTTTTTTAAAAAAAACCCGTAAATTTTAAGATATTTTATCAATCTTTGTACAGATAACGAATAATATCGTTCTACACACGGAAGAAAAAAAAGTTTCATGTGATTATTTTTATAAATAAAAAAGTTATTAAGTATTTAAATTTTGACTATTTTTTAAAAATTCGTAAAAAAAGGTTTTTGAAATTCAATTGAATATTTACACAGGCGCACCCCTTCTTTTCTAGTGTAATCTTTCATCAAACGCAATGGGCTGAAAGTTAATGCCTTCAAACTTCATCGATTGCTAACAACGGTAATTTTTAAACAAAAAGTGAAACAAAAATAATGCTAAAATATTTCTCGCAAAAAGGTCCAGCTTCGAACCTGGAAACTACCGTTTAGAAGTAGCGCGTTAAACAACTAAGCTACTCGTCTTTTGGTGAAAAGCAGTGAAAAGACCTTTAAAACAAAAGGAAGACATGTTCTATTTCGCATTGCGTTATTTGTTAAAGTTAAACATTTTTTTACGAGCTTCATTTTTAAGTTAATGCCTTCAAGCTTCATATATCGATTGCAGACAGCGGTAATTTTTAAACAAAAAAACTTAAAAAAAATATTGCTTAAATATTTCTCGCAGAAAGGAAAAAAAAGAAAAAGAAAAGCACAATTTTTTTAAAAACCATAATTTTTAAAATATTTTATCAATCTTTGTACAGATTACGTATAATATCATTCTACACACGAAAAAAAGTTTCGTGAAGTTATTTTTATAAATAAAGAAGTTTTTAAGTATTTAAATAAAATTTTGAGTATTTTTTGAAAAATCGTAAAAAAAACCCAATAGTTTTTGACATTTAATTTTTAAATGACTGATTCTAAAAGAGAAAAGCATGAACTTTTTTAGTGTAAAATATTTTTTCTTTAGCGCGAAAGTAAATGCAAGTGGAATGATATAGAAATCATACTCATAAAAACGTATCGATTTTGACTCATTTTAAAAATATCGTAAAAAATAGAAAATATAAATATTTTATAAAATAAATTATACCATATCGTGGCGAAGTAAATGATCTTTCCGAACCTGTAGTTATTTTTTGTCTGAGTCTCGTTAAAAAAATTAGATCGCGTCTTAAAAACGTTTGAAAAAAAGTTGAGCTTGACACCTGGTGGTGAAAAATGGCACTAATTATGCGTTTTAAGGTTTTTAATTAATATCTTTTTAACAAATTAGAATATCGGAATATAAATAGACAAAACGAATTCCTCGGATCAATCCCCAACTTTTGGTACTTTCGGCGAGTTTCTGCGTCGTGTGGTTCGTGAGAAGATAGGGTCCCATACATAGAAAAGTTTGTTTACCTACGAATTTTAATAGTGTAGATAAACCACATGAAACAAATTTTAAATTCATAAACATTATACATTAAAAAAAGTAATTATTCACACCTTTTTTAATTAATATATGTTTATTTTTTATATCTTACCCATCAAAAAAAAAGGAAAGAAAGAAAGAAAAACCGCAAGAAAAACAAGAAAAAAAGAATGTCGAAGAATTCACTGTATTTTCAATATGAAGAAATTAGTTTTTTTCTAAAATTAATGAATTTTAGGGACATTTTATAATTTAAGGCATACAAGTAATATTAAACATACATTATTTTATAATTCGAACGCGGGGACACTGGACAACTCCACTTAGTGTAAAAGAGTATATCGAAGATGTTTCTAGTGAACTGGGGAATCAGGGTTAATGGTTGCTCTTCTTGGATGAAACATCCAGAACTCTATTGCTCTCGGCGAGTTAGGATCTAATAAAACCATTTCAAGATTTATGACCAGCGTAAAATGTGTTAAAGAGAAAAACTTGAAATTTTTTTCAGAAATACTTTAAAAAAAGGGAGAACAAAAATTGAATCACAAACTAAAAAGTTCGTTATATAGAAAATGCGCTTCGCTATAGAGAGGTTATTTTACGAAGAAAATCGTGAAATGTTCAAAATTCTAGGAAAAAGTTCGCAATATAGAGGTTCGACTGTATAATAAATTGATTATTCATTTTTAAAATAGGATTTCAGAAAACATAAGTAATTTATACTTTTATCACTCAGCCTGGTTTTAAACTTTGTGATGAACAATCAGGCAGCAGAAAATGCTGTCTTGGCTTCAACTGACGCTGAAGGAATTGCTTTTAAAGCCTCGCGTGGTTTATAATGTTTGGTGATGGATTTTCAGTCTAGTCGAACAACTTCATCTCTTGTTTCATGATTTTGTTGAAATGAATACTTTTTTTTGGTTAAACAATATAAAACTTTTTTAGGGTAAATTGCTTTCTCTAATTTTTCGTTCAATGTCAGAGGTTTTTCTTTCAAAATCTCCATGCTCTCTTCTGAGTGCGAAGAGTTGATATTGATTCCTCTTCTCTTCGCAGAAAAGCCTTGTCTTTATCTCTCTCTCTCTCATTTGGGCTTGTCTAACCAAACAATTTTTACCAGGCAATCGCGAAATATCAACAGTAACTGCAGCGTGTGATTCCTGGGAAATCCCGGGAATGAAGTATAATTCCCGGGAATAGAAAAAGTACAGAAATCTTATGATTTCACGGGAAAGAAACCCTAGTTACGACACTGGATGCACCTGTGTTCTGAGGAAAATAACAGTTTTCCTATCGCACGCTACGACTGCGGGTTACTAGCAACGAATCCATGGATAATTATTCTGATCTATATGGTAATATCAAGGGTATTCTGCCCATGCTGCAAATTTGAGGTAGAAAGGGCTTACGGGGTCACCACCACATGTCGATGGATGCGTCGATTCACGTATGCTGATGTCCCTCTGGACACACCAGCACCCCTAAAAATTGCCACATTTCCTTTTTCCAACAATTCTGCCGCAGTTAGTGCAATGAAAACGCATCTAGGTTGATGTCAGCTGAGTTTTAACGAATAGACCAATCTTCCGTTCTCAGTTTTATCCTCACGCCTCTTGTAGAATCATCGGTCTACTGAATTGATGGTGGTCTGGCATTTTTTCCTATTACATGTATTCTCTGAAAGAAGAAAAAACTTACATAACAATTTCTCTGTTGGAAAAAATGGTAGGGATATTTTCCATTTTGAAAGGTTCTTTTCCCTTATATCCTACTCAACGCGTAGCGTTGAGTTGCGCATTTCACATACTTTGCATTGCACTGTGAGTTGTGCCTTCCAGAAATTTGCTTAATTTTCTAATTGCTCCTTATGGGTGGAACGAGTGCTCCTCCCCCCCCTGCAAAGTCCAGTTTTGGGCTCCAAGTCGTATCTTACACTTATTGCGAAGCTATAGCATAATATCGGCTTTGGGCTCTCTAGAATCCTAGGCCCCTCCCCCATGTGGGGGTTGCAGGGGTGTACGCTACGCCACAGGATGTCACATAATGTAAATTTTAAAATGGTCATTGTTTGAACAAAAGCTATAAGCATTTCACATATTACTTCACCTTTTATTTTCCTTCACATTTTATTTTTTTAATTATTTGTATGAATTGCTGAACAAAATGTGGAAATATCCAATAAAAATAAGAAATGGGGAAAAAAAGAAGAAATTCCTTAACAATGAAAATATTTATAATAAGAGCAATTGAAAAACGCACAAAAAAAGTGTGTCTTTCAATCGCTCTTATTATAAATATCTCTTATTATCTTTTTAACAATCCTTATTTTTTAAGAGATAGCAAATAATATTATTTTTAAAATTACTAGATATTTTTCAAAATCATTTTTATTAACATAAAATATGCTCCTAATTATTGTTATAGAAATATGAAAACATGAAAAGGCTTAACTGTTTTTACATACCTATGAGACACATTGTAAACATGTTTCGTTGTTGTTGTTGTTGTGGCTAATGCCACCTGTCTGACGTAGTCAGAACGAGGCCCACGAAATTCATCGTGGCATGGGCAAGAGGTACGCCTGTCGTTGGCCTTGAGCACCATACAGGTGACAGTGCGATTTAAGCTCAGCGAAACTTCCCCGAAGGGACGATAGATGGCGACACGACCTCTATCTCCACCTCCACAATTTCTGCAAGTGAACTGAAGGGGAGGGAAATATTCTCCAGTTCCTGTGCTAGTGAATAAGCCCACAAGACTACGGACCCACTGATTTTAACGAGCACGTACTCCATGTGCACTCGGAGGGTATTTGGTGGCATCGAAAAGGATTATATTGTCTAGGATAGATCATCTACGCAATAGAGACGTTTCCCATAAAACTTGTAAAAGGCTTTTTGGAACGAATAAGTGAAAAAAAACACGTACTGTACACCCCAGTCCCATCAGTAGCCTAAATAAATATTCAAAGACAATTACATAAGTGAAAATAAAAATAAGAAAAATAACATCACAATATTTACAAGAAAATAATCCTCTAATAGCCAGAAAACATTCGTTGCAGACATTATAAAAGACAAGTTGAAACGTATTTAAAATGGGAGTAAATTGCATAATCTATGTCAAGTGAATAGAAGAAAAGGTTCCATTCAAGTCTGAAACACATGTTGCGAATTCTTGCAAAAATGTACAAAGAGACACGGAACCAAATGGTTTTGTGCCTTTGTTCGCATACACAGGAAAGCAACTGATAAAACCGTAGGGTCTCACTCTTTACAATAGGGAAGGTAGGGAATTGAAATTCTGACGCAAGACTATATATATATAATACTAATGCTATTCTATTCATAATTAAAAAAACACCTTGTCAAAAACTACAATTTTTATACCTTGTTTACAGATCTTTCATCGTATGGCTATGATTGCACTGTACTTGACACTGAAAACTGCGGACGAACGGAATGAAATATATGTTTATAATAGTAAACGAAATACTAAAACTCAGATTTTTATTTACATGGTAGATACCCCAATCCTACGAAGTTGCTTGATTTCAACAGGCTTATTTAACCGACTTGTTTGAAGAAATAATTCTCTTAAGGTATGTATCCCACTACGTTCGGAACCGTGATTTTAAAAAAGCCCATGAATGGATAATTTTCATATTTAGTGTCACTTAGATTAGAATACATGTATAAAATTGTTTTAAGGACATTTTGACAAAAAAATTATTTAAATACAATATTTTGGCAAAAAGAATAACCTTTTTTCAAAATGTTCTCCTTTTATAAAAAATGCTTCTAAAATAATAATATTGAGCTTGTATAAAGTAAAGACTTCTCTAGAGAGTCTGAACTAGGATTTTTGAAAAATTCACATTATTTTCAGAGTAACTACCAATTGAAATAGTTATCGACGTTTTTTTTTCTTAAAATTTCTTCCCTCTGTTGTAGTAAAATAGGGATAAATCCACTTCTAAGTTATATATTTCAAAAATTCTAGCTGAGCCTCTGTAGAGAGGTCTGAGCTATATACAGGCAAAATATTATTATAATAGAAGCATTTTTCACAAAAGGAGAATATTTTGAAAATGGATCGTTCTATGTTCATTTTTTGTTAACATATTGTACTTAAATAAATTTTATTTTGTAATACTATTCTTAAAACAATTTATATACATTTTTAAATCTAAGTGACACTAAATATCATAAATATTATCCATTTAAACGCATTTGCAAAATCACGGTTCCGAACGTAGTCGGATACCTTAAGGGCTAAAATTTTTCTTCGAATATTTTGGCCACATTGACTCAAAGCTTAAGAAGGTGAAGCGTGTCATGAGATTGAAGCCAACTGTCAACAAATATCATCAATTGGGAGAGGAAGAAAGAAATTAAAAGACGATATTAATCAGAAATCGGCCACAACACTTGGTCACGATTAAAGATTATGAGATCTTAGTCTCATAATTCTGGATATCTAGTTTAAGTGATGTCGAAATGTAAGCTTTTTATGATACCCGAAAGACACAGTGTATTCGAAATCTATACTGAAAATTTTAGGGAGGTATATGTGCACAGAATAGGTGTCCTAGTAGTTAAAGTGATGAGCTGCTAATCCATTGTATATCTCTCGCACGTAAGCGAATTTGATTTTCGTTGAATTTGTTTTGTGCCTGTTTTATTTTAATACCCTGATAGTCGAATGGTAAAATCACGAGTCTGTAGATACATGTCTGTGTCTATGGATACACGAAATGCATGTTCAAGTTCTGATTCCATTAAAGATCCATCGTGCGGGGAAATGAGGATTGTGCGTATGAAATGAACCTCAAAAGCTTTGCATTGAATAGAGTAGAAATTAGTTGAAGAGGATATAAGTTCGTGTCATCTTTATAATTTAACTGGAACCCCTTACGGGATCTATTACAAAAAGCTTTTGTATTGCAAAGAATAGCATTCCATTACCGTAGATGGCAACCAGGCTCACTCGATGTACTGCGCTTGCGCGAGTCGAACAGCAAAGTATCCTAGGTGGTATACGGAGTATGTATGTTGTGCAGAGTGGTTGGTATAATCTCCACTAAAATGGGAAGATTTAGTATCTACCAGAGCAAGTGTGACGGATGCCCTCATGGGATTGCCAGTTTATCCATTGGACGCTTGGGGCGGGGGTCCGGATAAGCTGGATTTAACCAGATTTTCTGGTTATAAATTTCGATCTTCCAGTGCCAAGGGGGCTTGTAGATCTTCTGTGCCCAGGGCCCGAAATGAGCTTAAATCTGCACTGCCTCATGGCCCATTTTGTCACCGCCAACTCGGAAAAGTATTAATATATTAAAATCTGTTTTTTTATGTGTCGTGATCATGGCTGAATAAAAAATTGATGCACCATTAATGTATCATCATTGAGTATAAGATATTTACGACGTCACAGTATTTCTTTCGTACAGCATTCATTGGGAATTCACAAAACTTTATACGGTCATCAGCAGTCTACGTATAAAATCTAATGTTCAATCTACGAAATGAATATAAATCGTTAAGATTTTTATTTTTATTTTAAAATATTGTATAGAGAAGGAATTATAAATTCTGAACGTGAGAGAGAGAGAGAAACTTAAAGCTATTGTTCCTTAAGAATACTTTGTTCTTGTTTTTTTCGTCGTGAGCAAAAATCCAAAAGATTGTCTTTACGTCACCACAATATTGTTACGAATAAAATAACATTACTCATTGTTCTTATTTTTTTAGAAGAACCCGAAAACAAAAATGGCAAAGTTCGTCGAAAAAGGAATATCATCTGTTTTCTTGGACTTACTGGCTTGATTCCAGATGTAAGTTAACACGTTATTCTTTATTATTTGGCTTAAAACTACTGAAAGCAATGGGAAATATTTTTTGTACAAATGATGGAATCCATAAAAATTAACAGAGTAAACATCAAAAATATTTAGTATTCCAAAATCATTCTTTTTTTTCAGATTCATCAATCGTATTTATGTATGACTTTGATTTTATGAAGCTAAGCTTTAGTTTACACGAGTTTATGTAAAAGATTTTGGCTGTGATTTTATCCGGTTGCATTGTGCTTCAAATATAATGCCACTTCGGTTTAAAGTAATTTTATTTTCTCTTTATCATGGAATTTTCGGGCAGTGAATTTTATTAACATTTGATTTTGCAATATTTTTACCCAAACAGCTGAATATGAATATTCTTGACTAAAATAGAATACATATAAGAAAAAAAAATTAGAATTGAAATAAATGTGATATTCAACCCAGAAGAAAAAATTCAATGATATTTCGAAAAATAAGTGTATTTGCATTTGCAGAATTATGAAAGATGTTCCTTTAATACAAACAACTGATTAATTTCAGATCTCCATGTAAGCAGTAAATAAAAATAAAAATCAGATAAATTTTAGAATAAGAGATGAATTTCTTTGAATTAAAGTAAATGGCAATAAAACATTTTTATGTGTTAATGATATGAATCTCACTCGGAAGTATCAATGTAATGTGATAAACGTTTTTTAGGTAATTATGTATTAACGCATCCACGTTTCTGGACGTCGCCAAAGTTAAGAAATGTGCCACGTTCTGGTAACCCGATGCCATTTCTTCGTGACTATCACACACGTAGTTTTCATTGTTTTGATAAAAGGCTTAGTCATTTTCATTCGCATCAGATTTCTATTTCGTTATATCCCCCTCCTTTTGCACCCATTTTCAAATATTTATCTTAATTTCTAAAAATGAGGTTGGGGAACTTGGCTGCAACAAAAGAAAATAGGATACAAATTACCTCAAGAATACGATATTTTACCTCAGAAGTGCACATTTTTAAATTCGCAAGTCATGAAGTAATATTTCTAGCGTTTTGGAAATGCAATATGTTAAAACTATTTTAATCCACATTTTTAGAAGTAGACACAGCCATTGATTCAAAAACATTCGTTTGCCTAGTAAATTGGCTGTATGATTTATGTACTGTACTTAATATATTCTTCCACTCGTAAAAGAGTCGCACGACACCGCTTAAAGGCATATAGCTCTAAAAAAGTAATTCTAAAAGTAATTAAAACTTAAAATATAGCTGTGTATACAAACATGTATGCATGCAATCAAAGACTTTTTGCATTGCATATCTTCATTCTTCTTCTCCAATGAATTAGACGCCGAACTCACCAATGTGGTTGCGAGTCTTCCATAATTTACAAGAAGTACCCATTTTGAACACGCTTCTAGAAGTTTCACTTGTATGTAACGGAATCTTTGAACTCGATTTTTACCCACTTTAAAAGGTAAGGTTAATTCGAAATTTTGCAAATTTACAAACTTGTCAAGGATCGATGACATTGCAATAATTTCATAATTTTGTTCCATTGTCCTGACCAGGATAATCATGAATAACAAATTCGCAGATTTGACGACTAATTCATTACACCATTTCCAGATTTGGCGACTAATTCATTGCACCATTTCCAGATTTGGCGACTAATTCCATATACCAATGCCAGATTTGACGAAAAAAAGATTAAGAATAACCCTAAAAGCGAAAAGTGTTTTTTTTCGTAGTAATCTATTAGTTCACGCTCTCCCTATACATATATATATTTGTAGTGAATGACACTTGATGTTAATACAGTTTCTTGAAATATTAATTCATTAATTAAATTAAGAAATGAATAAATAGTAGCACACAAAAATAATAGTCCAACACCATATATAGAAATGAAAATGGAAAATTGCAAGGAAAATCACTTTCTATTTTGCTGCTTAATATTGTGATTCTGTCATATGTATAAACATATTTATATTAATTGTAATTATTTAATAAAAAGTAACTAAAGTAAAATTTCTCTTTGTTGACCCAAGTAAGAATTGACTTAAAATTTTTTGCATTACTTGCTATACATGAATTTTCTTCATTTAGCATATTTGAGAAAACGGGATTAAAGTTTTTCTGTAAAATTCTGATATATGATCAAAATATAAATATTAAAACACTAACTATAAACGTATTACACAAATATAATTAGGATATTAATTTAAACCAAGTTTAATCCGTTTCATTGTAGTAAATTAAAAAATTTTGAGATTTTATTCCTTTCGAAAATGAATATAAAATCTGAGTATTTAGAAATTTTAAATGTCAATAGGCTAAATTCATGTGACGTCATAGTTACACGACAACTGTAATCACGTGTTTCAGTCAATCAGCTCATAAATTAAGGTAATGTCATAGTTGCATGATAAATGCCATTACTTGTTTTCAGCCAATCTCTCTCTCTCAGTTCATGCACTTCATTGTTACCAACTTTTGGTTTTTACTGAAATTTCTTTTTAAAAGTACATATTTATCAACAATAATAACTCATATAAGAAAAACAAATCGCTTGAAATAGAAATACACGTATATTATATTTTTTTTCAATTTGGAAAATTTTTAGAAGAATCTTAATATTTGAACATTTGGTACTTACGTATTATCGCAACCGTATTGGCGATTTTACATGAAACGAAGCACAGGCTAGCCAATTCATCCCGTGCGACACATGCGAAATCGGGATTGCCAACTTGGCGAGTTATCTTGAAAGTTGGAATTCTTGCGATAATACGGAAGAACCGAACATTTTTATCAAATTATCAAGTTTGAAATTTTATCTAAATTTTACAAGTAGAACAACAAGCGTGTAAGTCTAATGTCAGTTTCAAATTGCATAGAGAACTCATGATTGCATTTATCACGTGATGGCCATAAATGCAGCTCATTATATTTTACTTTCATTCTTATGAAATTATACTTATTCCACTTATTTCAGCTATTCTATGAAGCACTCAAAGGTCTCCACAATTACGATCCTATGGAAATTGGTCCAGCGCTTGGTGGAAATTTGCAAGATGGCATCCTGCGTGGCTTATCCACCTTGCACAACGATTCTGCCATTGACGTTTATTGCGATGGTGAAAAGGTGATAGTCCATACACTTCTTGGTTTGAACGATGCTACAGTCAGCTACAACTGGAAAAGAACGTTCCTATTCACCTTTGAAGGCAAAATTTGGACTAAGGCCGAACAAGTTCAGTTTGACCTTGAAGTGACATTAGACATGGGGGATGGCATCAGACTGGATGTCACAAACACCCTTTTGACTAAATTCGAAGGAATCACATTTGGCTTTAGTGGACTGGGACCTTTCAATCCCATCATTAAGATACTGGGAAATATAATACTGAATTTGTGGTCCAAGCAAATATCTGATCAGATAGGAAAATTGTTAAAAGATACATTAGAATCAGAGCTGAGCAAACTCACGATATCATTTTAAGTTAAAAGGAGGTCCTTTTGACGTATAAATTGATGACTAAAGTCTCAGTCAAGGCGATTAAATTATTCTTATGCCAGGATGTATAGGTGTTTGAGAGTTTCCACACTGTATTTTTAATAATATACAATTAACAATTACAATATCAATTCTGAGAAACATACAGTAATGTAAAAACTTCTTAGAATTTTACACAAACTGAATATTTAATAATTTATTAGTAGAACTTTTTACATGTGTATATCGGCTTTTGTTTTACCAATTCAATCAGTTAAAAAAGAATCCATCTTTGTTATTTATTTTTTAATGAATTGTATTTAGGTTATTGTAAATAAATAAATGTGACAAACTCAAATGGAACAACTAATGGTTGATAAATCAAACAATCAAATAGATTGCAAATCTCAAATAGGAAATCGTTTGGCTAATATTTAGTTTTTGTTAGAAAACATTGATTAATTCCTTCAATAAGTCAATTAAATTTTATATGTTGTACAGTTTTTCTGTTTTAGAAAATATCTGATTTTTGTATTCGATGGAATCACAGTCTCCAGTGTTAAATGGATGTGGGGAGGAAAATAATTGAAGTCTGAATATTTGAGGTTATTCGAATAAAACGAATATACCAAAGTTATTAAATTACAAATAGTCAGCACTTGTTTGATTTTAATTATGGCTTATAAAACTGCAATGAAAGATAAAATTTTTAGGAAATATTCCGACATCTTATTTTATTTAACAAAAGAAAATTATAATAATTAATATAAATACGTTAAATATAATAAATTTCAACACGACAGGATAAACTGGATTCTGACCAATTAACTTGGAAATTTGCCGTATAATCAACTGTAATGACGGTAACTATTCCTGTTGGAAATCAATAAAAACAACAGCAACTAATTTTTATTTAAACAAAAAACAATACTTATCAATCTACGCTATTTTTATTCCATAAATTAACTACTTAATTTCTGTGTATTTATTTTGTAATAATCAACATATGTTTTATAGTTTCAATATATTAATTTGAAATGAAATTGGGTTTAATTTCGTGTGATCTCTGTACTTCACTTTCATAATAAATAAATAAAATACACTAACTTTATAATATCTATATATTAACTATATGTAATTCATAATATCATTTTTTGATATTATTGTATATTAATTTTGTAATGAAATGCTTAACTATATATCTCTGTACTTAGATTTTGTAGCAATGTATTAATTATTTAATATTTATGCATTACATTTGTAATTAATTGATTCTTCAATATACACGTATGGGTTTTTCATCGGAATAAAATAATTGTTGCTCTCGGCAGGGAACGTTGAATAAATATAATCAAATCATGTACAAAAAACACATCACTAAAATTCCATTTTTTCTACTTAGGCGCAAGAAAAAAACCGATTAAAAATAATGTGTGTGATATTTTTTATGTGTCATTGTATTCTTTGTTTAAAAAAAAGGGTTGGACTTATTTACCTTATATTTAAGTTACTGTTTGGACTTCATAAAAATGAAAATTCAACTGCATTTATCATGTCTGATAAGTTATTTATGTTTCTGTAAAAATATACTGACTTTCCTTTTTATATTAAAAAGATATTCTTAAGCAAATTGTTGGAAATTTATATAAGCGGATTAAAGTATAAATGCATTTTTTCACAGAATAACGAATATATCACAGTATTCAGAAGAATACAGAAAAATAGAATCGAGTGATTAAAATAATTTCTCATTTATGAGATAGCACCAAATCGAATAATCATTTTAATGTTCTTAAAAACACTGTAGCATATGTTCGTTTACAGTTAAACAAACACAAATAATAAATTATTTCGAAAGAAAATTTAACATTTACATTTTTAATTGCTATCAACATTGCCACTATTACATTTAAGGTATTCGACTACTTGCGACAACTCTTTTTTTTAAAAAAAATGGAGATAACGGAATTTTTTTGTGGTTCTTAGATTTATTTAGTATATTTTAAGAAAAATATGCTAAGATTATATATATAGGAAGAGAAAAAGAAATTTTTACTAAATGATAAAAAAATTGGTAAAAATTTACAAAAACTTACATAAAATTCTGTGCAAAAAATTTTATGAACGAATTTTCGATTTTGATGTGTTGCTTTGCTATTCATTTTAGAAATGATCTGGATAATAAGAGATATTTTAATTTTTTCAAAAACTAGAGCACTTTATCTTAGTTATTATGTGAAATTGCTTAAAAAACAGTGGTTATATTCACATAAGGGACTGTAAATTTTGTAATAAAACAGTGATTAATAAATCTGAAGGTTAAAACACTTCTACTATCATACAGAACATACACAAAAAATTTCAGCTAATCATTTTCAAAATTTTTTGAGCAATCGCAGTCTTCGTTTGGGCATTTTCGAAAAAAAAAAAACACATTTCGAGTAAAACGCATTTTAAAGTTTGATATCTTGCTTTAAGTAGTGGCATCTGCTTTTACTAAAACATTTGTAGTTTTTGTTCTAGTGAATGTAAAATAATAAACTTGGTATTTTTATAAAGCCAATAAGATGGTCTATAAAATAAAATCATAAAAAAAATTTGTGAATTTTTGGCAAAATTCACAATTTTAAAGTAGTTGGATACCTTAAATCAGGAGTGTCAAACTCGCGGCCCACAGCGAACATTTTTGAGGCTCCGCCAAAACACCTCCACACAATAATACGTAATAAAATTTTAAAAAATTTCTTCCGAAATTAGAAAGATAGCAGCAGAAAAGAGATGTTAAGTATCGCGGTATGAACATTAATTTTTTTGTAGTTCTTTTATATATGTTTATTATAATGCATTATATGAATATTGATTTTTTTGCGGCCCGCCTAAAGTTAAACCTTGTGTGTTTGACCTGAGTTAGCTTTTGAGTTTGACACCCCTGCCTTAAATGAAAGAGGGCTGGCTGGTGTAGTTGGTTTGTCGCTGGCCTTGTATGCCCAGTCCGGCCCAAGTCGATGGATTTTCATGATGTAGAAATGCGTCCATGTCGTATGATCATGCGGCATTTTAAAGACCTTTAGAGTGCCTGTTTGGCTTAGGTGCTCTCGGTAAGATTTAATTCTTAGTACCATTTCGCATCGTCAGAGCCCCGGTACCTTCCTCTGTGGAGGAAACAGGACGTCTTAATTACATTGTGGCGATTAATATTCCGCCTATATATGGTACTGCACTGAAAGTGACACCGGCCTCCGGGGAATGTACTAGGTCTGCAATGGTAAATAGCAATCCGCAGCTTCATTTGTAATAATTAAAATTACAAAACACACGAGAAAAAAATTTCAGCTATCATATATACAAGGGTTGGCACTTAGTAATAAAATTTTATTTACATTTAAATGGAATTGATTTGTGTATTAAACTTTACTCATCATTTGTTCTAAACTTGAAGCAATGATAATAGACTTTTTGAACTAAAATTTGTGAGTACTAGCTAACTACTAATTTAACTACTAGCAACAACTAAAAAAAATACAGACGATTTCAAATCAAAGAGGAAACGTTATTCACAACGGAGGAAAAATCGAACAAAAATATTCATCCGCATACACAAATGCTGCTTTCCTTTGCAAAGCTCTTTATTTTATATTTTAAAAATAAACAAACAATGTCACTTTTTTTTAAAAAAAAGAATTATTTTAAGTTTTGACACTTCTAGTTCATGCAAAATCCAGACACTTTTCATGATCACATTTAGATATTAGTAATGTGCGATCACGATACTAATATTAAATTCAGACTTCTCCATTATAGATAGAGCAATATACATTACTGATCTCTATTGGAATAAAACCATTGTTGCCTGCATAAAATATATTTTTTTTACTTTGCGCACGCGTCTCATATAATGTTATACGAGGGTGAATCGGAAAATAAGTTTCCCCTGTCGACTGTGGTCAGGGTTATATATGAAATTTGAAACATAGAATGAGACATTCAAGATAAGACATAACTTCATTTTTCCACATAAGTACCAAGTGCATTGAAAAGCCCTCGCGTAGCTGAACAGTGCGACGTTAATATTCACTCCCTCACCAAGTGCATTTAGGCATTTGTCAAGCTTCAAAAAGCCCTCGAGGAAAAACTCAGGGTTTTGCATACGGAAGAAGCGTTTAACGGCTATAAGAGAACGACGAAACAGCAGGTGAACGAGCAAGACATCGATACACCGTTGAGTAGAGGTCGACAGCGACCAAGAAGAGGGTTTCGGAAAAAGTGGCCAGGGCTTCTCAGACCTGCCGTTCTGTTGTTGGATGATAATGCGAGACCCTACTTGGCGACGGCAATGCAAAACCATATAGCAACTCGTGGTAGGGAGCGCCTACACCATCCGCCACACAGTCCTGATCTCGCACCAAGTGGCTTTCATCTGCTGCAGACTTTGAAGAAGACTGAGTGAGTGAATATTAACGTCGCACTGCTCAGCTACACGAGGGCTTTTGGCGACGGACCTAGTAATTTTGAACCAGGCTTAGAAGAAGAATCTCGTCGGAAGGCACTTTGGAAGCAACGCTGAAGTCAAATTAGCCATTAAACACTTCTTCCGTATGAAAAGCCCTGAGTTTTTCCTGGAAGGCTTTTGGAAGCTTATCAAGCGATATGACACATGTCTCAATGTACTTGATACTTATTTGGAAAAATAAAATTATGTCTTATCTTTAATATCTCATTCTATGTTTCGATTTTCATACACAACTCTGACCATAGTCGACAGGGAAAACTTATATTTTACGGCTCACCATCCTAATAAATTGATATTTACCTTTACTTTTTAAATTGCGAAATAGTGTATTTATGAAATATTTCAAAGTTTTAAGGGCACACTTTCCTAAATGGCAACCAAATGAAATTATTTTAATAATGGAACATTTATAAAAAAAATTAAAAATGTGTTCCAAGTTTTAATTGAAAAAAAAGGCATTTTTTTAAAAATCATAATAGCGGCATTGCCTTAAACTATATCGAAAACAGAATGAAGATAGTTTTTGAGTTAAGAGAACCAGGACACATCATACACATTCAAAAATCGATGTTTCAATTTCAGTAATAAAAAATAGTGCATTTTTTTCTGAATCAAAAAATGCATTACACTTATATGTTCGTTGATAAAATAAGCTTAAAATATGAAAAAAAGTAATTGACAAAAATGTAAACAAACGTTTAGTTTTTTCACTTTTCTCCAAAGTATAATTTTTTGCTTTTAGGTACACTTTTTAAAAAAACTATTGCATTATATGGTTCTAAATTTTTTTATACTTCTATACAGAGTACCTGTGCATATAGTAACCATATTTCTTCTAAATCTAAGTAGCACATAGTTTTTTAAAAAGTAGGTTTACGTATGAAAAAGGAAAAAAAAATTCAAAATTATAAAGTTTTATAATTTTTTTTTAAAGAAACTACCTTAATATTTTTACTAAAAAAATAGTTTCACTATATTTTGTGTATTGTTTTATATATGTGTAAAAAATATTTTACATATTTAAGAGATACATTTTTAAAAAATGGTACCTAAATTTAAATATGTATTGTGAGGTCTCAAAAATTATATCCAACTTAAATTAAACAGAAAAAAAATTTAACCAAAAAATTATTTTTGTATTCTTACAGAATGATTAAAATATCTTTATTAAGATCACAAAAAAAATCTAAGTTCTATATGAAATTTTCAAAGATATATGTCCCACAAACAAAAAGTCTTAATTTTGGCATTTTAGTCTTTTGAGCATATCCTGGTACTCTTAATACGAAAAGTCAGTAAATTTAGAAGCAAGAAAATCACAACCAAGCTCAAAATATCAGTGAGATTCTGTTAAAAAATTCAGAAATGTTCAATTAAAACTTGAATTTCAATTAGTTTATTATAAATTTAACATACACATGTCATTGAAGCACAAAAACAAAGTAAAAACGTATTTCACATATAAGAAATTTATTTATTCGTATAGAAATTATTAATATCACAAAAACAAACTATCTTCTGCTAAAATAAAATATATTAGAAGATTTTTACGAGAATTTTTATCTCAAGAAATATTTCAGAACTAAAACCATATTCATTAACAATAAGCAAAGAGAGGAACAAAAAGAATTCACTGGAAAATTATACACATAACAAAAAGGGAAAAAGAAATATCTGAATTAGTTTATTTTTTGATGTAGCAAGTAATGAAAACTGTTTTGACTGGAAAAACAGGAAGTCAGCATATTGCATAATGAAAACTTTTATTTACCTTAAAATAAAATTTAAAAAACGGAATAGATTTTTCCACTTGAATATTACACACTGAAAAACATGCACATGTTGCAATTTAGTTCATATGTTCCAAACTTAAAACTAATAGAAAAAAATTATAAAAATGTTAGGGCTTGCATATTAGAAGCATCGGAACTACTTTTAGACACAAAATATTTAGAACCTACCACCAAGGTGCACTTTTAGTGTCGATTTTTGTGAAATTTTCCACTAAAATGTATATTTTGCGATTTTATGAGAGGTAAAAATTAGACTTCCCCCTTTTTTGTTGTTGTTATATCCCACTTTTTATACTAAAAATTAGCAAGAACCGGGCCTTTCTCAAAACAACAACAAAAAATGAAGTAAATTGAAGTAAATTCTGTAAAGAATTCACATGAAGAAAAGGATAAATTCATTTCATAAACTGAATAATCCTGATTACTTTTTAGGGAATGAGCTATTCTTTCGCTTGCTGATATTGACTTTATCTGGAATAAAATAATTAAGTGTTTAAATGCCGAGCTTCCATGTCACAGTCCCGGGGTTTAAGCCCCGGACTGGGCAAGGTTGACTCAGCCTTGCATCCCTTCAGTGGGTCGATAAATGAGAACCAAGCTTGCATGGGAACTAAACACTGGAGGGTCTGGCGTCAGACTGACCTCCTGACCAGAACATCTGCTCATGAACCTCAGTGCCCAAGGTCATGAAAACTGAGATGGACACAGAGGCCTTGGCTCACCATAGGCTATTGCGCCACTGATTTTAGTTTAAAAGCTAAGATTTTCCTTAAAAGCTATTATAATTTTCACCTTTAAAAAGCCTGATCAATTTGAAAGCTAAATCATTCTCTATTTCTTGCATAAACATGTAAAAACATATATGCAAAACTTGAGATTAATTAAAGCATAAAGTTATGTGATAATTTGAAAATGCGATTTAAATGTGATAATATGAAAAATGTTTTTCAATGCTTCAATGAAAAATACAATAGAAAAAAAGTCCTAAAATTGCTAGAAGTATTCTTCTGGTAGCAATGTTTCATGACCAATTTGTTCCATACAATTGTAAATTAGATAAGGATAATACTCAAACATATTCTTGAAGATAAGAGAACAGACATAAAAATATCAAATGATAAAAAAATATTGATAATTTCACAGAAAATGGCATTTTGAAGGTGTACTGATACATTCCAATTAAATGTAAGGGCATATGTTATTGTACTAATGCTTAAGATAGGATTTTAATATGGCGTTTCACAACTTGGATGCACATTTTGTTTGTCATTTATTTTGATTCGTAAACTGCACTAATAACATCCCATAAGATATCATCACACTTGACATTGTCAAAATCAAGTTTTTCCTCAAACGGAACATTTGCCATGCCGTCAGAGAAGGAGAGGTACTGCAAGCATTTTGCAACAGTAGCGATAACTTTTCGAAATCATGTCTAGATTCAACAGTCATGCATTTTAATTGCCTTCCCACATTACTCATCGCTATGGTCACAGACGAGCCAATCCAAGTTATGGAGAAGAAAATAACAGTATTCTTCATCGATACCAATGCCTGCATCGTAATCGAAGCTGGATGAGTCAACATCCCACTATTGGCAATTATCTGCGTCAACACACAGAGTTGATTGGTCAACAAGCAGCCATATAAAAAAAAAGTAGAGGCTGACAATAAATCTTCTACTTCTGCAAGAACTTCTATCATTCTGTTGTACAAAGCAGTGTAAATGTTGATATTCACATTTTTCATTAATCGATCTGCTTTGATTTTTTCTTCAAATTTATCAATGGATTTCTTGAACGTTAGATAAATACTACAAATAAAAATACATGAAGTCATGGGGACAAAATGATGGCAGAAAACAACTATAGTCGCCATCACAGTCGGGAGGATATAGAAAAATTCTGATTCGTCTTTTGTGATGTTTAGACCAAACATGTAATTCTTCGAATAATCTTCCATAACTCCAGCAACTGTCAAATGTTCGAGGGAAGGTATAACCATTGCCAACGAAGCCAACAGACATCCACAAAATAATGCTATTAAAGAATTTTTCATCGGTTTATAAGTTTCATTCGTTACAGAAAAATAGAAATTTTCAATGCTGCGAATAGTTGAATAAATTCTGTCCTTTTTCAAGTGAAAAACAAAGCGTATGATAGCTATTACCATATCCATTAGATTCAGAGTGAAATTTGATCGTAGAGGACGGGCGATTGGTATCACCAATAAAAATGCAACAATCAGAATGTGTAACCAAAACACGTGAATTACGTTTTGTACAGTTCTGCTAAGAAAACGATGGCACTGTGATATCGTCTTATCTGAATTTTTGTCTTGAGGAAATATGCCAAAAAGCGAGATCAAATGAATACTTGGCGATAAATCGTTGAGAATTTTATCTTCTGGTAGAATTTCTTGATTGACGTATATTTCAATTTTTTCGAATTCTTTAACATTAGCGTCGCTTTTCGATTTAGGAATCACTGCGATGTATTCCATGGCCACTAATAATTCAACTTATATAACTCTTTGGCATTTAGATCGTTGCTAAAAATTGTAAATGAAAAGGCTTCGTGTTCCTGAACAGAACACACAGTTTATTCACGAAGGAAATTGTGGTTACTAAAGAGGTAGAGAAGAAATAAGTCGAATTTATAACTTTTAAGAGTATTTAACATAATAGGGATCAAAAGAGGTTATCTGAGACTGACAGAAAGGAAATTAAGTTTTCTTTAAGTAAATCGCTAAATAAGATATAATTCAAACTGACATATTATAAACGCCCCTTAAGCAAATATTTTCGAGACGGGTTCATGAACGATAATGAACATTCGATTTTTTTCTTCTAACTAACATAAAAGAATATTTCTCGCGTAAGGATTAATAATTTCCTGATAGGATATTAATTTTGAAAAGAGGTGTTACTTATTAAAATAAAACCAATATACCGCATTTATTCGAATCTAAGCCACACCCCAAATTCTCAACGTTTTTGTGAAAAACGATAAATAGTGAAAAATGGTTTATCGATATCCAATTGAACAAAATTAATATAAATTTCAAATGAGAACTAATAAGAAGCGAATAATTAGTTAGTTTCGCCAATATACTTTACAACTTTTAACAACAACTTTTAACAATTACAACTTTTAAATACATACATAAATATGTAATTGCTCTAATTGCCCCATCCAACGAATTATTTTTTTCTTCGATTCTAAGCCGCACCCGATTTTCAATAGCATTAACATTGGGAAGAAAAGTGTGGCTTAGATTCGAGAAAATATGGTAAATGCATTAGTTTTGAATGTAAATATTTGCAGCTGATTCGAGTAACTTTTATTTAATTGTAAGCTTAATAATTTTTAAAACAAAAATATTTGTTAAAAGCTTAGAATTTAGTAATTCATCAATCATTGAAGCATCTGTTGTTGCAGAAGAGTTCTGAAAAGGATGTTTCGAATGTGTTTACTTACTGCTCTTATTTGTGTTTAAGAATATTTTTGTGCGGTATATTTTCAAATGGAAAATGTAAGATTTGAAGTCATTTGTAATTTTATATCAAATAAATTCGATTGTTTTTAGTAACAGGCTAAGTTTATTGAATACCGCTACACTATAAACAAATTTAGGTACTTTACGTTTCGCCGGGCAAATCTCGCCAAACTGACGTTATTGGCGGAAACACAATATACACATAAAAAAATATTAATAAATATTAGTTCTCTTTCGCTTTTTATCCATTTTTGATGCATTATGAAAAAATCGTAACTGATAAGAAAGATCACGACTTGTTTTGAGAATGTGGTGCTAAAAGGTTACCAGCGGGAATATTTCATTTGTCGTCGGTTGAATCATTTTTGGCGAGTGTATGGCCAGCGCCGGCGAAACGGAAAAGTACCCAAGCTTACATATATATATATATATAAATTTTTTTTTTTGGAAGCGGTTAATAAATATTCAAAATTCTTTTTAAAATGCAAATCGTCTGCATTAATGCGCAGTTTGCCTTTTGTAACTGATTATTCCCCCCCCTTCTTTTACCAAAAACAAACTCTGTTAATGGCTTAAAACTTTATTCTTTATTTTCTTTAGAACAGCGGCCGTCAACTTAAGGCATGAGTGCCAGATGTGGCACGAGGAGCAATTTTCAGTGGCATTCTACTCCACTGCACAAAATTATGCGTTTAAGTTAAATCACTGTCTCTGTGTCTGCTCTCTACGCCTCCCGCATTTTTATTTAAATGCGTGCTTCCTTACTTTTAATTCTTTGTCATAAAACAATGCTGCTGAATCTGCTTCCGTGTAGCTTGAATGATTTATGTAAAATGACATCCTCTGTTTCAATGTGACTCATTCTTAAACTTAAATATTCACTTCAAGTAAAAAAGATGGTGTAATACTTGTAAAATGAAGCATCACTTCTTACTGCGTCGTGAAAAGAAATCTTCAGAATTATTGAAAACAGAATTTACTGAATTATAGAAAGAGTTGTAAGATAACTCTATAGATAAATCGACATCTACTTTAGATTGTTTTATGTCATTTCCGGAGCGATTTAATTGTTTGAATAAAATCCTGCTTGGCTTTTGGTTCTATATATACATATGAACAAATTTTTCTCGTATGAAATATATTTTGAGTCTATGAAGAAATTGTCTAGTAGCTGAACATTTTCAGAATCATGAATCAAATTGAAAGTTACAAATTATAACGCTGATATTGCGATATTAAGTAGAGCTTTGAGGGACAAGTTTCGCATTGAAATTTTAATTTTTTATTGAAGGTATACTAATTATATTGCAGGAATACTTATATTTTATGTTATTTTTTTATTTTAACCAATGTTTTTACAAGATGCCTATTTCTATACATACAATGTGAATTTTTAATGGTACTTTTCCGTTAGCCAGGCGCGAACGAAAAATCACCAAATAATGTAGAATTCGGCAAAATTTCTTACAACCATAAGGGGAATGTTCGTTTGGGGCCATGGGCTCTATTCTCTGAATTCATTCAAAACAAAGCACGTTTTCCTTTCTTTCTTCCATCTTCATTTTTTTTTAAAAAAAAGATGAAAAAATTCGGTATTTAGCCTGAACTGAAGAGGAAGCAGTCTCTTTTTTAAGAGAAAGATATATTGGCAAAGAATGCAACATGTTTACAATTCATTAATGTTTGTTTATAGTTCAACTTGTTTTACTTACTATTAATTAATATTTATTTATAGTTGAACGTTTTCGACTTTTATTCCATTGATTGTTTTGTCATTCGCTTCGCTTGGCAACTTGGTTCCAATTTACTGACATTAGCACCCGGCTAACGGAAAAATACATTTTTTATTTATGTTGGAAGAACAGATATATATTTTATGTTACTTATTTTCAGTTAAGATAAATATCTTTAAATGATGTATACTTAATATATAATAAAATTCTAAATCTGCTTTTTTGATCTCTATTCACTAACTCTGCATGCATTGTAGCGAAAATGTGTAATTGTTTCAAATGTTTCCTACAGTGTGGCACGCTGAATCATATTGGCGGATTTGTTTAGCACACCATAGCTATATGGTTGTCAACCCCTGATTTAGAACAGGGGTGTCCAACTCAAATGATCTTGTGGGCCACTTCGGAAAAGCATTATAATCTAGCGAGCCGTACATAAAATTATGTACCTTTATATCAGATTAGAAAACAAAAAACATTTATTGGAGAGAAAATTTAATACAGAATGAATTATTATTATTGTTTTCATTATTTTTCATGTATACAGACATAGATAATATAATAATGTTTAAATGCTACAATAATGCAATGATCAAATAATGTTAAAAATATTACAGTGTGTGTGTTGCCATTTTTCTGAAAATTAAGGTGTTCCTTTTGAATTGATCTTTCGTTACTCATTGATAAAATTTGATTCTTCTGTCATTCGCAAACGATTAAGTATATACATTGCCCTTTTTCTTAACCGTTCTGAATATTTTTTTAAACTTTAAAAAACATCTCTGTGTGTGTGACTGCCTCTTGCGTTTTGGGCACTCCCAAACAGAAAAGGAGGAGGAGAAATGAAAGTCGCACACACAGAGAATCATGTACCATCCATAGTAAAGGATATGTATAAAATGCAATTCGGAATTTATTAAAAAAGTAATTTACTGCAGTAAAATTAAATGTAACCGTTTGATAAAATATAAATCTATTTTAATCTAAAGAACATTTTTCTTATCAAAAAGATTTATTTTAAAACAAGAGCAGGTAATAAGCAAATAGGTACATTGTATATATATCAGTGGCGCACACAGGGGATCCTGGGGTCCGGAACCCCCAAAGCCCTTGATTTTTTTCCGATTGATTATAATTCTAAGTATATAGTACGTAAAATTTAAATAATTACTTGCTATTAATGATTAATTTGATTAATTAATGCTAATTATTTATTCAAAAACTAGTTTTTTACTTTGTTTCGTTCCCGAAAATCGATAAAATCAAACGGAGCATGATACAGAGTGTTTTTTTCCAGGTATAGAAGTTTAAGTTGGCAATACTTTCCAAGATGGCGAACGATTTAATAGCTGTCAAGTGATTTATTCTCAGTTTGGTTTGGCAATTCATCATGAATAGACTCACGCCTGAACAACACTTTCAAATTGTGCAATTTTATTTCGAAAATAATGGTCGATTTTCATAAGGGAATTTTGTTTAGCGATGAAGCGCACTTCTGGTTGAATGGCTACGTCAACAAACAAAACTGCCGCATTTGGAGTGAAGCTAATCCACAAGTGTATATGTCGAAACACCGTTACATCCAGAAAAACTGACTGTTTGGTGCGCTTTATGGGCTGGTGGAATCCTTCTTCAAAAACTATGAAGGCCACAACGTTACAGTCAATGGTGATCGGTATAGAGCCATGATTACTAACTTTTTCATTCCTGAATTGAACAATCATGATGTCCAGGAGCTGTGGTTCCAACAAGACGGCGCAACATGTCACACAGCTCGTGCCACAATCGATTTATTGAAAGACACGTTTGGTGACCGCCTAATTTCACGTTTAGGACCTGTGAATTGGCCTCCAAGATCTTGTGATTTAACACCGCTAGACTATTTTCTGTGGGGCTATGTAAAGTCATTGGTCTATGCGGATAAGCCACAAACGCTTGACCATTTGGAAGACAACATTCGCCGTGTTATTGCCGATATACGGCCACAAATGTTGGAAAAAGTCATCGAAAATTGGACGTACAGATTGAACTACATCCGAGCCAGCCGTGGCAGTCCTATGCCAGACATCATATTTAAAATGTAATGCCACAGGATTATCTTTCGAATAAAAAAAATCATGTCAATCGAACAATACATCGTTGTTTTATTGCAATTTAAAGTTCTATATACCTCTAAAAAAACACCCTTTACAAGAATGGTGAACTTTCAACCCCCCCTCTTCCTTCAAAAATTCCTGTGTGCGCCACACACACACACACACACACACACATATATATATATATATATATATATATATATATATATATATATATATATATATATACATAAATTTCTCCTTAAATAAATTTCAAAATGAAAAAACTTTAAAAACCTGATGTTTAAAATTTTTTTTAAAAAGAGCCGGAGGGCCGCAACTTACGTATTGGCGTGCTGGACACCCCTGTTTTAGAATGTATAGATTAGAGTTAAGTTTAAAACAAATGTGCACCTGGAGGTGAGGAATTTATTAGATACTTCCGCTTGAAACTAAGAGTTGTGTGAGGAAAAGTGTTGCAACAAATTCATTAAATTTTACAGCCATTTGGGGGTTATTATTTTTGCCACCAATAAATTTGCGAGTTCCAACTAATCATTTTTTAAGCGTGTTTATGTTATAATCCAAGCCTACTTTTACCAACAATAAACTTAATTAAAAAAATATATTATGCGAAAGAGAAAAAGTTTTATTTAATATTTTATTAGATTGAAGTATTTCTTATATATATATATATATATATATATATATATATATATATAGTGACGTACCTAGTTATTTTTATGAAATAAAAATAGTTATTCTATTAAATAACTAATGATGAACCGTTTAAGTGAAAAATAACCAATTTCAAAATTATTTTATAATTATTTTTGATACTTAACATCTGGCTTATCCTCTCCTTCATAGTTTCTTTACTATAAAGGGGAGGATAAGTCAAGGGAGGTCTTACACACTAAAATATCATTTTCCTATGTTAATCCTATGGTGCCACTTTTTTAATAGTATATGGTTGATACTTGAGGGATGGACTCAATTAATGTTCAGATCCCGAAACTCTGGGATGCGATCCCCCAGGTGCATCCCCCTCCAGGACAGCTTTTTTACCAATATCTCGACACCCGAGCCTCTCAGTCCATTCGAATCTGGCTCATTCGATCCCTCTTCATTCTCTGTATACTTCCACCAATTTTCTTGCTCATAGGGTTATTCTTTCTATTTTATTTAATCGTTTTAAACTATTTTACGTTTTTTAAAACTTATTAAAATTGGCAATATTTTGGCTTGTATTTGAGTCTCGGCTCTGAGATTTGAACCACAGGTTATCCTCGTCGAGACCTATGTATCTAGCTACTCAGCCCTCGTTTAGTAGGCCTAGGGATTGTTTTAGCACTAAAATATCATTTCCCCATATTAATCCTATAGTGCCACTTTTTTTTTTTTTGATGATATGGGGTTGATATTTGAGGAATCAACTAAATTAATGTCCAGATACCGAAACCCTGGGACGTGATCCCCCAGGTGTATCCCCCTACAGGGCTTTTTCCTTTATATCTCGAATCCTAGACCACCTTGGTCGTCTGTACCTGGCTGATTCCATAGATATGTCTATGAACTTTCTGCCCATATAATTTCATTGCAATAATCCTATTTCCTCTCCCCCATTTCAATCTCCCTCTATTTTGAAACTCAAACCATAGGCCGTATTTCATACTTAGACGATCAAGTAATCGTTATTCTATTGAATACCTAGTTAAAGCATTGGATTCAATAATATTATATACTTTAACTGACTTGTCTAGTTATTTCAGGAAATATCTAGTTATTCTATGAAATAACGGATTTCACACTTTAACGGTAACATGTACATTATAAAATATTTGACTTCACAATCTGTAGGTTTATTCGGGCTGTTTAAATAAAATTTATATTAATTGATCTAAATTTGATCTAGTCAGAGCCGTTTTTAACCTCCGTAGCGTCGTAAGCACTTCAAACTGTTGCGCCCCTTCCCTTACTATTTCAGTTTTTACCTTGCCAGTTTTGGTTCGAGAGAGATTTCCCCTTAACTCTCTTACTCTTTCCCTTTCTTTGTTTTTGCTCTTTGGACAGTCTTTCTATTATCAACTACATATGGAACTGCTGTGTCACGCACTGCCAACTGGTAGCGTAAGGAAAGGATAGTGTGTTTGGCCACTCTTGTTCATTTCTACATTACGGCATCACGGAGCACTCACCCTTTTGAGAATTAGTACAGTAAATTAATGAAATCGTTTGCAATCATAGTATAGAGTATACATTATTAAATGAACTGCTATCAAAACTTGTTATTATCATCACTTAGCGCTTTACTACTTTTTACTTTGAGACATCTTTATTCTTTGCTGAGTAATTCTACTTGTACAATAAAGGTTTTCTTCGAGCTTTGATCATTAAAAAATCGTTAATGATATCATTGTAATCAATTTACGTTATAGTATTATTTTGAATGCATTGCAACATCAAACTGTTAAGCTTTTCATTTTCATTAGTAGATGTTTTCCTAAGTTCCGCGCACACAGACATACAAACACAACGCATACATGATTCGCTAGGTGGTGGTTCGTTTGCTGTAATTTTAATTTTGTTTTCCTTTTGCGCCCTAGGCACGTGCCTAGCGTGCTTAAGCGGAAAAGCGGCCCTGAAATTAGTAAACTGAAAATAAAGGAATCCGGAACAGGAACCAAATGGAACGGAATATTGTAACAGATACTATTGTAATCTGACGAAATTCGAAAATATTCGAAAAGTAGGGCTTTTTGCTTGTTTCATACCTTTTTGCATTCGCATTCCAAGGCTGGTATCGGATACACGAAATTTTCAAATATCCGTTTTGGGTGCCAACTCGCACAATTATTTCCTATTTCCGGCTGGAAACCTCCTTGTAGAACAAGCCAAAGTGTTTTTAAAAATTAGGTCTTCTTCCTGTTGTTGAGACATGAATTGAAAGATGGTTTCCGATACCAGGATTGTATATAAACAGAATGATTGAGATGACAGCAAGCTTGTCTTCATATTGCACAGAACGTAAGTATTATTTTAAATATCATTCCGTTATTTTATTTAATTTTAACTGATTTGTACAAAGAGATAAATAGATAATAACGGTGTAAATTTCTTGCGTTTCATATACCCTTCAAAACGTTTGTAAATCGTTTGCTATTTTGAATTTGTTATATTCTTTAAGAGAGCCATTTTCGATCGAACTGAAAAATTGATATTAACAGAGAATCATTAGCTATTAGTATATATGTTTATAATTTTATATTCGGATGATTTTTAAAGCTTAAGAAAAAATTAAGAATTTCGTTCAGTAATTCAAGGAATCTTCATTAAATACTTACTGAAAATAAAATTGTTTAAATAAACATTAAGAAAGAGAAAACAAATTTCTGAAATCAAGTTTAAAGAGATGTGAAATGAATTGATTGGATTTTAAAGCTTATATATATAAGTATAGGCGAATAATTAAGTATATTTTACTTCAGGTGTTATATCTAGTTCCTTTTTAACGACTTTATAAGTGATGATAAATTTTATTTAATAGTGGTTTAGATTTAGATAATGATTCGATAGATAACTAAGAATAAGAAAGAACTCACTGTATATACACACAAACCAATTTTTTTAATGCGGCTACCACATTGCAAACATTGATTTCATGGAAAGAAAATTTGAGAAATAAACATTCATTTCACTTAAATGTTAACTGTACGTATATAGAATAGATTTCCTCTCTATTTAATTTCAGTGTTTAAATTTTATTGAGACAAAAATTTTGAATTTTTAAAATTACTAGTTATATAGAAACATTTTGATGAGAGAATTAATTTCGAAAGAATTATTGAATCAACTTGATATTTATAACAATAACTGTCCCTTTTAAAAAACGTAATTTTGGTAATTATATTCACAACGAAATTAAATTAATTCAGGAATACAAAACTCAGGGACGTCTCAAAACTTCTTGAGGCCCTGGGCCCCTACACAAATGTATGTCTCACCTACAGTGCCAGTTTAAGCTCATTTTGGGCCCTGGGCACACGAGATTTACGGGCCCCTTGGCACTAGGTGATTGAAATTTATAACCAGAAAATCTGTTTAAGTCCAGCTTGTCCGGGCTCCAGGCCCCCTCCCAAAGCGCCGAATGGATAAACCTGCTCACCTAGTAGACAGTACATAGCATGCGTTGTTAAATACTCGTACAAACAATCACCCGAAACAAATAAATGTGCATAACTTACAATCGCACAAACCGGCTCGATCGACTGCTGCCTTTTGACTCCAAAAGTAATGATGGTGTATGGTGGTAGGCCTAGGCCTGTGCGTAGAAGACGGTCATCACAAGTAGCCAGTAGACATATCGTCCGAAATTCCCAGCGTTTTGGAGAATACCACCAGAAATAACGTTTGACCATTGAAATTATTTGAACTTTGATCTTATTAACCCTTTATCTACTGACGTTAAAATTACACAGAATAATCATTTTTAAGAATATTCTGACGATATTTAGTAGGAATATTCTTTGAAATCCACTCTTCCAAGATATATGGCTACACGGGTTCTATGATGAGTATTTTAGCGGGAAGGTCGAATAGTTTTATAGGAGAAATCGCGTTTTCACACACAGCTGACGGTGTTTTTAGCGGATTGCGAAGATTATCCTTTTTGTCCTGAAAAAATAGTTAATTTAAAAGTTTTAGTGTTTTATTTTTTTGTATGTGAATGAAGACCATAGGAAATGATTTGAGTATTTATTTTAAGTGAAAAGTGTATGTAATTAATTTTACAGTTGAATATTTTTAATTAATTAGCTCTAACTAATCAAATATACCAAAGTTGAGTATTTTATTTATGTATATCCCTTAATTTTCAATTAAGTGATTCAAAAAAAAATATTGCATGTAAAAAACTGCAGTAAATCATAATGCGGTAGATAAAGGGTTAAAGCTGAGTCGAGAACGAAACGAGGCCCCTATTGCTGCAGAGGCCCTGGGCCCAGGCCTTAAGACGTCCCTGACAAAGCTGGATGTCATGTGCCAGTATGTATATTATATATTTTATTCCATTATTTAAAGAAGCTTTATACATTTAATAGTACAATTTAACTACCTTTCAATTATGGTTATCGCGACAGTGGCGTACGCGGACTACTTTTATATGGGGGAGGAGTTATATTTATGAAAAAATGCAGATAAAAGCGCCGAGACGTAATTTTGACTCTAGAAATTAAAAATCTGTTGGTCTGTGGAAGTCCCATAACTCCAAGTACTTGTACGTAGAATACAAGTATTTGTACACACACTCCGCTGATTATTGATTCTCTAAAAATTGTAGTAATGTCTTCAGTTCTTAATAATCCTGTATACTTTTTCAGTTTGATTTTGTGTTAAATTCTTAATACAAGATTAAAAATTTTTTTTCAGTTAATTAAAATTTCAAAAATTGCAACAAAAAAGAGAAAAGGAGAATGGGGGATTGCACATTTGATACAAAATGTACTAATCTCTGCCACTGTCTGCCTTTCGCGAATTATAGGTAGAAAAATATATTCATAAAGCTGATTTTAGATACAAAATGAAAAGGTTGCCATAATTTGTAAAATCTTTGGCTTGCAGTCAATCTTTGGCGATAAATTGCTTGCGTGAGGTTAATACGTAAGTACCAGAAAATGTTATAATCGTCATTATAATGTTTCCACAGCAAAAATTTAAATTCCATTTATTAAATATTCCAAATTACTATGATTCAGAAAAAAGATGTGGACTTAAAAGAGTTTATAACTTTGAAAGATAGCCTCTGGCGTAGTTAGTTTTGAGTGGGCCCTGTATCAAAATTCCTTCGGGGCCCTTGTTTAGATATGAGAGCCTTGTCAGTGAAACTATAGTTATACATATCGGGGCCCCGGTAGCTACGCTCCTGAAGATAGCCTAAATATATTTTTCTGTATAAGAATTGTTAAAAAATGTATAAAATTACTTAGATTTTCTAAGTTTATTCTACAATGAAATACCTTTAATGTTTTCTTTAACACTTAGGTGAAGACTTATTATTTCGGTGCTTGGCAAACATTCCAAGGTAAACTTGGCAGCAAAGTAAAACAATGTATACAAGAAGAATATTTCTTATTTTGGCAACTATAATTGCTGTCATAGGCTGGGGAAATGCCTATTCCAGGGATCACATCCCTTTTAGAAGACACAATGACTATTCCCGAACCGATGATTTGGAAAAAGAACTAGACAATATTGAGGCTGGAAAGGATCTTTTCTACGGTAAAAAGTCTTAAGATCATTTTTTTATTTATCAAAATAAGTAGCCTCTAAAAGATTAATACAGCGTATAATTTACGAAGAATAACGAACCATTACACGTTGTAGATATAATTTTTTGAAATTTAAATTAATATTTCATTAAAATAATTAATATGTGATTAAAATAATTGATTTTGTTTCGTTTTTGTTAAAGAAGTTAACTGTAAGAATTTTTTGCGTTTTATCAGATGAATTTCCATCCTGAACAGTTTGAAAATTTGTGATTTCAATATCTATACCTTGAAAACTTATGTCCAATAGTCTCAAAACTAATACGCAATTTAATACGTACATACTAGTGAATCAGTGAATTGATATGCACGTATAACTGGATTTTTTTCTTATGCGTGTGTAAATTTCATAGTATACTTTATTAATGTAAACAACATCTAATAACATGCAAAAGATCAAATTTTTACTTATGACATTTAAAAGTATATATTTTTTGCGATATATTTACAGGTGTAGCTAAATTTTTTTTATTACTACATCTGTTAAAGTTAAATATCAAGTATAAAAAACTTTGAAAGTAATCGAAAAAAAAAATCCAGAACGAATTTATCATTAAAATAACTATATTTGCTGACTTTATTGATAATAATTTGTATAACATCGGCTAATTGATTATAACAATTTTTTTCAATCTTTTTTTATTATTTTGATGACTAATTTGATTAATTATTATTTTTGATTTGTTTTACTAAAAGTTTTAGGCAGAAAAAATACCTCGGCATATATTTTTAAAATTAAAACGCGGTCGTTTCAGAAGATTAAGAAATGTGTATACGAGTTCAATTATTAGAATGAAAAAAGAAAACAAAGGTTGCAAAAACAATAAAATTTTATTTATTTTACTTCATTTTTGATAATTTAAAAATAAAAACTGAAACAATTATCTCAAAATGGGAAGAAATAAAAACATTTAATTTAAGGAAAATTAAATTCTTTAGAAAATTCAAGTGACATTCGTTTTATGAAAGGTAAAACATACAATATAGTTATTAAGTTTTATCAATTAAACCTAACTTTAACATTTTGGAAGTTTTCCCCATCCGAATATTACTTGCACTATACATAGTTGTGTTCCATTAAGTCAGTAACCTTCCTCATGTAATGGATGCGATTCCATCTGTTTCCTGTTACTTAATTAGCATACATGTAAATGAATACAAGAAAAAAATAACCTCGCATGTCTATCAATATGTTAATTATGAATCTACAAGCATATTCCGGCATGTGTCATTTCGTTTCCTCTTCATTTTCAAAGAAAAAACACTAAGTCTCCCCACCACTAATGTATCGTAATAATTAGTAAAGATTTGATCATAGGATTACATAACATTTCTCGATCAGAAGGGCTTTAGTGGTGTCGAACTATTCCATCTGGATTCCAATTGGTCACTGTTTATAGAATCATTCTAAGCTAATATATAAACGCATTGGTTAAGAGGCTAATATTCTTTTATACATAATTTGACTGTTATGTGTTTTAGAAAAAGCACGTGAGAAAAGATTAATATAATACCACAAGTTTAATTCAGATTGAAACATTTGATGGACATAATTTTTTTCTATTTAAATTGCTTTAGTTTTTCATTGCCATGTTTTTACTAAACACATCTATGCATTCATTTCATTGAAATTCTCTTACAGACTCTGGAGCAGGAAGTTTAACGGAAGGTGAACAAGCAGGATGTTCAGCCGCATCCAAAAGAAACACCGACGAATTCATTGACAAAGTTTTGGATGAAGTCAGACCAAAGATTCCTGAGCCAGCATTTCTTCCAGAGAGATTCGGTAGATTAAAGCTTTTCAATGGCACATTAGAAAATCTTTCCAACGTGCAACGAACCGGACCAGCTCTGGTACGATGCACAGATTCAACCTTCAGTTTTCTGGTTCCAATCAGCTTCTGTAATCTCACAGGACGTTACTTCTGGGAAATGGACACAGGACTTCCAGTTTTCCGTGGATTTTTCGACATGCTCATTGGAAAAGTCGATGCTGACGTATTGTACACCAGACAAAGACACCCTGACGAATCTGGGGACAGAAAGGCATTCATTGAAAAGCTTCAGATCAACAAGTTGGAAGGAGTCAAGATCAATTTTGATGGCCTAGGACCTTTGAATCGAGTTGCTTCTAGGTTTACAAATCTGGTGGCTCGATTCTTCAGCAGAGGAGTGTCCAGGCTTTTGGAAGGTCCAGTAAGAAATGCGATTAACAAGGAGTTGAAGAATGTTGAAAAGTATGAAAGATTCTATTAAATGAGATCTTACATTTCTTTTTTACTTTTAATTGGTTGTGAATTATGTCTCACAAAGAATGAACTGTTACTTTGTAAACATTAAAATCTACATTTTTTTGTATATTTTTCCCTTTTTATTTCTTATTTCGTTGAAAAAGTAATCAAGAAAAAAGTAATCATTTTGAGTAAAAGTAGAACATATGATTTTATTTACTCATAATTTAAATCAACAGGGTAATAAAAAGATTCCATTAGGTTGATTTCATTGACATAAAGGCCATATCTGGTAATTACAGAAAAAAATGCACATGTGTAAGCTAAGCCCTGTAAATGCAAAAAAATGAAAATGAGAGAGATTGAATGACAAGAAGGATCGAAAGTTGAAAACGATTCTGAGCATTCTAAGGCAATGGGTCACCTAAGTTTATCAAAGACCAATGCTTTAAGACCAAGATAACATTGGAAATTTAAAATGTGGAAAATTGATCAAAACATTATATAACTCCTGTTTTGCATTTTTTAAAATTATCTTTTATTTTTGTCGCTAACATTATAAATTAGAAGCAATTAAGAAAAAAACACTCCTTCACAATTTATGCATCAGGAAACTGATTGTGAGTGAGTGAGTGAATATTAACGTCGCACTGTTCAGCTACACGAGGGCTTTTGGCGACGGACCACGTAATTTTGAGCCATGGTCAAATGACGTGGATGACACCTGAGCTGGCACCCCCTCTCCTAACTTCCACATCACACCAGCGGGTTACGTTTGAGCTCTCCACAGATTTAACGTGAATCGCTGCCCTACACGGAGGGTCTTAAGTGGTACTGGGCTGGAACTCATGACATGCCTAGCATGATCCGATACCTTGACGACTGGGCTACCGCAGCCCTTAGAAACTGTTTGATATGATTATCAATAATGTAACAAACTTCATAGGATGTCTGTTACCGCTGTGATATTAGCACTGACAAAACACTTCGTTGCTGTTGCAAAGATTATTCAAGAAAGCCTATTTATCACCTTTTGAAAGAAAACTTCGAGGAAAAGTTTCATTGAATGATTTCTGTTTATTGGTATCTTCTAAATTCAGCACTTCCGTGAGTGAGTGAGTGAATTTGGAGTTTTTTGGCGCAAGAGCCAATTCTGGCTATACTGCGCCAAACAATTGTTAAAAACTTAAAACCATGTTCAAAATACTCATGAAAATATATATATATATATAAATAAAGATTATATATGTGCATGCACATATATAAAAATTAAAGTTAAAGGTAAAGCTTTTTAGAATATGAAAAAGCAATTAAACGCCAAATATATGTTAAAATTTTAAAACATGTTATAAATTAAGTAAAAAGCCCTAAACACATATAGTTTCAATAAGTTAAAATATCAAATCATGTAAAAAATGTTTTCGAATGATAAAATCTACCATAATTTGGAGGGAATATCCTCACCAAGCCAGACAAGTCATTTAAAAAATGAGCAATTGAAAACAATGTTACTTACAGCAGTCAACGTTTTTTTTTAAAAAAAAATTACTTCCTCCTTTTTCTGAATCGTGTTGGAGTTAAGGAGCGTATATATCCCCTAGGAAAATTTGAAGGACTTTTCTTTTAAAACAAATTTATCCGTAGGATCTGATTCAAGTTCCTCCACGTCATACATAAGCATGTCTTCGTCATCAGTCGTATACTCCGTAGGTGCTGACTTTCTGGGCTTATTTTTTTTTGGCTATTTTTATTTCTATTTCTGCTTTTTGTGCGTTTTCTTCTATTTTTTGAGTTTTGTTCTAATTGCTTCGGAATTTGTGATGAGTTAAAATGTGTATCATTGGATGCAGGAGCTGCAGACTCTGATAAAGAAACGGATGATTCAACTTCTTTTGACAGGGTGGCAGATTTATTAGCAGCTGTAAGAACTGGGGGTACTTCAGTTAATAATGATGAAGTGGAAGTATTTAGGTTATTGCTAGGGGTAGTAGTAGGAATGGGTATTGGTAACAAAGACAATTTGTATTGTGGGTATTTCTGCAGATGTGGAAGGAAGCAGATGTGTTTGAGCCGACGAAGATGATGTGGAGACTGCAGGCATTGAAGACGAAGCAGAGCTTATAGGAGACAGACATTGTAGAGGAGGGCAGATTATTTTTGTTATACTTGGATCTGTTTGTGAAGTTGTGGATATAACTGTAGGTTTTGTAATGTGAGCATATGTCTGGGAAGGCTGAGGAACTATTAGTTTGCGTGCTTATGAGTAAGAAATATTTTTATTTGTTTTAATTTCCTGAATTTGTTTCTCTAACTTCCATTTTGGACATAATTTCGAATCTGATGCATGAGATTGTTAACAGTTAATACACTTCGGCTCTAGAGAACAGTCCGTGGAAGAATGCCCAGCGGACGCACATCTAGAGCATGTCAATTGACCTCGGCAGGAAGTTTGGGAATGTCCGAACCTCTGGCACTTAAAACAGCGCAGAGGGTTCGGTATGTAAGGACGGATCTTACAGTTCAAGTAACCTGCTTTTATTGTACACGGAAGTTTCGGACTATTGAATGTTAAAATTAAATGTTTTGTAGGAATAATAGTAGCATCTTTTTTATTGTAATTCTCCTGACTTGAATCACACCCTGATCAGAAAATCCATCAAGGATTTCCGCTTCAGGAGTGCTCAACAAGTCGGGTTCAGAAATGACACCACGGGAACTATTAAGGGATTTGTGAGAACTTATTGTTAATGGAGAATCAAGAAATGTTTTGGCGAGAAAAAAAAAGACTTCGTTTGGACAGCAGAGCTGGTTTCAATTAATAAATCACCCGAACGTAAACGTTTTATCGATTTAGGTTCGCCACCTATTCCAATTAGTGCTTTGTGAATAGCAAATGGAGACTTTTTCATCATGTCTTTGTTTGGTAGTGATAAAATTAAAAATCGTGCGTGTTTAGCAATATCGTCAATGGCAAGGCCGGGCAACACGAGGCCTTTACCATCCATGGGCTGAGCATCGTGAGTTGGATAGGGTGGGTTGGGGGTTTAATAAATGCGTTTTGAGTTTTTTTATTATTTTGATTTATTTTGAATTTTTTTTTTTTTTTTGCGAAAGGAGGAGGAGAATCCCTTTTGATTTTCAGAGGACCAGTTTGGCAGGGCTAGTCCTAGATTCAGCAATGGCCTGGGGAGAGCCCCCCGCTCTGCAATGCAGGACCCCATCCAGGCACCACCTGGAACTACAAGACAGGCGGGATTATGCACCAGCTGATAGAGCAGCCAGGACATGCTGGTTAGGCTGTCCCGGGCTCCTGTACTATCTGGCGGCCTGAGACGCAAAACTCAGCTTTTCTCCGGTACCCTCTACATGGCTGCTTCCTCCAAGACCCCACCTTACTAGTCCAAAGATCCTCAGAAGTTCAAAACCCCGCTCCAATGCCAGTTTTCCCAGGAAGCAGTCTGTTGTGCCATCATACCAGAAGTGAAAAAACACCAGACACAACTTCATTCCAATCAGTCCTGGTCTGCCACAGGACTTTGAGGCAGAAAAAATAAAGATAATAAGTAAAGAAAAGAGTTTTGCCAACTGAACACAAAGCGACAAAATCAATCGAACATAAAAGAAGCAACAAAACCAAAATATTTAAAGAAATTTAAGAAAATCAAATTAAAAGATTGTAATAAAAAATGTAAACCATAATACGGTAGTAAAAAATATCATTTTTACTAGAAAAAAACCAAGTTGGAACAAAGTTCATGGTTTAATATAGGTCTGTGGTCTGGACGTGAAAAGAAGAAAAGGGAAATTTGAATGGCAAGAAATAAGGCCGAAAATAGAGAAAGATCACTAGGGTTCCTCGGGTTCGTGAAGCCCGTGTTTGCCAAAGACGGTAAACCCCTAGGGAAAAGGAAAAGATCACTAGAATACCTCGGGAGCGTGAAACCCGCACTCACCTAAAGAAGGTGAGCCACCTGAGGGGTCAGCACTTCCGTGACAAATCAAACAATTACTGAACCATGCTTGTTTTTCACTACAAAATAGTCAACTTCCCAGTTGTCTTGAAACAATCTATTTTCTTCCAATATTTTTCGATTACAAGATATGAAAGAAAGATAGTTAAAAATTAGCCCATAAAAAAAAACCACCCATAAAATTGTTGCTACTCCACTGTTGTCTGTTATCACTAACCATAACTGTTCCAAATAGAAAAATATCAATTCGCACCCGTTCGAGACAGACAGCAAAAATGATTGATTTGACAAATAATTTCCCATCAAATTTTTAATACAATGTTCTTAAGTAAATTTCTCAAAGCAATGAGTCATGACTTAAAAGGCTTGAAGGGCCGCAGGTTGAGTACCGCTGATGTAGAGGGAAAGCAATTCTTAGAGATCAGTATGTGTCTTCTGACTATCCAATTCAGCAGCTAAACATCTCTATTGTAATTTAGTGTCTAGGTCTGTGCAGAGGAGTACAGTGGCGTAACGTGCGGGGGCACAGGGTTCTAAAGGGGCCCAAAGCCTGACTGACGCAAGTACCTACCCTTTGTAAAATTCAACATGGGGCCACAAACCTGACTTTGTAGGGGGCCCAACAGTTCTTCGTTACGCCACTGGAGTATGTGTGTTTATTCATAGTGCCAGTTTTATAAATAGGGCATAGCTGTTTGCTAGTGTGCCTATTCTGCTGACATGCTCGGCGCTGCAATCCTGTCCTGTTTTTAACTTGAAATCAGACACAGTCTATGTGTGCCCTACGAGACAAAATTCCTTCTACAATCATCTTCAATATTCTCCCAGTCTACCCTCCGATTTAATTGATAATTCTGTGGTTATGCGCTAGCTTATTTCTCGTATACTTCCTCCAAAGGGAATAGAAGTTAATGGGATTCCGTTCAACAAATAACTCTGTACCTTTATTGGCAAATACATCCGCTTTTTCACTACCTTCAATATTTACATGCGGGATGGTGTCCACTGAGAGTATACAAAATACTTTTTTTTATACTTACGCAATGCATGCCAGTAGATACCCCATATATTAGTTATGCGGTAATTTCGACTTAGTGTAGAAATATGCATATTAATGCTATAATTGGCCATACAGAGACTCTGAAAGCTTTTTAATATCCCAATATGAATAAACATGAGAGCTATTGGCGACTTACCTCATAATACCGAGCCATCGTGAAGTGAGTAACACGTGATAATATCCCAAATTGTCAAACTTTCACATCACGTCAACGGTAGGACTTTGAACCCCTCTATACGGCTGGTCTTCAATGGCCCTTGGACTCGTTCTCATAACACGCCATCTGGGACTTCGTCACCGTATCCAAACAGGTTACAGTATAGCCCAAAGAGTAACTTGTGTAACCCCAACGGTTTAAAATCGACAAATGTCGTTTTCGTTTTTGAAAGCCGCAGGTACTGCTGTTAGAAAGGTTGAAGGTGATCGAAAGGAAAACTAGGTGGTAACTAATGTATCGTGATGCAAGAGAAAAGAGATCGATACTAATCGGCGAACATTGCTCAATCGTTCATTGTACAATTTACAGCGCTTGACACCTTCCTAAACATGATCTATTCGGCCACTGTCTTGAATATGTGCTGTACTTCTGACAACTGCTGCCTTTTAGACTGGAGCTAGATTCGTTTAAATGTCACAAGTTGTTCTCGATGGCATTTAGTATGGAAAGTCAGGGACAAGGATTTATATTAGGAACACCGGAATAAGTAATCGTGACGATGGTCGTGGCTTGCTTGTCTGGGTATTGATAAGAAAATTTGAAGCAGTCCATTTTCTTATTGTCAGTCCATTTCGCTATTGTCAGAAATTATCTCCCCCCACACACACAAAGTGCCTCTGTTATGGGTTCCATTGATGTAGACTTCAATCCCAAGAAAAATAAAACAAGACCCCATCGGGCTCTTGCTGTCGAAGAGTTGATAGAAAGTAAAGATATTACTAGATTTCATTTACTTTGATTAACGTCTCATTCTTTTGACAACGAACCTCATAAATCACTTATAACACTAAAGCTATAACTAACACTATTAACATTTAGTTTAATACTTTATGCATAAAATGAATTTTGCAGTAGTATGCCATCTTTATCCTTTGCTTTCTTTTCTAAACATTAAAATAAATTGTGTTGCACAAAGTATTAATTTACTTTCACATCATGATTTGGAAGTACGTTTAAATAAGTAGTAATTTATCTTGCAATCATTCGAAAAGGCTTACAAGACATTTTAATTGCATTTCCAGCTTAAGTAATCGCAGATATGTCCCTCACGTAAATCCGTAATTATTCACACATTTTTCAGCACAAAATTTACTCTCGCTTAAATAATAAGTAAGAAATCAGGCAGCTAGAAAAAAATGTAACTTTAATTTTTGTAATTTGAATGCAGCATGAAACCTGGGACGTGACGTGATTTCTTGAGGCACTGGGCCCCTATTTAAAAGTAGGCCATGGGCCCCTACACAAATGTATGTGCCCCACCTACGACTCTTAAGTAGACAGTACATATCAAACGTTGTCCGATATCTACTGTACTCATGCGAACAATAACCTGAAACAAATGTGCATGACTGACAATTGCACAAACTGGCTCGATCGACTGCTGCCTTTTGAATGATTGATTAATGATAGTATATGGTGGTAGGCCTAAGTCTGTATGTGGATGACTGTCATCACACGTAGAGTCGGTTGAAATATCTGAAATTCCCTGCTCTTCAGAGAATACAACTGGAAATAACATTTGACAGTTGAAATGATTCAAATTATGATCTTATCAAGACGAGGCCCGGGCCCTGCCTCAAGCTGAAGGAAAACCTACCCAGATTTGTAGAACTGAATTTTTTTATGGTAAAAAAAGACAAACAAAAGAAACACACATTTCTATTAAAATATATTTCTTTAATGAGGAATATTTTCAACATTACAAAGGTTTTTATTTTTGCTATAACCAGGAAAATATTCAAAAGGACACTTGAGTGATGATCACTTCTACAATGTGAAGAAACTAGCAACAAATTTAGTATGAAAAAAGGGAAAATTTGCATCAATGAATGAAAACCTACACAAGATTACAAGACATTTCAATACTTTTTTTCTGAGCCTCACCTTCTAGCATAGTGAGAATGAGTATATACTTTGAGATGGAATGTGGAAGCACTATTTAAATATTTCAGTATACGTTGATGGACGGCTTCATAAGCAGCTGCCATTATATTAACTACTTTTAAACCCCATATGCGACAACATTTAGAACAATACCCAATTTTCTTACTAAATTCATGAATTAACAGACATGTACAAATACACAACAAAACAATATTGAAATTTATAAAAAATCTCAATATAGTAGACATTTTTTTTCTCTCAAAAAAAAAAAAAAAAAAAAAAAAAATCACAACACAAAACAGTAACAGCAAAATAGAACCCTGTTTTTGATTTTATTTTAAAAAATGGCTAATCAAAAGAATTGATGAGTTCTAAAGTATAAAACAAAATTTTAGCAAAGAATAACTATATTTAAAAATAGATTTAATAAATGCTTAATAATAATCACTTTAATATTCAGTATAATGATTTTTTAATGGAATAGTTCATTTAAATGTATCGACACTAAAATATGCAAAAATGGAAATATATTGTAGAAAACAAGGATTTGATTTTTAATTAAATTACGGTAGAAGTTCAACAAAAATACAATTAAAAATTGGTTCAAAATTTGACAGCAGTAACCTAATGTAATCAAACAATATTTTAATGAATGAAATAAAAATGGTAAAATTTTTAAATATCATTCAGATTCAAGTAAGTATTTTTTTTTTATGAATTTTAGACTGTAATGGCACTTTTGAGTAATTTTCTGGCTTAAAAAAATTGCATGATTTTGAATTTATAATAAAATACAAAGATAATGGGAAAATTGATAAATTCCTTAAATTATCACACAAATTTTTATGAAATTAAGAACATCAATATAACTTTACTAATTCTACTTTTAAATGCATCAGCTTAAAATTTTAATTTTTTTTTTTATCAAGAGCATCTATATGCTTGAAATCAAAGGCTCACACAAACACACAAAAATACCAGCCATCTGCACATATAGCAAACATGAACTGAATTAAAAAATAAAATGCTTATACAGATTTATTATGAAAGACTTCAACATAATCCCAGATCTACTGGAGATCATGTTGACAAACCATTTTCTCCAAATCATGTTTGAAGACAAAAAATTATTCTAGAGACAGGCATGCATTAAAGCAATAAGGATTTAACTCCTTTTTGCACATTTTTCATGAAATTAAATTCATATTTGGGATTTGTTAAATGCCTTCTCCCATATACTTATGTAGAACATTATCCCTAAAAAAGCCATTTTTTTTAAACAAAGTAGGCATAATACTAAATCTAAAATTATGTTCTAAAATGTACCAATTCAGAAAATATGATTAACAAAATGGAATGTATAAATTTTTAAAATTGAATTGAAATTTTAAAAATTAGTCAAGAAACAGAACAAGCTTTCAAGTATAACAAAAAATATATATAAAATAAAGAAACAGGATATAAATTTGATTTACACAGATTAAAATTTTAAAAGTCGACAATTTTTTAAAAAAGTAAACATTAAAAGCACATTGTGTATAGCTTTGTACGATTTTGATTTCTTTACCTTAAATTCTTCTTAAAAAATTTCGTATAAAGACTAAGAACACATTTTAGGACAATAATTTTTAAGTATCGTGTCACAACCAAGAAGATAAATATATATTAAAAATCCTAATTTATAATTTTTTTTTACAAATAAATGCATAAAGCAATATCTCCTTTAAAAATCCTAAAATAGTACACACATATGTACATCTAGAGTTCAAACTTTGAAGATTTAGAACAAAATAATATTCCAATCTCACAGAAAAGTTTTGAAAAATTCCTAAAAAATCAGGAAAATAATGATAAAAGTGTCATATCCAACAGCTAGAAGCTGTACTCCTAAAGCACATTGTGGTTGTCAACTGTACATTTTTCATATAAAGCTGTATATTGTACTTTACATCTTTCCACATAATGGTGCATCATAGGAAATTGGAATGGATTATGTTAATATTTACAAGCCACTGGTCGAAAAATATTCTGAAATAGTTCATTTCACATTTTCGTTGCATAGTATACTTTACAACACATACACAAATGCCTTTTCATCTAGAAATAAATTCGCACATTTTTGCATGTCAACATTCTGATTTATCTTCTACAACTAATTGCGCTGTATCTTTATCCGTTTCTACTGTCATTGGATCCAAAGCACTTTTTCTTAGTTGTAAAACAGCTGGAGATGATTTGGTTTTTTCAGCTGCTTTAGCCTCAGAAGGCACTTCGTACAGCTGGGAATTCTTGTCATTCTGTTGTGTTGTTCCTATGACATCATACATAGGATTGCTGAAATCAGTGGGTTTGTCAAAGTCACCCAAATTGAAATGTGTATCAAGGGGTTCCTGTAAACACACAAATATTTTAAAAATATGATTGGTTCAAAGTACTTTTATTAAAAATAATCAAAAATCTATTAAGTTTTGAAAACTTTTAAGTTATACTAAGCATTTCATCTAATATTTAGCAGCAGTTTAATTTTTTCAAAATGCATCCAAAGTTTAAGTAATGATTTTTAACACATAAATATAAGTATATAACATCTTACCACTCTATTAATGAAATAATTCTCAGGAGCTTCAATCTAGAGAAATTGTTAATAAAAAAAGTAATATGTAATCTCCTTTTATTCAAATTATTTCGATTAGTCAACTAGAAAGAAACAAATCGATGACTTGGCTAACTTGATGGATATGTCTGATTAGTATACAAGGTGAGAGCCTTGGGATTTTATATTAGATGTGGTACCTTCTATAAAATATTCGTAAGACTTATCAAAAGCAGCAGCATTCAAATCAAAGCTTTGGCACTTTTAAATAACTTATTTTGTTGATATCGTTTTTTAAACATCAATCTAACAAAGTTAACTTATATAAATTTTTACTAGTTTTAGCATCCAAATCAATGAGATGTTTTTAAAATTTAATTGATATTTTTCATAACAAAGACTTTAAAAATTAAATAATTCAGTCAACTTGATTTTGTTTTCTTCATAAAAACTTAAAATAATGCTTTTATTTTAAAAAAAATGAAACTGCACACACACATTTTTTAAAAATATTTACTGAATTTAAAATAAAGCTTTGTAAAATAAATATTTTTCTGTGCTTTAACTTACCTCTGTCATAGTTTCTGTAGGTCCATTTCTACCCATAAATGTTGGAGAAAACTCTACATTTGTGCCACTTCTGAATGATACACTCTGACTACTTCCACCAAAACCTCCAGGTTTCCTGATATAAATAGAAATTGAACATATTAAATGTAAAGTTACACTTCATTTTTAAGAAATAAACATTTTCATTTTTTTTGCAACACTTCAATTGTATAACTCATATTATTAAACTATTTTTTCCTCTATAATAGATAAAAATAAGTTCTTGCATAAAACCAACAGCAATTACATGAACTGAAAATAAAGAATTATTAAAATTCGATTTCTAGAAATTTTGCTTATACGTAAAAAATTAACAATATACTTACAAATGTCGCTTCTTGAATATATAAAACACACATACACCACCAAGAAGTAAAAATAATATCACAAAAATAGGAATGACGATTGCAGCAACACCTATTAAAAATTTAGAGAGATTAACAAAAAAATCAGAATGAAAACTATGTATAAAATCTAACTAAATAATGTTTGTGAAAACATAAAATAGTGCTTAAATTTTGATGAAAAAGCTGCTAAAAATCTCACTCCAAGATAAAAATAAATTAAAAATAAAAATGTTACACCAGAAAGGAGTTGATTGGCATGACTGAAATTCAAAGGAATGGTACATCTACTTTAAAGAAAAGGGAATGGTAAAAAATTTCAGTTTTGTTTAGTACGAGAAGCAGGCAGGGCAGCTTTCAAACAATGTATGCTATGTCACACCAAAGAACATTAAATACAGCAGCAATTCCTTTCGATATGCATTGTAGTGTTGGTTACATCATTTCTCATTGGATTATACTTCAGAGAAAAGTTCAAGCAATTTAAACTGGGAGAATTTGACAAGAGTCCAAATAAAGGGTGTTTTTTTGAGAGGTATAGAACTTTAAATTGCAATAAAACAACGATGTATTATTCGATTGGCATGAATTTGTTTTATTCGAAAAATAATCTGAGTCTTGTGGCATTACATTTTAAATATGATTTCTGGCATAGGACTGCCACGGCCGGCTCCAAATTTTAAGATGTAGTCCAATCTGAACGTCCAATTTTCGAAACGTGACTTCTTCCAACATTTGTGGCCGTATATCGGCAATAACACGGCGAATGTTGTCTTCCAAATGGTCAAGCGTTTGTGGCTTATCCGCATAGACCAATGACTTTACATAGCCCCCACAGAAAATATTCCAGCGGTGTTAAATCACAAGATCTTGGAGGCCAATTCACAGGTCCAAAACGTGAAATTAGGCGGTCACCAAACGTGTCTTTCAATAAATCGATTGTGGCACGAGCTGTGTGACATGTTGCGCCGTCTTGTTGGAACCACAGCTCCTGGACATCATGATTGTTCAATTCAGGAATGAAAAAGTTAGTAATCATGGCTTTATACCGATCACCATTGACTGTAACGTTGTGGCCTTCATCGTTTTTGAAGGATTCCACCAGCCCATACAGCGCACCAAACAGTCAGTTTTTCTGGATGTAAATTCGGTGTTTCGACATACACTTGTGGATTAGCTTCACTCCAAATGCGGCAGTTTTGTTTGTTGACGTAGCCATTCAACCAGAAGTGTGCTTCATCGCAGAAACAAAATTCCCTTATGAAAATCGCGCGACCATTATTTTCGAAATAAAATTGCACAATTTGAAAGTGTTGTTCAGGCGTGAGTCTATTCATGATGAATTGCCAAACCAAACTGAGAATAAATCACTTGACAGCTGTTAAATCGGTCGCCATCTTGGAAAGTAATGCCAACTTAAATTTCTATACCTGACAAAAAAACACTCTGTAGTAGGGCTTCGAGGAAGTGAATGCTCTAATTGTGACACAGACTGTGCAGCATATTGTAGTGATGTTAATTTGAACACTGCTGCAGAGGTTAATAGGCATATTCCAGCATCAAATTTAGAGAGGCCTAGACAAAACAGACCAAGAGAGCATTGATATGTTGTAAGACGTGCACTAATCTAGTTGCAGACTTTTAGCAAGCAGGACTCCTTTACGAATCATTCCATAAGTAATCGACCATTTCTCGATGACTTTGACATAGGACAAAACTTGCTTACACCATTATGATGACTGCCTTTAGTAAAATCAAGATTCAGAGATCAAACAAATTGTAAAAATTCGAATGAATTGTAACAGGCAGTATCAAACAGCACCTTGTACCTGCCCTGATGAGTCTCGCTTCTGACTTGAAGACAATGATTGATTTTGTTTACAAAAAACAATGTGGTTAGTGTCAAGATACATGATTCATGGTGAGAAATCACATATCCTTAAGATCCGATTTCATGGTGTGGATTCTTTGACAGGCCAAAATTACATTCTGTTGCGATTTCATTTCCTATCTCCCAGTTTCAACCCCCTTTTTCAAAAAAGGCAATTCTTAGATGCTTATTGTTACTAGGACAATTAGCAGTTAAGCAATGAAGCTCCATGACCTTGTTTACAACATGATAATATTTTATGGCCAACATTTTCATCTCACATCCATCTCAAATCAAAAATGTATGAGATACCATGGGATAAGTCACCTTGTGTGGCGGTATCTACTACTGCCACATCATCATTCTACTCATATTATGTAATTTGCAGGAGCTTAATGTCAGGGTTAAAGAAACACACATGAACTATCATAGGACTTAACACAGTGGGAAAAAAGTCCACTGGCATAACCAAGGATGGGATTTGGAGTTCAACCCTTAATAGACAAACAAATTAATAATTTTTAGCATAAAGATTATAGCCTTGACATTTAGTCTGTTTTAAAAATATATATATATCCTCCCCCCCCCCTCATTTAAAGGCTATAAGTCACTGAAACAACCAGTACAAATTATTACCAAAACACTTGGCATGTTGTATTTGGAATAACACAGTGGCCATTATACTAATAAAAATATCATTATTATGCATTTTGTTAAAATTTTTTTTTACACATTTTAGCTTTAAATTTTAATTATAATTCAATTAAATTGCTTTGTGCTTTTCAGTAAAAGAATGCAATCATTAATAAAAATACATTTTTCCAAACTCTTATTATTTATATTTAATAAATATTCATCAATATATTAATAACAGAAAAGTATTTATAAGCACATAAAATAGAATTTTAAAATAATTTCAAAAGAAAGTATTCAATTCTATTGTCGATTAATTATAAATATACATACTGCCGCTTTGAACACTGGAATGTGCTTCATTTGTTGGAGAATACTCTTCACAATGCAAGCCACTATAGTTTTCAGGACATTCACAAGTGACTTTATTTGCTTCATCGGCAACACAGTGACCTCCATTCTTGCAAGGACAGCGATAAGGTTGTGGTTTAGGTGTTTCAAATCCTGTTAAGACAAGAATTTAAACTATTACAATTTCAAATATAAAAATTACAGTTCATTTTATGTAAAAAATACTTACAAAAATTTAATATATGACTATGCATTTTATTAAAAATATTCATTTCTTTCTTTAATCAATTATCACAGGGAAAAAAATCCGAGAAAATAACTAAAGATTAGAAAAAAAGTAGGGAAAGAATAAAATTTATTTCCAATTCACAAATCAACATAAATAATTTTTTAACAGTTGAATACAAAAATCCAAGTATTATATCTGAATAGGTTAAGACATAAATTTAAATATACACATGAATAAACATTTGAATAGAGTAGACCTTTCCAGAATTATAAATTTTAAGATCAGTAATACACAGACAAATGAAACATTAAATTTTTTTCATTTATACCTACACTTGTTAAAAGTAGAAAGGGTATTTGTTAATATTAATTTAATTGCGTAAATATATTCTGACATACAGCCTAATGATATCAAAGTTTTGTGAATAAATTAAAAAGAGTTAGGACAAAAATCTCACCAGCATTACAAGACATAACACCAAGAACAGACATTGGTGAGCCATCAGGACAAGCACATCGATATCCACCAGGAATAAGTAGACAGAGATGAGAACAAGCTTCAGTAGGACAACGATTTTTAACTGAAATAAATACGTAATTTCATGTAACACTTAAAAAAAAACGCAAAACATTCTTTGAAAACTTCTAGACAACAAAAGAATATATCTTACTAGATGTATTATAACGAAGAGGATGATATATTTTAACAGCAGTAGGAGTCTCCACATTTCGACGAACTCTGACTTTAACACCGCGTCCAAATTTGTCATGTCTCCAAATTTCACCCGAATCTCTTGTTAACCAATAAACATGATCTTCAAAAATATCTAATGAGGCTGGATGGTTAATACCTGAAAATAAAAAAGCATCATTGTTAATTATATTGATTTCAAAATAAGTTGATCAGAAAAAGTAAAAATTTTTTATTGATCTTTATTAAAAGAACTACAAAAATAACTTTAATACCTTTTCAATACTTTAACACTTTAAGCGGTCAATTATTTTACCAGAAATGCTTCCAAAAAAGGCATATTTTTTATTGCATATAATTAAGTACCATACTTAATAGAATAAGAATATTAAGAATTTAAAAAAAAAATTTTTTTCACTTTTAATGCTTTTACAACATTTTTTATTTTATAATTTTGGACACAAACCCCTCTATAAACGTTTGCTTTTTTCAAGTACATTCTGCATCCATTACATCTCGCTCTGGTGTCACCGTTTCACTAAATTTCTCATTCAGATGTTTCAGAACTGGCCAAACTTTTACTAATTTTGGGCATTCGTGATTTTGTGGGTCAAATGCTGCATTATCAGAAAAATGCAAGTAGCGTTGCAAAAGGCAGAATCGGGGATGAGACATTATTTTAGAGAAAAAAGGTGTATTAGTTGAATATCTTTTGCTCCAATAATGATGAATTCCAGGTTTCTTTGCAATTCCTTGAAGTATATTGAGAGCGAAAAATACATGTAACTCTTCCACAGTAGTTTCTACCCCAAATTTACTCTTTGACAATTGTCTTGCAACACTGGATTGGATGCACTGTTTAGCATATTTGTCTCTTCCACATAGAAAAACTCTGATGAAAAGCATTTAATTTACATGGACAAGCCACACCATTTGTTGAAAAATAATAATACTAAATAGTCTCTTTCAATAATGAAAAATGCGGGCAAACCAGAAAAGGAAAGGAGAAAACATCGATGCCCGTACGCCGTACAGGCAAACCAGATGAGGCCAATTTCGGGTAGCACGTACACTGTAAGGGCAAACTGCTTAACGGGAAAATGTTGAACAATTACATTTTCAAAAAACCTTATATTATTAAAGGTGGAAGTCTGGTAATTTTCCTATCTATGAGCACAGAGAGCTTTTGTTAAGAACTTTTGAACTAATGTTTTTAATATATTAGAAATTCTAAGATATTAATAATGACAACCTTGGAGTTTTAACAAATAACTCTTTACACAATTTTCCTAATAATTCATATTCTTGGAAAACCCTTTGTCAGAATATCTTAATATATTTCCAAAATTAAGTTAAATAATCCTTAAAGACTTAACTGAAATATTATCTTTGAAAAAACACTGAAATTTCACTCTTAATTGTTACTAAATATATTAATTATATATAGTTGTTTGAGACTTAACATTAGTAATTTTCAATTCAGGTATCAAAATATCTAGCTTTTGCAGGCTAACATTTTAAATTGATATGCGGTCATCCACAATTACAAAAATATGTATATATATATATATAATAAGCTACATTTTCTATTTTACTACTTTTAATGTAATTAATATAAATTTCTTAACCAATTCCTCTTGGGTGTAAATAATTAAAAAAGCTTTAAAATAATGTAATTTTTGAAGTTGACAGTGATAAACATTTAATATTGAAAATCCAAAATTAAAAAATATATTATAGTACAACACATTTTTGCATGATTTAAAACATGCAAATTATTCACAGACTTTTGCCAGCATAATTAAGATCTTATTGCCATTGTAACAAACTCAATGATGGAAGTTTTCACATGTTTAGAAAAAAGCATTTTTGATGAACATAAGTTTATACAATGCTGTAGAAAACTTATCACTATTTTACCCATATCTTCATATAACATAAATAGTTACCTGAAAGAATTGTTACTCTATCTGTTCCATCCATTTTAATAGTCTCAATTGTGTCTAATTTAGTATCACACCAATAAAGTCTGTGGCCTCCAGCATAATCCATGGTGACGCCAGTAGGATAGCCAAGGCGCTCGCTTACTAATATTTTCCGTTTGCTACCCTCCATCCAAGAACTTTCAATCTTGGGTGCAATACCTGAATCTGTCCAGTACATAAAGCTGGAAAATGAACAAAATTTTAATAAATTCAATCTTATATTGGAATTTTAGGACAGTACAACTAAAAGTTATTAAATTTAAAGTAAATGTCAAGGAGAAAAAGCAATTAAATTATCTAAAGCAGCATTAAACAGCAATTTAGAAATAAAAAATGAGAAAATTTATTTTTAATATTAAAATTTACTAACCCATATTCTGGATCTAAAGCAAGAGATGTAGGCTGTTCCAAACCATATGTAACAATTGCATGTCTATAACGGCCATCCAATTCGCTAACGAAAATTCGTCCTTTAGGTCTTGAACTAGAAAGATCTGTATCCATCCAGTACAAATGACTACAAATAGAAATTATATTAAAAACTCAATGATATTCAAATAAAAGTCAATTATTGAAAGTTAACCGAGAAAAGTTTATTTTAAATAATTATTCTTTGTCATATAAACAAAACTCAGTGGCACAACATATGAGGGCCAAGGCCTACTGTGCCCATCTCAATTTTCCTGACCTTGGTCCGTGAGGTGCATGAGAAGATGTTCCGATCAGGTGGTCAGTCTGATGCGAAACCCTCAGTGTTTAGTTCCCAAGCACGCTTGGTACTCATTTATCCATCCACTGAAGGTAGTAAAGGCCGAGTCGACCTTGCACAACATGGGGTTTTGAATCCTAGTTATGTGGCGTGGAAGCACAATACACTATCACCCAGACACTAGGCTTCAGTACTGTAGTTGAAAAGTTAAATGTGAAAATAATTCACAAAATGACAATTCAACATTGATATTCACAGTTTAGGAAACCAAGAAAACCATAACAGCATTTTCTTGGGGCAAGACTGTGACTTTGTACATATAATGACAAATTATAATAAAATATATAATTTTTTGTTTAATGTTTTTGAAGGGAAAATAAATTAAACCCAAGCCATACGTACCCACTAACCCAATCTACAGCTAAAGCAGAAGGTTTGGTTAATCCTTTAAGATCCAAATTCTGAGCAAAACCTGTAATTTCATCTGGATACATAGCATCAGGAATAAACGATCTTTTAATAGTCTTTTCAGAAGTGTCAGTCCAGTATAATATACCTAAAAGAGTTATTCCAATATCCCATTTTGCTTTAAATTTATCAAACACAAATATAAAAAAATAAACTAATATTTATTTAAACAAAGTAAAATTTATAACAGTGAAATTACTCTTCTCTCTATATAAAAATATTTAAATAGGACAAGATGACAGAAACACAGAATGAACTTTTAACATCCCAAAACCATTGTGTGTAAGAATTTTAAATCTTTTTTACAAAAAGACTTGAAATTATTTTCTTTTAGAAAATAATTTACATACAAATAAAATATTATGTAAAACGAGCTGATAACATTATGGTTCAAATTTATCAAAATAATTTGACTAAGATTGAAGACTAAAAATAATTAAAAGAAAAAATATTAAAATATATATTTTATATATATAATAGCTTTTACCTTTTGATACATCATAATCAATAGACTGAATTCTGCTTTCTCCAGTTATAAATGCAAACTGATGATCCATTGTTAATTGAAATGCTCTTACTTCTGAACCAGATGTATACATAACTACAGGAGGTGCTCCTATAAATGAAATAAAAAAAAATGAATTTAGCATTTAAAATTTAACAGAAATTTTATTAAAAATGGCAGATAACTATTCTAACATTAACTTAATTAAGTATTGCATGCACAAACATTCTAATAAATCATTGTTTCTCATTTCACTAAAATTTTAATACAGCAATTTAAATTTCTCTTGGAATGAAATCAATACAATCAAAAACTCTTAAGACTGTGCGATATTTGAAGTTCAATATAAAATTATTCTGTAATTAAAAAAACTTAACTTTATATAATTTTTTAAAAAGTAGTTTAAAATATTTAAAAATCTTCTATAAAAGCATAAATAAATAAAATAATTCAGATTTTGTTGAAAAATTTGATTTTTTTTAAAAAGCTGTTACTTTAAGAAAATGAGACTCACCATTTGCTACACATTGTCCACCATAGCTTTCATACCCAAAATGACAAGTACAATGATAAGAACCTTCTAAATTAACACAAGTCTGAGAGCAGTTGTGTCCAAATTTGGCACATTCATCAGTATCTGCAAATAAAGCATCAAAATACTGAAGATTAAAATAATTTGCAGCAATAGAAAATTAAAGTAATCCTTTGTCATTAATAAAGTTTTGTGCAAAAATAGCATTTTTATTAGTAATTACAAATGTTTACATATTCATAAGAAATTAATATTATATAAAAATTACTGTAATATATATTTAAAAGAATATTCAAGGGAGAAGGGCTCTTTTGTTTGGTAGATAACATTTTATTTCTTAAAAGTTTATCCTGGAAAAAATTGGCTCATTATTCCTATATTCAAAACTACATTTAAGAAATATAACTTACTAATTTTAAGGTATTAAAATATATAGGGTGGGAAATCATTTTAACCTATTACTTGTTCTCATTTTAAAAATGCATTTTTAAAAGGGCTTTTTTATCTGAATTCTATAAAAGCATACAGAAGGGAAAAAAAGCATAATAAAATTTCCAGTTAAATTCAAAGCCAAAATTTTATTTTTAAGTTTTTAAAAATTTGGCTAGACAATGCTAAATAGAAAAGTAATTTTTGAAATAATAAATTTATAATTTCAAAATAAAATTTCAAACCCGATAACACTTAATTTTCTTTCTTTTTGAATTATACTGAGTAAATATCCTTGTAGAGAGAATTTCAAACATTTCTAAATACAAATTTAATTTTTTTATAAAATATACATTTAAATTAACAAAGGTATGATTCCTTACCAATACAAATTTTAGCATCTTCATGACTAACTTGATATCCCTTAGGACAATTACAAATGTAACCCCCACCAGTCAGTGAAGTACAATTATGCTGACAGCCTCCTCGAGAAACAATATCACATTTGCCAAGATCTATGAAAATTTCCATAAAACTTAATTTAAATCGTTAATGAAACAATAAGCAGAGAAATAAACTAATTTCAGAATATAAATTGTATATTTCATATAATTTCAGTTTCTAGAAACTGGAAAAAGTTCAATTAAAACAAACATTTTAAAACGTTTACTTACGGCAGCCACGTTCATCAGAAAGGTCTCCACAATCATCCTCCAAATTACATACAGAAATTAATGGAATACATTTTTGTGTGAGGCATTTGAATTCTTCAGTAGAACATGTTACTGAAGGTGGTTCACACATAGTGTGGTTATTTTCATCTGAACCATCACCACAATCATCTTGTCCATTACATACATGCCATACCGGAATGCAACGATGGTTATCACACTGGAATTTGTGGCTCATATCACATGAAAAGGCCCCTGTATTAATTTAAAGAACATACGAAAATCATAAAATTAAACACATCTTTTTCGTAAATATTAAAATTATTTTAACTTAATCTGAATTTAAAAAAAAAAATTCTAAATCTAATAAGTCTTAAATTAAAAGAAAGAGTAATACAAAAGCTATTGTGTGGACGTTCAGTTGTTTTCAGTTTGTTCAAACTATTAATATTTTAAAGTGTTGATAACTGAACCAATGCCCAAAAGGTGATCCTTTAGTGGACATACTAAAATATTCCATTTAGTCAGTTTTTATCAGATTTAGCAATACTTATGTGCAGACCTTGTTTTTGCACAATATTACAAACATCACATTTACTACCCAAGTTGATGCTATCGCTACACATTGTCTTAATACAGAAAAGCAAAATCCAACTCGCAGAATTTTTCAGCCATGAAGCATTGAAGGAGTACATTTCTAATTCCAAAATTCATGTTAAATACATACACTCCAAAAGATGCTATGGCAGTTATAGATTTGTTTTCTTCAGAAATTAGTATTTGATTGTTAGCTTTGATAAGATATGTTTCTGAAAATAGACTTTTGTCTTTTAAAATATTGTGAAAAACATCTTTGAATTAAGTATTTATCTTGCACGGTCTGGGCATTCAGTCTTAAAATCTAAGATTTTAATGTTCTTTTTTTTGTTAATTAGATACAAGAGACTAGCCCAATGAGATTTGGAAGGTCAAATGATATGTATTGTTGAACATAAGCTGAAATTTCTGTTAGGATTCCTATCAGGTACAATTATAGCCTAACTTATCAGGAGCTGGTTGTCTTATGCTGAAATAGACCTAAGAGTGTGTGTATGGTTAACATGATACATCATGTTCAGTAACTATCAAAGCTTGGTTGTGACAGGTGGTTCACATAATTTTGTTTGAAATAATGATCAAAAGGGATAACCAATAAAGGTTATTCTTAAAATAAAATGATTAATATTTTATGCATTGAATTGTCAAAACTTAAATTTACTAATAAAACTAACATTTGAAATGAAAAAATTCATTCAATTATATTACAATCCACAGCGCATTGAAAAAACATAATACAAGTCGCATTAAAGTTGTAGCAAAACAAAAATATACAGAAAAATACATCATTCATACAGTACAAAAACTTATCTGCAAAATTGTAATCAAAGTTCAATGCAAGAAAATTAAAACTTACGGCACAAATCTGGTTTTTCATCAGATGAATCTCCACAGTCATCATCTCCATCACACAAAAAGTCTCGGCGAATGCACACCTATTAAAAAAATCATCAGATTTAATATTTCCTACATAATTTTTTTTCAAAAATTTGGTAAAGTAAGAAATTATTTATATTGATTTGAATTATTCATCACTTACAGTGTTATTGCACTGGAACATATTTTCTTGGCAGTATTTTCCATCAGGGAATCTAGGTGAACATCCTATTTCATCAGAAACATCATTACAATCCTTATTACCATCACATTTCAGACGATTTGCGATACAATGGCCACTGTTGCATTTGAACTGATCTGCCTAAAATTTTACCAACATTTCAAGTTTTAGTTAAAAAAATTTAAAGGAAAATAATTCAATAAAATCTTTTGAACAGAAGAGTTTTAGCTGTAATACTAGATATATCAAACAATTTCATAGATTTCTACAAGTAGTTTAAATGAATTCCAGAAATTTATTTTAGTTAATACTAAAAATTTTATTTTTGATTCTCTATTAAAAACTTGGATACTTGTGCATACTGTGGACCAATTTTACCAAATTAAAGGACATCACCAAACGTTATATTTACTTGTACATGCATGGGAAGTTCTCACTGTTGACTACATGCCACAGCATTTGGTAATGTCTTTTCATTTGACGAATTGGTTGACATTATAATGTACAAGTACCAAAATTTAAATAAAAAATAAATAAAAAGACATATTTCTATCCTAAAATATACATTCCATATGTATTGAAGTAAAATATGTTTAACACAGTAAAAGGAAAAAAAAAACTTACTGGGCATTCATAACTCAAACAGCCTTGTTCATCAGATCCATCATCACAATCATCGTCATGATCACAGCGCCAACGCATAGGAATACATTTTTTGTTTTGACATTGGAATTCACTTTCGGTACACTCCCGATACAGTTCAGCTGATAAGGAATACAAAATGAAATTTATCAGTAATATTGTAAATCTTGCTTTTTAATGCTCATCAAATTAACACAACATCTGACAGTATATATTTTGTTAATATGTAATAAAGGAAATTTGAATGAAAAATTGCAGAAATTCATGTCAATTGCAGTAAACAAAAAAATAAATTAGCAAAAGAAAATTTCTGCAACACATCAAACAAAGGTTTTATAATTGTGTTATAAAAGAACAAATTTGTTCAGTAAACTTCAGTTTTACTATATTTTTACATAAAATGTATTACTTCATTACTGTAAAATTCATTGAATTAAAAACTTTGAAAATAAAATAATTTTAAATAGTATAAATATGGATGAGTGATACAGAGGGAAAACTATTTTAATAATACCGACAAATGTTACTTACTACAAATGCTAGGGTCTTCATCAGAATTATCCCCACAGTCATCTTCAAAATCACAACGCCATCTCAGAGGTATACATCTTTTGTTTTTACATTCAAAATCACCAGCTTGATGACATTTGGGACAATAAACAGGATCAGTTTCATCAGAGTTATCTCGGCAATCATCCTTTCCATCACAGAACAGCCAACTAGGTATACAACGATAATTTCCATGAGTTGGACACTTTCTCCAGCCAATGGTACAATTTTGGTTTCCTTTGGAGAAAAGAATGAAATTAATGCATAAAAAAAGTAGTCTGTATTTCATTTAATTCTTGAAACTTTAAACTAGAATATTCTTCAATTTTTAAACTTATAAATGCAATCATTTTGAAAAGTTTAAAATGAATTTTTAGCAAAATTGCTGCTTTTATAATGAAACTGAATATAAAGGAATAGCATTAGAGAACTTAATAGAATTTGATGAATTGTCAAAATTAATGACAAATAAAGAAAATTATATTACACTACATATATATATATATATATTTCTTGTTTACAGTCATTAAGGTTCTCTACTTAAATTCATGAAAATAATATTCCAGTATGAAGTTTACTTACTACATCGATGTGAAGGTTCATCAGAATTATCACCACAATCATCATCAAAATCACAGTACCATAGTTTTGGTATACATTTACCATTATTACATTTGAATTGTGTTTCAGGATCACATTCTCTCTTATCTGTAGTAAAAAAAGATCTGATATAACTATACACATTTAACTTTGGATATATGCATTTATAATTGCATTTGAAAATAAAAGCTTTCATGTATTAAAATATTGACTTTATTAAATAAATAATAAAATATCCAATTCAAATAATGTAAAAATACAAATTAGAAACTCACGGCAGAGTGCTGGATCTTCATCAGAACCATCAGGGCAATCTTCATCACCATCACAATGCCAAGCTTCTGATACACAACGACCAGTACTGTTACATTTAAAACTATGTTCTCCACAATCACGTCCTACAAATACAAAAATACAAGTTAATAAAATACTTTTTAAAATACCATAAATTTAATAAATTGATTGGTAACTAATATTTTTCATTAATCTATAAGTTAATTTGACACCTAAAATGAATTAATAAGTCATTTTAAGTTCCTTAGTAATTAAAACTGTATTCTAAAACTTTCTCAAATGAAGGAAGCTTTTTCAATAATTCAAATCATTAAAATTTTCGAATGTTTTTTATTACTTTTAATATAAATCACAAAAAACTCACCACAGAATTCTTCATCAGATTTATCACTGCAATCAGCAGTACCATCACAGATACGAATACGAGATATACAACTCTGATTATTCTTGCATTGGAATTGGCCAGGTTTACATACAAATGGTGCTGTAAGAATTTAACATTAACATAAATATTCCTTAGTATGTCATTTATCTTAAAACATGAAAGTGGTAATTGAACTTACGACAGCCGGCTTCATCAGAACCATCTCTGCAATCCTTGTTACCATCACATTTATAATAGATAGGAATACACCTTGATTCTTTTCCACCACACAAATGCTGACCAGCTGTACAATTGGCAACACAGAAATTCTCCCCCACAGGATGAGGCAACATCACAAAATTATCGGGACATGCACAAGTATGATGTTGACCTCCAGGTGCAATAAGGCACAGATTTGAGCATCCACCATTATTTCTACCACATGGATTAGTATCTAGAGAAAAGAATTTTTATCAAATATTTACAAAAATGAGAAACCACAAATGTTTCCCAAAGTTACAAGGGTAAAACAAAGATTCAAATTTGATTTAACAAGAATTATGTCAAAAAATTAATTAACTTTTACTTAATTAACCACTAAATATTTTCAAATATCTATTACATCTCTTTATGCCAGATAAGTATATACTTACAAGGTAGCTGTCTCAGAGGATGATAGATATGGATATCATATGGCCTATGAGATGTGTTCCTCAGAACTTCCAATTTTTCACCAGTAAACTTCTCGGCTCTGTAAACACCTTTCATATTCCAATCAGTCCAATAAATATAGCTATCAAACACAGTAATTGCAAACACGTGAGGAACAGAGTTGCCAGCTAACACTTGATGACGATTCTTTCCATCAAAATCAGCAAATCTAGAAAAAAAATTAGATTAAAAAAAAACTGTTTTAACTTTATGTAACGGGATTCAATATTTTAATGAAGATTTATTTATTCATAGATGATAAATATTAAAAGAATAATATGTCTATTCGCTAATCTAGTTGAATAAAAATACTTAAAACCTAATCTAATACATAATTTAACAACCTTTTAATATTAAAGTATTTAAAATATTCTTATTAAAATAATTAAGACTTAAGATATAAAAAATGTATACTTACTCTATATAATCTAAATGAGCATCAGCCCAGAAGATTTTATTACTGAAATAATCTATGGTCAATGCATTAGGCCAAACAAGCTTATTTTCATACAGTACAATACGTGAAAAATTACTGCCATCCATTCCCATTCGAGCAATGTAAGCATGATGTCCCCAGTCAGTAAAATACAGATAGCTATCAAAGATAAAAAAAATTCAAAAAATAAAACTTCATAATTGTATTCTACACTTAAAACAGTACTGTTCAAAGGGAAAAAACTAAATCTTACCCAATTCCAGGATGAACAGCAATCGCTCTAGGATCCGATATTCCTCTTGTCAATAAAGTTTTTCTATTGGTACCATCTAATTCAGCAACATCCAATTGTTTTGAAGTACGATCCAACCAATAAAGTTTCCTATAAACAGCATAAATTATTCATAAAAATGTACGATATTAAAGTGTGTATAGTTGTTACAGTGGAATTCTAAAGAAAAATTTCAGCTTTGGTAATTACACTTTAACTCTTTAAGACACTAATGTGATGGATAAAGCAATGGCTCTGTTTCTTTGCTTATCAAAAATTTAAAAATAAAAACAAATAAGCATATTTTAATAACTTTTCATATTTAAGATGGGATCTATATTTTTTACTCATACAAATTTTTAAATTAATTTCTACATAAATTCTCACAACTATATTTTGGATATGTAATGAAAAAAATTCAAACTTCTATGGAAATTTTTTCAAATGCAAAAATTGAAACATTACCTCCAATTTTTTTAATACTAATATAGAAAGTTTCTATACTATTGTTTTAAAATTTGCAACAGGCCAGATAGAATCTCTAGGAAAGTCATAGTTACTCATCACTGGCTTACTACATGACATGAATTAAGGGAGAAAAGCCTACCCAATAGTAATTAATGCACATTATTGATGTGTAAATAAAGAAACTTATAAAAAATATTTTTAATGAGCATAAAATTAATCTAAATCAGAAAGCAAAAATAGCTAAAAATTAGAAGGTAATCGTATTTATTGAATGAAAATTCTCAAAAACATCAAGCAACACAAACACATATTAGGGTCAATATTAATAAATTTCAAAAATAAAGTATTTAGATTAATGATAAATTTTTATTAGAAAGCTATAAAATTATTTGTAGAAATCCAAATCTATATAAAATATTCTTCTAATAAATATGCCATTAGATGTATTAAATACAAATTATTAATGAACAACAAGACAAGTAAAAAGACATACAGGTTTAAGAACACAACACACAAACATTTATTTTTAGTAGATTACTTAGAATAATTTTTTTGAAAAAATAAATTATGCTAAAAATTTAATGCCTTATATCAAATTAAAATTATATTTGATGTTCTATAAAATAATATGCATCATTTAACTAATTTAAATATTCCATAACTTGAAATATTATAATGGAACACTTAAATTTGCTAAATCAGAAATGATTTAAATATGATAGCAATAATTACTTTTAATGTGAACAACTAAGAAAGGGGAAGTTTTTAGAATTATAAAAAATTACAAAGCCAACTTTTATAAATCATAAAATTGGAAATTATAAATTAAATTAAAGTATGATCATTAAAAGAAACAACAAAACATACATACCTTCCTATCCAGTCAACAGCTAATCCTTCTAAGCCCTGGGTATCATGCTTTATAAGAGTTTCTTCCCCAGTGCCATTTATGAAAATACGACTAATTGTTTTGTTTCCAACATCACAGAAGTACAGACGACTTTCCAAGTAATCAAAATCTAAAGCTACTACATTTCTCAAATCCATTTTTATAAGACTATACTGAGTACCATCAATGCTCATGTTACGTAGGTAGTACCTGTTGGTAAAAATCAACCATGGTTCGGTACCTAAAACAAAATCAACATTAACGATAAATTTCAAGAATATTTGTGCAACTTAAATTTATTTTGAAATTATTTCCTGTATATTTATGTATGTCACTAATTATACTCTGAGCCTCAAATTAATTACTATATAGAAGTGAATATTATATTATATTAACCATTTAATATCATGTAACATGTTTTGATCATCAATTTAAAAAACACAACTGCTACATCTTTATAAAGCAATTTTTCAAATTAATTTTTCTAAGATTAGAAATCTATAACTGATTTAAATATAATACTTAGTCTCAACTAACATTCTATTTCATGAAATAATTTTAAAATAAATCAAATATACATATAGGAAGAGCAAGTTTCTTACTATCTTTTCTTTTACAGGTACGACCATCAGTCTCCCTCTCATAATAGGTATCGTTACACTTGCAGTAATATGAACCAGGCGTATTAAAGCAATACTGAGAGCACACTTCAGGCTTTACAACACATTCATTAATATCTTTACATGCTTTTCCATCCTTAGCCAATTCATATCCTTCACTGCACTCGCAATAAAAGCTAGTAAGTGTATTAACACACTTATGTTCACATTGATTTGTTTCAACTTTAGCACACTCATCAACATGACAATGAGCAGGTTCATCAGAGCTATCATCACAATCAATCTGTTTGTTACAAACTCGTTCATAGGGAATGCACTGTCCACTTTTACAACGGAATTGCGCCCCTGAGCATGTTGGAGCTTCAGAAGCACAATCTTTAGCAAGTTCATCACTTGAATCACCACAATCATCTTCACCATCACAATGATACATCTTACGAATACATTTAGCATTGCGGCATGCAAATTCCTCCTCAGTGCAAGCTCTAAAGGCTAAAAAACGAAAGAAATAATCATGATAAATTAACAAAAGCTACAGATGTATGATTTGCAACACCTGTAAAACATTAATGTGAGTGTTAACGTTTAAATATTTTTAAATTTTAAAGTTGCATAAAATATGAAATTTTACTTGAATAATATACTGTTCAGGCCTTTTATTTATGATGGTTTTAAAATTTTTATTTTAGAATGAAATACAACATCGAATTTTGAAATAAATTCAAATGAATTTAGACAAGATTAAACTAACATATTTCAAATTTTGAGATTCCTACTAAAAATATTATATCATGGTTCAGCAGTAAATTGTAAGTGAAAATTTGAACAAGAAAGAATACAAATTCAATTCCCAGTTTATTAAGAAATCTTTGTTTCTCTTTGAAAATCTGGAATAATTACATAAGAAAAATCACTTACTGCAATTTTTCGGTTCATCGGATCCATCTCCACAGTCATTATCGTGATCACAAACCCATTCCTTATTAATACATCTCCTGTTGTCACAACGGAATTGATTGTTTTCACAAGGCTCAGGTGGAGGACAGTTGTGAATTGTACTATTTTCATCAGCTCCATCAACACAATCAGGATCTCCATCACAAACCCAGCGTTTGGGTATGCAAGAAGCTCGTCCCCATTGTTTGTTCTGTGGACATGTGAATTCCTTTTCTGGATCACATTCTCTAGTTTCTAATAAAATAGTTTCATTTATATTAGAATTAAATATTTGTAAAAAAAATAAGTTTATACAATAGAAAATTTCAAAATATATCTGAATAAGCAGAATAGATTAAAAATTTATTAAATATTTTACTTCTAAAATACGAGATAAATTATGAAACTTATTTTTCTTAACTACCACATTTTCATGAACCAATAAATTATAGCATTTTTTAAACATTATACCATCAAAGAAAATAAAGCATACAATATTAAAATATTCAAGCTGAAGCAATAACAATTATCTGATTATCAAATTCAAATTTTTAGTACCACACAACAATTAATGTAGTCTTTATTATAAATGTATCTCAATACTCTGTCAAAGTTTCCTTAAATAAAAGGAAAAAGTTTACTAAATACAGTAAAATGTTGTTTAATGTATACATCAGTAAAACAAGAGTAATATTAACAGTTTAATGAATGGAATTGATCAAAATGGGAGAACTATTAAAATTTAAATACAAAACTATTTTTTCAAAGTGAAATTATGTTTTCATTTATTAAACATACATTTTCAAATAACTGACGTAAACATTGATGATGAAACAATGAATAGTTTACTAACCACACTGGTGTCTGGTATCTTCATCAGAATTATCCAAACAGTCATTATCTCCATCACAAATATAAATTCTAGGAACACAGTTTCCATTATCGCAAGTGAATAAATCCCCATAACAAGTTTTCTTTTCACTCTTGCAGTATTCTTCAGGTTCATCAGCACCATCACCACAATCATCATCACCATCACAATACCAAGTTGCTGGGATACAACGATGACTTAAACATCTGAGACAAAATACAGGATTTTTTATAACAGCCCTCAAAATTAATATCACTTCAAGTGTGTATATAGTAAGAAAAAAAATTATAAGATATATATACTTTCAGTTTCACTATAAAAATTAATTACATTTATGAAAAGAAACTATAAAAAAGTCATGAGAAAACTTCCAATACAACAAGAGAGTAAAATATAATTTTAAAGTAAATTTCATAATGTGTGCAGTCAAAATTTATAATATATAAACTGAAAATTTTTAAAAATAAAACTTTTTTAATTCTTTTTAGTTTGCTTTCACAGAATTGTTTTTTTAAATCAGGGCTCATATCCTACCCGAAATTTAAAATAAACTTTTTAACCATGTCCCCCCTCTCTTTAATAATCTAATTCTCAGTGAATTTTTGAAGTAATAAATTTGATATTTCATTTGAAAAAGAAAACTCTTTTATGAACAAAAAATAAATACAAAGATCATCCAAAATAGAACACGACTACTGTGATAATAAAGGGTGTTTTTTTAGAGGTATAGAACTTTAAATTGCAATAAAACAACGATGTATTATTCGATTGACATGATTTTTTTTTATTCGAAAGATAATCTTGTGGCATTACATTTTAAATATGATTTCTGGCATAAGACTGCCACGGCTGACTCGGATGTAGTCCAATTTTCGATGACTTTTTCCAACATTTGTGGCTGTATATCGGCAATAACACGGCGAATGTTGTCTTCCAAGTGGTCAAGCATTTGTGGCTTATCCGCATAGACCAATGACTTTACATAGCCCCACAGAAAATAGTCTAGCGGTGTTAAATCACAAGATCTTTGAGACCAATTCACAGGTCCAAAACGTGAAATTAGGCGGTCACCAAACGTGTCTTTCAATAAATCGATTGTGGCACGAGCTGTGTGACATGTTGCGCCGTCTTGTTGGAACCACAGCTCCTGGACATCATGATTGTTCAATTCAGGAATGAAAAAGTTAGTAATCATAGCTCTATACCGATCAACATTGACTGTAACGTTGTGGCCTTCATCGTTTTTGAAGAAGGATTCCACCAGCCCATAAAGCGCACCAAACAGTCAGTTTTTCTGGATGTAACAGTGTTTCAACATACACTTGTGGATTAGCTTCACTTGTTTGTTGACGTAGCCATTCAACAAGTGCGCTTCATCGCTAAACAAAATTTGCTTATGAAAATTCCGCACAGAGAGAGAGAGAGAGAAGCATTATTTTCAAAATAAAATTGCACAATTTGAAAGCGTTGTTCAGGCGTGAGTCTATTCATGATGAATTAAACCAAACTGAGAATAAATCACTTGACAGCTGTTAAATTGGTCGCCATCTTGGAAAGTAATGCCAACTTAAACTTCTATACCTGGAAAAAAAACACTCTTTACTTGTACCAAAATTTGAGGAAAGGCGAGAAAACACAAAAACTTGCTCATTAATAGTATAATTTTAAAAAAAAAATTTTAAAATATAAGATTTTAAAATTTTTTATAAACATACATTTCTGCAATAAATATTATTGCTTAAATTCCCAAAATAACACTATTTTTTTCACTATAAATAGCAAATTACCTGAAACTATTTGGAGGGCAAGTTCTCTGAGAACATAAAGCTGGATTTTCATCAGAGTTATCTCCACAATCATTGTCTCCATCACACAGCCAATAAGGTTCTACACAGATGTTGGTTGAATTACATTTAATGTGATTACCAGGGCATGTTCTGTTACGCTCACAATGTTCTAAACTTTCATCAGATGTTTTGTTATCTTTACAATCATTGACTCCATTACATAACTGAGAACGAGGTATACAACGGGAATTGGAACATGTGAACTCTCCATCAGCACAAGACGGGTATTCTAAATAAAATATAAAAAATTTAAGCCAAATATAAAAAGAATATTTCACGATTTTATACATTTTGTTTCCATAGGATATATACAACATATTTTTTTAAACTACAAAAGAGAGGGAGAACATGAAAGTAATTTTGATTAAAAGAGATAGATAATGAATAATATGACAAAGTGTAACAACTCAATAACAGCTAAAAAACTACACATACCACAATCTAACTCATCAGTTCCATCTCCGCAATCATTCTCATGATCACATCTCCAAGTTTTGAAAATACAACGACCAACACCACATCGGAACTCCGAAGGGCTACACGTATGCAATGCTAGAATAAATCAAATTCTCAAATCAATGTCATAATGTGAATAAGAAATAAAATGCCCTTATTTACATGTTAATTTGGATACAATTTTAAATGCAGGAGAGTAATGCTGAGAAAAATATATTTCATATATTACATCAAAATAAGTATTTAAATAAATAAAAGCAAATTTAAACTTTGAATATTTTAAGAAACTTACAGCAAAATTTCGGATCTTCATCAGTATTATCTCCACAATCATCATCACCATCACAAGCCCATAAACGAGGAATACATTTTCCATTTCCACAAGTGAATTTACTATCACTACAGGTAACATTTTCGGCTGAAAATTCATAAAAAGACAAAATCAGAATTGTACTGTCTAGATTAGAATTATTTTTAAAAAATACAAAACTTAAGTAAGAACATTCCAGTTTAAAACATTTAAGAGAAAATAGAAAAGTTTTAGCTAGATGATTAAAATATTTGTATTCTAAATTTAATTGAAAAGATTCAACAATTTTACAACATTTACCTGGATTGTAATGAGTATATATGTACTTGGCATAGAAGAATATTCATTATAACATTTATAATAACCAGGAATATGTATCAAGTACCTTAAAATTTTGAATTTAAATCGTACTTTAAATTTTTAAAAACCCGTAAGAAAATTGTAAAAGCAAAATTTTGAAAGTAAAATTCAGTAATATAAATGTTAAGATATTTACAGCAACAGAATTACCTTTCGGTAAAAATAATTTAATGTAAAAAATGCTTTCCAGCATAACTTTTTTTTTACAAGTAAAATTATAGCAGATTCACTTTAAAAAAAATCAGCTTTTAAAAATGTTAGAATAAGAAACAATACATAAAGAACTACAGCATACAGATATAAAAAAAACTGAGTTTTGCATTACCTGCACACATACGACCTTCATTGACAACTTTAAAACCACTTTGACAGAGACATTCAACACCTCCATTTGGTGCTTGATGACACGAATGGGCACAACCTCCATTATTTACTTTGCAAGGATCATTGGTACCTAGAGAAAATATCATTTAATTTTAATAGAAATTAAAGGAATTTACAGTACAATAGAAAATAATACTCAAGTTGTCAAAAAATAAATTTGTTACCAGTAACAATATGAAGATAGAGTTATAAACCAACACATTTACAAGTTTAAGAGCTTAAACAAATGTTTGAACTAATCAAGTTATTAAAATGTCACATGAACAGTAAAAATAGTTTCTCATAATATTATAGTTTTAACCAAGTGTATCAGATTATATATTCAGTACATTAATTTGCAATTTTCACAGAATTTTCAGGATTATATACAAAACAAGAGAAAAAGGAAAATCTGTTTCACAAAAAGGGAAAACTTTTGAAACAGATTTTTAAATAATCAAATAATTTTTACATACAGATAATACATGTATCAATTGATAGAAATAAAATATTCCATTAATTAATGAATACGAATTAATAATTACATGCATATTTAATACAACCCCGACAGAAATCTGGAAAGTTTAAAATGATAACAAAGATGTTTGGAAATCTAATTATATTTAAACATATTAAGAAAACAATTATCCATATATAGAATACCATTTCATCATTGAAAACATACTATTAAGCTCCAAAAAAACTGGTGAAAAATAAAACTATTAAATTTAAAACAAATCATAAAAGGGGAAAATAGCTTACAAGCTTGTCGATCAGGAGCATAAATATGGATATCACGAGGAGATTCTTCTAATCTCTTTATCATATCAATCATACCAGCACCAGTATGTTTTTCAGCTCTATATACACCTCCTGTCAAAGTGAAAAACATAAATGAATAGGTGAACTAAAAAATCCAAATTCTAAATCATATTGATTATTAATTAAAATTTTCCCAATATAAAATATATATGCAAAACAAAGTACTTTATAAAACAAACACCTTTCAGAATACTTTACAGATATTCATCTATATATGAAACCTCGGAAATCTTTAAAAAAAAAAATTTCTCCATAACCTCCTAAGTAAATAAAACCCTCTCGTATAAAGAACTAGAAATTCCAAACTTATATTTTTTAATGGATTATTTTATTATTGTGTTATATTCCTTTTAAATAAAATCATTTTTTTTACAGTACGTTATATTTAAACTACTTTAAAAAGTTGTAAAACATTCAAACAAATACTTACTTAATTGCAAATCAGTCCAATAAATATATTTTCCAAATACTGTAATAGCAAATGGATAAATAGTGGCAGAAACTAAAACTTCTCGGTTTGATCCATCTAAATCTGACCTCTCAATCTTTTCCCTGAAATATTGTTAAAAACATTAAGCACTTTTATAATTACATTTGGCTTCATTTTATTCAAAGTAATCAAATTTATGTTATTCCAATACCTTAGAGCATCAGTCCAGTATAGTTTTTTGTCTTCATAATCAATTGCTAAACCACTGGGTTGAGTGAGATTACTATCATGTATAGCAATTTTGTTATTACCACCCATAGTGGCTTTGAAAATTTTTCCAGTATTTCCAAACCTACCCCAGTCAGTATAGTACATATAGCTAGAATATACAAAATATTTTTAAACATTATGTTGGTAAATAAAAGGAAAAAAAACCCACAAGTTTTCAGAAATATGCACAATAGGGAAAAAAAAAGATAAAGCTATAACTATACCCAACAAGTACAATCAAGGCAAGTATAGTTGAATTTAGAGGAAAAAAGTTTATATAGTTCAATAATGGGATAACTAAAGAGATTCAATGATCAAAAGAAATCAGATTTAACTTTATATATGCTACAATCCTTTAAAATTCCAATTGTAAAAATAAAGTATAAAAATTTGACTATCTTCATTTTTATTGAAAGAAAACAGTAAAAATACTTAAATATTTCAGACAAAAATCAAATTCAACTTTATTTAAAATATGATGTGCACTTTAAGAGAAATATAGTAGGTATATAAAAAAAATTACCCTTCACATGGATCTAGTACAAGTGCTCTAGGTCTTTCAACACGAGTAATCATAACAATATTTGTTGCATCCATGTTCATAGCATATATACTGCGATTACCAGAGTCAGTCCAATATATTTTTTGTCTGGTCCAATCATAAGCAATACCTTCTGGATTTATTCCCTTGTTCAAAATAACATTAACTTTATCCATTTGATCTAGATTTGCCCATGAAATGCTTCCATCTGGTCGTATTTCTAAAACAAAAGAATTTTTAAAGTTTGATCATTAGGAAATACTTAAAACTGAAGTTCTATAAAACTACAAATTGAAAAATATTACCCTTCAGTTTGTTGAAGAAATTATATAAATTTCACAAAAAGATTAGAATCTAAATAGTCTTAAAAATACATGTCACTAGTTCTAAACTTGTCCATCAGATTGATCATTTAAGTTCACATAAAAAAAAGTAAAGTTATACCAATGCCAATTTCTTGAAAACTGGTTTCAATTAAATACAACATACTTATATAAAACTACATGAGAAAATAAATTTACAGAAAAAAAATTATAAATACCAGTAATTTTTAATACAATACTAAAATTTAAAAATTATTTTGCTCACAAAAGTTTTTATAATTATTAAACTTGTTGACTACAAGATTGCAATAACAATTGTGACTTATTTTAAAATATCTATTCACTAAATTTCTCTCCAATACTTACGAGTGAAGAAAATCCTTTTATCTTTATAATCAAAATCAAGTCCAACAACATTTGATAAGTTAGTTTTGGGAGGAAATGGAATACTTGTAACTTTAGGATCAAGATGTAAACTCCTGATCTCTTTTCTTGTAGTAAATACTATGTATTCTTTCAAATCTATATTTAGAAAAAAAACGCATTTAGTTAAAACCAAATTGTTAATTAAACAATTTTCAAAATAATTGAATATAGGTTTAAATCAAATTTAATATCTTACCACCACATTTTCTTTCATCACTCATCAAAATACCAGATGAACAAGCACACTTAAAGGTTCTGTTAGTATAAGTATCAGGCATTGCAAAACATAGTTGTTCACATTTTGTAGATGAAAGTGTAGAACAGGGTGAATCTGGTGCTGTTAAATTACAAAAAAAAAAAAAAAAAAAAAAAAAATATGAGTATTAAATGAACATTACTAGGAAAAGAGAATGAAAACATTTTTAAGTATTTTAAAATACTTATGATTACAAGCTAAGATATATACTATAAAGACTACCTTTTGGCTGATTCTTGCTGTCAAATATAACAATGTCTCGTAAGGTATCCATATCAGCTCTAATAGATTCTACTTTAGAATCATTTCCTGGATTTTTGTCTCCTCTGAAAATGGATCGAAGATTTCTGTCTACCCAATAAACTTTGGAGCCATAAATTGCAACACCCATTGGATTAGGATAATTTCTGTACACATATTGCCTGTTATCCCCCTTATATGTCACTCGCTAGAAAAGGAATAATTTTTTAAACATTTTAGTTGTTCATTAGAAAAAATTGGATTTTCATTTCTTTATAAATATTACGTTTACAATACTCGTGTTAATCAAATTCCCATCACTAAAAGAAATATTTTATAATTGTAGATAAATTTATAAATGAAAAAAATTACTTCAAATACTATTAATCTATTAAGCAGTGTGAAAATTTTTAAAGCATTGTTTATTTTTAGATTGTAGATGAATATTAAAGTATTTTATTACAAATATTCTAGAAATCAATTGCTACAATTTGTTCACATTCAACTGCTTTTTAAAAATTCCAAATAAATTTGATGAAGAGCAAACATAATTATTCAATCCATAATTGCTGAATTATTTCAATCCAGATGGTCTAACTTTTATAATAAATTAATTTTTATAAGGGTTGGGGGAGAAGAAATTTACTGTATTATATGAGGATTCTACAAAACATTACAGATAATTTCCAAGAGTTAACTTTAAAAATTAGACACACATTTAAGAGTTTGTAATTGAAATTTGTAAAAATATTCATAACTGAAAAATATTTGGCAATTGCACAGAAATTGTACTGCCTTAAGACTACCAGTTTATTCAAGCAGTATCTTCACAAAGAAAAATAAAAATTATACCATCTTGAATATACAACAAAGTTACATCATAATTTTATACTGTACCTTAGAAAATTTTAAAAAAGGAATAAAACTTTAGCATATTTAATAAGAATTTATATTTATATCTGTGCCATATTTTTAGTAGAATAAACAAATTACTACCAGCAGCTTTCTTTTTATTTATAGATCAAACACAATTAATGAAAATTTTACCTTTACTAGCAATCAACCAACACAAGTTACTTACTTGTATAGCATCTTCTTTAGAGTCAACCCAGTATACATCATGAGTTTCAATATCTATTGTTAGATCTCTAGGGCTGCTGATTTGAGACACAACAATAGGAACACGATTAGTTCCATCTAAGAAAGCTTTTTCAATTTTGGGATATTGTCCATAATCAATCCAGTATAAGTATCGTTTGATTGGATTTACAGCAACTTCTCTGGGAGAATCTCTGGTAGTTTTTAAGAGAACCATACGTTTTGAACCATCAAGCCAAGATACTTCAATGAATGTTTCATGAGGGAATACATTGGTAAAATATAAATTACCTAAAGAAATAAATATTTTTAAAAAATATTTTAATAATTTGGTGCAAAATATATATATATATAATGATAAGCAGTTACATTAAGAAATAAAAAGCATAAATGAATACCAAAGAATTCTACAATTGCCTGGTGGCAGATATTCGAATTACTTGCAGAATTATAAGGATATATTAATGCAATTTTATAAGGAAACAATTCAGAGAAATTATGTATATATATTAACAATTTTATACTATCTACGGTATTTAAAACTATTTATGAAATCTCGTCTAAATCTCAAAGTATGAATAACATACCAGCAATCCAATCAACAGCTAATCCTCTAATACCATTGCTGCCTATTCCATCTGATATTATATGTTTGAGTTCTGTACCATCAGGTTTGATACGGTATATTCCATTTTTCTCTCCTTGATTGAATTCAACCCAGTAAATGAAATTTTGAGCATAATGTATATCCAAATGAAGTATATTATGACCTATGAAAAATAAAATACTTATAAAATCATTGTGCCTAACCAAATTCATTTTTCTTAAATAAAAAATTCCTTTATATCTCTAAGCTAATATTTCCCACACTCAAAAAACAAAATTGGACTCTTTCAAAGCAAATCAGTTTACATTTCAAAAATATAAATACTTACCAGAGCCAGAAATAGGGCTCATAGCTTCACTGTGATCTTCCAAACTGAATCCTCTAGCCTTTTCCAGTTCAGAAACAATAGCAAAAGATTGATATGCTTTACAACCTGTTTCTCCATCTGATTGATATCCAGTACCGCACATACATCGTCGCTTGTTATTGGCAAGAGGAATACAGAGCTGTTGGCAACCTCCATTATTTTTAATACATTGATGATTTTCTGGAGCTAAATAATAGGAAGAGATTAACAATTAGTGGGGTTTTCCCTTTTGAATTCTCAAAAAATAAAATCTAAAAGGAAGATTTCTTAAAAAATTTTTAAAAAGATCAAAGCAAATAAATTTCCACAATATTACAGAAGCATTAAAGTTATTAAATAATCTGTATAATGTGAGAAAAAAATTCTGAGAAACATTGATGAAAGCTATTAATATTAAATATTTGATTTGAAGATACATCAAACTGTTTCATATGTTAAACAAATTTTGTTGTATATATAGTCCTTTGTTCCCATATTCCATAAATATAATTTGAAATTATAATCTTGCATTTCTTTTCTCAAACAATTTGTTGAAACTGCAAAGTTATCTACAAAATGTCATTTGATATGAAAGAAGCGCACGGCCCTGTCAGGCTCTAATCTCTTAAAATTGCATATTGCATGACTGTAATAAATCCTACCATTGCCCAGTAGTAAAGAAAATATAAATTTTAAATAAACTAAAATAAAAATCAAATTTCTCAAAAAAGTTGTGAAAAGCAGGAAATTGAGAGAAATATCCAGTATTTGGCAAGGTTTTAACTTTGTTCATTATTTACAGAGCTAATTAAAAGTTTCTCAATATGATTTATTATGCCATTTAGAAAAACGTAATTTTCTTTATATAACTACAAAATTTAATAGAGAACTTTTAAGCTCAATAGCTGTATCTTAACAACATAGCCAAAATGTCTTTAGCTTGCCATTTATAAAAAATATAAACTAAGATATGATCGTTTAACATTTTTGTTAAAGATTTCCATTCAATTAATTCAATAAAAAAATTGACGAACATAAAGTGCTAGAAAAGTTAGTACTACTCAAATAAATTCTTATTGGTATACATTTCCACATTTCAATAAAAGAAATCTAGTCACAAAAATCATTACTTACAAGGTTTTTTACTATAAACTTTCATGGTAATCAGACCCAATGCATTACTTTCTAATGTGACAGGATTACTACCATCTGGTAAATCTACTCGTTGAACAACTTCAAATATAGGATCCAGGTAATAAAGTTTGTTGTTGTATACAGTAAGACCTTGAGGTTTTGAAATGGCAGTAGATACTATAGTTTTCTTGTCTTTTCCTTCAGTTGATATACTGTAAATCTATCACAATGAAATAAAATATCGGGTATTAGGCTATACAACTTAAAAATTTTATTAATTTCTATGAAGTTACTATCAATTTTGTACATAAATTGTAGTAAATGTAAATTGTTATAATACATATATAAACATACAAAAATCATATGACATTGTATAAATAAAATGATAACAAAAAATTATTTTAAATACCATAGCATCTGATCTTTGACTCCAATATAATCGCTTATTAAATAAATCAATTGTGAGAGATTCCACATAATTGACTCCATCCTTCAAGAGGATATGTGAATTGTTTCCATCCATCTGAACAGCTCCTATTTTGGCATTCACACCAAAGCCTCCTTCATCAAGCCAATAAAGCATTCTAAAAATATAAATTATTTAATTGATAGTAAACAATTATGAACACATTTTAAAAACTAGTTAAGTTTTTTAAAATAAGAAAATTTTAATAACGGAAAAGTTTAATATAAATCTTTGAAGATAAAACATTTTTATTTCCAATGCAGCAATATTTTTAGATATCTTGTAAAAATCAATTTTTCACTGTATGAGATTCTTTAAGAAATCTTTTAAAAGTAGATATCATTTATTTGTTGAAGCAAGTTGTCAAATTAATCCATCCAGACATTTTTTAATGAAAAATTAGTTTTAGTTTTGTAAAGAACTCCAAAATATATATAAGTGAAATTACATAAAAGACAAAATATACACACCCAGCTTCAGGATCCAAGGCCATAGCCTTTGGTCTGGCAACTCCATACTCTGTGCCATCATTACTCAAGATTACTCTTCTGAAGTCTTGTTCACCATCCACCTAACAAAAAAAGCATTTTTATAATTTTTAAGCACAACTATATTTTAGAATATTCTGAAAAATCCACACAAAGCAAAATATAATACAATTTATAGTTTATATGCATAATATTTACATTATATCAGTCAGCTACACAGGAAAGAATAAATAAAGTGTACTCTTAAAGTCTTAAAAAAATAATAAGCATGACAATTTTACTTACCTTAACAACTTCGAAATTAGAAGCTTTTCTATTTCCAACAAAAAGATTACGTCCAATCCAATCAAACGCCAAAATGTATGGAGCTCCAACAAAAGCATCCGCCAAAAATTTCGTTTGATTTCCACCAGATAAGGATACTTTGTAAATTGTTCCCTAAAAACAGTTTAAACCATAATATAAGTATTTGTTAAAGGTAATTTTAAGTACTTTTATGACAAGATTTAGGAGATATTCATTATTTTCAAGATTAAAATGCTAGAAATATTTCATTATTATAAGAATGTAGTTGATTGTATTGCTTAATTTTAAAAGATGCATGAAATCATTATTGGAAATATTTGGGGAGTAAATCATGATCGATATAATTAATTAAAAGCACCATAATAAAAATAATAGGTTATGATACATTAATATAATTTGCTTCCTTTAAAAATAAAATAATAATTTGAGATTTTTATCTTTGATAATTTTATTTATCAATATCTAGTTTTAATCAGTAAGATATACAAAAGTACATATAAGATTTTAATTTAATAATGCAGTTTTTTTTTGATATTTAAAAAATAAGAGTTTACTACAGAAGGGCTTTGTAACTGGCAACAGTTTTAGGAAAATAATATACATATTAGGCTAAAAAGCCAATACATGTTAAATGTTGATCTCAAGATACAAGAGTTATACTTTGATTAAGTTAACAAATACATTTTCTGTTTTCATCAAACTTTTGAGTATGAAATAAAAATATAGTAAGATTTTATCAATACTACCATTGCAATACCATGAGTCTACAGTTTTTGAAATTTAATCTCAGCATCAATAAAATTTATTACAGGTAATTTGTCACAGCATTCATGACATTTTGCTATAATATCTTGGAATATTTTTGCAGTTTCAACATTTGAGACAGTCTCAAATGGTTTTGATTTAGAAGTAAGCACATGAAATGGAACATCTATAGGAGAATTTAAACTGTGTGATACATGTCGCACATTGCCAATGGTTCCCTCTTTTATAATAAACATTAGTATTTCTTAAAATCTTGAACAATGAGATAGTTAGCTTCACAACTCACAGAATATGATTAGTAAATTTAGTTCTAATTACTACACTATTATGAGGGATAACAAAAGCTACATATATTTAATTGAGATTTGTAAGAACTAGGAACAATGCAGTTAATAATCGGCAATGTTTAATCATATTTAAAAGTAATTACTTGCATAATATACATTCCAAATGTGTTGTAATGAAACTAGAAATTCAAAAAGCAAATTTAATTTTATGTGAACAAATAAAACAAACTTACATTTTCTTTATCTTCTTCCTCCAGTTGTATATAATAAATAAATCCATCTTTCTTATCATAATCAAAATCATAACCATTTTCTATTCCAATAACAGGAGTAAAATAACTTGTAGTCTTCTCATTGGGGTTCAAACCCATGGCAATTAACTGTGTTGATCTCATGACCATTAAATAAGGAATATCCACTAAAAAGTTAAAGATATTATAGAACAAGTACATACTGTTTTCTGCAATTTATATAATTAAGCAAGATTCTTTCCTATTCAAAAGAACAAATTCTCTTTACCAATTTAATAACCATTTATATTTACATTGATGCATATTAGAATAAATTATGTAAAATTTTAAAAGCATTTTATTAAATTTTATCTAAGAATTGCAGTCATTACAGCTTATACTTTTGATCAAACGCATGCCAATCTTGAAATTCATTAACACAAATATAAGTTTATCTTCCTGCTAAATCAGATAAAAATCTATCTAGTGCTATAATATTTTAAAAAATTATTAACCCCATTTTATGAAATATTTAGTTATTAACATTATTGATAAATACAATATTACAAAGAAAACTAAGCTCAAACATTAAATTAATATGAAATGCAATTTTACTTTTTACATACAAAAAGCAAATAAAAATATTTTTAATAGACTTAATAAATTGATAAATATTTAACACGAGATTTGACAAGATCCCTAAAAGTTTCAATTGAAAATTCTATTATAGACAAGAATCAGCTATATGTTAAAACTTAGTATATTCACCTGGTATGCAGTTGCCCTCCGCTGTTTTAGTGTCTCTAGCAAATCCTGGAGGGCATTTACATGTATACCCAGAAGAATGTGAAGGAGACAAAAGGCACAGATGACTGCAAGTAGCATTAGCACATGGATTTACAGCTAAAATATAATTCATTAAAGAAAAGATTACTTAAAAATATAAAAACAATGCAAAAACAATAGTATTTTCAAAGTTAATTTCCTTTTAAAATGTAATCCCCCCCCCCCAAATACATAATTTTTACTAATTTTTTTTTAAATTTAGCTTTCAATTTAAATAACTTTACAAAATAAATTGCTTTGGACAAATTTCTGTGAAAAAATTAAATATAAATTTAGTTTAAATGCAAATTAATGAATAAATCAACTTTCCCTTAACATTTCATTAAAAATATTTATTAAATTAGAAACAAAATGAATAGAAAATTTTAAGAAATAAAAAAATTTTAAAATCAGTGCATTAAATCAATTAAGAGTAATTAAGTTTTTGAATAAATTAACATGATAAAGATACAAACAGTCATAAATTCGTTTTAGTACTCACAAAGTGGTTGAAGAATAGGATGACTAACATGAATGCCAAGTGGCTGACTGACTAGATGAGACACAACAGTTTGATTGATTCCTTTGAATTTATGGCACGATAGAACTCTATTCAACTGCCTGTCTGTCCAATATAATACGTCTTCAAAAACGGTAAGAGAATGAGGATGAAGTAAGTACTAAAAGAAAAACAAACATTTACATTAACCTACATCCTTTCCTTTATAACAAATTTATTACAAATTGAAAAGTGAAACAAAAAAATGCTCACATGATTTTTAGCTAAAACTTGATGACGACCAGATCCATCATAATTGCAAAAGTCTATATAGTCCAATTTGCTATCAGCAAAGTAAACACGCTTGTTAGGTATATCTATTGTAAGTCCATTTGGCCAAAATATCTTTGTATGAACTATAACACGTCTTAGAGTACCATCCATACCACAGCTCTCTATTCTTGGATTCTCACCCCAATCAGTCCAAAACATGATGCGAGCTCTAAGTAAGACAAAATGAGATTTAAATTATATTTCCTTACGTAAGGTTACAACACAAATTGGTTTAAAATAGATTATTCACATGAGCTTTCATTAGATTAAATAACATTAAATTTATTAAAATTCTTTAAAATTTAATCTTACTAAGTTTCAAAAACTTATTTCAGATAACTATATACATAATTGCATTTAAGCATACAGGACATAATATATTTGATGAAATACTATCTGGGAAGTTAATATACAGACTACTTGATATTATCAATATTAGAAAAGAAACATTAAATATTATAACAGATAAATAAAAAGCTTTATGAAAAGTTAATAGAAACAAATAAAAAATTCAGGTTCTTTACAACATTTCTTATCAATTATAATGAGCTTTTTGAATAGAGAATAAAAAATTAATATGTTAATCTACATTTTAATTTAATTTGAGAATGTATGATTAATGAAACACAGTGAAACATCCATGAATCATAATGAATACATCCATTTTTAAAAAATAGATTTAGTAACAAGTTTTAAAAATTCTAGTAGTAGTGCCAATTTTATAATTTCATAACTATAAAATAACTTTCTCTGATCACTTAACACTGATTAAAAACACATGTGTCTTTAATACCGATTTTAACTAATTTTACTGGTTTAAACAAAAATAACAAGCTTAATTACCCTTCACTTGGATCAAGTGATAGACCCCTGGGTTGGCTGATATTTTCATTTAATAAAACCATGTGATGTTCACCATTTAAAGTAGAAACATCAACAGTTTTGAGCCTAGAATCAACCCAGTATAAATTTTTGCCAATCCAATCTACAGCAAGGCCTTCAACTAAATCTAGTCCACTTCCAACAATCTTTATTTGAAAAGAAAAATTCAGAATTAACAAAAATTTAGAAATTTAAACAAAAAGTACAAGTAAAGCAATTTTTATAACATATCAATAAATCACATTCTACTAAACTAAACTCTGAGGTGTAACAGCCCATGAGGGCCAAGGCCTACTGTGTACCTTTCAGTTTTCATGACCTTGGTCACTGAAGTGCACAAACAGATGTTCCGGTCGATTGGTCAGTCTGAGTGACCCCCCCAGTGTTTAGTCCTCAAGCAAGCTTGGTACTCCTTTAGTAACCTACTGAAGGGATGAAAGGGTGAGTCGACCTTGCTCACCCCCAAGGTTTCAACCCTGGACCTGTGGTGTGGAAGCATGATTTGATACCACTCGGCCAATGGGCTTCATAAATCACATACACTAACGATTAAATACCAAAATCTGTTAGGGTATTTAACTTTGATTTGTTTTATGTGCAACAAATATACTAAATGCACACATTAAATAAACTACTGTAAAATCCGGTGTATAATGCTCATCTATACTTTCAAGCTGCATTTTTTAATTTTTAGGGATATTTGCCTATAACGCACACACCCTTTTTTACGAAGGAACCTGATATGAACGTATGCAATGCTCTTATGTTTTTCAAATCATTTATTTGAGGTATTAAACAAGGCCTTTGAAAAATAGTATACTTCTACAACTATAACTTAAGTTCATTAGGTATGACATTTCTCTTAAATAAACAATATTTCGATATCTATAGTAATCGATATAATATTTTTAGGCTCATTCTTTTTTTTTTTAAAGCTCTTATTTTTATATCCAACTTGTAACGTGCACCTGTAAATTTAGATCTCATTTTTATACTCCGGATTTTACGGTAATACTGAAAATAATCTTCAGCATGATTTAATTATTTTGAAAGTTATATATTTTTATTCTAAATCTTTTACATTTAGAAGTTTTTTACATGTTATTCAAAAGAAATTTTACAATACAGATACTTATATTTAGAAAACTGAGTATAAAATTTCTTTTAATTATAAAAATTTTGTAAAAAACATTTGTTTGACATTTACACATTTTTCATACTTCAATAATTTTACTCATTGAGACATTAAATCTACAAAAATAAAAGGTAAATTAAACATGAAATGAAAATCATGTTTATATTCTTAATATTACTTACAATTTCTGGCTCTCCACCTTTGGTTAATCTGAATATTTTTTTGAGAACCATGTCTGACCAATAAATGGTACCTGTTGCCATTTCAGAAACTGTTGCTACAACATTTTCAACTCTAACTGGAACTCTTTCCAAGGTGGTTGTGTTCAAATTGGCTACCAATATAGACCGACGATTGGATATGACCAAATATGCACTTGTCCAATCTATAAAAAGTATACACAATATGAAAATATAATAGTTGTAATTTTGACTACGTAATTTTAAAATTTAATTAGACAAAATACTGTAACGTATTTCAAACTTCATAAAATAAAGCACTGAAAAATAAGCTGTATAAATTGATTTTTTTTTTTAAATTAAGATATTTAAAAAAATGGACTTTAATAAAGTTAAAATGTAATTGCATAAATTTTATATGCGTTAAAAGTTTGCTTAACATTTTAATCCTAAAACCCATAAAAATAATTCAGAAATTTATTGAATTTTTATTTATTTAACAAATAAAAAAATTGAATAAAACATACTTAAGGCTTTGCATGTATGGCGATCACTGGTTAATGTATATCCTTCTTGACATTGACATTTGAAAGAACCTTTAGTATTAATACATTGCTGACTACAAGCTCCAGGTGTCGCACACTCGTCAAAATCTATTAAGCACATATTCATCACAAATTACATAACATTCAAGTAAGATATACAAAATTTTCTAAATTCATATTGACATAAATATTCACAATATTCTTTTAATTATTAACAGTATAGATTAACTAAAAATTGTACAGCATGCTATTTTACAAGGGAAAGAATTGAATCACATGGAAGACAAAGTATTTTATCTACAAAACATTTAAATTAAACATAAATACTGAAGTTTAAAAAATAACTGCAATCATGCTTTGATTACTAGAAATATAAACAATGTACAAGTTTTTTGTAAACATACTTAGAAGGTACTATATAAATCTTTACAAAACTAAACTAAACACAATGTCACAACAGCCCATGAGGACCAAGGCTTTCTGTGCCTATCTCGGTTTTTGTGACCTTAGGCGCTGATGTGTCACGTTGACATGAAAACCCAGTGTTTCGCTCCCAAACAAGCTTGGTACTCATTCATCAACCTGCTGAAAGGATGAAAGGCTGCAATGACCTTGCCCAGTCCAGGTTTGAACACCGAACCTGTGGCATAGAAGAGCGAAACGCTACCACTCAGCCACTGAGCTTCATTACTGTAGTTGAAAAGTTAAATGTGAAACTAATTCACAAAATGACAATTCAACATTGATATTCACAGTTTTGGAAACCAAGAAAACTATAAGAGAATTTTCTTGGGGCAAGGACTGACTTTTTTCATATAATTATAAATTATATAAATATTTATATATATTAGGGTATCCATATTTCTTGAATTAAACAATTAGCCTACAAACCAGATTTTAAAAGTAGTAAAATATAAGATTTATGCATCAAATAATTACTGGTAAACTATCAGTAGAAAAGTGAAAATTTACTATAAAATTCTTAAAATGAAAATATTTAAAGAAAGAAGAAAAAAAAAAGTAATTTTACCTATCATAAAACTTCTAAAATATCAAAGAATCTTACCAATACAGGTCTTGGTATCATTTAAGACCTTGCCATGAGGACAATTACAAATAGGACCAGATGGAGTTTGTGAACAGTCATGAGTACAGCCCATATTTTTTGTAGAACAAGTTTCCAGTGCTAAAAAAATCAATCAAAAAGTATCCAAGTTTAAAAATTATTTAATTTTGATCACTTTATCATTAATCAAAATTTTATGTCTTACTATACAATCAATTCATATTCATCATATTTTAAATTAAATTAAATGTTATCATTACTTACTACAACCAGGTCCTTCATCTGTGCTTCCAGGGCAGTCTGACTTTTCATCACATACTTTGGTCAAGGGAATGCATCGGCCAGTGACATCTGGACAGGGCCACTCAGTGCTTTGACATCCTTCCAAAGCTGGTCCTATGGATGAAAGATAAACATAAGTGTGTGTGCTCCATATATTAAAAATACATTTCTATTCAAATATTCACACATTTTTCCTTACCACAAGCATGTCTATGATCTTCATCAGAACCATCTCCACAATCATCAGCACCATCACAAATCCATGATTTAAAAACACAGCGAGTATTATTGCACTTGAAATGATTTGGTGGACATTCTATTTCACCTGCAAAAAAAAAAAATAATCAACATTTTAACTACACATTTAGATGCATTAAAATACCAATATCACAGAGAGAAATTTATATGAATTTATTATTTTAATATAAAACAATATCCCAATAATTGGTTACACCTTCCACAAAGTTGATGAATTTAAATACCTAAGCACAATAATTAATAAAAATAAACTAAGAGCAGAAGTTGATAATAGAATCAAAATGGGTAGTAAATGCTTCTACGGCAATTTAACCAGTGTAAAACTAAATAAAAAAAACACTAATATTACCTGTCTTGCTTTATGCAAGTGCAAGCATGGACCTTAAAGATATCACCTGCTCACTGGACATGATTAAAAGAAAAATTCTCAGAGCTATCTTTGGCACAGTACAAGGAGGACAGTCAAAACTATACATAACTTTCAACTGTAGAGACTATTACTAACCACAAATAACAAGTCATTCATAGAAATAGATTAAGATGGCTTAGCCCTATTTGGAGAAGCTTGGAAGATAATCCCATTAAGTTCTTGACAATTAAAGGACCTGAGCTGAATTTTGACCACAAACCAGATGGTTAGATGATATATATAGAAAGTCTTAAATACTGTGAAAATTAAAAATTGGAGGGGAGTCCCTACAAATAGAGGATGTTGGCTGCCTCAACCATGCACTCCTTTCCAAGGCTTGTAAGGGGATGTTGTGCTTTTGAAGAATATCTTAATTACTGTTTAAAATTACCTAGAGAGCGATAATAGACTATGAATTTTAATTTATAATTATTTTCTCTATTAATCTTTCCTCTTAATTTATAATAGTTTTATTTATACATTTCAGAAAACATTACTGGAATTTGAAATAGTTTTTTTTAAAAAAATGCCTTTCTATTTAAGTTACAAAGAAGAATTTTCCCTAAATTGTAACAAAAAAAAATGTATACAAAATATGGAGAAGAGATAAAAAACAGATCTTTTTTTTTTTTGCAATAACATGAATTAAAAATTTTAATAAGCAAATCTGAATCAGTGCAAAAATTTTTTACAGTTTTGTTTTATTACACATTAAAAACACTTAACAATAATGTACACTGTTTCAATTATATATAAAATTAAATACTAACCACAAGAACTGGGTTCATCACTACCATCCTCACAATCAGCATTACCATCACAATACCAAGATTTAGGAATGCAAATACGAGATGTTCGACACTGGAAAGTTTTATCAGAATCACACTGATCTGGAGCTCTGGATGCTTAAATAGTAAAAGCATCAGTTAAAATTAATGTTTATCTAAATTTGATATAAAACATGAGGATAAAACTAATTTATTAACTTAGTTTTTTTAAAAAATGAAACATCTGGATAAACTTTGGTACATTAAACACTTTTCTTTACAGATTATACATTCAGTTTTGAATGATCAGTTAATCCCCAATATTTTAACAATATAAAAATGAAAAATAGCATACATTTATTATTAAACTTACGGCAATTTAATTCGTCAGAACCATCTTGACAATCTGATACTCCATCACAATGATAACTTTCATGTATACATTGTTTTTGATTGGCACATTGGAATTGTGCAGATGTGCATGATATTGGTGGGCAGCTTTGTTCATCAGCTTGATCGAAACAATCATTATCACCATCACATACCCAACTTTGAGGTATACAATGGCCAGATCCAGGGCAAGTAAACTGGTAATATGCACATGTTTTTTCAGCTATAAGTAAGGAAAAATATTTTATTATACTTTCTTCAAATTATTTTGTTCAGACCTGAAACTAACAATATATACAGAGAGGAAAATTAAAGATATTAAAAAACACAAATTTCAAAGCTTAGACAAAATGCTAATTTAACAGAAACAAAGGAAAATTACATAACTAAAATTAATCCAAGATCCTGTTCTTGTATATCATGGAATATGGTAAATTTTTAATATTTTAAATACATTAAAAATTAAAGATTTGGGGATAATCATTGTTTACATTATATAACAAAAGATAGTTATATGATGAAAATAATTTTAGAAATATAAATGATTTTGTAGTAAATTTATGCAGCATTATGTTTTTTCTTATTTCATAAAAGCTGTTGCTTTTTTTTTGTACCGGATAAGGAACACAAATTAAGAGTTTAAAAAATAATTTTTATCTTATTTTGAAATTAAAAGTTAACAAGCAAAATAAATTAGTTTAAATAATCAATAGTTAAATTATAAATTAAATTAAACTATTTGATGCATTCCTTTCCTCAGCAATTTTCACTTTAGCTAAAGAAATACATTAAAAGAATCAAAAACATGCATACAAAAAACATGCATACAAATAACTTACTACAAAAGTCTCCTTCATCTGAGCCATCACCACAATCATTTTCTGAATCACATTTCCATGACTTTGGAATACATCTTCCGTTTTCACATGGAAATTCTGTAGCTTCACAGGTAACATTAACTACAAAAATATAACAAAATATTGTTTAAGTACATAAGTTACATAAAAAAATCAAAATATAAAAAAAATCTACATATGTTATCGGTAACTTTCAATAAAAAATTCCATCAAAACAATACTTACCGCATCCCATTTCATCGGAATAATCCCCACAGTCATTATCAGAATCACACCTAAAAGATTGAGGAATGCAACGGCCACCAGTACATGCAAATTCACGAGGGCCACAGGTACTTTCTATAGGGAATAAAATCAATGTCCATATCTGTCTTCATGCATTAAAACAATTTATACTCATCATCAAAAGAAAAATCAAACAGATACAGCACAAACGTTTTAAATTAAGTGGAGCTCCACAATATTTAAAATATTTATAACGGAATTTTTAAAGTCGCCTTACTAGAACAGTTTTGCATTTCATCAGAATTATCCAGGCAATCATCATCCCCATCACAAACCCACGTTTTAGGAATACAACGCTGATTGTCACAAGTGAAATCCCATGAGTTAGGACAAGCCTGAACAGGAGGTTCTGCATCAGGATCTGGCTGACAGGACCGGTTATCACTAGCCAATCTCTCACCGTAAGGACATCCACATCTAGCTTTGAGGCCAGGTCCATTGCTATTGTTGGTTGGAATTGGGAAGCAAAACTTTTGACAGTTGCCATTGTTATTCCAGCAAGGATGGCGATCTGTTAAAAACAGAAGTCTTTTTGTAAAGAATTTAAAAATTTCAAGGTAAATAATGCAAGAGAATTTAATAAAATTTTGTACATACTATCAATTTTTTGATTTTCATGACTGAAAACTTTGATACCATACAATCGACTTCCTTCTTCAACACTGGCAACTATTTCTTCACCAGCACCACTTTCCTTATCCATTCGCAAGATAGCATCTAGTCTCCAATCAGTTACATAGAGATAGTCTTGAAGAGAAAAAGTTTTTATTACACATTTAAAATGTATTGCATATAATTAGAAAGTGCATTTAAAATACTTCTACATATCACAATTAGGAAATTTTTTAGTAACACTTCAGTTTTGAAATAATATTCAATTTTACTATCCAATTATTTTTAAAAGCTAAGTTGTATAGATCTGTGTAAAAGTTAAACTAAATACTGGAAATAAATAGCTTTGTTTTGATAAAGAAAATAAATATGTGAAATATTCAAATTTAAATTATTTAATATAAAAATATTTTGTGCATATTTGTAAATATTGGTAATATCTATCTGTAATTTAAAAAGGTTTTCTCCCAGCAAAATTAGCCAAATTAACATCTTCTATTGGAAGTTACTGTAGAGAGAAAAGTATATTAAATGGATCACTACAATTAATATTTAAATATGTCAACACCTAACATTTAAATTAACTCACCATGATGAATAACCAAAGAGAAGGGATGTTTAATTCGAGGAGAGCTTATAGTTTGCACATCATTTCCATCTAGATCTGCATGCTGAATATGATCTAAAAGAGCATCACACCAATATAATCTATCTTTTTGATAATCTATAGCCAGGCCATTAGGCCATCCAAGAAGAACACCTCTGAACACCATTAAATGAGATCCATCAAGGTAGGCTCTGCTGATGTTAGCTGGTCGATCCCATTCAGAGTAAAATACATACCTATATAATAACAGCATATTTTATATAAAAAATATAATTCATATGTAGAATACATAAAACTTCTCCCATATAGAATTTTATATAACCCTATCGAAGAAATGAAACTTAGATTGCCTAAAAATTGAAATCAAAATTCTAAATTACCTTCAAATTTTAAAATATTTAGTTTTTTTATTGAATGATAGTAAAATAAAGACATTGATTTTATTTACTCCACTATAAGCAAAACAATATTCTAAAATGTACACATGGAACAAAGGATAACTAAAGCACTTTTAAATAGCTCTTACCCTTTATTAGGATGTACTACAATCGCTCGAGGTCTTTTTAAATTCCTCAATAAAGTCCTTCGATACTGAAAGCTTATAGTATTTATCACATTTAAGGTTCCTTTTCGACTATCAATATAGTACAAATTATTTGACACCCAATCTAGAGCCAAGCCTTCAACTCCTTCATTCTGAGATGCTAAAACATTAGTCTGACCTGCACATAAATAAACAAAAGATTATCATACATATATTTATTTTATTAATAAAAGATGAACTTCACTTAACACAAGTATTTATTCTCTTTACACATGAATACAAACTAAATTGAAGTTTCAGCAAGATAAATGTATTTCCTAAAATTTAAATTCTCTTGCACATTAACTTCACAATAAAATGATTTAGTCTTAAAATATGGCAACTAAACATTCTTTTAATCTAATTATCCGAAGTTTCATCTATATTATAAAAACGAGAGATTTTACTGTTAGTAATCTCACTAAAGTTATTCTCAAACTGTTAAATACTTTAAAAAGAATGTTTATAAAAATGTGAAAATTATATATAAATATCAATTTACCAGTCCCATCTACTTTAATGCGATAAATGACATCCAAAATGACATCAGAGTAGTATATATAGCCTTGCTGAGCATCAAAATCAAGACCAACAAATCTGGCGCTTTTACTGACTATAGGAATCATGGCATCAGAAGAAAATCCACTAGAAACAGGATTTAACACAACTCCTCGTACAAACTTTTGCTGAGCATACAGTAGAAATTCTTCAACCTCTGAAACATATTAGAGAAGAATCTAAATAAATTAAGAAGAACAAAAAATTCTGCAGTATTTTATTTTTCAATTTAAATGATTCATTTGTTTCATGCTAAATTTTAAAATTCATTTCAGCTCATTACTATCATTATAATAGTCATAACAAAAAATGCATTTATATAGCATTTATCTCAATAAATATATTATAATAATAACTCTATAAAAGTTAACAATACTAATTTCTATTAATGTACTAAAATAATTAAAAATTAACATTGTCTTTTAAAAAAATGTTGAACTTGTCTTCTGTTTTAAATGTAAGCTATTAAGAGAAGTTCATATTATTTTAAAAAATATGTTTCTGTATCCAAAACTGATTGCATTTTTTTTAATTTTAAAAACCTTATTTAAGTTAAAAGAAAAAGAATAAAACATACTTTTACAAGTTTTTTCATTTTGGGCTATCTCATATCCAATATTGCACACACATCGATAACCAAGACTAAAACTATCTGCAGACCGAGTTAAAAGGCACATATGTTGACATCCACCATTGCTGAAATAACACGGATTCACAACTGCAAGCAAAAAAAAAGATCAAGACAAAAGAATTTTTTAAAAAAAGATCTATGAATTCAGAAATTGTACTTGAAAATAAAGCTTTTGATAACACAATTATATGCAAATTATAATTATTTGTTAATAATGATGCATAGGTGCTCTAACTGTTTTAATTTGTAATCATACAATCTAAATAAAATTTCAGAGAGATCATTTAAATAATTAATGTTTAGACAATTAGCTTTATATAGAAAATTTCCAACTTAAAATTAAAACAAGTTTGGGTTGTTAGACTTATCTTCAGAGACACTAAACACTAATTAAACTAGAATTCAGATAACTTATTTCAAATTTAAATTGTATCATTCATGAATTTCAAACACTGTAACAATGGATTCAGAGGAATACTTCAAAATAATGACTAGTTCTTAATGCACACATTTGTTAAGATTGTACAATAACAGTAAAATAGTTAATCAAGTAAATCATATTGCAAAACATTGAAGTGTCAACAGTCATGGGATAGCCTCCAATATTAAGAGACCTTTCTTTGTCTGTAACTATACAAGATCAACAAGTCTGAGGAGGAAATATTCAGTCATGCTGTCTCTACAGCTGTTTATAATTGTGAAAATGTTACCAGATCAGTATTTAGTGTATGAATAGACCATTTGAACATGAACCATATATTGCCAATAGAATTAATGTCAGGTGATTTACTGGAACTGTCCAAGCTGTCCCTCGAACCAATTACATATGATTTTGGCCCAGGGATATGACATACTGTCAACCTGGAAAACTATCAATGTCTGGGGACATAAAGTTCATGAAGGACCACAAATGTTCTCTAAGTAGATAAATATCACCATTTCTTGTCAATAATTTGTTTAGCTTAACGTTGCTGGTCTGGGTCATCAAATAAATTCAGTCAACCATGGCATAATTCATAGTGAGATGTAATAAATGAAACTATCCTCTAAGTACTCTTGACACTATGGATATAGGATATTAATTTAACAGATTTCCAAAAAAAAAAAAAATCTATGCATTCTACCTCCAACTATCATCACATTCAGTCTGCCAATTCCCCCAACATGTGGTCATAATCACATTGGAAAGCTTTTCATATGAATCATGTGGAGTTTTACACATTTCTTGTGCAATACTGCAGCAATCTGGATTGCTATCTCATAACTTTTGGCACTTCTGTGTATAACAGTAAAATTAAAATAAAAACTAAAAAATTTTATTTACCAACTGGTTGTCGTAAATAATGGTATGTTTTTATAGCTCTTGGTTCTTTCAGTAATGAGCGATCTCTATAAATTGTCAAGACAGTCTGCGAATTGTTGTACAAATCAGTTTTCAGAACACCTTGTCGAGTACTATCAGTCCAATAAATATTATTTTCAAACATGGTAAGTTTATTTGGTGATGGAACTCTAGTGCTGCCACGAATGATTGAGGTTCTAAAATAATAAAAATCGAAATATAAAAAATTTCTTTACAAAATTTAGTTCCAATAAATAAATTTAATTAAAAAAACTAAAATTTAAAAATCAATGTAAGCATAACAAGCTATAATTTCTTTTAAATTTAATTATCAAAAAATTACAGCTTAAGTATAGTATAGTATAAGGAGTTAAAAAAATAATGATATTTACCTTCCACTTCCATCATAATTGCATGCAACTATTTGATCAAGCTGAGAATCACACCAAAACAATCTCTTTGCTACATAATCAAGAGTTAGACCTGATGCCTTATAAATAAAAGTATTTACAATTGTTACCCTGATTGTACCATCCATATTAGCACGATCAATATTATCAGTGTCACTGAAAAACATCAATCTAAAGGAAGAAAAAGAGCAATAATTAACACTTAGTTAATAAAAATTCAATGAAATCAGAAATTAGGATTTCCGATTTTTTACAAATAAAAGATGTTAAAAATTTAAACTGTTCTAAATTAAAAGTTACTATTAAAAAAAAATCTAAAATTATAAAATAATCCAAAAACTTGTACTTTTATACAAACATTTAAATATTAATATTCAATTGCAACTCATTTTTGTTTTCTTTATAATATTATAAATAATGATTTTATTTAATTTTTTAAAGGATTTCAACATACCCTAGGTGTGGGTCCAATGCAATGTCTAAAGGAGATGAAAGATTTCGACTAATGAGTATTGTATGCTGACTACCATCCAATTCCATAACATCGATTTTTTGCCCAATTGCATCACAGACATAGATTTTGTTTCCAATCCAATCAATAGCAAAAGCTGTTGGACTCCAAGGAAAAGACACATTGAAATCAGAAATATGCTCAGAATCTCTCCAGTTGTCAAGTTTTATAGAATAAATCTAAAAAAAGGTTATTCAATGTTAAATGCAAGAAAATAAAAGATTCTAATACAAACAAACTTATATTACAAAATTCCTACATTTAGTTAATGTTTTACCTGCAAATGAAAACAAATTTAACCATATTCCCTATTAGTCAATTTTTGAAAATGATAAAATGTAGAAAGATGCAGGATTGACATTTCAAGCAAATTCTTAATAAAGAATAAATATTTTAAATTTTATAAGACAAAGCACAATATATTAATGCTTTTAAAATAATGTACAGAAAATTTAACAGTAAAGATATTTTATAGAAGTATTCATAATAAACTCTTTTCAGTACGGCAACCTTATTTACATAAAAACTCATACACACTATGGAAAATTAAAAGCATACATAGAGCAACATACAAGGGGGCAATGATTTTACAACAAAGATGCATATATAAAAAGTACAGTCGAATTAACTTTATATTTATACAGAAAATTAGACAAAAAAGCTAACAATCAGAAAACAAGGATGTAAAGATTACGACCAAAGCCATCACAATCTAGTATATAAATGCTTTAAAATTTCAGAGACTTCTTTATTGAAAAAAAAATGAAAGCTTTATATAGATAGAATATATCAACAAGCATCTTGTCAACTTTTAAAAGTAAAGAAGCAGCACCCTTTTCTAATACAAAAGTATTAAATGACACAAACCTATAACTAAGCTATTTTTCCCTTTAAATTGGTATTAACATTTATTCTCCAGCATTGCAGAACTATCTGCTACTAAAATGCTGTAGCAAAGTTAAATGCTCAAAAGGTATCCTACACTTTTTAAATTCCTCCAATGAAATAATCCACAAGCAAATTTGAAATTGCAAAAAGGCCACTTAAAATCAGACATTTTGTAGGATTAAAATATAAGTGACTACAATGGAATATAATTAGTAAATTGCATGATTACTGCCATCAGATGCTGTAGTAAAAGGACCTTGTTTCATCCATTTAATTATATGCTCTTTCTGACTAGAAGTTAGCTTACTAATCACAGCAGATGTTTTAGTCACTGCACACACATACAGTTTCGTAATGTACATTTAAGACTTCTGAAACATTTTCTAAAAAAGGAAGACTGGTATGTGATCATTTACAGTCAAATGGAACATTATGTTCTATAGTAAAAGATATTAACAATACTTCATCACTGAATTACATTTGATTGGACATCGTCCTCAAAGAAACAATCTAATTTTGAACAACTGTAACTGGATTTCTCATTTGCAACCAGCGTTTCAGTTTTCAAACAATGGACAGCAATATATTGGACACCATAACAAATGTGTATGTCAATATGCCATACATCATGGAATGCATACTATTTTGGGATGAGTTAATACAATCTAATTCCTCTTAATGACATTCTTTACATGTGTGGGCAGATACTATTTTGCTTTTGTTAGATATCATAGTAACAATCAAGGAAACCAATCCTTCGACAATATGAAGCATAGGAAATACAAACATATGCAAAGAACAAAACGAGTTCAGTTCCGGAAAGTTGTTACAAAAAGAAAGAAAAAATGTTTCGCTTAATAAAATCACATGTACAAATGAGTTTGGAACCAATAGCATAGAACATGAAGGAAAAAGGACAAATTTCACAAATTTAAACTTAATAGTGACAAGTTCTACCAATTGTGTACTTATTTTTCAGTTGAGAACATAAAACAAATAAGAGCTGTAAGGGAGAAAATTGTTGGCTAATGACTGAAATTTTATGAAAATGCATAAAAATTATCTATGAGTAAAAGTGTAATGTTAAGCTGAAAAGCATAAATTTTGTATACAAAGCATTAAAGTAGGTACAAGTACAATATTTAATTCTAATTTAATAGATTTTACTTGATGTTACTCATTAAAAATGGTAAATTTAAATTCACTTCTGAGAAAATATAGGAATATTTTAATTGTTTAAGTGAAAACAATGTACTATCATAAATGATCACAAACATTAGTTTTGTACTATTGTATATATTACACAAAGGGATTAAATGTGTTAGACATTGATAAATTAGGAATGATGATTTTTTAAATTCCTTGTGTTACCGGAATAACTAAAGTTCTATTTTTAACAAATTTTGAAATAAATTTATAAAATTTTTTTAATATTCATACTTTTCTTGTTACAGTGTCTGACCAAAATAACAAATTTTTCTGGTAGTGAAAATCCAGTCCACTTGCAGCTGTAGTATTAGTAACTAATTCTAATAAAGATCCTTCTGAATTCACTTTATAAATGGCACTGTGGTGAGCAAAAATAAGTCTCATTGCAGAACCTACAAAAAACAAAATATAATTAAAATCTAGATATACATAAATTGCAAAATAAATTCAAGGAGAAATTTAGAATTTTCAAAATTTAAAATGACAAAATATTTATTTTCATGTACTTTTTTTTTTATTTAAGCTGCATTGTACATTTTCAATAAATTGACACATTTGTCCGATTTCCTTTGTTTAATATTTAAAAACTTATCTAAATCATTTTTAAAAATTTAAGTTAACAATAAGTTAGCAAAACTGCCATTTTGGGAGAAAAAAAATCAAACCAAAATAGGTTCGCCTCCTAGAGTATGGAAAAGTATTTCTGCTGTTTATTACTCATCAATTTGGTCTCAATTTTTCAACATTACAATGATCACAAGTTATAAAAATGATATCAAAAAGTTTTAAACTTACTGTTGCGAGCTCTGCAATGCTTTGGGGGTATAAAAGTATAGTCAGCAACACAAGAACAAATATAACTTCCTACAGTATTGAAACAAACTTGTTCACAGAATCCCCACTCTAGACATTCATTTAGATCTAAAAGGAAAAAAAAAATTACAATTATAATTACACAAAATACATATTTGATATAATTATAATTTTAACATAAGAGAAAAAAGTTGCAAGGCAAAGATTTAAACAATTACATCGATTCCTAAAATAAAAAATTTGTTCATTAAAAATACATAAAATGGAAGTTATTTTCATCAGTGAAGGTTTATTTTAATATTGACAATGTTACATACCAATACATTTTTGACTATTTGTTGGATCTACTTGCATTCCAGTACCACAATAACATTCTCCACCTTCCAAAGATGCTCGACAACCATGTTCACACCTCAAAGATCCACATAACTGTGATGCTAATAAAGTAAAACATATGCTTAAGGAACAAATTACAACATTTTCCCCAAAAGAGTAAAACAAATACCATTTTCATGTAAATAATTATGCACACATTAATCATGACAGAAAGCTGTGTTAAATGTAATTATATTAAACAAATCCTTAATAATCAGCATATTCAACAAATAAACAAATTCTTGAGTGTCAGTACATCATAAATAATTCATGAATAAACTTATTATGGTAGCAATATTATCCTATCCAATCCTGAATATTCCTTATATGAAGCAATTTCTGCATTGTTATGTCATTCTGCAATGTTATGTCATTCTACATTATGTCATTCTACATTATGTCATTCTACATTATGTCATTCTACATTGTTATGTCATTCTACATTGTTATGTCATTCTACATTGTTATGTCATTCTACATTGTTATGTCATTCTACATCATTGCCAGACTGGCTTACTTTTAAATAAGAGGAGTCGAATATTTTGACCCCAATAAGTGCATATATATGAGCACATTGAAGATTTAATAAATACCCTGACATACCTTTTGAAATAAATTACAATGGACAACTTAAGATTAAAAATAATTTTTTGAAATATTCCACAATTTTACATACATGGAAGAAAAAAACTAAAAAACTGAGCATTATAAAACAGATTAACAAGAATTTTTCAGACTTAGCATTCAAAATTTAATCAAATTATAAATGGCACCAAGCTGGATTAGTGATATTTTACCACAAAAGTTTAACAAAAAGCAAGACAACTCACAACAAGCATCTTTTTCATCAGCTCCATCTTCACAATCCCGAACACCGTTACACAACTTTTTTTTGTCAATGCATTTTTTCTCAGATGGACAAAGAAATCTTGAATCAGGGCATGATATTAATGCTGAAAATAATTATTAAAAAATTAATAAATTTTAAAAATGTATAAATGAAAAATTTTTTACAACTATTAACTATTTTGCAATTAAAAATCTACATCTATTCAAATATTCAAAAAAATAACACACTGCAATTGACTTCATCTGAATGATCTGTACAGTCTGCATGGCCATCACATCTCCACCTCGTAGGTATGCAAATGGCATTAGTGCATCGAAACTGACCAGTGTTACAAGCTGGAAATTCTATAAAAGATAATTTATGTTACAGTTTAAAATGTTTCTAAATACTATTAAAATAGCATTTTTTTGAGAAGTAAACAGTGACAACAATAATTTGATTAAATGTATAACGTCTAATGTATATATTATCACAGCAATGCATTTAAAGTAAATTATATAAAGAAATAAATAGTGCTATGCTACTTACCACAGTCAGCTTCATCAGAATTATCGCCACAGTCATTCCAATGATCACATTTTTTACTTTCATCTATACATTTTGCACCATTTGCACAACGGAATTCATTTAATCTACACTTAGTGGTATCTAAAATTAAAGAAAACATTTTAATTTCACAAGGTAACTTTAAAAAAAAACCTAGCAAAATGAGATAAAAGAAATCAAAACATGAATTCTATTTTTGAACACAGTTAATTATTCTCAACAAATCTAAAACTTAATTGAATAGAATTAAGTTTTGATTCTAATCAATTTTCAGATTATTTTCTAATAGAAGTTGAGTTGTCAACTTTTTTAAACTCATGCCCAATGAATAATACATAAAATGTACTTCACTTGTAAATAGTTGTAATTGTTGTTTAAATAATAAATTTCCAAAACTAACTCTAAAATCAACACAGATATTATTGGAAAGAAAAAAATACATGCTATAGCAAATTCTTTTCCTTTATATTTTTAAAATCTGCTTGGAGTTAAATTTCTACAAATATTTTTATACATTATTAATTTGAGAAAGAATTCATATACTAACACAAAAAAAGCAACGGCAAAACCAAAATTTTGGTAAAGCTAACAATAAAACAATAAGGAAGGAGGCGGAATTCAAATTCATACACAAAATGTACATAAAAATTCATGAAATATTTTTAACACTGTTAAATATAAGAAACAAAACTATAATTTATTATCTGTAACAAGTGGCAAATAAAAAAATATCAGCAACTTACTACTTTTACACAATTCATCAGATTCATCGCTTTCATCCCTACAATCATAGTAGTGATCACATCTCTTTTCAATAGGAATACATAATCCACTACCACATTTGTGATCGCTTGGGAGACAATTTCTATAATCTATTTATAAAAGGTAAAATAGCACATTAGTAAAAAAACTTTTAAACAAAGTAAATGCCAAGAAACTGTAAATGATAACTCACTGCACGTTTCGCCTTCATCAGTACCATCCACACAGTCTACTACCCTATCACATCTCCAGTACCTTGGTATGCAATAGGATTGATTAAAAACATAATGGCCACATGAAAATTGATTAGGATTGCACTGAGGGGGTGCTGAAAAAGAAAAAAATATACTTAGCATCTAGCTTTATAAAGTGGCCGCGGTAGCCGAGTGGTATAGGTGTCGGACCGTGGCTTGCCTTGTCACGAGTTCGAGCCCAGTACTACTAAAGACCTGCCGTGTAGGGCAGCAATGCACGTTAAATCTGTCAAGAGCTGAAACATCCTCCCATTGGTGTGGTGTGGTAGTTAGGAGAGGAGGTGCCAGCTCGGGTGTCGTCCACGTCACTTGACCATGGTTCAAAATTACATGGTTCATCGCCAAAAGCCATCGTGTTGCTAAACAGTGTGACGTTAATATTCATTCAATCAAAATCTAGCTTTATAAAATATGTTATTAAAAAAAAACACTTACTAAAAGAAAAACTAAATTTTAAAAATAAAAATTTATTTATCACAAATAAATGAAATTATTCCCAATCAAATAGAATAAAAATAACTTTTAACTGCAGTTTAAATTTATTCCTCGTCAGCCTCTTAGCCTTGGAGAGTTTTCCCTCCCACCTTCAGCTTTCCAACTTTTAATTTATCAATTGATATTCCAGGGAAAAAGACTGATGCCCTTTGTGCCTATGCTCTTGAAACTAATATACCCAAAGAACATGTGGCTCCACATTCATACTGATGGTTCTGACCAGGATGACAGCTCAGCTAAACTTTGATGCAGAAATAGGTGTTGCGAGACAAGCAATATGCCATCTGACCAATTTATCTACTTCCTATAGAAGAGCTGTTTTCCTTGCGATTTCAGTCTGCAATCCACAATCTCTGCTCCTTACTCAATAGCGCCTCAATAGAGGTGGAGGTGGCGAGAAAAAAAATTCATGAACTCAACAGTGCTGATTGGAATATTCTTTTCAAATGGATCCCTGTCCATTGTGGCAGCATCCCAAGCAATGAAAAAGCAGACTCTCTGGCAAAGTATGGCTGCAATCTCCCACAGCCTTCTGGTGGCTTGTCAAGCAGATAGTCCTTTTCAAATACCTCCAAATCCATGAAAAAATACATTTGCCGAATTCAAGAGGATGTTAGGGAAAAGATCTGGGAGACCTGCTCCATAGTCCAGTCTTTTTAGACAGGTTCTCTGTTTTTAGAACTTTGACAGTCAACTTTCTTCAGCAACGCCTACTCCGAATTGTTGTGAAAGACACTCCAGACTGCCCTCTATGTCTTAGGTGAACAAAGTTCAGGCCTTTCCACTAACAGTTTGTGCTTCCTGGCCCTACACAAGTTTTAATTTTTCTTTTGACAACTTTACAGCAAAGGATGGTTTATATTGGGCTACTTGTAGGAAAATGGCCTATTCCTTGGCATAATATATAAAAAAAAGTTTTCAATTCATTTTTCATGCTACACATTTTAAAACATTATAGATAAAACTACTAACTTGCAAAAAATTTGGCACTTACGCATTACCCCCATGTGAGTGACTAATCACCAAAGATTTTACAGGTTGTAGAAACTTTCATTTTGAATTATAATCTGTCAAGTGGCTATAATTTTAATGCTATAATTTGCCAAAGGACGCCAAGGATATGGGTTAATACAGAAGTACTGTAAGTTCTACTACACATAATTTAATATTTATGTATTCTAGTTTATGTTTCTAAATATTTATTTCAAAGATTAAAGAGTGCAAATGTAATATAAAATGTAGTGCACTGTTTATCATTTAAAGAGTTTGCTTTTTGGATACAAAGGATGAAAATGGGAAATCTAATTTTGAAAGATAAAACAGTCAAATAAAACATGAAAGAGGAAACTTACAACAAGACTGGTGTTCATCTTCACCTTCTTCACAGTCTCTTTGATAATCACACACCCACCGCCTAGGAATACACCTACCATTTAAACAACGAAAATTTTCTGACGAACATGATGTGCTTTCTGAAAGAAAAAGAAAATTCAATCATTAATTTATAATATTTTATTTTCCATAAAGCTGTCTTGTTAAAACTAAATATGAAGCACACATTCAGACAGAGAAGTGTATTTTCATGAACATTTGCATCATAATTCTTGCATCTGTTTATAATATATATAGCGTTTTTAAAATTTCAAAATATCCCATGAATAATTTTTTTCTTTTAAGATGGAAAGAGCATTTAGTTCATTTGGCATAATGATATAGGAGAAAAATGTGTCAAATCAAATAAAAATGAGTATTGTAATATAATATACTGCTCCCCATAGGATAGCAAAGGCAGAATATAACATTAATGTCAGAATATTTTTTCATCTGAAAAAATATTCCAAATCTAGGTCCTATTTAATGTTATGTGAAGACAGTTTTAACGTGCAATGGAATAAAATATTTTAGAGGCACGTGATGACTTTATAAAAGCCATTCAAAATAAAAGAACTGTATAAAAAATATCGTACAAATGAACAGGGTTAGAAAAATTCAATTAGAAGTCCATTAGGTTTTTATAAGAGGAAAGTATATATATCTCTGAGAATATATATAACTGTATGGGACATAATGTACAAAACTATAGCTAAACTCTTCACTAATTTTCATTTGTTTTATTTTTTTTAAGTAATCCAGTGCTTAAATGCTTACCAGAAATACTTTTAATAATTCATGTAAATCTGTTGGATTTCACAATCTGAAAATTTAAACGATAAATCAGGTTCACAACTTTAAGAACTTAGTACACAATTAAGTATACAATTATACTTTCATCCGTATATCATTCTTGCTGCTTAATATAATCAAGTTGCATACTTTTAAAATTATTTTCCTGTTACGCATGTACATATTGCAAGATATATTGGTTTTATTAGTTTTTTTAAAAAAATTTGCTATATTGATTCAAATTTAAAAACAGAAGTTTTAAAAATAATGAAAATATTGCAGTTATTACAATAATTTATGCTTTCACAAATGTCAAACAAAGCATGTATATCAATAGCTCCATATGATGCAGAAAATAAACTGAATTTCAATAATCAAAATATCTAAACAATTTTGAGTAGTACCAACTGAATTAAATAATGTTTTAATCGATGTAAGATATGAATACAAATATGGCATTTAAGAATCTTTAATGATAAAATAGTGTTCAAAACATGAAGAATAAGTAATTTCTTTATAACTTATTTTTCAGAAAACGAATTCTGAATAGCAAATGCTAATGAATAAAAACGAAATAAAGTTATTTTTCACATTTTCTATTCATTTTTTTTTTTTTTTTTTTTTTTTGTACATTAGAATTAGAACACATAATCAAATGATGAGAATTAGAATAAAACCCCAAGCATACATCTACAGAATAGGAAAATTGTCTGCTCAGAATGCTAACTCAATCGCGAGTGTGAAACGCAAACAGCAATCTTCTTCGCTTCGTACGCTATTTATCTTTTCATTTGTCAAAATATTTAAACGTAAATGCAAAATCAACTACGTCTAAAAATTATTACAGGAAACTTCAATAATAAGCAAACCACAAAAATAACAATCAAAAGTCTCAAAATTTTATCACTTTAGAGACGACGATGCTGCTTTAATTTGTATCTCAGATTGGCTATGGACTTGCGTATTAGTAATATACAGTAAGACCCGCTTAACGCCGTTTCGTTTAGCGCTGTTTCGGTTTAACGTTCTTTTATTTGAATAGTGGGATTCCCTGAAATATAGCACGCAGCGTTAGATATCCAAAGCAGTTTATCTGTGTTTCTTCTTTCCGGCGGTATTATACGAAAGTATTTTTATCGTTTCAAACATTTGTTGACGTTATTGTAAATATAAATTTATATAATATAACGATTGCTATGAGTGAGTGAATATATTAACGTCGCACTGTTCAGCTACACGAGGGCTTTTGGCGACGGACCTCGTAATTTTGAACCATAGTCAATAAACGAATGCTATAGTGACAAATATTATGATTTTTAGTTTTTATCATGGGTGATAAAAAAAACCCAGGAAAATAAAGCATAAAAAAAAGCATTTAACTAGAAACTAAAGTGCAAATGATTAGAAGATTAGATACTGATGAACGTCAATCTCAAATTGGTGCTGCATTGAATTTGGCAACTTCAACAATAAGGACCATTCTTAAGAATAAAGAAAAAATACTGTCATCTGTAACTGCAACTACGACAAGCTCTGCAACTAGAATTACCCGTTCTAGAAATAATACAATAGAGGAAATGGAAAAACGACTTTCTATATGGATTGACGACGAAATTGAACGCAAAATGCCATTAAGCCAATCTACCTTCTCGATAAAATGGCAGAAAATTGGAAATACAGAAGAGAGACTGAATGATCTGAAATGTAAACATACTGACTTAGAATTTTATTTTTATATGCATATTCGTTTATTATGTTTCTATATTTGTAAGAAATAAATTTGTTTTATTGTTATAAAAACATTAATAAATTTAATGGTAAAATACCTGAACAATTTAACCCCATTATTTACATGATCAGATAACCTCGTTTAACGCTGTTTCATATTACGCTCTACTTTGATGGAACGTATACCCCGCGTTAAGCGGGGTCTTACTGTACAAATATGGCCAGGATAACTTAAAACAGTTCACACTGGAGAGTGTACTCAGGGTCGGCCCAAGGGGTGGATGTGAACGGTCAAAGGGTATACAAGTTCTCGCGCTGCTGACTGATTTTGTAAGATAAAAATGGTTTCGTTTCCTTCGGTTTTAAGTCGGAATATACAAACGCATCAATCTATAAGAATCAATTTTTTTGCGATGGAAAAGAAAATTGAGATCCACTCACGAATGATTAGCCATTTTATACATAGAATGCGAATTAACCGGAACTCAATTCTGATATTACGAACAAAAAGACTACAAAATATGTAAGAAAATGAAATAATCGCGTATTGTAACTTTTTACAAGTACGTCATACATTAAATTGAATATTAATATATGGAAGCAATTATTTTTAATTTATCACTATACAAAATATACATACAAAAAATCAAATCTGTTATACAAAAAAGTAATTACGTTATTAAAAATAAATTTTCATCTACTCCTCACTATACCAATATCAGATATAATAAGCAGCAAAATGCAAGTATTTTATTAAGGCTCTGTTTTAGGTTAATGTTAATGAATATGACCTAAATTTGGAACATTTTTTCAGATATAAAAAAAATGAACATTTAATATGATATTCTGGATTCACTATCCTTTAGAGAGCAGCATGTTTTATCATACTTCCCATTTTTAACAGAGTTTAATACAATTTTTTCTGGTGTAAAATGTTTTTCGCGTTTTTTCTCCTATACCGTAGTGTTGAATGGGATATGCCTTCACGTATTAAAATGAAAAAAGAAAGTATTCATGGAATATTTTGAAGTTTTTAAAAATACTACACTGTTAACAGGGGTATGAGTTAAAATATTGCAAATTTCCATGGAAATTGAGGCATTTTTCTATCTGAAAACGTGCTTCGCGTTTAGTTCAAGCTTTTGTACTTTTACCGAAGACAGCCGTAAATGATATTTGTATTAAGGTTCCCGAAAGATAACATTGGATCCCACTTCTATTAGGCAACCTTGTGTGCACCAAAACAATTACAAAACACATACCGTAAAATTTGGCGTATAACGCGCACTTTTAACAAAAAAATGAGATCGAAATTTACGCGTGCGCGTTATACGCCGAGTATAAAAATGATAGTTTAAAAAAAAAGACGAGTATAGGAAAAATTAAACTTCTGTATAGATTGCAACGCTATATATTTGAAAGAAATGACATGCCTAATGAAGTTAAAGGGTTCTGATTCTAATAGTATACAATTTTTTCAAACTTCTGGGATAATAACTCAAATGACTTAAAAACACACGAGCATCGTACATGCGCACACTTCTGGTTCCTTTGTAAAAAAGAGGTGCGCGTTAAAGGCGAATATACCAAATTTTTTTTAAAAAAATGCAGCTTGAAAATATGGGTGAGTGTTATGCGCCAGGGCACGCTATACACCGGATCTAACGGTAATAATTTTAACGAATGATAACCTCATAACAAATTAACCTTTAATTATCCTTTTTCAAATACATCAAAACTCTACTTTTTCCAAAAGAATTTAACTTTTTCCAAGACGGTATTATTAAATCAGCACATATTTGGAAAAGGATACGAGCATTAATCTATACAGACATTAAAAATAATTGGAATATAATGAAACTTGGTAGAAATATAGCACAGTCGTCACAAAGGGGGAGGGACTTGTTTTTTGAGATTTTCATCGCTTGATCGATATTGTAAATTAAGACTGTTTCCGGTTAATGTTAAAGAATATGACCCAAATTTGGAACATTTTTTCAGATGTAAAAGAAATGAAACATTAATATGATATTCTGGCTTCACTATCCTTTAGAGAGCAGTATTTTTTATCATACTTCCCATTTTTAACCGAGTCAATTCATTTTTTTTTTGGTATAAAATGTGTTTCGTGTTTTTTCTCCTATACCGTAATGTTAAAAATGGGCCTTGCTTTCACGTATTAAAACAAAAAAGAAAGTATTCACGGAATATTTTGAAATTTTTAAAAACTATTGTTAACAGAGGTACAAGTTATAATGTTGCTAATTTCCATGGAAATTGGGCCATTTTTCTGTTTGAAAATGAACTTCGCGTTTAGTTAGAGCTCTCGTACTTTTACCGAAGACAACCTTAACGGCGGGTCTCAAGTGACAGGAAGGACTCAGGCCCGCAATGCCGGCTTTTAACTGTTTTCACAAGATTTCTAAAATTCCTACTTAAACTACTGGTTTTGCATGACACACTTATAAACATCGTAATGTTTAAAAGAATTTAAACTTTGACACATCCCCCCCCCCCATTAATCCCTGTAAAATATTTCTTCCGTGCTTATAAGGAAAAAATTTACAATTTTACATAAAAAGGGTGTAAAATTTGACAAACGGACCCAAGCGTTAAAATTTATGAAACAGCAGAAATTCAACAACTGATGAACAATCGAAAGCATTAAAGGATCGCACAATGTGGCCATGAACAATACTTCCTCACCTCGAATTGCAAATACTTGGAAATTAGATTCTATGAATGGGAAATATCTAACGCGTTCGTGTTAATGGTAACCAGGAAAAGCACTTGCCAACTCTTGTCTCACGGTCCCTATAATCCATAAATACCACAAAATCTTTACACATTTCGCGAATTCCTTTTCCTTTCTCAAATATTATATCAAAGATTTCATTTTGAGAAAGATCAATTCACAACATTTATAAAAATTGATTAATTTTCAAAAGTTAAAAAACTCACATGTATTTTAAGTTTTTATTCTTTGAAATGCATATCAAAATATTTGATTTTTTTTATTCATTAAATATGGAAAATTCCAATAAAACCGATTTTCATAGAAATTATAACTCAAACAAATTCAACTCTCTGTTTCTGTAACGAATATTCAATAAAAACTTCAGTAAGAAAATTATCATTTTTCTATACATTAAGATACTAACACAAAGTGCATTTTATTCTTAAGGCTGTTTTCGGTCAATGTTAAAGGATAGGGATGAAACGTCAAAGACATTTGTGGGCAGGAAAAAGCTCCAATGATAATAAAATTTTTTATGGATATAAAGAAAATAATTGTTTAAAGGATAGTGTTTTTTGAATTTTGATTTTTTGGAAAATTACACAGTTTTCAGCATTTTTGCAAAATGAAATTTGACTTTTCTATGTTAAAGTATAGGAGGTGGAAACGCAAAAGACATTTTAACAGAAAAAAACATTTTTTTAGAGTAGAATTAAATAGTATATAAGAAAGCAAGCTTCCCTCTTTGGACTAGTGTAGCCAGAATTAAGTTTTATGTTTTTCTTAATTAACTTTTTTTAAATTTTAAGTTCATTCTGAATTATTTTTGGCGTAGTTAGGACTATCTCAAACAGATGGCACCACCATCGTTTGAAAAGCGAATTTATTCTTGGCTACGAATACTTATTTTTGGCGATATCTTTCTGAAATATAGTCGCCAGCTGAAATTATGGTAACTTGCAAATTGTTACAAATAGTGGACAATGGAAAAGATTTATGATGTACAGAGATTTAACATCTCAAATCTGACGAACTTTCCGATTTAGGAAAGTTTTAAATATTTTCTGCATGTGTGCTTTAAAAAAATCGTTTATAATTATACAGCTTAGATTTTTTTTTGTCTGTTATTGAAGGAATGTCTGTAAGAATATTTAAATTCTGCGAAATGACTTAACGAAGAATGAAAGTATACTTACAAAAAAATTATCAATTAAGAAATAGTTTCTGTTTGTAAACTAGTAACATACCTTTTGTCCTCTATATATTCAAAGGACGCGAGACTAACAATTGCTTTTTTGTTAGCTATATTAATTGATTTAGCTTCAAGGTAAGTTGACCATGCTTCAATGCCACAATGTAAAAGAATACCAAGAACGTTCAACCAAAAATTAATTCACATACAAAAACTATTACAAAAAAAGAATAGAACAACTCTTCATAAATATACATCCTTTTGGATCAAGAATTGCAAATGAATATATGTCTAAATTTCGTAAAGAAAAGTATTTTCTTTTCAATGGGAACCATTTTGAAACTCTTACGCTATTCGTTTTTGACGTTACTTAGAAATCTCGTGAAACAGATCTTCGAAAGCCAATCTAATGTTATCTTAATGTAATGTTATTACCCCAACTTGGCGAAATTTGACTATTCGGCGGGAAAATTCGTTTTGTACCGATATCAGATAACTTCTAGAAAATGCGCGATTTAAAATTAAAAGTTCATTAAAAATTTGAAGTAAAAGATAACGGTAATTAAGAAAATGCAGTACTTGCATTTTATCATCACCGCAGCAAAATTTGCGCCACGCGAATCGCGCTATGGTATCAAACCAACAAAAAGATATATGTTTTGTTTGAATAAGAAACAAGTAAAATAAAAAAAATTTTAAGCCAATCTTACTAAGATCAACAAAGTTTTATTTTAGCTACTTTTTATTAAATAGTTCCAATTAATATATATATATATATATATATATATATATATATATATATATATATATATATATATATATATATATATATACATAGGATAGAATCACAACATTAAGAGGTAATTTTTATTAATTATCATTAAAGTATCGTATTGTCATCCAAAACAATCGTGTATATAAAATTTCAGTTCAACTAAATGCTTTAAAACGTGAGGAAAAAACCTTTTCAAGTTTCAACATAATTCGCCAAAATGGTCGCTAAGTCACCAAAAATGATGTCACAAAATGGCTGTATTTCTAATTCTTTTTAAATAATTAGGTTTAATCAACTAATTTTTATTAATTATAATTAAATTATTGTACTGTCATCCAAAACATGTATACAAAATTTCAGCTCAATTGAGCGCTTCAAAATGTATTTTATTAACGATTGAAAAATTCCACCAAGATAAATAAACAAACAAATAAATATACAGAGAGTGTGAGATAATAGTAGGAATTGAAAAAAAAGGAGGAAAAAACAATCCATCAGTCCTAGTTTGGTAGATAATGACACAATTCGCGAGGTGCAAATTTGGATGCGATGGCGTTAATATGTAAGTACCGGAGATGCAAATCAAATCCTAGAATTTCCGAAAAATGGAAGGGTACAAAATGCGCTAAAACAGCACAAATGCAAAGTTTGCATTCGAACTTTTTACAAGCGGATAGCATAAATACAAATTTCACAGCGTTACGGTAGAGATTTAAGTAACAGTCAACTTCAAGCAATAAATTCATATAAACAACGGTGTCTGAAATGGATACTTTTTTTAAATGAAAATGTATCCTATGATTCAATCAAAAAGGAACGAGAATTTTCTACACTTAAACGAATTTTAAAAAAAGTTTTATAGCACTTGATAACAGGGATTCAGAAATTTCGTTAATCAAATTGTGGTATAATGTAAAAAAAATATATATTTATGCAATAATAAATTGTTTTACAAGTTATAAAATTACATTACAACCGAGTTGAGATGTTTGAGAATTTTTGTATCGTCCAACTTATAATAATAAAACAGATTGGTTAAAATAATTCACAACCACACAAAACTCGTCATTCTTAATCTTTGTTTCACACTGTTGCTATTCATATATAACCGTAAATCTTTTATTTACAAAATCGCTTCAATTCAAGTTGTGTAGTTTCATTTATTATTATAAACTTCTCAGAGCTTTGAATTTATTTTAGTTTAAATATATATTAAATTACATCTCGTGGTTATGATACGAATATTTATTAAATTCGCGACAATTTTCCCATCGAGATCTACAAAAATTTTCTGATTTAGCTAATACTAATTTTATTAAACCTTTAAAATGTAGAAAAAAATTATTAGAGTTCAAATTCTCTCGACTCGCTATCTTTCCAACCGTAATAGAAACCATTGTTGAGAAATTTAACTTTTTTATTGAGATAAAAATATTTTCTTTAGGCTTAAGTACAACGTATTTTCAAAAGCATCATCATTCAGTATCAAAATATTTTAAATATGCTTGGAAATTGAAGATTAAAATCTAATTTAACACACATGTGTGTTCAAAAAGTTTCTTTTTTTAATATTTTTTGGGGGGAGGGAGGGGGGAATTTACTTTCAAATTCGAATAATGCCAAGAGATGAAACAAAGAACAAAACTTCGCAGTTCACAGAAATAAGCAGAAGATACTTTACCGAAGTATCAGGATATTTTAGAATACTTTTAGTAAAAAATGTCCTTAAAAATGAACAATCACGACACTAAAAAAGTAACGGCTATATCAAAAAAAGAATTTTGTCTATCCAAATACCATGCTCAAGTTTATTTATTTGGTTTTGGAATGGATAAAAGTACGATAGCAAAAATATAAACCAATTTAAAATCGAATCTTAAGCTTGTGGTTCTTCTGATCGCTGCACGGCGACTTGACATACGGACACCGCACTTTTGCTCTAAAGAAAGGAGAAAATTTTTTCACAACTATAATTTACAAAATCTCTTTGAAACAGTAAATTTACAAAACCGTTTATTCAATTACTTCAGTCATGAAATAACGTACACTAGTATATCCGATAAATTCAAATCTTAATGCATTAAATGATCCATTTTTAATTTAGACCACAATAAACCGATAAATAAAAAATTGTGACTGGAAGAAAGACACATTTTCAAGATATAAAAAATATAGAATTAATTACACGTAGAACAAAGTTCTCTCGATTCAGAAAATATAAATATTGAATTTTCCATGTTATGATTGATGTAATTAATCAAGTCGTGTTGATTAATTTTTACATTAAAAAAATCACACCTTATTTTGCAACAAATATTAATGGTATTAATGGCACAGATAAATACAAAAAGTAAATGGAAAAAAAAATTACAGAACTGTGTCAACTCGTCTATTTATCAGTTTCGTTTTCAGATATAGAGTTTTCTTTTAATCGCAAATACTATGTAGTATTCTTCTGACCTTTCTTGAACTTCAAACTTGACCCTAAGTTATTTAACCTTGACAGGAAGTTAAAAAAAATGCATGCAATTACCAGTGTTTCAGGTACCAACAGTGATTGATGACTTTAAAGCCGTGCATACTCAAGCTCGTTTATGAAAGCTATGTTAAAATTCGCACATCGCTCAGTTAGAGAAAATATTCTTCAAATTTGTTGCATACTTAACATTGCATAAATTTGATATATATTGAAAAAACCATAAATATGTACATTTTACCAGTCCACAACACTTCCTGTTTTAAATTACGTGGAACAAATTATAACTTAGAAACGGAACAGTATTTTCTTTTCTATATATGTAATATTTTAAGGCTGTGTTTGACTAATGTTAAAGAATAGGGACCAGATTCGGAACACTTTTTTAGATATAAAAGTACTCAAACATTTTTATATTTTGACTTCACTATCCTACAGGGCAGTGCTCAGCAAGCTTTTTATAGCCGCGGACCGGTCAACGTTTGTTAATTTTACCGCGGTCCGCTGAGGGAGAGGATGTTTATTGGTTATATTTTAAGACTGTTTTGATTCTATAATTTTAATTTAATTGTATTTAATCGTGACTTCTGAATAAAATATAGCTACTCCCAAAATATGAACATAAAGTGATTTAACAAGGAATATTAAGTGATTTTCATAAAAAGTAGCCCAAACAAAAGAAAACTATACCACAGTAAATAAAAGAAATAATTTAATGTTTCTTGTGTGGACCGGGGGTTGCGGAACACTGATTTATGGAATCCCTTATTTTACCATACTCATTTTTATCCAAATCGACACATTTTTTTTTCTTTTATAAAATGTGTTTGGCAATCTTTTTCCTATACCGTAATGCTAAATGAGCTATCCCCTTACATGTTTTAAGGAAAAACTAATTATTTATGAAATATTTTTAAATTTTAAAAACATTACATTATAAACAAATGCATGAGTTACAATGTCACAAATTTTTATAAAAACTGAGGCATTTTTTCTGTCCGAAAATGTGCTCCGAGTCCAGTTCAAGCTCTCGTACATTGGCGAAAACATCCTTAATAACCCTTACGTACCAAGCTCAAAACAAGTGGCGCAACGCACACCTCCGTATTCCGGGGGATACTAGGGGGCCCAAAGCCTGAATGGCGGCAAGTACGTCCTTTGTAAGATCCAACATGGGGACCCTAATAGTCTCCGTTACGCCACAGCTCAGAACCCTGCAACACCTATCCAAGTATCCAACTAGCGATCCAAAGGAAGTATCAATGTGGTTCAAATGAACAAATTCAACACAATAGGCAAATATTAGGGGCGTAGCTACCGCCGTATGAATGATATGGAGCCCCCAAGCTACAGGGCTCCAGCATGTGTAAGCAAAAAATCGTAAAATATTAACGAGGGCCAAAAAGGTCCTCCAATAATTTTGATACAGGGCCGACTCAGGACTAGCTCCGCCAGTGCCAAATATCCTAAAAATGAGTGAAACACGCTATATTACTTTTCGATGCGATATTCGTTGGGTGGATGACTTGAGTACCCAGCTCTTTCGAGCTACAGCCTCATATCAGTAGGTAGGTATTTCAGTGACTGTAATTGATTGACTTTTGCCTTTTAAAATTAAATGCTTTAAAGATATAATAAAAATACTGGAGAATTAGAGAAAATAAAAACTTAAAATAATAAAATGCATTAAATTAAAGAAAAATAGCTTCAAAGTCTGCGCAAAGCACCGAAAATGAAGACAGAATTTCGATCTTTGGGTGGGTGGGCGGGGCGATGTCGACCAATTGGGAATGCATATTAGCGATATCAGAATTTAAAATATAGATTTTGGGGCATTTTTGGAAATAAATCATTAATTATCAATAATTCTTTACGACTCCGTTTACAATCGATAAAGATATGCCGCCAACAAATTTTCAATTGGAATGTGCATAGAGCTGCAATCTGAGATTTAACTTTAAAAAATGATTCCGTTTCTTTTGTCTCTCGGACCTCCTTAAATCAAACCTACCCAGAAACATGCCTCTCTCTGCACATTCATGAGTTATTTCTTATCATCATTGTTTGAAAGCACGCACATTTATGAACTATTTTTCAAAGGGGAACACACAAAAGTATAAAATTGGAACTAGAATATCGGAGGAACTATGAGAATTACGACTTCAACACATCAGATACTGATTTTTTTTTAAAATTAGTATCTCAAAATTCAATGCCAAATATCCTACAAATTTGTAGACTTAGTTATTTTTATAATAAATAAAATTTCTACATAAATTTTTTTACATATAAAGAGTTATAAATATAAACACTATGTCAAACTAATTCCATATTACTGTCTTAAAAAAAACATGAATAAAATATAAAGTTTCAATTTTATAATAGCTTAAAAGTGGTAACACATATACAAAGAGAACATTAAGACAATCAAAGCGATTAAATGCCTCATATTCTAAAAGAATACAAAACCTTGAAATAATGTGTTCGGTCTCATCAAAAGTGATATTTGTAGGATATTTTTTTAAAAATATGCTGAAATATGTTAAAATGTAGCATGAAATAATTTTAGCAATTCCATTCTTGTAGAAACCTGGAAAATCCTCGTTTAATTTACACCCCTACGGAGAAAAAAATACAAAATTGCGGCAGTAGTGTTTTTGTTTTGTGTCCAATACGTTAATAGTTCAAGTTGGCAAAAAATAAAAGTGCACACTAAAATAAAGGTTCAAACCTATATATATATATATATATATATATATATATATATAACTTAATTAACGATATATTATTAATTGAAATAAATACAAGTTATTGAATTTATAATAATCAATAATATGCATTTTTTTCCTATCAAACATTTGGAATAGGGAAAAAAAAATCAACAAGCCTCTCTGAAAAGAGTCCATCTCATCAAGACTATACAAACACTTTTCACATTAAACTATTCTCGATTTTATATGAATGACATTTTAGATACTAAAAAGGTAGTTAGAAATAAAACATGGGGTGCAGGCTAAATTTGGAAATTTTTTCGGATCAATAATAATTTAACATAGGAATTTTTATATGGAGGAGGAGCAGGGAAACTTTGACAATATTAAGCTTGTTATTGACAGGATAGTTTAGAGAACAGTGAAAAGTTGCTTAAATATATTGCCCACAAATCACCAACCTACAGCCCCTACTACTTTTTTTTTTATCAATATATGAAATGAGTTTCCATTAAGTTTTATCCATCTGCCATCAATACACACTTTTTAAATAGATTTTTAAGCAATTTGATAGATATGAAATGTATCAGCTTCGTTTTCTGTATCTCACAAATAAACGTTTTATTTTATCTAAAACAAGGGTTCCCAACCTTTGTGTTTTGCTTATAGGTCGCGAATCCTAAGTATAAGTATGCGAAGCCCCCCCCCCCAATACACATTTATGTAATACTCCTACATTTAAAATTTGCGAGATACCGAAAGTTAGTAATTGAAGAATCAATTTTAAAATGAAACATTAGTACGTAGTAAGAGATTCAACAATTCCAACATACATAAAATAAATTTTGAAAATTTAAATCCATAAAACAAATACATTTTTACTTAAAGAAATAAAAAGGTTAAACGTAACAAATTTATTCCCCAAGGCTAGAATACATAGGAAGGCTTTACTGATGAGATACTGAGGGGCTCTGATATTTTTATACTATTATCTGGTTCAAATTTTATGAATATCAAACGAGAGAGGATCACATCTCTCACTACTTTTCCACAAACCGATTATGTTTTTTTTTAGTTTGTTCATTATTGTATTATACGACTAAGGCCACATTCCACAAAATAAGATTATGGGAAAACGATGATTTTTACATTTCTTCGAGAAATTTCTATGGACTGAATATTTTCAATTCTTTTCATTAAAATAAAGGTTCCATAACATGATTATCTTTAACCACGAAATTCTAGATTCGCCTTTTTTTATTAATAATACTTTTTTATAATATAAATTTAAGTTACCTGAATTTTCATGCAAAATTTATGTTCTGTGTTAAAATCCAATACAAGACAATTTTGAGAAAATTCTAGATTCAGGAACTGTAGACTATAGCACTCAAATTTGGATTTTTAACCTTTCAAGTATGAAAATTTTTATGTCACAATATAAATCAACGATTATTTTTCAAAATATGTATGATCATACATGTATATAAAATTTGAGAAATATCTTAATTTATCGAGGAAGTAAAAGGGGAAATCAAAATTCTGTTATATAAAAACATGAACACATTAGTACAGAAATTTTGTAGTGGAGAGCTCTATTAATGTTTCAAAAGAAAACAAGAAACCTCTATAGATACATAGAATTAAAAATTGCTTATTTTAAATTTGGCTGAAATGAAACATGCGATAAAGGTTAGAGATTATGGTGACTGGTAACATAGGTCGTTACCAAAGAGTTATCAAAAAATAATACAGGAGAGGTTAACAAAAAGTTTTAGAATAAAATAGTTAACGGACCAAAGAAATCGCCAAATTTGACACGCAATGCGTTTTAACCTTATATTCATTTTAATGAAACTTTCGACGAATAAACTCCCCCCAATAAACTTGACTAGTATCTGCAGTTATATGTACTCCACATCAAGAAATAAAGAGTATGAGAAAAAAAGAACATTTCAATAGAGAGAGAATTTTCATTCTCTAATTTTATCTTTTGTCATTGTGTGTGCAAGATTTCACATCTCCATTAAATTACTTCGACTTAAACCCACATTCTTTTGAGTCGGTCTTGCGTGGTCGTTTAATTCCATGTCAATTATTCTCCTTTTTCCACATCTTTTGTGGATCTTTTATTTTACTCATTTTCCAGCAGATGGCATCACATTATGGACACTTTCTGTGTCAACGCCTTCTCTTTTCGTTCGCTGTTCATCCGTCGCTGTACTCCCGTCATCACTACACGATTCAGCAGTGTTTGTCCTTCCCCTTTATTTTAACATCAAGTACCACGAGCACTACGAGCATTAATTGCTTTTATTCTCCATTTCATCTTTTTTATCTTCCAAATTCCGTGTCTACTTTCTGATTTCGTTCCGCAAAGGACGAATTAGAGAGGAGAACAGATTTCTACCACCTCCCTCCGGGATGGTGCGTCATTAAATATGTTCCATACTTGCCAATTGAATTATTTCTCGCTCTCTCACTGCTAGCATGTCCTCAGCTAGAGGTGAGAAGCTTTCTTTTAGAACGGCTCTGAGCTGTTAATAATTTTGATAGTATCTTTTACATTTTATCGAACTTTCAATTAATTCTTCTCTTTTTTCTTATTAATTATAAGAGGGTAATACTGTTTTTTGTGGTAAGGTACCTCGTATTTTGAAAGCGTGGGCAATAGATTTTTCATTTAACTTCTATTAAATGTTAAATAAGACAAAAGATTATGGAGCAAATTCACATATTTTTTATGCAAACTTCAATGGGTTAATTGATTGTTAATCATCGTCGCCTTTTGAAGTACCACACAAGGATTACTGGCGATGGACCTTGTGATTCTAATTCTCGATCAAATGTCGGACACATCTAAGCTGTCACCCAGTTTTCCTAACTTTGTGCCTAGGGTTTACAGCCCCGAGATCCCGGTGTTTTGTCCAATTCTCGGGGTTAAAATAACTAATCCCAGGATTTAACTTTTGTCTGAATTACGTTTGAAAAACTTTTTTCCCCCATCAAAATTTTCCAAGAATTTAATTCTTACGAAAATTTATATTTTATTTATGAAATATGTACATAGAATTTTGTGTGCAAGTAAAAAAATAAGTAAAAAAATATATGCAGCTCTCATTTCTCGTATGGGAGAACGTCGCACAGATCTAAGTGGCTCATTGCAATACTTACACAATATAAGCAACATCTCAAGAATAGATTTTGTCATAGTTCCTTCAATTAAATGTCGTTAATTAATAGCGGACCTGCTGGAAAGACTTGAGACACTTCAAATTCCAATTCATTACCAACTGCTCGTGCAACTGGATCTTCAAATCAAGTAACACTTGAAATTGATTCACATTCTGATTCAATGATGGATCAATTTATACACAAAAACCATAGAGTGTAGCAGAAGAACCAGATAAAATTATGAAAGAGGTAGATGCCCCAATGCAGTCTATTAGATTTGAGACACTTGTCATCAAAAATTCAAAAAGAAATGTCTCTTTTTGAAAACGGAAGGAGTCATGGTGACTACCAGAGAAGAATATATACTCTTATTTGATGATGATAACACCTACTAGTTTTGAGTCCGAACGAGCATTTCCTTCGGCAGGACAATTTGTAACAAAAATAAGAAGCTATTTGAACGATGAAACGCTGGACGAGCTGTGTTTTTTAAAAGCTTATTTACAAAAACACAAGAAATGAAGAAATAATTCTTTAATTTCATTTTGTACTATTTTTATTTGTTTTTGATAATGAATTTTTTTTATATATTTGTTTCAATAAAAATATAATAAACCAATTTTTAATTATATTTTCAGTTTTAGTATGCAATTTCAACTATGCTAAAAATGTGTAAGTATTTTTAATTAATAGTCTAATCCTAATCCCGTGATTTGGATAATGTAATCTCGAAATCCCGAGATTGAAAATAAAACACGGGATCGCAAACCCTATTAGTGCCTCGCTAGAACAATTTTTTTGGAATAAAAACGTGTTCAAATACGTTTAATTGGATTATTTTATCCATATGCGTAGATAAGGTTTCAGAAAATGTCAAGAGAAATATATCGTCACTTTTAAATCCGAATGTTAATGAAGGGACGAGAGGAGATTCAAAAATTTGCTTCGTAAAAATAAATATATGCCAGTGCAATAAATTTTAAAAATACTAATCTATTATGAAAAGTATCGTCTTGTTGTAATATTTCCTTTAAGTAACAACTTCAAAAGAGCTGTCATTTTTGGATTTATATATAAGAATTAAAAGAACGTTGGACCGCTGAACAAAAACAAAGTTTGCGAGGTATTTGTCAAAATCATTCGAGGGATTCTAAAATGTCTAAAAATTTATTGTCTATGAAACCTTCAAATATGGAGTTAAAATATTACAAACTTAAAACTCGTCCTCAGGGAATGACAACTTCACACTTTAAAAGAATACATAGCTATTTTAATTCTACACAAGCAGAAAACCAGAACAATAGCGTAAAGCACCACCTCAGACAGAGAATAACCTTTTTTAAAAGATAAAAAGCGAGGTAATTTAGCTCAAGGGAACTAACTGCATTTCACACATCTCTCACTGATAAGGAAGAAAAGACTTGCAAAATTACTCAAACCTTTTCAGGGACTAGAAAGGAAAATCAGAGTGGGAAACTGAAAAGACCTGTCATACAACAGAAAAGTCCGTTGCAGAAGCAAGGTACTAATTTCACCACTAAACCATCAAGGATGAAAAGGCTAAAGTCTTATTCAGTGTTGCAATCAATCAATAGTATACTTTTCTCTACAATAGAGTGTTTACGATGAGTTTTCTAATGTTGAACAACCTTGTGAATGCTATTTACTCCTTGATAATTATCAACCGTGAGCACAATTGTAATGTGATTGCTAACACATATGGCTTTCAAACACTTTTAGTTTACAATTGCCTTTGTCTTCCGATCATTATCAGGCAGTATTTGTTCTTGTAATTCAACTCCACACAAAATGTACATGCTTCATTTATCATTTCTGTGTATGTTCAGATACTTAATCAACCTTAGCTATGTAATGAAATTTCTTCACTGACAAAAATAGATTTTCAAGCTACTGCCATTCTTTCAGATTTTGTAAGAGAAAAATTAAGGTACATTTTTAATTTTATAAACATTGGCAGTGAAATTTTCGTATTTTTTAATGCATCATTGATTTCCAGCATGTAAATACTACATAGGGTCATACAGTACTCGTAGTTTCTATGGGCGTCTGGGGTCTGTGACTGAAGCGGGGATTCACGGCAAATTAAAATTGATTAGGGGGTGCGTGGACAACTTAAGGAGATTCGCTAAAGGTTTTATATAAAGTAGAATATTCGTGACTTATTTCCACTGTTATGAAAGCTACGGTTTTTAAGTGTTAAAAAAATTTAGAGTCAAACATTACAGATAGGTACACAAAAAGCAATGACAAGCGTTACGCGATAAAAATCGCGTTTATGTGGGTTAAATAGGAGCAGAATCTCGCCACCAGATGTAATAACTAATCTAAAACATGGTAGCATAAAACAATCGAGTGATGTGAAGTAAGTGCAACAAATTCTCCATAATTTTGAACCGAAAACAGTATTATTTGTATTAGTAAGATAAAGTACGTTACGTGAGTATTTTTGAATAAAATTGTGCTATCTTGATCCTAAATTTATAAATCCAAGTTATATTTTTGTTGAAGTTCACATTTATAAAATAGTCACATAAGATAATCCTTATAAATATTTTTTACTAACTGTTTTCAAGACACACAACAAAGTTAAATTTGTAATTTTTCTATTTTGTATTGAAATAGCTATTTCACTTGAGGGTTCATGGCCAAAATTTTAGTATTTAAATGGATTCATGGGCACAATAAGTTTGGAAATAACTGTAAATTAATCCGACACCTTGTCTTTCCTTCCATAAATGTAAATAAATCAGACATTTCACCACGGCCTGCTTAGGTAACATGAAGGTTACTCAGTGAATGAGTGTCAATTTTTGTCACTCTATAAAACATCACGTCGGCTACTGGCGACGGACCTCGCAATTCTGAACCGTGTTTAAGTTATAAGGACGACACCTGAGCTAGCACCCACTCTCTGAACTTTCCACGCTATACCCACGTTAGGATTTCAGTAACGTCAAACTTAAAGTGCATCTGTACCTCTGAATGGCGGATTTTCAGGGGCACCAAGATTCAACAGATAGAACCTCTGACACGAATTCACGAACATGACCACACGGCTGTCGTGGAAGGATAAAACTTTAAAAAAAAAAAAAAGGTTTGTATGTTTATTTCAGATGCAAAATTGTAAATATTTTGAGACAAATTGCGTCATAAAGTGAAAGGCAATTCGAAAAACACTTAAGATAATTTAGGTACTTATGCATTATCGCAACCTATTGGTGACATTATATAAAACGAAGGCCATGGTTGCTAATTCAGCGCGTACGACACATAGGGGAATAGGGGTTGCCAACTTGGCAAGTTATTAACAGAGTTGGCAATTGTTGGGATAATACGCAAGTACACTAGACCAGTGTTACCCGACCTTTTTATCGAAGCGGACTGGTCAACGTTGGATAATTTTACCGCGGCCCGCTGAGGGGGAGGACGTTGAATGTTTATATTTTAGATTGTTTTGATTTAACAATTTTATTTTAATTGTATTTAAACGTGCCTTCAGAATAAAATATAGCTATAACAAAAATGAATACAAAGTGATTTAACAAAGAATATAAAGTGATTTTCATAAAAGTAGCCCAAATCCAAGAAAAATATACCGCAGTGAATAAAATGGAAAAAATGTTTCTTGTGCGGACCAGTAGTATTTGATCCACGGACCGGGGGTTGGAGACCACTGCGGTAGACTACTAATAAAACTAGACTCCCTAAAATCCCACCACTTCATTTATTTTCTTGAAATGCGACGAGCAAATTAATATTTCCGGATCACATCTCTGTTGAATGGAAATGATTTATGTTTAGAAAACTGCGTTTATGGTAATTTTATACTCTTGTCATGCAATTAAATATCTGACAGAAATGACCTGTAGACACATTTATTATACTCCAAAATCATGCAATTTATCTAACGGGAAATATTACACTGTTTCAGATGTTAAGATTAACAATAAAAACATTTACACCGCTCAACTATTTACATTGCTTAGTTTATTTTACAAATATCATGCGACAATAGGCTACAGATTTTTGCTGTTTTAATTTATTTTAAGCCGCAGATGAAAAATGTTTGGCAGACAAAACACGTGCAAATTAAGAAAAAAATTCTGAAAATTACCATTTAGCATGAAAAATAAATAAATGTTATAGGAGAGTAATGACTAGTAAAATTTTCCCATTGCACTTCAAATCCAATTGCATCTAATCAAGAATAAAAAATAATTTCGGAGCATTAGTTTACCATTAACTGCATCTTCGTTTTGTAAATGAATTATTTTTGTACGAATAAGAAAATATTTTAATGATGCACTTGTACAAATGTAACGAATAACTTAACTCAGTGGCGTGACAGCCCATGAGGGCCAAGGCCTACTGTGCCCAATTCAATATACGCGACCTTGGGTCCTCAGATGCATGAGCATATGTTCCGGTCAGGTGGTCAGTCTGACGCTAAACCCCCCAGTGTTAAGTTCTCGAACAAGCTTGATACTCATTTATCGACCCACTGATGGGATGAAAGGCTGAGTCAACCTTGCCCAGCCCGAGGTTTGAACTTTGGACTTGGAGTGTTGAAGCGCAATGCACTAACCACTCAGCCACTGGGCTTCAATATAACGAATATGAAATGAATTCCTAGCGGAGGGGGGATTTTCGTAATTTCGATTTGATGTATTTTAATTTACGGTGCAGAAGGGGACGTGAATCGGCCCTTTCTGTACGGCGGGTCTTCAGTGGTACAAGAGTCGAAATCATGACACGAGTTCGTGACCTTGACCACTAGGCTACCGCAGCTACTGAACCACGATCGAGTAAAAAAAAAAGTTTCATTAACGTCACACCATAAAGCAACAAGAAAACTATTGGCGATGGACCTTGAAAAATGAACTTCGATTAAGTGACGAGGATGACACCTGAACTGGCACCCCTAACCTCGAAACTAAAACACCCAAGGGAGGAATTTTTTTTCTATATCTAATGGGCTGCGAATTGGTCATTAACCATTGCAGACCTAGTACACCACCCGGAAGCTGGTATCGCTTTTTAGTGCAGCACCCTATAGACGGATACCAATTGTTGCAGGTAATTTTGACGTTCAGTTTCCGCCTTACAGGAGACACCCGAGCTCTGACGATGCGAACCTGTACCAGGATTTAATTTTTCCAAGAGCATCTAAGCCAAACACTCTAGGGATCTTTTACACGTCATATAAATCATACGACATGGCCGCTGTCGATTTGCATCATGAAAATCCACCGACTTGGGCCGGGGTCGAGTGAGTGAATATTAACGTCGCACTGTTCAGCTACACGAGGGCTTTTGGCGACGGACCACATAATTTTGAACCATGGTCATGTGACGTGGACGACACCCGAGCTGGCACCCCCTCTCCTAACTACCACACCACACCAACGGGAGGACGTTTCAGCTCTCGACAGATTTAACATGCATTGCTGCCCTACACGGCGGGTCTTTAGGATCGAACTCATGGCATGCCTGTCATGATCCAATACCTTGACCACTGGGCTACCGCAGCCCCTGGGCCGGGGTCAAACCCACAACCTTACGACAAACCAACCACGCCACCCAGACGGCCAGCTCACGGGAGGAAATTGAAATCGACAGATTTAAAGCGATCAGCCCCCTCTACACGGCGGATCTTCGGTGGCACCCGGACTCAAACTCACGACTCGTTAGCCATGAGTTTGACTTTAAACACTAGGTTACCGTGGCTATAAATATTTTAAGTATATTTCCCAATTTTTTTAAAAAATAACCTTGTACCTCAGCAATGAATTATTGGCAAACAGACTTTTGCTTTCAGATCATAACCAAATAATAAATGCACCACACCAAACTCGCATATCACGAGATGATTTAGAGACCAAATCAAGGCACAGCAGCATAACTATTGGTTTCAGATTCTATCGAACCTAAAACCAATAGTTACAGACCTCAGGCCGTTGTCACAACCGTAATTTATTACTTCTCTAAATTACGAGACAAAATCTATTTTGGCGGAAATAACAATTTTTTTACAAATATATAAAATCGACTCTACATCAGATAAAAAGTTTTATTTCATGTTTCTAAAACTTCTTTTCATTCAATATTTTCCGAAACTTCTTTCTCATTCAATATTTTCCACATTATCACGAAATCTGGTTTTTCAATAACACAAATTGTACGCAGAAACAAACCGACAAGGGTTAAAAAAAATCGTTGTCATTTTTCCGAAAAGATTTCTCTCGTAAAGGTTTCGCAGATTCAACTGTAATAGCCATTCGAAAAGCAATACGCGAGGGGAATCCTTTTATTCTAAACACGCCGCGGAAACGACCAAGAAAAATTGAATTCATCATAAATTCAGAATGATTGAATAATGGACCGGTAAACGTTTTTTAGAAAACGAAAAAAAATGAATGGCATTCCATTCTAAGAGAAAACGAATCGCAATAGAAAGTACTCAGGGTACACTCACGTTGTCTTTTCAACGAGATATACACAATAAGTGTATAAAAAAAATCGACGAAAGGAAACATCTGATTTGAAATTCCAAAAAACAAAAATTCTATTAAAAATGGTTGTAATACGGCAGTAGATTTAACATGTCATTTTCACAGCGTTTCTTTGATTGATGGATTGCATATAAACATTGTACTAAAAAGTACAATGACGGTTATGCAGCGTTTCTCAGGTCGCTACACGTCGATTTGATTCGAGATTTTGATCATATTTTATTGAGCATTCTCATTTTTAAATGGCACTTGCAATTTTTTAAAATTATACTGGTAAATGTGCAACGGGTTCTCACGCTTAAGTTAACCTTCTATGTTTACTTTATTACGATGATTGATATGAGAAACTCATCTTGTGAATGAACCACGATAAATGCGAATTTGTATGCAGTAACGCATTTTTAGATTAAGGCCGCGGCAGATTTTTAGAGGCGCCAAAATTTTCGAAGCGGCAAAAATTTTAAATTGATTGTTTTTTTATCAACTGAAACACCGAATTTTAAAGCTTCTTTTCTAGCTTTGACAACTTCAAGATGTCAGTATTAAAAGGGTACGATTATTTTTTTAATTAAACGAGTAAAGTAGTAAATTTTAAAATAACGGGCAAATAGGTATTGAAAAATTTATCGTTTATAGCATTTATCTATCGAGACGTTAGATTTTTCGTAAAAATATCTAAATGTAGCGTTTGTTTTCTCATCATTATAGCACAAAATATTAAATCACTATATTTAATTACACCTTTTCCGGTTACCTAGAAACTTATTTTTTTTTTTTAATCTCACATAAAATTTTTATAGTTTTACGTAATGCGAGGCGTAATTCATGCCTAAATTTAATACGAATTCATTATTGCTATTCGTATTATTAGTATTATTACATATAAGGCCGTCAAATTAATTTGAGGGTTCTCGTTTAAATCATGGTCAAGTGACGAGGATAACCCCTTAGTTTGTAACTTCTAGCGCGCATTACCCTTATATATATATATATATATATATATATATATATATATATAGCCTCTAGAGATAATTTAGTATGGTATTTGATATGAGAACCTCATTATGTAGAGAACCGTAAAGTGGACAAATGAGTATTACTTAAATAGAAGTGTAGTTTACGAGAGATGTGGAAGGACTGTGTGTGTGTGTGTGTGGTGTGTTTAAACATAGGAGAAAAGTAATAGACGATAGATGGAACTAGAGGGCGTTATAGAAGTAATACTGAAGTCACAATAATCTCATCAGTAGATTCAGAGTGAATATCCGTGAATCGAATACTGTTATTTGAAATCTATTGTTTAACACTTTATCCACCGAGGGTACTTATAAGTACCACTCACTTTAAAATAACATAGAATAATCATTTTTATGAATATTCTGACGAAACACACACACTTATCAGGAATATTCTTTTAAAATCCACTCTTCCAAGATATATGGCAGCACGGGTTCTATGATGTGTATTTTAGCGGGGAAGGCAAATAGTTTTATAGCAGAAATTGCGTTTTCAGCGGATTGCAAAGATTACCATTTGTCCCGAAAAATAGTTAATGTCAAAATTTAAGTTTCTAATTTTTTTTTTGTATGTTTATAAGGACCTTAGAAAACGATTTGACTATTTATTTTAAGTGAACAATGTGTTTAATTTTACAGTTGAATATCTTTAATTAGCTATAACTAATTAAATTCCCCAAAGTTGAGTATTTTGTTTATACATATCCCTTAATTTTCAATGTAGTAATTCAAAAAAAAAATTGCAAGGAAAAAACTGCAGTAAATCATAACGCGGTAAATAAAGGGTTAAAGATCGCAAATAAACCATATTATAATCACAGTAATTGCTAGTCAGATTAAATTAAACCGTTCCACATATTTAATATATTTTGATATTGATTATTCAAAAACTGAATACAAACTAGTTAAAAATCTGCGAATCATGTCTCTTATTCATATAAGAAGCAGCAACATCAGAAAAATATCGTTAATCCACATAAAATATTACGATAAAGCGACCTCAAACGCAGAAAACAAAATGCATAATACTACTTCTGAATATTTTTGTGAATATTTTTTTCAGAAGAAATTACTACTTCACGTGATTGTATAAATATTTCAGAAAATAAATTTCTTACATTAATTCATATCTTTTTCACCATGTTAATAAAAACACAGTTCACAGCGTTTACAGTAAATAACGTTATTTTTTCCTTCAGCATTAATTCCTTAACTTAAAAACCCAAGAATACTCGAAAATCTTGACAGCAATTGTATTCATAATAATAAATAAAATTCATTGAAATAAATTATATAGCAAATAATATAATATTCATAATAAAGTTTAAAACTTAGCAATAGAAAAATTGAAAATGTTGGACAATCCTTTTGTAAAAATAATTGTCAAGTTATTTTCAATAAACTTTAAAATTATATAAAAAAAATTTCTAATATATATTATAAATGCGAAAGTTTGTGAGTATCTTTGTGGGTCTTTCACGCAAAAACAACTGAATGGATTTTAATAAAACTTTACAGTAATATAGCTTATACATCAGAATAGCACATAGGCTATAATTTATAGCATAGACTATAATTTATAAAGATATTGTATGAAGTGTCCAAAATATAACGATATTTGTGAAGTAGGAAAAAATTCAGCCATCTGCGAGCAATTCTAGCTTGCGCTGCAAAAAAGCCCACGTCAGCATAAATCTATCTTTTGTTTGTGAAAGAACTTTTTTTTTTTTTTGGCTACGCAAGGTGCTGGCTTCTAATTAATTCCACTGATCAGCATATGCCTATTTTTTTTATTTCAGAATAAAATTAAGTTTTGAAGGGAGAGGTTTTATAAATCTCTTTATTTTAATGTTTTTTATGATTTTACTATGCACATTTGGTATATAGTAAGAAATTGATCTTTTTTCCAAATAAATGCTTTTATCAGTTCTGATACTTAAAGTAAATAAACTTTCTCTTTCACACTGCATCATTTGGACAAATTTTCAAAATTTGCTTGTGATTAGTAGTTAATTATAACGCTATAATTTTAATTGAATAGGCAGATATAATTATGTTTATACTTAAAAACGCAATAACTACTGTACTGTATTTTTTGGAGTGTGAGAGTGAGTGAATATTAATGTCACATTGTTCAGCTATACGAGGGCTTTTGGCAACGGATCACGTAATTTTGAACCATGGTCAAGTGACGTGGACGACACCTGAGCTGGCAGCCTCTTCTAACTACCCCACCACACCAACTTAGAAGGAATATTCTTCCAATACTTAGCAGGAATATTCTTTGAAATCCACTCTTCCAAGATATATGGCAGCACGGGTCCATGATAAGTATTTTAGCGGAAAAAATCGTTTGTCAAAATTTAAGTGTCTTATGTTTTTGTATGTTAATGAAGACCTTGGAAAATGATTTGACTACTTATTTTAAGTGAATGGTATATATAATTAATTTTACAGTGGAATATCTTTAATTTATTAGCTCTAACGGATTAAATTTTCCAAAGTGGAGTATTTTGTTTATGTATATCCCTTAATTTGTAAATGTAGTGATCAAAAAAAAAAAAATATTGTATGAAAAAAACTGCAGTAAATCATAATGCGGTTGGATAAAGTATTAAAGTGCATTTCTCCCCTACACGGCGGGTCTTACAAAGCTCTAATAAAGCTCGAGCTATGAAAGTAGCTAGACATTTGCCAACTTGACTCTATCGTTAACATTTCGCTATGTTTTTCATTGAATCGCCATTATAATTTAAGAAACGACGTTGCTTGCGAATATTACAAATTTTAAAATAAAATAAATACAACAGAAAGTAATATTAATGTATTACACTTTCAGATATAAATTATTTACACTACTTTAAGAGTTCATTACGCAAAACTTTTAACAATGTGTTACTTTTGGTGAGCAGAGATCAGCTTAGGGAGGTATTTTGAAAAATCGACCCTCAAGAGTGTTACGAGGAATTATAAATAAAAAAATCCTTTTAGATCTATTAGATCTACATACTTAAAAGATCCTATTAGATCTACATAAAATTTAACAAAGGTGTTTTTTTTTCTTTCTTTTTTTGTTTAGCTGAGATATGCAAAAAGCTATTTTTGTTTAATTTGCAATTCACATAAAATTAACTCATTAAAAACTTCTTTTTCCTTCAATCTGTGTTGTTTAATTTTTCAGTTCACCCGTGCGAACAACGGGTATACCAGGTAGTCTTAAAAATAATTAAGAAATAAATGAAACATCCTTCCATGAAGCTTTCGGAAATTGATATTTATGTCGCAAGTCACAATCTGCACAACAATACAGTAAAAAAAAGATTTATTGCTGTGAAATACAACACCAGTAATTATTTCAGAAGTACTACTAAATCTGATAATGAAACTGAAATATTCAAAAGGAGAAATGGGAATGTGAGATAATGGCCACCCCCACTCGATTTAAATACAATCCCCCTTTCAATTTCTACTAGTTCTTCGAACTCGACATGTTTAGTATTCTAGATATCCACTCTATTTATTCAAAGAGAATATATTTGCATGCCAGTTATAAGAAGGCTAATAAACTGGAAGTTAATGACTTCACCAAAAAAAAAAGAGCATGGGGAACAGGACTTAACGTAGCGAAATCAAGTTTTTTTCTTTAAAAAAAAGAAAAAAAAGGGTCAAACAGCTAAACGGATCATAATCTGTTCAATCAATATTTATGCGCATTTCGAAACATGTTAATTCAATAAAGAGAAAAAAGAACGTATTCTTTATATTATGAGGGGATGAGTTCTTTTACGTCACACTCAAAAGCAACACGAGATCTATTGCCGACGGACCTCGCAGTTTTAAACCCCGGTCAAGTGACAAGAACGATATCCCAGCTGGCACCCCCTCCTTCGATATTTCACACCACGTCAACAGGAGGACTTCGAGCTTCGACAGATTTCACGTGTATCAGCATTCTCTACACGGTGGGTCTTTCTTTATATTAAGAAGCAAGAGGTTTTTGAAGAAAAAGTTTCGTTGTTTAAAACAAATATTCATTTTTTTCAGGTAATGTTATTTTTCACACATCGATAAAATAAATTTGCCTCATTATCAACAATATAAATAAAAACTTCATTAAGTTCTAAAATATCTTTTTATGTTGTTTCGGTGCAAATTCTACTTAAATGCATTAAAGGTTCACATGCTGCCTTTTTTCAATGCGAATAATGAATACGCATTTAAAACTGTCATTTGACTGAAGAAAATTATACAAATATCAGATTCTTTAAAAATAAGTTTCTCACTTGAAGTATTTCTGAATATAGCCTTAATGCAGATAAACAAGATAGAGACAGGGGACTTTTACCTAAAATATTTGACAAACCTGTCTCGAAATACCCAATTCCAAAAGGTATAAAATTATGTGCATGCTCAGATGATTTATTTGAAAATTTTAATATGGATTTCTTGGAATTTAAATTTAATACTCGCTCATATAACCAAATCGATTTTCATATAAGGTTTAAAATTACTCGAACTACACACTGAACTTCTTTTATGTATTTAGAACTAGGATCTTTAGGATCGGTTTGTTTAGTCATTATTAAAAGAGCAAATCAATAAGGTTCAAGCCAATTTCAAAATCAGGATCGTATCAGCCTAGGCAACACCCCACCGATTCGCCCCCAATTCTCTCTGCCGAAGGGATCCTCAAAGCAAGTTCTCTGTAAGACTTGCAGCTCTGCCAATCGCCTAAGGCAAACGAGAAAATTACGCAGCTCGTCCATTTTTTTTCTAACTTCCCATTATTTTCTAAATTTATGTAATTCCAGTTTATGCATCCCCGTTTTGGGATGGGAACTGTTAACTTACATGCCATTTGCTATTTCCTTTGATCGCATTATGGGAACCTAGTAAGCAAGCGGTTGATACGGAGAAATTAGAGAACACCTTTGTTTAAAATCAAGCGAGAAACTGCAAAAATATTTTGTCTTCGCAATATTTTTCAAAAAATCAAAGCCTTGTGTAACCAAGTTTGGTGAAATTGTTTATTGTCAGATTATAACTGGGAGTGAGAATTTTTCACATTTGATTAATCTCACGCTAAAGGTGATAACATGTCACTTTTGATACGTTATTCGCCAACTTTTAACATCACTATGTGAAAGGTTGAAGACCCATTATTTCCTCTCCATAGGTTTTAGTGAATCAAGACTCGACTCCAGCATACCCGATTATAAAGATATAGTAATAACGTGATTGAGACGTAAAAGTTAGATTATACTGGATTTAAAGAAAATCAAATAAATGAATTCTGTTTCACAGTAGCAAATTTTAAAAAAGTTGACTGTTTGCTTTTTTGACACAAACACAGTAATACCTCGCCATACACGAACTGGGAGTTATGCGATTTTCAAATCTCGTCAATTCGTCTTTAGTGTTTGAACGCCACACACAACTCGATTACTCTCTCCGCTTCCTGTTCAGCTAATGTACATGTTCGGACGTTTCGCGCGGAATCAACGCTTAGCCATAATAATTTTGCGCTATTTATTTCTTATTACTTAGTGTGGCGTTTGTTTTTACATGTTATAATTCTTATGTGACGTACAGGAAGTGCTAGATTCCTATGATCAGGAGCTGACGATTGAAGAGATCCTCGCATTGCATGAGCAAGACAATGAAACACTTTAATCTTCAGACCCAATTCAATCGGAAGGAATGACGGTTGGGAATTTGACAGAAGGCCTCAGTTCAATTAATCTCAGTTCACAGTACCCTAAAAATTTCATTTTTACCGAATTTTTTTTTTTTTTTTTTTTTTTTTGCATGTTTTGGTGGCCCATAACATTGAGATGCTTGCCACGAAATTTCAGATCTGTTAGCAAATTAGTTTTTAAGATATTTGAAGTTTTATGAGCTATGGTTTTGGTTTCGGTTTCCTTTGAAAGCATTTTTTCACACTTAAGTTGAAATAATTAAAATATTTCTGAGCTTTTAGTTTAAAATGGTTAATAATTCCAATTATCATTACTAAAATCATTTCTGCTTGATTATGTTTTGAGTTTTTTTTTGAGTTCTCATAATTAATTGATTAATTTCATGGCCAATTTTTGCTTTAAAAATATATAGTTTATATAACTTAAAAGCTTTATCACTAATTTTTCATGTAGAGAAAATGCCATGGCAAATGTGTTCTGGGTTTCTGTTAGAAGCAATATTTCGAGGAGATGGAATACTACTGAAAATGATGCATCTAAAAATCAGTCCTCAGCTAATTCTACACTTAGACTTCCGAATACAAGTATTCTGAATTCAAATGCTGCAGATATAACAATATTTCCTTGATGTACCAAATTACATTATACAAAACATATTGTAGTACTATATTTTAGTATTTTAAAGTCGTACGACAAGAGCTAAAACTTCCTAAACTGCCCCAATTTAAAACTGAAAATTAAATTTTATGCGCAAACCTGACTATTTTTAGCTTAAGTTACTATCATTATTATTTTGTACATAAATGCTTCGTGTTTAAAACTTTTGTGAAAGTTTAGGTTAAGATAAAGCTGAATAAACTGGCGTCTTAACAAATGCTATCAATATTATGCAAAAATATATTTTGAATTAAAAATATTTTTAGTCATATTTAATAAAAATAGTGTTTTAATGTAGAACATACATTGGAAAATAACATATTAAAAAATTAGAGTTTTACGGGCATTATAAGTTTTTGTTTTATGACTTTACGAACTTTAAATGCGTTTTTCTCAGACTTTTAATTTTGAAGATATAAGTGTTTTCTAATCCCAAAGGCTTTTTTCCTGTTCAAGATAGAGCCTTGAATTTTTTTGTATATACTACCAAATGTATGTTCTATAAAAGTTAGTACGGATTTAGGGCTGAGAACTATAGTTATTTTTCTAAAAAATGCTAAAGTTGATATTTTAAAAATTCATGTTTTTTTCCAGGTTTTTCTAGAAAAATAATTAAAAATCAAGGGAATAGATTTTCAAATACATACTAACTATTGTTTGTAATTATCTAAGAATCATAAATAACTTAAAATTACTAAAAATTTTAAAAATTGAGTATTTTATAAAAGTTTGAAAAAAACTTCAAACTTTTTAATTTTTTAAAATTGTAAAATAATGGCTGGACAAACTGACTTTTTGCTTACAGAATCAGCTTAATAATATAATATAAATATAAAACATCAATTATTTTTACTGTAACTGTCTCCGAAATTTTTTTTTAAAAAAGGTTACCGTGTAGCCTTAAAGGGTTACAAATTTTTGTGAAAATACAGACTCCAACGAAGAGCACATTTTTGTAACAAAACAAGGAATAAAAATATTATTAGCATGCTGCGAGAAAATTTTGCAAGAGAAAAAAAATACTTGAGCAGACTACTTTATTCAATTTTATGAAACCTTCTGCACAAAAATAAGTGCGGTTTGCGATTTTGTAAATTACCGAAGATTTTACGAAACTTTTTCTTCTTAAGAGGACTTTTGGTACCCTAAAAATCACAAACCTATCGTTTTTTTTTTATTTTCATTTAATCTTATTCTTTGCATTATTATCTTTCGATTGATATATCACTTGTGCATGTCGGAAAGCTAGAAGTTGAATAAAACTTCATTTGAAAACAAATTAGGCAATTCAGCCACACACCCTTTTTAGAAAAATAACAGCTAAAAAATGCGTTATGATAAAAAAAAATCTATTTTATAAATAGAAATAATAACTATAAAAAAGAATGTGTAGTATTAAAAGCAGAATATTTCCGAGGCAACACAATAATGTAATTTTTCTTCCTTGTGAAATGTGTGCATGTAAAATTTTTAAATTAAGGCATTTTATATTAATAATTTTATATATATAATTTCAGTTCTTATTCCTGATATATTTTTCATACAAATGTAATACTTTAATATTATAAGAAGAACAGCTAAAATTTCTGTCGTGACAAAAAAAAATTTTTTTTAAGTTTTTCTTGAGTTTTCTTGTGCAATTAGTACTCTAAAAGTTGATCATTTATAAAAATGTGTGGGTTGAAAACATATGAAAATGCAATTATTTTAAAGAAAAACGTATGAGTAATATCTTAAAGTGGTATTTTAAGTTTAATTAAGCTTATAATAATTATTTTTTCAGAATTATAAACTTTAAAGTGGTTTTCTCAGTTTGTGTTTTTCGAAACCTTAGTGCATTCAAAATGCTACTCCTTCGACAATTATTTACCAATCACTTCCATTTTTTTTCTGCGTGTTAAAAATAAAGCATGTAATAAAATTAGGGATCCGTTTTGCTATAAACTGGATACTTTTTTTTAAAAAAATAAAATGTAAGATATGTTGGCTTTTTCGTTGATTTTTAGCCTGTATATCAACATTTTTTTTTCCTCGAAAACGAATGAAGTTATTCTAAAATCGATCCCTAAAGTTGTTAAGAACATTCATAAGAATATTATAAAAAATTTCAGGTCAAAAAATTAATTTTTACAAAAGGAGTAGGATTTTAAAATTTTCCCAATTTTCTTCAAATAATTTAAATGTTTAAAATTGTGTGAATATATGAAAATTTTCATCTGGTAACATTTTCTTGAATAGAAACATTGTATAAAATGTTAAAATATAATTTTTAAATACGTAAATAAAGAAGTTTGCTCAAAGGGTGCCAAGTCCCCTTAAATGATTTTCTTTCGTCACAGGCCTCTACTAAAAATATTTTTAATGTATTTATATATGCCAAATTATACCCCGACATATGCGAATTCGACTTACGCAGTTATCACTCAGTCCCACCTATCGTGTATATAAATATAAGTTCGGGGTATTTATTCTATTTTTTAATTGATCCGAAAGAAATCTAACCTTTATGCACAATTTAAAAATGTATTTAATTTTAGAAATACAAATTAAATCGTTTACCCAAAGCACGGTTTCTCGTTATTGATTTGTGATCCTGCTTTCTTCAACAAATATTTTCGCTATCCTAAACAGATACATACAACAGGGGTGTCAAACTCGCGGGCCGCATGTGGCCCGTCCAGTATATTGGCACACAATAAATAATAACGTATCAAAATTTTTCCCGAAATAGGAAATATAGTAGCAAAGAGACGTCAAATGTCAGGACGTAAATATATAAAAAGAACAAGACACATTTAATATGTTTATTTTACGATTCGCAGCAGACTAAGCAAAATTTTAACACGAAAGAAATCGGAGCTAGTGTTTACTTTAATATAAAGAATTAAATATTTGACAGTAAATGAGTATTTTACAAGGCAAGATAGAGATTTAAAAAAAATAAATAACAGTTTGTGATTTTTAGCATTTGCGCGTTTTTATTTTGTTTAATTTATATTAAATTTCTGTTCCAAAATTAAGTAAAACTACCCCAAACAGGGTCATACTTTGAAAAACTCGGCTCATATCAAGTTAGCATTGGGTGAAATTATCAACCACAATTTGAACACGACGCACCAATGGGCAGTTTTCCCAATCTGGGGCTCGGCAAGTCCAAAAATGAAATTGCGCGAAATAGAAAAAAACCCCACTATATATGGTCCTTAGCCATGTGGTAAACAGTTTTCGTCAGTACGCGAAAGGAAATATTCTACAATCAGCAGGATCCCAAGCGCAAAATGACGCTGTTTTGAGTTTAGTTTGGAGTACAACGGACTTTGATAAATATGAGAACCGGTAGCAATTAAAATTTAGAAAAATTGTTAAAAATTTTTGCTTGTTTGTAGGGAAAAAATGGATGAGGTGCCATAGAAATGAAAAGTTCTTCTCCAAGTCGAATGATGCGTGGTTGTCGGGGGAGTAAGATTAATATATTTTATTTTCAAGAAAAATATATAGCTAATAATTTAGTGTGGCATTTTTTATGTTTCTTGAAGCTTATAATTTTTTCAGAATTATAAACTTAAGAATGGTTTTTCTCAGTTTGTGTTTTTTCGCATTCAAAATACTACTTCTTCCACAATTATTTACCAATCACTTCTATTTTTTTCCGTGTCTTATATGTTATTCATGTAATAAAATTAGGAATCTATTTTTCTGTAAATGGAATACTTTTTTAAAAAAATTGAAATGTGTAGGAAGTAGTCTTTTAGTTGAATTTTAGCATAGATATATAATATATATATATCAACATTTTTACTATGCTTTTTCTCCAAAACTAATTAAGGTATTGTAAAATCGATCCCTAAAGGTGCTTGAAACATCCTCAGAAATATTACAAATACTTCATGTCAAAAAAATTAACACAAAAAAAAAAGTAAAATTTTAAAAATTTCCAAATTTTCTAAAAGAAATTAAACTTGCAAAATTGTGTGAATAATATGCGCAAAATTTTAACCTCGTATCATTTTCTTAAACATATATAATGCTAAAATGTAATTTTTGAATGCATAAATAAAAAAAATGTTCAAAGGGTGCCGAATCCTTTTAAACATTACCTATTACCCTTTATTGTATATGTGCAGTGGCGCACACAAGGGGGTCCGGACCCCCCCCAAAGCCCTCGATTTTTTTCCGATTGATTCTAATTCTAAGTATATCGTACGTAAAATTTAATTACTTGTTATTAATGATTAATTTTATTAATTAATGTTATTATTTATTCAAAAATTAGTTTTTTACTGCGTTTTGTTCCCGAAAATCGACAAAATCAAAAGGAGCATGATACAAGAATGGTGAACTTTCGACCCCGGACCCCCTCCCCCCTTGAAAAATTCCTGTGTGCGCTACTGTATATGTGCAATGTTATGTTTGATTGTATTTGTTTAAAATTTTATTTTTATTTACTTGCCATACTATTTCTTGTATATATTCTCAAACGTGTAAATTACTACTTCCGTTAATATCCTTAGATCCTTGTTCAAAAACTAGTTCCAACTCTGCAATAATTTATTCCTGATCAAATTCAAACTTGACATAAATTAGTTAAGACTATTAACCTTATTTGTTAGTAAAAAAGCAGAAAAGAATACCCAATTTACATTAATTACTATGATTTTAGATTATGAAGACTTTAAAGCCAGCCATAAAATAATTTCCGTGCGCTAGATTGGGAAAACTGCCCACCACTGTGTGCGACGCTGCCAAAGTTACGGATGTTTTTCCCGTGGTTTCTAGACATAACACAAATGCAAGCTTGTTATGTCTGCCTTGTCACACACAGTATAAGGTATTCTCCCAAGATCACCGACCTCCATGGGGTGGTATTGATGTACCTCTATTTCAAATCCTGTATTATACTTCACAAAGAAATGCCATTCCGCCTATCTTCTATCAACATTTAGTTGACTAGGAGTAAAAACATCTTATTCCGCTACATAGAGTGAACATTCAAAATTAATAGGATACACCCAACTTTTTTTTTATACGGTAGATACGCTACTTAGAAAAACGTGCAAAAAATAATTAAATCCAAGTTACATATAAACCAAAAAAAAAACCAATTCATTTTTATTAAAAGAAAAATAATTAAAATTAGTGCTTAGTGAAAATTCAATCTATCAAGTACATACAGCATATAAAAATTAAAGTTGAAAATAAAACTACTAACAATTATTCATCACTACTTGATAACAAGCGTGCACGCTTATGACGTTTATTGGATCAAAAATGCTATCAACAGTAGGTGTCATAATGCTAGCACCACTGCCTGCATTGATTCAAATGAAGAATTTCGTTCGTTACTAATAACTTTAAAAAGAAAGAATTATCATCAACACAAACTATATTAGAAATTTCCCCATCGAATTAAAAAATAGCTTTAATTTGAACATCAACTTTTAGAACTTTATTTGTGAAATTATTTATTGCATCCCTTTCGAACCGAACACAAAATACAACTATACAGAAGAACGAAGTGCTGTGTTCAAGTTGAAGTACAATAAAATAAAGAAAAAGTGATTACAAAACTCTGGTATTCCCCAAAAAAGTAATTCCCTAAAAGAATTTGGGAGCCGATTCGTGGTAGAACAGAAAATTCGTGTAAAAAAGCATATAGGCGAACCGAATTATTTCAAAATCGTGTAAAAATGGTATATATGTACTTCAGAAAGATCTTCGTATAAAATGTCCTTGCACCTATACATAATACAAATCAAATCTTTTAAAGTGTAAATGGTTCGTGGTCTCCATGACAAAACCGAAAAAGTAACAATAGATTTAGCAATTGATCGGTGTACCTATACATATAAAATTTTAAAACAGCCTTCCAAATGTATACGAGTATTGATTTCCGTTTACTATTTAGTAAATATTGCAATTTATTGCCATGCAAAAATATAAATTAATAATATTTTAATAAATTTAAACTTTGACTTTTTCCCCAGTTTAATTTGATCATAATAACGCAGTTTTTACAACTGAATATTCAAAGGGAATTGTGCGTACAATTAACATCATTCACTTAAAAAACGTGCGTGATGAAAGACATAATTATTCAAGAAATTTATAACCTCAAAAATGCACAGGAAGGGAAGATCCTATTAATGAAAGTTAACAAATATCTATTCGATCAATCCACTTGACTCGAACTTACACAAGAGACACTAGTTGTAATTACACGCTTCAAGTTTTTAAATTTCAATCTTGACACGATATGTGGGCTCCGGCTAAGTGTCTCTCACAAAAAAAGCTTCACAACCTCGAACTCTCACTGAATACATATCAAACAAAGATTTTTCCTCATCTACCTGACATCCGATACTCGAAACTAGGATTTAAAGTGTGGTCAGTGAATAACATTTGCAGACATTTACATTTTATCCATTCCTATTTTGAAATAAACTCTGATTTGATTTCACACAACAAACGATTGAGAAATATGTCTTTGGTCAGATTATTAAAAACTATTTGACAATGGGGAGAATAGGAAACTTAAGTGGGTTTTTTTGTTCAATATCCAGAAATTAAATGCCTTAAAAGTATTATAATTAATTTCCTCTTTTTAATGGTAGTTGTTTTTAATTGACGGGTGAAATAAAAAGTTTTTGAGAATGAATTAAATTAACGCGTGTCGCATACCAAACCAACACAAGGGCTGGCTATTGGTGACGGAACTAGTAAAAAAAACATTCACTTTTTCATACTTTTTTTTGTTCGTTGGAAAAGTTGGAGCAAGTGAATAGTACTGTTCAGCAACACGAGGGCTTTTGGCGACAGACCTCATAATTTTGAACCATGGTCAAGTGACGAGGACGGCACTTAAGCTGGCACTACGCTCTCCTAACTTCCACACCAACGGGAGGACGTTTGAGCTCTCGACAGATTTTACATGCATTGCTCCCCTACACGGCAGGTCTTCAGCGGCACTAGGCTCGAACTCGTGACATGCCCTTGGCCACTGGAAAAATTGTAACTGATTGTAAGTGGCACGTGGATAATTTTTTGTTTATTAAATAGTGGCACTCTTCGCTAAAAGGTTGGCCACCGTTTTAAACTTTCGCACTATGCCCACGAGGACTTCGAGCTACGAAAGATTTAACGTGCATCAGCACCTCTACACGGTGGATTTTCGGGGGCACCATGACTCGAACTTATGGCTTGTCGGCTACAACTCAGTGACCATGACTACCGCGGTCACTCAAGACTTTCGAAGCCAAAATAAATTGTTCGTCATTATAATTTCTGCAGCTGTAGCCACTTTAATAAAGCACAATTTACAATTAATAACATACTAAAAAAACTCAAAAATAACACCCACACTGCAATTCTTAACACTTTTTTGCCACAACAAAAAAAATAAATTTTGGCGAGAAATAAAAAAAATTTTTACTTTAAATCTAATATGAACGTTTCATAAGCTGTAGCAGAATTCTTTGAATTACACACACACAATTAGTAGAACTTTCTTTAAAATCAAACATATTTGATATTAATTTTAAAATAAAAATATAATTTCTTTCTAAAACAGTATACTCACGTATTGCTATCAAATTAATTTGAATATATATTTGTGAAAGGAATACTTAAACAGAAAAGATCAGTCATCCCAATAAAATGTATATATTTATACCCGGAAAATAATTTTAAAATATGTTTCCAACACACATGCCAAACCATGTGACTCCCATTTTTCACAAGTAACCTACAAAAAAGGAACGTTCAAAACTGATTAAGGCCACAGTGCACAAATTCTTCAAGTCATCTTTTGAACAGTAATACTTCTTCTATGGCCAGACAACCTCAACAAATTCGATAAGTATGCGATATATTATACTACATTACACTAAACATATTGATAATAAAAAAAAAAGAATTACAGCCTCCAGGTAAGCTGAAACAGTTGAAGCATAACAGCAAAATTATTTGAAGGAGCGCATCAGAATGATGGAGGCAATGATACGTCTCCGAGATGTCTGCTTAACAAGTTGCTGATGTTTAAACAAGCGTAGCCTGTTTTGCCAGTGATCTTTTTTCTTTATTATTACAACCAATATTGTTGCATGTTTCTGGTGATCTTTCCTTTCAACCAACGGGTCAAGATCGTCCATTTAAAAAAGGGGTTAATTAAGCAAACTACGAATAAATTGATTCGCAATTAATTTAAATGTTTTACGTGAATGAACTTAATCGGATTTTGTAAAAGAGAATTATAATGGTGCCAGAGTAGAATCTTCAATTATGTGTACGTTTCAGGATGGTGGTTAAATTGGTGCCAATATCATGGAAGTTTAACTCCGTTCATTTGTAAAAATGAAGAAAGAATGAAGTTTTTTTTTTGCTAAAAGTTATATTACTCAAATAAAAATTTACTAAATTTTCAAAATTCGCGCGCGGTCATGCAATACATATAATTTCAAGAATTTAAATACTTTTTTTTAATTCGTAACATGGTTAATTACTGTAACTTGAATTCATTGAAATTTCCGATTGAAAAAAAATTTTTCACAACACTACATTTGGAAATTTGTCCTACTTAATTGATATTTTTCAGTGATTTGAATTTAACGTACTTCTAGAGTTACAAGACTCTTACTCGTAATAGATGTTTGTGTCGTCTGAAACCAGAGTCGAGAGACGAAGACGACACTTGAGTTAGTACCCTACTTAAGTACCTAAATCACTAAAAACGTGTATTTGGTCCACATTCTGTAGGATGGGTCTTCAACGAGATCCAAGCTCGAATATCACTGATCAAAAAGCTCGAAACCAGGATTACTGATTTACTACGCGCCCATGTTTCCCTGGTAAACAGCGACGTCTTATGATTTCTAGAGGCTCTGCACCCCTATGCGAAAATGGGCTTAAAGAGCGATTTTTTGAAATAGCATATGTTGCTAAATACTAATACAAATGGTTACCCGTAACAAATGTGCGTAGATCATTATCTCACAAATTTATTCACTGACTAATTGCCGCCTTTCGACTAAAAGATGGTGGTAGGCTTAGACATTGACGATGGAGATGGCAAAATGAAGCCTTTCCGCTATTGCCAGTAGGCGTATAGTTCGAAATTCAAAGTTTCTATGACAACATGTCCAAGAATAACATTTGTAGGTTAAAATTTAGATCATGATTCTTACTGAGGCCCATGCCTTAAATATATACCAACGTACTTTCTAGAAAATACAAAACTATATTTGGAAAAGGGCTGGTAACAGTCTCATACAAAGTAATTTTTTAAACTATTAAATAACACAACAATTCGTCACTGAGAAACGTTAATAAAGCACCACCAAAAAAATGAACAAGATGTCCAAGTGATGGAATATAGCATCTTCCTCACTTTAGAAAAAGCAAATAACAGGAAACTATCTATAAACCCAGGAAGTGTAATTAAAGAAGGAAATCGTAACGAAATCAGTGAAGCGATCTCAAAACGATTGTTAAGTTCAAAGTCGTCACTCGACAATAGAGCGAAACTACAACTCACCGAACTTTTAAACCACAATATCCGATGACTTTTGAAGGACGCAAAATAATTACTGAACTAGATATTTGTAAGGTAAACTAGCGGTGATTCAGAGAGAGAGAGAGAGAGACAGAGAGAGAAGTATAGTAAAACTCATAACCTTTCTTGTTTTTTAAAGTCAGATACGATTTCCTGTAAATTTCTAAACTAAAAGAGTTGAACATTCTTCTAATAAAAGGGCACTTAGATCAACTTATATAAGTTAAAATGCATTCAAAACTGTACATATAACACCAATATTTAATTACAAAATCCGTACATACTATTTAGTTATTTTAAACACCGATAAGCTTTCGTCAATTTGTCTAACACTATCAAAACGTAATTGAACTAATCATACAGAATACTTATAAATTCTTCCGTAAACGGAAAAATAGCTCAAGGTTCAAAATAGATTGCACATAAAGAAGTTTGAAATGAATATATCTTCAGACCATCTATATATGTATAAAAATGATGTTTGTATATAAAATCGCTTCATTCCAACACACGTTCAACCGATCACTATGAAGATTGGCATGTATATATATATATTTTTTTTGTTGAGAAGGTTTTTGTGCTATCCTCTTAATTGCAGCCTCCGATCAAGTGGCGCTACAGATACCAACTTCTGCGCCATTCAATCCATTGCTAAGTTCTCAACGTGGTCGCCAAAAATGATGCCAACTTGGCTCTATCACCAACATTTCGCTTGTTTCCATTGAATCGCCATTACAATGCAAGGAACGGCGTTGCTTGCGAATGTTATAATTTTAACATAAAATAAATACAACAGAAAGTAATGTTAATGTATTAAATACATACAGATATAAATTATTTACACTATTTTAAGCGTTCATTACACAAAATTTGTGTAACAATGTGTTCTTTTGCTTAGCAGAGATCAGCATAGAATGGTGTTTTCAAAAATCTACTAGCAAGAGTTACGGGGTGTTGTAAATAAAAATCCTTTTTATCAGTTTTTGACCTTCAGACTTAAAATTTAACAAATATGTTTGTTTTTTTACTGTTTTGTTCAGCTGAGATAATGCAAAAAGCTTTTTTGTTTAATTTGAAGTTCACGTAAAAATTAAAAACTTTATCCTTCAATCTGTATTGTTTAGTTTGTCAATTCACCCGTGTGAAGAACAGGTATACCAACTAGTATATTATGAATTCAATTTACATTTAAACTCAAAATATTACATAAAAATAAAATTTGCTTGGATTAATTCAAACGGCTACAATTAAAAGCATTAACCCCCTCCCCAGGTTTCCCAGTGGATATTCTAATGCAGTCCCCGTCACGGCTTTAGTCATTAGGAGTTAAATAATTTAGAAAATAAAGTTCTGTTTGAAATAAATTACTTCGTAAAGTTTTAATTCTGTTTAACATAAATCTTGAACTTTTCAAATGACTTTTCTGTGATTGTTTGTAATGAGGCGATAAAAGATTCCGAAAACAATTTTATCGTATGTGTAGGGAAAATAAATAATCTTTATAGATTTATGCTTATTCAATTAACGTCCTTCCTCAATTCATAAAAATCCAATAATTGAATACAAATACATACACACTTCAATGAGATACAAGCTTCGACAGAATTGGTTTAAAATAATGGCAACACATTTCCTCGCTATTGAATTCTCCAAACAAACTAGACAAAAATGGCTAAGTTGACTTTTCATTAAAACGAAACGGAACAATGTCGAATGTGTTATGTACAAACTTTAAAACCCAATCTCTTAAAAGCTACAAATTTGATAATAAATCATTTCTTATTAAATGAGAAAATGGTCCAATTATACAAGATTAGAGCCTTACAAGAATTCAATTAAAACTTCCAAATACAGACACTTCGTCAATTAATGGATGAGGAAACACAACGCGAAATTTGAATACATCAGAATAATCGAACAGTTCCAAGGATAAACAACTTGAAAAACCCAGCACTGAATGGACAAGATTAATTCTAGCTGTTACCAGGAGAATAAATGAGATTGCCAGGCAACGATTTGTCGAGAACTTGTCAGCGAAAAATGGGACACATAATTATTCCAACGGGTGGATAACAATGAAAGTGGAGAGTTTTCAGAATTTATCAACTTGGAAGAGAAATGTGACATGATTTACGAAGCATTCTGAGATATTTGTATAGGCAAGTATAAGGAACGATTTTTTAAAATCAAGAAAAGTAAAATTCCGAACTCAGACAGATTTTCATTGGGAATGTTTATATTCGTTTGCATACACGAGAAATAAATTGGTTCATATTCAACTTTAAAATACATCTTTTCGACATAATTCTTAATAATTAAAATAAGTTATCCAGATATTTAAATGAAAATAATTTTATCTACAGAAAATATAAAAATATCGTTTGCCATTTTGTATATAACTTTCAGAATAATTTGATGCCATTTAAATTTTAAATATAGAAAAAATACGTATATATTTTTTCATCTTTCAACAAGAAAATTTTAAAAGTACAACTTCATTTACGATTTTATGTATTATAAAGGGTGTTTTTTTTAGAGGTATAGAACTTCAAATTGCAATAAAACAACGATGTATTATTCGATTGACATGAATTTTTTTTTATTCGAAAGATACTCTTGTGGCATCACATTTAAAATATGATTTCTGGCATAGGACTGCCATGGCTGGCTCGGATGTAGTCCAATCTGGACGTCCAATTTTCGATGACTTTTTCCAACATTTGTGGCCGTATATCGGCAATAACACGGCGAATGTTGTCTTCCAAATGGTCCAGCTTTTGTGGCTTATCCGCATAGACCAATGACTTTACATAGCCCCACAGAAAATAGTCTAGCGGTGTTAAATCACAAGATCTTGGAGGCCAATTCACAGGTCCAAAACGTGAAATTAGGCGGTCACCAAACGTCTTTCAATAAATCGATTGTGGCACGAGCTGTGTGACATGTTGCGCCGTCTTGTTGGAACCACAGCTCCTGGACATCATGATTGTTCAATTCAGGAATGAAAAAGTTAGTAATCAGGGCTCTATACCGATCACCATTGACTGTAACGTTGTGGCCTTCATCGTTTTTGAAGAAGGATTCCTCCAGCCTATATAAAGCGCACCAAACAGTTTTTCTGGATGTAACGGTGTTTCGACATACACTTGTGGATTAGCTTCACTCCAAATGCGGCAGTTTTTTTTTGTTCTAGAAGTGCGCTTCATCGCTAAACAAAATTCGCTTATGAAAATCCTGAACAACGGCAATCTCGTTTTGGGCCCATTCGACGAATCTACGCCTTGCTTGGTGATCGTTTTGATGAATTGCCAAACCAAACTGAGAATAAATTACTTGACAGCTGTTAAAGCGGTCGCCATCTTGGAAAGTAATGCCAACTTAAACTTCTATACATGTAAAAAAAACACTCTATACATAGCTTTGGAAATATATCCATCACTGTAATTTAGATTAATTTTGAATTCTTAATCTTTGATAAGTGCCAATTGCATCTCTGTATCAAAATCATTTCAGCACTATATTTAAGATCCGATTATACTAATTAAGAATAAAAAATACTATTCTAAGTTAAATTAGACACAAATATTAGAAAAAAATGTATACAACATATATGTTTAAATTCCGATAATATTTACAGCTTTAAGTAAAATGAATTTTAAAATTACAAACGATTAATCGAAGATTACTCATTTTCATTTTATTTAAAAACAAAATATGCATGAATGCTTACTTCTTAAAGTAGAAGGGAAACGTTATCTTCACTATCAATCAGATGCTACAAAAAATGCGATACCCAGAGAGAGAATTGCTTATAATTCAATTTTCTTTTAAATATAAAATTTAGTATTATCCTTAATTTAAGCATACGTAATCTTAATAATTCGAGCATTATAAATATGACTTAAATCCCGTTCAACAATTTTGTTGTTGTTGTCGAATACTTTGTTCCATATACCATGAGAATTAAAAAAAATGGTTCAATTTTAATTTCAAAATCTTTGCCCCCAAATGCATAAAAAAAATCTGATATAAATTTTGTTTCAATTTGATTTGACAATTCTTGACATAAATACACCACCATTATTTTATTAATTTCAATTAATTCCTTATATCCAAAGATGTTTCACGATACATTTAAAAGAGGAAGAAAAAATGAAATGGTTCAAGATAAACTTAATTCAGTGGCGCAACAGTCCATGAGGGCCAAGGCCTACAGTGCTTATCAGTATACGTGACCTTGGGCCCTGAAATGCATGAGCAGATGTTCCGATCAAGTGGTCCGTCTGACGCGAAACCCTCATTGTTAAGTTCCCAAGCAAGCTTGGTACTCATTTATCGAACCACAGAAGGGAAGAAGGCTGAATTGACCTTGCGCAGCCCGAGGTTTGAAACTCGGACCTGTCATGTGGAAGCGCGATGAACTACCACTCAGCCACTGGGCTTCATTACTGTAGTTGAAAAGTTGAATGTGAAAATAATTCACAAAATGACGATTCAACATTGATATTCATAGTTTAGGAAACCAAGAAAACCATAACAGCATTTTCTTGGGGCAAGACTGACCATTTACTTAATTCCTTATATCCAAAGATGTTACACGATACATTTGAAAAAGAAAGAAAAAATGAAATGATCTAAGGCAACCTCCGCAAACTTTTTATCGCTGCGGACCGGTCAACGTTTGATAATTTTACCGCGGCCCGCTGAGGGTGGGACACGTTGATTGTTTATATTTGTTTTGATTTAACAATTTAAAAATTTAGTTACATTTAAATATGCTTTCAGAATAAAATATAGTTACACCAAAAATGAATAGAAGTGATTTCCGGAGAAAGTTGAGCAAATCCGAGAGAAATGCACCACTTTAAATAAAATGACAATAGTTTAATGTTCTTTAGGCAGCCCGGCACCATTTGATCATGTGTTGCGGATCACTGGTCTAAGGTACCATAAGAGTAAAACTCAATTTAAATCCCGTTGCCAAAGCTATTTAATTACATTAAAAGTATATCATTTAAATAATACCAAAAAATAATGCAACCTTTTAATAAAATGTTTGAATAACGACTATCGAAAAAAGCAAAATAATGTAAATATAGCATTAACCTTTTATCTACCGCATTATGATTTAATGCAGTTTTTTTCATGCAAAATTTTTTTTGAATCACTACATTGAAAATTAAGGGATAAACAAACAAAATAATCAACTTTGGGAAATTTAATCAGAGCCAATTAATTAATTTAAGATATTCAACTGTAAAAATAATTATATAAACTTCATTTAAAATAAATAGTCAAATCATTTTCCAAGATGTTCATTAACCTATAAAAAAATAAGAATTATCTTTCGACATTAACTATTTTTTCGCAACAAAATTGACAATCTTCGCAATCCGCTGAAAACGCAGCTTCTGCTGTAAAACTATTCGCCTTCCCCGTTAAAATACTCATTATAGAACCCGTGCTATTTTGGAACAGTGGATTTAAAAGAACATTCCTGCTAAGTAACATAAGAGTATTCGTAAAAATGTTTATTCTATATAATTTTATAGTGAGTGGTACTTATAAGTACCGTCGGTAGATAAAGGGTTTTTTTGGGAACAAAATTTTACTATAAAAATTTCTCCCTTTTCGCCACAAAATTAAACTGCCCCATTTAAGAAAAATTCTCAATCGGTAATTATATATGAAAGGAATCACTTGAAGAGTGAAAAAGAATGCATATAAAAACTAACGAAGAGATGAGGAATGTTTATATATATCAGAGGCCTCTTTCGAATGATTTTATATACTCTAACGAAATATTATTCAGAAGTTATGTATCTTGTCTTATACACGATTCAGACTCTGAATGTAAAGCCACGGAAGTACAATGATTATTAGAGGATGAACCAGTGAAGAGGAATCGGAAGTGTACACCCAAAGCATTATTCACTGAAGCTTCCCGATGTGCGTGACACTTTAATGGATCAAATGCATCACAGACTTCTGACATAATATAATGGCATTCTAACAGCCAAAAAACCCCATTGTTCGCAGTGGGGAGGAGGGGAATTGGCAATTTCGAAGCGAGGAAAAATGTTCTTTCTCTACAATGAATTTTCAAGCACAGTTTGCGGGAGGGAAAAGTTTATTAAAAATTCAAAATACATTAAAATTCTTTTTTAAAAAAGCTGTGATTTACGACTTTCATTACTTTTATTCAAAAAATAAAAAATATTAAACTAATTTGAGCATCAACTAAATCTCAATTTCATCGATATACTTATATATACTTGAAATTTTGCAATTTAAAAAAAAATTATTTTTCAGAACAAAGAGCAGGTACAAAACAGTCTATTATAGATCTATCAACGATAAAAAGAATTTTAAACGAAAAAAAATCGATATTTAAGAATGTTTCGCTACTGAAAATCATTTCCTTGTATCGTCAGCCTTCAGATGACTACCTAGTTTCGACTTTCACTGACCATGTAGCAATACTATTCCAACATTTTTTATTTTAAAAATTTCTCAAATTTTCACAATCGAGTTGTATTGTTTCATACTTAAAAAAAATTTAATATGTTGAGCAAGAGCACATATACTAGTAGACAACAATGGAATTCAATTCAAAATAAATCGTCCAGATCACAAGACCGTATGCTTCCATCGTCTCATAACTTCAGGAGGACAGGTCACGATAGAAGACATTTACAATGAGTAGTAGTAGCATCGTAGTTTGGTCGGAAATTCACAATAACCTACACTGAAACTGATTGTTTAATGACATCGCATTTCAAAGCAATACGAAAGCTATTGGCGACTGGAAGTAATTTTGATTGCCTTTAAATGTTTATTCACTTATTACCTATATACAGTGAAATATGTTTAACGAGAAACATCGTTAACACGAAATATTACAACGGCCCCAACAAACTACTATGTATTTTCATGCATTTTCCTCAACACGAAACGAAAATCGTTTAACATGAAGATTCCCCCGCCTGAGAATGAACAAAATACGGAAAACACCAGAGATTTAAGGATTGTAAAATAAAACAGATGGCTTCACATGTTTCGTAGAAAGAAGGCTAACTTGGCTCTGAAATACCCTTGGAATAGCCTGTGACATAAGGCAGTTTTGTTTATCTAAGCTACTTTCATCCTCCACCCCTACAAACACCACACAAAAATATCTCATCTCACATAAGTTGGCTTTGAAATTCTCGGGGGTGACGTGTAACATCACAGTGTAAGTAAATCAAACATCGGACAATTTGCTGCCTAAATCGAACGATTAAGATGCCAGTTTGATGCTGAAAAAGGAAATGCAAAGAAGATTTCAATCAGATTAATTTCTAAAAACTCTTAGTTTTGTTTTTCAAAAAATTTGAAAATTATGTATTAAATTCCATTACGTTTGTGAAAATTTTTGTTTCATTGATTGTTTATTAGATGCAGTGGCGCACACAGGGGGGTCCGACCCCCCTTGAAAAATTCCTGTGTGCGCTACTGACTGTAACTGAATACATATTTCGTATTTATTAGTAAGTTATAATAACTATTGTAAATATTGTTCTTACATCACCACACCTTACGCCACAGGGTGGACCACAACACCTTAACAAATTAGAAGCAGCCCGTTCCCTGAAAAAGTCTGTCCACTCCCTGTTGTAGAGAATCAAGATTAGGAGTGGATTAAAAGTTTTGTCTAGTGAGTGAGTGAATATTAACGTCGCACTGTTCAGCTACACGAGGGCTTTTGGAGATTGACCTCGAAATTTTGAACCATGGTCAAGTAACGAGGACGACACCTTACCTGGCACCCTGAATTCCTAACTACCACACCAACGGGAGGACGTTTGAGCTCTCGACGGATTTAACGTGCATCGCTTCCCTTTACAGCGGGTCTTTAGTGGTACTGGGTTCAAACTTGTGACAAGCCAGCCACGATCCGATACCTTGACCATTAGGCTACGGTGGTCACTAAAGTTTTGTCTAAAACGGTAAATAGAGCTTTCATAAGACCCCGTAAGATGAGAGGTAGTTCATTTATACTTCTAAAAAAGTTTGATCAGAGATTGATTGTGGATATTTTCTTTATTAAATCTATACAGAAGAGGTAATATGCATGCATTCAAGCAATGAAAATGTTCTAAATAAAAATGTCAAGTTATACCAGGAATTTTTTAAAAATATTGTTTTCACTGGAGGGGGAAGTTGATTTAAAAAAAAATGCAAAACACAAGTTAAAAGAATTTCTGTATTACGTACATTATATAATCATGCGTTTTCTTACGTTTTTCAGCTGCAAGATCTATTTTGTAATCATTATTTCTCTATCATGCGAACACCAATTAAATTCAAATTCATGATGCGTAAAATAAGAAATTCCTCTTTTCAACGAAAACAATTTATACTTAAATATTAAAATTTTGCGTTCAAAGACTTATTTTCTTATCAAAACCGGAAAAATTTCAAACTTCTATGTTATTTAATTCACACATGATTTAATATATACCAAAAAATAAACTGAACGTTAAATACCAAAAACTTGTATCCAACACGTCAAAAATGAGACCTTTATGTCGCAACTTATTTACGGAAATATACAACCGATGAAAACCTTTTCCAGCATCTTTTATACAAATAAAATTATATCAAACCACAAAACAATGCTTCCGAATTGGCCTTTAATTCAGGGTTTCGTGATTTCAACAGCATCTTCTTTTTGTTAATACACACAATCTATCATAAAATTCATTTTTTAATTCTAAACCGCAGCAAGATGTGTTCAGTCATGTTTAACCAAATGGAATGGTATTTCCTGATTCCCTTTTTTCTGTTCCAGCGACTTCGTGCATTTGCAAGAGTTCCCCCTTTTATTATTGCGTTTATTTTACTTTTTCATTTCATAAACCATTAACTAAGTCAATCACGCTGCTTTAAGGGTACTTTCAGTGTGTGTGTGTGTGTGTGTGTTTCTCTATCAAGCATCGAATTTTCTATGACATAACACTCTTTCGTTTTTGAATATTATTCAATTTACAGATTCGAATAATTTTTATAGTTTATTCTACGAGAAAAAAAAATATTGAAGAACGATGCACCACATCTTAGAGTTGACCCTCAAGTCAAATTCTACCGTCTTGTTGCACCCGTGTAATAAATACGCTAAATAAATGGTACGCAAGAAATGACGTACAGTAGAACGTCATTTATCCGAATCAATAGGGACCGGACACCGTTCGGATAACCGAATGCGATCCATGCAGTATATGAAACCGGACACTATACGAATATTGAAAATCATCACATGCAGGAAACGTGCTTGAAGAAGCAAAATACGACCAAAATGTCGCAATTTTACCTTTATTGTGGAAAATAATCTCTTATTTTTCTTTGTACCATTGTACACCTTCGTTTTTTCGCTGCACGATCTCTAAAAAAACTGGTTGGGATATTTGACGCTTCGGATAATAAACGTTCGGATAAACGACGTGCTACTGTATTGTTAATTTGGATCCAATGCATCACGAAATTTGTAGATAAAAAGTATTCATGCAGGGAAGTCATAAGGCATGAACTAACTGGACCCAGGGCCTCGCCTCATTCTCGACTGAACCTTATTAAGATCCTGATTTGAATCATTTCATCGGTCAAATGTTATTTCCAGTTTTATGCTCCGAAAAACTGGAAATTCCGGACTATGTCAACTATCAAAACTGCATTATTATTATTATGTAATGACCGTCGCCATCTCTAGGTCTGCCACCATACGCCATCATTACTCATTTAAGTCAAAGAACGTCAGTCGGTTGAGCCGATTTGTGCGATTCTAAGTTATCCACATTTGTTTGCTTCGGGTTATTGTTTGTGCGAGTATTTGACGACGTATTCTATTTAGTACTATCTACTTTTAAGGTTCATATGGAGGGGGCTACATTAACGTCGGGCCCCAGGGCCTCAACCAGTCTTAGGGCGTCCCTGCATTCATGTATGAAATTTCAGACATTTAGAAGCTGTGCATTTGTCTTTATTGTCAAAAAATTCAATTTCATCGCAGTTCCCATAACGTGTTTCCTTCATTTAATTAAAAAAAATCAATTAAAGTTATCTTTCAAACGACTAATGAAATATTTAATCTCACTTAAGTAATCTAATTCCATGTAGGATAACATGAATTTCTATTAACTGCCTCTATCTGAGCTGCCAATTCCTCAATTACAGCCCACGTGCAAAACCGAGAAAGGTTTGGAATAGCATTTCTTTTTTTGAATTCCAAATGAAGCCGTCTGCAAACCAAAACAGGTAATTCATGTTATCACGTAAAGGTAAATGAGTAGCCATTTCAAGTCGAGTTACAGAAATGGTACTTTTTTAATTAAATGAGATTTCGTCAGCATTATATCGACATCTGACTATCTAAGTCAGCAATCGACTTTAAATTAATTTCCAAGCTGTTATTTTAGTAATCACTCACTCGCACGCATGTTTGTACAAAAGAAAATCAGGATAAGTACCGTAACATCCGGCGTATATAACGTGCACCTATACTTTCAAGCTTAATTTTTTTAATTTTTAGGTATATTCGCCGTATAACGCGTATCTCCTTTTTTACGAAGAAATCTGAAATATTAGTATACATTGCTCTTATGTTTTCAAGTCATTTATTCGTATTATTATCCCAGACTTTTGACAAAATAGTTTTCTTTTAGAACTACAACTCTTATAGTTCATAAGACAAGCCATTTCTTTTAAATAAGCAGTACTTCGATACATATAGAAGTAAAAAACTTTCATGCTTATCTATTTTTTGTTATTTTGAAAGTTATTGTTTTTTATATTCGGCATATAACGCGAACCCTTAAGTTTACGTCTTAGTTTTCGAGTTAAAAGTACGCGTTATACGCCGGATTGGATTTTACATTAACTCCTGGACAGTACAATGAATCAGTGGCGCACACAAGGGGGTATGGGGGTCCGGACCCCCATATCACTTGATATTTTTCCGATTAATTATTATTCTAAGCATATAGTACGTAAAATTTAATTAAGTATTTGTTATTAATGATTAATTTTATTAATTAATGCTTATTATTTATTCAATAATTAGTTTTTTACTGTGTTTTGTTCCCGAAAATCGATAAAATCAAAATGAGCATGATACAAGAATGGGTAAATTTCGACCCCGGATCCCCCCCTTGAAAAATTCCTGTGTGCGTTACTGCAATGCGTATATTCTTTCTTAGAACGTTTAACTACAAAAATAACACACCTTGAATTATTCCCTCATTACATGCCATAATTTTGTCTAATAAAATTAAGAATTTACCCACTTTTATTTATGCGGGTTCAGTGCGCACACAAGGGGGGATGGTCCGGACCCCCCATAACCCTTGACCTTTTTTTCTGATTGGATATAATCCTATGTATAAATTGCGTGCTATTAATAATTGTATTAATACTAGTTATTTATTCACTAATTAATTTTGTATTGTATTTGTTCCCGAAAATTGACAAAATATGTTGGTGACGTATTGGAGCATGATACCAAAATGGTGAACTTTCGACCCTCCCCCTTGAAAAAATTTGTGCGCTACTGTGTGGGTTCAGAACTCTTATCTGCCAATACACAAATTGTCAATAACGTCGTACTCTTCTCAGCAATTTGAGGACTACTGGAGGCATAGCTTTTAATTTTGAACTAATGTCAATTGAGAGGACGACACCTAAGTCGGCATTCCATTCTTCAAGCCTCCACAACATACTAACGCCAGGACTTGATTTAACATTATCCCATCTACACGGATCTTAAGTAGCAACTGGACTCGAGCCCATGATTAGACAAGGAACAAAGCAATCTCCTTATTCACGACCTAATCAACTTTGCTATTGCAGCCACACATATACTGCATTGCCAAAAAAATTTACAAATTGAGAATACAAATACTTAAGGATTAGTTGGGCATGACCTTCAAAAATTTAATATATTCTTAAGATTGTATGCATACTTAAATTTAACACAAGAGAAACGCTTTAAGAGAGAAAAACCTACAATTCTTGGCAATCACAACATGGCACGGGATTGATATGGGAATCCTTTACTTAAATGAATGGTTTAGAATTGCATTATTTGATTTTAAATTGACAGATTGAATATTTTTGCTTTAAGGTATCCAACTACATTCGGAACCATGATTTTAAAAAAGCGCATAAATGGATAATTTTCATGATATTTAGTGTCACTTAGTAGAATACAAGTGTAAAATTGTTTTACGGACATTTGGACAAAAAAAAATTATTTAAATAGAATATTTCGGCCAAAGATTAACTTAGAATAAACTTTTTCAAAATGTTCTCCTTTTGTGAAAAATGCTTCTATTATAATTTTTTGCCTGTATGTAGCTCAGACCTCTCTACAGAGGCTCAACTATGATTTGAGAAATTCACATTTTCAGAGTTACAAAGAATTGAAATCATTATCGGCGTTTTTTTTCCCTTTAAATTGATCCCCTCTGTTGTCGTAAAACATGGATAAAACCACTTCTAAGTTATATATTTCAAAAATTCTAATTGAGCCTCTGCAGAGAGATCTGAGCTATATACACAGGCAAAATATTATTATAATAAAAACATTTTTCTCAAAAGGAGAATATTTTGAAAATGGGTCATTCTATGTTCATTTTTTGTGAAAATATTGAACTTCAGTAACTTTTTTACTGTAATATTATTCTTAAAACTATTTTATACATATTTACTGATCTAAGTGACACTAAATACCATAAATATTATTCATTTATACGCTTTTGCAAAATCATGGTTCCGAACGTATTCGGATACCTTAAAATTAAAAAAATTTGAAGATTTCAAAATTCGTTCATGATTCGCTTTCCGTTTTCTGGAACCAGTAAAAATTCATAGGCAATCTAATCGTCGTATAATGTTTATGTACCTCGATTTTTTCCCCTTTTGTTTCGTTTATAATAGTCCCATTCAGAAACACGAGGGTTAGTGGCGATGGAATTCGTAAATTGATATATCTCGAGGAAAACAAACATGAATTCAAGGACATTTTTTTTTCTTTAGAATGCCGATTACACATTGTTCTGAGATGTGTTATGTGTCAATTATTTAAAGGGATATAGAACTTAGATACATAACACTGACTTTAAAATAATAAATATTGTCTCATTTAATTTATTACAAATTCCTATTCGCATTAAATACATTACATAACATAAGAATAAAGTCGATGAAAATATTGTTTGGTCCAGAGTATCAGCACAATAACGTATTCACAACAATGAAAAAACAAGTAAAATGTTTCGGAAAATTGCTTAAAAGATTATTTTTTCTTCAGATAGAGAAAACTTTGTCGCTGGTCTTGTTAATAAAACTAGGGAAAGTTATTTCAAGCTAGAATTTTATTAGCGGAATATTGTGGAATTAAAAAGCAAAACGGAGTGAAAGTCCCGCCAGATGTTTATTGCTTGTTCAATAGACAGGTTTATGAACTCATGAATCTGTTGTACAAAAAGTGTATCTGATCGTTTCGCACACTGTTGCAAAGCAAAACATTAAAAATTGAGTGTTTAATGTATTTTTTATTTTGATTTTTCCGTAATTTTTCCTACAAAAACTTCATCTTACAAAAAATTCAAAAAATTCGCCAAAAAGTTAGTTTTAACGCAATTCCACAGCGCGAAAAAATCAAATTCATTTCTAGCATATTTATTCCTGATATCGAGTCATTTGTAATGCATCGAAGATACATCTATGAAATAAATGTTCATGGAAAGATGGCAATCGTCTAAACAGTGGTCCATAACCTTTGGTGACACCGGTTATATAAGAGGCAGTTTTCTGAAAACCGGATAGAGTGTACGAGCCGATTCAGAAGTATAAGATTCACCCCGTGAACATAAAATTTTTTATCACACAACTACGTTATAATAAAAAAATGTTTCTGTGAGGCCTGGTAGGAAATTGGTTCATCTCGCAACAATTGAGAATGTCAACTATGTGAATGAAAAAAAAAGGGAATTCAAAATATCAAACCGGAAGATTAACGAATGACTGATATGTTAAAGTTAGGCAGCAAATAAGTTTAATTCTAAAAACACTAGCATTTGGAATCATAAGATTTAAGATATTTGTAGATTATCAAAAAATGAACCTTTTGCACGATTTGACACCACACACAATTTTTTTTTAAATCGCGATTCCAGTATAACTACATTTTTTTTTACACAAATCAAAAGTCTTCTACATCACACAAATAAACAGAATGAAAAAAACTTTCTAAAAATATAGATTAGATTTATATTCTTCCGCATTTTTCTTTGAAAGGATGGAAAAACATTTTAAAAATTTTTTCTTGTTTTACATTGCCGTGAAAAGGCATAGCATAAATATAGCTGTGGTTGAAAGAGGTCACGGCCTTTCAGAACGTTTCACTAAACTGAGAAAGACCGTTTCAATAACAAACCGAAAAATGCTATCAATCATTCAAAAAGGGTAAAAATATGAAAGCGGCATATTCGAAGTGCCGATTTATATACTATATTTGTAAGGAAAAACTTATTTTCAAAATGCACACAGCATTCAAGGTCTTTTTCTACATTTTGAACAATCAAATTACTAATAGATGCTCCTCAAGATGGGAAAAGTAAACAAATGCGAATTGGTTCGGTAAATCATTTAACAAGAAAAACGCGCGTTTGAAAAAAGGTAAATTATTTATTTTATTCATAAAACAGGAATCTCATTTTTGCAAAAGTCCTAAAATTTTTTAATTTTGTGATTGCTATTTTTTTAAAAAAATACTTTGGTAAGCAACATCGCAAATATTTTGTGCTATATAATTTAAAACAAAGATAATTCAATATCAAGGATTATTTCTCAATACTTAATGAATTTGAATCACAAATAGCATATTTGAGAGATTCCTAATGTTCAAATTTTCATCTATTCCCATTTTTATTTAATTTCAGTTACAAGAAAATAAAAAATTTGCCTCAAGTTAAAAATTACACATTAAAAACAATCATAACAAATGTTTGTTCCTTTTAATATATATTCTAATTAAATTAAAATTTGACTAGAGTGTTCAGAGATGTTTTCAAATTTTGCATAATACATTGAGTCAAACTAAGAAATAAATATAAGTGCTTAATTTTCTAAAATGTTTAGTTAATGATTATTCTTATTTAACTTCAATGTCATACAATTTTAAAGTTCATAATGCTTAGTTTTTTAATCCCACTTTCACTCCTTTCAATTTTGCATATATCTATCTCACTTGTACATACTTCTAACTTACAAAAAGAAAATCATATTAGTACTACTTTAACCTAAAGAAACAAATACACATCCTAAATATTTTATATCTCAAATTGTAATTGGATAATCAGTCAATAAATAGACATAATACCACATAATGTGAACAAAAAATACAATTCACACTAAAACATTATAAATTGTATTTTATAGAATTAGAAGTCTAAAATAAAATGACAGAAAATTAAAATTTTTACGAGTAATATATTTTTCTTAAATTCTCAAAAGACTGCTTTAAAAAATATGTTAATGTATTTAAACATCACTACAGAAAATGTATACATTGGATAAATTTAAAGATTGAGTTTTGAATTCAATTACAAACACAAAACATTTTGTAAAATTTTATTTTTGGATAAGAGTTTCAAAAAATAAAATTCACAGTTTGTTAGTGATTTTTGAAAAGTTTCACACCAGAAAGTAAAATTATCCATAAATATATATAAGCTTTTAAATAATATTTTATTAGAATGTATACATTTTAATTAAATTTAGGGTTCACACCTAGGAGAGCCTCCCAAAATATTGGTAACACCCCAATCTTACATTTGTTTCATATTTGTTTACATTTGCTATTTTTTTTAAGAGAAACATATCAATCCTGAACAAGCTATATAATAAACATTCAATACCTATCAATATTTCATCAATGAATTACACAAGAGAAGTATTCAACAGCAATAAAAATAAGTCATTTTTGTGAACTTCACTTATGCAGAATTCTAAGCTATATAGTTATATATGAATTAAGTAGCACTGATTCTTATATAAAAAAAATAGAATAAAAAATAATAAAACATAAGACTTATTTCCTGGACGAAATGTTAATTTTTCTAAATTGTAAGACTTAATATTAAACATTACATTTAAAAGGAAAATTTTTATCAAAGATTTATGTAAAGAATGCAGTTCTGAAGGCCTAAAAATTGATCAATAATATTAGATTGATATTATTGCAAACTATTTTACATTTCTAAGCCTTCCCACAAAGCCAACTTAAAATACATTTAGGCATTTATTGAAAAAAAGTCTGAAAATTATCCTTAAAACAAGGGATAGGGGATTTTCAAGCATGTTGATAAAATAATTTTAAAATTTCCTAGGGCTTAAACTTACAATTTTTCACCATTAGTCCAACATTCAAAAATATGGCATTAAATATATAAAGGGACTACTTCAGGTTTTATGTTTTGAAATCAAGAAACAGAAATTTATTAACGAATTTATATTATGGTAGAGAATAAATTATTATTAAATACAAATTGAACGTACACTAGAAGTGCAAGATATTTATATCAAGCTAACTATGCATTATGAATAAAACCAAAATCACACAAAAAATAATTTAAATATTATAAAATTAAATAAACACATTTCAACATATTGAATAAATTCTCAATAAAAACAGATTTTTTAAATTTACCTTCGGAATCCAAGTTCATACTTAATTTATCGCATTTCATTTCTACATGTAGTTTATAATTTCAGTAATTAATTTCACTGAATACTAAATTTTAAAAAATACCACTTATCTAAGATATTTAAGAATATTTAATTTATTACAGTTCAATAATTTTACAGAAAGACTAAGAACTCTTTTTCCACGATACATCGGTCAGTTACGTAAGTCTTACGCTTCCAACGCACCTTTACGAGCCAATATATGTATCCTATAGTTTTAACATTTAAATACAGAATTCGAATTTTAAATCAACCGCGCAGTAAATTTTTTTTTCCATAACCATGCTACGATAACAGCATGGCAAAGGTGAGTACAAAACAATTCTATTTTTATAACCTCGTTCATCACTAAAGTCAATGAACTTAATGTATGAAGACTGAATTATAAATGAAAATAGAGATTAGAGCGTTGAAATGAGAGAAATACAATCAAGGTCACATATTACAGAAGATATATCCATGAAATACAAATGATACACCAACACGCATGGGGTCAAGATAATCCGTAATCCAATATAAATCTTAAGCCGAAATCCGATATTTGACAGTTGTCAATTTCCAAACAAATCAATTGTCGGCGTCTCGTATTAGAGTACCGATATATGTGTACACGTCTACACCACTTTAGATTTACAAATTTTTCTCGTTTTCCAGACAACACGAATTCATCCTTATATGCACCAGTGGTCACGACTTACCTATTTCGGCAGAATAAGAATTAAGCACAGTACTCCAAAGATACACTAAAATTAAACACAGTTTCAGATTCCTGTGACGACCAGAGAATATTGTATCCATAATGGAAAAGTTTTGGTGGGAAAATAGTCTTTCTGTTTAAAACATTAAAATACACAAATTACGTTCACGTTTAAAAGAGTTTCACTCCACAACCACATCACTAGTTCGTGACAGACAACACAACTGCTGATGCTTTGATCCACAGGTCGAGAGCATTTCGCGAACACGAAGCTGCTGCTAGCTACCTGCTAGGACTGCCATGTTTATCTTTATCCTCTTCGTCGCCAAGGGAGATTCTCAGCCAAGGCATCAATTTATTTTTATCTCTTGGCGAGATATGGGAACGATTGGGCGCGCGAGGGGGGGAGGTGATATTTTCGTTTGAAACGAGCACTATTGTACTCCGTTCTTCGCAGAATTTCTTTCGAGATTACTTTCGTTAGAAAAAGTTTGGACAATAACGGAAACATTTTGGAATTTGTTGAATCATTTATTCTTCCGGATCCGAGTCGGGATCATCACTATAATCTTTTTTTTTTTGCTCTGCTCTCTAGATCTTTCACTCAGTATTTTTTAAATAAACAGGAAATAAAGTTATGAAAATGTCATAATGGTCCATGAAATAATTATTTTTAATTTTATATTTAAATTATTTTTACTAGAATAGGAAAAGAAGACATTTTTGATGTATTATATGCAATGAAAATATTAGGACTTCTATTGTACTGTGTTGAAAGATGAAGTTTACATTTTTAGTTGTAGAACCGGTTTTTAAGAAACAAAAAATTCATAAAACTGATGTTTATATTCAAAGAAATACATAATTGCTCAAATATACAAGAAAAATCTTATATTACAGAAGGTAACGTTATTCAACTTATTATATTACGAGTTTTACTTATTGATTTCATTTTTTTTTTTTTCAAATTTAATTTTTTAAGTACAATGAGTATCCTGTGTTAATGAATATTTATCGGTTTCGACTTTGTAGTATGAAATTAATTTAACTGGAACGTCGTCCGAAGAATTATTTTTCCTGTAATTTGATCCATTTCCTGTCCATTTGATGATTAATTATGTAAGACTAAAATAAGGAAATTATACTTCATTTATTGATTTTCCGCAGTTCCATTTAAAATTCACATTCGAACATAAAATTTTTTAAAAAAAGGAAGATAAATTGTAATTAATAGGTTGTCGATGTTTCCTGTGCACAATGCTTTTTAAAAGTTATTACATAGATAATAATAAAGCAAAATAGCAAAAATGTGATTTAAAATATAGTCGAATCTCTAAATTGCGAATTTTTCTATATAGCGAACTTTTTCCTGGAACCTTGAGCATTTCATGATTTTCTTCGTAAAATAACCTCTCAATAGCGAAGTGCATTTTCAATGTAACGAACTTTTTCTTTTGTGATTCGATTTTTTTTCTCCCTATTTTAGTGCATTTCTGAACACTTCAAGTCATTCTTTCTCTTAACACATTTTATGGTAGCCGAGGTGGTAAGGTATCGGATGTGGCTGAGCCCAACTGGTTTTGCACGTTAAATCTGTCGAGAGCTAAACGTTCCCAGAGAGCAGAGGGGGTGCCAGCTCAGGTGTCTCCACGGACATGGTTCAAAATTCATCCAAAAAGCCATCGTGCAATCTTTAACCCCCAATCATTGCCTTTTATGGTGGTCATCGTTAGAAAGACATCTTCGATATCCTGCTCTTTCACCCTTCGATATCCTCTTTCACCCTCAGTCCCGTGTCCCCGGGTTCTAATAATAAATAATGTATGTTTAATATTACTTGTACATTTTAAATTGGAAAATGTCCTCAAAATTCGTTAATTTTAACATAAATTTATTTTCTTAATATTTAAAATGCAGTGTATTCGACATTCTTTTTTCTTGTTTTCCTTGCAGTTTTTCTTTTTTTTTTATGGATATGATATATAAAATAAACATATATTAATTTTTTAAAAAAGTGTGAATAATTCCTTTTTTTTTAATATATAGTGTGTTAGTGAATTTAAAATTTGTTTTATGTGGTTTATAAAGTATATTAAAAGGTGAACTTCTATCTAACGAATTTTCCATATAACGAGCTTTTTTCCGGGATTTAGCGACTTCGTTATATAGAGGTCCGACTGTATTTCGAAAATTAATCAAGTATTCGATTGTGTTTTATTTGTGACCGAACGATCACTTTCGCGAGCTTGTGGCCGGTGCTGTTATAGTCGGGTCGTTGGTTTGAGTCCTGATATTGCTAAAAAACCCTCCAGTCGAGGGGCTTATTCACGTTAAATCTATCTAGGTTCAAAATCTTCACGTAAATGGGATGTGGCCTTAGTGAGTGTATAATAACATCGCACTGCAAAGCTACACAAGGACTTTTGGTTTCGAACCTCGTAATTTTGAGCCTCGATCAAGGTGCATGACACACCTGAGTTGGTATCCCCCTCACTTGATTTCTATATCACACCAACGGGAGGACATTGAGTCCCAACAGATTTAACATGCAACGGCCTCCTCTATGTAGTGGGTCTTCAGCGGCACTGGGTTCGAACTCATGACACGCCGACCAAGGAATAAGTAATAAGTGACCATAACTGGGGGTAACTCGGCCACAAACGTGGTGTCGCAGTTTGGAGAGTAAAATACAGGTAAAAGTATATCGTCCTCGTTACTTGATTGTGGTACAAAATTATGAGGTCTATGAACCAAGATTCTTCATGTTACTTTTAATAGCGACGTTAATAAACGATCAATCAGTTCTACCCCCCCAGTTTGAGAGTGTGGAATCAAACCTTTTGTCGTGTTTTAACAACGGTGTTCCGAAAGTCACACGGGGGCCGCGGTAGCCGAGTGGTATAGGTATCGGACTGTGGCTTGCTTTGTCACAGGTTCGAGCCCAGTACCACTAAAGACCCGCCGTGTAGGGCAGCGATGCACGTTAAATCTGTCGAGAACTGAAACGTCCTCCCAATGGTGTAGTTAGGAGAGGTGGTGCCAGCTCAGGTGTCGTCCCCGTCACTTGACCATTGTTCAAAATTACGTGGTCCGTCGCCAAAAGCCCTCGTGTAGCTGAACAATGCGACGTTAATATTCAATCAATCAATCCGAAAGTCACACAAATTGTCGTATTTATTTTCAAATTGTCGTATTTTATGAAACCTATAAAATACGAGTATTCATTTGCGCGAATTATATTCATCAATTGAACGTTCTCAAAAGTGTTTTTGTTTTAGTTAAATGTGGGAATATTGATGTCTTTAAAAATAACATACAATATATAAGCACAATGTTTATATTTTGACTAGTATTTACGAAAGTTATTGATTAATACTCCACTTTATTCCATAGCTCTTTTTTTTATCCAAGATTAAAATGTCGAAGAAATGCTCATTTTTTTTGACAGAAATATTTGAAGATAGTTGTAGTGTTTCCTCCCTTCACCAGGAGGCGCACTGTGCTCCCCTCCGGTAATAATGTTTGTTTTTTTTTGTATAACAAGTGTCTCTCGGCACCGGCGCGTTAGGTCGGAGGCCATTTTGAAACATTACCCGCATGGGTCCTTTAATTTTAAAATTTACATGTTTCTATTGAATAAAAATGCTGTCCTTAAGGTATCCGACTACCCTAAAACCATGATTTTTTTCAAAAATCGGCAAAATTTTTTATGATTTTATTTTATAGACCATTTTATTAACTTAATAACAATACCAAGTACTTTATTTTCCTCCACTAGAACAAAAACTACAAGCGTTTTAGTTAAAGCAAATGCCATAACTTTACACAAGATGTCAAACTTTGAAATGCGTTTTACGCGAAACGTGTTTTTTCGAAAACTCAAACGGGGACCGCGATTGCTCAAAAAGTTTTGAAAATAATTAGCTGAAATTTTTTGCTTATGTTCTGCATAACAGTAGAAGTGTTTTGATCTTCAGATTTATCAATAACTGTTTTATTTCAAAATTTGCAGCTCTTTATGTGAATATAGTCAATGTTTTTTTAAGCAATTTCGTATAATGACTTAGATAAAGTGCTCTAGTTTTTGTAAAAATTAAAATATTTCTTATCGTGAAGATCACTTCAAACAGGAATAACAAAGTAACACATCAAAATTGAGAATTTGTTCATAAAATCTTTGTAGAGCGCGGGCCCCGTTTATGTAACTTTTCGTACATTTTTACTAGTTTTTTCCCATTTTAATAATAATAATTTTTTTTTCTTTTACCAATTTTAGGATTTTTTCCTTAAAATATACTAAATATAAAAATCACAAAAAGATCTCCATATTTCCTTTTTTTCAAAAAAAAGTTGTCGCAAGTAGTCGGATACCTTAAGAATACGTCTGTTGAGGAAACTACAACAACATTATACATTTTACCACAACGTATCACATTGGCGCATCACGTCAGGATATAGAACGCCTGAGGGAGTCAAGACATCAAAAGGAACCACGAGGTAGGCAACGCTTTTGTATCGTCTTGAGCGAATTCAGCAAGGTTTTTTTTGCTAAATTTTCTGGGTTAATTCATTTAGTATAATTCTTTATAATCATGTTTCGCGGAGCTAGAAAGGAAGAATTAATATTAATTGCGGATGAATTGGGTGAGGAAATAACCCCAGAAATGAGAGTGTTAGATTTGAAAAATTTAATTTTAGATAGAGACAAATATAAAAACAATAAAGAGTTTATTGATGACTATTTAGATTCGATTATTTTGGACAGAAAATTAAAGGAAGAGCAAGCGCGTGTAACGGCAGAATCGCGACTTGAGTGTGAAAAAATAAATCTGGAAAAAGTTAAACTGGAAATAGAATTGGGAAAAATAAATTTAGAAAGGGCAAAATTGGAAAGTCAAAGGGATAGCAATGAGTTGCAGCGTACAAATCCCGAAACAAAGCAAACTTCGATAGAAAATTTTGTTCTAAGTGTTCGTACTTTAACTCTTCCGATTCCTAAAAAACAAGAGGGGTGGAATTTATTTTTCTCTTCTTTAGAACGTTCATTTAAAACCAAAAATGTGCCGGATGAATTTAAAGGAGAGATTCTTTTAAATTTGCTAGGAGAAAAGGCCGAAAATATTTTAGTTTATGTAAAAGATGAAGAAATAAGCGACTATAATAAATTAAAAGTTTAGTTCTAAGAGAATTTGAGCCAACACCTTTAATTTGCTTGCAAAATTTTCAAAAAGCGAAACGAATGCCAAATGAAACGCAGGTTCAGTTGGCATCTCGTTTGTTAACGAATTGGGATCAATACTGTAATTTGAGAAATGTAAATGATTTTAATTCTTTAAAGGAGTTAATTGTTAGCGATAAACTATATGAAACATTAGATAATGAAACTGCCGTTCATATAAATATAAAACAGGAGCAAAATTGGTTAAAACCAATTCAAATGGGAAAAGAGTGTGACATGTTTTATGCTTGTAAGGGAAAATCATTTTCGGAGTTTACACATAGAGCATGTCATAATCAGAATGACTCACGAAAGGATTTTAAATATATCCCTCCTAACGCGAGACGGGAAGTAATAAATCTCAATTCGAAAGAAAACAAATTTATTAACTCAAAACAAAGTAGGTTAAATAAAAAAATAGAATGTTACATTCGCGGTGAAAACCATTTAGCTCGAGATTGTAATAAAAAGTATTCTAAATTAAAAAATGAGAAAAAAGACTTCTCAAGTGCAATATGTACAACCGAAAGTTGACCTTGAGCCTTTGAAATATGTAATTGTTTATATTAACGGGAAAGCAATAAATTGAGTTTTGGATAGCGGAACCCAGATTTTTATATGCAATTCCGATACCTTTCCTGATAGTTCTAATGATGAATTCGGAAAAATTATTTTAAGCTCTGCATTCGGAGAAAATGTAGAAGCAAAACTAATTAAAACCGCTATAGCTCTTGATAATAATTCTTCAATGGATTGCTTGGTAGCGATCACAGATAAATTAAATGCTGATGCTTAAATACCTCCTGCTTTATATGAGTCTGTGTTCAATAAATGACAAAAATAATAAAAAGGAAAATGAGATTTTTGCGGAATCGGCTGATAGTTCTATTACGTTTTCAAATGATGAAAATGAAGTAGAGTGTGGGAAAGATATATTTTATGTTGAGAGTGACTCAGATAACATAAATTTTAATTCGGATTACACTAAAATGAAAGATGAGCAGAATACTCTCTCTTGTGATTCTCTTAAAAGGTTCGTGCAGAGTTAAAATTAAACAAAGGAAATTTTTTTATTAATTGATGGATTAATTTATCACAGGGATAAAATTCTAAATGAACCAGTTATGCAATTAGTTTTACCACGTTGCAGAATAAATAGATAAGGTAATGAAACTAGCCCATGAGTCAGTTTTTGGAGGTCATATGGGGGCTAAGAAAACAAAAGAGAGGATAAAATATAATTTCTTTTGGCCAAATATCTCTGGTGAAATTGCTGAATTCGTCCAGACATGCAAAGGGTGTCAGCTTCGGAAGCCTGAGAAAATTGGAGATAGGGCTCCCATTACACCTATTGTCCGTCCTGAGCTTCCCTTTGAGATTGTTAACATAGACGTGATCAGACCTATTCAACCGCCATCTGGTAGAGGGCATAAATACGTTCTTTGTATGATGGATCAACATACACGTTGGCCTGAAGCAGTACCATTTAGATCCCTAACAGCCAAAAATGCATGTGACTCTCTATTACAAATATTTTCGAGGACTGGAATTCCGAGTATAATTGCCAGTGATCAAGGCACAAACTTCAAGTCGGCTTTAACCCAAGAATTTACGAAAAGGATTGGATCTAGTCCTAGGTTTTCCTGTCCTGGCTACCCGGCCAGCAACGGACTAGTTGAAAGATGGAATAAGGTATTGAAGGACATGATTCATCACGTTATTCGTGAAGATCCACGAAGCTGGGATCGACAATTACCTTTTCTGTTGTTTGCATACCGTGAAGTACCGAACACTACCATTGGTGTACCACCATTTAGGTTACTTTATGGCAGAGAAGCTCGAGGGCCGTTAGCCATTCTTAAATCATCCTGGGCAGGCGAAATACATCTTCCGACGAACATTTCCCAGTCAGCTGCTGATTACCTTCAGGAAATGAAGATAAATATAGAAAAGGCTGCTGAGAGTGCCTCTTTAACTGCTGCTCAGAAACAAAAGGCTTATGGAGAGATTACTTCAACAAGAGGTCATCTGTGAAGAATTTTAGCATCGGAGAACAAGTTGTTTTGCTGATACCAGATTCTAGTAATAAGATCTATGCGAGATGGATTGGACCTGGAGAGATAATTCAACACCATCGACCCCATTCATATAAAGTTAAACTGCCCGATGGAACCGTAAGACATGTTCACGTGAATAAGATCAGGAAGTATCATCCTCGTGCACTTGCAGTTGGGGTCATTTTTGAAGGTGACCACGAATTCGGAGAAATCCATCCCACTCCTAATTTATCGAGGTCCACATCTGAAAGAGTTCTACACATGAAATCAATCTGAATCATCTGAAGGAGAGTGAGAGGGAACAAGTGCTAGCGATTGTTCTAAAACACCAAACACTATTCACAAGTGATGTGAAAATAACCAAAGTAGGGACTCATCGAATTCGCTTAAAGCCGAACATTGAACGTAAAAAGCCGTTCGTATATATATATATATATATATATATATATATATATATATATATATATATATATCGCATACCAGAGTCCTTGAAGATAAAAGTTGATGAGCAGATAGAGGAGCTATGAGGTGTAAATAGGGGTCTATAACAGTGGTTCTCATTAAACCAGATCATGACTTGAATTTTTTTTAAAAAATTGATCTAATGGAAACTAGAATTTTACCAATTTAACTGATTTATTTACTAAATTCAGTGAGGTTAATTTGTGGTTATTAGGTGACAGCATAAATTTAATTAAGACAAGACCATATCAGTATTTCTTTCCAGAATTAAATTTAAAAAATATAATATTGGACGTCGCGAACTTTCGCAATTTGTCACAATCTGTCAGGATATTTTAACCTACGTTCAGCATTTAAATGCCCTTTACTCAGATTTTGAAACTAGTGGTCGTGGTAGCCGAGTGGTATAGGTATCGGATTGTGGCTTGCCTTGTCACGAGTTCGAGCCCAGGACCACTAAAGACCCGCCGTGTAGGGCAGCGATGCACGTTAAATCTGTCGAGAGCTGAAACGTCCTCCCGTTGGTGTGGTAGTTAGGAGAGGGGGTGCAAACTCAGGTGTTGTCCCCGTCACTTGGCCATGGTTCAAAATTACGTGATCCGTCGCCAAAAGCCCTCGTGTAGCTGAACAGTGCGACGTTAATATTCAATCAATCAATCGAAAGTAGGTTTGAGATTGCTTTTTTATAGTGATACAACAGTAGACAATGAATTCATAGTCACATTGAAAAAAAATGCCATATTACAATAGGAACAGATCAGAATAGTCCCTAACGATCTTAAAATAAAGTTTAGAAACGGATGTCGGCAATTTTGGCTTTAAAAAGACATACATGTTATTTGGCGCGAATTATGGAATATCGTGAGAAAGTTTTTAATAGCTTTTTCCTGGTGAGAGGGAGTTTCAGTGAGTTCGCCAATCTCAAAAATAAAATACGAAGCACTGTAAACTTACTAACAAAGGTTTCGGGTTAAACCCGAATAGATTGATATTAAATATTGAAAATTTCTTATTGAAGCACAAGATTCATCCCTCTCAATAAAAATGTTTGCTTGTTGTTCAGTTATTTTATGTAAGTTTTTTTTGTATTAAATTAATTTATTTTAATTTTAATTAAATTCATTAACATGTGCTTCTTAAGGTTTAAACGCAGTTAGAAATTTATTTTTTTTTAAAGTAAGTAGTAGTACCAGAGCTGTCAAAAAGACATTTAAATTATACATGTAGAAGATATTAAATGAATTTCAATAAAAAAAAATTTCCCCGCTGTTTTTTTCCATAAGCAAGAACTATTCAAATTACAATACAAATTCTCCCGTATGCAAAAAGGGGAAAACGATGAAACATGTCTTCACAGAACTTTTTAAAACAATGAAATTTAAAATTTTTATACTATTGTCTCAAAACCTGTGGGTGGCCGGTTACAATTGTTCGGCGTGTCGTAGTTTACCCATCACTCAGCTAAGCTATCAAAAAAGAAACATTTATTTAAAGCACGTTTTATCTTTGTTGATATTTTGTTATTTATAAGTGAGATAAAAATATCGCATCTCAAAATCTGGCATTTTAACATGTTTGTGGACTGAAATAAACTACCTTTGAAATGGTTAAAATTGTTTTTTGAATGCTTTTACAATTAACGATATATTCAACCGAAATAACTTTTTCTAAACGCTACAATTCGATAAGACTTATAAAAGTAGCGACAAGAAATAAATCCCATCCAACATTGTTGATCAACCAAAATGCGACCCTATGAAGATATCGAAAGCCCTATTTAGTGACAAATTATACATCATAAAAGAATGAAATGATCCTAATAACAGCACCGATCGAATTGTGAGAAAAGAATAAAATCGGCATTCTCTGTAACCGTCTTAGCGATTGAAATACGCCTCAACACTGAAAGGAAGAGGTTTTGGATATGTTCTTGGGTCACGTCAATTTGAGTCACTTCCATACGTCATAGAAGACCCTAGCCCTCTGACGTAGCAGCAGGTGGCGTGTACTGGACCAGTCGTTTGTCAATCGTCCACCACGTGCGTTCGATGAACAACAAAACCAGACCAGGGCAGCATTGTAACCTAACGGACAATGAAGAAGTGCTGAACGTTACGTACACGTGCGGTCTCGCTTTGTCCAACTGAAACATGGCAGCAGACAAGCGTTCAAGAAAAGAGACGACCAAACTTTTGAGACGAGGCGGTAGCTGTTGACTGAACAGACAACGCGTATTTGGGAATGGAGGAGTAAAATCCGATGGTGTTCCAGACCGTAACACTAGATGAAGGATCAGTATAGTGATGTATGATGCAAAAGTTATGCAATCTTACTTCGAGAGGGGTCCAAACTCAAATACGAACGCCGTGGTGTAGTAGACAGAACCGTGATTAATCTGAAAAGACTACTTATTGTCATTTGTTCCTTCATGTCCAGCATTCAATGCGCTATGAAGGTAGCTGCATATGCTTATGGTTTATCATTTCAAGACCCGGCCAGCAAATTTATGCTGGAATACTCCACGTTTCAGGGCGAAAGCAAAATTTTTATTATTATTTTTTTCCAGTGTCATTGGGGTCAGTATAGTGTTAATAAGCAGAAAAATGTAATATTTAAAAACAAAAGGAATTCGGTCTTAAAGGGATAAGAATTTCTCTAACCATCCCGATTGTGTGAGCTGGGTCTTAAAGGGATATTGGCATAGGTATTTGCGGGAACGGAAATCTCCTGAACTACGAATTCAGATTTCAGCAGTCAGAACATCAGTCTGCTCGTTGAGAAAGACTGATGTGCTGTAGATCATAAAATTTGCACTACGGTTCTCGATGTTCTAGTACCATCCGTCATTTTCATGCGCACAACATAGTTGTCTACACAATCGGTGGTATGGCAAAACTAGTGCAATCCTTGCTTTCGATCGATCCATTCCTCGTACATCCAATCAATCCATATTCGTATTGACTTTAACCATTACAAGCACTGATTTCTGGGAAGGATTATTTCTTCCTATGTCAAACTTACAAACATACAGGTGAGAGAGTGAGAGTAATATTTACGTCACACTCTATAAAGAATGGCGACGTCCTTCGTAATTTTGAACCTTGGTCGGTAAAGTGACAAGGACCAGTGGCGCTTTAGATCGGACCCCAGACCCTTGAAAATTTCTGTGTGTGCGCTACTGACAAGGGGGCGCCTCCTCACCTAGCTACCCCACCACACTAACGGAGGGTCCGGACTCCCCCCAAAGTCCTTGATTTTTTTTCCGATTGATTATAATTCTAAGTATATAGTACGTAAAATTTAATTATTTGTTATTAATTATTAATTTTATTTATTAATGCTAATTATTTATTCAATAATTAGTTTTTACTGTGTTTTGTTCCCGAAAATCGACAAAATCAAATGATAAATGAGCATGATACAAGAAATCGGCGTAAACTTTAGATCCCGGACCCCCCCCCCACACTGAAAAATTTCTGCTCGACAATAAATGCCGGATGCGCTACTGACAACTGGACGATACCTGAGGACACGTCTCAGCGCACACTCAAGTTGCCCGGGTCGGCAAAAATCCAGTCGACACTCACCTAACGTCTACCAACTTCGGTCACCTCACTAACGGAGGGACATTGTGCCTCAACAGATTTAACATCCATCGGTCTTTACCCTGGCGACACATGGGCCACGAGCTCGTCACCGTAGCTGCGGCCTTCGCCGGTTAGAATCATACAAAGTCACCGATTCGTTTGGATAGCCGTATCTGACTACGTTCGGAACCGTGGTTTTGCAAAAGTGTTTAAATGGATAATATTTATGATATTTAATGTCACTTAGATTAGAAAACGTATATAAAATTGTTTTAAGAATATTATTATAATAAAAAATTATGTAAGTACAATATTTTGACAAAAAATGAACATGGAATGAACAATTTTCAGAATATTCTCCTTTTATGAAAAATGCTTCTATTACAATATTTTGCCTGTACATAGCTCAGACTTTTGTACAGAGGATGAATTACAATTTTGGAAATATATAACTTAGAAGTGGATTCATCCATATTTTACTACAACAGAGGGGAGAAATTTTAAGAAAAAAACGCCAATAATTATTTTAATTAAAGGTAACTCTGAAAATAATGTGAATTTTTCAAATATTCTAGTTTAGACTCTCTGGATTCACTTTATATAAGCAAAATATTATTATTATAGAAGCATTTTTTATAAACGGAGAACATTTTGAAAAAAGGTTATTCTAATTTAATATTATTTGCCAAAATATTGTACTTAAATATTTTTTTTTGCCATAATGTTCTTAAAAGAATTTAATACATGTATTGTAATATAAGTGACAATAAATATCATGAAAATTATCCATTTATGTGCTTTTTAAAATCATGGTTCCGAACGTAGTCGAATACCTTAATGTTAGCGGAGTTAATAGCTTTAATGAATGTCAAGAAACTGATTTGTTTCTAAAGGATCTAATGTTAGATTATCTTGGTTTACTGAGGAGCTTTGTGGAACACAATATTGCCGAGAATATATGCACAATATGCCGAAATGTATTTTGTTTAAAAAATTCGAAAAGAGTAAAAAACATATAGACAGACATTGAATTGTTCTCGTGTATAAGGCAATGGTAAAAGAAAATGTTCTCTTATAATTATGTGCGGTCAGAAGAGAATGGAGCAGACTTTTATAGAAAACCTTGCTAAAATTTAAATTTCAACAAGCTTTGAATATAGCTGTTGTATTCAATTCAGGGGCGTAGCGTGGGGGATGCAGAGGGGGCCATGGCCTCGGGCGGCATACGCAAAGGGGCGGTGGAAAGCACCGCGATATTTAAATTCAAAAAATATTTCAAACTCCGAATCGCGCCCGCACGCTGGAACTGACAGAAACGAGAAAGTTTTAATACTCGAACAGATGCAGGAGGTATATTAGTCGCTTTGCAATCACATTCGTTTTTATATTACTTAGGCTTCTGGCAACCGGTACTCTGTGAAGTCAATGATGCTCAAAATTATTTGCAAACAGAGGGACTAAATATTCATTAATGTGCTAAAAAAATACGTGTTTTACAAACCGTATTAAAAGCAAAACGAGAGGAATTCGTGGATGACGCTTAAATATATGCTAAAAGTTTATGTGAAGTGCTTGAAATTTCTTTTGAACTCCAAGATGAATCAGGAGGAAGCATATATTTGGCGACGGAAGTAAATATGATCAGTTATCGTACGAAGATGACTTGAGACGAACAATGTTTTCTTCAATAGACAGAGTAACTGTTGAAATTCGAGAAAGATTCCAACAGTTGCAGAATAAGACGTAAAAATATGCTTTTTTATGGAATGAAGTGATATTGAGCATGGGCTAACTTAGATCAAGCTCCTCAAGACATTCAAAATGAAGAATTCCAACTTGAGCGTATACGTCTACAAGCTTTCGTAGCTGCAACAGACCCAGGCTGTAAAAAAAACTCATTAGGTCCGGCTCTCTGGGTTTATTAAAATATATTACTGAGTCCAAACTTGAAGATGGCTTGAAGAGGCAGCGGCGTAACTGAGATTATTAGTGCAAAGTCACGGTTTGGGCCCAAGCCGTACTTGGTGTCAGTCAAGCTTTGAACCCTCTAGAGAAGGGGTACTTAACCTTCTTCCCGCAGGGCTGCAGACATTTCATGCAGGCCGCAACATGAGCTATAATGGAAAAAACGCCATAAGTCCAAGTCAGTATTGGATACTTAAAATGTGAAAAATTGATCATAATATTAAGACACATTTTTGACTTTTAATACTATATTAATCTCTATCAAACATTCATAAAAATTTTCTTCGTTTCTATGCATTTTTTACTGAGTTATGGGATATTACCTTTAATTCATGACCATACAAACAAAACTGCCAAGCCGTTTGATAATTCAATTTTTTTTTCTTCTTTTGACAAAGCCTCTCTTATTTTTATTTATAACATTAATTTATCAATTGCAGAATGGCAGCAAGGAGTTTTGATTTAATTCAGACTGAAATCATTATTTTTTTTTATTCATAATTAAATATCAACTTCACACATAAAATGGTTACTACTCCAGTTCATTCCCTATTTCACTGTTATTTGTTATTACTAACCGTTACAGTTTTAAATAGGGGAATCTTGCAATTCGCACCCGTACGACATCGATAGCAAAATTGGTCGATTTGATTGTTTGATTGAGATGATTCACCGCTAAAATTTTAATACATTGTTCTCTTAACTAAATGAATTTTTAAGGTAATATGGATCATGTGCTGGCCACTGAGAAAAGCCCAGCGGGCCACAGGTTGAGTATCGCTGCTCTAGAGTCCTTGGCCCTAACGCGATACGGAGGTTGCGGGGGTGTGCGTTGCGCCATTTGGCTGATTGGGCAGTGCCAAATGATTGGTCGTAATCAGCCTTTGCTTTACAGATATATATATATACCTTTGGTATGATGGTGTGGTTGCTGTTTCTTACGATAACGGGTGACCTCCAGTCCTCCTGCGTATAGCTTTAACAGCTCAATGATATTATGGTGACATTCTTCGCATTCTGTGGACTAAAATATACAATAGACAAACAAGAGTTAAGTACGAAAGAAAATTATTTGTTATAAAAAAAAAGCCATAATTATATGCATTATAAGCAAAAAGGCGTAGCTAGTTCCGAGTAGACCCTGTATCAAAATTCCTTTGGGGCCCTTTTTCAGATACTAGAGCCCTGTTAGTGGGACTGTAGTTACACATGTTGGGGCCCCACTAAGTTGGCACTAATAAATTCTTGTATCCTTCCTAGATAATTAGCATCTCCTACCACTTTATCACTTCTGTTCATAGGTGCCTGCACGCCTTTAAATTCCATTTTTTGTACATCTTAAGAGAATTTTAATAAATATATACAAGACTGCTGAAGTTTTGTGCGTGGGGGCCCCATATCATTGATACGGCGGTAGCTACGCCTCTGATTATAAGTAACCACTATCATATACATTAATGTTAAAAAAATAAAGATGCATTGAAAGAACGTGAGAAGCACAATAAAATACGAAACAGATTTGCATGCAAAAATTAGATTAATTTAAATAGAAATTAATTTTTAAAAGTAAGCTAATCTCTCTACAGAAGTAAAGTCAAAATGCGATGATTAACAAAGTGTATTTTTTATTGGAAAAATCTCAACATGTTGAAGCCAATTTTTTTAAGCTTAGCCGAAGATAATCTTACAGTTAAATAAATTTTAGTTAAAAAAGCTATTTATAAAAGACGTGTGTTTACGGATTTAGAAAAAAACATCAAGTAATTTCACTTTAAACGAATTATTTTTGCACGAGCTACGAGAGCTAATTTTCCAAGTAATTTTATTTAATGTGATTAAAACGATCTTGTCGACGTTTACAGTAGCCTTTTTATTTAATGAAATTGTGTTTGTTTATTTGCATTTTCTTCTACATAAGAATATTCTACACATATTATGAAAAAATTTTTTGGCTAATTCCTGTTTACATATTACACACACAGTAAAAAAGTAAACTGCAATCAAAAACTATTATCCAATAAATTACTTAGTTTTGTCAGTCGAAAATCGATCCTATTCAATATTCCCTTTGCCCCATCTTCGCTCAAAAGCCTTATAAGGAAGCCCCTAGAGTTCCACCTTCTGTGGTGGAAACATCACAGAAGGCAATTCGTAAGACTTACAAAAGAATCCTAGGGTGTGCTGGACATCACAAGAGTCAAGGTCCCTCTCAATAAACGACTTTTATGCAAACGGCTTTGTGATGCTAGGAAAAAGCGACCACCTAAGTGCGAACTGGACACGGAAAAAAGGGAGAAAAAAGAAAATCGTTCTATGATGAATAACTTCCACGACCTTGGACCGGTTGCAAGATCACTTCGGTAAGACATGAAAAAAGCTTCTGGAAAAGTTTTGAAGACGCGCTCGTATGTATAAAAAAATGGATTATGCAATGTTTTGAAAGGAAAGGGAAAGGAGACATCTTCCTGTGTATGAATAGAAAATAAGATTAGATTTTAGATAAATGTATTTAACTATTTCCTTTGGTACTACTCGTTCGAAAATATTTAAGAATGAAACGATTCGAATGACAATGACATTACATATCGTGCAAGCAGTAATTCATTTGTATTTACCCTTTATTTCAAAATCAGTAGAATTGAGATATCTGTTGTGATTCAGATTCTTTTGTTATAATGTGATTGAAATCGAGATATATATTATAAATGTGAAAGTTTGTGAGGATGTTTGGGCGTATTTCACGCAAAAACAACTGAATGGATTTTAATGAAACTTTACAGTAATATAGCTTATACATCAGAATAACACATAGGCTATAATTTATAGCATATGCTATAATTTATAAAGATATTGTGGGAAGTGTCCAAAATATAACGATATTTGTCAAGTAAGTAGGAAAAAATTCTGCCATCTGCAAGCAATTCTGGCATGCACTGCAAAAAATCCCACGTCAGCATATATCTATCTTTTGTTTGTGAAAGAACCCTTTTTGTTTTGGCTACGCAAGGCGCTCGCTTCTAAATAATTCCTGTGATCAGCATAATCCCTAATTTTTTTTAATTTCAGAATAAAACTAAGTTTTGAAGGGAGAGGTTGTTAGAAATCTCTCTTTATTTGAATGTACATTTTATTATGCACATTTGGTAGTAAGAAATTGATCTTTTTTTAAAATAAATACTTTTATTGCTTCTGGTACTTACAGTAGATAAATTTTGTCTTTCACACTACATCATTTGGACATATTTGCATAGTTTGTTTGTGGTTAGTAGTTAATTATAACGCTATAGTTTTAAGTGAATAGGCGGATCTTGCATTTTTAAGTATAAAAATAATTATAACTACTGTACTGTATTTTTTGGAGTGAGTGAATAGTAACTTCGCACTACTCAGCTACACGAGGGCTTTTGGCAACGGACCACGTAATTTTGAACCATGGTCAAGTGACGCGGACGACACCTGAACTGGCACTCCCTTCTCCTAACTACCACACCACACCAACTTAGAAGGAATATTCTACCAATACTTAGCAGGAATATTCTTTGAAATCCACTCTTCCAAGATATGGCAGCACGGGTTCTATGATGAGTATTTTAGCGGGGAAGGCGAACAGTTTTGCAGCAGATATGCGTTTTCAGCGGATTGCAAAGATTATTATTTTTGTCCCCAAAAAATAGTTTATGTCAAAATTTAAGTGTCTTATGTTTTTGTATGTTAATGAACTAATAGAAAATAATTTGACTAATAGAAAACGATTTGACTATTTATTTTAAGTGAACGGTGTATATAATTAATTTTACAGTGGAATATCTTTAATTAATTTATTATCTCTAACGGATTAAATTTCCCAAAGTAGAGTATTTCGTTTATGTGTATCCCTTAATTTTCAATGTAGTGATCCAAAAAAAATATTGCATGAAATAAACTGCATTAAATCATAATGTGGTAGATAAAGCATTAACGTGCATCGCTCCTCTACACGGTGGGCCTTACAAAGCTCTAATGAGGCTCGAGCTATGAAAGTAGCTAGACATTTGCCAACTTGACTCTATCGTTATCATATCGCTGTGTTTTTCATTGAATCGCCATTATAGCCATTATAATTTAAGAAACGGCGTTGCTTGCGAATATTACAATTTTAACATAAAATAAATACAACAGAAAGTAATATTAATGTATTACACTTTCAGATATAAATTATTTACACTACTTTAAGCGTTCATTACGCAAAACATTTAACAATGTGTTACTTTTGCTGAGCAGAGATCAGCTTAGGGAGGTATTTTGAAAAATCGACCCTCAAGAGTGTTACGGGGAATTATAAATAAAAAAAAATCCTTTTTATCAGCTATTAGATCTACATACTTAAAATTTAACAAAAGTGTTTTTTTTCTTTCTTTTTTTTTTGTTTAGCTGGGATATGCAAAAAGCTTTTTTTTTGTTGTTTAATTTGCAATTCACGTAAAATTAACTCATTTAAAACTTCTTTATCCTTCAATCTGTGTTGTTTAAATTTGCAGTTCATCCGTGCGAAGAACGGGTATACCAGCTAGTTTGCTATATTTTAAAATTTGTACAATGTTTAATCTGGAATTTTATATTAATTTCGTGATGCGAATTTTTCGCTCAAATTTTAAAAAGAACTCAACTATTTAGAATTTTAGAGTCATTAAAGATAAATAAAAGGAGAAGATAGATAAAAAAAAGGATAGAAAATAACTTTTAATCAATTACCTGTAGATATTAAGAACTATTAGGTAACCATTTAAATATAATGATATGCTAAGAAATTGATTCAATCAGCAAAACAGTGCCTTCTAATGTGTTTATCGCCCTTTTTTTGTTTCAAAATATTTAAAAAAATGTCCTCCCTTGAAAGAATTTCAGGAGAGAATTAGTTCGTGATAGGTATACAAAGAGTCACAAAAATAGTTCCCAAACTTTGCACAGCCAGGGTCTTCGTTGGGAGCATATAATAAACATTCGAAGAACTATACTTTTATGAACTATACTTTTGTAAACTATGGATCGCACAAGTACAGTTTCTTAGCCATTTTTTTATGTACTTCCGACGAAAAATATAGCTGCGCAGGTTTGAGCGCTATTTGGGGGATACCCTGTATATTACTTTTGTTGCTTCAAGGATAAAAGAGACATTCCTTAGTCTGGGAGTAGGTACTGTAAAGGGAACCAGTTTGAGAATCGAGGCCCCATTCAAATACTTTTCCTTTTTCCAAGTACAGGAAAGTCCAAGGCCTAATTAACGAGTGAAGGTCCCTTGAGTAAAATACCAACACAGTTGGAATCTTGAAAATTAGTTCCAGTTAACGAAATAGACATTACACAACGGCATTTCATCCTTTAAATACAGTAGAACGTCGTTTATCCGGAGCGTCAAATATCCGAACCAGTTTTTTTTTTTTTTTTTTTTTTTTTTGTCAACAGCAAGTACTGTAAATAAAAATGAATTGAATAAGCTGTGGTCAAATTTAGAAGGTGAAAAAGACTTCAATGACGACCACAGGGAGGAGATTACCGACTTTGTCCAATCAATCCCCGGATTTCAAGAATGCGATGAAGAAGATATAGAATCACCTGAATGGCATGCGATACAGAAAACTGGGGATTTCAAATGCTAAAAGATGACGAGATTTAGACTTCTGTGTGTAAGAACTGTCGACGATGAAACGGATGAAGACGAGGACAACAACAATGAAAGTAGCAAGGGTCCATAAAATTGCTAACGCGTTTACTGCGTTAGAGACAGCTATGGAGTTATACGAACCACAATCAAAGTGCTGTCTTACTCATCTACTGCTGCTCAAGAGAATCAGAGACCTTGCAGCAAAAAAACGAAGGTGTACAATGGTACAGCGAAAAATAAGTTTCCACAATAAAAGTAAAATTGCGACATTTTGCACCTATTTTGCTATTTCTTCAAGCCCGTTTCCCGCATGTGATGAATTTCAATATTCGTATAGTGTCTGGTTTCATATACTGCATGATTCGCATTCGGTTTTCGGTTATCCGAACAATCGCGTACCCGAACGGTGTCCGGTCCCAATTGATTCGGATAAACGACGTTCTACTGTATTATGTGATACATGAGGGAACACTAGGAACGACGTATTTTAAGAAGTGGTGAACACGAGAAAGTAATCAATTTTGGAGGTTCTACTTTATTTACTTTTATATGAAATTTTATTCCTTATTTATCTGCAAAAATGGCCATGTTGAAGCATTGTATGCAAATAATTTGAGTTTTTAAAATCAGAACGCAATTCTTTTTTGTCGGTGAAAAAGATGATCATTCTAAGCAGAAAGACATGCTCTCTTGAGAATAAGAAGCAGCGACAGAATGATCGAGAACTTTTATGTCAATTGCTCTTTTTATTACTGTTTGCGGAGGAAACATGCTTCCATGTTATGGAACCTTGTCGTAAGAAGAAAATTTAAAAGTAGGGTTCGGATCTTGCGCGATCTCATTTGCATACATCATTATCTTGAATGAGACTCGCCTCATAAAAAAAATGAGGACAAGGGTAGAGAGATAATGCCTCCAGGAAAAATCAGCATCACATCTTCGTCAGTCTTCGATTGCTCGCCTTGACTTTGAATTAATGAAACTGATCTTTTTTCTTTCTTATTCGAGCTTCGAATATTGAGGGCTCAAAAAACTCTTTCAGCCGATTAATAAGTCATTCTTTAATGAGGGTAAATGTTTTTTTTTTTCGAAAAATTTCCGGTTATAAAAGATTGGAATGGGTGAAGTATTAAATTTGGCAAGTAGTTATACAGTACCTTAACAATTAAAAAATAAAACAGAATCCTCTTGGAAATTCGAATGAAAAATGCACCATTAAAAAAGATCTTGTAGTCAATTTGTTACTAATAATTGTAATCATCTAGGTGTAGTATTAATAATAATAGCCGAGATGTATACCATGTATAAAATAACTATAAATTATTTATCGACGTTAATATAATTACTGTAATATGTGTAAATAGTTAACAATTGCCTCTTCACCATGTACGTAATGTAACGTTAATTTATTACCTTTTCCACACTTATCACCTAAGGAATATTTCTGTATATATATAACATATTTCGTTCTCAAAAAATAAATTTAAAGTTAAATAAATTCCAGGTTTTCCCAAATGAACTCAAGCAATCAAGACTGTGGTATAGTTTGCCTTTCATCATAAGAATCATACGTATCAACACTTTTCCTCAAACAATAATAAAAGTTTATTAATGAATGGTGTTTCTGGCAGATTTACCTACGACTTGAAATGTGTTTTGCGACAATGCAGTGGTCCAACAAGCTTCGCGAAACATGTCAACGTCAGTTTTTATTGTATAAAGGTTCATAATATACGATAATTACATGAAATAATACTAAAAAATCTTAAAACTAAACACTATTGAACAATAGTCCTGTAATTATTTAGTTTTTACAATTTTTTTTATATATTTTATATCACGGTGTGTCGAAACGACACTGGTGAACGTTTAAGGGTAATCGAAACCCCGCAGGTTGTAGTGTTAACTGAACTAGGAAACACATTTTCAAACAGAAATATGCCTCAATTTTCTTGTAAATTCGCAAAGTTTTAACATATACATCTACAGAGTGTTTTTTTTCCAGGTATAGAAGTTTAAGTTGGCATTACTTTCCAAGATGGCGACCGATTTAACAGCTGTCAAGTGATTTATTCTCAGTTTGGTTTGGCAATTCATCATGAATAGACTCACGCCTGAACAACGCTTTCAAATTGTGCAATTTTATTTCGAAAATAATGGTCGCGCGCGATTTTCATGAGCGAATTTTGTTTAGCGATGAAGCGCACTTCTGGTTGAATGGCTACGTCAACAAACAAAACTGCCGCATTTGGAGTGAAGCTAATCCACAAGTGTATGTCGAAACACCGTTACATCCAGAAAAACTGACTGTTTGGTGCGCTTTATGGGCTGGTGGAATCATTGGTCCGTACTTCTTCAAAAACGATGAAGGCCACAACGTTAGAGTCAATGGTGATCGGTAGAGAGCCATGATTACTAACTTTTTTATTCCTGAATTGAACAATCATGATGTCCAGGAGCTGTGGTTCCAACAAGACGGCGCAACATGTCACACAGCTCGTGCCACAATCGATTTATTGAAAGACACGTTTGGTGACCGCCTAATTTAACGTTTTGGACCTGTGAATTGGCCTCCAAGATCTTGTGATTTAACACCGCTAGACTATTTTCTGTGGGGCTATGTAAAGTCATTGGTCTATGCGGAAACGCTTGACCATTTGGAAGACAACATTCGCCGTGTTGCCGATATACGGCCACAAATGTTGGAAAAAGTCATCGAAAATTGGACGTTCAGATTGGACTACATCCGAGCCAGCCGTGGCAGTCCTATGCCAGACATCATATTTAAAATGTAATGCCACAAGATTATCTTTCGAATAAAAAAAATTCATGCCAATCGAATAATACATCGTTGTTTTATTGCAATTTAAAGTTCTATACCTCTAAAAAAACACCCTTTATTTATAGTACTGTATTTTTATTATTTGAAAACATTCCATAAATAAGAAATTTATTCTTTTAACTCTTATGTATGATAAAAATTCAAAAAACATTATAAATAAGAGACGAAATATATATATATATGAAATACGCTATGACTAGAAGAAAATAAAAATAAATAGATTCAAAGAGAGAGAGAAAGAGAAATGTAATAAAATATCTTGCTCACACACTTTATAGGATAGCGAAGTCACAATGTAATATTAATGTTAGAGAACTTTTTTATCTGGAAAAATATTGAGTTTGTGTATCATATTCTATAAATCGAAAAGAGTGGTGGAGAGCTGGATAAACAAAGGAATAAAATATCTTTTTCTCTTTTTTATTATTTGGGGGCGGGAGTGCTCCTGTTCATGAGGAGGGAATGAAAAAAAATGATAGTTTTCATCTGGAAAAAAGGGCTTTGATTTATGTTCAAACATCTGATATCTGGTTTCCAATTGGAACGTTTTCTTTTCATAATATAGTTATGTTATGCTACTATCAATGTTATTCTGACAACTACATTCCCATGGAGAAGTTGTTGGTTATTTTATTTTCTGTTAGCTTAGATAAATTCCTCGTCTAAAAAAATGATTTTAATTTAAACGTTATATTTTATAAAAATAGGATTCGTGAATTTTATACAAAAATAACTGTCTCTTTTATTTCGAAGAACAATATTTATACTGTATTTTTTCATATTTTTCTTTCTGTTTCTCAAAAAATTAAAAGATTTATACAAAGTGACATAAATTGTGTGATATTTAAAAGGCAACACCAAGAAGGAGTATCCAGAAAATAATGCTCATCGAGAAGTATATAAAAGAATAACTTGCAAAAAGTTTGCCCGTGGTGCACCAGCAACGTCAAAGAATTCCAGTTGTTTGGAACCAACAAATAAGGACATTTTAAGGCGTGGACCAACTGGAGTCCGGACTATAGGCCTCGGAAGGAGAAGTCTTCTTCTCGATTTGACTTCAATAAGATCATGATTCAAATAATTTTAATCGCCAAATGTGTGTGGTTCTCGGACATATTCTCCGAAAAACTGGTAATTTTGAACTAAATTCCAACTTGCAACAATGACAAGACTGCAAATTTAAACTATAATGAAAATTTTGTGAATTTTAAGTGTGAAAAACGAATTTTCTAGTAAAACTTCATGTTGTTATGGATTGCTTTTGTTGAACTTAACATGTATAGCATTAAATTCGATACAAGAGAAATAGGTAGGACCTATACTTGAGCATAGGAACCCAGGGCCTCAAGAAGTCTAAGAAGTCATCACCATTATAAATGTGGTAGGTTTGAGGTGTACCATAGTAGAAAGAGCAACATCAACACGTGTAGATTGACGTATGACCGAAAGCGGCGGAGGCACCGCAAGTCACTTCTGCCACCAGTTGAAAGTATGCACAGGACGCCCCCTGTCAACCAGAATCCTTATCCTTCAATTGGCTGCTAGTGGCTTGTATTCATGGTGTCTGTTAAGAAGACTTCCATTGAACCCATAACAGAAACGACTTCGTTTGGAATGGTGTTTACATCGACATTAACAATGGAATGTCACAAGGTCGTGTTTTCAGACGAATCATGAATTCAGAATATCACTATATTATTTATTCAAGCGTCCAAATTTAGTAACGAGGCCACCTCTAGATAATGCCACCATGAAACTGCTCTCACGTTTGGAGTTTTGCCGTGTCTGCAAAGGCTTAGTTGCGAAAATGCAGCCCCATTGGGAAAAAATATATCAATATAATCACCAATACTAAAGTTCTAAAAACGCAGATTACAAAAATTCCAACAATGGAATCCTTTTTCAAGTAAATGAGTTTTGCTGTAATAGGTAATTTAATTGCTGATGATTTTCTTTGCATTAATATCGGCTTAGAGAGATACAACGGATTTATTGTTAACAAGCTTCATAATTTCGATTTACAGTAAAAAAAAATTTCCTCTGTGAACTGGCGCTTCATGTACTGAACTTTCATAGTCATGGCAAATTTTGATTTCCTATATTTATTTTTTCCCCTTATGCGCTATATAAAATGTTTCTCCTTTTCACATCAATAACATAGAACGGAATAAACTCTCATTTAACGGAATAATCTCACATTATTCTACACAGAATACTCTTGTAAGGGCTTACACTTTGTTAAAAAAAAACCGTACGCGAAAGCACCAAAGCATAATATTTACGCTAAAGGCCCTTTCAAACCTGTCAACTTGTGCAGCACCTGACAGAATGAGCAGACATTCGAGAACAGGGACGTCTTAAGACTTCTTGAGGCCCTGGGCCCTTACGCAAAAGTAGGCCGTGGGCCCCTACACAAAAGTAGGCCCAACCTATGACCCATAAAAGTTGACAGTACATAGTATGCGTTGTCAAATACGCGTACAAACCTGAAACAAAAAAATGTGTATGACTTACAGCCGTACAAACTGGCTCGACCAACTACCACCGTTTGACTGAATGTGTAGCAATGATGTATGGGACTAGACATTGGCGTATACATGGACTACAGTCATCACATGTGACCATTTGAAATATCTTCCAAAATTCCCAGTTTTTCTAATACAACTAGAAATAACATTTGACCGTTGAAATTATTCGAATCATGATCTTATTAAGGCTGAGTTGAGAACGAGATGCGACCTCCAATGTAGACGAGGCCCGGGCCCAGATGGCCCATACCCTAAGACGTCCCTGTTCGAGAGTTAATCCTAAATAAAAATCCCCTGGGTCTCTTCACACGTTATCAACTGGCACTTTTCTATGCCTTTCCCTCAAGTCCTCGAAAACCACATTCGCCTCCCGACTAGTTGATTCAACCAAAAGGACAATGTGGAAGGTACGCTATTCACACGCGGTTACTTGTGTTTTGAAAATGGAGTAAGATTTTTATTGGTTCTTCGAACATTGTACCAATAAGTCCGACACTCCCTTTTTACAGGACTATTTTTAACCTCCCCGGCGCTCTAGGCAAACTTTTACGCTCCCCACCCCCACTATTTCTAGAGCATCCCCATTCTTCCTGTTTTGCTTCGGGATTGATCTCTCATCCTTAAGTAAAAATATACTTAACTCCCTTACTCTTTTCCATTTCTTTAGTTTAGTTCTCTGGAGAGTCTTTCCATTATCCACCACCTATAGACCCGCCGTGTCGTAGACTGGCAACCGACAGTTGTAAGGAAAGGATAGTGGTATAGTTTGGCCATTCTTGTTCATTTCTTACCTTACAGCATCACGGACCTCCACCCACCCTTTTGTAAATAAGTACAATATCTTAAGGAAATCATTTGCAATTACAGTACAGAGTATACGTTATTGTACCAACTGTTTTCAAATTGTTAATTCTCATCTCTCGCTTATCACTTTACTATTTTTTTACTTTTCAACATCCTTATTCTTCATTTATCACTGTACTTGTACTTGTACTGTCATTGTACTTGTACAGCAAAGGTTTTCTTCGAGCTTTGGTCATTGTAAAATTGTTAATGACATCATTGTAATCAATTTCCATTACAATACCATTCTGAGTGCATGGCAACATCAAACTTAAATTTTTTATTTTTCATAGTAGATCTCATTGCGAGTACTACTGTCTTAAGCAGGGGTGGACATTAAGTCGATCGCGTGGACCACCAAGGACTTTTGGGGTCACCGCTTAAGATTAGCATTCATAAATTATATACCAAAATATTGAAGATTGACTGACAGTATGCGGACTAAGTCTTCTACTGACAACAACTATAGGTACTAACTTTAGATGAAAATGTTTTATTTTTTAATGTATTTTGAATTGCTTCGCAACAAATGCATCATTTGATACTATTCAATTTGTGGCTATTATTATTATGTTTGTATCGTATTTTGCTTTAAACGCGGTCTTAAAAGTGTAATTTTATTTTATTGTAGCTATATGTAAGTAAGTATTCCGTATTTATTATTGCTATAATAAACGCTGAAGACCTTTTTTTCTTATCTAACTACGCATGCGCCCCTAGGTGGACAGCAACCCCTTGAAAAAATTAGAAGTAGTCCTAACCCTGGAGTAGTTAGCCCACCCCTACTCTTCAGGGCAGAAAAGCTTCTCTGCTGCATAGTCAAATAAATTCTCAATGCAACTTCTAAATTTGGGAAGGAACTTTCCAATTTGTTTTTGTCGATGTCTTCACATACATTTTGAAATGTTGACACTCTTGCACAAAATGTTCTTCATCGATGTCTTTGGGATAGCTTAGAGCCAAATATTTCGTCAATTTTGTCATATCTTCTTGCTCCTTTTCATGAAGATTTCTGAATATCTAGAATTTTCTGTTGAGGCTTCGTAGCGTTGGTACGCTCGTTGTAATTTTAATTTTTTCTCTCTTTTCACCCTCCAATTTTTTGCCCCTCCCACAAAATCTTTTGCGCCTTAGACCCACGTGCCTTAGCTTTTTTAGTCAACTTTATGTTTACCAGTGAAAGAAACTCTCTCCCCTTTTCATACAAGAGGTGTGGTGAAAGGAAATGAGTTGACTGGCACAAAGTTATCTCGAGTGAAACCGGCCGAAAAATTAAAAACCTCTTGATATGGAGAGTAGGAATTGCAATACCGGACCAAAAGTTCAATCCCGGTATTCGGTATTTCTTGGGTCTTAATACCGGGATACCGGTTGTAATACCGCTAGCAGAAATTTTAGGAAAAGAAACACAGGTGTTTTTTTCGTTCTTTTATTTACCAGTTTTATTAGATAGAGTAAATATCATAAAAAAATGTGTTACTTATAAACTATAACAGTATATATTACAAAGAAGTAAATAAACATCTTATTTACTTAAATCACAAAGAAGTGTAAATATCACTATTCAGTCTGTGGTTTTTTCATCCTATAAATAATGAAACGAAGCCGAAGTATTATCAAGTGATGTTTTATGTTCTTTTAAGTTATTCTTATGCATTATTATAAGTTATTATTTATGGGTATATATAATACATCTGAAAAGGATTTTGAACCCTAAAGTATGATATGCAAATACAATGTGAATATAACAAACTCACAAATTTAAAAAATATTGAAGAATTACGTACTTTCTTCGCAATTACAACCTTGTTTTCACAGATACGAATATGAGACTACGATTCCTGCGCTTGTGCAGTATCGCTCTGAGATGTAATAGGATATATATATATATATATATATAATTTTTTAGCCCGCCCCTTGGAAGATTCATATATTTTATCACTTCTCTTGATTGTTTGATGCAACTTTGTAATCACAATCTAATTAATTTCGCACGTTAGGGAGATATGAAAATAAAAACGTATACTATTTTGCTATGTAAGCGATCCCTGAACATATAAATTTTTTTGTAAATACCAAAAAGACGGTATTTAAACTTGTGAATACCGGTATTACAAAATTGAACAAATGGCTCAAAATACCGGTATTCGATATCCAGGTATACCGGTATTGCAATCCCTAATGGGGAGGAGAAGAGTATGGTTAAATTCCCAAATTCTACCTTTGTGGCTGATATTTTCATAAGAAATATCAGCGACAAAGGTATTCGTACTTATTTTCATAAGTACAAATAGCTTTTAATGTCTGTAGTACTATAAACGGAAATCAGTCTTCAAAAATATTTATGACTTTAATAAATATTAAAGTTTTTCTTTGTTTATCCTTTATGTATATTTAAATTCTTCTGTAAATTTTAAAATTCAAAATAAAGCTTTCATAAAGTTACTACTGATATTTTATGTTAAAACACACACACACACAAGTAATTAAAAAATTTTTTAAGTCTATTCCTACTTAGGTCATTAAAGAGCAATTTTATTTTAGCTACTTTTTATTTATAGTTACAGTTAATATAAATATGTATATACATATGACAGAATTACAATATTAAGTGGCAAAATAAAAGAGATTTTCCTAGCAATTTTCCATTTTTCTTTCTATATAGGGTGTTAGACTATTATTTTTGTTTGTTACTATTTATTCATTAATAAAGTTTAATTATTCCAATAGTATAATATATTACAATAAAAAGAAATCCCATTCTCAGAAATTAGGCCATCGCATGCAGGATTGAAACCCACAACCTTTGGATTAGAAATCCAACGCGCTATTCATTGCACTACAGGGACACAACGAGCGATTTTCCTTTTTATGTATGGTGTTGGACTATTATTTTTGTTTGTTACTATTTATTCATTAATTAAATAGAATTAATGAACTAATATTTGAAAAAATTATATTAACAGCAAGTGTCACCCATTACAAGTATTTAAAAAATGTATTTGAACTTGAGTGGATGAATAAAAAGTATTTTATTAACGATTGAAAATTTGAACACGATATATATTATATATGTATAAGAAAACTTATAGCGTGCCATATTTTATCGTGGCGAGTGGTCTATGTTAATACGAACGAAAGGTGAATGATACTGTATTACGTGGCGAGTGGACGATTACTGTATTATCGAAGAGGCAGTCTTGTTATTTATTTCCAATTTATTATATTTCTTGAAACACACATGCGCATCTTACAAACAATAAAGATTGGACGGCACAACACAGACAAAGACAACACACAAACACACAAAGCACGACAGCCGGCTGACTACATGTTTGCAGAGTGACGAGCGAAGAGGCGCGCGCGAGAGAGAGAGCTTTCCACATCTCGGTATTTATAGTCGGTGGTGAAAAGAACTTTGATTGGTTAAAATGAACTGGACAGGGATTCGGATACTAGTTGATTACGATTAAGATTAAAGTGTTATTTTTGAATCAAAGAATTAAAACTTGATTAAATATTAGTAAAAAGAGTTAGTTAAAAGGATTCCAGATGGAATTACTACATATATATATAGGGAGAGTATGAATAATAGGAACTGAATAAAGGTAACTATCACGTATTAGTTTTTATTGCAAATAACAGATGACTTCTTGTTTTTTTCAATCAAAAAACCTTTTTCCGAAAATTTTTTATTTTTTTTTATCCAGGTACACTTAATTTGATTTTTGGAAGCATTCTCTAATAAATTACACTGACCTCTCGGCTAGGTTACCCGAGACATAAATTAACTCCATGTAAGCCGGTGGTCAATCTACTCGTCATTTGCGAGTATTGGCGCATTTACCTTCTACTGTGAAATTACTATCATCCGTCAGCATTAAAAGAGACCGAAAGACGGAAAGTCGGTATTGATGAGAGGCATCCAGTAGGAAAGCGGATTCGCATATGAAAAGGGAGAAGACCCCTGAGGCAAACACTTCAAAGTGTCAATAAGGATTAGGCCATTGTTAAGTAGAGTTAGTTTTCGCGTGGAAACTTATATTTCGGTAATCCGAGGATCAGTGATCCATCTTTTAATCTTTACGTCAATTTTAACGTCAATTAATAAATGCTTAACCGTTAAAATAATTTGCAGATGGATTCCAATGACAGCAATGTAATAAAAAAATGACATCAATGTTTTCATTGGTCTTATCAATTGGTAGGAATAAAAATTTCACTAAGAAAATAAGAATGACATTCACATGCTCAATCTTTTGATTTATACCTAGTGATTAACATCATAAAAGAACAACGTAATGAACAATTAGCTACTAGCTAACTAGCTAAGAAATAAGTTTAAATAAATTCCAGTTTAAGAAAACTAAAAAACACGCTTTTATAGTTTTTTTTTAATCGAACTAAAAAAGTAAAAAATAATTCTTAACATAAGAATAAAATGATTTAACGAGAAAATTAATCTCATTGCGGTAAAAGTGTGGGGGTGTTTTGTACTACATTTTTACACTAACTCTACACTTCGGAATAGAACTAGTAAGAAATTTTAACAATTTATATCGAGCACCCCACGCTTTTAACACAATGACATTAATTTTCGAGTTAATAATTTTATTTTTGTATTAAAAATTGTTTCTTACTTTTTAGTATGATAAACTATAAAAGCATGCGTTTTAGTTTTTTTATAAACTAGAATTTATTTTTCATTTTTTATTTAGATCTATAATAAAAGCGTGTGTGTTTTTTTAGTTTTTTAAACTATCATTTATTCGTTGGTGAATTGATCTTTTTTGTTTTTTTTTGTATTAGTCTCCAAATCTGGAAATGGGATCTGGAATTAGTTGCCGAATCTTAAAAAGAAGAAATCATTAATCCTGATGATCCTGATCAGGACAATGACACAAAACAATTGTATTGTCATCGGTCCTTGACATGTGTGCAAAATTTCGAATTAGGTAAAAATCGAGTTCAAAGATTCCATTGCATACAGGTGAAGCTAATAAAAGCCTGTGAAAAATGTCGATAGATAAATTTGTAAGGGGATATATATATATATATATATATATATATATATATATATATATATATATATACACACACATATATAAAGAAATTGTGCGAGACTGCTTGTATTTTTAAAGTAAAGATAGGTTGTTTACATGGGCCAATTGGGCCTCGGCCTAGGAGGGCACTCTTCTCTTTATCGATTTAGGTACAGTAAGACCATGGTCCGAATAATTTTAATCGTCACATGTTATTCCCGGAAATATTCTCCAATAAATTGGAATTTCGAACAATGTGGTAATCAAGAATAGTGTCAAAACGCATTATTATGGCGTGTCTATCATCCGTGTCCAGGGACGTCTTAAGACTTCTTAAGGCCCTGGGCCCTTATGCAAAAGTAGACCCTGGACCCCTACACAAATGTAAGCCCCACCTATGTCCCTTAAATGTAAACATATATATTATACGCTGTCAAATACTCGTACAAACAATAACCCAAAACAAATGTGCATTACTTAAACCACACAAACCGGCCCGACTTATTTGACGCCTTTTGATTGAATAAGTAATGATGGTGTATGGGAGTAGACCTAGTTCTATACATGGGCGACGGTCATCACATGTATCCAGTTGACGTATTGTACAAAATTCCCAGTTTTTCGGAGAACACAACCGAGAAAAACATTTGACCGTTGAAATTATTCGAATCATGATCTTATTAAGGCTGAGTGCTGAGTCGAGAATGACATGAGGCTCCCATTGTGGCTAAGCCCCTGGGCCCATGTGGCCCATAACTTAAGACGTCCCTGTCCGTGTCTTGGCCTAGTCCAGCACCATACACCATCATTACTCATTTGATCCGAAGGCGGTAGTCGCTCGAATCAGTTTGTGCCTAGGTATGTGATATTGTGAGTCATGCATTTTTATTTGTTACGGGTTACTGTTTGTACAAGTATGTTATATATACTATCTACTCAGGGGCGTCTCAAGGTATGGGCCAATTAGGTCCGGGCTCTGCCACAATAGGGACCTTGGTTTGTTTTCGCGCGACTTAACCTTAATAAAATGACAATTCAAATAATTTCAAAGGTCAAATGTTATTTCCAGCTGTATTCGTCAAAAAAAAGAGGGAATTTCGGATGATATGTCAATTGCTTATATGTGATGACCGTCGTCTACGTAGAGGCCTTGGTCTACCACCATGCACAATAATTACTCAAGCAGTCAAAAGGCGGTAATTGGTCGAGCTGTTTTGTGCGACTGAAAGTCAAGCACATTTATTTGTTTCGGATTATTATTTGTACGAGTATTCGACTATGTATGCTGTGTATTGTCCACCTTTAAGGGTAAAAGGTGGAGCTTATATTTGTGTAGGGGCCCAAGGCCTAGGGGCCCTGTATCTACTTAAAAAAAGTCGCAGGTGGGGCTATTTTTGAATGGGGTCTCAGGTCTTAAGGGCAGTTGGAAACCTCTCTCTCTCTCTCTCTACTGACAATGTTAATTTGGCTGTTTTCGATGTACCTTTTCTCAAAATCTGTTTTATGTACATGCTTGAAAGTTTTCATACTATTAAAGTACACCTCTCTCATTGTACTAAAATGAGCTTTTAGCTCATTTTGAATTTTTTAATAAATTAGGAAATATTTTATCAAACATAGCGAAATTTGACCCATTTTTTACTTAAATAATTTGTAAAAATTAAATTTTTGAGCTTTTTACAAAAAGCTCATTTTAGTATTTATTAGACATCATTATAAATAATTCATAAAAACTTTACATACCTGTGAACAGTAGTTTCTCAGAAAAGGTACATCGCACATTAAAATTTACATTTTGAGATAAATTGATTTTAATGTATACAGTGAGACTTCTAATCGACTAGGAAATAAAAAAAAATAAAAGGCTCAATTTAAAATAAAAGATACATGTTTTGGTTTATATCAGTCGTTACACTTTTAAGCAAAAACAAAGTAATTTGTTTACAATTAACGCCTTAAAAATGGGCGTGACCCAAATTCAACGATTATTTAAAAATACGTTTTAAGGGCTTCTAAATACCCTAGAGGTTAAAGTAAGGTATTTTTGAAAAGGTTAAAATATGTACAATTTGAAAATGTAAAAATCTCAAATTGTCAAAAAAATAAGATTTTAGCTTTCCAACACCCCTTAAGACGTCATTGTTCGATTGAGAAAAAAATCTTTCGTTCTTGCACTGAATATTTCAACAAAAAAAATATATCGAAGAGAATAATTGATTTATTAAAATTTTCTGTTCAGAAAAGGATTCCATTCCTCCTTTCTCTCATATTCTTTCAGTTTGAAAGATTTTTCCTAGTTATGTGCAATTCTATAAGATTAAGTTCTGAAAAACTTTAATTAGAAATAATTAAATTCCCTTACAAGATAAGCGCCAACTTCCGGTTTAATTAAATATTTTGCATTTTTTTAAAAACTAATTAAAAAATATATGGTTATTAAAGCAAAGTCGGCAATTTTTTTTCTCTTTCAACAACTCAATTGGGTAGCAATCTGTATAATAATTATAGCAAATTTTGCAGAATTACCCGACTAGTTCTATAAGAAGTTTTTTAACTGAAGTCTTGCCAAATGTTTTTATTTTAATCTTAAATATTTAAAAAGAAGATACTTTTATTTCTATACTACTTTACTGCAAAATATAATCTTTGATTTATACATTTCAAAGAGAAATTATTTCCTCAATGTGCGTTATAAATCATATTTATTATTTTAAAACGAAACTCCGTGTGCGTGTCTGTATATAACAGTCATTTATAAACACTATTTTGGAAGAAGTTATAAAGAGTACATTTGTTCTAATTTATTCCAAATGACTTTTTTAAAAAAAAAGGGGGTGGAGGGGGTGGTAAGAATTATTGATATGCACTTATAATTACATTAGTAAAATTTCTAATGCAAACATTTTAATTTTAGTGAATAAATTTTAATGAATACATTTAATTAACTGCACTTTCTTCATGCTGATATTTTACATTTACCGCATTTTATCAAAATTTGTCTATCGTGTGGGTTTTCTAACAGGTTTCAGATTGTTTAATCTGACCTTGAAGCCGTCTTTGGTGAGGTTATGCTGTCAAGTCTTGATGGTGACGCAAATGCAAGAGAGTGCAGAAGTGTGATCCAGCAGCGAATTCTGCGACTTTTTTTTTTAATTAAATATTTACTTCGTCAAAGCATATTTCTTATTAGTTGTCCTTCAAATGGTTGTATTTCATTTTCATACCTTAAATAGATTTGCTCTCCTGTTGTATTTTTTTAATAAACACTGTTGTAAAGAGTTTGATCCTCCTAAAATTTTTTGCTCATTTTTAGGATTATTCATAACCTAAGAGGAGGGAGAACGCTTGTGAGAACCCATTACATATTTAATTCTATCATGTCATCTTAGCTATGATAATCTAAAATATCATTGGCCAAGGAGTTTACGAGCTTAATGTCTAGGTTGCCACGGCTGGTACAAAAGGCAAAAAAGGCATTAATTTCATTCCCGGCTTATAAACCTAAAATAATTCAGTAAATTTGTTTTTTATAAATACCAAATTCCATAAATACCCCTAAGTATAAGTTTATCACCATTAAAACTCACGGCAAACATTTAATATTTGCATGTAAGGCAGAGGCGTAGCTACTGCAGTATCAACCGTATCAATGATACGGGGCCCCCAAACTACAGGGGCCCCAACATGTGAAAATACAGTCCCACTAACAGGGCTCCCATATCTAAAAAAGAACCCCGAAGGAATTTTGATACAGGGGCCCCTCAGGACTAGCTACGCCAGTGATGTAAGGTGTGCTAATTATTCCAAATGCTATCTATCCTTACGGTGCAGGAAAAGATTCAACCCGTCGCGAGTTTCATCGTCCCTATAAGGTAAATTCTCACCTTAAAAAACCAGCATTAAAAGTGAGTAACAATGTGTGGATTAGAAATTTGAAGAATTCTAGATGCTTAGATTTACAGAATTCGTCAAAATTGAAGTGAGAGTATCGGATAGAATACATTAAGCACCTTAGTGGTCACAGTCAACAGCATGAGTGCTATTTTATTCAGCCCATTTTTTTAAAACTTTCCTGCGGGAAATTGTCCCTTAGGGATCTGAGCATGCGATGCCTTTTGTGCAATAATAATAATAATAATAATAAAGGAAGATATTTGGAACAATAGAATGGGATTCTAATCTTAGTTTACATCTGAAGATGAAAAGTGAAAAAAAGTATTTTAAAATTTCCCCTCTCTATATAAATACCTTCTTATTTATTTTCCTTCATAAAAAAATAAAAGTCCCTATTGTTAATTTTTAAATGTACGTTATACATTTTCTTGTGAATAATATTTATGCTTCCTTAGTCTGAGTTTTAATTGTGCATGCAGACTATTTTTAAAATTCGAAATGCATTCATAAATAAAAAAAACACGATAAATTGTTTAATTAGTCTTTTGAATGTTTAAAGAAATTTCCTTCCGAATCCCATGACCGAAATCCTGTTTCCAGGCATTGAACCAAGTTAAAAAACAGATTTGCAAAATTGGCCAATTTGAAATTTTCCATTCAAATACAAAAGAGTCCGTTCGTATTTTTTTCCCCTCTCCCTTTTTTAGAAGTAAGCATAATCGAAATAATTGTACACTTGACAGACCCCGCCTGCCTTTTTTCCCCTAGCAATGGTCATTGTTTGGTGAGACGCATTTTTCTTTTCCCATGCGGCAGGTCATTGACAAAATGTCCGCTCCGATGGGTGCCTCTTGCCCAAACTGGAACTGGACTCGCCGGGATAAATGGCCAAGGCACATCCGTTAACCGCAGCGGAATGCTTCCGGAAGGCAACAAATCTTTGAAAAACACGATCGGCTACACAATATCCGCGAGAACAATAGATCGTGTGTGATTGAATCCCGTTCACTGTAAAAAAAATATTTCTCATCAAGGCACGGGTTAACGTTTTCATGGATTCATTTGGGTCTCTGGCAAATATTTCAGCAGAATTAATAATTATTTGTTTTTATAATGAGCAGATAATGAATAGAAAATATTTAGAGACCAAAAGATCTCTAAATTAGAACCAAAATGTTTAATCTGAATGAATTTATGCCATACAAATTGCAAAATAATCAGAGACGAAAAATTATCGAAGTTTATACCAATAAATGGCAACATCAAAATTATGTAGAACATATTCCATATTAAATATGGAAAAGTAGACGAGCTGAAAAAAATAATAATAAAGTTCAAGAACCACAGTGTATGAGAAAAAAATGTGTTTTATTTGACCCTATTTTTGGAATTTTTTGAAGTTGAAGAAATGAAACATGAAAATTATAAAATGATCCATAACTCTTAAATTAAAAAATGTTTAACTTTTTGAAATGCTTTATTTTTAAACCACGAAACACTTTAAAAGTAATGTTTCCCTTATTCGCTTAAAAAAAATTTAACATGAAAACAAGATTACCGAAAATTGTTATCGAAGAAAATTACTAATTTTATTGATTTTGCCTGCACAAGAATATGATCCTTGTTAAAAATCTACTTTTAGATGTGTTCGAAGGGGTTAAATTTAGAATTAGGGAATTAAATTATAAAGGAAAGTTGGAAATGCACCCAAGAAATATCGATGGTATAAAATGTATTTAATGTGTTTATTATGATGGTATAATGTAATCGATGGTATTTAACAAGTTAATAGTTTTAACCTTCAAAGCCCTGTATGAAAGCATGCACGATTTGGTGTATGGGCCAACTGGGCTCATGTCTCGTCTGAACCCATGTCCTCTTCTCGTCCACATCGTCTAGATCATGTTCCCCTTTCCCCAGCTCGACTCGGACTCAATAAGAGCATGATCCGAATAGTTTTTATCCTCAAATGTTGTATCCAACTTCGAATATATGCAAACTGGCAACAATGACAAGTCTGCATTGTTATGTCATGTATCTGTGCGTTCCGCGATATTGCTATTCGCATCGGTCAGAATCAAATGACTGTCATGTGAATATGGAATTGAAAATTCAGGAGGGTCATATTGAACATCCTGCAAGATCTCAATGGCAACCCTCCACTAACACTTGAGAGGACAGACTTGCTGTCAGATCGATCTTGCAGGATCATCCAGCGACATGATGAACCTTGGGTCAGAGGGTTGGCTTGTTTGCCCCTCAAGTATCCGCATGGACAGTGCGAAAACGTCTGGAGCAGTAAACTATCTGCACGATGAAGATATTATGGCTTTCCTTGATACTGCAGCACAGAGATGCACGGCGACATTTTTGTGTCTAACGACAAAACTGGATATAGGAGTGGCACCATTTCGTTCATTCAGACGAGTTTCCCGATTTTGCGTGGATCATCATAATAGACTTACACGCGTCTGGAAATACCGAGGACAGCGAACATGCCCTGCTTTTTTTATATCGCCATACTGAGCCAGCACCTGGAGTGATAATAAGCACAGCCATTGTGTATATGACATGAATACATCTTGTTCGAATCATCAATAATTTGAACAGCCAACGTTACTTTTCTCAGATCTTAAAGCCTGTTTTCGTACCCTATCTTCGAGGCCTCAGAGGGGCCGTCTTTCAACAAAGTAATGCAAGGACGCTTGTTGCCCGCCGAATCCTGATACACTTTGATACAGAGAGTGTTCTATTGCTAGCTGCATGGTCGATACGTACTCCAGATCTCTCACCTATTGAAAACACAAAGTCATGGGTAGCTGTGAGACTAAGTCGTCATCGCTTTCCAATCAATACAGTTGATGAAGTGAGTATAGACTTGAAACAGCATGGAATGACTTGCCTTTATCTGTTATCCAAATCCAGTTCGTCTCGATGCCTAACCGGGTTAGAGCTTTTTCTGCAGCCAGAGACAGTGACTGTATGTACTCCTTTTGAACCCCTTGTGTATCTTTAAACTGCCCACTAATAATCTTTTCTGCCTACTATGTTGTATTCATAGAATAAACAAAGTGTTGCTTCTTTCTTATCTTCATGGTGTTGCAATTGTAATTGTAGTATTAAAATACAACTAGAATGTAATATTCTATTTCTCTTTTATAAAATGCATTATTTTGATTAAATCACAAATAAGAAAAATATTGTTATTATGTTGCGTAACTAAATTCGAAAATCTATTAATTTTTAACATCCAATACGAAAGGAATAAAGACAATAAATAAAAATAAAGAATGTGCAATTCTGAAAGTGAAATGTGATATAGTTTTATCTTTGTTCTAAAACGTATTACTTTTGGACGTTTATAAACACAGCATTTATTGCTTTTTTATTTGCACGCTTGTAAAATATAAATCTTTCTTAACTGAGGAGGAAAAAGCGGAAGTTATTCAAATTCGGATAAGACGACAAATGCTATAAAGAAATGTGACCGCTTTAAATACAATAATAATTTCCAAAGGTGTAACATTTCAAGAGAAATACTAAGATTAATTAAAGCAATAATTACCCTACAATAAAGAAAGACCTTGTCTTCTATGAGTTTTGTTTTCAAACACAATAAAGCTACGATACATATAAATTAGAATTTTTTCTTTACTTTGCCTGCTTTTCTGGCTGACTCTTGAAGTTTACTGATATATTATATGTACACACCTTGTATATACGGCTTATTGTTAAAATACGAGATGTTAATCGCTTTTATATGAAGCAATGGGTATAGAGAACGATTGAGTTTTTAATAACAATTTAATTAACTGTACACAATTTCCATCAAAAAAGGCGATGTTCTTCAAAAAGTTTAATGAAATGAAATCAATGTACGTATGCTATTGGACAAAGAATTTGAAATATATTTACAGGCAATTTATAAAATTTGTGAGTTAAAATGACTTTGCAGCAAACAGAGATAACAAATATGATATTTTATTAGAGGTAACAAAGATGTCATTTGCTTTTCCTCCTGCAAAGACCATTCCGCAAAATTTTCAAAGCAGTGCCATTGTTTAAGTAGGATGTGCCGATTTAAGCTCATTTCTGGCCCTGGGCGCAGAAGATCTGCGGGCCCCCTTCGCACTGGTGGACCGAAATTTATTACTAGAAAACCTGGTTAACTCCATCTTATACGGGCCCTTTCATACCCTTCCGGGGCCCGAGCCCCTGGGTACCGAATGGATAAAGCGGCACTGAGGTTCAGATATTATTTGGACACCGAGTCGATGACCTACTTGAATGGTTACATTTTCTCTTTTTAAACATGTTTTTTTTTACAAAGATAATAAATGAAATTAACATGCAGGTATATTAGCAACAAAAAGGACCTAATTGAAAGGATTTTTCAAAGAAAAAAATACATTATAATCTTTTACAAAACTAAAAGTTTCCCAAAGATATAAAAAAAATCAGCAACAAAAATAGGTTTTCAAGGTTTAAATGGAACTTTAAAAAGCAGTGTTTATGCAGAGATGTTTAAGCTTCCACGAAACTGGAACTGAACTATAATTATTTAGAAGCAGCCAAAAACCACACAAAACGTGCACGTGCTTTCCAATCCACATTCTTATCAATTTATTTTTATTTGTGTTTTACTTTTCCTACTCGCGGGTAGGAAGACACTTTCTCTCTTCTCTTACAAATTTCCTCTCTACTCCCAAAAACTACGCACCTCCAATACAACTCGTTTTACGTCCCACGCTTATCTGTTTTATAACCCAAGCAGCTAGGGAGGTTCTCGTTAGAAACCGGAATTGAATTACGTATGAAAAGAGACGGGGATGAAAAAGCAGAATCGTTTTAAAATTCATTATACAGGAAATGTGGGTGATCGTGATATTGGATTGTATAATAAGCCAGTTCTTCAATGGATTTTTCCATTTCGAATAGAGTATAAATACAATAAAAAATGCAAAGCCATCGTAAATGTCTTAACAATTCACCACAGTTATTAAAGAATAGAGAGAGATTAGACCGAAAAATAGATTGTACATCCTTACAAAAAATTTGCTTAATCACATTTCATGTGATAATAATCTGTTTTCTCTTATTATTTTTTGCTTTTGATTGTTTGTGAGATAGTTAAGAATAATGGTAAGCGATATTTTTTGGAACACATACACAGATTTATGTACCTGATAGAAACAAGTTATCTACTAATTACAATGATTTTTTTGCCTATAGTATCGATCTTTTTTTCTTAATTTCATTTACATTTTATATAATTTTTACTATATTTGTTAAAAATTCTTATTATTATTAGTTGTTTTCAAAATTTTTAATATTTCTTTTTTGAGGATTACACATATATGTTGCATCGTTTGTCGAGGACCAGCCACTAAGATGTTGTAGTGCACTGGGTTTTTCCGATAAAATCCATAATTTCCCAAAATCGCAATCATAAGACTACGCTTTTCTATTTTGATCTAACTGAGGAAGTTCTCTCAATCCCGATGTCCACCTCCATAATGGATACCATCAGACGTTAATATTAGAGGTGATAAGATCGCTGATAGACTGGCCAAAGAGGGTAGTGAGAATGAAACTGCTACTGGCACTTCGCTCACTTATTACGAACTGTACTCTAATGCTAAATCTAAAGTAAATTTAATATGGGGTATTCCACCCACCCACCTACCAATGGTACACAAGAACATACCCTGGCTCTCTACTGGAAATCAAATGTGACCGTGGCTCCCAGACTGCTCTGGCTAGACTAAAAAGCAGCTCCTTGAAATGTCTTTCCTTTGAAAGCGGAAGAAAAATCCACCCCACTTGTAAGAAATGCTATGACCAATCAACTTCCCTGGATCACATTCTAAGAAGCATCGGACTTTCGAAAGGGAATTTAACATCCGATCTTATTATTATAGACTTTTTGACGGCTAACAATCTTCTGGAGATGATCTGACATATATCAGATCATTCGAGGATAAGAAACAGCAACACTTAATATGTAAATAAAAATAAACAAGAATTATTATTGTAAATAAAACAAGGATCAATATTTTAAAGGCTTGTTTGTTTATCAACATCGGACTTCTCGAAGCTACACTAGCGCTTTGGGTAACGGACTTGATGAAAAGTCGCTTGAACTGGTATCCGACTCTCCATACATCCACTCCACGCTAAAGTGAAGACTTGGAGACAATAGATTTAATGCTCATCCACCTCTTCACAAAGCGTATGTTTAATGGTTCCAGAACTCTAACCTCGACTACTCGACTGAAACAACATCGGCCATGATAACTCGGCAATGAGACTGGAAAAGGGAGTCATTGATGAATTAAAATGATAGCCGTAATACACACACACACACAAATTGTTTTTTGAGATACTGCTAAATGTGTGTGTTTAGCGTTACACTAACCGAATTTCAAAGTTTTCAAAGTAGTTCCATTTCTCTCTAGCATCAATATAAACTTGTACACCAGCGGTTCTTAAATTGTAGTCCGCGGATCCCCAGAGGTCAGCAGCTCTTCTCTAGGGAGTCCGCGGAGTTTAATAGTTCTCACAAAGAGAATTTCAATTTAATGGAGAGAAATCTCATGAAACGCTGAGATTTCTCTCGTTTACAGTTTTTGAAAAACCTCGTGAAAAATTAAAAGATGTGCCGTACTTGACTAGATCCAGGGTGGGGGTATTAAGTCGATCGCGGTCGACCGGTAGACCGCCAAGATATTTTGGGGTGACCGCCTTCACTAAGACCTAATAATAATTCCTTCTTACTAAAGTCCAAAAATATGGCATTTATTCGAATCTAACTCGCCATCGATTCTAAGCCACGCCCCAAATTCTCAACAAGATTTTTTGAAAATTGAAAAATAGTCTAAAAGGGCTTGTCGTTATCCAATTTTACGAGAAATTAAACTAAATTTAAAAGGAAAACTAATAGGAAGTGAATAATTAACTATTTTATCAGTATTATAAACTTTTAAATACATGCATGAAGCTGTCATTGCTCTAAATACCCCATGCAACACAAATTTTTTCCCCTTCGGTTCTAAGCCACATCCGATTTTCAGTATATTTCAGATAAAAGTATGCCTTAGATTCGAGTAAATACGGTATTTTAAAAAATACGAAAAAAATCAAGTCATAAGGGAATATTTCGTTGAATAGAAAATGCATTTCGCTATTTGGAGGTAATTTTACAAAGAAAATCGGAGAATGTTCTTGGTTTCGAGAAAAAGTTCGCTAAATAGAGAAATTCGTAAAAATGGAGGCCTGACTGTATTGTATAATTTAATTCAGCTTACTACACCTACCCCATTCTAGGACCGCAACACCTTGAAAAAATTAGAAGTAGCCCGTGCCCTGGAAAAGTCAGCCCACCCCTGGACTAGATCCCTAAATTGTTCCCAATGAAAAAATCTACTGGAGCTAGTATTTTGATCAAGAATATTAAGTCGGGGAGGGATGTTCAAAATCTTGGGGGTCCACGATGTCACTCCGATACATAAAGGGGGGGGCGGCGATCGAGAGTTAACTGCTGTAGACGGATTACCAATGGATTAAATCAGTGTTTCTCAAACTGTGGGCGCGCCCCCCTAGGGGGCGTGAGCATATTGAAAGGTTGAAAACAAAAGATCACATTTAAAAAATTGGTAATTTACTGAAAGTAAACAAACAAATGCATTATGACATAATAAAAAATAAAATACTCATTTACACTACAAAACAATTATAAATTTATCAGTACTACACAATCTATTTTATAATTATATTTTAACAATACTAAGTTAATGATATGTTTAATAATTACCAGTGCCCCCCATGGATGTCATATATAAAATTATATGCCGACATTAACATTTATTTTGATAACTTGTACGGTTTATAATTAATGCCTTAAATTCCAATTAAAAATTATGTGATTCGTTCCCCAATGCCACCGTTTAGCGCGTAGGTAAGCGTATGTGGTGTATTGGGGGGAAGGGGTAGAAAAGGAATGCATAATCTCCTCAGAAATAAGTAAATCCTTCGAAAACACTGTCAAGGTCATTTTATTGCTTTCTAAAGATTTCGGAATAATTTTATGGATAGCAGTTCACAGAAAAGATAGTACTTCGGAAAGACGCATATATACGTCTAGGGGCAATTAACAATCTTGCTGAGCTAGACATTTATATACGTCGGGGGTTGGATTTAAAAGGCCAAAGTCGTATTGTTGGTTTAGCGTCAAAGTATTGTTATTGATTTAATTCATCGTTATTGTATGGAGGGAGGCACGATGCAAATTATGATTGAATATGGCAGGAATGGCGAACCATTGGCATCCATGGCACGCGATACAATATTTTGGGCATGCCGGCGATCAAAATGGTTTGCATTTTAGTTCAAAATAACAAAGTTCACTGTAAAGTATTACGAACAAACGCGAGTAAGCGGTCGCTGGGCGGCGGATTTATCTTTTGTTATTGTCTTGCCTTATTTACGTCGTGGACTACAATTGCTTATGATGCAAAGTTTGTCTACGCATAGCATAGTTAATTTCATTGGCACAACTGCATTTTAAAGTTTTTTGTGTTTTACTTACGATTTGTAAATGGGCTGTGTACATGGCTAGTTCAGCAAAAGAATAAAAAGGGCAGGGTAGTAAGTGTAAATAAAAATTTCAAATTTGGTGAATCTAGAAATTTGGCATTATTAGTAAAGGCGACAAAGCGGTGTGTGTTTTATGCTCTGGAATAGTGGTATGCAGAATATATATCTTCTGTAAAACGGCATTTTGCAACAAATCGCAAATCCTCTTGTCAAAAAAGTGAACCACAGTAAAAATAATGAATTGCTTAAACACCGATTGGCAGATGACTAATTAAGCATGCATTCTACTGAAAGTATTATCTTACAATCCTAATATAAGGTATTTCTCATCCACACAATCTTCAACAATAGAACTCACACTAATGTTACTTAATTTGAATTACACGTATAACTAAAACATTTATAACTATGCAATGCAAAAGGTAGTTTTTCATAGGAAATAAAGAGTTTTGTGTTCTTTTAGTATTTTTTTTTATTATTTTCCCAATGAAATGACAAGTAAAAATTATTTGACGGCACGTCTATACTTCATAGAACAAACACTACTTGAAAAAAATGGCACGTTGATTCATAAAGGTTCGTCATCCCTGGCGTATGGAGTCGCAAACATTGAAAGTTCGAGAAGCACTGGATTAAATGTTTCAAGCCATTCTGTTATTTGACATAAGGACATCTCTTCCGTAATGTATCAATGACCCGCCATGTAGAGGGGCTAATGCCACCTATATGCCTAGTGCAGCTTTTGAATTTCTCAATAATATAAGTCATCAATCATCGCCATGTATATCGCCAAACGAATATTTTTTGATCAAGCTCCTTATTTTTCCATGAGAGAGACGAATAAAATTTTCCTTCATGTACAAAGAGTATGCGATTCCAATATGGTACATTTAACACAGATTTTACGAAGGAAAATCAGCTTTCTGTTCCTTGGACTCGGAAAAAATTCTATTCTCGTGAAATGACCTCGTAAATCAGCAAATTTCAGCACTCGTCAAACAGTTTCTGACAAAATTGAAGAGGGAAATGGTTAAGTGAATTTTGTAGACTTTTATATAAGGCTGAAACATGTATTTCTTAAATATTTCTTACATTAAATTTCATATCATCATAAGATTTGCAAAATAAGCACTTCTTTTCGATGCGATTGTACTCTTTAAAACACTTTGTCACTCGGTAAACAGTGGAACAGGACAAATTTAAAAACATTTTGAGGATTTACTTATTTTATGCGACGAGAGAGAGAGAGAAAATAACTAATTTTCAAACGTCGTTCTTTGTTATCGCACGGTTACAAATAAATTTTGATGCTAAAAGATTACTTTTTAAGATAAATTCGCAAGCGTAAATGTATTTTAAATGCCATTATAAAATACAGTTTTTTCAATGGCAACAGACTAAAATGTTATCAGAAAATTTATTCGAACTTATTTTGGAATTCGATCTCTTTTGTGACACTATCTTGAGCGGTATATATATATATATATATTATATTTCTTATAAAATATTTAAATTTTTATTTCTTATAAAAATTAATCAAAACTTTAAAAACAAATTAAGTATTAAGTTTTAATACATAAGATCAAATTAAAGTTATATTTTAAAAGGGGTCAACCATTTTCTTTCTAATAAAATTCTAGTTACAGGTCTTTTACTACACATTTCTGCAGCGTTCAATCAATTTTGAGTGAATGTATAATAACGTCAAACTATAAAACAATTCGAAGAGTATTGGCGACGTATCTCGTAATTTTGAACCGCGGTCAAGTGACAAGGGGGACATCTGAGATGGAATTTCCCTCTCCAAACTATTACATCACACCAATGGGAGGACTTTGAACCTCAACAAATGTAATGTGAATCAGCCCTTCTAGGTACAAGATGGGTTTGCCTAGGCACAACGTCTTAACCTCGCTGTTCACTAATTTTTGACCACAATCACTCGGATACCACAGCCAGATGACTAAAGTAAGACTTCGTAGCTGAATTACTGTATTCTTTTAAACCTGTTACTATATTTGTTATACAAGATAAAGAAATATTTTTAAAATTCTAAATATGTTTCAGGATTTTCATTACTGATAGATTATCAAAGAATTCGCATTTAAAAGAGAAAATCGTTCTGACATTTGGTGTTTGATATCAAATTCAAATTCATAACCAAAAAAATCAAATTTTTAATTTTGTGTATCAATCTACATAGAATTAGTCATTGGGGGTCACAGCTCTTTTGAGCTTTTAACCTCTCATCATTAGTAATTTGAATGACTGTAACGTTATGACTCTTTCCCCCTTTGATAAATTAAATTACTTAAAAAGTGTAAAATAGACTTTTAATATAATAATAAAAATATAAATTAGAAAATAATAGAATGCATTAAATGCTTGAAAATTAAAATCAAAATCAGTGCAAGCACCGAAAATGAAAGTATTTCAGATCTGTGGTTCTAAGACATTTATGTTATTTGTTAGTCCCTCATGTTCACAGAAATAAACTGACAAAGGTCATTTATTTTGATACAATTTATTGTATAATCAGTCAGTTTATATCTCATGAATTACGAATTTTAAATAAGTACGAAGATTTCTGTAATAATATAACAGAAATAAAAAAGAAAAACACTTGCTGAACATTTAACAAATGTTTTTGGGATTTTTAAGAAATTCTACATAAGATATTCACACAATAGAATTCTGAAAAATAATTCATAATGGAAAAGAATTCCGTTAAAAAACATCTAGTATTAGCTTATTTTATTGTTCGTTATAAAATGCTTTCTTTTTTACTGGAAAGAATACAGTTTCGGAATCGTCTTCACTTGAATTCAAGCATAAATATTTACAAGAACATTATTCGAAATTCTACGTATATTATGAATTCTGAATCCGTTTTCAATACACATAACCTTTCCCTCTCAACAATTATTCTCTGAGATATGGCAATCAAAGATGTCTGATTGCTATTGCATGAGACAAGCAAACACGGGAAATTTCAGTCGTTAAACAGGAAGAACGGGTGATGGTATGAAAATCATTCCTGTGGACGACTCGCTCGGCGATCAGACGTTAATACTGCTGACGCACAAGAATAAAAACCGTGCCAATTCTTTTCCCATCTGGACCATTTTAAATAAATGAATCATACTTGAAATAAATGGAATGGATGATTCGATGTTCGACCGTTTCCTGGTTTGCCTAAATCAAAAGCACTAACAATAGAATAAAAAGAATAGGGAAAGTTTAGATAGATGCAGCATTGGTGGCATGTGGATTGTTGTCCAATGTTGAAAAAAGATAGGCGTTTTTCAAATGAGGCTTCACCTTTTGTAAAGTAAATACCTTGTTGATTGTTTTCCGTTGTTCTATTTTCTTTTTTTCACTTTGGGAATTCGTGATTGTTAGAATGTTTTTCAGTGTTTTCACGACAATTTTGTGTGCTTTTTCTCTAAATAGAAAAACACTTACGTAATGCCTTGTGATTATACAATATTCATTCGATGCTATTTTTACTGGCTTTCTTAAATATCAAAGAATTCGTGGAAAAATGTGATGAATTAACGGAAATTATTTACTTCATAATAGAAAAGAAAAATCTACTTTCGTCCTTGAATATTAAAAAAGGAAGTCATGGGGAATTTTTATTGAATAAATTAAATTTAAATTTTCGTGAAGTTACAAGTATTAATAATTAAAAAAAATACGCATATTTTTTTTTACTTTCATTAAAAAAATCGTTCTCTCAAATATAAGTACACATGCATTTAAAGTTCGTGAAAGATTGAGGAAGTCACTATATATAAATAACTCTACAAAAAAAAGTGACTTGTGTATATATTTACACCAAGAAAGTATTTGAAATGTACACACATTCATTATACTTTTATTAATTGATAATGGGTACACAACATATGTAAAGTTCTTAACCAATGACATACTGAAAAAAAAGGCTGGAGAAAATATACCTTAAAAATTTTTCCCACTAAAACTTATCTTAATGAAAATTAATCTTTGTAAAAGTATAAATAAACTTCTGGGTTTTTTAAAATACAACACTTAAAGGAAAAATTGAAGAGATGTGAAATTAGCAATATGTGCTGACTCGACATTAGTAATGTACACAGACTAATTTCATGGGAGAAGCTATACTTAAAAAGAAAGGTAAATGATCCAGTAGCGCTCTCAGGAATTTTTCAACGGGGTTGTCCAGGGTCGGAAGTCCACCATCCTTGTATCAAGCTCCTTTTGATTTTGTCGATTTTCGGGAACAAAAAACAGTAAAAAACTAATTATTGAATAAATAATTAGCATTAATTAAAAATTAATTATTAATAACAAATACTTAATTAAATTTTACGTACTAAGAATACTAAGAATTATAATCAATCGGAAAAAAAATTAAGGGCTTTGGGGGGGCCCCTCTTTGTGTGCGTTACTGATGATAGCACATTGCAACATACCATAGCATCCAGTGTTAGATGGAAGACATTCCGCGTCTACTAGATTCCTTCACGAAAAGTGAAAAAGTGGATATCCCTTTGCGAGAAGACGTGTATTGAACTATAGGAGTAAAGTGATCAACAGATAGAAGTGATAGAATGCTATCATTCGGCTATAGGAGTGATGCTAACATTCGGCTATAGGAGTGATACTAGCATTCAGCTATAGGAGTGATGCTATCCTTCGGCTATATGGGCAGGAATTGGTGAACAATGGTCATGTAAAGCGTCAAGAAGGTAGCAGTCAAACAAGACCGACGACAGAACATGAGTACAGAAGGATAGTTAGATCATAGCTCACACACACACACAGCCCTCATGGGTCCTTATCAGAAACCCGATGTCTAATTGGGATACGAATAACTACAATGAGCATCAATAAGCGACTCAGTGAACAGGGAAGCAATCCCTGCCCCCCAAGTGCATATACAATGCTATCTCTTCTACACGACTTGGAATTTAATGGAGTGTAGAAATATTTTCAGCAATAAGTTCTGTTAGAAATGAGTCCTGATAATCAGAGAAAATGTATCTGGTGACGTACAGGTGGTGAATAATCGCCTGAATGTTGGTTGCCACATAGCCCCACAACCATGAATTATGGTGCGAGATACTATTTCATTTGATAGCCGGACCAAGTTGGAAACACACAAACAGTACTGTTAGACAGTAACACACAAAGAGCACAAAATGAGATATTTCTTCCCTTAGGGTTGCCATTCATGTCCCGGGCCTCTGGATTTATATTTGAACGGAATAATGTTCGGCCGCATATAGCATACTTTTTTACATCTTGTCTTCGTACTTCTCCAAAATTTCTTTGTCCGACGCGATCTTCAGATTTATCCCTTACAGAGATGGGTTCTTATGAGCAGCCATCTCCGACCGTCAGTAAATCCTGCCAATTGGAAGATGTATGACAGGTACTCCTACAGGAAATCATCCACCAACTCTAGAAGTCAATGCCCAGCCGAATAAGTGCTTGTATCGGGGCCAGAGGTGGGTCCAAAGGATTATGGATTTTTTTTCTTTTCGATCTTTTAGCTTATTTTCTGAATAAAACATTCAACTCCTATACTACTTTTAGCTTTCCATTTTCAATACATGTACATCATATCTACCAATCGTCGTCCCTTTTAGAGAGTTCTTTTTAGTGCATCGTTGTGATGGGCTCACGCGTCTTTTCTTTAACATGTCCTCTGGGTTCTTTGGGCCGGAATTAATGGCAACTCTTTTCCAACCAATTCCAAGAAGTGAAGTGTGAATGAAAGATGCAAATCAACAAGATTTTAAATATCGGAACTTAGAGTAAGCGTGATGGCAATGTATGGCAATTGATGGCAGTTTGTGGCAGTTGATGGCAAGTAGAGAAATGTTAATATAGTTCGTGGTTCAAGTTTGGATAAAGGTACGTGGCGGTGTTTAGAAGTTATAATTGATAAAGGTATAGAGAACCAAGGTACATACCAGTGCACACAAGTAAATACAAGATTGCCTTAAAGATATTAGAGATTGATTCTTCAGACTGCAACAAGGTAGGATTGACTATTTAATATTAGAATCAGTGATTGTATTAGAATTGAGGTTAGGCTATACAGTTATTGATAGTGGTCCGAGTTAGGAATAGTCGTTATTATCTATATATATTGTGTGTTGCGTATTTTGCCATCGTAGATTCTCTCACATTAAGTATTATAATTTAATTTGTTAGAAGTTTAAGTTGAAAATCTTAATAAAGATATATCAAGATTATATGTTTCCATCTAGTTCTTTCGTTAATCCTACGCCTCTAGCTCACGCTGATACTCCGAGAGATATTCTCCCAAGGGGGGGGGGAATATCCCATTGTTTTATATAGTGGATTTTAAGCTTGTCTGAAGTTACACGTTTTAAAACTTACTTCATTCCATAACAAATAGTGCAACAGCTAACTACAGGATTTAATTAAAACTTAAATTTGAAAATATAACACTTGCATCAGAATAATAATATTTAGAAAATATATAATTAAAAACGCGCACTAATTTTTGCACTAAACAGAAAACATAAGTACGTGCCTGGGTTTTTAAAAATCAAACAAGTAAATTTGTCTTTTATACATCCCTGTAATTTTTATTTCAATATGATACTAATACTTAGAATAATTAGACTAACATATAAAAAAAATCTCATATATAAACTCTTCCGATAAAAAATAAATAATGTTATGAAAAGTAAAAGTATTTCAAGATAAATAACGTTTATTTGGGAAGAAAAATTAATCAGATACAGAGAAATTAAGCTTCTCAATAATCTTTATTAAGACAGGAACTATATTTGGGGATAAATTATATTATCTAATCTTTATGTGTAACATACTGCGGCGGAATTTTTTTAAAGAAAGATTATCGATACATATATCAATCGTCATTTATACTTATATATATTTTTAAAAGGCTTATGTTGCTTTTTTAATAAAAAAAAGCCGTATAAGATTCATCTACAAACAACCTATTTAAAATATGAGAAAATATTGATGAAAAAACAGATCGTAATCAATTAGATACCGGTGAAGATAATCTTAACAAAGTATTGATGTTAAATTGACGATACTGATTTCATTGGTAATCACAACGGATAAATATTGTATTTGATGTTTGGAGATAGAATTTATGTTGGTGTAGACAAGAAAACTCTTTGTAGAAATGAAATCTCTTAAGTAAGATTGCCTCAGATGGGGACAGCGCATGTCATGAAAGGGGGTGTTTTGCTTGTAAAGAAGAAATTATATAAAATACATAAAAACCTGCGTATAACGCGCACCTATACTTTCAAGTTGCACTTTTTAATTTTAAGGTATATTCGCCGTATAACGCGCACTCCTTTTTTACGAAGGAACCTGCAATGTACGTCAGTAATACTCTTTCTTATGTTTTAAAGACATTTATCTATTCGAGGTATTATCCCACGATTTTCAAAAAAATAGTATACTTCCAGAAAAACAAAACTTTAAGTTCATAAGGTACGCCATTTTTTTTTTTTTAAATAAACAGTATTCTTTCTTTGTATAAGTCTAAGCTTTTTTTATGCACGTCCCCTTTTTTTAAAAAATTTTTTTAAGCTATCATTATATAGTTGATGGATTAATGGAGTACCTGCTTCCCGCAGGGAAGCTCAAACTCCTTTCATGAAAGAACTGGGTGGTTACATGGGTTCAGCTTATCTCTTAGCCCTTTGCTGCATCATTATGAAAATTAGGTGTGAGAAATTAAACAAGAAAGTTAAGAATTAAAAAATTACAATGTGTGAGAAAAAAAAATGAGAATTTAAGTGTGGAGGAATTAAGTGAAAGTCTGGTGTATTAAATTAAATGCCTGAGTGTAAAATTAATATATGAGTGACCGCTAGAAGCTGTCTTACAAGATGGAGTGAGCCATTCGACGAGCGCGGTTACCCGCTTCGACGAGAAGCTCAACCCCGATTAAAGTTCGCCCAAAAAGGGCGCCTATATGACGGAATTAGTGTGAATCTGAGTGGTCCAATCAGGGGGCAGCCTATCGGAGCCGGTTGAAGTGGGTGTGTCCGAGGAGGAGGAGTTCTGGAAGCCGAAGTCTATATTACGAGTACCCGTAAATTTCCATCTTATTTTTTTGCGTTAAAAGTGCGCGTTATACGCCGGATTTTACGGTAATCTGGAAAACTGTGGACTTTTTTCAGAAAGAAAGAAATTACCGTAAAATCTGGCCTATAACGCGCACTTTAAACTCAAAAAATAAGATTGAAATTTACGGGCGCGCGTTATACGCCTGGTATAAAAATGAGGGCTTAAAAATAAAAGTAGACCAGCGTAGAAATAAAATTAGGCTTCTACATATACCGAAATACTGTTTAATTTTAAAAATAGTAACATTCCTTATGAACTTAAGAGGTTGTAGTTCTAAAAAGACACTATTTTTTAGTAAAGCTTGGAATAATACCTCGAATAAAGGACTTCAAGATATTAGAGCATTGCGCACTTACATTTCAGGTTTCTTCATAAAAAAGGGGGTTCACATTATACGGCGAATATATTTAAAAACTAAAAATTGCAGCTTGAAAGTATAGGTGTGCGTTATACGCCAGATTTTACGGTATATGGAAGATTTATACATACATATTTGCAATATTATTACATTTTTTTATACTCTACAGTTATAAAATTATATCGTTTTTTAAACTAAATAATTATAGATCACAGAAATGCGTATTAAGTTTACAGAATCTAAGAGTTGTATTTTTGAGAAGTCGATGAGACGACCGTTAATGAATCAAGAACAGAATAAAACACATATATTCAGGCGACTAAATTAAAGCACGCACGATAAAAATATATAAGTAGCCCCAAAAGGTACTTTTAATGCACATTTATGGTATTATTATCTCTTTCATTTGATGAGCAACGATTATCAAACGAAAATTCAAGTAAATGAGCAATAAATTTTATTGAGCCTTTTTATTCTTTACGTAGAGATAAAAAATATTCAATATCATCAAAATTAATTTACAGAACAATATTAAAATAACATCCGGCGTATCAATCATTTTTATTCTTGGAAAATTTAATTGGAAAGTTTTTAAGTGTTGACATCATCTTCAACGTTTATGAAAAGGATGTGGTAAATTACTATCTAAAGTCATGAATTCTGGCAAATATTGTCTGACCGTGAATGAAATGATATTCCTGGAAATAAATATACATTGAACGGATTTTTTAATTTTCCAAAAGAGGAAAGAATGAAAAATTACAAATAAAAGATAATATTGCCTCAGATTTACATAAGAGAAAATCAGCCGATGACTCCAATTATTGGAATAAAAACAGATTTATTGATGGTCAAGGACAAACATATAACTACGCGAAGACAAATCCACAAATATATACGCAAAGGAATATTATAATAGATTATATACAATCGCGCAAACCACTCTCATTATAAACGAGCTTTACAATACTCCAGAAACGGTTATCTAAACACTTCCTATAGCAAAAATTGACAGATAAAGTCTCTGCGTTATCGTAGTCGACGCACACGACTAGATTCTGTTTCAAAGATCCTTTTCATAGCTTCATGGAAATTTCTAGAAGGGTCAATCCAAGAGTCTTCTTGATGATTCCTTGGCGATATTGACTTTTTCGTCAAGGGCTTTAAATACACCAATCCGGTAACCCTCTTTACATCTCTGGTTACCATTATCCATTGTTTTCAAGGTCACTCTGGGAAGAGAACTTTGTAAAACCCAAACTTCCCACAAGGAGAGCACCCTTGTAGGGAAAACAACAGACGTGGCATGTTTAAATATTTATTCGTTTGGAATGAAACAAAACTACAATAGCTTCATTGAAGAAGTGGTTAAATTAATCAAAATAGATAAGACTAATAAAAATTTCAGTTTTCAAGCTTGACCTAATCTTTATCAACCAGAGATGACTTCTATCTTATTAAATTCGTAATATTCACTTATTTTTCTATTGTTTGTTTAACAATCAAAAGCATAATTTATACTTCAATATCGTTTTGGGGAATGTAGTAAATTTTTCTTCGTAAAATCGTTTGATCTGGAAAAGGAAGGAAAATTAGAATGAATTTTTTATTTTTTTTTCACATCAAACAAACCTTTTGATTGATAGAAATTCCTTCCTTTTTGTCATTCATTTTTAAAACTATTTCCCTTTTCGCATTTAGATTTGTCGGCATGTTGGTGGTTTTCATTTGTTCTTTCCGCATTTAGATTGTTTGATTGAAGTATCCGCGATCGAATTTTTTCCAATTAAAATAGTTTTAGAAAGCTTTTGAAATAAGCTTTTGCCTTGCATAAGAAAAAAATGTTAGTGAACTTTAAATTAAAATTGCATTATTTAATTTTTCAGAGAATTAATTAATTTGGTTTGACGGAGAAATGTTTTTATGTGTTTTCAAGCCTGTTTAGTAAAGATCATGTCCTGTGTAATCACAACTCACAGAAATTTTTTTTATAGTTACGACATTATAAATATATATCAAAATTTCTTTTTTGGTTTAACTATTTTAATGAAAGATTTAGGATTTAATTAAAATTGAAATTGATGTTTAAAAATCATTTGTTTTCAAACATAGCCTTATAAATTTATTTAATTGAAATTTGCATAAAGAACTCTTGAAATGTTTTTTCTTAACACAATTAGAGAGAGAGAGAGAGAAACGTATAATTAAAAAGAATTTATTTCAAAAATTTGGGGGCAAAAGCCATACTCTAAACTTATAAAGAGTGTTTTTTTTCCAGTTATAGAAGTTTAAGTTGGCATTACTTTCCAAGATGGTGACCGATTTAACAGCTGTCAAGTGATTTATTCGCAGTTTGGTTTGGCAATTCATTAAAACGATCATCAAGCAAGGCGTAGATTCGTCGAATGGGCCCAAAACGAGAGTGCCGTTGTTCCCGATTTTCATAAGCGAATTTTGTTTAGCGATGAAGCGCACTTCTGGTTGAATGGCTACGTCAACAAACAAAACTGCCGCATTTGGAGTGAAGCTAATCCACAAGTGTATGTCGAAACACCGTTACATCCAGAAAAACTGACTGTTTGGTGCGCTTTATGGGCTGGTGGAATCCTTCTTCAAAAACGATGAAGGCCACAACGTTACAGTCAATGGTGATCGGTATAGAGCCATGATTACTAACTTTTCATTCCTGAATTGAACAATCATGATGTCCAGGAGCTGTGGTTCCAACGAGACGGCGCAACATGCCACACAGCTCGTGCCACAATCGATTGATTGAAAGACACGTTGGGTGACCGCCTAATTTCACGTTTTGGACCTGTGAATTGGCCTCCAAGATCTTGTGATTTAACACCGCTAGACTATTTTCTGTGGGGCTATGTAAAGTCATTGGTCTATGTGGATAAGCCACAAACGCTTGACCATTTGGAAGACAACATTCGCCGTGTTATTGCCGATATACGGCCACAAATGTTGGAAAAAGTCATCGAAAATTGGACGTCCAGATTGGACTACATCCGAGCCAGCCGTGGCAGTCATATGCCAGAAATCATATTTAAAATGTAATGCCACAAGATTATCTTTCGAATAAAAAAAAATTCATGTCAATCGAATAATACATCGTTGTTTTATTGCAATTTAAAGTTCTATGCCTCTCAAAAAAACACCCTTTATATATAATCTAAGCTAGAGGTATCAAACTCAAAGAATAACTTTGCAAGGGCGCCCCCCTCACTTCTCCTTGATTATCAGCGTGAGCTAGAGGTGTAGGAATAAATGAAGAACGAGAAGCTGCCTTTGATCTTAATAGGACTTTATTAAGATCTTAAACTTAAACTTTTAACAGGTTAGATGATAATAATAATATATGTGAGAGAATCTACGGTGACTAAACACACAATATATAATACCGAAATAGCGTAACCCAGACCACTATCAATACTAACTCGCCTAAACTCAATTCCAATACTGTCACTGATCCTAATATTAAATAGTCACTCCTACCTTAATGTCGATCGATCGATCCAATCCTACTGGAAGTTGTGGATTTACTGGAGTGCAATGGTATGCACCTTGACCTAATGGCTCTCTGCAACGAATAACTTATGTTAGCTGTCACTTAATCTTTCCAAAACCTCTTCACGCTTGAATCATTGATTATCATAACATTCCTCAAATTGCCACCCAGCTTACTCTAACTTCTGATATTTAAAAGCTTCCTAATTTGCATCTTTCCTTCACCATTCACTTCTTGGGTTTGGTTGGAAAAGGGTTGCCATTAATTCTTGCCCCAAAGGACATGTTAATGAAAAGACGCGTGAGCCCGTCACAACTTGGGCCAAATAAACAAGATTAAACTTACGATGGGCCGCAAAAAAAAATCAGTATTCACAGAAACTTAGGTTTTTGATACCCCCTTCCCCTTTCTGGGGGTATCATCCCTTCATCTACGCGACTTGGATTTGTAGGAGAAAATGACTGATTACTCGAGTTAGCCATAATTAACTAATTTATTATTATTCCAATATACTGATCCAAATAACACAAGTCTTACTATAGGGATGTAATCAGGAGTGATATAACGTAATTCTGAATTCTAAGTAAATAGTGCTTGAAATCCTAACCACTATCTTTATGAGAAGTTATCCTAAGAGTCTTTTTATCTACCTTAGATTCCTTAACTCGTTAAAAAAATGCCCGTTCTATAATTACACTTCTTTATTTAGTATCTTACCAACAGCTCACGCCGTTCAGGATCTCAGCATTCTGTCTCCTTCTATTCTACCATTTTACTACGCGAATACTAATGCTCCATTATATATCTATTAACTAATCAGCATATCGCGGTTTCTTCTTGAGATGATTGGATATGAAATAACGCCATTCTGGCCCCAAAGATTCCCTAAGAGGATTAGTGTGAAAATCCGATAAAGCCCCGTCACAGGTTTAATTTGAATAATACATTACAATAAACATTTAAAAGAACAAGAAACATTAGATATTTACGTCCTGACATTTGACATCTCTTCTCTGCTAATATCTTTCCAATTTCGGGGAAATTTTACTTATTTTATTATATATTACTGTGTGTCGATGTATTGGCCGGACCGCAAAAATGTTCGTTGTGGGTCGCATGCGACCCGCGGGCCGTGAGTTTGACTCCCCTGGTCTAAGCTGTCAAGCTAAAGAGAGAGATAGGATAGATTGCTTGCGGATCAGTGATTAATCAGATTTATAGTGTAAGGCATGTGATACCCCACGTGCTGGGGGCATCATCTCGGCACCATCCACGTGACCTATGTTTGAGGGAATGAAAGATGGACCACTAAACTCTGCCATAATAAAATTAGTTTATTATGATCTTAATTTATATTCAATAAAACAACACTAGACTAGGAGGCTTATGATCAGGAGAGATACGACGTAAACCATAATTCTGATAAATAGCGCAGTTAACCACTAGATTATTTCCTAACTTAATAGAATCCGCTCTAGACTTAAAGCTTAATCGAACAGTCTTACCTCTATTTCCTTTGGTGAACAGCTACGGTCCTTAAATCATCACTATATTCTTCAATCTGACTTGCTCCGGCTAAGGGAATACTCTTCTGGTCTCGGACCCACTTATTACTCAGCTCACTGGCAGAACTCATAGAATACACTAAGACTCTTCTCCTAGAACTTTACCTCACTTCACATAACTTTACTTAGCGCTACTTAGTGCTCCAAGCGAATACTAACGTTCCAATATATATGATTCCTAATCTGCATAACGACGCTCTCTTTTTGGGTTGGTTTGAAAGAATTGCCATTCTGGCCCCAAAGAAACCCCAAGAGGATTAATAGAAGAAATACCGATAAAGCCTGTCACAGGCAGATATTTGATAATTGTAATAGTTAAAGTGACGATTGGTCACTAGAGATTAGGAAGATAGTGTATTCGAACCAGAAGTAAGTGTACTGGTATTTAAAATCTTCTTTCATGCTTCGCGTACCTCGATATTTATCTACGTATTGTTTCAATTGGGTGCATCTCTTAGCTTGGATTGGTTGAACTTGTGTTGTTAATTGTGTTACAAATTATCTAATTTTGAACATGGCTAGTCTTCCTTCCCTTCCTCCTACATCTCTAGACGTAGATCAGAGAATCTTATAACTTGAATTAGATGATATATATTTTAACACCCTTTTATAAGCTTCACTTGTATGTAACGGGGAATCTTTGAACTCTATTTTTACCCACTTTAAAAGGTCAGATTAATTCGAAATTTTGCTCACTTGTCCAGGACCGCTGACAATACAATAATTTAATAATTTTGTTCCATTGTCCTGATCAGGATAATCAGGATTAACGATTTCCGATTTTCAGATTCCATCCCACATCTGGCGACTAATTTCAGATCCAATTTCCAGATTTGGCAACTAATTCCAGATTTGGTGACTAAAATATTAAGTTACGACTTAGTTTGATTAACTATAAAAAGGTGTTGTTTTCTTTTAGTTTTTTAAGCTATAATTTTTTTATTTCTATCTCATTTACTTTGAACCTCAACTTACATTTATTTTTCCTCTTCTTATTCCGTCGTCAACTATTTAGTTGTTACACTCAATAGAGTATATAGAATTTTGCACTCATAGAGGTCAGGTGGTTGAATATTTTTCATCACAATCGTGAACAGATTTCAAATATTTTAGTTACACACATTTAACCGGTTTTATAGTTTGCCGGATGTGTTGTCATTTCAACACAATAGAGTAACCGTAACGATCAAATAAGTTAAACCATTAAAAGGAGAATTCAATGAAAATGTGCACTGACAGAAATATTTTTTAAATTATTCCAGCTAAAACAGATTATTACAATTTTTTTTATTAACCAGTAAAAAAAAAGAGAGATAACCAAACCATTAAAAGTATAAATTTATTGTTGTTTTGGATATGAGATGAATAAAAGAATCAAAAATTTAAAGAAATGTGTCGCTGAAAATAAATAATTTCAAATTATAAATTCCTTACTGGTCATGATAATTTTAAAGTGTACCTCAATAGATTTAACCTGTGACCTTCCAAAAGTTGTGACTGCAATGTTGGTGGGGTGCTAAGCCTTGAGCATCTCAGCCTTTTCAGCTCAAAATTTAAAAAAGACAGAAAATACCTGAAAGTTAAGCTGCAGGCTCTTAAAATCAACTGGCCTCCTAATTTTACTTTCAACTTGTTTCAAGTGAAGCTTTATTTTGTATCTTCATTGATTTGATTTTGTAATTTTTTGTAAATTTTTCATTCCTCTGTTTTGCTTGTTATAGTTTTATTTTGTAATGCATTTTTTGTCTTTGTTACTTTTTTTAAATTATTCTTTCATTACTTTGTAATTTTTGTTCTGTTACTTTTTATTTTACTTATCTTATTTTATTTGTATTACTTACTTCTGTAAGCCCCTGTGATACTTGTGATGCTCGGGAATTATTGTGTATCTGTCTTTAATAAAAAAAAATTCTTTAAAAAAGGTTCGAATTTATATAGAGAAAAGAGTGAAATGCTTTCGTACGATTTCGAACTTTTCGCTTAAAAAAGTAATGAGATATGAAATACCGTGAATGATAGCTGCACTCATTTGTTAAAAGCAAAATTATGCCTTGTGATACCCCCCTCCAATGAAAAGTTAGAAAGTTAAGCAATATTTCGATTTGAAATTAGAATAAATAATAGCGATGTATTTTCAGAAATGTGTTGCCATCGCTTTTGAATTTGAATCTATTTATCTATGTAAGTATATATTACCTATGTAAGTATATATAGGAGAAAAACGACTAATTCACTCGCTCATCCCGAAATCTTTGGAGCTATTTGAAATTTAGCAAGCTTGTTTCTTTTGCTAACTAGAGATCCGCTGAGAATGGATTGTGCAGAAATCGACTCCCACGAAAGGATTGAGGGGGGGCTACAGACAAAACTTTCATTTTCGAACTATTGAATCTACCGAATTTATTTGGCGAGCATATTTCTTTTGTTGTACCCCGCTAAGAGTGGGTTTTGAAATCGATTGCCAAGGGAGGGATCGTGGAGGCATTAAAGACAAATATTCTGTTTCTGAACTATTATATCTATCGACTTTAAATGTGTCAAGCATGTTTCTTTTGTTTTGTAAAGATCCTTTTTTTTAAGGATGAATTTTACGCAAATCGACTCCAAGTGGAATTACGGGAATGTAGAAAATAAATAAACTTCTGGCTGAGAAATTCAAGTTCCGTCCTTTTAAAATCAAGAGGGGGAGGGCTATAAAAAGGTTTTTGAATACAATCGAATGATGGGGGGGATATTCCGATGTCAAAATAAAAAACTTAAAAACAATACATAGTCATACAACATCGTGAAATACTCAGCTAAGGAGGCGAGTAAAAGCTAGTATGGAATGTAAAAGAAAAACTATGTTTATATTTAAATCCACATTAAGGTATCCGGCTACGCTCGGAACCGGGATTTTGCAAAAGCGCATAAATGGATAATATTTATGATATTTAGTGTCACTCAGATTAGAAAATGTATATAAAATTGTTCTAAGAATATTATCACAAGAAAAAATATTTAAGTACAATATTTTGACAAAAAATGAACATAGAATGACCCATTTTCAAAGTATTCTCCTTTTGTGAAAAATGCTTCTATTATAATAATATTTTGCCTGTATATAGCTCAGACCTCTGTGCAGAGGCTCAACTAGAATTTTTGAAATATATAACTTAGAAGTGGGTTTATTCATATTTTACTACGACAGAGGGGAGAAATTTTAAGAAAAAAAAAACGCCGATAATTATTTCACTTGGCAGTAACTCTGTAAATAATGTGAATTTTTCAAAAATCCTAGTTCACACTCTCTGGAGAAGTCTTTAATTTATACAAGCAAAATATTATTATTTTAGAAGCATTTTTTATAAAGCGAGAACGTTTTGAAGAAAGGTTATTCTAAGTTAATTTTTTGCCAAAATATTGTATTTAAATAATTTTTTTTTGTCAAAATGTCCTTAAAACAACTTTATACATGTATTCTAATCTAAGTGACTCTAAATATCATGAAAATTATTCATTTATGCGCTTTTTTAAAATCACAGTTCCGAACGTAGTCGGATACCTTAAGGAATATCAATTTAAAGTTTGATTTCAGTAAAGTTTTGTTCTACACACGGCACATTATACCCGTACATTCCGCAGAATCTCCAAGACTGAATTCATTTCAGCATCTTCCAGCAGTACAAATGTCCAGTTAAAGTTAAAGCGAACTTTTAATCTTCTAGAAGACATCTCCTATTGAGGAAATGAGGCGAACATTATGTCGTAAGTACGACTCTTCGTCTGTAAAATATTCTTAACGAGACGACGTCCGCCATTTCCCATTTAACGCTCCATTAGAATTTCTAATCCCTTGACAAGAGATTTAAATCTGTTTGGGTCGCCAGAACAGAGGACATCGGACTCAGTTTCAAGTCATTAACTTGCGCACCACGGAATTTAAACCGGCTTAATCGATTCTTTTAAGTTATTGGGTGTTCAATAATGAGACTCGTAATCACATTCACCATTAATAGTAATCCTTGCGGTATTATTTTCGATGATGATTACGAGTATCGTGATTTTCGATTAGTCGGTGAAAGGAGCAATTTTTCACAAGAAGTGTAGAACAACCTATAACGATATCCTAGCAGAAATTTAATGGTGGCTTGAGTATCAAACGTTGCAGTTGAAAATGCTGTACAAATTAGGGGAGTTGAATTGGAATGAATGTTTTTATTGTTTTCCAGCTAAATTGAAAAATTGTGATGGTTGGATGATGGTGTGGTTAACAGAAAATTATATATATACAGTCGAACCTGTATATAACGAACCTCTATATGGCGAATTTTTCTGTATAGTGAACTTTTTTCTGGAACCTTGAACATTTCACAATTTTCTTCGTAAAATAGAAATGAACTTTTTCTTTTGGGATTCCATTTTTTTCCCTCCCTATTTTTAAGGTATTTCTGAACATTTCAAGCTATTCTATCTTTAACACATTTTATGGTGGTCGAAAATCTTGAACTGGTTTTATTAGATCCTAATTCGCCGAGAGCAATAGAGTTCTGGACGTTTCATCCAAGAAGTGTAATCTTTAACCCTCATTGCCCAGTTCACTAGAAATATTTTCGTTACCCTCTTTCACACTCAGTGGAGTAGTCCCGTGTCCTAGTTACAAAATTATGTATGTTTAATATTACTTGCATGTTTTATATTAAAAAATGTCCTTAAAATTCATTAATTTTAATATAAAATTATTTTCTTGATATTGAAAATACAGTGAATTCTTCGACATTCTTTTTTCTTGTTTTCTTGTTTTCTTTCTTTCTTTCTTTTTTTGAGGTAAGATATATAAAATAAATATATGCAACAAGGGGTTTGGTCTATCTTCTTTTTATTTTAACATTAAACAAAAATTAATTAAAAAGGTAGTTTTTACAGATTTTTTGAGATGATATTCAGATATATAAAATTTTTGTTTCTCTTCCAATTTCGCATTTCAGTTCGTGTTTTATGCGCCTGCGCGCGAAGACTATGTCACATTTTAATTTTAAAAAAGATGTGAATAATTATTTTTTTTAATATATAGTGTTTAAGAATTTAAAATTTTGTTTTATGTGGTTTATAAAGTATATTAAAAGATAAACCTTTATAAAACGAATTTTCCATCTAACGACCTTTTTCCGGGATTTGGCGACTTCGTTATATAGAGGCCCGACTGTGTATATATATGAGGATTTACAGATATGAGAGAGAGAGAGAAAATTATCTCTCTGATTATTTCGGGTTTTTGATGGTACGCTATATATTTATAAACAACACAAACTGTTAAACCAGCGGTTCCTCAACTGTCATCCGCATCCCTTTCTAAGGGGTGCACAAAGGTCATGTATTTAATCTTTTACAGACTCTGAAAGGCCTTGTGAAAAAATTGAAAGATGTGTCCTCCTAAATTAGATCACTAAATTGCCCCCAATAAAAATATTTACCGTAAAATCCGGCGTATAACGCGCACCTATACTTTCAAGCTGAATTTTTTAATTTTTAGTTATATTCGCCGTATAATGCACACACCCTTTTTTACGAAGAAATCTGAAATATATGTATACATTGCTTTTAAGTTTTAGTTATATTTATTCGAGGTATTATCCCAGACTTTTGAAAAAATAGTATACTTCTAGAACTGCAACTTGTAGCAACAGGTGTTGATGGATGAAGAAAGGCAGATGGGCTTGGATATGTTATTACTCTTTCAACGAAAACTTCGTTGGGAGCGCTGTATTTAGTTCTACTTCTCAAGAGAATTAATTTATGTCTATATTTTTAAGTTCAGATTAGTAGTCTTTCATCCTGTTGTATCTTGCAATGAAAACACACACACACACACACACACATATATATATATATATATATATCATATGATGGATTTAATGAGTTGCTTTAGAACTGTAGAACCAGCCAGGGAAATAAAAATATAATAACGGAGTGAGAAGAATAAAGATATTCAATATTTTCACCTTCTGAAATGGACGTAAATTTATTTCATTTTTAATATATTTTAATCATTCTTGTAATAATTAACACCATGAACTCTTTTAGTTCATAAGGCAAGTCGTTTCTTTTAAATAAACAGTGTTTCGATACATGTAGAAATAAAAAAAAAATTTTGTGCTGACATCTCTTTTGTTATTTTTAAAGCTATCGTTTTTATACAGAAGAATAAAGATATTCAATATTTTCACCTTCTGAAATGGACGTAAATTTAATTTTTAATATATTTTAATCATTCTTGTAATAATTAACACCATGAACTCTTTTAGTTCATAAGACAAGTCGTTTCTTTTAAATAAACAGTGTTTCGATACATGTAGAAATAAAAAAAAAATTGTGCTGACATCTCTTTTGTTATTTTTAAAGCTATCGTTTTTATACCCGGCGTATAATGCGCAACCCTTAAGTTTCGTTCTTATTTTATGTTTTCAAAGTGCGCGTTATACGCCGGATTTTACGGTACTTGATTGAACATGTATTTTGATTATAAAAAAATTAAATCAGCTTTTTTAATTATTTGCAACCACATAGTCTCAATACTGCAACATAATATTTTCCAAAAATTTTTGTAGAAACTCATAGGAGAATATTAAGAACGGAATTCATATAGCGGGCCAACACGATAATGATTGCGTCTAACTTGAGTGCCCAATCGAATCGCGCCTGCATTATTTATTTGTTTAAAATTAATATTTAATTATATATATTCGTTTCATATAAAGAGAAAAAAATTCATGGAAATATATAGCAGTTTGTCGGGACCGTTGTGTTATTTCGTGTTAACCAATATTTCGTCTTAAGCGTTTTCACGTTAAACGTATTTCACTGGCTGCTGGCTCTTCTTTGCTTCTATATTTCATAGCTCCTTGGTTATGAAAATTTAGAAGTATTAAATCATTTTTTGACATTATCTTTCCTTTTTTTTTTACTTATATATATTTTTTATAAAACTTTTAGAACATTCTTCGCTCATTACCAATAATTTTTTCCGATTGTTCGTAATCAACTTTTTTTGAGTTTTTGAAATATTTATTCTAAATAAATAATGAACATTTCTTTTTTTTAATTGTAATTATCTGATACATTTTGCGTGATCCCTTTGATTGGTTGCAATGTAGAATACTATAAATTTATTTGCACACATCTAATATTATTTTCTAAGTATTTTCTTCACTGAATTTTTTTAGAAAGTTTTAAAGATACAGTCTACCAGCCATTTTTTCTTGGCGTGGAGTGACATTTCAGAGAGAGGTTGCAAGCTCAACTTGATAAATACTTAGAAGTATATTTTAATATTTAATTCTAGTGAAACCTTCTTTATTTTTGCTGTTATTGGTGTTCTTCCGGATGTTCTATATTGCACATTCGAGTTATTCACTAGTTTAATTTTGACTAGGAAAATAGAAGTTCCACAGTGTATTAAGGTTATATTCACTAACTCAAAAAGGTTACTTGACAAAAAGCATTAAGTCCTTTTTTGAAATATTATTTCAAGTCATTATTATTCACTTTTTGTCAATTAAAACACTTTGCTGTAGTTACTTATGTCACCTAATCGGTAAAGGCAGATCGAGGCCCACGAAAATCAACATCGCAAAGGGCCAATTGACGCCTGCCGTAACTTTGAGCACCATACAGGTGACAGTACAATTTGGCCCATTTCTACCCCAATTTTGAGGAGGGAAACGCTATGGGTGGTCAGAGGCTTCCTTTGTCTCTTCCCCTTCCACCGACCTCACGAGAAGACTTGCAGCTCGAGACCTAGTTAGAGTTCCCCATGCCACGAAAACACTATACATTTACAAACATCCATGGCTTCTCCAAGATTTGAACCAAAGCCCTACGGCACGGCAGTTAGCGTAGCTAAACACTATACTGGATTGGCGACACTATTTCTTGTATTATGTATCAAAGATTATGTGAAAAATGTATGTGTATGTCTGTCCATTTTTTTCTTTTGCAAGTCAAGTATATTTCTTAAACAGTTTGCAACTTGTACATAGTAAATCAAATAATAATAATAAAAAAAAGTAAGTTGTTCAGAAATATGAATGTATTAGAAATGTTACTGCTCAGTTGCATGAAAGTATGGTTTTTCGAATGAGAGAAAATTTGAATAAAAAATGTCTTGATAAGGATTTTCTCGCTTTTCAATATTTTTTCACAATCACTTCAAAGTATTGCATGATAAAACTACATTTGAAAATAATTCTGACAAAAATTGCAGCATTTTCCATGATCGTGGTCATTTATCGAATATAACTTAACACTGTGTGTTTTTGTAATATAATTTTTTTATTGTGAAATATTTTTGTTTATTTTATAAAAAAGTTTATAAAAAAGATAGTTAGAAAAATATTAAAGTTGATTAAAAAAAACAAAAAAACAAAAAAACCGCAATCTTTTGAAGTAATATCTTTGAAATATTCAAACGAAAGAAAAAAAAATAAAATACAATTTGAACGAGCCTCTTTTATAAAGCTAAGATTTCAGCAACGTAGTTTAAATGTTTTCATCAGCACAATTCACTACGTCACGCAAAACCAGAGCTTCGAACCCGAACTGAATCGAAATCCGGGAAAACTGCTATTTTTGTTGGAACTTTAGTGTCAAGCTCGACGGTTAACTTGGGCTAAGCAAACAAGGTTTAATTTTATGTGAGTCACAAAAAAATCAATATTCTTCGAAACGTATAAGTTTATTTTGAACCATACATTATGATAAAATATAAATAAAAGAACAAGAAAAATTTAATGCTTACGTCTTGACACTGTGACGGGGCTTTATCGCGCTTTCTCACTAATCCTTTTGGGGAATCTTTGGGGCCAGAATGGCATTATTTCAATCCAACTCTCTCAAGTAGAAACCACGATATGCAGATTAGTGAATAGATATATAAGGGAGCTCCAGCATTCGCGAGTTAATCATATAGGAGTAAGAATAGAAGTGGAATAGAAGTCTGATAGAAATGGAATAGAAGCCGGAAAGACGAATAGAGGGGATAGAAGCCGGGTAGTAGAATAGAAGACGGATAGTAATAGAATGAAAGAATAATACTAGAAGAATAGAATACAAGAAGAGAGACCGACAGCCGAGGTGCTGATCTCCGTGGGATATTGGTAAGAGATTAATTATACAGAACGCACTTTAGCTTATTAAATGAATCTACTGTAGATAAAGATTCTGAGATTAATTTCTCATAAAAATAGTGAGTAGGGTTTCAGGTGCTATTTTACTTAGAATTGATAATTACGTGGTATCACTCCTGATCTGATTCCTCTAGTAAGACTTGTGTTGCGTTGATCAATATATATTTAGACAATAATAAATTAGATTTATTATGGAGAATTTGAGTGATCAATCATTTATTCCTACAAATATAGGTCGCGCAGAAGAAGAGATGATACCCCCGGGCCGCGGGGTATCACAACACTTGATATCTCTTCTCCACTACAATGTTTTCTATTTCGAGAAAAATTTTAATATTTTATTGTACATTATTGTGTGCCTATATAGTGACTGGGTTGCAAAAATGTTCGTTTGGGGTCACGAGTTTGACACCCCTAATTCACATTGTTCTTTTTGCCACATTCTGTTCTTTTGACAAGAATTTCAACTAAATCTCTCTTTGTCTGCTTTGACAAGAGCAGGTAGTTTCGCCAAGTATGGACGACCGTTTCTAGTATGGTCTGGAACGTTGTTGGCCACAGCAAATTTCTCGATTGTTCAATAAACGAATAACCTTTTTTTTACCTAAATGTTTAATAACCTTAAAAATCTCCAAAGGGCTCTTCTTTTTTAAATACAAAGGAATATCTGCTACACTCTTCTGTTCGATGTATCAAAACACTGACTGATTTCGAACAACATGATTAAAAGATTACAGGGTTTTTTTTAAAAAATATTACAGACTATCTCTAACGACAAAATTTGAATCATCTGTTGTGTTTGAGTCGCAGCAGTCTATGTCAATTTTTTTAGCAGAACTTATGACACAAGTAGGTCTATATCTAGAGCTACACTTATTCAAACTAAATCATCACAGAATGTTTACATTTTAACAAATCCTTCTTTCTACTTCTATTATTACTGAAATCCACGGACAGAAACGTCTTTCTTCGATGCTAGGTCACGTTATTCACATTGGAGGAAACAGACCTGCATTATCACATCATTTGAGCTACTATCGCCCGCAGAGGAGCATAGAACAGTTAAACGAACACCTAGCTGGCAAGCATGCACCTTCTTTACGGATGGTGTAGAAGAAAATGTACGAGTGGCAGAAAGATTGTATCGCGAAAGATACCAACAGAGAGATGTACCAGGTGACCAGTTGTTTTCTTATCTGCAACACAATTTGATGCTGTACTCTTTGAAGATGGTACGTGTGTAATAGTTTATCTTTATGTTGCAAAAAAAATAATAAAGATGAACATTACTCCGAGAGTCTCCTACGACAGCAACAACGGCTCGTACGCTGATACTCGGATTCCTACGAACGGTATAAAGCGCATTTATTTCTATAGTCCCTCTTCAAACACATAGTGATGCAAATTAGTAAACAACCGGCTGGCTGGTGCATCTTTCTATGGGTACCTTTCGTGATATAATCGTTCTACTACTCGTGCATTTCCTTCCGACAATCCGTAAATCAGGTGCATATCTGCCAACTAGGTATTCGTAAAACTATTTTGTACTCCTTTGCGGGCGATGGCAGATCAAATGACTGCGGTAATGCGGGTCTATTTCCTACAAAGCTCTTGTGAACAACGCCACCTAGCGCCGAACGAAGGTGTTTCCGTCCTTGTGATGTTCTTAAAGATTGTCCCAACAATCCTGGGACACCTTGTATATATATTATCACTGAAAAATGTCAGATAGGGAAATGCATGTTCCAAAACAATAACTTCGTTACGAAATAATGCAGTTATAAGAGCTCAATTCTTTCGGAGCAGAAACATCCAAGAGAAATCACGAAGCTTTGTTGTCATAAAAATTTGATGTACATCACGGTAGACACGGCCATTCCATTCTCCAATATAACTCTCCGGAATTTAAAACTCCATTATAGGACGAATACGGAAAATAAAACCGCGAATAAAAAGTGCACGACTTTTTGTTATGTGTTTGAACAGAGCGCACCCTGATACCGATGTTAGGAATCTGTTCGCTGGACACAGCTGGAAGCACGAGCTGTTTGCGGAGAGGTTGCCAAATGGAAACTGTGAAATACGTCTGCAAGAAAAATGTGAAAAGTCTGCCGGAGCGACTTAGGCAGTAAAAGCTGTTATGAGTACATTCATTTTCGCAGTAAAAAGTTCGATATTATTTTGAAAATGTGCCTTTTTTAGTCGTTATTAGATATTTGCCATGACATTCGAGCACATTGACCTGCGGATGAACATATTGTATGAAATGTTTATATTGGAAGTACGTTGCCCCCGTTCAGATATTATGTCTTAAAAATTTCATTTTCTATGAAGAAAAATGTATTGATAAAATCCCTTTTTTTATGAATAATTTTAGAAAATATTTGAGTTAAGTAAAATCGAATGAGTATATGTAATTATTTTATGTTTCTGTTGTGATATTCAAAGGGAAAAAAAAGCTAAATGAAATGCGTCTATTTTTCTTTTGTTTATGAGAATTTTACGAAAGAATTATTTTGCAAAGTTTCCTAAAAACTTTTTTCTCAATCTCACCTTAAATAAATAACACTAGGTATATTTAAAAAAATAATTTCTAAAATGAAATAGCAAAAACAATTGCCATATATTTCTGAATATAAGCCGATCCCATGTTTTAGCCAAGAGTGTGTTTCTTCTTCAAACATTTACCCAAAATTCAAAAGCGGTTTATAAGCCGGATTGGAAAAAAAAATCTTACAATTTTCAAACTTGTTTTCATAAGGGTGAAACGGTTGCACAGCGAGTACAACAAATGGAATATTTTCTAATCAAATTGCTCTAAAGCAGGCATGTCAAACTCATATGATATTCCGGGCCACATAATCTATTTTTATATTAAGTCGGGGGGCTGCATGCTCTCAATGTTCAAAAAATTAATAAAATACGATTTGTAGAATGATTATGTTATGCATGCATTAGACTCAATGTCAAGGGCTATATTTTTAATATAAAAAACGAAAACAAAAACTGTAATAAGAAAATATTATTTAAGAATTTAAGGTTACATAACTTTAAAATGCTTCAAATTTCGCATTTTTTAAAATTTTGTTCTTAAAAATAAAGGATACCTTGCTAATTCTATTGCTGTATTATTTTTTTATAATTCTACAAAAAGAAAGCTGGAAAATTGAATTTTAATATGATAAGCGAAATACTACTCCCCTTTGTTAAAGGGACAAAATTTTGAACACTGTGCTCTCTCTCTTTGTTTTTAAAATCAATTTTTAACAGTTATGCAAGAAAATTTAAAAACGAGATTTATTTTTAAAATTTTAACAAGACATTTCAGCTACATATTTATCTAATAAATTAATCTAAATAATGCTATAATATCATGCAAGGATAGTGCTCAAAGTGAAGTATAAAAGTAGTAAAAAATTAATGTATAAAATATTAGTGTTTTATATGGAAGATACTGTGAATCGTTGATGGCATATGCGTTTGCAAAACTTACTAAGAAATCTAAAAACAGCAATAATTTAAAACTAAAAGAAAAACAAAGGTAATAAAATAAAATACACTATTTATTGACTTTAAATGCTTATTTTAAAAATATTTTTTTTTAATCATGATGAAAAATATTCTTATTATCGAATTTTTTAAAATGATTTTGTGTGTGTGTGTGGATTCCGATACATTTTCTGAAAATCCTCTCATAGATCTCATATACCCACTCATATATATTACATGTTACAAAATTTACTTATTTCCAATACAATGAATACTTTTTAAAAATAAACATTTAAAACTTTTAGAAAGCTGGATCTTTGCACATTATCTTCATAAAAAATTAAATAATGTTTAAACCATAAAATTAAACTTTATTTTATTTTATTTACATTTATTGTAAAGAATGATATGTTAACAAGCACTACAAAGTTTAAAAGTTATATTCCAGTAAAGTTTATGCAAGTTGTACCTAAAGTTAAGTACATAACTGAAAAATATGATAGCTATTAATTGCTCACACAAAATTATTTATATTTATAAATGTGATTTTTTTGCATACACAAGCACATAAGTATGGAGATATTATAGCTTAAAATAAGTTTATATATTTTTCCCCTGCCAAGAACGTCCCAATCCCAATATTACTTTTTAGAAGATATTTGGCACCGTCTTTCATAAAGCAAATCATCAAAGTTTGATTGAATATGCTGAGCCGATGCGATCTTTAAAATTGATGATAAATGTTTATCGGTTAATCTTGACCTTTCTGAATTTTTTTGTTTTTCATTAAAGAAAATAATTTCTCGCATAAATAAGTACTTCCGAACACAGCCATTATGCGCGTAACAAAAAATAACATCTTAGGAATCGATCTATTGATAAATATGTGTAAAAATCTGGAATTCCAACTTCCATACACTTTTGATTCAGCAAAGAATCGGATCGGAATCAATTCCATTTTTTTAAATTTTCATCAACAAGTTCAATGCCGATAGAAATAGGTGAAGTAAAAAGACGAAATTGTAATTCACAGCTTTTGAAATCAGAAAATCTTCGATCGAATTCTATTTTTAACAATTTATTTTGGTGAGCATATTCTGTAAATTTTAATTTAGGGGATATGAATATATATATATATATATATATATAAGATTTTCTTTTTCTATTTTCGATATTGGTTGCTTTCAAAGTAAGACAGATTTTCTTTTTCTATTTGTTTTCGCCAAAGAAATAATTTTTGTTTAAAAGCGTTAATGTTATCAAATAGTGTTGTAACAAGATTATTTTGACCTTGAAGCTTAAGATTAAGTTGATGAAGGTGACTTGTGATATCAACTGAGAAGGCCAGGTCCTTTAGCCATTGACAATCTTTTAATTCTGCACATTCGTATTTTTTTGTTTCTAAGAAAATTATGATTTCGTCCAGCAGATTGAAAAATCGTTTTAATACTTTATGCCTCGAAAGATATCGAACTTCTGTATGATATGGTAGAATGGTGAATTCACTTTCTATGACTTCCAGAAATGAAGTGAATTGACGAGATGATTAAGTCTATGTGCTCGAATATAATTTACAATTTTTGTGACAATTTTTAAAATATGTCCGATATTTAAAACTTTGAAGCACAGTACTTGTTGAATAATGTAATGGAAATGTTCAAAATTAATGTTTCTGTGTTGTTTGCATGTTTCCTTTAATTTTGCAACAACTCCTTTGGTAATACCAGTCATGGGCGCCATCAGTTGCAAGACAAACCAACTTATCCAATGGTACTTTATACTTTTTTACAATTTTCATAAGTGCATCAAAAATATCAGCTCTAGTGGTAGTATTATGCATAGGGATGACTTCCAAAAGTTCATTTATTTTTAAATTAGCATCGAATCCATGAATAAAAATGGCCAGCTGAGCGATATTTCGAATATCTGTACTTTCATCAATTGCAATCGAGTAGACTTAAAATGTTGATATTGTTGAATGATACTGATCTCTTAAATTCTCGGCTATTTCATCAACTCTGCTAGAGCTACAGTATTTCAACTTTAACTTACTTTTTTAATTTTTTTTTAATCTGTGCTGGACATAATACATATTTCCATCGCTTTGATTAAGCATTCACTAATAAAATCACCGTCAGTAAATGGCTTCGATCTGCTTGCTATTAAATGGGATAACATACAACTAGCTTTTACAGCAGCTGTATTGTCTTCAGAAAATTTAGTGAATATATTTTGTTGTTTTTGAAGAGTTGATATCAAATCCGCTAATTTTTCTTCACGAAATTTTGAAAAGTATTGGTCATAATTTGTTTTTTATGATTTGTGTCATAGAGCCTTTTAAGATTATATTTCTTAGAAACGAAAATAGGCTTTTCGCAAATCAGGCATAATATTTTACTCTTGTTTCGGACACAAAAGTATTGCAGCTCCAATTTTTTATTATTAAATAATTTTTTAGATTAAATCCACTTTCACGCAAATTCAGTTTACTCTGCAAACGATTGAGCAAACTCTGCTCTTTATCTTGTATTTCGTCTTGTGACTACACCAGACAAAGCTCTTAGCTTCTCGCTGATTGGATACTCTAAAGACGGAGAAAGTAATACAAGTCGCACACACGATAAATTATGATACTATGTGTTAAGTCATAAAGATGTTAATACTGCCCAATTCCAGAGTGGGCTTTAATAGACAGTCCCTCTGCCCACAGAAAGTGCGAGGTAACTGGCCAAAAGGGGACTGAGGTTATGAGATCGGTTTAGAAAAGGGATAAGGACTTGTAACGTGATGTTAGTCTCATGAACTTACAGTGCAACCGCATTCTATTGTGTGAGAAATGTAGTTTATTCAGTCCACTAAGAAGTTGCTCTCTATTTCTTTTAAAATAAGAATAAGTAACAAGTAAATATGTTGTAAATTTTAAAAAAGTTCATCCCAAATAATTTTTAAAATGAAAAAAACTTTTAAAGCTCGATATTTAAATGTTTTTTAAAAAGTCATGGCGGGCTGCGTGTTTGGCATGCCTGCTTTAAAGTAAGACGTCAACGAAGGCATTTTATTTCTGGTAATTCTATTTGAAGCCAACACAATGTTTCATTAATTTGTTTCCTTGAAAATTGTGTTAGTCTAACTCTCTTCGCCATTTATATTTTGTTTGGAAAAAAATTCGCATACGGCTAGTGATTGTCGACCCATGTTTCATGCACTGATGAAAAAATTTGCCGTATTATGAACATATGCATTCAGACATTTCATTGAGAGAATCTAAATTATTCGAAACTGACTTTGGAATTCTGAGAATAACTTAAAACGATTTATATGTGACTCTTTTTTTCCGTTATAGGCTAAAAGTTCCATTCAAAATATTCAAAAAGTTAAAAGATTAATATGGCTTGCACATGGCTAACTAAAAATAGTATATAAAAACAATTTTTTAACTACTCTTTTTTTTTGTGAGTTGAGCAGGTTCGTACATAAACGGCTAACTACCCCTCGGCTTAGCTTTAAAAATAAGTTTCAAAAACTCTCGGCTTATATACGGATGTATACAGTAATAGGAACAATTAAAGTTTGATGGTTCAGAAATGCCGTGGAATCATTTAGAATATCTGCATAAATTAAAGTAATATGCATTCTTGTTCTTGAAAGAATACTTTTGAAATTTTAAATGCTGAATAATTGAAAAGTATAAAACAGTCAAGTTTCTTATATGTAAAACGGAAGCATTTTTATGCTTTTCTTCTTTCGTTCATACACCTATTTCTGAACAATCTAATACTCTGTTCCTCTCTCTCTGATGCATGATTACAATACATAAATGCAATTACAAAAGATAGTAAAAACTTGTTCCTGAATTTAAACTCGATTGTTATATAACACATTCTACTGACAAGAATTCTAATTGCAACGTCTAGTTCCTCTCATTAAAATATCTTAAGGTATCCGACTACGTTTGGAACCGTGGTTTTAAAAAAGCGCATAAATGGATAATTTTCATGATATTTAGTATCTCTTAGATTAGAATACATGTATAAAATTGTTTTCAGGACATTGTGACAAAAAAATTATTTAAATACAATATTTCGGCCAAAAATTAACTTAGAATAACCTTTTTTCTAAATCTCCTTTTGTGAAAAATGCTTCTATTATAATAATATTTTGCCTGTATATAGCTCTATCCTCTGTACAGAGGCTCAATTAGAATTTTTGAAATATATAACTTAGAAGTGGGTTTATATCCATATGTGTTTTGCGACAACAGAGGGGAGAAATTTTAAGAAAAAAACGCCGATAATTATTTCAATTGGTGGTAACTCTGAAAGTAATGTGAATTTTTTAGCCTCTCTGTGCAGAGGTCTGAGCTATATACAGGCAAAATATTATTATAATAGAAGCATTTTTCACAAAAGGAGAATATTTTGAAAATGGGTCATTCTATGTTCATTTTTTGTCGAAATATTGTGCTTAAATAATTTTTTATTGTAATACTATTCTTAAAACAATTTTATATACATTTTCTAATCTAAGTGACACTAAATATAAATATTATCCATTTATACACTTTTGCTAAATCATGGTTCCGAACGTAGTCGGATACCTTAATCTCTTGAGCGAAAATTTAGATTATGTAAGTACAAATTTCTCGATCAGATCTCTCTCTTAATCAAGTTGGTTCTTAAATGGACATTAATTTTAGTCAAACCAAATTATATAAAAAACAAAAGACATTTACAACATATTTACATTTGCTTCTCGATATGAAATTCTTATTATATTTCGTAAAATGTGTAAAAATTTAAAGAAATTAATTTCAAAATAATTCTTGCATTTAAACGATTTACGAGATTAATGCCCTATAATTAATTGATAAAATAAGAACAATATTTAGTAGTTTTTATTGGATTCTGAATCTAAGAAATTCATTAAGGGCCTTTTCTTATTGTAAAATATCTAGTTCTATTTATAAATTTCCTTTTCTAATTTCGAATTAATTTTTAAACGATTATTTAAAAAAATTTTTGGAAGTTAATTGTTTAATTGTTGAAGATATTGTTTAGATTTAAAATTCTTTTTTTATTATCGTCTGCTTTAATTCAATCATTCATTTAACTCTAATTTATCTGATTACTTAATTTATTTGCTGTTATAAAATCGTCTGTTTCTAAAGTTATGTTTAAGGTATGTTGTTGAAATTGGCATCTTTTGTAATTATTCTAAATATGTGTTTGTTCAGTCGGAGGAAAGAATTATAAAGTGTATTAGTGCACACATTATATCAACGCTGGTTGAACTTAGGATATAGTTAATTTTTGTAAATTTTTGAGGTATTATCGTACACCTGGAGATCTTGATGATTATTTGAGTAATTATAGGAATAAAAGGTGTCAGTGGAATAAACTTTGGCTACTATTATTCATAAACAGCTTCTTCCTGAAATTAAATTCTGAAATATGCATAACAAATATGTCTTCAGAAAATTTAATGACACCACTTTTGTCTTCTTTTCGTTGATTTACTGGAACTGTGTGAAATCTTCAAAACACAAACGGCCACTCTAAAAAACCTCTTTCTGTAAAAAAAATATCGAATTTTTTTGTTTGTTCGCGAAAATATCTTCACTTGTCAGATAGAAGGACAGCTTGAGAAGACAGAGTATTTTTTTTTTTTTTTTTGAAAAACAATTCCAGAGGTCAGACGACTGGACTTCAGCGGTTACGTGGGTGTTCCTCAAACTCGAATGACACCTCTTACTCATTGGCATTCATTGAACACGTCAGCAGGAGACCCTGTATTTTATCATCCTTGACCAAGGCAAAAAGAAAAGGTGTCACGCTTCAAAGTTTATTTAGAACCTTGCTCCTTCAAGAAAAAAAAACAGCCCCCAAAAAAAGAGTATTGGTTTTATTGGTTGATTTGAGAAATTCAGGACGCAATTAATTCTTTTAAAAATATATCAGATCTCTGACTTTCAGAAGAGTAACAAGCAAAGTGATAAATGAAATCGATTCTTTAGATATTAATTGTTTGTTTAGTTTGGTCCATGCACTGAGAACTGGCTTGCTAAAATTAGAAGTAGATTCAACAACAACCTTGTAAAATAAATTTTACCGATTTTGGTTCTATTTCTTTCGAGTGATGGATAATCCCGACTCGAAGAGGAAACTAATTGCAGCGTTTTCGATGAATCAATGCAATTCAAAGAATAGAGTAAACACTACCAAAATGAGGATTGTTTTATTTCTAAACAATCTTAGAATGTTTGTTCTTTTAATCATTTTTTTGAGGAAAAAATCAAATATAAAGAGAATTATTTAAAAATGTCCTTTAAAATTACTCGAAAAAATAGGCGGTTTTGCATTTTCTATAAATGAAACTGTAAATATGAAGTTATAGAAAACTAAACAAAATACATAAAAACTAAAGGATAATATATTATTCAACATGCTTGGCTGATTTAATCTGGAACAAGAGTTCTGTTTGGGTAAAATGAGCCAAACGCTCTTTGATATACGTAAAAAATGTGGACTTGAAATCTAGATTTGACTGTGGAAGGGGAAAAAGAAATGGCGTAACGTACACCCCCGCAACATACGCATCACGGGGGAGGGCAGGACTCTAGGGGGCCCAAAACCTGACTGATGTCAAGTACATACCCTTTATAAAATCCGGCTGGTGCCCCAAACCTGATTTTGTAGGGGGGCCTAATATCCTCCGTTAAGGTACTTGGAAAAAGGTATGGTTAAAAACACGGAAAAATTGCTATACTGTGCTGGGAACGTGCCAAAAACAGCTAACCCCAGGGGAAAAAAGAATAATTATTGGTCACTTAAAAAGGTCGTAAATTTTGTTCTTGCCTAAAAAAAGCTTCTTGGAGCAAATTAAAGATATCTAAAATCAACACACAGATTTTTTGCTAACAGAACGGATCTTCGGACTGTTTGTGTTTTGTGTTTGGGAAGAACATTGTTACAATATAGATGCAAACATCTTTAATAAATTGCTTGTGTTTACTATGTACCGATCTCTCTCTGTTTTTATAAATTTCCTTGGAATAAAATATATATAACACTTAAAATATATATAAAATATTTCTAATTCATTATTCCTTTTGAAGATTGAGGTGTCTACAAAACATACTGTAGAAATTTCATGTGGAGAGAGGAAAAAGGAAACACAAAAGATATAAAAATATCTTTCAATAGCACATAGCGGGAAGTGGTAAACATGTCCTCACTAACCCCAAAGGGATCGTAGAAATCAAAATAATTTTACCTAATAAGCTTAATTAATTTCTGTTCTTAAATATATCTTGAACCTAATAATGTACCATGGGTAGAAAATAATGGCCCGGCAAAGGGTTAAATTAATCGCAAATTAAATTAAATCTGATTTACATTAATAATTATGCTTCGAATTTAAGTACCAACAATGGCGTAACGGAGAGTGTTAGGACCTTCCTGGAATATATATACAGAGTGTTTTTTTTCCAGGTATAGAAGTTTAAGTTGGCATTATTTTCCAAGATGGTGATCGATTTAACAGCTGTCAAGTGATTTATTCTCAGTTTGGTTTGGCAATTCATCATGAATAGACTCACGCCTGAACAACGCTTTCAAATTGTGCAATTTTATTTCGAAAATAATGGTCGATTTTCATAAGCGAATTTTGTTTAGCGATGAAGCGCACTTCTGGTTGAATGGCTAATTCAACAAACAAAACTACCGCATTTGGAGTGAAGCTAATCCACAAGTGTATATCGAAACACCGTTACATCCAGAAAAACTGACTGTTTGGTGCGCTTTATGGGCTGGTGGAATCCTTCTTCAAAAACGATAAAGGCCACAACGTTACAGTCAATGGTGATCGGTATAGAGCCATGATTACTAACCTTTTCATTCCTGAATTGAACAATCATGATGTCCAAGAGCTGTGGTTCCAACAAGACGGCGCAACATGTCACACAGCTCGTGCCACAATCGATTTATTGAAAGACACGTTTGGTGACCGCCTAATTTCACGTTTAGAACCTGTGAATTGGCCTCCCAGATCTTGTGATTTAACACCGCTAGACTATTTTCTGTGGGGCTATGTAAAGTCATTGGTCTATGCGGATAAGCCACAAACGCTTAACCATTTGGAAGACAACATTCGCCGTGTTATTGTCGATATACGGCCGCAAATGTTGGAAGAAGTCATCGAAAATTGGACGTCCAGATTGGACTACATCCGAGCCAGCCGTGGCAGTCCTATGCCAGAAATCATATTTAAAATGTAATGCCACAAGATTATCTTTCGAATAAAAAAAATTAATGTCAATCGAATAATACATCGTTGTTTTATTGCAATTTAAAGTTCTATACCTCTCAAAAAAACACCCTTTATATATATTCCCTTGGTTACAAAAAATACATTATACCGTCGGCTAATTCCACTGAATCAAAAGATATCATTAAACCAAAATAAATAAATAAAAAATTTCCATATGCTCTCGTTGATTTTAAGCATGCCGTATTAGCCAATCAATAAATAAGATTTGGAAGAATTAAATACTATATTTAAAAAGAACTGAGTATGCTTGAAATAAACAAAAGATCTGATAACATTATTCAAGTGGGAATACGTCATAATTGCATTCAAAATCATGACAAATGAGTCTTCTTTATGTATACGACGCCACATAAATTTGTACAAGTACGAATCTAAATGATGTCGTGCAGTTTTGTGAAGTTTCTTATTTCGCCATTTGGATAAAGTCCATAGTTTTACGTATTAGGCCGTATATTTTCAGAAATACTCCACTGCATTCGCTCTTATAGAAAATTGATTCCAAACTTTAACCATTTTTCTCAACAAAATAAAAGAAAAAGAATATAATAAACCATAAATAATGTTATTATTTTCAAGCATATGTTGTCAAGATTATTGTGTTTGAACATGTGTCAACTATTTCTACTATTAGTGGCATATCGTGGTATTTGCGATGTTTTTAGATTTGACAAAGTTGGGTCGATAGAATAATACAATTTTCTAGTAATATTTAGCATCAAAAAGAACAACAATAATGCAATAATATTGAATGTGATCTCACACACGAAATTTTTTTATAAAATAACAGATATTGCCACATACGTACGTGCTCTATCCGTGATATAGTGGCTTAAAAATCATGCAAGCTTTAGTGAAATGACCTGTTCAATGATGACCTGCCTAAAAAAATGACCTTCCTAATGGGCATGCCTTAGTCACTCGTATAATCTCGATTTTAAAAGTTAGACCAATTATAATGACTATTTCAGTTCAAGAAGAAACTCTCAGGCACGCCTCCCGGATCTTTTCGTCTCAGCCAATCACCATCATGCCTCTCAGAAGACTGAAAAAAATCCACTTTCACCGTCTCCAACATCGAAGTCCACCAGATATGGAATTGAGGACTATTTTCACAGTCCAGATGCCCAATGATAAACGCACATTTCAACACTTATTTTGACTATTCCAGTTATTAATATTGTCAGATTCATTATTCGTTCTTTGAAATCGCTTAAATCTCGGATGTAAGCTTTTAGCACAGGAAAAAATCTTAAAATCGCCCAATTTTTTGAAAATACATGAAGCTTCTAATTACGACCATGATTTAATTTAGGAAAAGATAGATAGATGCAAACACATTTATAGAGCAGTTTCAGAACTACTGTTTTAATGTTGTACATTACAAAATACCGGAAAAGTTAATTTTTGTTTACCGTGCGTATTTTTAATGCGATTTTGCTGTATTAGGCATATCTAAATAGCCTCTTAAACCCGTTTAAAAAACCTCCCAATCTTACTAAAAACTTGATTCCCAAACTAAGATATTTTTAAACAGCATAAACAGAAGCATGCAGAAATTATTTTAAATAAAGACGTTTCAAAATTTCCCGATCAATTCTGGAGCTATTTCAGTGCAATCCAGTATATTACTATAATAAAAGCAATGGCAAGATAAGGATTAATTCGATTACATCGCGATTCCTTCCGAACAGGAATAACAAGAAGGTCAGTTGTAAGAGTCATTATCGATGAAAATATTATACATATTTTTCATGAATTTTCTACGAATCTTGTGCTTATGGCTTCGTGCCAATGATTTAAATTTGATAACTTAAACTTTTAAAGCATTATGTGCAATACATTATCATTATATTACATTTCGACGTATCAGCCCCTAGGTTATTTTGCGGTTTTTAATTTGTCTCTGATAAATTTGTGGTTTGACACGAGAAAACCACGGGGAATCAAGAAAAACAAATCGAAACGTATGTTAACCCTTTGTTTTAATTTCCATTTCAAGGATAAGACATGTGTTGTCTTAAGATTTTATTTATATTTTCTTGAATCGTTAAAGGTGTAACCTTTCGGATGAAGTTTAACATTTTAAGGACGCGTTTTAATTTTATTAGTATTTCTCTGTTCGTCTGCTTTGTTTTATTTTTAAAGAACGTTCTTAAAAATTCCTTGAAATAAATAGTCCACTTAGTCTATTTTTTAATCTTGAATAAACGTATAGGTATATACATATAAATTCCTTCAAATAAATAACTCCACTCAAAAATATTTTGTCACTTATATCACTTACTAGCTGGTATACCCGTGCTTCGCACGTGTGAACTGAAAAATTAAACAATACAGATTGATTGATTGATTGATTGTTGATTTTTTTGGCGCAAGAGCAAAGTTTGGCTATACTGCGCCACACATTCGTTAGTATATTAAAATTTTAATATATACACACTATATATATACATATATACATTTATCTTTTTATTTTAAAATGTCAGAAGAAAAATATAAAATTGAGCAAAATATTTAAAAGTGCATAAATGTAAAATTTTATAGTCAAATGGTACAATAAAATCCTTATGAAAATTATATTTCATGTAAAACATTAATAGAGTATAAGAACGCAAAAAGGTTTGGATGGGGAGTTTCCCCAACCAAATCAGTCAAAGTTAAAAGATTTGTTTTAAAAAAAGGTATGAATATTTTGAACATTCTTTTAAAATGTTTAAAATGGAAAGGTCACACTGACAAAAGTCGCATACTGGGGGACTCTGTCCTAGCAGCAAATGTCTATGAGTTAGACGGGTGTGTCCAATACGAAGTCGAGTCAAGTGGATGTCATGTCTTCGTACTGGTAGTGCTGCCCAGTGAGCAGTGGAAGGATGAATGCTATGTAGTTTGTTGAGGATCTGTTGATCCCAAGTCTCTTGCCATATATGATGGATATAGTTCTGTATAGAAGTTGCTGCATGTGATCAGACATGGATCGTGCAGCGTTATCAACATGTTCATTACCAAGTATACCCACGTGTCCAGGTACCCAGGAAAAAATTATATCAAAGCCCTTTCTTTCTAATTTTCGCAGAAGAATAAGTATTTCCATCACAGTGGGGTGTCTACGTTCTGTTAAAAAGTGTAAGGATTCTAGAGCACTCATGCTGTCAGTGTACACACAAAAATGACGGTGGTTGGAAACTAATATATGTTGAAGTGCGACAAGAAGGGCAGTCAATTCAGCACTAAAGACAGACATGGAATTGTGTAGGGTAAAACTTAGAATGGTATTGTTAAAAACAACACCACACCCAACATGTCCTGCAGTCTTCGATCCGTCCGTGTAGACTGGTATGTACTTAGAAAACTTACTGCGATGGAAAGAAAAGAGCTTCTGATAAATAACATCAGCAGTGCCTACTTTGTCATAGCCTGAAAAAGGGTTACTATAATTAAAAATTTGGATGTCCCAGGGTGGAAAAGCAAGGATATTATTTTCCTGGATATTTGTGTTACTTAAGTGGGCGTCATTTAGAATAGCCTTTACTCTTAGAAAAAGGCTTGATGTTAAATGAACGGGTGTCATAGAGTCGGTTGAGACCAGTGGCAAGAGAAAAGGGTTTTAATGGATGAGAAGGAAACAGACATGGCACGAATAAAGTAATTGGCACTTAACTGCCTCCGCCTTAGTTTTAATGGTGGTTGATGGCATACCACATACAAGCTGGTAACAGGCAAAGTTCTGAAGGCACCAGAGCAGAATGATGTATTATGTCCAATCGTCTTAAGACAGATGCACGAGCAGAACCATACGCTACACAACCATAGTCCAAACGTGAAAGGATTAGTGCTTGATATACTCGGAGTAACGAAATTCTATCGGCTCACCAAAAGGTGTTTGACAGCACTTTTAAGATGTTGAGGGATCGTTCACACTTCTTCCGCAAGTATAGGACATGCGGAAGGAAAGTCAATTTACAGTCAAAGATTACTCCGAGGAAGCACACCTCACTGACTACAGGTATTTGTACATTTCCTATATGAATAAGAGGATCTAGATGTAGGTTTCGCTTTCTGCAAAAATAGACACAGCTGCTCTTGGAAGGAGAGATCGTGTGACCATTCTGATCGCACCACTTAACTATTCGATTGACAGTTGTTTGCAGCTGTCTCGTCGCATATCTAAACCTTGACAAGAGACCTGTAGATCGTTAACATAAAGCATTCCTTGCACTGATGGTGGGAGGTGATGAAGTATGCTACTCATATGAATATTAAAAAGGGTAACGCTCAAAACGCTACCCTGAGGAACACCCTGATCTTGCATGAATTTATGGGAAGATGAGTGACCAATGCGTACATGAAAATAACGAACAGCTAAAAAGTTAAAAATAAAAATGGGAAGATTTCCCCTTAAGCCAAAATTATACATATTACGGAGAATCCCATAGCGCCATGTTCCGTCGTATGCTTTTTCTATATCAATGAAAAGAGAAACCAAATGGTTTCTCCTAACGAAGGCATCCCTGATTTGGGATTCTAAGTAAACAATGTTATCAAGAGTGGATCGGCCCTTACGGAATCCACTCTGTAGATAAGAAATAAGTTTTTCTTTCTCCAAAACATACACCAAACGAGTATTTACCATGCGTTCAAAGGTCTTGCAGAAGCAGCTCGTCAGAGCAATGGGACGGTAACTCAGAGGATCTGTTGCCACCTTTCCCGGCTTAAGGATTGGAATCACAATGGCTTCTCTCCAGCTGGAGGGATAGTAATGCTCCTTCCAAACTCTGTTGAACAAAAAAAGAATGTTTGTTATAGAGTCAGGATTTAGATGACGGAGCATCGTGTAAGTGATTCCATCCGGTCCAGGGCTTGTATTGTGCGCTTGTAAGAGTGCCTTTTTTAACTCAGTTATCGTGAAGTCACAATTATATGGAAAAAAGGAACGAGTGGAAAAATTCATTGGGGAACGTTCTGCACGCCTCTAGAGAAAACGAGAATTATAAGAGGCTGTACTAGATACACCCCGAAAAGTTTCACCCAGAATATTAGCAATTTCGACTGGGGAAGAAAAGACAGAGTCTGAGGTTTGTAAAATAGGGAAGGAAAATTCCCGATGTATACCATTTGCTGCCTTAACTTTTCTCCATAATTGTTTACTGGACGTTGACGAGGTGAGTGAAGACACATATCGAATCCAGGATTTCCTCTGACTCTGACGCCTTACTCTGCGAGCATTTGCGTTTGCCTTTTTGAACGCCAAGAGATTCTCTGTAGTGGGATATCTGCGAAAGATTCCCCATAACTTCCGCTGGTTCTTATACGCTGTCTGACAATCAGCATTCCACCAAGGTTTGTAACGTTGGAATGAATGACTTGAATTCTTTGGTATTGATAAATCAGCAGCAGCAATCAAAACATTGGTGACTTCTTGTACAGCAGTATCAATACTTTCTGTCTTGACCATTGCATCAGATATCACAGCCAACTGTGTGAGAAGGGGCCAGTCTGCACGGCTATAAGAATATGTAGGTGGGAAGGTTTTTCCACCCGTATCATAATCGTGAGAAAGTATAACAGGGAAGTGGTCGCTATTATATAGGTCCTTCTCAACAGACAAATTTAAATTAAGTAAGAGTGACGGTGAGCAGATGGCCAAATCTAATGTGTGAAAGGATCGTGTGGGTTCGTGAAAGTACGTTGATTCTTCGTGATTGAGCAGGCAGAGACAGTGATCAGAAAGCACCTGTTCGATCTGTCTGCCACGAGGGTTCGTCTTCACACTATCCCACAGAGTGCTATATCCATTGAAGTCACTTAGTATGACAAAGGGTGCTGGCAATTGATCAACCAGGTTATTCAAGTGTTGTTGGTGGATAACAGCATTTGTGGCAAGTAAAGACATCAGACTGTGATTAGGCTCGTGGAGTGAATTCTCACGGCTACAGCCTGCAACGAGGTACGTAGTGGGAGAGCATTAGAAAGAACATCGAGGGATGTAAAAATACATACGCCTCCAGACATAGAGGATCCCTCCGTGTCTTTCCGCACACAACCATACCGACGTATCTTTGTTGTGTGACAAGACTTCAAGAAGTCTCTTGAAGTGCTACGCATACTGGATGATACTGACGTATGATTTCTTTTGCGTCATCTGTATGCGATCTATAGCCACGACAGTTCCAAGAAATCAGGGAAGTTATTTTTTGGGCGAACTTGGAGAAAGGGGCCCTATCAAGGGATTGTCTGCCACTTTTTTAAAATCAGCCTCTAAAAGACTCTCATCTTCTTCGGATGCCAGACCTATGACGTAATCCGTGTCAGAAGGATCAGCGTCTGTGTCCATGGCATCCGAAGTTTTAAAAGTTTTCCGTCTCCGAGATCTTTTGGAGACGGGAGTTGATTCATACAGGGAATCTTCTTCCCTCGCAATCTTTAAAGATGTATTTTTTTCAGGATTTTTCTTTAAACTCATCGTCGGTTTTACATTCTTTAAGTCTGTTTTTTTAGGATTTTTTCAGGGGCCATGTGCCTGAGATGGTTGTTCTTTAATTTTCTCTTTTGCCTCAGACATGGGAGTTGGTGGCTGAGGATCCGATATTGTAGATGTTTTTGAAGAGATGGAAGGCAAGAGTTGCGCTTGGGCTGAGGATGATGTGGTAACAGCAGTAGATATATTTGGTCTTTGTTTGGATGATAGTGGTGCAAGTAATTTTAAAGGTGGACATTTTATTTTTATTATATTTTCATCTGTTTGGGTAGAATTATTTAAAGTAGAGGATTTGGCAGCTTGAGCGTATGTTTGAGATAACTGTGGGACTATTAATTTACGTGCTTCTGGCTAAGAAATTTTTTTTATTTATTTTTATTTCGTGTATTTGTTTCTCTATTTTCCATTTAGGGCATATTTTGGAATCTGAAGGATGAGGTTGTGAGCAGTTTACACATTTTGGCTCCAGAACGCAGTCAGTAGAAGAATGTCCAGCAGACGCACAGCTAGAGCATGTCTGTTGACCGTGGCAGGATGTTTGCGAATGTCCGAACCAATCCGAAGTCAATATAATGTAGATTTTCAATTTTAGTATATATTCATTTTGCGTCATTTAAAGTAATTTATTAACAAAAAAATATAAAACATAAAATACTATTTCTTCAATATAAAGGAAACAAATTAAAAATTGTACATATTTTATATATCTTTTAAAAATATTTATTAGAATAAGAAATGAACAGCATAAATATAAATATTCCCCTTCAATATTGTTAAATAAAAAAAGTGTTTTAAAGCGAACCTTGTCTTTGCAGCGCACTTCTTTATATCCCAAGCATTAGCAGGGTATTATGTGAGGCTTTCATTTTGACACGATTCTGAGCATTCAGTTGTTTAAGGTATTCGAATACGTTCAGAGTACTTTTTGACAAAATAACATATTTAAACATTATAAAGACTTTTTTAGGACTCAATACCAATAAATACTAATATTTAACCAACAATATTTACAATAAATTGCCTGAATTTCATAACAATCACAATTATAAGTGAAATTTGAACATTATTTTTGTAAAACTTCATAAGCAATTAGAGAAAAAAGTAATAAATTTATATTGGTAAAAGAATTACCAAAACAATCTAGAGGCATTTATCTAGAGAATGTACTAAAATTTTAATGTTTTTTTAAAATTTGAAAATTTAAGAGCTGATTGAGTAAACGTTATAAGAAAAATAACGCATTTATGAGATCATTATTTAAATAACATGCCCTAACTCAAAAAATATTCATACAATAAGAAATATTTTAGTACATTCTCTAGAAAATAGCCTAAATATCAGGTTCAAAAAGTTTTATAGAAATACATTTGTAATATCTTGTGTGATTAGACTCGCCATGATAGATTCCGAACAATTTAAATGCCCACTTCTGGTAGATCAAAGACCCACTTCGGGTTTTTCTAACTTAATAAAATTGATTGTAACTTGGCCTCTAAGAAGCGTAGAATCAAAACAAAGTATATTTTGTAAAGCCAAAAGATAGCTGTATTCAATAAAATAGAAAACAAAAATATCGGTCTTGTCCGAATTTGGTCATTTTCAACGTGTTCGGATACCTTAACAGCATCTAGGTGAACCCAAAATACTTTTTATATGAAAAGAGATTTGTTCACATGGGTATGTAGAATCAAAAGCGGAAGGCAGAGTACATGCAATTTTCTCTCTAAAAATGATATTCAATAATTTACAAAATAGTTGCAGATTTATCTTTAAAGTTATGTTTCAAATTTTTTTGGAATTCCATAAGTCTATAATTTTGATGATGTTTGTTTAATATCAACTTACATCCACTCAAAAATTGACAAAATTGTTGAATAGTGTAGAGTCCCACTAAGAATTGAGCCACGTGCCAAATGTGGCACGCGTGCCATGGGTTGCAGACCCCCTGTTCTAGATGTTGTTTAAAATGTAAGCAAATAATTTTTTTTCAACAATTAGATTAAAAATTTCAGATTGAAATTTTAAAAAAGGAGAACGGTAAGCAAAATTAAATTTAATAAATGTTTTTGCGTTATTGTAGAAGTTAGCCACAGCACAAACTAACATTAAAAAACACAAAATCAATTTAATGAGAATTTTAAATTGCTATGCATTACACTCTCTGCTCGAACTGAACAAATATGGTAGCGCATGATCTTACTTTAAAGTCTGAGTTTTCTGCATCGAATTATAATTATTTTTTGGTGTCATTCATCAAATAATATTCACATACGAAGGAAAATAATCTCAAGAACAAGCTTATGTGTGGTGATTAAATTTAGTAAAAAAAATCGAATGTGATAAGATCAAAAGATTCTACAGAAGAAGCATGTGAGAGTCTTATCAGTTTCTTGCTGCCCGCATGATTCATTATGCTTTGCAAATAACATCTTCTACTTAAACTTCAAAGCTTATATCAAGATTTCTGATGAATATCTCTGCATTTAAAACACTTAAAATTGGCCAATCACGTTTTCTCATTCTTTCGCGTAATAGTAAACAAATTTTCCATGTAATTGCTTCTATACTAAATTTAAAAGAGCTAGAATAGCATTCATCATTACTCTTATTATCAAATTACCGGAACCTTCCATCATAAGATTGTCACTTTTATAAAAACCTGAAAAATCGTCTTACGAAGAAAATTCAAGTAGTAAAAAGTAGTCAAACAAATATTTCATTACTTTTTGTTTCCAAGTTGCTTGCAGCATCAACTTATAAAAGGATTTCCAAGCCTTTTATAATGCGAGGTGACACACACACACAAAAAAAAGAAACGAGCTTTACAGTAGTCGCATATGATGTGTAATATCTGACATGTTATCGTGGTAAATACGCAATAGTAACTTAAATCCTGAAAAAAATAAATCAAGTATTATTGGAAATAATTTTCTAGCGAGTAATTATATCTTTAATGAAAATATTTTATTTATTTAACGTAAGGATTAATGTAATTTTTTATAAAAAATATTTATTTTAGTTCAATTTGGGGAAGAGTGGATACAATAGACTTGAAAATGAACAAACAGGGATTTCGGTGGCCATATATGTTTCTTCGAATCAAACGGTTTAAAAAACTAAAGATTTCCTGCATTTTGTTCTTTTACCATATACCGAAGATGGTTCTGCTCTTTTAAAAACAAACTATCACTCGTTTTCCATGATTTTTGAGTGTGATTGAATTGAGTGAAATTAAATTGAGTTTTGAATCGAGTATGATTGGAAATAATTGTCTATCGAATATAATTGTGTATCTTTAAGGAAAATTTTATTTAGGAGTGACGCAATTTTTAATCAGAAGTATTTATTCTTGTTCAATTTGGGGAAGAATGGATACAATAGACTTATGATAAGTAAAATATGATACATATACTTGTGATTTCAAAGTATTTAAAAACCGTTGAAAAACAACGTCAATAACATTACCACTGTTAGTTGTCGAAATATTTCGATTTGTATTAATTTCGAGCTTTAGTTAATCAGTCAAAAAAGCTATGAGCGGCTCAACTTCTGGCAAACTGAAACCACCACTCAAAATCATGGGAAGCGAGTGATAGTTTGTTTTTTAAAGAGCAGAACCATCTTCGTTACATGGTAAAAGTACAAAATGCAGGAAATCTTAAATTTTTTAACCGTTTGATTCGGGGAGAAATGTATACGGCCACCGAAATCACTTTTTCCATTTTCAAATATGCAATCTGCCGCACATATGTCCCCACTATCTTGACTAGCAATATCCAGTCCACTTGTTTCACGATAAATAATGTCCATGTGACATATGAGTTGATCTGTTTGCTATTGACAGCGACAGGAATTAACCTCAAAGTATGAAAAAGATACGCACTAAAATATTTATTCGAATAATTCCATATTACTTACTCGTATATTCTTAAAAATGTTGAACTTTTTCAGGCACTTAACAGTACGAAACGGTAAATATAATTATTAATATAGTTTACACATATAAATTAACCTCAGATTTCTTACACTACGAGTCCTGAGACGTTGACAATTGAGCGTAAGGATCGTAAGTTTATCCTAAATAAGAATTCGAATCTTTTAAAATGCTAACTTTAACAATATAAAAAAACAACTACCTACTAGAGTTGGACCCTATGCGAGGGTAGTGAAGAGACACTATCATGCGAGTTGGACCTCGAAGTGAGGGTAGCGAAAAGACCCATCACGCATGCTCATTGGTCAAATCAAATAGCGCGCGCTTACGTCGCTTCTTGTTACACACATCCGTTCCTTTTTGACAAAATCACTCCCACAAATATGGCAATCGAGAGGAAAGATGTTACACACATCAACAAGACTGGTCAAATAAATCATTGTACATATAAAATCAGTTCTCCGTGACTAGGGATTGCAATACCGGGATACCGAATCCCGGGATTTTGAGCCTTTTCTACAATTTTGTAATACCGGTATTCAGAAGCTTAAATACTGGTTTTTCGGTGCCTAATAGAAATTTTTTAAATCGTCTCCACTATATGTTCAGGGATCACCAACCTAGCAAAATAGTACACGTTTTTGTTTTTATTTCTCCCTAACGGGCGAAATTAATTAGACTGTGAATATAAAGTTGCACCGTACAATCAAGAGAAGTGATAAAATATGTGAAGCATCAAAGGAAGCGGGCCAAAGCTATTCTGTTACAGTTCAGAGCAATACTGCACATCCGCATGATTCGTGGTCTGATATTCGTATCTATGAAAACAAGGTTGTAGTTGTGAAGAAAGTGCTTAATATTTCGATATTTTTTAAATTGGTGAGTTTGTTATTCACATTGAATTTGCATATTATACTTTGTTAACATATCATCATGACTTTATAAATGATAATGAAAAAGAAGAAAAAAGACTAAAACTAATTCAAACTTTATCAAGTTCGCATTAAATTTTCTTAAAACTCTTTACCCACAAACCTTATTCGCATTCAGAAGAATTCGGTACATTTATCGAAGATAATTGTGACCCTAATGTCGATAGTGAAAAGGAATTGTTACTTGAACAAAAATTAAAATTAGCTATAACTAAAAAAATTCAACAAACTAAAATACAACACAGAAATCAGCTGTATACAAAACCCTCCGAAGAGAAATCGATTTATTTGAAGATGAGAGATTTAGAGGTAAATACTTGGAAAGGTATATCGCGTATGGCTAACAATACCACCAACTAGCTTAGATGTCGAAAGAGCGTTTTCGACAGCTGCCAATTTTTGCACATAATTACGCTCCAGGCTTAATGACAATACAATTAATGCATTATGTTTTTTAAGATCACATTCAAAAATTTGTAATAGTACCACAGACTGGATAGTGATATTTACGCTTTGTTTGTGATTTATATAGATAAATAAGACGTTCCTTTACTTTTTTGTGATTCTTTATATACTGTTATAATTTTAAAATTACAAATTAATTTTTTGTAATATTTGCACTCTTAAATAAAACAAAGAAACATCTGTATTTTCTTTTCATCATTAAAACTTCTGCTACCGGTATTAAAACCCACATATCGGTATTAAGATCTAAAAAATACCGAATACCGGTATTGAACTTTTGGTCCGAATTGCAATCCCTATACGTGACATTATCACATTCAAAGTGGTTCTCTTCAGTATTCACACATTTCTGCATTCGGTGCTGCCATTACAGGTAACAGTTCTGGAACGAGGTTTTTGGAAGGCCCTTCAAGAGATTCTCCGTTTATACTTGAATCTCTCCAACTGAGGTAAAATGGGTTTCTTTTAAGCAAGATTTATTTGTAAGGAAAAAAAGTCGCACGTGGTCAAATCATGTGAATAAGGAGGATGCCTCATCAAAGTAATGTTTTTGCTGGTCAGAAACTGCTTGACAGACAGGGCCGTGTGAGCAGGTTCATTGTCTTGGTGCAACATCTATTTCTCACTCCTCAATTATGACCTTTTTTCGCGAAGTCTTTTTAGTACTTCAATGTGGTAGTGTTGATTAACAGTCTGACCACTGATGTGAGTGGGGACCCACTCATATCACGAATTTTGAAAATATTTTGGTCAGTATTTGCTGTCCTTGGGTGCCCAGCAGGTTCATCATCTTCCACACTGAACTTTCCCCTGAAGACCTCTTATACCATCCAAACACATGTACGCGAGACAAGTTTCCTTTCCGTAATCCTTTGGTTAATATTTGAAATAGGGATGGCGATTCTCTCAGAAAAAGATCGATTTTTAAATCGATTCGAATCGTAACCTGATGAATCGATTCGCAAAAAAATCATTGTCAAAAAGATCGATTTCTAAAAAATCGATTTTTTTTGAAGTCTTCATTTACAATATAAATATAAACCCCTTTTATGAAAAACAAAAAAGATACCATAATAAATGATCTCTTATCAGTAAAATCAGGGAATTCGGCAATTGCAATTATTTTTATTACCATATCAAAAATCAGGTACAAAAGAAGACATTTATCTTCTAAATGTATTTGTTACATTAAAAAATTTAGAAAATAGATAATATATTTCCCATAGTTCTCCCAATGCTAATATCTAAGCTTTTTAAAAATAACAGTCTGTCGAATCTAATGGGATCCAAGCGGTTCCGTTCATCACTTACGATGTCGCCGGCAATCGAAAAAAGGCGCTCACAAGGATCAGATGATCCCCCAATCTAATATATATTATAAATGTGAAAGTTTGTGAGAATCTTTGTGGGTCTTTCACGCAAAAACAACTGAATGGATTTTAATGAAATTTTACAGTAATATAGCTTATATATCAGAATAACACATAGGCTATAATTTATACCATAGGGTATAATTTATAAAAATTTGTAAAAAGTGTCCAAAATATAACGATATTCGTCAAGTAAGAAGGAAAAAATGCTGCCATCTGCAAGCAAAAAAAGCTGCAAAAAAGCCCACGACAGCATATATCTATCTTTTGTTTGTAGAAAAACTCTTTTTTTTTTTGGCTACGCAAAGGGCTCCTTCTAATTAATTCCTGTGATCAGAATAATGCCTATTTTTTTATTTCAGAATAAAACTAAGTTTTGAAGGAGAGGTTGTTATAAATCTCTCTTTATTTTAATGTTTTTATGATTTTATTATGCACATTTGGTAGTAAGAATTTGATCTATTTTCAAAATAACTACTTTTATCGTTTCTGGTACTTAAAGTAAATAAACTTACTCTTTCACACTACATCATTTTGACAAACTTTCATAACTTTTTTGTGGTTAGTAGTTAATTATAACGATGTAATTTTAATTGAATATGCAGATATTGCATTTTTAAGTATAAAACTAATTATAACTACTGCACTGTATTTTTTGCAGTGAGTGAGTGAATATTAACGTCGCACTGTTCAGCTACACGAGGGCTTTTGGAGACGGACCACGTAATTTTGAACAATGGTCAAGTGACGGGAACGACACTTGAGCTGGCACCCCCTTCTCCTAACTACCACACCACACCAACTTAGCAGGAATATTCTACCAATACTTAACTGTAATATTCTTTGAAATCCACTCTTCCAAGATATATGGCAGCACGGGTTCTTTGATGAGTATTTTAGTGGGGAAGGCGAACAGTTTTGAAGCATGTATTGCGTTTTCAGCGGATTGCAAAGATTATTATTTTTGTTGCAAAAAAATAGATAATGTCAAAATTTAAGTGTCTTATGGTTTTGTCTGTTAATGAAGACCTTGGCAAATGATTTGACTACTTATTTTAAGTGAACGGTGTACATAATTAATTTTACAGTGGAATATCTTTAATTAATTTATTAGCTCTAACGGATTAAATTTTCCAAAAGTGGAGTATTTTTGTTTTATGTATATCCCTTAATTTGTACATGTAGTGATCCAAAAAAAAATTGTATGAAAAAAACTGTAGTAAATCTAATGCGGTTGGATAAAGTATTAAAGTGCATTTCTCCCCTACACGGCGGGTCTTACAAAGAAGCTCTAATAAAGCTCGAGCTGCAGTAGCTAGGCGCTATGCAACTTGACTCTATCGTTAACATTTCGCTATTTTTTCATTGAATCGTCATTATAATTTAAGAAGCAGACGTTGCTTGCGAATATTACAATTTTAAAAAATAAAATAAATACAACAGAAATAATGTAATGTATTACACTTTCAGATATAAATTATTTACACTACTTTAAGCGTTCATTACGCAAAACTTTTAAGAATGTGTTACTTTTTGCTGAGCAGAGATCAGCTTAGGGAGGGTATTTTTGAAATCGACCCTCAAGAGTGTTACGAGGAATTATAAATTTAAAAATCCTTTTTATCGGCTATCAGATTTACATAGTTAAAAAATTTAACAAAGGTGGGTTTTTTTCTTTCTTTTTTTGTTTAGCTGAGATATGCAAAAAGCTTTTTGTTTAATTTTCAATTCTAAAATTAACTCCATTAAAACTTCTTTTTCCTTCAATCTGTGTTGTTTAATTTTCAGTTTCACCCGTGCGAAGAACGGGTATACCCTTGAATACTCATATAAATCATGGCTATTGAGTGCACTTGATGATAAACAGAGGTTTTTTTGTTCTTGCCATTAAAGCGAATTAGCTACTCCAAACTTTATATACTTGCGACTCAATTTTCAATCATCATTTTCATCGCACCTCCCTCCATCCAATAACATGTATTGAATTCAATAATAATATACTTTGACGTAAAGCTACACACAATACGATTTCAATTATAAACCGCACAAATGATCAAGATAAGTATTAAATTTTGCATATACTTTTAGACATTCCCAAAGGGTCACTGGGTGATTAAGCTTCTTAACTTAGTATTGTTAAATTAATTATGAAACACATTGTGCAGTACTGATACATTTATAAGTGTTTTATATCAGTGTAAATCTGTATTTTATGATGTCAGAATGTATTTTGTGTTTTGCTTCCTTTCAGTAATTTTTTAATTTTTTAAGAATTATTTTTTTGTTTTCAACTTTTTCATATACTCGCGCCCCTCTAGGGGGCGCGCCCCACATTTTGAGAAACACTGCATTAAAGTATAGGATCATACTTTAGGTGCACAACTGTCTGCGATAAATAGTGTTTAAATTCTTCGTTTTTACCAAATATGCCTTAAATTCTTCGTTTTACCGATTTTATGGTTTTTACCAAAACAGAAAAAAATCGAATGTCGATTTTCTAGGATGAAATATCGACTCACTGAATCGATTCAGGGCTACATATCGATTTAAAAAAATCTCTTTTTTTTCAGCCGAGAAATCGATTATTCGATCTCAGATCGCCATCCCTAATTTGAAATGTTTTCGTGGCTAATTTCTCAAGGTTCACAAGAAACTTGATGTTGATTCGACATTTTACCGGCAAAATGCTGTTGCACGTACTCACTCAATAACGCAGTTCTCCCAACTGGTGCGATCTATTATGGCGAAACTGGCCATATAGATAGAAGAGGTGTGTGGGATGACGTCACGAAAACAGTTGTTGCCAACTCCACTCTTTTTTCAAGATACATACTTAGTCTCGTTTTTGTGTGTGTCACACCTTGTATCTCCGGTCGATGACTGAAAAATCTTTGGTTTCAATTAGCTGTCATAAAGTTTACAAAGGGGTACTAGAGCCTTTTCTTTTTTTCATAGAAAATTTAATTTTTATATATTTTTAAAAGACAAAAATTATGATAATTGTGTTAATGTTAATTGAATGAATTCAGTTTGGCCAATTTAAACTAAGTTTAATAGATTTATAAGGAAAGAACAATAGCGTTCTCAAATGTGTTTACTTTTTTGAAGTGATAACTTCTTAAGGCGCGTTTTGCTGAAGAGGGAATCTAAATTGAGTGTCAAGTTCGGTTACGTTGCGCTGAATCTGGTTTACTCGGCTCCAGTCAGCAGCAATCGGGCTCGAGTCGGCGATGCTCGCTCAGTTTTGAATTAAAAACTTTTTAGGCGCTTTTTTTAAGTGAAAATTCAATGCATACTTTTTTTCATGAAGTTTTATTCAATTCCTACTATTAGCTCTCACACTCTCTAGATATTTATTTAATTATTTATCTCCGTGGAATTTTCAATCGTTAATAAAATACATTTTAAAGTGCTCAATTGAGCTGAAATTTTATACATAGGATTATTTTGGATGACAATACAATAATTTAATTACGATTAATAAAAATTAATTGATTAAAACTAATTGAATAATTAGTTTTAATCAATTAATTTTGAATAAAAAAATGATGCTAACGTGGCTGTATTTGGATTCTCTGAATAAAATACAGCCACGTTGGCATAATTTTTGGCGACTTGTGTCTAAACATGAAAAGGTTTTTTTTCTCACATTTCAAAGCCCTCATTTGAGCTGAAATTTTCTATAAACTATTGTTTTGGGTAAAAAAACGATAATTTAATTATAATTAATTAAAATTAATTGACCGAAACTAATTATTTAAAGAATTACAGATACAACCACGTTAATTTCATTTTTAGCAACTTGAGTCAAAACTTTAAAATATTTTTTTCTTACGTTTTAAAGCATGCAGTTGAAATGAAATTTTATATGCGCGACTGTTTTGGATGACAATACGATACTTTAATGATAATTAATAAAAATTAATTACCACTTAATGTTGTGATTCTGTCCTATGTATGTACATATTTATATTAATTGTAACTATTTAACAAAAAGTCGCTAAAATAAAATTTTTCTTTGTTGATCTAAGTAGGAATTGATTTAAAAATTTTTTATATTACTTATTTTCTTTATTTAAATATTACTGTCATGCAGCTCACTTAAACTCAAATCCAGGGAGTGAACGAGAAAAGAGGACCGCAAGCGAAAATAATCGAAAAAAAAATATTATTCTTATATAGGAGATCGGAACAGAGATTCTGAGAATTATTATAAGAATATTTCAAAGTTTATTATCAAGCTGCCGCTCTCCGTAGAGAAACAGAGATCTAAAAGGATTATCTTGTGAAGGTGAGTTTGATTTTCTTGTTGAACAATGTTTATTGATCAATAATGTTTAAAAATGTTGCAAAAGTTTATTTGCTAGCTGTAAAAGAAGAAATCGATGAAACTGTAGATGAAGGTTTTAAAATCGTTGAACCAAAAGAAACCCTTTTGAAATCCTCAAAGTTTATAAAAGATAAGGAATTTATCATAGATATCCCTCCGACCACAGCAGTGCAACGTAAAAAATGAAGACGAATTACATAGGTTACGCTTGCAACAACAAATGGAATGTGTAAATTCAACATATTTGAGATTGAAAGTATTTCTCTTTATTAGATAAACTGCTTAAGGTATCCGACTACGTTCGGAACCGTGATTTTAAAAAAGTGCATAAATGGATAATTTTCATGATATTTAGTGTCACTTATATTAGAATACAGGTACAAAATTGTTTTAAGGACACATTATAACAAAATAAAGTTATTTAAATACAATATTTTGGCAAAAAATTAACTTAGAATAACCTTTTTTCAAAACTTTCTTCTTTTATAAAAAATGCTTCTATTATAATAATATTTTGCTTATATAAAATAAAGACGTCTGCAGAGAGTCTGAACTAGGATTTTTTTTTTTTGAAAAAGTCACATTATTTTCAGAGTTACTGCCAAGTGAAATAATTATCGGTGTTTTTTTCATAAAATTTCTTCCCTCTGTTGTAGTAAAATATGGATATATCCACTTCTAAGTTATATATTTCCAAAATTCTAATTGAGCCCCTCTGTACAGAGGTCTGAGCTATATACAGGTAAAATCTTATTATAATAGAAGCATTTTTCATAAAAGGAGAATGTTTTGAAAGTGGGTCATTCTATGTTCATTTTTGTCAAAACATTGTACTTAATTAATTTTTTACTGTGATAATATACTTAAAACAATTTTATATACGTTTTCTAATATAAGTGACACTAAATATCATAAATATTATTCATTTATTAGCTTTTGAAAAATCGTGGTTCCGAACGTAGTCGGATACCTTAAAACTGTACAAATAATGGCACGCCTTGTGCCAAGAAGAAACGATACATGGAATCTAATTCATTAAAAAGAGAATTTAAGCAAAAAAATGTACCAAAATAATTAAAATCGTAATTTTTAAGGAAGTTAATTGGCGAGAAAGTTGCCAATATTTTGGTTAACATTAATGATAACAACTAAGAGATTGGCGAGAAAGTTGCCAATATTTTGGTTAACATTAATGATAACAATTAAGAGATTGGCGAGAAAGTTGCCAATATTTTGGTTAACATTAATGATAACAACTAAGAGATTGGCGAGAAAGTTGCCAATATTTTGGTTAACATTAATGATGACAACTAAGAGATTACGGGAAAATAAAAGCATTAATTAAGGAAAGAGTATGAACCCTCTCCTTTTATTTGCTTAGAGAATTTTAAGAAAAGTAAACGGGGCTCTAAGGACATAAGTTTTCACGGCGTTGTATATAAATTATATCTTTATATATAAAAATCTTCTGTGCGTGTGTTTGTCACTAAACTCCTAAACGGCTGGACTGATTTCGATGAAATTTTTTGTGTGAGTTCAAGTAAATTCGAGAATGGTTTAGATTCACAATTCGGTCCGATATCGCGATTAGTTAAAAAGATATTAATTAAAAACATAAAAAAACACAACATTCACCAGCATTTTTGTAACAACGCTATTGTTTAAACAAGTAATATGAAAAAAATTTAAATCAATTCCTACTTAGATCAACCAAGAAAAAATTTATTTTAGCTACTTTTAATTAAATAATTGCAATTAATATAAATATGTATATACATATGACAGAATCCCAACATTAAGTGGTAATTAATTTTTATTAATTATCATTAAAGTATCGTGTTGTCATCCAAAACAATCGCGTATATAAAATTTCCTTTCACACGTGAGAAAAAAACCTTTTGAAATTTTGACATAGGTCGCCAAAAGGGTCGCTAAGTCGCCAACGTGGCTGTATTTGTAATTTTTTAAATAATTAGTTTTAATTAAAATAATTTTTATTAATTATAGTTAAATTATTGTATTGTCATCCAAAATAATCATGTACATTACATTTCAGTTCAATTGAGCGCTTTAAAATGTATTTTATTAACGATTAAAAATTCCACCAAGATAAATAAATAAATAAACAAACAACAAATAAAATATGTATAGAGATCGTGAGCTAATAGTAGGAATAGAAAAAGACGTAAGTTGGCGTCGAAAATTGATTTTCAGCTATACTGGCCAAACCCGGTCTTTATTGTTACGAAAATGCAGACGATTCACGCTTTTTAGCGCGTTTTTAATTAATATCTTTTTAAATAATCTTTATATATGTAATTCTTCTGTGCGTGTGTATGTAACTGAACTCCTCCTAAACGGCTGGACCGATTTTGATGAAAGTTTTTGTCTTTTTCAGTGGACTCGAGAATGGTTTAGATTTATAATTCGGTTTAGAAATGTTTATTTAATTAATTTTTTATTTATAAATTGTTGATCTTGGAATGTTTTACATTGGATCCGGCTACGATCGCAGTATCGAATATTCAAAAATATTTTATTATAATTCAAGTTGGTCCCGACAGTTGGTGCTGTGATCATTTCAGGAAAATGTTTTGTCACTTCGTGTTATTATTTTGTTGAAATAAATCGTGTGTTAATTAAATTATTACATTCAGATGTAATTAGTGTTTGAAGAGTTTCGAAGTGTGCATAAAAAACTATACATTCTCCAAATTTAGTATGCAATTGAAGTGAGTATTTTACGTCATTTTCTATTAAATTTACACGTGCGTTGACAACAATTAATCCTAACCTACAAATCTATATGTGTAGCTAATTGATTACACACAGTATTAAACTTTTTTTTATTTAAAATTATTTCTTATCGGAAATAGTTTGTGTGTGTGTTTCACTTCTAAGCAACCCAGAAGTATAAACCTGGCACATAATTACATTGTAACAACTTTTTAATACAAATTTTACTCAAAACGGTCCAGATTGTTAAAGCTTATTCATAAAAATTTTGAATTTTTGAATTTGAGATGTGTGTGCAGGACAACATTTGTCGGGTCCTCTAGTATTTTATATAAATATAATGTATATTAGTAATTTACTTATATTTTTAAATGATTGGACTATCTGACATTTAAATCGTATTGGTATACTCAAAATAATGCATAATTATTTAAACATTATCCTTTACAGAAAATATATGAAATAAACAAATCTACAGATTAATAGGCACGAAAAAGAGAACTACTAAATGTCTGCATGCGAAAATGTCACAAAAGGAAACGTAGTACATTTGAACAATTGGATTCCCTTGCCCAAAATAAATCAGAAGTTTTTCCTTCTAATGTGTGGTCATAAACACACGCACAACTTTCTTATACGGAATTATTTTCTTCCGTTAATAATACAAAGTACGTTATAATATGCCTATCTTAGTACATTTTATGTAAATATATTTTACTACTTTACTTAAAATTAGACTTTGTAATAAAAAATCGCTTATTCAATTCTTACTATTAGCTCACACTCTCTGTATATTTATTTACCTTGGCGGAATTTTCAATCGTTAATAAAATACATTTTAAAGCGATAAATTGAGCTGAAATTTTATATACGTGATTATTTTGGATGTCAATACAATAATTTAATTATAATTGATAAAAACTAATTGATTAAAACTAATTATTTAAAGAATTACAAATACAGCCACGTTGGCATCATTTTTGGTTACTTGTGTCAAAACTTAAAAAGATTTTTTTTCTACGTTTTAAAGCATTCAGTTGAACTGAAATTTTATATACACGATTGTTTTGATGACAATACGATACTTTAATGATAATTAATACAAATTAATTACCACTTTATGCTGTGATTCTGTCATATGCATATGCATTTTTATATTAATTGTAACTATTTAATAAAAAATAGCTAAAATAAAACTTTTCTTTGTTGATCTGTGTAGGAATTGACTTAATTTTTTTTATATTACTTGTTTTTTTATGCATTTAATATCTTAATAGAGGCAATATTTCAAATTTTTAATATTTCCATTTTAAAAATAGAAGAAACATTAATCTTTAAGTATCAAATGAATTTAAGCTAATCGCATGAAAGGGATATTTTAATACATTCGCTGGTAAAAGTCTCCTTAACTAAAGAATAATTGCATTCAGTATTATTGTTAACTGTGATTTCCAATACCCTTCGTAATAGACTACAGTTTTATACTCAAAATGTTTTTAAATCAATGCTAATAAAATACAGATTTTTAAGAAATATTTTAAAAGTCTTAATTTTTTTTTTTAGATAAAAATCTGTATTTAAAAAATGAAAAATATATGAAAAGAATAAGAATCTATCTTGAAAAACGAAGAGTGCAATATTGACCGAAAAAACTCGTGAAGTTAAATCATGCTATTATTTTATATATGCAGTCGGACCCCTATATAAGGAAGTCGCTTAATCCCGAAAAAAGTTCGTTGTATGGAAAATTCATTACATATAGGTTCATCTTTTAATATACTTTATACACTACATAAAAGAAATTTTAAATTCATAAACACTATATATTAAAAAAGTAATTATTCACAAATTTTTGTAAATTAATATATTTATTTTATATATATTACCTATAAAAAAGAACGAAAGAAAAACTGCAAGAAAAGATTCTTGACGCCTTTATCCACTTCCTGAAGAATTAATTTTTTTTTCTTTTATGCTCAAGCATTTACGTTTTGACATTTTTGAGCTACAAGAAACCAAGTTACCAGTACGACTGATCAACACTACAAATGAACGGAAACTAGTTCAAATACAGGAGACTCCACCGAGGGTGAAAGAGATATCGAAGATCTTTCCAGTGAATTGGACAATTGGGGTTATGCTTGCACTTCTTGGATGAAATACCCAGAATTCTATTGCTCTCGGCGAGTTAGGCACCTAATAAAACCAGTTCAAGATTTATGACTACCATAAAATGTGTTAAAAGAGAGAATAACTTGAATTGTCCAGAAATACTTTTAAAATAGGGAGAAAAATAATTGAATCGCAAGAGAAAAAGTTGTTTATTTTGAAAATGCACTTCGTTATTAGGAGGTTATTTTACGAAGAAAATCGTGAAATGTTCTTGGTTCCAGGAAAAACTTCGCTACATAGAAAAGTTTGTAATATAGAGGTTCATAATATGGAGGTTCGACTGTAATTTAATTCTTTTACTTTAAATATAGGTAGTATAATGATCATTGCCTATAATTTACTATGTCTTGAATTTCTTCAACCATCTTTCTAAATTTCAAAATTAAAAAGGAAGTCTTTTTTATGTTGATTATCACATCAGTTGAAAAATTTTGTTAGTATCCTTTAAATGGTTATCTTACGTGTACTATATTGTTTTAAAAATCTTATGGGTACTATATTGTACACAATTTTGTGATCTATGTAATATATATAGCGTTTAGCATGGATTATTGAAGTTCACCAAGAAAGTGCTAAGACTCTAAATAAAAGTTGTTTAGGAAATCTAATAGTAAATGCTTTGTATTCCCCCAAAAGTTTTTCCTGAAAATATTTTGCTACTTACTTATATAAAGACACACCAGCAACATTACTCAACTTTTTAAACATAAATTAATTAGTAAATTCGTAAGTGTAAAATTGATTAATTTATTTCGTTAATAACTTTTTTTAAGGTTTCGACTTTTAACAGTGAGTATAATAACAATTTTAAATTTATAACAAAAATATTTGCTAAAAAACTCCTAATTACTTATATCTAATTTTATAGAGAAGAAATTGACTGTGGTAATTACTAATCTTACGGATGATTTTTTTAATACTCTGTGGAACTTCAAGAGCCAAAATATTATGAAATTTAAAAGAACGATCTTCAAGTAAAAGAAAGAAAAAAAATTATTCCTAAAAGAAACAGTGTTTCACCTATACTTAATGATATCTGTGTGTAAAACAATTTTAGGACATGTGTTTACAATGAAAAAAAGGTTGACAAATATAGGACATCAGAAAAAAAAGTACAAAACCTCTAATTCTTCAACAAGGTATTAGAGCATAATATACTCAGTTTTTATTTACGACGCTGTTATGCATATTTGGAGGGAACTAAGATACGGTTCATCGAGGAAAGGAAAATATGTGATTTTCTGATAAAAATAACTGACTATAAGCTGTAAAGAAATCTAATTCTTAAAAAAAAAAGATTGCCATCGAAAAAATTATTTATTATATGTTTAATGTCCACTGGATCGTGAGGATTAAATTCTAAATATAATAATTAAGAAAAGTCGTTTGGGTGTATATTTTTCAAATTAATTAGAAATTTCAAGTTATTTACAACAAATGGATATAATCTATACATATATAAGCGAAAAGAAAACAAAGTATAAAAACTTTATTGGTATTTCAAACAGAAAGAACGAAAAACAAACACGATTCCATAAAATATAAAAACAATGTGGTGGATCGTTCCTTTCACATTATAAACGTTTTATTCCCCAAAACAAAATGTTCTTTATCATTTTGAAATAGAACTGTTTATTCACTGACCTATTGAATTAAATGGAGCATTACGATCTCGATTTAGAAAAAACGAATATTCTTTTTTTTTAAAAAAAAAAAGAAGAAAATAGATTAAAAAATCGTTTGGAATGAATTTCGAACTTTATGAGACGCGGACTTCATTTTTTCTTTCTTTTGGAAACTATCGATTAGCAGAACGACGAGAACAATGCGGAAGCGAAGTGAAGTAATGAGCAAAGAATTGTGTTTAAAGATGACTTCGCTTCTTTTCCGCTCTCTTTGATTTTCACCGAGATAATAATCTTCGGTGTTACTTTTTCTTTTGTTGAAACTTCAAATCTTTTCTCTAATGATTTGTTAGCAGTTATTTTTATATATATAAGCTTCACAGAATAGTGAGATTAATTGGTTTTTAAATAGAATTCCAGCGCACACACTTCAATTTAAAATTCTTTATGAGTTTCCTTTAATACTGAAAATAGATGATGTATAAGCTCAGGTTGATAATACTTTTATAGCTTTTATTAATAATGCATTGTACGTTTGACAAAAATGTGTTATCTCGTGATTTTTCTAATAAAAGTAAAGGGTTCTTAAATCTCCATATTGGGATGTTAAATTTTTATATTACAAAAAATATATATAGTACCTGGAGCATATTCTAATTAAAAAGCAATACAACCTGATAAAGAAGAAAATGTATAAATACTTTGGTTATGTATGACTTCTAGTGGTGTTGCTCTTTGTAAGATGACACGATCACTTAAATCAGGAGTAAGCAGCTTATTTTGCTTAGCGAATGATCACATTGAGGGAGAGGAGAATACCGAAGAGTCAGACCATTTTAATATGATTGCATTTACTATAAAATAATAAGTTAAAGTGGCAGTTTTACTCCATTTATTTATTGTGTTAATTTCATACTGTCTATAGCTGTAAGAACATTTGATTTTAGAATCAGTTTAATGAGACAAATATATCCTATCATACTTTTCTACATTTTGTTTTTGGAAATTAAGAGTGAGAGGGCTTTTTTAAATTCTCATGCCTGCAAGTTTATGTCATCCAACTTACATTGATCTTTATGCAAGGAAAACTTTGCTCACAAACATACATCGGCGGAAATAGAAAGAAGAATTTCTCCTCAAATTTCTTCATACGTATGGGAATTTTCAGCTGACGAAGATTTCTAAAAGACAATGTCGAGCGTAAGACCTTTCCTCTCCACTGTGATCTGACTTTCAGTCACTAAGTTCAAGCTGTAGCTCCTCAGAGGCTGCATCAATATCAGCAATAATGGGATAACAGAGAAAAATGAATTTAAGCTCAACTTTTCTTGTGACCTCGTCCTCCAAACTCTGCAGATGATCACTTATTAGAAGCACTTTCAGAGGTACCTTGTTTTCCTAATAAAAGAAATCTGTTTACCTAATAGTGAAAAATATAAGCCGAATCTTTGATGGCGTGCGGAAAAGAAATCTCGGTTCAAAGTGGACTTCTTTAACTATATTGAAGGGCCGTATAAAAACTTTTTGCGGGCCGCTAGTTGCCCACCTGTGGCTTAAATATAGTTAACATAATTTTGTGATAAGTATTCTTCTAGCATGAATGCAGGAAGATCAATAACATTTTACACCTTTTGAACTGTAGTTCACTGCACAGGCGATAACATTATGATCACTGCGATGATCTGAAATAAGAATATACGCACGTTGCAGATTAGAAGAATTTCTTCTCTCAACTTCCAAGTAAGTGATAAAAATAAATTTTGCTCGCATGAATAAGTATAATTGAGAGCACTGAATAAAATCATACAAAATGGCATAGTTCAAATAAGAGTGAACCTCCTAATGTATATATAAATATTATATCTGACATTGTTAACTCCATCAAAATACAACGAATTAAATGGGCAAGTCACGTTATCAGAATGAACGAAGACCGCACGACTCTTCAATGCTCAACCAATTGGCACACGAAGAAAGGGCAAGCCAAATCTCAGATGGATTGATGGACCAGAAAAAGATCTAGTTTTAAGAACTAGGAATTGGAGAACACTGGCAGGAAGAAGGTTGGCCTGGAAAAGGCTTCTTGAGAAGGCCAAGACCCACCCTGGGCTGTCGTGCCACTGAGGAAGGGATATATATATATACAAGGTGGTCCCGAATTCATGGTACAAACTTTAAGGGTAGGTACAGGACATTGTAACAATCATGTATTTATTATATGGGAATGTATGGGGGAAAATGACACAATGAGGCACAAACACACACACACAAATAAGACATGAAAGGAAAGACAAAGTGTTTATTGAAAGCAAGCGTCGTTGACAAATGCAATATTTACAATAATTATTCATAACTGTTCAGCCCAAAAGATATAAAGTCCAACTACAGCGCACATCTCACTGCAGTCGAAGAAAATAGTCTGCCGGATTAAAAGCTTGTACTCGTTGAAAATGGGAGAGGCGTAAGCAATTTTCGTTTAACAATCTACAAACGGTCTCATGGCTCACGTTTACGTGATGAGTAACAGATCTTGTGCTTGACTTGAGTTATCAGCCACAATGTTCAAGATGCTTTCTTCCAGGCTTGGACTGCGTACAGATCTTTGTTGACCAGCATCATGTCTGGAGACGTGGAATGAGCGTGTTTCACGAAGCTTACGATGTAACCGCTGAAAAATTCTGTGATCCGGCATTCGTCGATCAGGAAATTGAGCGTAATACATTCGTAACGCAGTTCTGCCGTTACCATTTGTAGGATCGTACAGGTAATGCGTGTCAGCATTTTCGCATACTTAAAGTCTCCCATTGTTGACGTTAGCACAATTGTGAATGATGCTTTCCCCTACTGAGATGCATCATGTTGAACGGCGGCTAGACATCTACTGACCCCTACCGGTAACGCAACCAACCGATAACTCAATTTCGCTTTTCTTTTATTTGCCTTTTTTGTGTCTCACCGCGTCGCTTACGCCCATATTTTCCTATACAATAAATGATTGTTACAATGTCTTGTATCTAACCCTTGAAGTTTGTACCATGAATTCAGCACCAACCTGTACATGATCGATGTTACTGACACTCATTAAATAACTAGAGTAAACACTGATAAATAATAAGATAAAACAGTAATACATAAAGTATCTTTTATACATATCAAATGTTAAGTATTCAAAATATTCAATTGTGTGTGTGTGTGCCAAAAATTAATTAAATAAAACTGCAGGAAACAAAATTTTTAAACTTTTATACTGATGCGTTCAATGTAATCGATAATTCCAATATGTTTTTAATTAAAACCTTTCACAATTAATTTTATTAATTTTTGATATCCGTTTCTTATGAATTGTTTCTTTTATGTTGATCACTCTCTGATATTGCCTTCATCAATACTAATTAAAATTAAAAATACTGTTTTATTATACCTATTATATCTACATATTGCTTATACAAATAAAATGCCAATAGCCTTTTTATTAGGATCCTTAAATTTATCCAGTTGTTTTTTGTTTTATCCTAAGAGCTTCTAGCTATTTCTAGATCAGTATTCTTTTGATAGCTTTTAGCAATTATATTTATTGATACTTATTTTTTTACTCTAAAATATCGGTATGTGTTCGGGTTTTGTTCAAATGTGAATTCAAGTGGCGGAATTTTTAAACATTTTAATTTATCAACTTAAAAGATAATTAAATAAATGTAAACACGCACACAAGCTATTTTAATGATGCTTTTACAAAAATTAAATATACCTTAATAGATTGTTGCAAAAATAAATTTTTAATTTAAAAATAGTTTTTTTTAAATCAACATATATTACCTTATGATATATATAAAAAAATTGCTCATTTTTAGATGCGTATTCACATTATTATAAAAACACACACACACAAGTAATTAGAAAAAAAATTTAAGTCAATTCCTACTTTGAACGGATGAATGGAAAGTATTTGATTAACGATTGAAAATTTGAACAAGATATATATATATATATGTGGCATGCAGCCAAAAGCAAAACACAAGTCTTCGCGCGCAGGCGCAGCTAAAACACGAACTGAAACTTGCGAAATAGTGGAAGAGAAACAAAAACTCTTGGACATTAGAGAGAAAAGGAGAACGCGAGAGGTGCGCGAGCAGGCGTTACCTTCTGAATATCATCGTCAAACTTATCTGTAAAAACTTATCTACCTTTTTAATTAATTTTTTTTTTAATGTTAAAATAAAATAGAAGAAAGACCAACGTCTTGGACCCCTTGTTGTCTCCCACAAATTATGGGGCTCGACCGGGATAGATAAAATTTCGATTTTGAACCAAAGTCTGGACAATGAACAACAGCGTCCGTGAAGGAGACGCGCCGCCATTTTCAGAAACTTCGTTTAACCTGTGTAGAGGTGTATTTTTCAACGAACCATCGACAAATATTCCGCCTGTGTAGAGGTCGGAACAAATAACAAAATAACCTGTGTAGAGGTGTATTTTTCAACGAACCATCGACAAATATTCCGCCTGTGTAGAGGTCGGAACAAATAACAAAATAACCTGTGTAGAGGTGTATTTTTCAACGAACCATCGACAAATATTCCACCTGTGTAGAGGTTGGAACCCATCGACGAAAATTCCGCCTGTGTAGAGGTTGGAACCACTCACAAATACCTGCGAAGAGGTGAAATCAGTGGAATCGAAATTTTTTCTTCATTGGATACATCGTACGTGCGAGCATCAAAGGGAGCCAGAGAAAAAAAAAAAAAAGGTAGGATCTTTCCTTCGTTTTATAAAATGTATAAAAACGCTCTTAAAGAGGATCTCATAAGAGTTGTTGAGGGAGCTAGACGGTTCTGTAGGTACTGACACTATAGTTAAACTAAAGACTAAAATTGAGAACAGTAGTACATTTGAAAGTGATCCAGATTTCGTTAAAACTTTAATTCAAAACTGTATAGATGAGTGAGTATCGCAAAACGAAAGAGAGGTAACTTCAGAACAAAAAATTGAGTTCGCGAAACTTCAGTTGGCAAAATTAGAAAAAGAAATCGAACTTCAATTAGCTAAAAATAAAGCATTAAGTTTAAATCTACAGCTAAAGTCGAAGAAAAACAGTTCAAAACTAACATAGAAAATATGATAAAAAGTATAAAAACTTTATCTCTTCCTGTTCCCACCAGATCTGAAAATTTTAATCTGTTCTTCCAATCATTAGAAAGCGCATTTTTAACCAAGAAAATAAATGACGAATATAAATCTGAAATTTTAATAAATCTTCTGGGCGAAAGGTCTCATAACGTCTTACTGTATATTAAAGAAGAGGAATTAAATGACTATGAAAAACTAAAATCTATAGTACTCAGAGAATTCCAATTAACCCCTCGCGAGTGTTTAAACTCATTTAAAAATGCTGTAAAATCATCAGGCGAGACATACATCAATTTGCTGCAAGATTGACGGCAAACTTCCAATATTATTGTTCGTTAAGAAAAGTTAATTCCTTTGAATCTCTATGTGATCTTATAATTTCTGATAAATTATGAAACTTTAAATAAAGAAACTGCAACTCATATTGGCATTCGAGAAGCAGAAGATTGGTTTTAGGCCTATTGATTTAGCTAAAGAGTGTGATATTTATACTTCATCTAGAAGCGGATCACATAAAGAAATTCCCATTACTTATGGATATACCCAAGACCCCTTTAAAAATAAATCACAAAACTTTAAAACAAAGATTAAAGAGAACTATCCCCAATATCTTGAAGAGAAAATAAAAATTGCTATATATCGGTGATTCATCTCATTGCGCAAGAGACTGTGAGAAGCGTTTTTAAAGAATCTAATGATCACATCCATAATAGAATAAATGTGAATACTTTGAAAAATCCGAGAGCGAAAAACAAAATAGCGATGAATGCGCAAATCTTCAATACGTAAACATTTTTGTGGAAAATCAGCCCGTAACAGCATTGATTGATTCAGGTTGCCAGATCCCAGTTTTAAATTCCTCACTAATTAGAGTACAAACACCTTCCGAAGAGATCATAACATTAAGTTCATGTTTTGGCAAACAGCGTATGGTAGAAGTTAAACCCATAAATATTTCTCTTAATCAACACTCTCTAGCTTAAGTGTTGGAACAGCAATATCACCGACCTTGACCGAATGAATTTTATACATCCCAGTGTATATTCTGAAATAGAGAAACTATAGCAAAGAGCGATGTTTTATTGAGTGAAAATGAATCCTCTTTTTGCTCATGCTTATGCTTTATTCTAGTGCTATTTCTTTTCCAAATGTTTCCTTTTCAAATGTGATAGAAAACTCTAGTTATGATTTGCCACATGTTAAGAACTTTAATACTAGAAATAATTCGAGTTCTCTAATTAAGGATTATAAATGTAATAAAATTAAAGATACTAAGTTAAAATTGAGTATTGTAAGAGAAAAATGTTCTGATATAGTATTGTGTAAGTTAGCCAATGGTGCCATGAAAACGAGTTCCGTGGAATTTATCTCCCAATCTCCTACCCCTTCACCTATGAAGAGTAAACATCATCGGTTTGTGTTGCTCCGAAGGATCTTTGAGCCTTGGCAGTGGAAACGAAGGAAAAAGAGAAATCGTTTTGAACAGACGTCAGAATCTCTACAGAGGAAAATATCGATGCGTTCAACCAAATCTGATCAACTTGTTAAAATGACGTTCTTATGCCTGTGAAAAACAATGTTTTCCTGTGGAACCTTCCGGATGTCGAAGAGATGCCTCCACATGATGGAGAAACTGTCTAGTTCAGAAAAATTATGATATGTTTAATCTCTATATTTTGTCGTATAGTCCTTGTCTGTTCCGTTTTTTGTATGTTTCAGATTCTCCTCTGGTCTCCATGGAAATACCGCTGCGGACAGCGTACGGTCATAGAATGGTCGTTGTGGCATGCAGCCAAAAGCAAAACACAAGTCTTCGCGCGCGGGCGCAGCTAAAACACGAACTGAAACTTGCGAAATAGTGGAAGAGAAACAAAAACTCTTGGACATTAGAGAGAAAGGAGAACGCGAGAGGTGCGCGAGCAGGCGTTACCTTCCTGAATATCATCGTCAAACTTATCTGTAAACTTATCTACCTTTTTAATTAATTTTTTGTTTAATGTTAAATAAACCATAAGAGAAACGTATTGGACCCCTTGTTTGTCTCCACATATATATATATATATATATATATATATATATATATATATATATATATATATATATATATATATATATATATATATATATATATATATATATGGGACGGTGTCTAGGGTAATGATGAAATTTTGGACGAAGGAAATTTTAAGCCGCGCGTTTAAAGAACAATTAATTTATTAAGATAAGGAACAGGCTATATTTACAGCTTTGAATTATTTACAAGAAAATAAATGAAATATAGTTCGAAAAGAGAGCAGGATTTCACCTGTGAGAGGGGGCGTCAAACATCGCTAGGCCTAAAGAGGCGTTGTTTTTCGAAGGCAAAGTTGCTAAGAGGGCGTCGACCTTACTTCGTTCGTGTCCGGTGTGCGAATCCCCAAAAAAGATCTCGCGCTCAGGGACTATATGCGTCTGACATCATCGCTCCGAATTCTTTGTTTGGACACTGAAATGCCTCGATTCAATTTGGTTTGTTTGGGGCCGCCATCTCTTACATCTCTCCTCACTCGAAGTATATTTAAAATTTAAAACATTCTAATTATTCGAAATTAATTAAATACTATTTCCTACATATATATATATATATAGGAGAAAGTGAACTAATAGTAGAAATTGAAAAAAAAGAGCATGATTTGTCTGCATTGTTGTAACAATGCCCACCCGGTTTGGCTGAAAAATCGGTTTTCGACGCCAACTTTTGTCATTGTTTTAACAGTTATATTGTTGCAACAATGAAGACGAATCTAAGTTGGCGTCGAAAACCAATAATTAATTTAAGTAATTAAATTTAATTAATAAATTAATATTTGAAAAAACTGTATTAACATCAAGTGTCATCCATTACAAGTTTAAAATTTTTTTATTTGTACTTGATTGGATGAATAGAATGTATTTTATTAACGATTGAAAATTTGAACAAGATAAATATACAGTGGGTGATCGGATAACGAACACTTTCAAGAAAGATTTTTTGTGTTTGGACAACGAACACATATTTGGAGGTGACCAGGGAGACACCCCTTAAATTATGAATGAAATTTTGACAACTGCTAGAGATCTGGAATTGGAGGTGAACGAGGATGACATAGAAGAGCTCATAATGGGACATGAAGATGAACTGACGACAGAAGAACTCCAAGAAATTTTGAATGAAGAACACCAAGAAACACAACGAAATGTGTCTCCTTCTGAACAAGAGGAAGACGAAGAGGACCAATGCCGACATCTACCATTAAAGATCTTTTGAAAAGGTGGGAGGCTGTCAGAGCATTGGTCTTAGAATGGCACCCAAAGCAAGCTGATGTCAGTAGGGTTGAGTTTCTTTACAACGACAATGCAATTAATTACTTCCGGAAAATCCTGAAAAAGAGAGAAAAGCAATCGACATTGGACATGTTCTTCAACGCCCCATAAGCAAAAACTGAAAAAGACTGATTAATATGCAAGACTATATGTATGTATTATTTTTTAAAAAACTTACTAAGAAATTATACATTTTTTAAAATTTAATTTTTTAGGGTCTCCAGAACGAATTAATCGATTTCACATAGAAGTCTATGGTGAATTGATGATCGGTTAACGAACAATTCGGATAGCGAACATAGTCTTGGAACGGATTAGGCTCGTTAACCGATCACCCACTGAATATATAGAGAGAGTGAGTTAATAGTAGAGGAATTGAAAAATAACTTCTAAACCAATAATAATCTAAAATAGAGCTATCGTATTTTTGTATTTTGTTGGGTATATGTAATACGAGGGACGGTTAAAAAATAAGTTTCGTTTTTTTTTCAAAGAAAAGATGGTACATCAGGTGAAAAAAACAATCGCCGTAAGAAACCACATCCGTTGCTAGTTCAGTGATGGAAGAAGTGTCCGTCCCTGTAGGAAAAATGACGCATGTGCAGAAAGACGAAGAAGAGAAAGCACCAGCAAACCGGCGTGCCAGTGGTTATTTCAGTACGTATCACAATGGCTCGCAGACATGTTCTGACAACGGGGTGATCAATAGAAGTTATTAAATATGAAATGGTGGGTCAAGTAGACTAGTGCGTCCATCATCTAACGCCAACACAAAGTGTAAGCTGAAGAGGTTGTGTCTTGTCTAATGATTGGTCGCTGATGTTGTATGTTCAGAGCAGGAAGGCAGACTGAGGAACATGAAGGTTGAAGTGGGCATCCCTTCAGATTCTTCAAAACAACATTACCCCATCGGTTTTTCCCTTGCATTGATAGTCGCACTCTCTGGACGTGGCCTGCAAAACAACGCTGAGGTCGTGCGGGCTACGCGACAGTTCCCTGCATCGCCGGGTACCGAGTCTTACCAGAATGGTTCCTTCAAATTGATTGCACACTACGACAAATGTTTCAATATCGGTGAATTTTTCTTCTTCATAAACTCAACTGCCTTTTGCAGGCCAAGGCTGACTCGCTGATACTCCTCCAGTTGACCCTATCAGACCCTTCCCTAGGTTGATTCCCATTAGTTTGAGGTCCTTTTCAACATCGTCCAACCAACGTGTATGTGGTCATCCCCTACGTCTGGCCACTTCAATTTTCGAAAAAGTTACTTTTTTGGTAAGAAATGCATCGGCATATCTGTACAGATGTCCCAGCCACGTAATACGGGATGCCTTTATAGCTATCTTAATGTCAGCACCGCTATATTTGCCATAAAAACTCAAACTCAGTGGCTCAACAGCCAATGATGGCCAGGGCCTACTGTGCCCATCCCAGTATACGTGACTTTTTACTTGGTGCATGAGCAGATGTTCCGATCAGGTGGTCAGTCTGCAGTGAAATCCCCAGTGTTTAAGTCCTCAAGCAAGTTTAGTACTCATTTATCGACCCACTGCAATATGGATGAAAGGTTGAGTCGACCTTGCCAAGCCCGGGAATAGAACCCGGTACTTTGGTGTGGAAGCGCGAAACGCTATCACTCAACCACTGGGCCTTACATATTTGCCGTACTTCCTGTAAATTTCCTGATTGTAAAGAATTCTCTTCTCATTGATCTTTTGAATAGGTGAAAAATTTTCATTAAGATTTTTGTTTCAAAAAATAGCAACTTTTCCCCCTTGTTTTAATAAAAACCCGTTTGTGTGATGTGGTGTGGTAGTTAGGAGAGGGAGATGCCAGCTCAGGTCTCGTCCTCGTCACTTGACCATGGTTCAAAATTACGAGGTCCGTTGCCAAAAGCCCTCGTGTAACTGAACAGTGCGACGTTAATATTCACTCACTCACTTCTCTGCTTTAATATGGGTGGGTACCATGTAAAAAAAACAGTGAAAAATGTGTAGTTTATGATGTCACAGTGTATTTGTTTTTTGCAATAAAGTTTTCGAGTGGGAAAAAATGATGAAACTTACTTTCGAAACGTCCCTGGTATGAACTTTGCATGTTTTCTTCATTTATAGAGAAACTGTGTCCTACTTAATTGTTTGTATATTGAAAGTTTTTTCCGAGTGTATCTTCCTGCGTGAAATCCAATAACCATAGCTAATGCACATCATTATCAGAGGTGCATTAGGTATGACATCTACGGTTAGAAGACGAAATCGACAACTAAATAAGCACCTCACTACTCCACACAAAGCCAATGCAATAATGAGTCGTGCATATTTAATATGCATCACACTCTCTAAATGGTGGTTCCTTGATCATTTGTTGCACGCAAACTTAGTGTTAGGAATTTTGTGTAATGCATTTATATTGCTCTGTTATATTTATTTTTTATGTAAAAGTTGTAATATTCTCAAGCAACGCCGTTCCTTCCGTTATAATGGCAATTTAATAGGAACTTGGGAAAATCTTGGCAATAGAGCCAAGTTGGCATCATTTTGACGACTTGGAGACCCTTTTGGCGAGTTTGTGACGCTATGGATTATTCTGGAAATTAGTGGAGAAATCATCTAATTTCAGATCCATGACGCAAGCAGATCTTTCTCGAAGAATCCGCGAGGCCTATAAATACGGAGACAGTTGCTGGAACTGAGTAAATCCTGCTTTGACCATCGATTAGTTAGTATTGTTTTGACTAGAGATTAGGTGTCTTGCCTTGTGACCGTGAAGAGACGATTAGCGATTTGCTCGGCTGTTGAATAGGACGAACGGTGCTTGCGAATAATCTTTTGCATACGTGTATTTTAGACATTGACAGTTGCATCTGAGCGCTGTTGAAAGTGTGAAAACCTTCTGATACTTATTCTGTGAATTTTACTGCTGAATCCTGTATTTCAAGGATTGGTTTTTCGACAATAAATTCTCATCGCTCATAAGGAACTGTCTTGTTCTTTGCGACTAATTTGCATAAAATCCTCGAACCCCGATAAACGTAATGTTAGTTTAAATATTGTCATATTATGAGAAGTAATATGAAAGAGGGTGAATTGAATTACAAAGATTTTTAAAAATTATATCAGTACATAGCAAGTAATATTCTGCCATGAAAAATTAATTGCATTTTTAGAGACATATCTTCTTTTATGATATATAGCTAAATTGCTTAAACAATAACTTTAGTGTGATGTTATTCATTTCTCAAAAAGTTTTTAAGTAATAAGAATTCAGATATTTATTATCGGCTTTCCACTCTCCAACTACTAATTTATCATCATTAAAAGCAATAACGTAGATAAAATACTAAGATAAGGTCTTAAAAACTTTACAGTAAAAACATAATACTTTTAAAATAAATTGGGGTTTCTTTTCTTTTTTCCCCTCTTTTCTTTGAGGTGGATATGAGTAGGATGAAAAACCGCAAATTACACCGTTCAAATATTATTAAAGAGATAAATATATCTTACGAAGAATTTTCTTAGCTTTACGGAAAAAGAAAAAAAAATTCCGAAAAATAACGTTAAATTAAGAAGTCTTTATTAATGGGATTGAAATATCAACTTATTTTCCTTTCAAAACTTTTACTTATCTCTTTTTGACCGATAATAAGCAATAATAACTTGCACAGTTTTTTTATGTGCTTAACCATTTTAATCTTTATAATTTTTTTCCATGCCGAAAAGTTTTACCTTGGCCCATACAAACAATAACTGTTTTTTAAGCTTGAATTATTATATTTGCGGTATTAAAATATTATATATAGTCAATGATTTTATAATCTTTTTCTTCAATTCCTACTATTAGTTCGCCCTCTGCATATATTTATTTATTTGTCTTAGTGGAATTTTCAATCGTTAATAAAATACATTTTAAAACGCTCGATTCAGCTGAAATTTTATTTACATGATTATTTTGGATGACAATACTGTAATTTAATTATAATTAATAAAAATTAATTGATTAAAACTAATTATTTAAAGAATTACAAATACAGCCACGTTGGCATCATTTTTGGTGACTTGTGTCAAAATTTTAAAAAAATTTTCTCACGTTTTAAAGCATTCAGTTGATCTGAAATTTTATACACACGATTGTTTTGGATGACAATACGATACTTTAATGATAATTAATAAAAATTAATTACCACTTAATGTTGTGATTCTGTCATATGTATATACAGATTTATATTAATTGTAACTATTTAATAAAAAGTAGCTAAAATAAAATTTTACTTTGTTGATCTAAGTAGGAATTGGCTTTGAAAATTTTTTTTATATTACATGTTCTGTAGATTTTCTTATGCACGTAGAGAAATTTATCTGATTTATTTTATTTTCTGAAAATCTAATTATTTCCATAACCATTTCCTAATTCTACGTGGTTTACGGGGGGAAATCCTTTAAAATTAATTTTTCGTAAGAATTAATTACATTTATTAAATTTCATTTTAATCAGCGTTTAAATTACTTTAACTACAAATAATTATTTATTATCTTGAACCTAGTTTTATATATTTCCGGTGTTTCAGTCATTTTTACAACAATATTTAAAATTATTGTTCCTCCTTTCTAAATGCATCGAGAAAAATATATAGTTTCTAAAGAAAAAAAATAATTAAAAACATTTTACTGTAATTTATTTAGGACTACATATTTTAAATTTTTTATATCTTAGCTATAAATATATACTTTCACTTTTTAACACATATTATATATAATTACATTAATAATTTAAATTTTCCTGTATTTATGAATTATAATTGAAAAACCATTGCAACTACTAATTGCTGTTTAAATTCAATTTAATGTAGGAATTATTTAAATTCAGTTTCTAATAATGCGCTGACTAACGATTTAAATTAAATTATTTTTCATTATCAGTTTGGTTAATGATTTCTTACATAGTTATAATAACAAACATAATGATTACTTACAAAAAAAATTTGGCCATAATAACGTTTTTGATTGTTTCATTTCTCAATTATAACTAGATTCTGAGAAAATTAAAAAGATTAAATTATAGTAAATAAATTTTATCAAGAAATAATGCTGAATATTCAACTGAATTCCAAATTTTACCGCATACATTTATTTAAAAATGACTTATAAAAACTTAGAATGTATCAAATTTTCTGGAAAAATAAATATATGTCCATAACACAAATTTAAAAGATTTAAAAGATAGCAGTTTCTGTACAGAAATGAAAGAATCTTTTCAACATTACCTAGATGAATACTGGAACACTCACGTACGTTGTTTCCCCTGCGGTAGTATTTTCATTGCAGAAAATTATGTTTTGCAGGCGAAGTTCGCTTCCCAGCATGAATTTGAAATATGAGATTGTGGCAACCCCAGAAGATATGCCCATGGTTACCAGACTGGCGACAAGTTTGGTGACAAATGATCTCGCCCAGGAACCTTCTTGGAGTCTCTGGAATCGACCCTTCAGGAAATTTTCATGAGGTTATACACGGTCAGATCAGAAGAGGCTGAGTTCAGAAGAGAGTCATTTGAGATCAGAACTGCTTGTACATTGACTGCGATTAGATCGTGCTAGTGGAATTGTTCTAGAGAGCTGTTCTTGAGGAGCGGTGTAAAGCTTGATTATAACGAGTGCATTTTCAACTACTATAAATAATCTGTTATTATATTTGTTTGTGCAAACATGTCGATTTGTTTTCGTCTAGACATGTGTACGTCCTTGTCCATTAATAAATCGTTTATTATTCAAATAATGGAAGTTTTCACTCACGCAAATTTGACACAATACACAGTAACCAAATATTCATATACGATAAACTTAAGAAATTGTATTGTATTGTATTGTGACGGGGCTTTACGTGATTTTCTTTAATTATTTTGGGGAATCTTTGGGGCCAGCAATTGAGTCATTTCACAGCCATCCCTCTCAAGAAGAAACCTTGATATGCAGATTTGTTAGTATATATATAGTGGAAGTTTAGTAATCGTGATAGAAGGAAAAGTAGCTGAGTTGCGAAAAGCAGTGCTGTTACGGTAAGGATCGGAATTTAGACGCATGATTATAGGACGGGCTTTAGTTAATAAAATAAATTAAGGAAGTTAGGATTCTTAAGATATAACTTTGAGTAAAATTAAGCTATTAGGATTTCATGCGCTTATTCACATAGGCTTTTGAGCTATCGTTATATTACTCTAGATTTTCCCTCTATAGTTGGTTTGTCTTAGATTATTGTATTTGGTAATAATGAATTGGATTTCTCATGGCTAGTTTGGGTCATCAATCTTTACCCCCTACAGAATTAGGTCAAGTAGATGAAGAGATGGCTTCCCCAGGCGGGAGGCCATTACAGTATATGTTATCGATAAAGTATATAATTCAGTTATTTCATAGAATTACTAGGTATTTCCTGACATAACTAGACAAGTCAGTTAAAGTATATAATAGATGAAAAACTTCATACTTTACCTAGTTATTCTATGAAATAACTAAGGGTAGACCATTAAATGGGAAAAATAAACAATTTCAAAGGCATTTTATGAAGTAATTGATCATAAATACCTAAAATATCTCGAAAAATACATCTTGTTTCTTTTGCGGATGAATAATTCATAAGTAATTAGGGAAAGCAGATATATAATTTATTTTTGCTCATATTGCTAACATTAGTTAAATAGAAAGGGGGGAAAGAATATGTGTGTGTGTTGTAAAAAAATAGCTTATATTTAAATATTATCAACAAAAATACATGCTGGGAAGGAAAACTATTGCTTCATCAAAACATTGTGTAAACTTTTTAATACAAAAATGTAAGAGATTATTAAATTAAATTTCATGAGATGCCTTTATTTTAATTTTAATTATTTATTAGAGTAAAAGAATTGCTGTGATGACACTGTGGATTGTACTGTTTATTATTTCTGAAACAAGCACACTTTTTACTATTACACATTTTTTTTTACACGAACACTTTAAATCCTTGTCCAGTTCCGCAACTTTGAGCTGTGTTGCAACAGATCGAAGCGTTGTGTCAATATTTTGAACTTCTTCAATGGAAATTAATTCTCGTTGACATATACTGAAATTATCCAGGAAAAACCATCCTTTTCCTAAAGCAGCTAGAACTGGTTCAAAGAACTTTCGAGTGTCGTATTTCATACTTTAACGATCAAGTAATCGTTGTTCTGTAGAAAATACCTAGTTAAATCGTGCAATTCAATAATTTTATGTACTTTAACTGACTTGTCTAGTTATTTCATAAAATATCTAGTTATTCTATGAAATATAACAGATTTTATACTTTAACGGGGTAACATATATAGTGAATTTTTCGTTTTTTCTTGAACTAAAAATTACTGAGAGAGCTTATACCAGGAATTTCTAAGCAAAATTAGTAGCCCCAATTAGAAAAATAATGCTATAGTCGCGTATATATTTTAGTAACATATAAGAGCTACTACGTTACTTGAAATTTTATTTCATTCTTATATTGAATATAACTACACAGTTATAAACTCTTCGTGGTAATTACGCCTTGAACCTTTTATCAAGAAATCAAACTTTACTCAGTCGTGAAAATTTTTCTCTCTCTTACGATGAAAAATTTCATTTTCAACAAATCTCATTTAACTTGTATATTCATACCTCATTAAGATCTCTGAACGATCTTTATCGTAGAATTTTTAGTCGACTAAACCAAATTCATGAAAAGTTGATGATTCTAGGGCATACAATGTTTGAAATTTACATACAAGCAACGAAATTGCAGTAAGCCCCAGAAAACAGCTTTTCTATAAGTGTGGTGGATTTACATATAAATAGAAACGCATGAAACTTTCAAAATTCATTTTCTGGAAATGCGGTATGGTGAAGGCACGTTATAAATACATTAATATTAATGAGAAAGGTATTTCGGAGTGGTATGGGGGCTTTCTTAACTATCGAAGATTCCACTTTCCGCAAGAAAGTCTATTGTTTGTTGAACGAATGAATATATAAATGGGGAATACATTTATTTTTGAGAAGTTTAAGCAGATTTTTGTTTTAAAAGCTTTGTTAGTATCATAAGTGAATAATTAGAGATAGAGTCGTGTCTAGATATAGAGATAGTTACTTTTTAAATGAATCCAATATATATATATATATTTGTCGAAAAAAAAGTCTTTATCGAGAAGATATTAGTTGAGTAGTTAAAAACGTTAATTAAATGACCATGTTGTTCTATTTTGCGTTTAATACAAGCCTTAATGAATCAAGAAATTTAATTTTAAGGTATCCGACTACATTCGGAACCGTGATTTTTAAAAAGCGCATAAACGGATAATTTTCATGATATTTATTGTCACTTAGATTAGAATATATGTATAAAATTGTTTTAAGGACATTTTGACAAAAAAAAATTATTTAAATATTTGGGCAAAGAATTAACTTAGAATAACCCTTTTTCAAAAAATGTTCTCCTTTTATAAAAAATGCTTCTAAAATAATAATATTTTGCTTATATAAAGTAAAGGCATCTCAAGAAAGTCTGAACTATTTCTTTTGAAAAATTCACATTATTTTCAGAGTTACAACCAATTGAAATAATTATCGGCGTTTTTTTCTTAAAATTTCTCCCCTATGTTGTCGTAAAACATGGATAAACCCACTTCTAAGTTATGTATATATTTCAAAAATTCTAGTTGAGCCTCTGTACCGAGGTCTGAGCTATATACAAGCAAAATATTATTGTAGTAGAAGAATTTTTCACAAAAGGAAAATATTTTGAAAATTGGACATTCTATGTTCATTTTTTGTCAAAATATTGTACTTAAATAAGTTTTTATTGTAATAATATTCTTAAAACAATTTTATATACATTTTCTAATCTAAGTGAGACTAAATATCATAAGTATTATTCATTTATACGCTTTTGCAAAATCATGGTTCCGAACGTAGTCGGATACCTTAAGGAAATTCATTTTTTAATTACAAATGCTTTGAGAAGACACAAAATTTTCAGTTTGAATCTTAGTATGTTAGTGAGCATATATTGTGTGCTTAAGATGATATTTATGACTTTAAATATTAATCAATAACATTTCTCTCTACGTATTGGGGTGTATATGGACGCGATAACCTGCTGTAAACAGGGGAGTAACGTACACGCCCACTTTGCAGGGGAGGGGGGGTAAAATCTGACTGACACCTAGTAAACACCCTCTGTAAAACCTAGCTTGGGGAGCAAAATCTGACTTTGCAGGAGGGCCCTAATATTCTCCGTTACGCCACTGGTTGTAAATTAAATGTAAAATGAATAGATAGTGCTGTAAGTGTCTGAGAGTTATACTTTTTAGCTTGTAGAATCAGTTATGTAATGTTCTTTTTGCTGTATACATGTCTTCTGTGTGTGTGTCCTCTAATAAAGCAAAATGTCTAAAAGGATAGACTGAATCACTGGAATAATTATAAAGATATGATCGATATAATCGTCTAAATAACCAATGGAATTAAAGAATCAGGAAATATAGTATAACCTATTGATCACATTGTCATGATCTCGTGGCAAGCGTGTCATGAGTTCGAGTCTTAATGACACTGAAGATCCACTGTGTACAGGGGGTGATGCACGATTTAATTTATCGAGGCCCAAAGTCCTCCCGTTGGTGTGGAGTGGTGGTTTTGAGAGAGTGTTCCAATTCAGGTGTTGTACTTTCACTTGACAGATGTTCAAAAATACGATGTCCGTCACCAAAAGCACTCGTGCTGCTTTATAATGCGAAGAACAAGAGATAGAAACAAAATCTCTGGTGTCACCCTCATCACTTGACAGTGATTTAACATTACAAGATTCATCGCTAATGGCCCTTGTGTTGCACTTCAGAGGGGAAGCTTGGGGTTCTCTACCGGCTAATCTAAATTCATGAACATAAGTTAATCAATCTTATAGAGTTTCTATTTCCACCGTAAACCTATACTTGTGCATTGATTTGAATTCGGTAAAAAGGCTTTAAAATGAGCAAAAAATAATAAAAATTTCTGAAATTTAAATAATAATAATAATAATTTTTTTCATTTCTAAAGATATTTTATATCTGTCTTAGTGAAGCTTTTGTGGATATATTTTCAGATCTTTACGAAATATTTAGAAATATATTATAATATTGGTGAAAAAATATGTAATTGTAGAAAAACCTTTTTTTTTTCTTCTTTCGGATTTTTTATTGACTTAAAATCAATTTACTAGTATCAGTTTGCAGTGAAAGAAGAAAAATTCAACAGAATTATAAAATTTTGTTCACGAATTCAAAATTGAGCTGAAGATGGATCGATTGTTTGATTGATTAAACATCTGCAATAACAGGGCAGTGTCAGACTTTGCAATTTGAGTCTCAGTAAAGTCACGAGGATGACACCTGTTCTAACAACCCTCTCTCCAAACTTTTACCCCACACCAAAGTGAGGACTTTGAATCTTGACAGATTTAACACGCGGTAAACGGGAGCCTTAACGAAAACAATCATCAATCAATCTCTTTGTCTAAAAAAAATTAGACAGCCGAGAGGATTCTTAATAACGTCAGAAAAAAATTTTTTTTTCATTTCATCAACTTTTCATTAAGGCGTATTTATTATAATACATAAGTATTAAAAATAGTTTTAAGCTTTGAGTGAAATATATACTGTGAATATTAAATAAAAGAAATTATTACAGTTAAGTTCTAAAACTCGATCTAATGTTGACGGAATGGGGGCCGATTTGGTGAAAATGCCGGGTTATCGACAATGAGATTAAAAAAGTAAGGGCTTTTTTCCCCCCTTAAAAAATGTTGCACTGCACTTGCATGTATTGTTTGCTTTAGGGTACAACAGAAAATAAACTATCCAAATGCCCTTAAACAAAGGAAAATCCGTTCTTTATGAATACATAGAGCCTTCCATAGGTACACATCCTTACATCTACCGGAATCATGGACATTAAGATCGAAAACCCAAATTTTTGTTTAGTTTTTAGATGGGAACTAATTGCTATCAGAAGGGGTATGCAGTTCGCATGTGAAACCGAGGTTCAGTTTCAATGCGTTTGGATTCTGACTTACAACCATGCTTCAGTGCAACATCTATCCAATTGGACATCTGTAGGGGACCAGACTAGCCTTGACATCCTTTATCTTCTTGATCGGATTTCTTCAAATCATCGTGTACATTTTCAGTGGGTCCCATCCCACGTGGGAATTGATGGAGATGAGAAAGCCAACTTCTTGGACTGCAGCTGAGGAAGGGGTGAACCTTACTGGGTCTCCTACGTTCAATGATTTATCCAACGAATTAGATTGAACTCAATCAACTTAGAAGAACTCCGCCCAGTCATCCTTGGTACTTCCGAAGAAATCCAGGAGGAGGTTTGTTTATTCAGGCTTATGCCCAGAAAACATCAAACTGCCTTCTCGCGTTTTGTGAGCGGCTGTATAAAAGCTCTCACTTTTCGTCAGGGTCAGAAGATATTTTCGGAGTGCCACTGGTGTTATTTCAAGCTGATCTCTCCTGCCCACATCTTGACCTGTTCGGATTTTAAAAAGGACGAAGTCCTTCTGGACCCTCTTCTGTGTTTTTAGAATTTTTAGATTTTTTTTTTCTATTCATGGAGATTGTCTAGCATTGCTAGATAATCTGGGATTAGAAACAGCAACAATTACAAGGAAATGAAAAGTAATGATTACATAGTATACAGTAAGTTACCTGATCAGACACACCTCAGGAGAATACTTTATGAAGGGATGAAATAATCTATACCAAAGATTAAGTAGCTGACTTTTCAAAAAGTATGTGATACCCCGCGGCACGGGGGTCTCTACGCGACCATCATCATTTACGCCAGTGATCCGCAACCCTCGGTCCACGGACCGGTACCGGGCCACCTGAAGAACAATCAACTACTGCCATTTTAATAAAAATGACGCATTTCTCTCGGATTTGCGCAACTTTTCACAGAAATCACTTTATATTCCACGTTAAATCACTTAAATTCATTTTTGGGTGTAACTATATTTTATTCTGAAGGCATATTTAAATATAACTAATTAAAATTGTTAAATCAAAACAATCAACGTGTCCCATCCTCAGCAGGCCGCGGTAAAATTATCAAACGTTGACCAGTCCGCAGCGATAAAAAGGTTGCGGTGCACTGATTTACGCGACCTAGATTTGTAGAAATAAATGAGTGATCTCTCTCTCTCCTTAAAATTCTCCATAATAAATCTAATTTATTATTGTCTAAATATAAATTGATCAACGCAACACAAGTCTTACTTAGAGAATCGGATCAGGAGTGATACCACGGAATTATCAATTCTAAGTAAAATAGCACCTGAAACCCTACTCACTATCTTTATGAGAAATTAATCTCAGAATCTTTATCTACAGTAGATTCATTTAATATAAGCTAAAGTGCGTTTTATAATTAATCGCTTACCAATATCCCTCGGAGATCAGCACCTCGGCTGTCGGTCTCTCTTCTGGTATTCTATTCTTCCATTAATATTCTTCCATCCTACTAATATCCTACTACCATTCTACTATCAGACTTCTATTCAACTCTTATAGTGCTATTCGTCTTCTAGCTGACATCTAGTCGACTATATTCAACTCTCCGGCTTCTATCTTACTCACACGCAAATGCTAAATCTCCAATAAATATCCATTAACTAACCTAAATATCGCGGTTTCTTCTTGAGAGAGTTGGATTGAAATAATGCCATTCTGGCCCCAAAGATTCCCCAAGAGAATTAGTGATAAGGCGCGATAAAGCCCCGTCACAAGTGAATACTTTCTTTTAAAGAAATGCGTAATGTCTTGTTGTCTTAGATACTGCACTATACTTTTTGAGTTTTTATCGACCTTTAAAGGTGAGGCCGAGTTATCCGGACTACCGAATAATCGAGTGCCGAGTCTTCGGGAGGTCTACTGTATAAGCACAGTTATAAAGACGACATCGAAACAATTTAAGAAAAGAGAATATCATGCTAATAAGAAATGCATGCAGAAAAATTATGTAAGGGATACTTTGAATAAACATGAAAAAGACAAAAAGAAAAAGTGTTGGGAACACACACACACACAGGATTTTAGATATAAAGATGTGCTGTCGTATTTCTGTTATCACAGTGATTTTCATCAAAATACCTTTCTTCAACCACAATGTGTACTTAATCTTAAAATTCGATCACATCTCAATACACGCAGAGCAAAATGGAAAAAGATTTATTTCTTTTATTCTCATTCGGCATATTGAATACAAAAGAATTCAAAAAGTCGAACGATTTTAAGATATGTCAGGAAAAAAGCAGATTATATCTTGAGGTGCAATTCATACATCAAAAGGTACGTCAAAACTCTCACATTCTGTAATCCAATTTATAACATTTTCCTTGTGGCTGATTTATGTCCTTCGGCAAAACCAACCAAAAATGCGGGCAGGCTTTGTTTACATCATTCCGCTTTACTTCCAAATCAAGGTTAAGGTCCGCTCGAAAAGGTGAAAAAAGAATACAAACATTAGAATAATCATTTAGTCGAACCCCAAAAAAAATTATTTCGTTCATGGAGATGTAATTTTTTGAGCGTGATGCAGTCGAATTTTTTTCATTGTTTTTTCGGGACGGTAATTTCTTATCACTTGAAGTAAGAATAATTATAATCAACTCTGTCGATAAATTTTATGATCCCATTCATGCTGGCAGGTTCACATCGAAGGCTCTGTGACGTGCCGAAAAATAGCCGGCATCTTTGACATCTACCCCTTTTCCACCCCCGTTTTAGGTCATGAATGATAAAGTGGATCCGGGTGTGCGCATGCGCTGTGAGAAGCTAGGTCATGATCATCAATGTTGCCAGATTGATCCCGATTGTGGAGGAAGTTGAAAATGTGAATGAGTAATATTTGGTTCTTTTTTTAGAAGTTGTTTCGTTCTCTGATATATCTTTTTACAAAACAATACCGTTTCACATTGAAAAAGCTTCTTCTGTGTTCGTAATTTTTTTTCTTGATGCTGTGATAATTTTATATTTAGTTAAATTCATGTGTTTGGAAGAGCACTAATTTTATTCACACTCTCTGTTCCCTTTAAAAATAATTAATCGTATTGTATCTTTTTTTTTTATTTAGTAACATGTATGTAATTCAACAAGAATATTTTGTGATGCTATTATATTTCTTTAAATTAGACTGGTTTTTAGATAATAATGAGATGAAGATTCAATGGCAAAATATTGTTAATATATTAAAATGTTTAATTTACAAATTTGTTTATTGTTTTTAAAAAATGTTTCCGTGTGTGTGATTTAATATTTCATACGATAAATTAACTTAAAATATTTAATAATGTAAATAAAATTTTTTGAACAAGTTATTGCACAGTAGACATAAGTATTTAGAAAAGGAACCAATGGCTAGACTAGCATTTCTCAACCCTTTTTCTTACTGGCGTACCCTTTGACGTATCGTCACTGCTCCATCCAATCTAACCCACCAAAATTATGTATAAAATTATCTGTAGGTACAAGTGTAGTAATAATATATAATATTAAAATATATATCTTTTATTTACCATTTATGATAAAATCTGGAAATAATGTAGATTCAAACAAAATTTTTTAAAAAATATATGAGTATATTTGATGAGAACCTTTAACCTGTTCAGGACCGTGATCACATATATGTGATCACGCGTTTCTCCCTCCACGGCCCACGGTATCATATATGTGATTGAGCTTTCCCTCCTTGTATGCTCATGATCACACCGGTGTGATCAGAATAAGGAACGTTTTTAAAAATTAGTTTTTACAAGCACTAGATGGCGGTTAAAAACCGTTTTTTTTCGAATAATGTTTCATAAAACTTTTAACTTCAATATGTGCTTTCAGCTCCGTGTTTTTTTTAATTAGATACGAGATATATTTATGAATATAATTGCACATGTTTATTTTTCGAGAGAATCGGACATTTAGAGGTTCGGGATCTATTGCTATTTGGATTTCTGCTTATATTTTGAAAAATTTGGTTTAGTTTTCTAATATTTTCTATATTCGTATTTAAATGTATGGGATTTTTGTCAATTTTTCTGAAAGTGTACGTAATTTTTTTCCGTTAAAATAAAAACATTTTCTTTAAAATTCGCAATTTTTTTTTAAATATAGCAAAACTTTTTGTATTCCATGTTCAAATATTATCAATGATAGTAAATTGTAAGTTTTAGCGTATTTTTGGTTGCATTTAAAACTTTATATGAATTTTTAAAGGAAATTGGGCTTAGCAGGGAAATTCGACCGGTCTCGTGCGTGCGAATCCTCTCCGAACGTAAGGGGAAGCGCTTCTTGCTCCTTCCGCTGGTCCTGAAGGGGTTAAGCAAAGAAAAAGATTTTTATCTTTGAAATCTGAGTGTTAATTTTGCAAATGTTGAGTAGTTAAAAAAGGTTTCATTTTACTGTTACATAGTACTTCTCAAAAAACGTGGGGGCGGTAGCCTAGTAGTCTAGGTATCGGATAGTGGCTGGGATGTTATGAGTTCAAGCCCGGTACCACTGCAGATCCGCCGTGTAGAGGAGTGATGCACGTTAAATATGTCGAGAGCTCAAACGTCCTTCCGTTGTATGGTGTGTGAGTTAGGAGAGGGGTGCCGGCTCAGGTGTCGTCCACGTCACTTGACCATGGTTAAAAATAACGTGGTCCATCACCAAAAGCCCTCGTGTAGCTAAACAGTGGACGTTAATTTTCACTCGTCTCAAACAACATTCTAGTCTAGAAACGTTCTCAATAATTATGAAGGAAATTTTGTACGACAAATATTCTTCAGAGTTCTTTCTCTCTGTAAATGCTTTGTGTTTTACCAGTTTTTATACAGAATTTGGATCCTCTTTCAGATTTCTTTCAAATATCAAAATAGAATTTCTGTTTGAATCTTTTGTATCATTTTAAAAATATTTGAATCAACCATTCAAAGTTCATTATAGGCTTGCTTTGTAACTGCAGAAATATTGTCTAAATTTGCAAAGGATGGATTCCCAACATTATTTGAAAAAGAATAATAAAACAAAATTTCTTATAGTACCCTCTTACGTAAAAGTTATTTTCGAACATACCTATTACGACTTAATCTAAATTCAGATCTTAGATTACACAAGGGAATTGTACAAACACAAAGTACGCATAATCACGGAAAAAGGAAAGGAAAGAAATATAACCGATCATTCTCGGCGCAACCCGTCACTCCATTGAATGACCTGTCCCAATCGAGCAAATTCGAAAAAAAGAACCTCCCACACGCAGTCTGTCGACACGTTCTTCGCGGGCTTAGAGGACAAGCCAAATTGGGAAAGATTGGTGAGGAAGTAATTGGCTCTCTTCGCTTCAGTTCTCGTGAGCCTTGACCCACATGGTGGCCAAAACACGCGGACCGTTGTTTTAATATGCAACGATTGTCCGTGAGACAATGCTTCGGACACAATGAGGAATCGCACGATAAGAATATGTTTGCTAAGTAGCAGCATCTTTTTTCTATCTCTGTGTTTCCTCTCCAGGAGTATTTTGACTCCGTAAAGGTTGAAATAGTGGGATTGAAAAGACGTGCGTGATTGCTTCTCGTGTAGACGAGTCAATCGTGGTGGAGAAGAGAGATTGAGTAGGACTAATGAAGTAAAATGCTGTGATCACAAATGCAAATGATGTAATTATTTTCGCTAATGAATTCATTCCAATGTGATTTGTCGAGTAGTTGATGTTAAATACTAATTGGGAATGAATTCTTGAATGTGTGAGCACGTCGAAGACCGTTTTAAAAAAGCATGATGAATATAGATCGCGAAATAATTCAAAATGCAATAACTTTTTTCTCTGGAGACAAATCATTTCAAAGTTTCATTCTGAATTGATTTTTATATTCTTTTTTCCTTGAAATGATAAGTAAACCATCTGCTTTATCGCCATCTTTTTCTATAAGCAACTTTTGCCTGTTGTAGAATCTTGGATGACGCTAGACCTTATTCTAACTGTTTATCGTGTGATATTGGAGACTACTATACTCATATTAACCACAAATAGATCCACAAGCCCTCACCTGCCGTGGGTTGAAGTAGCGCCTCAGACAGAACGTATTTTTTTTTTAAAAAAAAGTCCCACTTAACAGATAGTTTAAGCCATAATGAGACTTCAAACCCGAGTCATTCACCTGAGTTCCCTGTGTCGTGGAGTAAGTACTCCTCCAGCAAGGTCAAATGTTCTTGCTTAGTTTGGTTGTTTCATTTCAATGGTTTAAAACATGGGTGGGCAGACTTTTCCTGGGTACGAGCTACTTCTAATTTTTCAAGGTGTTGGGATCCCCCAGTGGTATAGGTGCAGTGTGAGCTAACAGAAAATCTACAATAAAGTCGGATCTCCATTTAATTAACATTTATTTTGTGAATTTCTCTATTTAACGAACTTTTTCTTGGAAAAAAGAAAATGTTACGATTTTCTTCGTAAAATAATTTCCAAATAGCGAAGTACATTTTCTATTTAACGAACTTTTTCTCTTGTGATAGAAATTTTTTCTCCGTATTTTTAAAATATTTCTAGACCCCTTCATATGATTAAATGATTATCAGGCCTTATTGAAGGCGGTCACCACAAAATGTCTTGCGGTCCACCAGTCGACCGCGATCGACTTAATGCCCACCCCGGGTATAAAATGATGAAGGTTAGCATTAGATAACCAAGCGCGTAGTAGCGGGATTCTGATTAAACAGTACTATTGTCGATAGTAGCTTCATTAATTCAAGTAAGCATAAAATAATTTCATTTTTACTATTGATACAAACTAATATTGAATTAGAAGCTCCATGACAGTTATTGATAATGACCAGTAGCGCACGCACACAGGAACTTTTCAAGGGAGGGGGTGGGGTCCGGGGTCGACAGTTCACCATTCTTGTATCATGCTCCTTTTGATTTTGTCGATTTTCGGGAACAAAACACAGTAAAAACTAATTATTGAATAAATAATTAGCATTAATTAATAAAATTAATCATTAATAACAAATACTTAATTAAATTTTGCATACGATAAACTTAGAATTATAATCAATCGGGAAAAAATCAAGGGCTTTGGGGGCGGTCCGGACCCCCAGAACCCCCCTAGTGTGCGCCACTGATAATGACCCGTGTAATTTGGAATCACTGTCAAAAAATCTAGACAACATTGAGTGATAGTATTTCAGTTATCAAACTTCTACATAGTGAATCTCAATTTTATTTAAAGTGGACTGCAAAGTCCATCTTATTTAGAGATAAAAGAGGTGCTAACCGCGTGGTGATGATCGCGAGTTTGTGATTCCGAATGTTTGTTCAAGATGAGACATAAGTTTGAGTTCTGGTTCTTTTAAAAATCTGTCTGGGAAATAATGGGTGTTTCTACATGCTAAATGAAATCAGGCTTCACTTACTGAATCATTCTGTAATGAGGTATAAAATTTAGGAAAGGTGTCGTACTCTCTCTCTCTCTTCATCACCATAATTTTAACTCGGGAACTTCTTAATAACTTTGCGAACAACAGCAGCTAAAGTTTATTCCCCCGACGCCTTTTGCTTTAATAATCACTCAGAATTTCCAAAAGATCTCCAAATGATTGATAATATCTCGAAAATATACATAAACTAATTGTATATTAAATTCTACCAGCGTGTTGACTGCGTATTACAATTCTTTTCTCCAACTGAAAAAACCTAATTAGAATAATTACAAAAGATGTCAACTCAAACAGCGTATCTTAACGAGAAAGACATACCACTGACCGTCCGGTATAAAGGGTCTCCTCAGCTTAGCGTTTGTAAACAGTTTGTCTGGATATTGTCTTTCCAGTGACAGCAGCAAAGTCTTGAACAAGCTTCTTAGCTGTCATGGCTCTGTGACGACGGGCATTTATTGTCAAATATCGATCTTCCATAGGTGTTGTAGCTTTTGTCGACCTTGTCCAGGTCTTCTGACAACAACAGAACCCTTTGATTGAAATTATTTCCACAGTCTGGATGACTATTCGAGAAACATTTAGGTTTCGAGCTACTTCTGTGTGCTTCAGACATCTTGCCCTCAATCCAACCAACAATCCTTCATCTCAAATCATCATCTAAATAATTGGGATTCATTTTAACAAAATTAACACAAATTTATGCTCATGACACAAGTCTGCACAAAATTGAAAGCTCTACTGTGAAAATAGCTTTATCGTTTTTCACTCAAAGCGGCCATAGAAAAATTCTTTTTATCAGTCAAAACTCGCAAAATCAGGATATGATGCTTGCTTTTGCACAATTTGTATGTAATATGTTTTTTAAAAAATAGTCGTAGATTTCTTACAATAGTAAGAAATGTATGTTTGTAACGTTTATTTTGGCCAGCAATGTACAAAAGATGCGACTTAAGCAACATAACTTTAACAACAAACGATTATATATCAGCAAATAACTTAAATAATCAGATAAATTAAAGAATTAGAGAATACGGAAAGAATTTTTAACCGAAGCAAAATTCTAAAACTACAGCATAATTTAAATAGGTAATTAAAAAATAGTTCAAAATGTATAAAGAAAAACTTAAACAGAACTAAATATTTTACAATACAAAACAAGCTTCGTATTGTTTTTCCAACAGCGTCAATAAACCGAACCAAACCGATTGAACCATTAGAATTTAAATCCACGTTGTAACTTAGATATTACCATTTGATATCCCTAAATTTTTGCAAAAATTTCTCTTTATTAAGTAAAATTTAGGCATGTAATGTGATGGAGTATTCAAGTATTCAATACTACAAACGAGAAACATCTAGGAAAAGAGTTGAAACATACATTTGTTTTTTCCATTTTAAATTCAACCAAATATATTTTAAAATTATTTTGTTCATATGAGTAGAAGTCTGGAGAAAGAGCTACCAGTTTAAGATTGAACTCATTTATTTGACTTTGGTCAAAATTTTAAATAAAATCCTTAGCTGCATTCAACAAATCTTTGAAGGAGATAGAAGTACAAAAATTTAAAATCGGTAATATTCGAACCACACATTTTTCAATACTCGTCGATATTAAAACAGCACCCACAAAAAATCGTTTGAAATGATTACAACGAATTCTAAAATATATATTTTAGTTCAGAAATTATTATTTGATTAAAATTATATTTGTAGTGAAATGTTTTTCTGTATAAATGACAAGACACGTGTGGTGTATCGGATAAATAAGTTTCTCTGAATAAATTATTCGAGATTATTATATCACTCTGAAGCATTACGAATTCACAGAAATCCTTTAAAAGCTACTTAAGGAAAATGTTTTACCTCAAGCTTAGAGCAGAGTGTGGTAATCGTAAAAAGATGATTCATTTTAGAGATGAGTTGACATGTTCTGGTCGAAAACGTTTGCACAACTGTTTGCTTGTTAGCCTAATTATGCAGTCTTAGGCGTTATGTGGAAATATTTATTCTTCTCTGCTGCCTAATTTTTGAAGGATTTTTTTTAAAAAAATATATTCTTGATTATGGCTTTGTTTTATTATATAAACTGCTATAATATATAATCTGAAACATTTTAATTTTTTTCTATGAATTTAGTATTGAAGTATTTTGCCCTGTTAACTATATTTCATTTATAAATAATAAAAATCATATTAAATAAAATATTATAAAACATCTAAATGACTTACATTCTGTACTGTCCCTTAATGCTTTTATGCCGTTTTATTTAAATCCCAATACCTGATAATTATGAAACCAGTGGGCCGTGTAGAGATGTACATTAAATTTGTCGAGACTCAATACCCTCCTGTTGGTGTCTTAGTTAGGAGAGGGAGGTACCAACTCAGGTGTCGTCCTCGTCTCTTGACTGAGGTTCAAAATTATGAGATCCGTCGCCAATAGCGCTTGTGTTGCTTTACAGAGTGACGTCAATTTTACTCTCCCATCCCCTCAACCAAATGATTATGAAAGAATTTTTAGTAACAATTATTTAGCTAATCAGAAAATAAAAATTTTGAATTTTTTCGTTTAAAATAATAGAAATAAAATTCAGAAATCTAAAAAAATACACAATAAACGAACCATAAAAAACAGAAAATTGAGTTTTCAGTATATTTTTTTAAAAAAAGGTTTTGCCATTGATTAGTTTTAATTCATTTTATTAGCTGATTATATTCATTTTTTCCTCTCTGCTTTATTTTTAAATATCTCTATTTTTCGGTTTTTGGAGAAATACATTAATATTATTAAAATTATTGATTAATAATATATTAATAGTAAATATGTAAATTATTTTAAGAATTACTTTTGACCATATATATATTGATGGGGAGCCTAATTTAAAATACACTTTTCCAGAAAAAATAAAAAAATTCAAAATTAACAAATATTTTAAAGCATGAATTAAATATTTTATCACAATAATACATTTTAAGCCCCTTATTAATGTTTTTTCACTTTCATACATACTGAATTTTTATTTATTAAAATACAAGATTTAAAATATAGAACGTATTATATAAAGAAAAAAATTAATTTTAAAAAAAAAATATTGAGAGAGAGATTTTTTAACTTAACTTTGCTGTTCACTTTATATTCTAAAGAAATTAGACTATAATAATGGAAAATTGGTTGGAAAATTGATTTAAATTCAGAAATCACTTAGACAAGGGGTGGACAACTTGTTTTGGCATGTGGGCTTCGTTGTGGGAACGGCGGGTAGCAGAGGTCCGAACTTTCTTTTTAAAAAATGATTACAATCGTTATAAAAAATAATAATCAAGTTAAATAAATTTTAGTTTTATTCAATTTATTTATTGTGTTTACTTCATATTTTCTATAGCTGCATGTACATTTAATTTTAGAATCAGTTTCATGAGACACAAATGCACACTCTCATACTTTTCTACAATTTTTTTCTTGAGATTGCTTGTTAAAATTCTCATGACAATCTGCAGGTCACGTAAGAAACACTTTGCTCACAAAAAAAAGTGTTTTTTTCCAGGTATAGAAGTTTAAGTTGGCATTACTTTCGAAGATGGCGACCGATTTAACAGCTGTCAAGTGATTTATTCTCACTTTGGTTTGGCAATTCATCAAAACGATCATCAAGCAAGGCGTAGATTCATCAAATGGGCCCAAAACGAGATTGCCGTTGTTCCCGATTTTCATAAGCGAATTTTGTTTAGCGATGAAGCGCACTTCTGGTTGAATGGCAACGTCAACAAACAAAACTGCCGCATTTGGAGTGAAGCTAATCCACAAGTGTATGTCGAAACACCGTTACATCCAGAAAAACTGACTGTTTGGTGCGCTTTATGGGCTGGTGGAATCCTTCTTCAAAAACGATGAAGGCCACAACGTTACAGTCAATGGTGATCGGTATAGAGCCATGATTACTAACTTTTTCATTCCTGAATTGAACAATCATGATGTCCAGGAGCTGTGGTTCCAACAAGACGGCGCAACATGTCACACAGCTCGTGCCACAATCGATTGATTGAAAGACACGTTTGGTGACCGCCTAATTTCACGTTTTGGACCTGTGAATTGGCCTCCGAGATCTTGTGATTTAACACCGCTAGACTATTTTCTGTGGAGCTATTTCAAGTCATTGGTCTATGCGGATAAGCCACAAACGCTTGACCATTTGGAAGACAACATTCGCCGTGTTATTGCCGATATACGGCCACAAATGTTGGAAAAAGTCATCGAAAATTGGACGTCCAGATTGGACTACATCCGAGCCAGCCGTGGCAGTCATATGCCAGAAATCATATTTAAAATGTAATGCCACAACTTTTTCATTCCTGAATTGAACAATCATGATGTCCAGGAGCTGTGGTTCCAACAAGACGGCGCAACATGTCACACAGCTCGTGCCACAATCGATTTAGTGAAAGACACGTTTGGTGAGCGCCTAATTTCACGTTTTGGACCTGTGAATTGGCCTCCAAGATCTTGTGATTTAACACCGCTAGACTATTTTCTGTGAGGCTATGTAAAGTCATTGGTTTATGCGGATAAGCCACAAACGCTTGACCATTTGGAAGACAACATTCGCCGTGTTATTGCCGATATACGGCCACAAATGTTGGAAAAAGTCATCGAAAATTGGACGTCCAGATTGGACTACATCCGAGCCAGCCGTGGCAGTCATATGCCAGAAATCATATTTAAAATGTAATGCCACAAGATTATCTTTCGAATAAAAAGAAAACATGTCAATCGAATAATACAGCGTTGTTTTATTGCAATTTTAAGTTCTATACCCCTAAAAAAACACCCTTTATATGTCACCTAAAACACAAAGAAGAAAATTCCCCAGCAAATTTCTTCATACATGAAAATTCTTCAGCTGACCAAGATTTGTAAAAGGCAATGTCACAGCATAAAACATATCCTTCATACGTAAGTCAATAAGTTCAAGCTGTAGCTCCTCAGATGATGTATCAATATACAGTGAAAATCGCTTAAGACGAAACTGATGGGACTCAGATATTTTTTCGTGTTAAAACAATTTTGTGACTTAAAGTATCCGACTACATTCGGAACCGTGATTTTGCAAAAGCGTATAAATGGATAATATTTAAGATATTTAGTGTCACTTAGGTTAGAAAATGTATATAAAATTGTTTTAAGAATAGTATTACAATAAAACAAATTTTAAGAACAATATTTTGACAAAAAATGAACGCATAATGACAAAATTTTCAAAATATTCTCCTTCTGTGAAAAATACTTCTATTATAATAATATTTTGCCTGTATAATAGCTCAGACCTCTGTACAGAGACTGAACTAGAATTTTTGAAATACATATATAATTTATAAGTGGGTTTATCCATGTTTTGTAAAACATGGGGAAAACAGAGGGGAAAAATTTTAAGAAAAAAACGTCGATAATTATTTCAATGGGTTGTAACTCTGAAAATAATGTGAATTTTTCAAAAGTCATAGTTGAGCCTCTGTACAGAGGTCTGAACGAAATACAGGCAAAATATTATTCTAATAGAAGCATTTTTCACAAAAGGAGAACATTTTGAAAAAAGGTAATTCTGAGTTAGTTTTTTGCCAAAATATTGTATTTAAATAATATTTTTTGTCAAAATGTCCTTAAAACAATGTTATACATGTATTCTATTCTAAGACACACTAAATATCATGAAAGTTATCCATTTATGCGCTTTTTTAAAATCACGGTTCCGAACGTAGTCGGATACCTTGAAGGATATTGCAAAAAACAAACCCATAGATTCAACATATTTAACAAATTTGTTTATTAGAGTACATTTTATTTACATAGATATGTACATATGCATGTACTTAATAAAAATCAGTGAACTAAATGAAATATATTCAAAATTTTCACCTTTTTTGAAAAACAAAACATTTGATTTTCTGGGGGAGGGGATTGTCTTTTTTTAGCATCAAATTGTCACCAAATTGTTTGAAGTCGTCCATTTTGTTATTCATTTCACCATTAGAATGTGCATCTAAATAACTGTTCATAGTTTTCGTGATGTTCCTCATCTCGGATGATGTGGGAACAAGAGCTGCATGATTATATCATTTAGGGGTGGAGAGTTTGCAGGTTTACAGGCTTTTCCGAGGGTGTTTCAAAGCCAAATTATCCTTCTTTCTACGAAACATATGAAAAGACTTCTTTTATTTCACATCCCTCTTAAATCGCGCTTCGCGGTTGGTGTTTTCCGTAATTTTTTCATTCCCAGAAGGAAAACCTTTTCGTGTTAAGAGAAAAAAATTCACAAAAAATGCATAGTAGTTTGTCGGGACCGTGTTAAACGATTTTTCGTCTTAAGCGTTTTCGTGTTAAACGAACTTTACTGTATGCAGCAATGGGATAACAGAACAAATTTAATTTAAGCTCAATTTTCTTACAATCGTGAAATCTTCTTGAGGCCTCGGCCACCAAACTCTGAGAATGATCTGTTAGTAGAAACATTTATTTTGTTTTCCAAAGAAAGGAATTCTGTTTTCCTAATAGTGAAAAATACAAGACGAATCTTGGATCGCGCACGGGAGAGAAATCTCGTTTCTAAGCGGATTTTCTGACCGTCCTGGCAGGCCGCATTTGTTGGCTGATATTTGCCCATCCTTGAGTTAGACCAGGGGTGTTGGACACTCGGCCCACCGACTCTTTTTTTTTAAAAAAAATTTTAATATCAGGTTTTTAAAGTTTTTTCATTTTGAAATTTATTTGAGGGGAAATTTATACATATATTTGCCTGTGACCTGATCTTGTTTTGAAATAAATCCTTTTTGATAATAGAAATATCCTTTAGATTAAAATAGATTTATATTTTATTAAACAGTTACATTTGGTTTTTGAAGTGAAACCTTTTTACTATAATAAATTACTTTTTTAATAAATTCCCCGGATTGCAATAAGCTATAAGCTTTTACTATGGATGGTACATGATTCTTTGTGAGTGCGACTTTCATTTCTCCTTTTCTGTTTGGAGTGGCCAAAAAGCAAGAGGCAGTCAAATATATGTTTTATAAAGTTTAAAAAAAATATTCAGGACGGTTATAAGATAAAGGACAATGTATACTTAATCGCTTGCGAAAAACAGCACAATCAAATTTCAACAATAAGTAACGAAAGATCAATTCAAAAGGAACACCGTAATTTTCAAGAAAATGGCAACACTGTAATATTTTAAACATTATTTGATCATTGCATTATTACATTATATAAACATTATTATATTATCTAAATCTGCATACATGAAAAATTATGAAAACAATAATAATAATAATTCATTCTATTTTAAATTTTCACTCCAATAAATGTTTGCTTGTTTCCAAACTGATATAAAGGTACATATTTTTATGTGCGTCCCGCGAGACTATAATGTTTTTACGAATTGGCCCGCAAAGTCATTTAGGTTGGACACACCTGACTTAGACCAGCGGTTCATAAGCTTTTGATTCCCCCCCTTTTTGTATCAGCCTGACATTGCGGATCCCCAAAGCTTTGATCTCCCCTACCTGGCACTCAACATATCGATTAGGAAATGATCGAGATGAATTTCAATCGTTATCGTATTGACGCGCAATGAATTCAATTCTTAATCTTTGCACATATTTTTGAACAGTATTTTGAAAATATTACCTCGTAGAAATGGCTGTTTAATTACAAACAATAAGTAATACAAAAAAAGTCAATTCCTACTTTGAATGGAGGAATAGAAAGTATTTTATTAACGATTGAAATTTCGAATAAGATGTATTCATATAAATAAACAAATATACATATAGGGAGAGAGTGAACTAATAGTAGGAATTGAAAAAAGCGCGTGATTTGTCTGCATTGTTGAAACAATGCACACTCGGTTTAGCTAATTTGGCTGAAAAACCTGTTTTCGACGCCAACTTTTGTCACTGTTTTAACAGTTAATTGTTACAACAATGATGACGTATCTAAGTTGTCGTAAAAAACCTATAATTAATTAAACTAAATTAAATTTACTTCATTAATATTTGAAAAAACTCTATTACCATCAAGTGTCATCCATTACATGTTTTAAAAAATTTATTTGAACTTGAATGGATTAATAGAAAGTATTTTATTAACGATTGAAAATTTGAACAAGATATATATGTATATATATATATATATATATATATATATATATATATATATATATATATATAGGGAGAATGTGAGCTAATAGTAGGAATTGAAAATGAATTAATATTTTTGATTGAAATACATGTTCTAGTAGAGTTTTTAATGATCTAGTCTAAGATGGCAGGCACATCTTTCAATTTTGCAAGCGGCTTTTTAGAGTCTCTAAAAGATGGAAATCTTAACATTAAATGAGAGACCTTCGTGAACCCCCTAGAAAGGCGATGGGGATTCCCGAGGGTCCGCGGACCACAGTTTAAGAACCACTAACTTAAGCTTATAAACTCTCAAAGGTAAAGCATAAAAATAACAGAAAAGAATTTTGAAAAAGAGTTGTTTAATATGTTCGAATAGCACTAACTTTTGATGTTAAAAAGACATATAAATCATGTTCGAAATTGTTTTTTAAAATACTAGTTTTATGTTAAAAAATGATTTTAAGAATATTTTTGTTTTTTTGTGGGTGAGTAATACTTGAAAAATTAGGTCTTAACTAATCCTATGTATCTTAAACAGAAGAGTTTTTGATTGGTTTCTATTCCTTTCCTTAGGGCCTTTGTCCCCCCCTTTCCAAACAGCGCCATGACCTAAAACGAAGCATCTTTTCAGCAAGAAAAGGGTTAATCGTGATAGTGCATTATTTTCTTTTTTGACGCGTATTCTAAATAAGTCGATAGAAACAAAATAAAACTCTTAAACTACTTAAAGTAGCTTTTTTGGCAAGTGTAGTTGTCGATTCTCAGCTAATTTCGATTTTTGTAAACATTACTCTAACTGAAAGATTTCAGCCATTCCATTCGATTGATTTGAATTCTCATGTCAATCATCTAAGTGATTACAATTTTTTTTTAAAAATTCAATCTGGTGATGAGTTTTTACTATATTTAGTTTATAAACTCATCAAAGTTACTTTAGAAGATCTGAAACAAATCAAACGTTGTATAACTTTGGTGTAAATAAATTTTTTCTTATTACTTTTTCTAAGTGCTGAGTGATTACGTGTATATATATTTTACTATAAATAATTTCAGATTTAGTTATTTCTATCTTTGTATTCTAAACATTTTTAAACTATTTTGGCATTGTAACACTATTATCAATGATAATTATAAAAAAAAATTCAATTGAAATTTTTATATTGTTTGGCAAAATATATTTAAATACTTTGTTAATTTATTTTAGATGTAAAGAATACTAAAATTATTTCCTAACAATTTTGAGACAAAGCTTACTTAGTGATAATTTTAAGAGTAATTACTGCATGTGTGTGTGTGTGAAAAAATTTGCTAATTAGTAATACTTCGAATATTACATTTTATTCTATAATCGTAGTCAATTTTTTAATATATATAAATGTGTTCTTCGATCAACATATAAGTACCGTAAAATCTGGCATATAACGCTCACCTATACTTTCAGGCTGCATTTTTTAAATTTTTATGTATATTCGTCGTATAACGCTCGCCCTTTTTTACAAAGAAACCTGAAATATACGTTTGTAATTCTGTTATGTTTTGAAGTCATTTATTCAAGGTATTATCCCAAGCGTTTTAGAAAAAATAGTATAGTTCTAGAACTGCAACATTTTAAGATTATAAGGAATGTCATTTATTTTAAATAATTAGTATTTCAATATCTGTTGAATTCTGTTTTTTTATACTGATATCTTTTTTTTTAATTTTATTTTTAAAGCTCTCATTTTTACACTCGGAGTCTAACGCGTGCCTGTAAATTTCGATCTTATTTTATGTGTTTAAAGTGAGCGTTATACGCCAGTTTTTACGGTATGTTAACATATCAAAACAATTTCAAATTATTACTTGGAATCGGCCTTTGACCTTACATTCACCTTTAAATGTTTAAAAACATTTTAATAATACGCTTAAACGCACGCGCACGTATTTCTTATTTTAAATTTTTTTTAAAAAATGTCGTTTACTTATAATATATTAATTTTTTATGAAATGTATATTATTAGCAAACTCATTAACACATTTTAATTATGTAGTAAATGAAAATATAATTCTTGAAAAAAAAACTAATTTATTTGTTTTGTATAGAAAGTTTTTAAAAAATCTCATTGAAGAACTTTTTTGAAAGTTCAGGGTTCTGATTGTTGAAATGTGTTGTACAAGCAGTAAGTTTCACCTTTTACTTTTCCTATTGTTATATAAAGAAAGATTTCCAAGTAAGCTGAGTTTGTTTTCATGAGAACGAAGGACTCCCCTTATCTTTCATTCTAGGTTGTTGTCCTCTCATCTGATCACGTTAATCTGATCAGATGAACGGTTAAAAAGGATTTTGTTTATTATTTTTAAAAAGTTGCACTCTTAAATATTGCTTTTCCTCATTATTCCCATTTCTAGCTCCACAATTGTTTAAAAGTCAAGCTTTTTTTAACTGAGATTTACATAAAACTACTCAATTTAGATAAGTTTTGTAGTTTTTATTTCAAATATAACATGCATTTCTCACATAAACTGTACTTTACTCTCTCACTATTCAGCCTATTATTCTGCTTTCTACTTTATTGAAAAATGATGTATGTATCCTTTCTCTTAAGTAGTTATGTACATATATGATGCATTTTGGCAATAGTGACTGTAAGGATCTACTGCCTGCACCTGGCAACAGGTCGAACGAGACACACGATATAGAGAGAAGGACCTGCCAACGAGAGGGGAGAGAGGATCGGAACGAGGGAGAAAAGGAAAGCGGTGGCGAAAAAAGGTGGTCGGAAAAAGAAGATACGGCTGGACGATGTATTGTAATCTGGTAGCATCTTAATATATTCTTTATTTTAAGAAATGTCCCATAGAAGGTGTGGAATAAAAAAAGAGGGACAAAATCCTGACTGCAATTATTTTCTTTTCACAATTCGAACACGATCCGAAAAGAACCCTCTCTCCCCTCTCGTTGCCAGGTCCTTCTCCCTATATCGTGTGTCTCGTTCGACCTGTTGCCAGGTGCAGGCAGTAGATCCTTACAGTGACAAAAGAGTAAAAAGTGAGTTTATTAACGTAATTTAAACAGGAGAATGGCCCTTTTGCATCCATTCTTTATAATAAGAATCCCCACATTCCCTCAGCTAGATAATTACAAGGAGGAGAATAATAGAAGGTCATAATCACGCGATAAAATAAAGGGGAATAGTAGTTATTCTCAGAAATTGTGTTAGTCAAATAGGGATCAGGGCCGATTCTAGCAGGTGTGCAACACGTACACCGCACGCGGGTGGCCAAAATAAAGGGCGGCCCCAAACGGCACATAGTTTTATCAAATCAAGCATTTATGAATTTCTCAATATAAAACTTGTAATAAATCGAATAAATATGCTGAATTTTAAAAAGTTATTAAAAAATCAAAATAAGTCCCGAAAGCACAACACAGTTTAAGAAAAATAGAATGTTAATGCACATTGTGTTGGTCCATTGTCAATTAATGTCTACTTTTTACACATATCTTTCATTTGAGAGCTAAATTCGTGGCAGAGCCAGCAATACCTCAATAGAAAAGCTTTTCTTGCTTATCAGCGGCAATGGAGGTGCACTGTGAACCGATGCTTAACAAAGGTGTCTCAAAAATGATTTTTGTAAAAATTGCTTTACGAAAATATTTAAGATGGTTAATATTACCTAAGACACACAGGAGTGTTTAAATTAAATATGTATTTGGGGGAATTAAAAGTTTTCAATTTAATAATAGCCTTACATTTTAGAAAAACAAAAGGGGGGGAGTAGTGATTTGTGTGTCTATTTGTATTTTTATTAATGTTTTACTTTTTACTCTTATACAGGTAGATGAGTTTATAATGTAAACGTTAGTGGCCGTGGGTAGCCTAGTGGTTAGAGCATCGGACTCCAGACCGGAAGGCCTGGGTTCGATGCTCGATGTCACCAAATACCCTCCGAGTGCACACGGAGTACGTGCTCGTTAAATCAGTGGGTCCGTAGTCTTGTGGGCTTATTCACTAGCGCAGGAACTGGAGAATATTTCCCTCCCCTTCAGTTAACTTGCAGAAATTGTGGAGGTGGAGATAGAGGTCGTGTCGCCATCTATCGTCCCTTCGGGGAAGTTTCTCTGAGCTTAAATCGCTCTGTCACCTGTATGGTGCTCAAGGCCAACGACAGGCGTACCTCTTGCCCATGCCACGATGAATTTCGTGGGCCTCGTTCTGACTACGTCAGACAGGTGGCATTAGCAACAACATAACGTAAACGTTAAGTATGAGCCCACTCCCTTGAGTGGGCCACTAGTCTACGGGTTCGGATCCCTTCCTCATGGCCCTTCATTTTTTGTCGATTGATGAAAATCCTCTCTTTACATAGTTAAGTATTTGTTATTAACAATTTATTTTATTAATTAATGCTAATTATTCCTTCCTTCCTCAGTGGCTAGACAGACCAGGGTGGGCCTTCTCAAGAAGCCTTTTCCTTGCCAGCCTTCTTCCAGATGTGTTCTCCAATTCTTAGTTCTCAAAACTAGATCTTTTTTTAGGATGCTAATTATTAATTCAATAATTTATTTTTTACTGCATTTTGTTCCCAAATTCGACAAAATCAAAAGCACATGCTTGGTGGCATATTGGGGTATGCTACGAGAATGGTAGACTTCCAACCCTTCCCCTCCCCCCTTGAAAAATTTGTAAGGGCATATATGTATGAGAACTTAGTAACTGAAATGCCTTCCATTCGAGTAAGAACGTTTTTCAATACAAAAAAATTAAAAAACCATCAATTTAAGGGTATGGAATAATGTGCAATTAATATTCTAGTATTTAAGAACAACGTATTCTTTAGTAAAACATGAAGAACAATACAAGCATTAAATCCAAAAATGATTTCTTGCAGCTTGACATTGTAATACTTCGATACATCCCCACGTTCCTTCAAAAAAACACATTTTTCCAAAAATAAAATTTGCGCCTAACACTCGCTCATTCGCTGCCAAATCAAACTTGCAAAAAAAACATTTGAAAGCGATATATTAGCCAAATGTGGCAGCCTATTCGCCAAATTGGCGAGTCCTTGCGTACCTGTCGCTGACTGGCACGAGACACTTACCTATAGCAACTTCACAGGTGCACCTCTGCCCCCAGTAACGTGTTTTGGAATTCCTCGTTCCTACGATTATGCACGAGGAGCTTGCTTTTTTTGTGTTTGTTTTTCCCTTTTTTTTTCTCTTCTTTCGAATCATTTCCCTACATAGCAAACAGAAAAAGAAAAGAGAATGAAATGAAAATCTGAGAGGGAATTTTGCAATACAGGAAGAAGAGAGAGAGTCGTATAGAGAACGTTATTGAGATTTATTTGACTTCATAATAATACTCAAGAACTATCTTTTGTAGTAATTCGTATTTTTTGATTTTGTTTAAATAGGAATTACGAACTTTTTCTATTAATTGAAAAAAATTTCTTCAAGGGAAAAATGTGAGAACTTTCGGAACTATTTGCTAATTAAAATATGTTTTAAAAGTTATTTGAGAAAAATAGTTTATAGGATGTTTTTGCATGATCCGATTGTACTTCAATGGAAATATTGAGAAATCTGAAATTCTTTTGACTTTTTTTTCTAATTTTTTTTTGTCAAAACTAAATTATTTTAAATAATTTAAAAAGCATATTGTTAATAAAAAAATGCATCATTTTCAGAAGGAAGGGAAAAGTATTAAGGGGGGGAAAACGAGCTATCCAGGAAAGTTTCCCCTTTTCTGTTTTTAAGTTCTAATTCTTGTTACACTGTTGATAGGTATATACACAAGACAACTATAGATAAAAATATTGCATCACATATTCGAGGTATGTAAGTCGTTTAGGCAAAAACATTATCTGTTTTATATACAAAATTTGGGATTACAGTTAATATTTTCTATAAAAAGAAGTCGCAAATATTACATTAAGTATGAAGTCAAAGAAAAAAGGAACAAAATAATGTTTGAATTGTGTGGGTGTGTATAAATTGGTCAAAATAGCAAGTCAAAAGTTGATAAAAAAACATTAAACTTCAATAACATATTCAGAAATATACAGTCGAACCTCCATACTGCGAATTTTTTTATATAGCAATGTTTTTCCTGGAACCAAGAAAATTTCGCAATTTTCTTCGTAAAATAACCTCCCAATAGCGAAGTGCATTTTTTATATAACAAACTTTTACTCTTGTGATTCAATTTTTTTTCTCTATATTTTTAAAGTATTTCAAGTTATTCTCTTTAAACACATTTTATGGTAGTCATAAATCTTATACTTACGTAGGTGCCTAACTCGCCGAGAGCAATAGAACTCTGATGGTTTCATCCGTGCAACCTTTACCCCCCCATTGTCAAGTTCACTAGAACCATCTTCTATATCCCCTTTCACCCTCAGTGGAGTTGTCTCGTGTCCTTGAAAAGTCAAACATCAATTTCTAGTTTGAAAATAATGTTTGTTTAAAATTACTTATATGCTTTCAATTAGAAAATGTTCTTGAAATTCATTAATTTTGATATGAAATTTTTTCTAAATGTCGAAAATACAGTGTGTTCCTCGATATTCTTTTTTTTCATGTTTTCCTTGAAGTTTTTTCTCTTTTTTTTTTTTTTTTGATGAGTAAGAAATATAAAATAAATAGATATTAATTTACTAAAAGGTGTGAATAATTCTATTTTTTAATATATAGTGTTTATGAATTTTTAAACTCTTTGTTTTATGTGGTTTACAAAGTATATTGAAAGATGAACCTCTATATAACGAATTTTCCATATAACGAACTTTTTTTCGGAATTTAGCGACTTCGTTATATAGAGGTTCGACTGCATATTTAACATATCTTTATGAAATGCGTACAGAAAAAAGAAAGATACTGAAAATGTTGCTGAATAAGCTTTAAATTTATGCCATTTTCATGATTAAAGACATGCAAAGCTAAGATATGTATTTGTGTGTTTCATATATATTTTATATACCAAAACTTAAAGAAAAGAGTTCTTACAACTGTCCGTTTCTCGCTTCCGGTTTTCTTAATATTATATCTGTTTTTAAGCAATATTTAAAATATTTTTGGATTTATATAGTACTATCTATAAACTCATGGACAAAAAAATTAGCGCCCCAAGAAATAATTGCGGGATAGTAACGAAACTTGGCATGAAGGTACATGTCGGGGAGAAATGCAGCGTGATTGCGCATTACGTATATATAGCCAGGAGAGGGCGTTTAACGTAGTTCTCCATGGAATATAAAAGAGGTAACCAAAGCTTGTTTAAGTGTGCTGAATCGTTTACAAAGCAAGAGCTGAGGTAGACATGCCCTTACACCATTTTCGAAGACAATATGAGCAGCTGTTACAGTTTGAGAGGGCAGAATCATCGTCATGATGGAAGCTGGGTGGTCAGCTAGGCGAGTAGCTCGTCAAGTAGACCGCTCTGGTTGTGTTGTGAGGAGGTGTTGGGACCGGTGGATCCAAGAGATGTCATTTACTCGAAGACTAGGCTCAAGACGCCTTCGATAAACCAGTCGTCGAGAAGACCGCCACATCGTAATTAATGCACTCGTACAGCCAACTGCTTCATCGGCCGCCATCCAGACGCAGGTAGCATCTTCATTAGGGGCCCCTGTGTCTTCTCGAACCATATGAAGCCGCCTGGCTGATGGACATTGGGATCGCAGCTCCCATTACGTGTGCTGCCCTTGACGCCCAGCCATCGACGCCTCCGTTTGGAGTGGTGCGTCGCACTGTTCACGACGAGGGGCTGAACGGACTCGTAATTTTGAACCATGGTCAGTGAGTGGACGACACCTGAGCTGGCACCCCCTCTCTAACTACCACACCACACCAGCGGGAGGACATTTCGTCTTTTAGCGACATCGCTGCCAGGCGGGTCTTCAATCTCGAACAAAAGCAGCCACGATCCGATGCCTATACCACTCGGCTACCGCGGCCTCCCGTTTGGAGTGGTGCCGCGCACGTGAAACTGGACTGCAACAATCCAGATTCAATCTCAACAGTGATAACAATCGTGTTCTTGTGGGGTGCCCCCGTGGTGAACGCCTTAATCCTGCCTTTGCTTTACAGCGACTCACCGGACCTCATCAATTTGAACCTCGGTCAAGTGACGAGAAGGACACCTGAGTTTTATAGGTTATTGTACAGAAGTTATTGACTACTTCCCCATCTTTCAAATTAGTAGAACGTGGATTCAGTGCCGTAAAAAACCTCATCTGCAAAAAAAAATGAAACCGACTAAAAACTAGTGCTTGTGGAGATTTGTGGTTGCTAGTCAGACATTGAGACGGAAATAAATACACTCAGAACATCTCATCAAGTTCATCCAAGTCATTAATTTTTTTTATTTCAATTTAAATAAAAGTTATAATCTCAATAAATAGTTATTCAACCGAATGTTGTTTTTTTAATTTGTAATTTTCATACTATGCATATATATGTAGCTTTTTCACTGGAAAGTTTTGACTTTAAAAAGGGGTCTATGGGCAAATTTTGACTTTAACCCTTTATCTACCGACGGTACTTATAAGTACCACTCACGTTAAAATTATATAGAATAACCATTTTTGCGAATACTCTGACAATACTTAGCAGGAATATTCTTTGAATTCCACTCTTCCAAGATATAGGCAGCACGGGTTCTATGATGAGTATTTTAGCGGGGAAGGCGAATAGTTTAATAGCAGAAATTCCGTTCTCAGCTGACGGCGTTTTCAGCTAATTGTGAAGATTTTCGTTTTTGTTCCGAAGAAATAGTTAATGTCAAAAGATAAGTGTCTTATTTTTTTTGTACGTTAATGAAAACCTTAGAAAGCGATTTGACCATTTATTTTAAGTGAACAGGGTATATAATTAATTTTACAATGGGATATCTTTAATTAATTAGCTGTAACGGATTAAGGGTACATGGTACGATTTACGCAAAAATTTTTAATTTGAGGATTTTTTTTGGTTGCCTCCTATGTATGATATGTAAAACAGATTTTGTGCTCAAAATTTCATAAAAAGCTAGCCATATAATTTTTTAAGGAAAAAACTTAAAATTTGTGAAGTGATTTTAAAATGCTACTCCTCCCCTACAAAAATTTTCATACACGCATGAAATTTGATTTACAAGTACGTCAAGCTATGTATAACAAAAGTTTGTATGGGTTTTGCGATAACATGATTGATATTTGTACAACACTTCTTTTTATGAATACTTATTGAAAATTCCTTAAAAAAATGTATAACTTCTGAGTTCAATTATTTTTTAAAAAATAAGTATTACTTTGATTCAAAAATGTATATCAACTTTTATTACGTGAACTATTGGCAATAGGTAAAAAAAATTCAAAGGCACAATAGAAAAATAGCCTTAGCATTTTAAATGACGACAAACTAGTTTTTTTTTTATCTTTCTGAGATAAGTAAGTTTTAAAGTTTTGATTTGCCATAGGGATGTGAATAAAAACGAACGTAAAACCTGTCATAATTCTGCGTTTTTTAAGTTTAGAGCTTTACATTTTTGTGAGGTTATAGAAAAGTATATAAAGAATAATTTAGAATAAAAAAAATTAGAATTTATTTTTTGACCGATTTTGGTCAATTGAACCGTACTGTGTCCACATAAATTTCCCAAAGTTGAGTATTTTGTTTATGTATATCCCTTAATTTTCAATATAGGGATTCAAAAAAAAGTATTGTATGAAAAAACTGCAATAAATCATAATGCGGTAGATAAAGAGTTAAAAAGGGGTTCGTTGACTAGTTTTGACTACAAAAAGGAGTCTATGTATTAAAAAAGTTTGGGATCCACTGGGCTAAGCGAATGTTTAGAGTGCCCCCATGCTGCACATGCACTATACATTAACGATCATCCATGCCTTCTCCATGATTCAAACTCAGGCCCTACGGTAAAATAGAGTCGCTTACCCTATTTCGTCTGGGCGGCTAACATATGTGCTAAATTAAATGATAGATTTAAAATAATTTTTTTTGTTAGCTTCATGTTTTTATATTCCTCTTTCTGTTTTCAAGACAAAAAAAAATCCCAATGATGATCAGCGCCATTATATATACAAACGTACAACCTGATTCTGCGAAGTAAATAAAACGTTGTTGACAGCACAACAATTAATACGTTGAATGACCCGGCAATCAATGAACAAACACAATAAATAAATCTCATTTATAAATCCAGAATTAACTTCAGATCTAATTGGAAGTAAATTTCAAATAGCAAAACACTCCCTATTTTTTTACTGCCATGACAAACTGTACCCATTTTTCCCTATTGCTGGGCAATTAAGGAACGAAAATAAATAAAGCAGCGTGTTCTTCATTTGCAACTTGGGCATGTTATGCAACCTCCCTCAGCCGTGTAAGGAACGGGGATCTCTTTGGAAGGACACTGGAACGGTTCAAGACTTTTGACACACTTAGCATCCGGTTTTCTTTTTGGACTCCTTCGCAGAGTGTGAGAGCGCAAAGAGGGTCGTAGTTCCCACTGCCACCTTTTGGGATCAAAACCCTGATGCATCCCTACATGCACGCGGAACTTATTAGGACCGAGATTAACCATTTCAAAATGTTCCTTCTAACTGGATGTAATTCATGAATAACAATTTGAAGTCGTTTTTAAACGAATGCTTGGCTCTCTCTTGCTCGATTTACTGTATTTAGTCTGAATTATTTATAGGTAATTTTTTCGATTTTAAGTGGAGGTAGTCATCAGAAAATTCGATTTTAATAATAATAATAATAATAAAGATCCATGCAGATTTTAAAAACATTCTTAGTGTGAATCCCAGTTCCATTTTAAAAGATTTATATATTTATAAAGGGTGTTTTTTTTAGAGGTATAGAACTTTAAATTGCAATAAAACAACGATGTATTATTCGATTGACATGAATTTTTTTATTCGAAAGGTAATCTTGAGGCATTACATTTTAAATATGATTTCTGGCATAGGACTGCCACGGCTGGCTCGGATGTAGTCCAATCTGGACGTCCAATTTTCGATGACTTTTTCCAACATTTGCGGCCGTATATCGGCAATAACACGGCGAATGTTATCTTCCAAATGGTCAAGCGTTTGTGGCTTATTCGCATAGACCAATGACTTTACATAGCCCCACAGGAAATAATTTAGCGGTGTTAAATCACAAGATCTTGGAGGCCAATTCACAGGTCCAAAACGTGAAATTAGGCGGTCACCAAACGTGTCTTTCAATAAATCGATTGTGGCACGAGCTGTGTGACATGTTGCGCCGTCTTGTTGGAACCACAGCTCCTGGACATCATGATTGTTCAATTCAGGAATGAAAAAGTTAGTAATCATGGCTCTATACCGATCACCATTGACTGTAACGTTGTGGCCTTCATCGTTTTTGAAGAAGGATTCCACCAGCCCATAAAGCGCACCAAACAGTCAGTTTTTCTGGTTGTAACGGTGTTTCGACATACACTTGTGGATTAGCTTCACTCCAAATGCGCCAGTTTTGTTTGTTGACGTAGCCATTCGACCAGAAATGCGCTTCATCATTAAACAAAATTTGCTTATGAAAATCGGGAACAACGGCAATCTCGTTTTGGGCCCATTCGACGAATCTACGCCTTGCTTGATGATCGTTTTGATGAATTGCCAAACCAAACTGAGAATAAATCACTTGACAGCTGTTAAATCGGTCGCCATCTTGGAAAGTAATGCCAACTTAAACTTCTATACCTGGAAAAAAAACACTCTCTCTCTCTCTCTTTCTCTCTCTCTATATATATATATATAAAGTCGACTCTCGATAATTCGAACTTTCGATAATACGAACCTCTCGCTAATTCGAAGTATATGCTCAGCCCCTAGAAAAACTCTTGATATTTCGAACTAAAACCATACGTTTTGGTATTCTCAATATTTCGAAGTAAAATTTGTGTTTGGCCAGACACAACACGGGATAATTCGAAGTTATCCTATAAAACTGGATGATATTGGAACTGGATGATTGGATATTATGAAGTTAGATTCACTTCCTGTACCTAATTATCCACGAGCGGTTTTTTTACTGAACTTATTTTCAGTCCAAATTGTGCATGTTGATTTAATAACTACTTTGTTTATTATATTTCCGGTATTTTCTAAGCAGAATTTTGATTTATTCCTAAGCCATCTGTTTTTTTCTTTTTCCGTTGATACCCAAGATTTAGATGGATAAAGGAAAACTGCTTTCTTTTTTATTCACTGTGCAGTAATGAGTGATGCTTCCTTTTACAAGTATTGAACAATAATTTTGATTTTCGTTGAGTATTTATTACTAATAAGGAGTCACATTTAAACATGTTTTTTTTTAAAAATAAAGCACTCGAACTACATCCAAGATAATTCAGCAGAATCGTTTTATGGCAGAGGATTGAAAGCGAGAAATAAAACATTTATATAAAAATGTACAAGTCAAAGACAGGAGAAACAGAGATTTAACTTTATTCTATTATTTTTTTTAAAAAAAAGATCGGTAATGTGCCACTAAGAATTGCTCCACGGGCCATAGTTGTCACCCTTGCTATTAAGTATACCCCGTAGCTGAGTGTGAACTGTGAATACGCCTTATGTTCATTTTAGATTCCAAATTTTAAATTAAAAATATTATTTTACTTAAAGTTGTGGTGATTTACGTTTCCTACCTGTTAATTTCGATAAACCTTGGGCCACTACTTTACACTTCACCTTAGTGTCGACTTATCACGCGAAAGGAACGACATGTCTTCTTTTAAAAAGTACAAGGGCTTAACAATTTCTGGAAAGAAAAAGGTGATAGAATCAGTTGAAGAAGGTGAGAGGAAGGTCGATGTAGCCAAAGCATTTGAAATCCCTCTGAGCTCACTCTCCACTGTTCTGAAGAATAAAGAGAAAATCTTTAGTGCATCTTCGAGTAGAGTGAGAAAACGCATTAGTAAAGGTAATTCTCCATGTCTTGAACAGTGTTTAGTTTCATGGATGAGACAGTGTCGAGGACAGAATATTCCGATGAATGGCTCTTTATTGAAGGAAAAGGCTAAAGCATTCGCCAAAGAATTAGGAATCGAATTTTCAGCTAGCGAGAGATGGCTTTCAAATTTTAAGAAAAGGAATGGGATAGTCTTCAAAAAAAAATGTGCGGGGAAAGCTCAAGTGTCGACATTAACGTTTGTTCTAAGTGGCAGAACTCGCTTTCGGATCTAATAAAGGAGTACGAACCACGTAACATTTTCAACACGGATGAAACCGGACTCTTTTTCAAATGTTTGCCAGAAAAAACAATTACATTCAAAAAAGAAAAATGCCATGGAGGAAAACATAGCAAGGAGAGGTTAACTATTTTATTGGCTGTAAACATGGACGGCTCAGAAAGGATTATTTATCTCGTCATAGGAAAATCTGCAAAACCCCGGTGTTTTAAGGACATAAACTCGTTCCCTACCAAATACCGCTCAAACAAGAAGGCATGGATGACCATCGAACTCTTTAATGAATGGTTGGTCTCACTGAACTCGGATATGAAAAGAGAGAAACGACATATTCCCTTATTTTTAGACAACTGTACTGTGCACAATAACACACCAACTTTATCAAACGTGAAACTTCAATTTTTTCCCTCCAAACTCAACCTCAAAACTTCAGCCACTCGACCAGGGCATCATACATAATTTTAAAACTTTTTATCGGCGTGAAGTCGTTAAAAGCGTTTTGGATAACCACAAAAATCAGCAGAACGTAACTACTATTTCTATTTTAACAGCTCTGATCATGATTGACATGGCTTGCAGAGCTGTTACTCCTTTGACAATTCACAGCTGTTTTAAAAAGTCAGGCTTCCCCTCGCCGAATCTGGTTGATGTGGACGAAACACTCACTGAATTTAATGCTAAACCATCCCTTTTGGAAGCTCTTCCAGAACAAGATTTGACGTTTAACGACTACGTGTTGGTTGACACGGACATTGCTGTATGGGAAGCTCTATCTGACGCTGAAATTGTGGCTGTGGGCCACAATAATACAGAAAGTGATGAAGACGAATCGGAGGAGTTGACTCCGGTAACTCTATCAGAACCTTAAGTGTTACTAAACAAACTACGCAACTTTTTCCTTCAAAATCATGTTGATGCAGACATTTTACAGGCTTCATTTGCTCTAGAAAAATCTATTGACAAAGTTAGATTGAATACCTTAAAACAAAAAAAAAAAAAAGATAACAGATTTTTCGACAAAAAGGATTAATTATATATAGTATGTATATTCTTTTAATAGTTGTTTTCAAGACATAAGTGTATTCTTTTAATATAGGACTTTTACCTTCTGTTTTATTTTTATACTGTATAAAATGTACTTTAAAAAAAATACGTATAATTGTTGCTTTATTACATAGTTTTAAATTTAAATGTGTTAAAAAAAAACTTCTCTTCGTGTATTTTGAGAGTTTTTTCCTACCCTCTTGATAATTCAAACTCTTGATAATTCGAAGTTCTTCATTGGTCCCTCCAACTTCGAATTATCGAGAGTCGACTGTATATATAAATCAATTCTATGCTTGCTCTATCTAATAATTTCATTACTTTCCTTGAATTTGAAACTTTTTTTATTTCCAATAGGGCTGCGGATCGATATTTATTATTGCAGACCTAATACATTCCCCGGGAACTGGATTTACTTTTTAGTGTGGCACCATATAGATGGTGTACCAATCACCGCAAGTAATTTTGACGCCCATTTTCCTTCCCCAGGGGGAGGCTCCTGAGCTCTGCCAATGTGAAACTGACTAACAATTTGATTTTTCCGAGAGCACCTAAGCCAAACAGGCACTCTAGGAATCTTTAACATGCCGCTTAATCATTCGACATGAATGCTATCGATTTTCTTCATCATGAAAATCTACCGACTAGGGCCGGGGTCAAACCAGCAATCTTAAGCGTACAAGGCCAGAGACAATTCAACTATACCACTATTTGAGGTAAAATTTCATCAGAACTAAGATTTAACAAAAAAGTTCCAAATATCTCTTGCTTTAGCGAATTTAAGTTTTATTCTGTTTATTGTATCCGTTCTGAATAATGCATGAATTTGTTTTTCGAATCTGATTATGACATCTAAAAGTTGCTTTGAAACTGAGATGGCATGAATATATCTAAACATATGTACACAAATGTAATTAGGGAAACTTAGTCTCCCTAAAAGGAATCCTCAGCTAAGCTAATAATTAATGATTGCATTCATTTTGGACTTTTTTTGATGGTCGCTTTTTGTTGTGTTCTTCCTGGTGTTGAGTTGGCCCTGGTTTTATCCTCCATGTGCTCTAGACATGAATCTACATTATTTTGTATTCTGGAGACACATGAAGGCCTTAATAGAAGATAATATATATATATATATATATATATATATATATAGTTAAACTTCAAAATTAAGTAAGTAATAAATGAAAATAGAGTGAAATCTTTACCATCGCGTAAGGATTTGTGGGTAAAGAACACTGCCACTTAACACCCAAATGCTTAAAATGCGGTGAGAAACACCAAACCAGGGACTGCCAGATCAAGAGGTTGGATACCCCTTTCTGCGTTAACTGCAAGGTTCCCGGCCACATGGCCAATTACAGCAAATGTCCCCTCTTCCCCAAACCACGCAAAGGCACCAACATCAAATCAAACCCTCTCATATCGTCTAACTTCATCAGGCCCAATATTTCATATGCTCAAGTCACCCAACAAACTAATCATTCCGACACAACACTACAGATGGCACCACTCGTGACTGCTCCAATCGACACACCAACTACTAAGGAAATACCCACCCCCACTATCGTACCGACTCAAATTCCTAACACACAAACAGATTGCCTTAATTTAATCACCCAGACGCTCCAACAAACAATTCATGCACTTTCAACACTAGTACAACACATAAGTCTAATAACATCACCACAAACAGTTTCCGTACAACCAACGCCCGGCCCCAACAAAAGCACTTCTAAGACAACACTCACAAAGTCGCAAATTATCGCGCAAATTAACAATCTCCTCAATCATTACGATGGAGCGAGCGACTAAGATTTTTTCTTAGCCTTACCTTTTTAAATTTCATTTTTTAACTTTGGTCTAATCCTAACATTGTTACCCCTCCCCATTACAACGATCGCGGCACTTTGCAAAACCAATAGAGAGGTTTACTCACTTGCCTTTTAGACCAATAACAGTGCTTCGTCTACCCCGACGACGGGAATTTAATACTCCTGGACTTTTGGATTCTTCGCCTGGATGACGTCACCTCCTCTGCACCCCATCAATCATCATGAACAGAGCCACTGGCTAAGTGTCGCACGGCTCCCAGTGAACTGTCGCGTGAATAATTAATGGACTTTGCTACATTGAACTTTTTGTGCAAACTGTGAAACTTCAAGGGACTTTTTTACAGCCAAGGACTATATACTCTGTATTTCTCCATATTTTTGTGTATTTTATTTTTAAAATGTTTTAAGTGTAAATATCTCCCATATCCACTCTAAGGTAACAATTATCCTTATGACATGGGACGGAGGGTTAACAAATAACCCAGTTCCCAATGACCCCCAGCTTTTCGTTTGACGAGGAAGAATGCATACTTGAAAAGGCTTAGCTGGTGACTCTTCGCCGAAGTGTTGTTTATTGTTCTATTCGGTTGCGCGCCAAAGGGTCGTCATGTGGAATTTCATGTGATTAAAAGAAATAAATAAGTATTATAGAGATGTTGCCCTCCTCATTTTACCAGCAGGCCTGGGGTCTGACACACACACGCATATATATATGGTAGACATCTGTAGATTTCGTACAAACCCTGGTTGGGGAAATGTTTTTTATTGAGCCAGCATCTCATCAAGTCTTAATTATTTGAAGAGTTGCCTCGATTTTATTTTCACCTAGGTGGGCTGTGCAACAAAATTCAGTTTGCGAAGCTTTTAAAATTATTTCCGTATTGATAATGGCTCTGTGCCATGCATCTGTATTTTCAGTTTTTTACTATCCCGTGTAAAAGATCATTGTATAGAAAAGAAATATTTATTTTCTTTTTTCCCCATTGAACTTAGGGTTGTGACCCTAAATTCGAGGAGTATTATCATCTTACTGCGTACTACCACCCCTTAATTATTACTTTTTTTTTTGTTTTGCGACAGTTCACATATATTATGCAGTAGTAAAGCTCGACTCTAGTAATTGAATTCACTTGCAGGTTTTTTACACAGATCTGAAGTAGAATCATTCGCAGGAAGGTTTTGAGGCATAGACCAACTAAACCCAGACCTACAGCCTTGAAAGTGCCCAGTCTTATTGTTGACACAGCCTAAATAAGCTCATGATCTGAATAATTTTAATCGATCTATGTTATTCCCAGACATATTCTCCGAAAAACTAGGAATTTCTTATTATATACACACCGGCAACAGTAACATTATTATGTAATGTCCGTATCTAGGACAAGGTTTATTACCATACGCCATCATTTCTCATTTAAGTTATCCGACTACGTTCGAAACCGTGATTTTGCAAAAGCGTATAAATGGATAATATTTATGATATTTAGTGTCACTTAAATTAGAATATGTATATAAAATTGTTTTAAGAATAGTATTACAATAAAAAATTATTGAAGTACAATATTTTGACAAAAAAATAAACATAGAATGATCCATTTTCAAAATATTTTTCTTTTACGAAAAATGCTTCTATTATAATAATATTTTGCCTGTATATAGCTCAGACCTCTGTACAAAGGCTCAACTAGAGTTTTTGAAATATATAACTTAGAAGTGTGTTTATATCCATGCTTTACGACCACAGAGGGGAGAAATTTTAAGAAAAAAACGCGGATAATTATTTCAATGGGAAAATAATGTGAATTTTTCAGAAATTCTAGTCGAGCCTCTGTAGAGAGGTCTGAGCTATATACAGGCAAAATATTATTATAATAGAAGCATTTTTCACAAAAGGAGATTTGGAAAAAAGGTTATTCTAAGTTAATTTTTGCCGAAATATTGTATTTAAATAATTTTTTTTGTCAAAATGTCCTTAAAACAATTTCATACATGTATTTTAATCTAAGTGACACTAAATATCATGAAAATTATCCATTTATGCACCTTTTTAAAATCACGGTTTCGAATGTTGTCGGATACCTTAATCGTAAGGGGGCTATCGGTAAAGTCGGCCTTTAAAATTGGGAATCACAAACCGTTTATACCAGAGGTTCACAAACTTTTTGTCTCATAGACCCCTTGTCATGTTTTCGGTTTGGGGTAGACCTCTGATTATTTGATGTTGAATTTTTTAAAATTTATCAACTTATTTATCTTTTTGACAACTGATTTAGAACTACATACTCGTACTTAAAAAGACTTAAATTTCTGTCTGTAGTGAGGTATAATGCTTCAAATTTAAGAAATACATGTGTTAATTAAATTAAATTTTAATTCACGCATTAAATAACCAATCAACAAACAAATTCTTATAAATAGAGGGATGAATCTAGCGCTTCAATAGCAAATTTTCCGATTTGGCATCAATCTTGTCAGATTTAATCCTAAATTTTGTCGGTTAGTAGTAACCAGAAAATATTTGAAGAAAAAAAGTGATGGAAATTAACAGACGAAGGAGAAAGTATTGAAGGTTTTGATCTCGTTTTTAAGGAATAGAAATGAAATAAATTTGAAATTAATCTTTTTCTTTCTTTCTTTCTTATTCTGGAGTTTGGAAACCGCGCTGAAACTCCTTCTCACTAGGAAGCATTTATAAACTCTCTCACAGTACATCATAAGCCAAAATTGCTGACATCCGTTTCTGAACTTTACTTTAAGATCTCCATTACTGCCTATTCAGATCAGTTGCTCTTTTGATATGGGATTTTTCTTAATGAGACCATATGAATCCATTGGTCTCGTTGTGGTAATTACCATAATCAAAGCATTCTCAAACTTAGTTTCAAAATCTGAATAAATGGCATTAAAATGTGTTGCACGTAGGTTAAAACGTCATTTTTCTGGAAGTCTGTGACCGATTGAGAAACTGGGAAAATTTAAGACGTCCAATATTATACTTCTTTAGCTTAGTTAAGAAACGCTGAAATGATGGTTCTTCTTTTAATACAGTTTATACCGTCACTTTGTAAATGCAAATTAACACATTAAATTAAGTAAATAAATCTGTTGAATAGGCAAATTCTGGTTCCCATTTGTTTGAATTTTCTTTTAATCAAATGGGAACCATGGTTTAATGAGACCCACTATCGTAGACCCTCCATTTACACCTCATGGACTTTTAAATTATCTTCCGCTGACCCCTTGCAGGTCGTCATAGACCCCTGGGGGTCGATAAAGATCACTCTGGGAATCACTTTTTCATACGATTACTTGACACCGTGTGCTATATATTGTCTACTTAAGCGTCACAGTTGGAGCCTATTTTTCCATTCCTACTGTTAACTCCTACTATCTTTATATTTGTTTGTTTGTTTATTTATTTATCTTGGGGGAATTTCCAATCGCTTATAAAATACATTTTAAATCGTTCAATTGAGCTGAAATTTTATATACATGATCATTTTGGATGACAATACAATAACTTTTAATTATAATTAATAAAAATTAATTGATTAAAACTAATTATTTAAAGAATTACAAATACAGCACCGTTGGCATCATTTTTGGCGACTTAGCGACCATTTTGGCGACTTGTGTGGCAAAACTTGAAAGGGTTTTTTTTTCTCACGTTTTAAAGCATTCAGTGTTGAACTGAAATTTTATTCACGATTGTTTTAGATGACAATGCGATACTTTAATGACAATTAATAAAAATTAACTATCACTTATAATGTTGTGATTCTGTCCTATGTATATACATATTTATAATAATTGTAACTATTTAATAAAAAGTACCTAAAATCAAATTTTTCTTTGTTGATTTTCGTAGGAATTGACTTAAATTTTTTTTTATATATTACTTACTTGTTGCTTATGACATCACTGATTATTAGAGAAATTTTAAACAATTTGTCACCGGGTATTTAATCATACAGGCTATGTTATAATGGAAATGTAATAGTAATGATCGACGATTAAATAAATAAATTATTTTATTTACGATTAATTTAAGAAACCTGAACTGTCCAGGGAAGCTCCTGACAACGTGTTACTGCATCCTTCTTAGTAAAAAAAATTGCATTAAATAATAATAATAAATATTAAATATGTCTTATGTTTATTTTAATGTTCAAACTCCTGGGGTTATTTCTGCTGTTTGTGTTTTCATTATGAAACGATTTCAAATTTTACTCCGTAATGAGTATTAAATTGCATAGTCAACGTATGTGTAACACTGCTTGTGAAACTCAGCGAATCGCTGTTCAAAATGCGTTAAGTATGTAAATTTACGGTTATATCCTTATTTAAGTGATGAGGAAGACGCAAGGAACCAAAAACTCGATACCAAAATGTCAAGAATCGTTCTTTATTAAGATCCATAAATTTCCATTCTTGCTGAGAAAGGGCCTTTGTTTTTCTCGGAATGTGTATTGCGTGAGACGATCAAATGATGAAATTCAAGAACAGGGATTGCAAAATATGTACAGTGCACCAGAAAGCTTATTTTCTCTCAGATATTTAAACTTCCATTCTTTATTTGAAGAGACAGTTTTACTGCTATCTTTCGGGAGAATAAAGTGTCGGGTGCAGTGAAAAATCTGGGCATGTCTCTCTCCTTATGTATATCTAACACCTATCTTCATTTTCTAAAATATCTTATGTTTCCTTTAGTTAAAAAAGAAATTTAATTGAAATTCAAACATTTTTGTAGGGAATATTTTTTTTTCTCAAAAAAATCTAGTACTTTTCCGTTTTACCTGAGCAAATCTCGCCGAGTTGGCGTTATTATTGGCGACAACACACAATTTTCACAAAAAATATTAATAATTATTAGTTTCCATTGGTTTTTCATATTACAGTAGAACGTCGTTTATCCGGAGCGTCAAATATCCGAACCTACTGCTGCTCAAGAGAATCAGAGACCTTGCAGCTAAAAAACAAAGGTGTTCATTGGTACAGCGTGTTAAGTAAGTGATTATTTTCCACAATAAAGGTAAAATTGCGACATTTTGCACCTACTTTGCTTTTTCTTCAAGCGCGTTTCCCGCATATGATGATTTTCAATATTCGTATAGTGTCCGGTTTCATATACTGCATGAATCGCATCCGGTTTTCGGCTATCCGAACGGTGTCCGGTCCCAATTGATCGGATTAACGACATTCTACTATATGATATCCTATAAAAAAGACGTTACTGATAAGAAAAGACCCTTACTTGCTATGAAAAAGTGGTGGTAAGTGATTACCACCGGGAATATTCCGTTTGGCGTCTGTTGTATCATTTTTTGGCGACTTTTGGCCTGCGCCAACAAAAGAGAAAAGTACCAAAAATCTAGCTCCATTACTAAATATGTATCGAAAAATAAATATGAATATCTTCTTTTTTATCCAATATGTCTCATTTGTTACTTAATTTCTTTTCATGGGAATTTTTGAAGCAAAAATTCTGACCGCGTCACAAAGGAATTTTTAGAATTTACCGGAATAAGAGATAATTTTATAACAACAAAGTTTTCGGCTTAAGATAATGTATTCGTAAATAATTGATTGATACATTTGCGGTAAATCGAGTCAAAGATTCTTGATAATCCCTATGTAAGAGTATTTCCCCTACCCTAAGGGAAATTCAAACAAAAAAGAAGTAACTTATTTCGTTTGGCACGGTAGCAACGATAATTTTTTTTACCGATTTATCTGTATTCAATCGATTGCTATATGTAACGTTATCGTCTGATTTTATATTTGTTGTTCTAGTAGTTGTTCGAATTTACGTGGTTTGGTTTGTTTTAAAATGATGAAAGAAAATTTTGCAATGTCTGTTTGGATTTGAACAACACAACCCCTTGGAATAAGAAAAATATCACGACATTAAAATTAGAAAAACTAAAAAATTAAACTTAATTTTCTTTCTTGGTTTTTTTAAAAAATTTTTAGTAAGAATAGGGGAAAAAATGTGAGTTAAATAATTAATATTAAATAAAATACATATCTCCAAAAGTGATATTTTCTGTGAAATATTTCTAATAAAAAATATTCATTGAAAAAATTTTTTAAAAGGTGCGGGAAAAAAAGTATATAAAAAATGAGATTTTACAAATCACTGCCGAATGTATACTGGCATATTGACTGGAGGAAAAAAATTCCAAGGGAAAATAATTATAATTTACAATAATAAAAGAAGATTACTATCAAGTAATTGGGAATAATTTGTACCTTTCTTTAATATTTCTAAGATTAAAAAAAACAGTTTTTTTCATTACATTTTACATCTTAAAAATAGGAATGCGGAAAAAATAGCTATAATATGCTTATTATCTAAATAAATAAAATTAATATGAATAAACATATTTGTAAGTCTTAAGTAATGAATTTTATTTATGCAAAACCAAAAGAGAAGCTTATTAGCTTGTTGATGAATTGAATTATATTTTACAAATTTATGGAATTTATTATAGTTTTTCTAATGATCTATGGTTTCCTTTTTTTTTCTTTACGACATTACATGAAAATTAGGTTAATTTCACTACTTGTTTATCTCATATTTCGTTTTATTCATATCTTCAAACAGAATTGTACATATAACGAAAAAAACTTAAGTTGATTCATTCATTCTAGAAAATGTCTTGATCTCCACCTGTCCATCGGTATATTATCTACCACGCATACGTGTTGATTGGATGTCATTCTTCAACACGAATGTAAAGCATAAGAATCAACACAACTGGCATCAGACAATAGTTCTACAGTTATATCCAAAATTCCATAGCACAATAAACAGGAAATTATTCAATAGAAACTAAAGTTCGAAGAATTCACCATAATTAACTAGTACGTAGTAGTTTTAAATTTTTTGATGTGAGAATATTTTTTATCATATTTTGATTGGTTTGAATCGAAAAGTTTTACAAATATGGCATCTTTGGGGAGACCTACGAAAAATATATATCACATGAATGGTGACATTCCCAGGTTGGATTTAATTTAATTACTTCCGAATAGTTCTGAGCCCTTTAATATATATATATATATATATATACCCTCCATATTAAAAAATTAAATGTAGATAGGGGGAGAATGTAATTGTTTTCAGAAAGTTGTATTTGAAAAATGTTAGGGTGGAATTGATTGAACAAGATTGTAACTTATAACAAACAGCAAGCGAAGCACAGAAATATGAACAATGCACAAGAAGAATTAATATACTATTTTTTATTGGACTTGGCGTAGTGGGGAAGTTTGGAGAGAGGGATGCCCCAGCTCAGGTGTTATCCCCATTTGATCGTGATTCAAAATAACGATCCTTTATATACAAATATATACATCAGAGAAATTATGGACAAATTAAACATTCTACAAAACAGAGGAAGTTCAAATTCTGTAACAAAAACAATATATGAAGTCAATTGATCAAAATAGAAAACTATTATATTTTCTAAAGTTATTTCTCACTTAGGGCCGAAAAGTAGGGTTAAACTTTCTTTAAGGATCCTAACCTTTCCTATGTAATACATAATAGTAGCATTTTTGTTTTATTCTTATATTGTATATTAATCGTAAATAATTAAATAACATTTAACATTTTAAAAAATTTGAACAAAGCATTGAGTAAACAAAATTTTTCTTATATAAAGTTAATTGGGTTTTGTTAAATTGAAAATATCAAAACAATAAAAATAATTGTTGTACAACTCTGAAATCTTATCTAAATAAACAAATTTGTGTATCGAAATTTTTGGTTAATCATATGTAATACATAAAATATGTTTTTACAAAAAAATATACATTTCATTTTACTTGGAGAACATATAAAAGTTCACGTGTAACGAATCTCAATCGTTGCATTAATCCGTCATTTCGTTCTGCTTAAGACAGAACAATTTTTAACAGAAAGAAAGAGGAAAAAAATCTATTTAGATTTTAATAATCATATATTAATATCAGTAACTCTTTCGAATCCTACATACAAACGAAATAACAAGGCTAGAATAGAATTTTTTTAAATACACATGCGCATTTCACACGCATTCTGTGAGAAAATACTAAATATTTATATTCGAAACGATTGAGATCGTTATATTATTGCTGACAAATATGTAAAGCTAAAACCACGGTCGTTCGGAATTTATGAAGTGCGTGAAAAAAAGAAATATAAATAACTTAGCAGCTATAAGCGTTAAATTCTTTTTCAGACACAGAATGATAAATCAGAGAGATATATTTTGACTTAGCGAAGAATTCAAGAGCATATAGACAGAGCAGGTGTAAAAATAATGTGAATAAAATTTACATCTTTCATCGATTTTAACTTCGAAGTACTTCTACCGAAACGAATGATATTTGAGCTTATCTGCTTATATAAAAAAATTATGCTGATATTACTAATTATAATTTAATTCATATCAATAGTTTCCGAAAAATTAAAATATTATAGAAAAACCTTCAAATTTTAAATTTCGTAATATTCGAAAAATATTGTATGTTTTGGAGCTACATTTTTTTATCTCCAGTTTTGGGAAATATATTTTGTTGAACTTATTTTAAATTTTATATGGCAACACTCATAATAGAAACGTGAGATTTTTTTTGTTGAAAAACTGAATGTGTTTAAAGATATTCATTATTTCAAACGATTTCTGTTCGTTTAAAAAAATCTTATCAATAAAATCAAAGCTTTAATAACAGAAACTCTTATATTCAAAATTATTCCATTTCGCTGTAGATAACTACATTTTTTGTCTACTTTTTTATGAGACAAGCAAAACAAAGATTTTATTATTTTGCCGCAAATCGTGTTTGATATTTCTTAATTTTAAAAAATATTAGTACATAAAAAAAGCTGAAATTCATTTCACAACAGCTCTTTTTTAATCATTAACTTTATAATAAATTTTTCTCGATTATACTACTAAAGTAATTGAGAAGATTTTCCTCGCAATATTATAAAAAAAAATCATCAAGCAATAAGTAGCATTAACGATTTTTGTTCTTTACCTGGCTCAAGAAAAATTTAATTTGTAGGGAAATTAATTAGAGTTATTGCAGAGAAAAGTTTTCGAAAACAGTTTTGTTTACATGGTAAATTGAATTTATAATTTTTTTATAAAGTAGTAAGCCGCTTAAAAATGTTGTTTATATTTATTTTTGTTAAGGTATCCGACTGCGTTCGGAACCGTGCTTTTGCAAAAGCGTATAAATGGATAATATTTATGATATTTAGTATTACATAGATTAGAAAACGTATGTAAAATTGTTTCAAGACTATTAATACAATAAAGAATTATTTAAGTACAAATTTTTGACGAAAAATTAACATAGAATGACCCATTTTCAATACATTCTCCTTTTATGAAAAATTCTTCTATTATAACAATATTTTGCCTGCATATAGCTCAAACCTCTGTACAGAGGCGCAACAAAAAATTTTGAACTATATCGTAGAAGTGGGTTTATCCATGTTTTACGACAACAGAAAGGAGGAATTTTAAGAAAAAAACGCCGATAATTATTTCAATGGGTTGTAACTCTGAAAATAATGTGAATTTTACAAAACTCCTAGTTCAGACCCTCTGGAGAAGTTTTTACTTTATATAAGCAAAATATATATATTTTTGTTATTATAGAAGCATTTTTTATAAAAGGAGAACGTTTTAAAAAAGGTTATTCTAAGTTAATTTTTTGCCGAAATATTGTATTTAAATAATTTATTTTGTCAAAATGTCCTTAAAACAATTTTATACATGTATTATAATCTAAGTAACACTAAATATTATGAAAATTATCCATTTATGCGCTTTTTTAAAATCACGGTTCCGAACGTAGTCGGATACCTCAGTTCGCTGCTCCTTTATGAAACCATTCAAAACTTGTTCGATAAAAATATGTTATTTTTATTCGTTAATTAAAATCATTATATGAACTCTATAGTTTAAGTAATGCACACATACACATATATGTGACGTTTTAATGTTTCGAAGGAGCTTGGATGCTTTTTAGTTATTTTATTTTTTATTAGTTCACAAAGAAAGCTTATAAAGTACAACTTCTCAGCTGTACAAATCGTCTTCAACTGTAGCTGCTTCGGGTTTGAGTTGCGTAGTTATTTCAATTTTTATTAATGTAACATCTTTTTATTTAAATTTTGAATTGAGGGTAATTTGTGAGAAAGAGTTCAGGGTATGAACACAAAAGGAAATGATGCAGAATTAGAATTTTATAGTTGGATAATCTTTGCTGAGAAAATACTAACTATAGAACTTTATTAAAAGGCAGGAAAACAAACATTAAATGGGAGGAATTGTCTTATCTATATCTTCAGTCCTTTTTTCAATTGTCTTTAAAGTTTGCCGACCCTCTGTAAAGAACAAGATTTGCGCGTTTTATATTTTGGTTGCAACTATATTCCATTCTCAGTAAATATTTTCCCTATTGTCTACTAATTTACCCCTAAAACTAATTTTCAAAAATCCTGCTTTTTTTGTGATGCAATGTCAGGCATTTCAGCAACTTAAGTATACTTTATCACCAGTATGCTTTACCACCAGTGATGTAATGGAGAATGTTAGGGTCCAGCAATGTCAGGTATGGGGCCCCAACCCGTACTAGGTATCTGTCAGTTTTTATGGGCCCCCTAGAACCCTGCCCCGCCATCATCTGGGGTTTGCGGGAGGAGTACGTTAGGCCTCTGTTCACCACATAGCTACAGTAAACTGCTAAATATAAATCTATACGGTATCTACATAAGCCAGTAACAACCTCCGGACAGAGGTGATCCCTTTTGTGTCCTTCGTGGCCCTTATGTGGCTACGAACCCATGCGTCGCGGGTTCTGTCCTTCGGGATATGTGCCACCGCAAATCCCACCCCCAAATCCAAAGCTTTGACTGTTAATAGTGTGCAACATTAGTTGATTTATAAAATATTAATTAAAAAATCAAGAAAAATATTTAACATTTTTCTCGAATGATTTTTTTTTCTTTCTTTTTTCGGTACTTTTACATGCCTGAACTTTCCAATTATATTCCAAAATCACTCGAGGCATATAAACCGAAAATAAAACATAACCTTGCTTGTAGATCCATTACTTCCCTTGCTTTCACTCATCACACTTCGCTTCGCGCACTAAACAATCGTTTGGCAATATGAAAGCACACACAAATAAGGGGTATTTTTGCACTTCGTTAACGCCTGAAATATACCGAATATTTCCATTGAAAGAAAGGAAAGTGGTGTTCAGGCTTCTGTGCAGTGTCTGATACTTCCCAATGCAGCCCTAATGAGGTATGGGTGACCTTGAACTACGTTTCACACGTCACACATTCAGTGGAGACTGACTACATTTGTTTCAAACCGGTAGAACTCCTTGTATGTTTACGCCAAACCTTATTACCGAAGTTTTATCCTCGTTCATTATTTTTTTTTATTTCCTCTATTTTTGATCCTGATTTATTTTCTCCCTCTGTTTTGATGTTGCATGCTGGTGGTGTAAAAACATTGGAAACACACGTCACCAATTTGTGTTTTGCTTTTTAAAGTAGATATATTTCATCTCAGAGAAATTATTTAACAGTAATAACGCTATTCAATTCAGAATTATGTCTCTTTTTTTTTCAGAATTGATGAACGTAAAGATTTTAAACCACAATTTGATCGTTGAAGATATTTTTTGAGGTTGATTTTCTTTTTTTTTTTTTTTTTTACTGGCACTGCCTTGACTTCTCTGAGGGAAAAACCAGCCATGAGCTAAGTTTGAAGAGGCTCAAGGGGAAAAGAGACGAAATGATTGCATGCTTTACGAAATGAAACAAATCGAAGAATAACAAAATAACTATATTTCAAAAACTGCAAATTATGAGTATTAAAAAAAACTTAAAGGACTATCTTTTAAAGATTTATCTTTCACAATCAAATGATCCATCATTCTGAATAACAATATGACCACCTCAAGAGACCTTGAGTGTTTAAATGAAAGATTTAAGTAAAAAGTCTGTTTAAGCTGACAATCTTTAGTTTGTTTACTAGAAATCTCGCCATTTATACTCTAACACAAGAATAAAAAATAATAATAACAGTATTTAACCACAAATGTTAACTTCATGGACAGGAATAGATTTAGATATGCTAATGATGAAAGACCTGAACTTTTATTTTAGTTTAAAACAAGGAAATGTATCTAAAAAGTACTTTTTAATTTATTTTAAGAAATTCACGATAAAGCGTTTGTAAATGAAATTCTAATGATGATAACCAAGAATAATTTTTTTATTTATTAAAATTTCATACTTAAATATTCATGCACAAAAGCTTTTTCTAGCTTTCTAAATGCAAAAATTCATTCTCTTGCAATTATTTGAGGTGCCAGTAGCAACAGAATAGTCATAGTTGTGAACTCGTGGTCAGCATTGTTTCTGTCCGACACTGAGCGCATGTCCTGGAATCACTGAAGATCTGACGTATGGAGTGACTGATGTACGTTTAACTTACCAGTGATACTCAACCTGTGGCCGCGGGCTGCATGTGGCCCGGTAGCCTTTTCTGAGTGGCCCGGCTATGGCCCATTGCACTGAGAAACTCAATTATTCAAGAATAGTGTGCTAAAAATTTATCGGGAAATTCTATCAATGAAGCAATCCAATCTATCAATTTGCTTTTTTTTATAGTAGAATGTAAGGCTGCCGCCCATCCGGTATAGTGGTTAGCGAAGCTGACTGCTGTGCCGTTGGGACTGGGTTCGAATCCCGGAGAAGGCATGGATGTTTGTAAATATACGGTGCTTTCGCAGAATGGGGGTACTCTAAATAGACGTCGAGTTGCAAGTCCTCTCGTGAGGTTGGTAGAAGAGGAGAGAGGTTCTTGACTACCTTCAAAAGTGTTCTTCCTCAAAATTGGGGTAGAACAGAGAGAGCAAAATCGTAATGGTGTAACGGAAAACATTAGGGCCCCCGCAAACTCAAGTTCTGGGCCCCAAGGGCAAATACGTACTTATCATCGGTTAAGCTTTGGGCCTCTTAGTGTCCCTGTCCCCCCCTGCAATGCGGGGGTGTACGTTATGCCACTGATCGTACTGTCATCTGCACGGTGTTCAAAGGCTATTTCTACAGCTAACAACAGGCGTAAAAATTTAGCCCCTTGTCACGATAAATTTCATTAACTTTGATCCGATGTTACTGTCGATCAGGGGGCATAAGTAACAACAACAAATAATGAGAGGCTTGGTCATGTTTTTAAGGAAATCGAAACTACCCCATAACTCAGTGGAAAATACTTAAAAGTAAAAAAAAAAATATTGTGTGTGTGTTTGATAAAAGGGATAATAAAGTATTATAATAAAAGCACTAAAATGTGATATTTTAAATCAATTTTGTTTTGTCGAATGCTGCTTTGGTCTCCTAGTGTTTTTTCCCATTATACTCATGTTGCCGCCCTCGTGAAATACCTGTCATTTGTACGTGGCCCGGTGGGAAGAAAGGTTGAGTATCCCTGCTTATTGGCGTTTTGTGGAAGTTTTGGAGAGTGGTGTCACAGCTCAGTTTGACGCTACGGGTAGCCTAGTGGTCATAGTCATGGACTCGTGCCCGGTGTGTCCTAATTTCGATCCCTTGTGCCACTGAAGAACCGCCGTGTAAAGGGGTTGATGCAAGAAAAAGCTGTCACAGCTCAGAGTCCTCCCATTGTTGTGATGTGAAAGGTTGGAGAAAGAAGTGCCACAGGTCAGGTGTAATCGTCACTTGAACATTGTTCAAAATTACAAGGTCTGTCACCAATAGCTTTGGAGAGCGACGTTTATAAACACTCATTCACTCTCTCACACCAGCTCAATTGCGTCTTCATCCCTTGACCGTTGTTCAGCATTAAAAGATACTGCACCAATATCCTTCGTGTAGCTTCGAAATGCTAATGAAGTAATCAAGCAAGCAAGTAATCATTTGTGAAGTTTTATTTCTTGGATAAAATCCACGTAACCTGAGAAAAATAGTGTCATCATTTAACATTAAAACGTTTTCAGTGTAATTTAAAAGAAGACAAATTAAAAATTACCGTAGTCTATTTTTATGAGTTTACCGTTGACTGAGTAACAGCCTGTCTCACAGAGTTTCAGAATATTACTTTTCAAATTTAGTTTTTGATCTGAAGACGTTTTATTTGGAATACTACAACACTTAAATATACGTCTCTTTTTATTTTCATTCTAGTTAAAATTAAAATTTCTTCCGAATGTTAACTTTGTTGTATTGATATCTCTGTTTATGGCGATTGAGGCTAAATATATTTTTTGTGGGTTTTTGAAAGACATTTTACTCGATCAAATGAAGTTTCTGAATAAATTTCTTTTATATTATGTCTCTTTCTCTTTCTAATAAGCATTCTAGAAATCTTATGTCTTTTTTTCTTCCAAAAATTTGACCATAGTAATGTTGTTTCATTCGAACTTCTGTCTGCACTTAAATTACAATAGTATAGTAATTAGTATCAGATAGTCTTTAGATTTTATTTCATTCGACAAAAAAAGAAAAGAAAAGAATTCTTTCAGATATATAAATTTTATTTAAAAATTATACTTTCAACGAAATATTTTCAGAAAGCTCTTACGTCATCTTGACACACTTTATCTTTAATGATCTCCAAATATATATATATATATGTGTGTGTGTGTGTTTCGCTTTAAAATTTACTTTATAATAATAGATTTCTAGTAATATATTGAGTATTATTTGACTTTTTTCAATTTTTAGCTGTCTTAGGAGGAAAAATAGGTAGATTACCTGTTTGTATTATTGTTATTGTTTTTTTATATCTTGCATAAAAAGAAAGAAAGAAAAAAAACCACTTGTTTTTTTTTTTTGTCTAGCATTCTTGTAACAGATTGCATTCAATGTTTATCTTATAATGGTTCGTTTTGGTTACAATGGAATGTAAAAGAAAAATCACAAGACTTTTCTGACGTCTCAGATAATCGACAGACTCAGTACTTCTTAGAAGGAAACCGGATAAACATTCTTTGCAACAAAATACAATGTCACTTCTCTATTTAAGACATTTCAAGGGATTCAGATTTCAAAAAAGTTCCCTATATTTTGTTATTTTCTTTTTTTTTTTTTGCACAAAAAAACCCTCATTAAAGATTAAAACTTAAAGGTTGGTTAGAGGTTGCACATCACCATTATACTGTTTTGAAAACATTTTTTTACATTTAAATGAAACTATTGTTGAAAACAATCATCTAACTAACTATAGTAAATGTAATTGTCTTATTTCGTAAAAACAAGTAATATAAAAAAAAATTAAGTCAATTCCTATTTGTGTCAACAAAGAAAAATTTCATTCTAGTTACATTTTATTAAATAATTACGATTAATATAAATATGTATACACATATTAGACAGAATCACAATATTAAGTGACAAAATAGAGAGCTATTTTCCTTGCAATTTTCTGTATGGTGTTCGACTATTGTTTTTTATTTTGTTTATTACTATTCATTAATTAAATTTAATTACTCTAATAAAATAGTATAGCAAAAAATAAATCACATTCTTAGAAACTAGGCCATCCCAGGTGGGATTCGAATCCACGACCTTCGGATTAGAAGTTCAACGCACTATCCATTGCGCTACAG